>OX276383.1:16597500-17847500 GCA_946251855.1 Alsophila aescularia | reverse complement strand
TTTTATAAAAATTTGCGTTAACTTATTAATCAAAAGTTTTTTATATTATTATTATAATTAAACAATAATCATTAATTAACAAATAAGAGTTAACCACTATTATAAAAAAAAACCTTCTTAATTTAGTCGGATTTTAGGCTGCTACATTTTGGCTGCCAAGTTCACACCGGTAACTTATACAATATCAAATTTTAAAACATAATGTACGAAATAGGTGTATGTGCGAAAATCGAATGATTTGACGGAGCTTCTTAGTAATTTACGTACAAAAATCTTAAATTTACTTCTAAATATCTTATGGCGCTGCGAAGTTTCTCTTTCCATACGCATGACTACCTATTTCAAGCAATAGCGTCGTGCAAAACAGGTAAAAACAAGTATCCATACTACTTTTGCAGCCCATGCAGTACGTAAAATTAGTCAGTTTACCGATATAGCTACTGCAAGATTACTATATATTAGTTAGTTTCACAGTATTATGCTCCATGATAATAATAAGAGATCACTTTCATGGTTATGATAAGTGAATAACATGTTCAGAATACTTTGCGATATGTTTTATAACTACAGCATGTCATGAATCCAGCTTGTTCGGGAGGCTGAAAGTCGTCAAACCTACGAGTGAGATGGTTTGTACCTCTCGAAAACAGCTTATAGACGTGGCTCAGCAGCAAAATGGGCCTATAATTCTTCAAGAGGGTGATATCACTTTTCTTAAAAAAATACGCTCCTGTGCTAAGCCTCTGGCGTAGCATCCTCGATGATGACGGAGTTACACAGCTTCTGAGGGACCTACCAGTGTTCCATACGCTTTCAGCAGCTCTGTCGTTATTCCGTCCTCCCCTGTTGCCTTGTTGCTCTTAATTTATTTGAGAGTCATTCTGATCTTGAATAGGCTGACTTCCGGGATATCTTCGGTATAATGTCGGGTCGAACGGACTCTTGCATCGCTAGTCGTGCTAGGAAGACAACGTGATGAGGTGTATATTTGCTCATAGAACTTCTCGAGCTCACTCAAAATCTCTGGCTTCGACGAAACGATGCTGCCACTGTCCGTTTTCAGCTTCGTCAACAGGCTTTGCCCAATAGACAGATTTCTTGCAAACACTTTGAAGCCCTTGTTCAGCTCTATTGCGTTCTGAACACAATTAGTATTATTGAGACGCCAATCGTATTGCATCGACTTAGAGATTTGTGTATTAAGCAAGCTGTAACTCGAAATATCCACTGAAGACTACAGCCTCATCTCATTTCGTTCTGCCATAAGTTTAAGTGTATGCTCAGAGAGTTTTCTATTTTTGCGGTGGGTCTTAAAAAACTCCGACCCCACCGCGTAAACAATTTCCACCAGCCCGTTGTTTACTTCGTCCAATGTACAGTACATTGGACGAAGTAAACAACGGGTCGGTAAGGATTTGGAAGCGATTTTGGAGTTCCAACTGAAAGTTCTCGGGGTTTTGGATTTGGCCAAGACATGGGCGAAGAGTAGAACTCATCAAACGAGACCTTTCCAGCTTTACGTTGACATTCAATGAGCTTCTTACCATGTGGTGATCACTGCCGGTTTTAACATCACATGATCACAGAGACATCATTGAATGTATGCCTATTGGTCTTCAAAATAAAATCTATCTCGTGCTTATGTCCGCCGGGGTGCAGCCACGTCCATTTCCTGGACGGGCGCTTCTTGAAAAAGAGTTCATCATAAAGAGTCCCTCCTTCTCCATGAAGTCGGCCAATCGCTGACCCTTTTGGTTCCGCTGTCCAAATCCAAACTGCCCCACTCTCAGTTCAACACCATTCCACATGCCCAGCCATGCGTTGAAGTCCTCCATCACTACTGTGAAGTGTGTTTCTGGGGCATGTGTTGTAAATAGTCTCCACTTCATCGTCCGGGCGTTTCAAGTGTGGGGCGTACACCTGTATGACCTTCAACGAATACCGTTCGGTTATTCTGTTCAGTTATGCCACCCTGCGCGAAACGCTTTCGATCTTCACAATGTTGTTGACGAGGGACTTGTGTACGAGAAACCCGATACCGTGTTGGGACTGCTGGTCGCCTTTCCGGTAATAAAGTAAGTTGCTGGAATGGAGGGTCATTGTATCCTCTCCCTCTCTTCGGACTACTGATAACCCTATAATACCCCAGCGCTCACCTACTACTTCTTCCAGCCCTATCAACTTCTCATCGGTCCTCAAGGTGCGTGCGTTATAGGAAGCCAGGTCCAGAGATTGTGGGGTTTGGTAGCTAGGTCTCTGCCAGGGATTCCTATCATCATCATCATCATAACAGCCTTTAGAAGTCCACTGCTGAACTTAGGCCTCCTCCAAAAAGGGGGAGTTTGCCGTAATCACCACGCGTGGCAGGCAGATTGGTGACTGCAGTGTTGTACTTCCGGCTTATATCATATTTTTATAATAATAACATTAATAGTCAATCTTAAGTAATTATTTATTTGTTTTTGAATATTGTATAGTTTATCTTATATCGTTTAATTCATATTGCATTTTTAAATCAATTTATAAAGTATGATGACACGAATAATGTTTCAATATTAATTACATCATTGCTCCTGCATACGTTTACTATACGTATGGATTTTTAATTAAAAGTTCCCTTTTAATAAATAATGTTTTACTTTCTTTGCTGAAAATAAATGTTGACTTTTTGCTTTGTTAATAAATTATACGGACATAAATCATACGGCTAAAATAAATCATACGTGCTATCAATATTGCCAGTTTAGCTTTAATCACCGTTTCATAGCTAACCATTTCTAAACTTAATACTTATAAAATATCTGTGTGTTTGGTAGGAGTAGTTGCTTTACATAATAAAATTGTTCTTGTTGTTTCCTGAAAACAACTATCTTATTGTGATCTATTTTATGTGTAACATGGTCATATAGACATTTCCTAGGTATAATTAATGGTAATATGCTAAAGTAAAATGACATTTTTTTATTGATTACCTATACAGTAAAGTAATATTTTGAGTCGATTGTTTTTTTTCATTGCAAATTTGTACACGTGCACGTCATTTCCCGTGGAATAAGGCCTTTATGGCAATTAAGTTCATGTAAATGCGCTAAAATTCCGAAGAATACATAGGAAAATATATATGAAAACTGATGATCTATATATATATATATACTTATAATAAAACTGTAACAGGTCCAGTTCTGTACATTGAAGATATTTTGAAATTTTCTTTTGGAGGATACTCTATATTCGATACTGAAGCCAAATCTGTTTTTTTTTTCTTTTTTATCTGGCTGTATGTCTGTATCTTGGCTAGGCATAACGCTGAAACTACTGAATGAATTTAAATGAAACTTGATATGATTTGAGTCCATACTACGAGGTAGGTTATAGGATACTTTTAATCCCGAAAAATTAAAGGGTTCCCGCAGGATAGGCGTTGAAAGTTATTTAAAAGAACACGTATCACGCTGAAACTACTGGACGGATTTTGTTGCAAACTGGCACAGTCATAGTTTATATAATGGGTAAAAATTGAGAATACTTTTTATCCCGAAAAAAAAGGTTCCTGCGGGATAATGTCCCAAATTTTGTAAATTGAAGATATTGTGTAATTTTTTTTGGCGGCCGTTCTATATTCAATATTAAAGCCAAAACAGTATTTTGTAATTTTTGTCTATCTGGCCGTCTGTCTGTCTGTACCTTGGCAGCGCATCACGCTGAAAATACTCACTGAATTCAAATGAAATTTGGTATTACTTGAGTTCATACTTCGAGGTAGGACATTGGATACTTTTCATCCCGAAAAATTAAAGAGTTCCTGCAGGATAGGGGTGGAAAATTATTTAAAATAGCACGTAGCACGCTGAAAATATTGGACGAATGTTGATGCAACTTGGCACAGACATACATGTAGTTTATAAGAACGGTGAAAATTATTGATACTTTTTGTCCTGAAAGAATAAAGGGTTCCTGCGGGATATGGGTCCAAAGTTATGGTAATATTTAAGTAATAAATAATATTTTTTGTATGGTTTTCCATATTTGGTACTGATGCCAAAACTGTTTTACTATTTATTTGTCTGTCAGTCTGTTTGTCCGTATCTTGACCGCGCATCGCACAGGAACTACTGAATGAATTCAAATGAAACTTGGTATGATTTGAGTTTATATTACGAGGTAGAACATTAAAAACTTATTATCCCGAAAAATTAAAGGGTTTCTGCAATATAGGGGTCGAAAGTTATTAAAAAGAACACGTATCACACTGAAACTACTAGACGGATTTTTTGATGCAAATTGACACTGTCATATATCTATACTTATAATAAAGCAATAGGTACGAAAAAGGCTATAAAAAAAGAAGATAAATAAAAAAATGCTCTTGGGTGCTTAAAAAGGATATTAACACTTTTTTTTAAACGTGTCGCTCTGTCTGTTTGTCTGTATGTTTGTTTGTTCACGCATCACGTAAAAACTATTGGACCGATTGAAATGCGATTTACATTGTTAGATAGCTTAGAGTTTGATTTAAAAACTGGTGTAATTGGTATCTCAATCTGGTGAGTTAGAAGCCGAGCAGTGGATAAAGGTACTTTTCACGGCTAAAGAAATTTTGATCAAATGTTGGTATATTGGTCCTGGAATAGCACATTATGGTACTTTGAACCTAAAAAAAAGACCACGCGTGCGAAGCCGCGGGTACAGCCAGTATTAAATAAAACTATATATCACTGTATACTCGTTATATCATCTAATGGTTTATATACCATAAAACATACATTCTATAAGAAATTTAAGAGAAAATTACATAAAAACTCCCCCTAAAAATCTGTGGTTTTGTAATAGTGGCTCTTTACGACGGATAGGGCGAATTGAGTTTCAACGGATCACGAGATCCGATGGGAACGCCGAGCGAGATCAGTTAATTAGAAATTCTGATATCAAGATCCGATGGGAAGTACCCGCCAGGGCGAGTCGCTACTCGGCCCGGCTTCGCACGGGTAGCTAAGGGTTTCTCTTTATTTGTACACGATTTTACTAGTGTTTTTGTTACTGATTTGACCAAAAATGACGGTTATTGTGAGTACAATAGTTAGACATATAGCTTCGCAGATTTTTTTGTTTGTGTAATGTTATGTACTTTATACATGTACACATACATGTATACATGTTTATACATTATATATGTAATATAAGACAGTTCACAAGTTCTGTCACATTCTTATTTAATTTCTAATACGGGTCGAAATGTTTGGATTGGTTGTGGTTAAGAAAATTTCCCGCCAACTTAAAAGAAAAATAAATTGACATGGTTCCGATAAAAAAAATGGAGTGGACACAAAAAGAAGTCAGAATCGCGGTTATTGCCCTGCACCACTGCGGTTACACGCCAACCGAAATTTAAAAACTTCTGCAAAATTTTAAAATAACTCTGCGGTTTGTTTATCGTACTATCAAACGATTTAGTGAAGATTCGAGCTTCGAAGACTGTAAAAAGAGCGGCCGACCTCTTATGGTTAGGACACAGCAGTGCCAGCGTGAATCGAAATCCCGCCCGCAAGCAAAAAATGTTAGCCCTTTCAGTTGGGGTTAAGCAGAACTACGGTAAAAAGAGTGATAATTAACAAATAATAATATAAATAGGAATATTTTAGAAATTTACAACAAACAAAATGATACAACAGTGAAGAAGCGTGCAAGAGTATCCCGAGGATCCAGCGTGGGCATTATAAGGATAATGCCCACGACTAAATAACTAATGAGACTCCAAGCCATACCATGAGTGATGAAGGCATCATTCATGGTTTGGCTTGGAGTCTCATATTAAGGCCTGATTGAGGTGTTTTTCGGTGAAAAAGGTGTGAAAATTAGAGCAGATGAGTATCAAAATACCGTCCTATCAAACGTTGTGGGACCTCTTTTTCAAACAATATTCTAAAACCGACACTGGGTATTCCAACAAGATTCAGCGCCAGCTCATCGGGCAGCAAGCACGCAAAACTGGCTGATCGCCCATAGAATCGACTTCATCAGGTACGATGAATCGTCCTCCAGCCCAGACTTAATCCCGTTGGATTACAAAATATGGCAACATTTGGAGAAGAAAGTCTGTGCTAAACCTCAAAATAATTTGGAGTATCTCAAATCATTCCTGATTTAAACAGTGGCTGATATAGACATGAACGTTGTACGTGCTAAGATCGACGACTGGGGCCTGTATTCAAAAGCTCCCTGCTTTTGAATAACAAATTCAAATAACTTTAATATATTTTTAATCTACGTTTAACTCAGTTTGTTTTCATGTATATATATTTTATATAAACATCAAAAGTCATACAAAGTATTTAATAAAATGGCAGATCATAAGACCAGACTACGCTATGACTTTTAAAGGCAAATTTTTGACACCTTGGGTTACACTATTTAAATTTTTGTAGGGAACTAAATTTATTTGGAAAAATAAGGGCAGTGCATGCTACTCGCTGATAATGTAGCTTTTGACAGATGTCATTTTTTTATTTATCTCTTTAAATCAAACATATAAAATATTATTATGTATAGTGTAGATGTACATAACATAATTAATGTTATGTTGAAGTCGAATTTCTATTACTCAGGTTACGCTACGCCCCACGATTTCATATTATTTTTTAGCTTTTAGTACTTTTTCATATTGTAGTGTATTTTACTAGATAAGCCCTTTCTTTTGATATCTATATTGAGGGTGTTGAAAGAAATTATGTAAACCGCCATTTTGTGGCGGTGGCCATCAAAGATTTACAAGGATACTAAATATACATAATTGTATTGTCATTACAATAAAATGTGTGTACCAAATTTCAGATCAATCATTCAACAGAAAAGGGGTAAAATTTGAATTCCTAGATGTAACCCAAACAAACTTTTTTTTTTTTAAAACCCATTAAAAATATTTCAAAAAAAGCTTTTCTGAAGTAACCATGTCATAATGAAACTCATAACTGGCTATCACAATTATATGCGTATACAACAATTCGTGTTAATGCTGTTAACCGTTGAGGAGTTTCTAAGTCAGAAGCCAATCTGGACTGCAGCAGACATGTCATGACTTCAGACCCGCTAGCATAATAAAATACGTACACAAAATTTCGTGTCTGAGCTGTTAACCGTTGAAGAGTTCTCTAGTCAGGAGCCAACCCCAAACCCAGCAGCCATTTTATGGTAAAAACTTCAAACTGATAATAATAAAATGCATACACAACATTTCTTGACTGTTGTTGACCATTGAAGAGTTATTTTATCTGGAGCTGATCCTGGATGTCCATTCAGGTCCCGCTTACCATTAAAATGTACAAATGTATTGTCATCAGAACTGAACCTACATGCAAAAATTCAACATAGTAGGATGTGGTTATAATTGAGCCTGCAAGATTAGACCTAAACAGACATACATATAGACTTACATACATACAAACATTGCAAATTATATAAAGCTTTTAACAAACAGGGCAAGCTAAATAAAACCATTTAAAAACGGCACAATCAGTTGCTCGCTGTTTAACCTGTCATAAATGAGGGTTTGCCATAATGACCTTGCTTGGCATCTTGGTGATATTAATATTGTGTACTAGCTGTACCCGCGGCTTCGCACGCGTGGTGTTTTCTTTACGTTCAAAGTACCATAATGTGCTATTCCAGGACCAATATACCAACATTTGATCAAAATGTCTTTAGCCGTCAAAAATACTTATTACACCAGTTATACGACTGTGTCAATTTGCATAAAAAAATCCGTCTAGTTGTTTCAGCGTGATACGTGTTCTTTTTAATAACTTTCAACCCCTATATTGCAGTAACCCTTTCATTGTTCGGGATAAAAGTATCCAATGTCCTACCTCGTGGTATAAACTCAAATCATACCAAGTTTCATTTGAATTCATTTTGTAGTTTCTGTGCGATGCGCGGATACGGACGAACAGACATGCAGACAGACAAACATAAATATAAAGCAGTTTTGGCTTCAGTATCAAATATGGAGAACCATCCAAAAATATTATTTATTACTTAAATGCCAAGTTGCATCAAAACCCGTCCATTCGTTTCAGCGTGGTACGTGTTCTTTTAAATAAGTTTCAACCCCTATCCTGCGAGAACCCAATAATTTTTCGGGATGTGTCCAAGTTTAATTTTAATTCATCCAGTAGTTCCGCTGGCGTGATACAGACAGACATACAGACAAAAATGAAAAAAACATACAGTTTAGGCTTCATTATCATCGAACAAAGAGCAAACTCCAAAAAAAAAAAGACTTTAATGTACAGAATTTGGACCCATATTCCGCTGGAACCCTTTATTTTTTTGGGATAAATAGAATCCTAATTTGCACCAATCTTATAACAATCTTATAATATATGTCTGCGCCAAGTTGCATCAATATCCGTCCAATAGTTTCAGAGTGCTACGTGTTCTTTTAAATAATTTTCCACCCCTCCAGGAACCCTTGAACTTTTCGGGACTAAACGTATCCTCAATTTTAACCCATAAAATAACTTAAGACGGTGCCAAGTTGCATCAAAACCCGTCCATGAGTTTCAGCGTGGTACGTGTTCTTTTAAATAATTTTCAACCCCTATCCTGCAAGAACTCTTTAATTGTTCGGGATGAAAGTATCCAATGTCCTTTCTCGAAGTATGAACTCAAATCATACCAAATGTAATTTGAATTTAATGAGTTTTTTCGGTGTGATGCGCTGCCAAGGTTCAGACGGACAGACGGACAGACAGACGGACAGACAGACAGACAGAAAAAATACATAAATACAGTTTTGACTCTAGCATTGAATATAGAACGGCCTCCAAAAAAAATACACGTTTTAAATTTTTCAGAATTTGGGACATGATCCCGCAGGAACTCTTTATTTTTTTGGGTTAAAAATTATTTTAAATTTTTACCCATTATATAAACTATGACTGTGCTAAGTTGCAACAAAATCCATCCAGTAGTTTCAGCGTGCTTCATGTTCTTTTAAATAACTTTCAACGCCTATCCTGCGGGAACCCTTTAATTTTTCGGGATTAAAAGTATCCTATGTCCTACCTCGTAGTATGAACTCAAATCATACCAAGTTTCATCTAAATTCATTCTAATATTTTATCATTATTCAATATTTTATTCATCTAATAATCTAATATTTATACGATTTTACCTTTCTCATATTCAGCCTGCTTCAAATGTTATGTTCCGTCATAGGTATATTTTTAGCACATCATTTCTTGTTGTCAAAATAAATAAATAATTTCATCTTACCCTACTGAAAGACTTGGTACATTTACGGAGAAATGGTAATTACATGGTTATGAATTATTACCTTAATATTATGTGTACGTTGACAAATTAGTATTTTAATTGGACTTCTTAATGCCTTGTATGTTTATGTAATAGCACTTAGGTTTTTGTTATGTTTAACATAAATGATATTCGTAATAATTTTACCTACTCGTTGGACTGACGGATGAGAAGTTTTTAAGCCGCCATGATCACTAACATCAGTAATAATTAAAAACGATATATTTTCCATGTATTTTATATGTTTTGAGTTCTCGATATATTGGCACAATTAATATACCATCCAGCAGAGCAAACCGATATTCTAGTGGCTGGTGGAATAATTTTAAAGTTTGTAATCAATTATCTATACTGAACTTCAAAACATAGTACCACACTTTTAAAATTAATACAGTTTTTATGAAATTCATTGGATTGAACCATTTGGCCAGTTAAGGTGCTTATAATTTTAAAGTTATTGAAAACTTTAGAAAAACGAAGACGTATAAGCGTAGTTAATTAATGAAAAAATAGTAAGCAAAAAAAATTTAATCAGATAACATTTGGGGGTAGAGTGTTTTTTCTTTTTGTATAGACAACGGCGCTAAAGATTATCTTCTTAAGCGGCACCGCTCTGCGTTCGTCACCTTGAGACATTGTCAATTTCGCTACCAGTGATCTTCAACGAGAACACAGTAGATAATGTTCGATTATTAGTGCAAATCTTAGCACGATCCTTTGTTATTTAATGAATGAGTGACCTACGTGAGTGACGAAGATAGCAAAATTGTTTTAATGCTAGCATCACACTCGCACTCTACGTGACCCTGTGGAGGTTATTGTCCCTAAAGTGACCAACCACTGATCAGGTTCTCATGCTTGTGATTTGCTCATGTCTTGGTGGAAGAATTCCCTCTGGGGTATATTCATATGAGACTACTTGTTTAGATTGAGAAGTGAAAATGGTTCGTTTGAAGATAAATGGAGTCGCCTACTTAGTAGAATTAGCTAGTTTTGCTTTTAACCGACTTCAAAAAAAGAGGAAGGTTCTCAAGTTGATGTGTATGTACGTAATATTGTTGAAAATTAGTAATATTTATATTATGTTATAGTCTATATTGTAGACTATGCTGAAATGTACGTATTTAATATTATGTATATTATCAAAATATATATGTTATGTGGTGTATGTATGAATGTTTGTCCACGTATTTTTCGGAAATTACAAGTCTGATTGCTCTACTGCTTTTTGTAATAGTTTCAGTATTTCTCAAACTTAGGGAATAGTTAAAGTTTCATCAAAATCGATTTAGTAGTTTAAAAGATATGGACTGTTAACTGATTCCAGTATGGCTTTTTTCTTAGCGGTCGGAATAAGTACTTCATTTACTTGTACCTTAATGAAACTAAAAAGTAGGAAATAAACACGAATTTAAATAAAATTAAAGCGACTTCAAATCGTATAACTTAAAAGAAAGAAAATTAATTCAAATTTCTTGAGGACTGAGCCAGGTAAGTGCCAACTTACTTTAGTCGGTTTGGGCGTAGCACAGACCTCATTTTTTATTATTCCTTTCTTAAAAGTTTTATACGATTTGAAGACGGTTTAATTTTTATTAAAATTAGTTTTAGACAAAATAATTAATAGTTCGCTTTCATTTCACATTTTGCTGTATTTTGATTCCTAAATTTATTTACCTACCTATTTATTCAAATAAACAGGTAACAGGTACAGCAACATATAATCCAGCAACATCTCTAGTTCAGCACTCATTGACCATCATACTTCCGCTTACGAATTGGGTGTTACAAGTACTTCGTAACAGAATAATAACTTTCGATTTCTAATAGATTGCAAAACCGTCGATACCATTGTTGTACAAAGAAAAAGGAAGAAAAGGGAAAAATACCATTTTGGCCTTTCTATTGAAATGATTGTACTTTCACTGGGCGAAGCGAAGCTGAGAATAATACAATTGTCTCTTTTACTCTTAGAGGAATTATTATCTGTTTTTTTTTGTGTGTTGTAGTTAATAATGCCTGCGGTCTGAGATAACTGTATAGTAAGAGTTGTTACTGGCTTTGATTATGTTGGTTTTATTCGACATAATAATAATTTAGATGTCCTGGAGCTTCTATGTATTTGATAGGTTGTCTTCTTTTAAAATGGGGGTACTAATATAATTATAATGATAGGGCGATAAGGAGGTGCACATTCTTACTCGAACTACATGATCACTAGGTTTCTAATAGAACCATTAGAAAACAGAACTCAACGCCACGCCGAGAGAACAAAATCGTACCGACTCAATCAAAAGTGAAGTCGGCTAAAAAAGACAACGAAGGCTGGTCACATGTTTATAGGACACACAGCTTAGGCAAATGATAGGTTTTCATTCAACATAACATTTGTTGAATGAAAACCTATACCTATACCTAACCTATAAGTTATTTAATCGTACAAGGCGAATTGTCTTTACTTTACTTATTTTGCTACGCGTGCGCACGCGCAGTATGCGCGTGTCGTGCGCGTGGTAGCTTTTTCGCGCATGAGCAAGTTAGTAGATTTGTTGTTTACAAATGAGGTAAAAAATAAAATCAACATGAAACGGCGTAATTTAAAATATTTTTCTTTATATTTTTAATTATTATCTTTGAAATAAAATTGTATCATTATTATTGGTTAAGAAATATTGAAATCGCGCGCGGTAAGCAACTGGTTATGGAATTACTCATTTCAGTAGCGAACAGTGACATTTTCAACAGACGTAAGCTGAAAATATTCCCATAACACCACAGTATAAAACTATGGTTTGTCACTAACATGGGAGGGTTACTATAACTACGTTCCTTTTGTTTTGGTTATCTATGCTACGTTCCGTTAGCATAATGCATGGAGTTGAAAGATTACAGTGTTCCTATCCATACCAAAATATAATTGTGAAACGTTGTCTGCTTGTTTGTTTAGGGAGCTTTCACGCTATTACGGCTGGATGGATTTTGATGAAATTTGGAATGGAGATAGCTTATATCCTGGAATAAAACACAATATACTTTTTATCCCGGAAAACTGTAAGATACCACAGGAAAACTGAAAAAAATGGAAATATGTTGATTAATCGTTGTAAAAAACGGTTGCCATGGAAACGAAATAACAAGTATGTCAAAAAACATGAAGATCATTGGTGCTATATCTACTTTTGCATTGGTTTTTAATATCCTAGAAGAACATAGGATGCTATTTTTCGCGATAACCAGTAGTCCGCGTGGACAAAGTCGCGGGCGGGAATGCTAATAATTAAGCATCAGTGAACTGTCAAAGTTACATTGTGATTCGGTCAAACTGCGGAAACTCGTTGCCGAGCAAAACTTTTGGAACGCTACGTGATGCCCCATTATTAGCACAGTACACATATTGTCTTTAGGGAGGACAATATTTATACTGTGCTATTAGTAGCTTGATTACGAACGGTTGCTGTGACATTGACGCATCTTTAATTATAGAAAGCGGAAATAACAAGCAAATAAAATCAGCGCATTTGCGGTTAAAAAAACATTCACACGAAATTGCGAGTTCAGTCTTTTCATTTCCTTGAGGTAACGGAAATGTGTATAAAAGTGTGGCCTGCTATTAATGCGAGTGCGTGCGCTGTTCACGTTTATCGACCGTTAGCTGTCAAAGAGCAGTTAACTATGCACCAGAAGTTTCATATAGGTGGTAGTGCACGGTATTACTAAAACTCTATAAAAAATAATAACGAACGGGACTTGAATCTGAACCACGCCAACTGATTATGCTGGAACATTTGGGCTACCTTTTATCGTGAAAAGGTTAAATTGTATTTATTTAGTAGTTAGTTACTTGCAATTTGTAGAAGTTAGTTAATAATATAATAAAATAAATCTTTTGACGTCGCTATAATATTGATGCATTTATTTTTATTTTTAACTACAGGGTAGGGGTACCTACCCTTTAGTACCCGCGGCTTTGCAAACTTTGTTACCTCTGTTACCCCCTTAGAGTGCAAATATTCAAAAATCCTTTCTTCCATCCAGTTTTGTTACCGTCTAGTCATTCATGATCTATCATTCATTCTCTCGCTCGCTACTACTACTTTTTTTATCGCAAACACTTTTGCGAGTCTTCGATAATTTAATTTAATAATCTTTGCCATAGAAAATTAATTAGTATTCCTAGCGCTTTTGTCCATGCGTGCACTAATTCGATTCCTATTTTTATTAATCAATTACTTCCCTTCAAAGTTATGTTACGATATGGAAATAGACGTATGTATGTGTGTTACAATAAAACTGTTAGGTTTCAGTGTTCTATGCTTAGTTTGAGGGCCCTGTAAATATGTCGTATAAAATAAAAGGAGGTCATGTTTTCATAGTCGTACATTTTATAAGGCTGAAACATTACTCCTTCTTTTTACCCGAGTGCGGCTAAGCCAGGGAAGGGTAATGAATTTAACAGTATGTATGAATGTATGTGTGTAGAGTGGATGTTCCGTTGCGTCGCCCCTATTGGTCTAATATTGACAAAAGATATATGCATACATATCAAGCGATTCGTCTTTTTGACCGGATTTTTAGATTTTTAGACGGGACAGTAAGGGCAGGTACTTAACTGTTATAGTTACAGGAAAACGTTCTTAGGAGACCATCCATAACTTTTTGAGATATTCTGAACTGCATTCACAGATTTTGGAAAAAAATTACATTCAAAAAGATAATGGTCACTTTACACAAAAACTATTTTCGATGCTAATCGATCTTGTTTCCTGTGAGGATTAAAAGTCTCTGTGGGATCGACTGAGGTTTGAGTACTAGAAATGTCAGAAACTGTGAAACACTTTTTCCATACATTTCGTAAGAAATTACCTTAGCCGTAATTATTAGCTAGCGGAACATGTTCATAGGAGGCTGTCCTCAATTTTTGGAGAAATTTGGACCTGCATCCACACATTTTGTTAAAAATGTTGAGTCATCGAGAAAATAGGTAATATACACAAACATATTTATTTATGCCAATCGATCCTGTTTCTTATAAGGATCATAAGTTCTGCGGGATCAACTGAGGCTAGAGTACTAGAAAAGTCAGAAATTGCAAAAAAATACTTTTTCATACATTTTGTACGAAATGAATAAAATAAAATTCTAGCACCGTTTGAACACAAACTTTTTAAAAATACTGGCGGTCCTAACCTCAGTTGGATACACGATAAAAGCTTCAGATCCTTATAACAAACAGGATCGATTAGTTTTTTTTTTGTGAAATGTTCTTGATGTTTTTTTTCTAAAATCTGTAAATGCAGTTCAAAATATCTTCAAAATTTAAGGAGAGTCTCATAAGAACGTTTTCCTGTAGCTACATCAGTTAAGGTAAAAAAAACGTACAAAATGTATGGGAAAAGGTTTTCCCATTTTCTGTCATTTTTAGTACTCAAACCTCAGTCGATCCGATATAAACTTTTGATCCATATAAGAAACAGGACATAAAAAAAGTTTTTGTTTAAAATTACCATTTTATTGCTGATTGTACATTTTTTACAAAATCTGTGAATGCAGTTCAGAATATCTCAAAAAGTTATGGTAGGTCTCCTAGAAACGTTTTCCTGTAACTATAATGGTTAAGGTGCCCGCCCTGACTGTCCCGTCTCAAAAAATCCAGTGTCAAAGGCTATTTTTTTACCCAACTACGGCGAAGCATTCTAGAGGTTATGTATTCAAACTAAAAACTTGATCCAATTTTGACATGCGAGGTATCAATAGATTGGTCTTCATGTATAGAGTGTCACAGGCTATTTTTTTATCCGACTACGGCAATGCAAAGGAGGGATTATGTGTCCAAACCAAGTGAGGTGTTCGTCTTCATCGCAATAAAATCATAGGTAAATGTTTTACCCGTAGAGAGAGTATCAAGAATAATATCGGTATTACCCGACCGTAATACCATTTATTGCAATGACATGAAATCTTTTTAATTCATTTGCAGGGAAAATGTAATCTAATACCAATATATAAAAGTGAAACGTTGTCTGTTTGTTTGTTTGTTTGTTTGGGGACCTTTCACGCAATAACGGCTAGACGGATTTTGATGAAATTTAGAATGGATATAGCTTATACCTTTTTTTCGCGATTTGCGAGGAACCAATCAGCGTTTTTTGAATAGATGGGATGAAAAAACAATTATGTGTTATTTTGTAAATGCATAGATGTAATGTTTAAACAACTTTTTTTTAATGTTTTTCTGTATTCCATACTGAAGCAAAAACTGTTTTTTTTTTTCATTTTTGTCTGTTTTCTGTACCTTGGCTAAGCATCACGCCGAAACTACTGAATGTTTTTTTATGAAACTTGGTATGATTTGAGGTCATACTACGAGGTACTACGAGGACATGATACTTTCATCCCGAAAAAATTAAAGAGTCCACGACTAGGTAAGGTAGGTGACTAAGGCAATACACATCGGAAGATGGGCAGCAGCGTCCTCCGAGTACATATTTGTAACACTGCGGTCTCCAATCAGCCTGCCAAGCGTGGTGACTATGGCAAACTCCCTCTTTTTGGGGGAGGCCTATGTTCAGCAGTGGACTCCTAAAGGCTGATATGATAAGCTAGAGATTTAGATTAGATTAGTTAGATTTAGCTCTGGTTTTTTATGTTTGAAAGCTGAGGTAAACGAGATGGTTCTTAGCTATAATGGGCCCCCCCGTGGGGGGTGAGGAAGGGGTGGGGGTGGTTGCGGCGTTATGTACATTTTTAATTTGTGCTTGTAAATAAATATATGGGCTGTAAAGTATCTACAAGCGCCTTTTCTCTTTTCTTTTTATTTCTTTTTCTCTTAGAGGGGGATGAAAAAGTAGAGTGTATCACTCGGGCGCAAAATATATTCTTGACTCGGGCGACGTACTTTGAATCCCTCGCTACGTTCAGGATTCTACTAAAGAATCCATCGCTACGCTCGGGATTCTACTCTAGAATCTTCACTCCGCTCTGGATTCAAAATAGCGCCCTCACCCGCAATTTTGCTCCCTAGTAATACAATCTACTATTATTTATGACAACACACAAAATTAGACAGAGAGACAATGAACAAAAATAATTTAAAAAAAGTTATGAAATTAATGCTGTGTGTTGTCACAAATAGGTCCCGACTCAGCAAAGGCTAAGGCCCTAAAATTTTGGCACTGATTTTTTGTCGGAACCTATTTGTGAAAGAAGAACGCAGAGTGACAAAACATAAAAATTAATACACATAGAAAACAGTAAAATATTATATTATATTTAATAGTGTAATATTGGTATCTATGTATGTATATCCGTTATCTAGTGCTCATAGTCCAGTGTATCCTAGTTTGGGGCTAGATAATTGGTGTGGAATTGTTCCGAATATGTTATTATTATTATTTGTAAAAACTAAAAAAAAAAAAACGATTTATTTGACTTATTATCAACTAGCTGTGCCTGGGTCATTTCATTTTAAAGTAGCCTTTTAGTATAGGCTACTGTAGTTTTTTGTAAGTTTTTGTTAATAATAATAATAATATATTCGGGATAATTCCACATCAATTATCTAATAAATAATAATCAATTTTATTTTACCACGACCAAAAGAACCTATAAAGTATAATAAACTACATTTCTTAAAAATTTGTTCAGTCGTCAAATAGTTTTTTCTCGATTTCCCGACATCCAATCATCGGATTAAGTCCAAACCTAAGTTAACCAAAAGTGAAAACTGCACCGCAATCGGTCCAGTAGTTTTTACGTGATGCACAAAAAATATCCAGAGAAACAGACAAAAAAGATAAAAAAAACTTGTTCAGTTGCCTATTCTAAGTAGATAAGTACCCTAGACAATTTTTCTTAAATTATCATAATTAAACCGATTTTTTGGTACTAACTGCTTTATTATAAGTATAGATAGATATTTAGCGGCTTATGCTTGAGCAAAGTATAATTGGCACTTGTCATTGTTTACAAAGTGTTTCAATGTATGTTGACTGATATTCTAAAATCAACTGTACCTAAAAATACATTATACGTCAGAAGAAGCCTATGGTATTAAAATAACATGGTAATAATCTCAATATTGTGAGATATATTCATCGTACGGAACCCTCTCCATGCAAGTTCATCTCGCACTTTTGTTATTTTAAATTTACACTATAATTCTTCACTCATTGGCTCAGCACAACCCTCGAAAACTTTTACGCACGAGAATCGTCAGCGGCATTGTTGCGTGCGGACTGCGGAGGAAATCTAGCAAACAAATAAGTTTCATTTCATTCCACAGGTATGGTTAGGAAATAAAACTACTAATTATTATAATTTACATTGACTTGACTTTATGCGTTTTCAGTACGTTTCAAAAATTTCTAGACGGATTTCTAAGCACACTTCATCTTCCTATATTTAACGGTTATTACAGATGCTGCCATGCGAATCGCTGTTTAAAAAGTCGCTGTTCTCTCACCTCCTCATATCTGCCAAAATTATGAACCGATTATTATTTTTTGATTTGGTAGGTCTATATAATGTAGTCCTGTATAAACTAGTGGCTCTGTGAGCTATAAACGTCGTGCGTACAAACTTTTTTGCAAACAATCTAGCGGTGCACAGCAGCACAATCTAGTTACCTTATTGTAACACTAACATTAAGAACCAAGATGTCCTATTAATCCCAACCTAGTAGGTAAAGGGCTGATTCCACTGGTTGAAACCTAAAAGTGAGAAATTTACTGCATTTTGAGAAGCTATTCTGCTCATCACGCCGAAGATCTTCATCAAATCTTCACTACATTTTTATGAGACCAATTTTAAGTTACTACCTTTGTAATAATAAAAGAACCATCGAAATCGAATGTAATAAAGAGGAGATATTAAGTAGCTTTTTGCCCCATTTTGGAGGAAGTACGCCCCAATCAAAAATCCCCGACGAAAAAAAAACTAAAAATTTGTGACAACAAAAAAAAACTATATATATTTATTTGTTATGTTATAGCTGTATAACCAAGTTTCGTCTACATCGGTTTAGAAATACGACCTATAGAGGAGAACAGAGATCCGGACAGACATACGGACATACGAAAGCATTTTTGCCCAAGCTGAAACGGAGACGTTTCGCTCGCGCTTCGCACTCGCTCGGTCAATTACATCAAAATTGGTTCATAAGTTTATGTAGTAAATCCATTTATCTTTACCTAAAAATCCTAAAATAAAGCAATATGTACCAAAAAGTCTGTACAAAAAAGATAGTGAAAAAATATGTTTTTATATACCCTAGAGGTATATTAAATAAGCTATTGAACATGAATATAACATTTTTTTAAATTGTGTCTGTCTGTTTGTTTGTTTGTCTGTATGGTAGTTCGCGCATCACGTAAAAACTACTAGACCGATTGAGATGTGGTTTTGACTGTTGATAGCTTAGGGTTTGAATTAAAAACTTGGGTACTTGGTATCTCA
The DNA here is from genome assembly GCA_946251855.1 of Alsophila aescularia. Classification (NCBI taxonomy): domain Eukaryota; kingdom Metazoa; phylum Arthropoda; class Insecta; order Lepidoptera; family Geometridae; genus Alsophila; species Alsophila aescularia. The sequence continues at coordinate 17,828,738 of OX276383.1, read as the reverse complement.
ATCTAATGAGTGCACAATTGATAAACACATTTTTGATGGCTGAAGGAATTTTGATCAAATGTTGGTATATTGGTATTTTAAGTCTTGGAATAGCTTGAGTACTTTTTGACTCCCGAACATGTTATAAGTTTAGGGTGTGTGTATGTGTGTGTGTGTGTGTGTGTGTGTGTGTGTGTGTGTGTGTGTGTGTGTGTGTGTGCGCGCGTGCGTGTGTGTGCGTGTGTGTGCGTGTGCGCGCGCGTGTGTGTGTGTGTGTGTGCGTGTATGTGTAAGGCATCGTAACTCTCAAACGAATGGACCTATTTTGATGCGGTTTTTAATGTTTGAAAATTGATGTGATCGCGATGGTTCTTAGCTATATGAGGAGGGGGGAGGAGTTGAAAAAAGAGGGGTGAGAATGGTGTTTTCCAAACGAATGGACCAATTTAGCTGCAGTTTTTATGTTTCAAAGCTGAGATAAACGAGATGGTTGGGGGGTGGGAAGTCGGGGGTTACATACATTTTTACTTGTAACTACATTTGTGCTTGTAACCTAGAGTTATGACCACGTGGGCACAGCTAGTTTGAAATAATTGTTATTGTTGTACCAACATTTGCTAATTAGCTATTCAACGGTTAAGTTGAATTTGACGTTGATTTTTCTGGAAAGCCAATAGTTTTACAACAATTTTGCTCAAGTAATATTTCTGATTAAGTCTGAGGAACTGCTGACGTTCGGTTCTTTTTGCTCGTTTTCTAGCGTGCCAAACTTTGTTACGTTTTACGACCAGGAAACGTGCGGTGTTAATGAGTTTTGAATTGAAACACGTGTCTCGGTGTCTCTCCGCCCAGGGGAGACAAGAACACTTTTTATGAAATGGAAATGGAATTTCAGAATGGAAACTAAAAGGGACCTAGCATTGACATTGCAGTCCTAACCAATACATTCAACGTGAAAACCAAATGTCAACATATGAATGTTTTAGTGCGCATGTTAAATGAAGTAGTGTCGACTCGATCTCTTGTGTCAGAGTTTGTCAGACCACCCAAAGGCCAATGATGTGGCTCAACGAATGCTATTGGCTGTTATCAGCTGGAAATACTACTTAACGTGCAAGCAGTGGGCGATTGCAAATCCATAATAAAACTTTTAAATGTCATTGTTGAACCCAGCGGGCGTAAACCTTGGTTTGTTCCTACTATTATTTATTCTGTGGCATGGCCGTGAATCCAGTGTCGCAAGATAACAAACACAACATACGCAAGTTTACAAAATATTAACATATTAAGTAACACTGCTTGACTTTTATGAATGATGAACATTCACAAACAAGATAATGCAAAGTGGTATTCAATCGCTGCAGTCCTCTATTTCTAGAACAGTCATCTTTTCATGAAGGCTCTAGTAGGAATCTTCTGTAAAAGACCACTTGAGAAAACACCATTGCTTAGCTAGATATTGGACCAACAAAAACTATTATACGAGTACAGTGCAAACATTTCAGTTTTCCAAGTTTTAAAGGCATATTTAGTAGCCGGCGAATATTTTATTAAGGAGGATTTAGCACCATAGACCACATACACACACTGAGACAGATTATACAGAATTCTAATGAGTATAACCAGGAACTGCGTCTTGCTTTTGTGGACTCCATTGAAACCTGGGCGGTTCTAAAGTCTTTGCAGCGTTGTCACGTGGACTGGAGATACATCGAAGTGCTGAGGTTTTTGTATGACGTCGCGACAATGAGTACTACACCAGCAGTCTAAACATATCCAACTGCGTAGGCGAGAGAGACAAAGGGATATTATATCCCCGAAAATGTTCACTAATTCCCTGGAAGATATGTTTAAGACACTGGGTTGGATAGGAATGGGCATTAATATCAATGGCTAGAATAAATCACACTTACGATTTGCCGATGATATCGTCCTAATGACGGAGTAGCTGCAAAACTTGCAAAGTATGATGACTAACCTACTAGTAGATAATGCTTCTCGACGTATCGGTCTCAGAATTAACATAGACATAGACCGATTGCAGTCAATGGTGTACCTCTTGAAGTTGTCCAACAATACGTTTACCTTGGAAAAATATTTCAATTAGGTAAAAACAACTTTGAGAAGGAAGCCAACAGAATAATTCAGCTGGGATGGGCAGCATTCGGCAAGCTTCGTCAAGTCTTCTCGTCATCCATACCACAGTGCCTGAAGACAAAACACTGATTGAACAGTGCGTCCTACCAGTCATGACCTGCGGAGCAAAAACTTGGACACTCACGGTTAAACTAGTCCAAAAATTTAAGGTCGCTCAGCGAGCTTTGATAGAGCTATGCTTGGAGTTTTTCTGAAGGACAAGATTCGTAATAAAAATATCCGACGGAGAACCAAAGTGACCGACATAAGCAAGCTAAAGTGATAGTGAACTGGTAACCTTTCTAGAAGAACCGATAACCGTTGGGGTAGACGAGTTCTCGAGTGGAGACTACGTTTAGGCAAACGTAGTGTAGGATGCTCCGTGGCCAGGTGGAGTGACGACCTGCGAAAAGCATCTGGAAGAAAATGGATCAGGAGTGCTGAAGACTGTGCTCAGTTGTGTGTATTAGGTTGAGGCGTCTAGCAGTAGACAAATATAGGCTGATGGTTAATATTTTATCATATAACTAATGTCTGCATGGGTTACAAGAGCAGTGAAGTCCAAAGTTCTTGCAAGCCCCGATAATTGACAAAAACGGTTTTTACGGTACCATAAAATTGTTAATTATAATGTTTGTAAGTTGTGGTTTTACAACTGATTAAATGGAGCAGGAGCTTATTCAGCTCCTGCATTTGGAGGGTCCTTATTCACTTTGACCATTCATGCACCAAACGTACCATGTTATGACATCTTCGTGGAATCGTTCGGCGGCGTAATTACGTCACACGTTTTCGTCATAGCGAATAAGCGCCCAGGTCGTCCACTTGATGGTAACTGCCACCGCTTGTGTCCATTATAATTGCAGTGCAATTATTATGGTTGAAAAGCTTGCGTGCACTACACTTCGCTCGCTACTCTTATACATTTGGGCCCAGTAAAAATACTCTAGAAACATCTCCCTTCAAATTGAAACTGGTATTTGCACAGTACCACTTACTATATTCATAGATCAAAATAGGAACATCACCACATTATATTCTAACTGCACCTGCTAACTGTACATAATGCATGAAAGTAAAATATAAATTCATCAGTACCTGTATACCGTGATTAGCGAAAGAACATTTTTTATCAACAACACCCCTCGACAATAGACTCTAACTGACCGAATCACGGAAAACAATCGAACGGAATTACAAAGCCAGTGGAATGAAAAGTGTACAAACGTAAAGTAGAAAAAAACAATGGCCACATACTAAGACTGGGTCGGTGCAGCGTGACGGTGGATAAAAATCATCAACGAATGCATTCGAGCTCATTAAGTTATCAGCCACCGATGAAGGTGGTGAAGAAGCGGGTGTGACCCACAAATGGATTTAGTGAGAGAGTGAGTGATAAAAATGACTGCTTCAGTGCTGCTTGTTTGTTTGTTGCTGGGGGGTGCTAGAGCTTTGGTGGATCTAAACTGTAGTGATAATGCGACTTGCATTGAAGAAATGGGAAGGGATTTGGTGAAGAGTTTACGAGAAAAGAAGGCAGTGAGGTTATTTGAGTCACTGACGATAGAGCCCTTGCCGAGAAGGCAAGGAAGGTCAAGTCGAGGGTTATGGGGGCTGATGGAGAACCACGCGATGAGCTTCGACTGGAGCGACTTCACGTTCAGGTTTACGCTGCCACAGGATGGAAGAGACGACGCCTTGGAGTTGGAGATGCTTGAAAACAGATCTGTTAAAGGTAAGGCTTGATTATAAGCATTAACAATTAAAATATTTATCACAATAATTATGTACTACAAGTTTTAAGCTGTGGCTCACAACTAAAGTGACAAAATAAAAATGAAATAAAAAATTCTCGATGTTATTTACATTATTATATATATATGAAGTAAATTATAGCTATAAATAGATAAAAATGACAACATCAGAAAATAGACGAATAGAGCGCAGATAATGAAGATAAACGGACGGGAAATGTATTTCTTTATTTTAACTTAACTTACTCTAAAATATATTATTGAAATTTTAGAACTTTATCAGAAATAAAGGGCAATATCATGATTAAACTTTCAAAAACAGCAATGGTATCTTGCAACTTAGAATCCGAAGACACCGGGTACGGTCATAGGTCATAAGTGTGGAGACTTACGACTTTTATAAGTAATTTGCAGTTCCCCATCACTTTATGCTATGGTCTCGGCTGTCGTTAAGCCATGTCAGATGCCTTCAAACCCTGACACCAGAGGCCAGCAATACCTTTTCGCGGTCAAATAAACAAACTTTCGCAATGAGGAATTACGGTCAGAAAGTCTTTAAATCAAACAAATAGTAAACCCGACTTTGGTCGCGTAAAAAATAGTCTATAACACTTTTGCGATGAAGACTAATCGATTGATACCTCACTTTTCAAAATAGGTCGATTTTTAAAAAGTTTGAACACATAACCCTTCCTTTGCTTCGCCGTAGGCGGGTTAAATCAGTCTAAAAACAAATATAAGTTTTGTAAAAACTAAGATTTGAATACATAATTTTCAACATATGAGTCGTTCGCTAAAGCAGGACGGTTCATTTAAAGCTGTTAATCCATATGTTCCGCATGGTTTCGTTCTTTACTAGCTTACAGATCTAACATGGCAATCATAAGGCATTGTTTGCACTGTCTTTGTAATATAATAATATTTAGGACAATAAATTCACACACATAACCTAGCCCCAAACTAGGATACCATGTACTAAGACAATGTCAACGGATACACATGCATAGATATACCCATGACACGGAAGCAAATGTTTCTGCTCATCACTCAAACGATTGCACTTTGCGGGATTCGAACCCGCAACCGTTCGACTTCGTAGTTAGTCACTAGCCACTAAGCCAACCGGTTGTCAAAACTATAAAGGTCGGTTGTTATGTAGGGTTAGCTAAGTTGTATTAAAATTATCTAATTTCCTTTCCCAAAAATCCCTTTGCTTTAGATTTTTGAGGTCTTTCATTCCTTGCCCCGTCGATATAAGCGATTGTTCTACTTCTGATTCGTTATTTTCAAACATCAGTCCCCATTGTCCCATTTATTTTGTATAAATGTTTTAGTTATTATTGTATTTTTTGTTCTATGTTGTGTACAATAAAGAGTTATCTATCTATCTATCTATCTATCAGTCTTAGTTATCTACTAATCCATGTGTTGTGAGTTATCAATAAACTCATTAATTTATTTATAGCTTTTAACTAACTATACTTAAGTGTCCGGTGGAGGGTGAATTTTCCATACAAACTTAATACCAAAATAATTTGTTTCCACAGTGTTATGATATTATTCGGATTCGGATAGTGTTTATCGAGGTTCCCAACAATATTTTGTTTTCAAAATACTTACCTGAAACGAAAATTAAGCAAATATTACATTTTCCTTATTTATATGCAAAATTGAATTTTCTTTTACAATTATTTTTAGGTATTACGTTTGTATGAAAAATTCACCCTTCACCCCTATTTACGATGTTACTTAGCCAAAGTACACTTTTTGACTTACATTGGTATAGATTTAAATACAACTTTTCCTATAATTATGTAGTTACGTAAGATTGTTTGTCCGATGCTTACTTTCAATCAAACCATTTATCTGATCTTCCTAAAATTTCGTATCATACTTCATACTAATATTATAAATGCGAAAAATTGTGAGGATGGATGGATGTTAGTTACTCTTTCACGCAAAAACTACTGAACGGATTTGAATGAAATTTAGCATGGAAGTAGTTTATACCCTGGATTAATACATAGGCTACTTCTTACCTCGAAAAAATGCAGTGATCCTGAGTGGCGCGGGTGAAACAGCGGGGCGCAGCTAGTAAGGTAATGAAATAATGATTGAATTTATGAGTATGCACATTATGAGCAAATATTTTCATGAAGTTGTTGAGATATGGAGATCTAAACTGGGGTTAACAATTAAAAACAACAACAATAAAAAATAATTCTTTAACTATTTAAAAGTAACGCAATAGGGTCAATTGTTTCGTCGTTATAAGGTCAAGGTGTCTTTCTGTTAGTGTGTCTGTTTGCGCATCACGTAAAAATTACAGCACTGATTGCGATGTGGTTTTCACTGGTGGACAGCTTAGATTTGACTAAAATACTGGTGTACTTGGTATCTCAATGTAATAAGTGGAAGCCGAGCAAAAGATAAAAAACTATTTGACATCTGAACGAAGTTTTATGAAATTTGATATTTTGTACTTTGTAGGTAAATTTATCCCAGTAAAATGACATCGCGGGCAAAGACGCGGCCACTGCTAGTAAATATATAAGAATAAACGCAAAAAACGGCACGTGAAGTACTAGTTTGGGGGGAACAACTAACTGTAATAAGTAAAATTTAATTTAAAATGTATGAAAATAAACAATGTACAACAGCGATGCGTAGAGCGATACAAGCACGTACTTTGGCGTAGTATTAGCTTAGCATGTCTAACTTGATCTTAGAAGGTAATCAGATTTCTCGTAGATGTACCTTGTACTATTATTTCCACTGTGGCTGTACCTTTATCGCTGCAGCTCTATTCCTTACAATAAACATCATCTAACTTACTAATTAACCATCTTGTGTGCACACGTTCTGTTAACTCCGCTCCGTTGGTTTTTACTAGTTAGTAGTAGGAATGATAAGTTTCCGTAACTATCGGATAGAACAAATATATACCTACCTGCGTATTCGTGACTGTAAAATTCTGGTTTACAAGAATGTTTCAAAAAGTAGGGATTCCACACTCCAAATTTAAAGTGAAACACCCAAGATATGCCAATGTACTCGTACGCACAAGCCTCACAAATACACTTACACCAAATGATGTTTACACCATGTTATGCCGATCGGCTGCCACATCGTAGCAAGATCTTGACCTTGTTAGTCGCGGTAATACTGTCAAGATCTCACGGATAATTAAAAACAATGCAGTCTTTTGTGATGAAATTGTGCGAAATTGTGTATCAGCCAAAACACACCACAAATTATCCGCTCACGCACACATGCGCAGCTGCCATTTGCTATGCTTCACTCATTTTTTTGGAGGTGCAGACTCAGTATTTTGTAACCTTCTTGTGGCTTTAGTTGATTTTTGGTTCATTACCTACTTGCTACCAACCATTCATTTGTGCGTCGTTTTGTCATCAACTACCTACGCATAAAATATGCTCGATATTTTTTATTTTTAAGCATGTCGCATGAGTTTGTTTTACTTATTAACCAACTTTAAAATAGGTGGTTCATAATTGTTTTGTATTATTTTTGTTATACCTATGTATATTACATTATATAAAAAAAAAACAATTTCTTTGATATTGTTTTGGATCTGTTAAAGGTAAGGCTTGATTATAAGCATTAACAATTAAAATATTTATCACAATAATTATGTACTACAAGTTTTAAGCTGTGGCTCACAACTAAAGTGACAAAATAAAAATGAAATAAAAAATTCTCGATGTTATTTACATTATTATATATATATGAAGTAAATTATAGCTATAAATAGATAAAAATGACAACATCAGAAAATAGACGAATAGAGCGCAGATAATGAAGATAAACGGACGGGAAATGTATTTCTTTATTTTAACTTAACTTACTCTAAAATATATTATTGAAATTTTAGAACTTTATCAGAAATAAAGGGCAATATCATGATTAAACTTTCAAAAACAGCAATGGTATCTTGCAACTTAGAATCCGAAGACACCGGGTACGGTCATAGGTCATAAGTGTGGAGACTTACGACTTTTATAAGTAATTTGCAGTTCCCCATCACTTTATGCTATGGTCTCGGCTGTCGTTAAGCCATGTCAGATGCCTTCAAACCCTGACACCAGAGGCCAGCAATACCTTTTCGCGGTCAAATAAACAAACTTTCGCAATGAGGAATTACGGTCAGAAAGTCTTTAAATCAAACAAATAGTAAACCCGACTTTGGTCGCGTAAAAAATAGTCTATAACACTTTTGCGATGAAGACTAATCGATTGATACCTCACTTTTCAAAATAGGTCGATTTTTAAAAAGTTTGAACACATAACCCTTCCTTTGCTTCGCCGTAGGCGGGTTAAATCAGTCTAAAAACAAATATAAGTTTTGTAAAAACTAAGATTTGAATACATAATTTTCAACATATGAGTCGTTCGCTAAAGCAGGACGGTTCATTTAAAGCTGTTAATCCATATGTTCCGCATGGTTTCGTTCTTTACTAGCTTACAGATCTAACATGGCAATCATAAGGCATTGTTTGCACTGTCTTTGTAATATAATAATATTTAGGACAATAAATTCACACACATAACCTAGCCCCAAACTAGGATACCATGTACTAAGACAATGTCAACGGATACACATGCATAGATATACCCATGACACGGAAGCAAATGTTTCTGCTCATCACTCAAACGATTGCACTTTGCGGGATTCGAACCCGCAACCGTTCGACTTCGTAGTTAGTCACTAGCCACTAAGCCAACCGGTTGTCAAAACTATAAAGGTCGGTTGTTATGTAGGGTTAGCTAAGTTGTATTAAAATTATCTAATTTCCTTTCCCAAAAATCCCTTTGCTTTAGATTTTTGAGGTCTTTCATTCCTTGCCCCGTCGATATAAGCGATTGTTCTACTTCTGATTCGTTATTTTCAAACATCAGTCCCCATTGTCCCATTTATTTTGTATAAATGTTTTAGTTATTATTGTATTTTTTGTTCTATGTTGTGTACAATAAAGAGTTATCTATCTATCTATCTATCTATCAGTCTTAGTTATCTACTAATCCATGTGTTGTGAGTTATCAATAAACTCATTAATTTATTTATAGCTTTTAACTAACTATACTTAAGTGTCCGGTGGAGGGTGAATTTTCCATACAAACTTAATACCAAAATAATTTGTTTCCACAGTGTTATGATATTATTCGGATTCGGATAGTGTTTATCGAGGTTCCCAACAATATTTTGTTTTCAAAATACTTACCTGAAACGAAAATTAAGCAAATATTACATTTTCCTTATTTATATGCAAAATTGAATTTTCTTTTACAATTATTTTTAGGTATTACGTTTGTATGAAAAATTCACCCTTCACCCCTATTTACGATGTTACTTAGCCAAAGTACACTTTTTGACTTACATTGGTATAGATTTAAATACAACTTTTCCTATAATTATGTAGTTACGTAAGATTGTTTGTCCGATGCTTACTTTCAATCAAACCATTTATCTGATCTTCCTAAAATTTCGTATCATACTTCATACTAATATTATAAATGCGAAAAATTGTGAGGATGGATGGATGTTAGTTACTCTTTCACGCAAAAACTACTGAACGGATTTGAATGAAATTTAGCATGGAAGTAGTTTATACCCTGGATTAATACATAGGCTACTTCTTACCTCGAAAAAATGCAGTGGTCCTGAGTGGCGCGGGTGAAACAGCGGGGCGCAGCTAGTAAGGTAATAAAATAATGATTGAATTTATGAGTATGCACATTATGAGCAAATTTTTTCATGAAGTTGTTGAGATATGGAGATCTAAACTGGGGTTAACAATTAAAAACAACAACAATAAAAAATAATTCTTTAACTATTTAAAAGTAACGCAATAGGGTCAATTGTTTTGTCGCTATAAGGTCAAGGTGTCTTTCTGTTAGTGTGTCTGTTTGCGCATCACGTAAAAATTACAGCACTGATTGCGATGTGGTTTTCACTGGTGGACAGCTTAGATTTGACTAAAATACTGGTGTACTTGGTATCTCAATGTAATAAGTGGAAGCCGAGCAAAAGATAAAAAACTATTTGACATCTGAACGAAGTTTTATGAAATTTGATATTTTGTACTTTGTAGGTAAATTTATTTCAGTAAAATGACAACGCGGGCAAAGACGCGGCCACTGCTAGTAAATATATAAGAATAAACGCAAAAAACGGCTACACGTGAAGTACTAGTTTGGGGGGAACACCTAACTGTAATAAGTAAAATTTAATTTAAAATGTATGAAAATAAACAATGTACAACAGCGATGCGTAGAGCGATACAAGCACGTACTTTGGCGTAGTATTAGCTTAGCATGTCTAACTTGATCTTAGAAGGTAATCAGATTTCTTGTAGATATACCTTGTACTATTATTTCCACTGTGGCTGTACCTTTATCGCTGCAGCTCTATTCCTTACAATAAACATCATCTAACTTACTAATTAACCATCTTGTGTGCACACGTTCTGTTAACTCCGCTCCGTTGGTTTTTACTAGTTAGTAGTAGGAATGATAAGTTTCCGTAACTATCGGATAGAACAAATATATACCTACCTGCGTATTCGTGACTGTAAAATTCTGGTTTACAAGAATGTTTCAAAAAGTAGGGATTCCACACTCCAAATTTAAAGTGAAACACCCAAGATATGCCAATGTACTCGTACGCACAAGCCTCACAAATACACTTACACCAAATGATGTTTACACCATGTTATGCCGATCGGCTGCCACATCGTAGCAAGATCTTGACCTTGTTAGTCGCGGTAATACTGTCAAGATCTCACGGATAATTAAAAACAATGCAGTCTTTTGTGATGAAATTGTGCGAAATTGTGTATCAGCCAAAACACACCACAAATTATCCGCTCACGCACACATGCGCAGCTGCCATTTGCTATGCTTCACTCATTTTTTTGGAGGTGCAGACTCATTATTTTGTAACCTTCTTGTGGCTTTAGTTGATTTTTGGTTCATTACCTACTTGCTACCAACCATTCATTTGTGCGTCGTTTTGTCATCAACTACCTACGCATAAAATATGCTCGATTTTTTTTTTAAGCATGTCGCATGAGTTTGTTTTACTTATTAACCAACTTTAAAATAGGTGGTTCATAATTGTTTTGTATTATTTTTGTTATACCTACGTATATTAAATTATATAAAAAAAAAAACAATTTCGTTGATATTGTTTTGGATCCCATATAAATTTCATGAAAATAAGTTCAGTAGTTCCGTAATTAAATTCATTTGAAGTCAGATATCTAGTAAAAAAAACTGTGATAACATTATGATACATGTCTAGAGAGGGTCCTTTTAAAAAACTCCTTATTCGTATCGGAAAATATCCGAATATTCGGGCATCTGAAAAGTCTGTTTATGCATAATCGACATATTTTTAATATCCGTAACTGAAATTCCATATTAATAACAACCCTATATATATATTATCATAAGACAAGTCGGTAGTTATTCTGAGTTGTCATGTCAGCAAGTAATTAGTCCGTAATTCCGTGGTATCCGACTTTCCTCTCCAGGAATTTCGTTTCGGTTAGTAGATTTTGCGCTGGTTCAGTTATGTATTACGTTTATTTTCTTATTGCGGTATGTTATTAATTTCTTAGTATCATTATCTTTGTACCTAAAAATTTACTTTATGATATATCGGGATTATTGATTCGATAATGGCTATAAACTTACAGATTTAAATGCCGGATAATTGCTCCGAATAAGTGCTTATATCTATGTTTTAACTACAATTTTTTATAAGCTTTTATTTAACTTCACTTGTATGTATGTATGTATCTATCTATATATTTCTGTCTGTCCTGAAAGGTTGCAACTCAAATTTTGAGCACTTCTTGATTAGCTATCCAATTGAAACTTTCAATGTAGCCCAAAACTAGATGACAATGAAATAAAAAAAGAGGACCAGGTTTTTTTTTAATTATACATATTAATTCGATACACTTATTTATCTTTTTGTATACTAATTGCAAGTCTTTATTTTATATAACACACAACACTTGCTTAGCAAGAACATATCTACCTAATTATTTTCTCAAGGAAAAAGGCACGGACATAGGCATGGATTATGCGGGTATGAGTCCCGCCCGTAATTCAATTTTTTCCTTAACTAGTAGGTAATTGGGTGGCGAAAATGATTACATCATAATTAATGTTCTCGCTAATCATAAAAACATTTGATTTGGGAGGCGTTTTATGTGACACGAAGTTAATTGCAATTATTAGCCGTGTTGGTTGGTTAGTTTCAACAAAGCTGTCAATAGATGACGTTACCGTCCCCGTAAGACGATGTTAGAAACTGGAGGAAAAAATTGGTTAGTGGTGAATTAGAAAATTATTATTTTTGAAAAATATTTAGTTATTCTATCTCACATTGATAATATTCTGTCTTTACTTGAAATATTATAATGGGTCATCATTAGCATTATAGGCCTGTATTCATCCACAGCTGGACATCGGCCCTCCAATGAATTCGTCTTTGGCTCTCTATTCGTTTCTGCTGGCCGACTTTCGCAGGTCGTTACTCCACCTGGCCGGCGCGCGTCCTACACTACGTTTGCCAAGTTGCGGTCTCTACTCAACCGTGGTGCTTGTCTACACTAGCAGTTGTCCATCCTTCGTCAAATGTGACCAGCCTGCTGCCATTTATTTTGTTATTTTTTAGCTGAGGCCCGCGGTTTCAACCACGTGGATTATGATGATGATCATCATCATCATAATTCCTCCAAACCCTTTCAGCCGTTTGAGCATGAAGGAGTAACAAATATTCACACACTTCTAAAGATAAAAGAAAGACGGCTCTAATCGGTTTTTATGCATTTTATGACGTTTTGTATGGACTGTCAGTTCTAATGTATGGAGTTCTGCATCGTGCATATGAAGTTTTCCACTTCATAAGAGAGTACTCATTTTTAAAACTCTATGCTCTGATTGGCCTGTTTACGACAGAGGCTATACTTCTCTGATTTATCTACATCTACACTAATATTATAAAGAAGAAAGATTTGATTGTTGGTTTGTTTGTTATTTTTTGTTTGTAATGGATAAACTCAAAAAATACAGACCCGATTTTAAAAATTCTTTCACATAAAGAAAGCTAAATTATCAGCGTGTAACAATAGCAAACTTTTATTTTTCAAAAAATTAGAGTTCTATTCAAACATTGCAATAATGAAACCCGAGGTACATATTAAATTTTGCAAAATATCTCGATTACTTTGTATCACAAACCAAAGAGTACATAAATACTACGCACAAACTAAGAAGGAGATACGGGTATTTATATATAAAACGTTGCCATGGAAACGAAATCACAGAACATCTAATAATCATTGGCGCAAGAAATGGTATATGCTAATAATACACGAAATAGTCATCGTAATTCAAACTCCTTGCGTTAAACAGAATAATACTATAGCCGAAATGGTACGTCAGTATAAAACCTATTAACATAAACATTTTGTGTAAGAAATTGTTGTTGTTCTATTTGTCCAAATAATTTTATTTAACCTACTAATTTTATCTTTCTATATATCTACCCGTGCGAAGCCGGGGCGGGTCGCTAGTATTTAATATTAAGTGTGAAGTGTGATTGGTGTGATATTTGTCTGATAGCGATGGGAAAAAAACAGTTCACTAAATGCTGTCTTTACTAGACTAGTGAACTGCTATAAATCTATCGCAATTCGAACACATAGTTATACATATATTAAAACGGGACTTAATCGCGCTGAAAACTTAATATTTATTTACCCTTTTTTTGTCTTCTCGTGACCACGATCAATGCAACTTGATCGAAACGTCGAGGTAAATAAATATTAAGTTTTCAGCGTGATTAAGTCCCGTTTATATATATAACTAGCTATAAATCTGTCACTAACAGTCTGTGTTTTATCAAAAAACTTTCTACAGTGGGAAGGCACCTTAACACAAATTCTATCAGACGTTTTTGCTCGGCTTTTTACAGATAATTGATTGGATCCCAAAGTTTGCTCGTTTTTGATGTATTTGCTTAAATGTCGATGAAATTTATCTTCGTGGAAAATGCCTTTTATCGCTGTTGACTCTACTTCTATTATATTATTGAATTAGATTCTGCGTTAGCACTTGTTTAACCACTTCAATGGAGTGTTTCGTGAAAATACAAGGAAGCTTTTAGGTTTTTTTTTGTACGAAATGTTCCTTCGATACTTTTAAAGATAAAGTGTTTTTAGTAGAGTTAAATTTGGGAAAGTAAATGATAACACAAAGCTGGACTTGAACCTATATCCATGGGAATACCATTTTATCGTTCTCCGAACTGAGTTGTCCGTGTTTGGACCTTGTATATCGGATTGTACATTCTTTTATATTTTTTAAAGGGCATGGATTAAACTGGAGAATACCTTTTTAGACCAAAAACATCGTGCTAATTTGTTCAGAAATCTATGAGATGGGTAGGATAGGACTCACCTAGTCTTGCAGAGATTTTGAGATCATCAAAGACATACACCAACTCAACCTATACTGACTCACTTACTTAACCATCTCGCGACGCAGAGTGGTCACTAAGGGCCGACTGTTTTATGCAATAGTTATACTGTAAATAGTAAATGTTTGGATAATAGTTATTATTAATTTTGTTCTTACATTTTGTCAATTATGTATATTAATTAGTCGCTCCCGCCACCGCGTCCGTACATGCACAAGCCTTCATTCGTTTACTTTAGACGAGGCCTTAGTCATAGTTTCATAATTAACTAATTTACTAAAACAACAGATAACAAATAATACAACGCACTGCTACAGCCTTTGTGCTGCTACAGATTAAAGCCTATTTTAACGAGGGTATTAATATTCGATTGACTATTAATAATAAATTGTATCGTGATTATGTGCTCAACTGTACAATCATGAAGCTAATGCCATTATAATTGTTACATTTTTATGATAAAAAAATAAGAATGAAGTAAAAATATGTAGCTTACTGACGTTTTAATGATTTAAGCATTAACGCCTGCTATTAGATATGTAGCTTACTTCCGCCAAACAGTAACTCGGATACGATAAAGCATGCGAGCAACCGTAAACAAGACATATTCGAAAGTGCTAAAAAAAAAAAATGCGAACAAAACTAAAATGAGACAAAAATTATAGACGAGAATGGTAAATATAAATAAAGCGGCTAAAACTCTTTTAGATCGGAAATACTCCAACCAGTTTCGGACTATTTTGAAGTACTTCATCTGGGAGTGTTATGCCGACAAGCCGCGACGAGCAATAGAATGGTAAAAACTGGTTAACCAATTTAAATCGTAATAGGTCCTAAATAGTCATTCGATATGAAAAATTATATGAAAAACCTAAAGATAATTTTCAAATACCTATTTAATGATACCCTATTTAACATAGTTTGTCGACTTTTTTTTCTTATCTAAAGCGCCACAAAGGAACAAACATACATACATAGGCTGATAAACACAATACCCTCTGTGCAGTGTAAAAATGGGGTGAGTGCGCTCTAGTGAGACACAGGCCCTCTCTCAAAGAGAGCGAAAGAGAGAGATAGAGAGAGTGAAAGAGAGATAATCACACTATATATAATATTATAAATGCGAAAGTTTGTATGTTTGTTTGTGTGTGTGTGTGTGTGTGTGAGTGTGTGTGTGTGTGTGTGTGTTTGTGTGTGTGTGTGTGTGTGTTTGTTGCTCCTTCACGCTCGAATGGCTGGATGGATTTAAATAAAATTTGGTACCTGGATAGCTTATATCCTGGATTAACACATAGGCTACTTTTTATCTCGAAATAGGAGAAAAAAATATTATCGTTTTCTATAAAACTTGAAAAAAAAACGAAAAAAATAATGAAAAAATAATAATTTCTAAGTACCAGGAGAGCATAAGCACTTAAGAAGTTGGAGATATAAAATTGACAAATAAAGTTATTAAAAGTGAGTATACTTAGCTCCCAATGAACATTAAATGGTGTAATTATATTAAAATAAGTATTTCTGAGTACCAGGAGAACAGAAACACTTAAGATGTTGGAGACATAATATTGAAATATAAAGTTATTTAAAGTGAGTATTCCTTCCCATGAAGATTAAATGGTGTGATTAAATTAAAAAAAGTTTTTCTAAGTACCAGGAGAAAAGAAACACCTGAAGTTGGATATATGACATTTACAAATATAACTATTAAAAGTGAGTATACCTCCCCATGAACATTAAATAGTGTTTTTTTTTTAAGTATTTCAAAGTACCAGGAGAGCAGAAACGCCTGCTCCTTCACGCTCAAACAGCTGAACGAATTTGGATGAAATGTGGTACCAGGATAGCTTATAATATCTTGGATTAACACATAGGCTACTTTTGATCCCGAAATAGGGGAAAAAAGAAGTATCGTTTTATTTAAGATTTGAAAAAAAAAACAAAACATAAAATGTATTTCTAAGTACCAGGAGATCATAACACTTAAGAAGTTGGTTATACAAAATTGACAAATAAAGTTATTAAAAGTGAGTATACCTCCCCATGAACATTAAATGGTGGATTATATTTTAAAAAGTATTGCTAAGTACCAAGAGAACAGAATGACTTAGGATGTTGGAGATGTAACAGTAAAAAATAAAGTTATTAAAAGTGAGTATACCTCCCTAAGAACATTAAATGGTGTGATTATATTTAACAAAAGTATTTCTAAGTACCAGGAGAGCAGAAACACTTAATAAGTTGGAGATACAAAAGAGTCAAATAGTGTATATTAAAACTGATTATACCTCCCCATGAACATTAAATGGTATGATTATATTTTAAAAAAGGATTTCTAAGTACAAGGAGAGCAGAAACACATAAGAAGTTGGAGATATGACATTGACAAATAAAGTTATTAAAAGTGAGAAGTACAAGGAGAGCAGAAACACTTAAGAAGTTGGAGATATGACATTGACAAATAAAGTTATTTAAAGTGAGTTTACCTCCCCATGAATATTATTAAATGATGTAATTATTATATTAAAAAAAGCATTTCTATATACCAGGAGAGTAGAAACACCTGAAGTTGGAGATATGACATTTCCAAATAAAGTTATTAAAAGTGAGAATACCTCCCCATGAACATTAAATAAGTAGTGTGATTGTATTTAAAAAAATGTATTTCTAAGTACTAGGGAGCAGAAAAACTTAAAAAATTGGAGATACAAAATTAACAATTATAGTTATTAAGAGTCAGTATACTTATCCCCCCATGAACATGAAATGGTGTGATTATATTTTAAGAAAAACTAAGAACCAGGACAGCAGAAACATTAAAAAATTTGGAGATATAGCATCTATATATATATAACAGAAAGTCAGAAATTCGTGTTACTTACACTATTTATAACTCAAGAACTCCTGGACAGATTTTTATTATCTTTGATTTCTTGAATTTGTATCCGTCCCGAATAGATAATAAATATAGATGCAAAAAGGAGGGAATTTTTAAGATTAATTTTCTAAACTTGTGAGAGTGGCAAAGTTTGACCGCGGGCAATGCTGCGGGGCGCAGCTAGTATTGGTATAATCCACCGATCTGGCAAATACACAATTAAAATTAGATTGGAAAAATGTTGTGAAGCACTGGATTGCGTTCGTGACCCAAAGTTTTTTAATTTTGTGATACGTACTAGGCATCGTTTGACCACGATCTCACGTCTCATGGAAAGCGATAATGTAGTCGAAGGTGTAGCACGCTTGCCTAGTAGATACCTATTCACTATAGACTTGAACACACAGGTGTGTTCAAGGTTATATTTTACCGGAAACACTGGCGAGGGCAGAGCATTCCACTCCTTTGCAGTTTTTATATTATATGAAGAAGCGAAACGCTTCGTTCTGGTGCGAGGTATTTCTACCATAAGAGGGATCCTTTGCCGATTTTTTAGTCGTACGGTGATGTAAAAAGGTGATGGGGAATTAGATTAATAGGATTGGTGGGAAATATCTACACGAGTATAAAAGTAAAACGTTGTCTGTTTTTTGTTTGTTTGGGCAGTTTTAACGCCAAAACGGCTGGCATTTTGAATAACAGTAAATATTAAGTTCTTCATCTTTATTTGTTTCCTACATCGATGTATAAACTGGTTCAATGCTACAACACGGTACCGCTACCGCTTTCTAGCACATAAGTGTTGCTAGTGACGATCACGCAATAGGAAGTAGTCCAGAAAAAATAGATTCACCGTCTTCCGACGCCGAGACACGCTTGGCATACGTTCCGAGGTCCCGTTCGATTCTAGCCGATTTCCCATGCAGGAGAGTATTTTATAGCAGACAAAAAAATTGATGTGGATATTGATTAAGATTTGTTGATTTTTTTGACGTGAAACGTGTGTAACATCACACCAATGTATACGGGTACCAGCACCTGCAGTCTCGA
Source organism: Alsophila aescularia (assembly GCA_946251855.1). Classification (NCBI taxonomy): domain Eukaryota; kingdom Metazoa; phylum Arthropoda; class Insecta; order Lepidoptera; family Geometridae; genus Alsophila; species Alsophila aescularia. Next base: position 17,810,428 of record OX276383.1, on the reverse strand, counting down.
CATAGATAGTGATTGCTTTACTACTAAAATTGGTACCTAAACCGATGACAATAGTTAGCTTTGTCAGTTGTCAAAATCTATCCACTGTCATCGTTATCTGTACTGACATTGATCATGATTGACATAGATGTTTGGTAGAGACTACCAAATATCGTTGTAATCGAACTTTGCGACCGATTTCAGTTGTAAAGCAAATCGATGTCAAGACTGCAGGCTCTGGATTAAAAAGTAAACAGTAGCGAAAAGGTCTATATCGTCTCGCCTTAGAATCTATACTTATAATAAAACTGTAACGGGTCCCATTCTGTACATTGAAGATATTTTGAAAATTTTTTTTGGACTTTACCCTAGTTTCGATACTGAAGCCAAAAAAAAAAAGTCTTTCTGTCTGTCTGTCCGTCTGTCTATCTGTACCTTGGAAGTGCATCACGCCAAAAATATTCAATGAGTTCAAATGAAATTTGGTATGATATTTGAGTTCATACTTCGAGGTAGGACATTGGATACTTTTCATCCCGGAAAATTAAAGGGTTCCTGCAGGATAGGCGTTGAAAGTTATTTAAAGTAACACGTATCACGCTGAAACTACTTGACGGATTTTGTTGAAACTTGGCACAGTCATAGTTTATATAATGGGTTAAAATTGAGGATACCTTTTATCTCGAAAAATAAAGTGTTCCTTCGGGATAATGTCCAAAATTCTGTATATTGAAAATATTATGTAATCTTTTTGGAGGCCGTTCTATATTCAATACTAAAGCCAATACTATATTTTTTAATTTTAGTCTTTCTGTTTGTCTGTCCGTCTGTCTGTCTGTACCTTGGCAGCGCATAAATACTTAATGAATTCAAATGAAATTTGGTATGATTTGAGTTCACACTTCGAGGTAGGACATTGGATACTTTTCATCCCGAAAAACTTAAGTATTCTTGCAGGATAGAAGTGGAAAATTATTTAAAAGAACACTTAGCACGCTGAAACTATTGGACGGATGTTGATGGAACTTGGCACATACATAGTTTATAAGATAGGTGAAAATTATGGATACATTTTGTCCCGAAAAAATTAAGGGTTCCTGTGGGATATGGGTCCAAATTCTGTATATTAAAGATGTAGTCATATTTTTTTGAAAGTTACTCTTTGTTCTATTATGATGCCTAAACTGTATGTTTTTTCATTTTTGTCTGTATGTCTGTCAGTCTGTATCTTAGCCGCACATCACGCGGCCGGAACTACTGGATGAATTCAAAAGAAACTTGGTATGATTTAGGGGTTGAAACGTATTTAAAAGAACACGTACCACGCTGAAAGTAATGGACGGGTTATGATGCAACTTGGCACTGTCTTAAGTTATATGATGGTTTAAAATTGAGGACACGTTTTATCCCGAATAAGTAAAGTGTTTCTGCGGGATATGGGTCCAAAGTTATGTTAATATTTAAGTAATAAAAAATATTTTTTGGATGGTTCTCTATATTCGATACTGAAGCCAAACTGTTTTACTTTTGAATTTTGTCTGTCTGTTTGTCCGAATCATGACCACACATCGCACCCAAAGTACTACATGAATTCAAATGAAAAAAATGCTCTTGGGTGCTTAAAAAGGTATTGAACAATTTTTTTGTTAGTCGTTTCTTTCTTTGTGTTTGTCTGTATGTTTGTTATTTCACGAATCACATAAAAACTACTGGACCGACTGCAATGCGGTTTTCATTGTTAGATAGCTTAGGGTTTGCTTTAAATCTGGTGTAATTGGTATCTCAATCCAGTGAGTTAGAAGCCGAGCAATTGATAAAGTATTTATGACGGCGGAAGAAATTTTGTTCAAATGGTCAATGGTATATTGGTCCTGCAATAGCATATTATGGTACTTTGAACCTAAAGAAATGAACGCGCGTGCGAAGCCGCGGGTACAGCTAGTAATAACTATATTCTAAACGTCTCACTTTTATAAATCTGTAAGTTTATGCTCCAAAGATGCTTTTTTCTCGATGATGTATTATTTAAGTTTTGCCACGTACTATGTTTACAAAAGTAAAGATAGTACGTGGCGTTGAAGTTTCACGACAAACAAACGGCCGTGCGCCCCAATACTCGTTTTTTTTTCTCTAATTACAACGATAACAGTGAGGTTAACAGCCGATTAACTTGATTCATTTTTAAATAACACTAAAAAAATAGTACTTTCACTTCGAAATTCTGGCCTTAAAGAACCATGAGGTAAATTTTGTTCGATTATGCTATCACGTTGGTCTTTATTTCATGTGATTTTGTTAGAATGCAGACAGTACGTGAAAAAGTTTTTTTTTTTCATTATTTTTTTTACAAAAAATTTAAATTGACTTCATAATAAAAATGTTATTTTGTAAACAACCACTAAAAAGAATAAAATAATTACAATTGAGCCAGAACAGTATCACTTTTTCGAAACTACCAACGTAATAATAGCACTAGTAAAAACAGTACCACAAAAGTAAAAACAATCATTTTATTAGGTTCAGAATTCCCAAGATATTAGAGAACATACACTATAAAACAAATTGATTTTCCTATAAAACTACAGAACCAATTTTGATGAAATTTATATGGACTACACAAAAACTTGCTCTTTTGAAAAAAAAACAACCATCGAAATCGGTTTAGAAATATTAGAGATAAACACAAAGGGCAATATAATTTCAAAATCGAATGGATTTAGTTAACAAAACTATTTATTCTCGAAAAACTGCCCAACCAATTTTAATACAATTTATTACCACTTGAAGAGTACCCTTTTTTACCCTTTTAAACAAAAAAAGAATTTTTAAAATCGGTCCGCAATTGATGGAGATATCGACCGACATACATAAAAAAAAAAGAAATAAAAAACATACATACAAGCCGAACATATAACCGTCTCCTTTTGTGAAGTCGATTAAAAAGTTATTTAAATTTGTCCAGATGGTGCTTACTACCATTGAAAGGGAAGATTTAATTATGTACGTATATTTTTATTTTATAAAAATATTATCTTATATTCATTTTTTTATGAAGGTGATATGCCCTGAGTTTTCCTGCTACGTGCTCGTTTTTGCATGGTTCTTTACTTGACGATATTGCAAGCAATATAAGTTGCCACGTGATGGCGCATGAGAGCCGAAATGAAACGATGTGTTTTATATAAGCCGGAAGTTATAATATATTGTACGTACTGCGCCCCGAAACGATTCCCGCGTTCAAACAATCCCCCCCCCCTTTCACCCCATAATTGTACAGTCAGCGAAAACAGTCACTGAATAAGTCCAAATCAAAGTGAATTATTATAGCATATGGTCAACATTCATAATACTGCACTTACTCGTATACAATATCAGCCATACTAAACTAATTAAAATTCACTTGCATCTGCGTGAACTCGATCGCTCCTTAAACCGGTTCTACACTTTAAGCCACAAATTAAAAATTGAAACCCCTCCCCCCACCCTCTCCCCCCACCTAATTTCGAAATATCCTGAGTCACATAAGTTTATATTTTTATTTTGGGTGTTTACATTCTCACAATTTTTATTATATCATGTAAATAGTGTCTTCAAAATAGAGATACCTATGTTATTAAAAATTTTACCTCCATTTTAAACCTCTCCTGATGCGTTTTTTTTCGAAATTCATCTTTTGGTTTACATTGTTACCTCTTTATAAACATACTCTCCAAATATCAAGTCTACATTCAGCGGTTACGAATATACGTGGTTCGTTGTTTATATAGATGTGTTTTTCGCTTCTTGTAACTTTTTACCTTTGACGTAAGAACAACTCATAAAGTTAACTGATGAAGAACTATTTAAAAAAAATTTTTTTTCTACTCCACCATTTGTAGGGTAAACCTACTTAGTTTCTGGGCTATTAGATACAACAACACCTATACAATGCACGGGATGTTTTTTAATGTTTATGTTAATGGTTAGAATAAATCATCAAACATCTTCGTCATCATATTAATGAGGTTCCCCATAATAATCAAATTGTTCAGTACAGCAGCAATTTCATTTGAATTTATCGGTATTGTTTTGTTTAAGTTATAAATGTTATCATGTTTTATGTTTGAAGTTTGCGTCCTAAATAATTATTTTTGCTGAAAACTTCCATAAATAATAAACGTTATTAGAATTTCTCGATTAGAAACATACAAGTCTACAAGATAAACTAACAATCAACATAAAACAAATTTTTAGAGACAAAAAAACTTTACTTTAATACAGATAAAAATCATGATGGAAGAAAACGATATTTATTGTTCAATTTTGATAGTGTCCCTACAAAATTCATCTACTTACGCATTTGTACTTTAGTTCTAACCCATTACAATGTAAATTTTGATTTTGCGTTTCGTATCTGTTCTCTATATTGGACCACAATTATTATGGACAAAAATAGTCAGTCAATGCATGAAAAAAAAAACACAAGTTCGCACCTGGACCCTTATTCGCTATGACTATTCACACACGTAACGCATCGCGTTGTGGAATCTTCGGGAAATTATGAACAATAACACGCGGGCGGCGCGTTACGCGGCCGTATGGTCATAGCGGATAAGGGCCCTGTATGAAGCTCAAGACAACAACGACGTAAACCCTAGAAGCGCATGTGTTTCGGGTGCAAATTTGACTACCCTGTTTCTGCAAAAAATACGTTGTAACTGTAAATACTGCTTGACTAATTGTAGTTGCGCAAACGGTAACTAAAACAGGGATCTATCTTTTTATGTCCTATTTGTCATCGTAGTTCAAAAATCTTTACTGAAAAAATCGTTGAATCACTTTGGTAGATTTCAGCAATGCACCAACGAGAGGAAAATAAAAAAAAACAACTTAATTTGATAGGTAAGGCCTAGGTTTACTTCATTCAGAAGTTTTAGAACACGATTATTTTAGTTCCTTTAGTAACCAAGTTCACAATCGTCGAGTGCGTCTGGCGACAGCAAAAATTACAATTTCTTAGTTTTACATTATTTTCAACTTATACTACGCTGTATTGTGATGAAAACTACCCAACTAGCAAATTAGAGAAAATTACAGCTCTCTTTAAAGCTTTTTAAGGTCTAAAGGGATGGCATAAGGGGATCAGAATTAGGCAAAAGTTCTACAACAGGTAATATTAAAATCTTATGACCGCAGAAAGAACCTAAAATATTTTTGTGTCACCTTATGGCACGATTAACTGCTCAATAATTAGAAATATAGATCTTTTGCCCCTTTCAGCCGCATAATGGTTTCACGTAATATGTTATACCACCATTGACTGCACAATAGTTAGAATTGTATCTCATTTAGCACTTTTAGCTGCATTACGGTCCCGCGTAGCATACTATGCTACGCAGTGCTGAATAGGATATAAATGTGCAACTGATTTACTTCTTACAGCTATTGTTATGCATATTAGTTAAAATTAGCACTTCAGCTCGTAAAATTCTTTTTTGTAGAACTACTACAGAGCTTGCAGTGCTTCTAGATAGGGAATAATAGCTTTTAATAAATTGGAAAAACCATGACGGCCGCTGTATTATTTACGGCTTAAATAAATAATACACGTATTTTGTCTGTATATTTATTTATTATAGTAAAGGACACTCGCCACACATTTACAGTATTATTAATCATTTAAATTTAAAGAAAGAAACGTCACACACTTTATAAATCCATAAACAAATGTTTAAAGAATGTATTAGTGCCTATACTACTTCAGCTTTACAAGCAAGGGTTATTAGTACCTATTAGTTTTGCTGAACCCCAAATTATGTTTACTGTCTGTATTTAAGTGTACTGCGATGCAGGTTTAAGCTTTATATGTTATCAAATTCACACTATATTAACTGTATTTGACCTTATGTGGAGGTGATGGTTCTCGAGCTAATAATTTTGCAACTAACGTGGAACTAAGAGCTTCTTAGCACTGAACTTTAGGACCAATTTCTACAAAAGAGGGTTTTGTAGTGAAAATTAGAATCCAAGGCTGCAATTGCAGGAACGCCATTTTCTAAGATAAAATCTGTATTTGCTCTTATATTTAATAAAAAAAAAGGGACAATTCCACACCAATTACCTAGCCCCAAACTAGGATACCCTGTACTATGGGTACTAGATAACGGATAAACATACATAGATACGAATATTATAACATCCATGACTCGGAAACAAACATTTCTGCTCATCACACAAATGATTGCACCTTGTAGGATTCGAACCCGCGACCGTTTGATTACGTACCTAGGATCACTAGCCACGAGACCAACTGGTCGTCAAATTTTTGTTTATTTAAACACACAGCACACTCAAATATGATAGCGTTCCAAGACGACGAGAAGGCCGAGTGCTTGGCCGAGAGCCTCGAAGCCCAATGCACCCCCACCGATGATCACGTAGATTATGTCCACATCGCCGCGGTGGACCGCGAAATCGAACGTAAAAATGCCCAACCTCCGCCTGACTCACCCCTCGAGCCCGTGAAAGCGGCCGAGGTTGAGTCAATAATCAAAGGTCTCAAGGTGCGGAAGGCCCCTGGCGCTGACGGTATCAGCAACAGGGTGCTCAAGCACCTTTCTGTCCCATTAGTCTATCTCTTAGTCAGCATCTTCAATGCCGCTATGAGCAATCACTCAGTCCCCGATGCCTGGAAGAGTGCCGATGTCATCGGCATTAAAAAACCAGGCAAGAAATCTACCATGCCCTCTAGCTACCGTCCAATCAGTCTCCTCAGCTCTCTAGGGAAAATCTACGAGCGAATCTTTCTGAGTCGACTCCGGTTCATTGCAAACTCAAAAAACCTCATTCCAGACGAACAGTTTGGCTTTAGAGCCAAACACTCTTGCCCCCAATAGCCTCGCTAGCTTCAACAGATATCCGAAACCCCAAACCACGATAGCCGTCTTCCTAGACATGGCTAAGGCTTTTGACAAAGTCTGGCACGCCGGGCTGATATACAAGTTGTATCAGCTCGGATTGCCAGATCGTCTTGTGCTCATAGTACAAGACTACCTCAAAAGCCACAGCTATAAAAGCCACATATATCGTGTCAAGAGAGTCAAATCCAACCCGCACCCCATCAGAGCTGGAGTCCCTCAGGGCTCCGCGCTTTCCCCGCTTCTGTTCTCACTGTACACTAGCGATTTTCCGCGCCCTCCTAACGTAGAGATCTCCCTCTTCGCCGACGACACCACGATCTGTACGACCGGATGGAAGCCAACCCACTTTCGGAGACACGTCCAACGGGCGCTCGTCACCCTTGGAGAGTGGTTCCGAAGATGGCGCATCTTGGTGAACCCTGAGAAAAGCATAGCAATGCGCTTTACCGAGGACACCAAGTGTGGCCTTCCATCCGGTCACCTTACGATGTTCGATCAACCCATCCCGTGGGCGAAACAAACCAAGTACCTAGGAGTTACTCTTGATTATCGACTGAGATTCGACAAATACGTAAAAGTAGTCCGCGACAGGGCGTCCTTCTTCCAAGGCCGCCTTTACCATCTCTTAGGCAAGCAGAGTAAAACGTCCCTTAGGAATAAGGTGACACTTTACAAAGCCTGCATCCGGCCCGTCAATCCTGGAACCGCTCCAGAGAGTTCAAAATAAATTCCTTAGAAATGCAGTAGGCGCTCCTTGGTATCAGAGGAACGCCGACCTGCACCGCGATATCGAGCTTCCCTCGATCAGTCAATTCATGAAAGATGCCTCTCGCCGCTACTTTGACGCGGCGCCCTATCATCCCAACCCTCTCGTAGTAAACGCCTCAGACTATACGACAGACAGTATTGCCCTCCGTAGACGTCCCCGCGATGTCCTGGACGATCCGGACGACGCCATCGCAGTCAAAGTACTGGCAGCAATGACCTCGCCCAATCCGACCACCCCTGGCAACCCTACAGGGGGTATCAACACACTTAGACACAGACACTGACCTCGCCGGCGAGGTCAAAGGTCCCTTAACACATAGTCAGATATTATTCGCCTTCGAGTTTCTTGCCGATTCTTCTCGAAGGTGTATTACGAATCGGCAGTCAGTTATAAAAGTCAATCAAAGGGCACCTAGCCATTTTTCAGGGCCCTCTCGATCACTACCTAACGGTAGTGATCCAGGGGTGTTTAGTTCGATACCCCCGTAATCAGACGGCCGTCCAAGTTGAGGGCCGTACCCCTTCGTGCGGGTCGTCCAAACTTAACTTTTGCGTGCGCCTTCTGCGTCACGCATTACGGCGGAGTGCTTGTGAGCGCCCGCCCCCAAGCCCGGTTCAAGCTGTAGAGGCCGATAAGGCCAACAGCATTAGTCGTTCCTAAAAAAAAAAAACTAATATGATCTCGAACATCATGTTTTTGTTAGTTAGCTTTAAATTATCTCATTTCAGCGATAGACAAAAATGTTATAGCACGCTTCATATTCAAATTAGTTTTAATATGATATCTTCAATAAATTGAGGGCCCATTCATTTAATGCCAAAAATCCCATACATGTATCACAGTAAATTAAATTTGCCGATGATTTTCACCTGAATTAGTCATGCAAACCAAATCTTAAATATACACATTAAATCCACAATTTTGTTATTTTAATATACGATACCGCAGCCATTAACTAAAAACTGCAAGGTTATACTCACCATATTGAAAAACCGAAATCATACTGCGTTGTGTACCAAATCGAGTGAATGATAAGCCGATTCGAGAAACGTTCGTTCATTCAGTTAGCACCAATATCAGCTTTTAACTGCTATTTTCACCGTATAACCATCTGTCAAGCACTATTAAGCAACTCTACTGGATCTGTTATAATGGTGCTATAAGGCGCCCCTTTAGAGCTTTAGCAGCTGCAAAAGGTCTGCATAGCACGCTGTAGATCTTCTTCTGGCAACCTTTTGATAAAATTCTATACGTTACAGAGCTCTTAAACCACTACTTTGTACTCATTGGGTAGGTATACTTAATATAAGCATAGAACTCATATTTTCGGAATATTACTCGAAAATAAATGTCTAAACAAGCAAATCAAAGTAAGAGAAAAACACGACAGCCCAACCAAATAAAAGGGAAAATCCAAAAAAAAAAACAATATGAGACACTCTGGATGGAGAATTTTAAATGTAAAAATTTTAACGATACCCCATATTACATCTAAATCTGTTCAAGCATTCAAAAGCAATAGTGGACTAAATAAACTTACATATTATGTACATACATTCATACTTTAACCCTAAAATATTACACTCCTTTTTTGGGCAGTCGTGTAGCATACAAAATGTGTGCCAAATATCAGCAAAATACATAAAAAATATATATATAAGTATATACCTAAATTTACAAATAATAGATCACTGACCGGAGATCCGTTAACATCTCTCATTAGTTCACAATCGTTGGAATACTAAAAATAAATTCCCTTTTTTCAGGGAACCTTTCTATAAAAGAGGGATTATTCTAACCCCATTTTTAGCCGGATGATGATGAAATGAATATTATATTCTGTTATTATTCTGTTATTTCTAAAGTGTAATGTGTTGTTCTTGTCAAGCCCTTTCATTTGATACCCATATTGAGGGGGCTGAAAAAAATATAAAATCCACGCGGTGGCCATCTGAATTTACAATGAAACTGAATATACATAATTCTATTGTAATCAGAACTAAAAGAGTATATTAAATTTCAGATCAATCGCTCAACAGGAAGGGGGTAAAATTTTATATTTCTAGATTTGACTCAATGACAAAAAAACAACAACAACAACAACAACAACAACAAACAGGGCAAGCTAAATAAACCCGTTTAATAAAAATACCGGACACGTGTGGCCGGCTGAGGCTCTACAGTATTTTTTTCCAGACTACCTTTGCCTAAGCGAAATTGCTATACAATTAAGAAAATGTTATAATTTTTATTATATAAGCTTGTGTTACTGTTTTTAGGCACGTGAGTGAATGTCTATTTGTTCTAAAATCTGACGATATTTTCACGGCGTTTTTCAGATGAATCGGAGCCAACTCCGAAGAAATCTAGCAGTAAAGTTGAGGAAGAGAGCGCAGAAGACAAAGCACCGAAACTTGGTATAAGTGAGTATCTCATGTATTAACATTCAATCACTCGTGCATAGGGTTGCCATTATAGTGGCCATATTTGGCTAGGGACAAAAGAAAAAGAAATTTAGTGATACATATGAATATTTAAGGAAAGGAATTATTTACTTTTGGAATTTTCTGATTAATTTAATAAGTAAATTAACTTCTCTGCCACAGAATTTTGGGCCTTCCACTCTTCCGAGTCCATTTTTACGTCCAAATAGTTTTTTCAGATACCTGCATAATATTTTGTTTAATGAAACTGTCGTGTAGTCCAAAATCTCTAAACCATTTTCAATGAGGTATAAAATAGTATTTTCAACTTCTTTACATTCTGGAATTTTAGATATCAAAAAATCAGATACGATCGTCTACCTAATCAAAAAAATAATTAATGATGATGATTTTCGTATTTTTTGTTGACTAATTTTACAGGTACTCAAATGCTGTCTATTTATAATAAAAACCAGTCGAGTGCGCGTCAGACACATAACCTATATGTGTGTGATTATACTCAGAATCCTAAGCTACCCAACCATGAAAACTGCATAGCAACTGTAAACCCGCCTTGATAATTTTGATAGTAAATTCATATATGTTCACATTTTTTTCATTTCTCTTTTTTATTATTTCGAGGGCAACTCATGAAACTCAAATAAAAGGTAACTTAATAAACAAAATATTGCGTAAACGGAACCAGATAGAAAAACAACTACCAAACTTCGTGATCACAGGTATTATTTCACGCCGAGTAATATGGGGCAAGTATTTGATTTTCCATGACCGTGACATAGTATTATTTTTCTTTGACGTTTTAGTATGTATTAGTGGGACAGTCGCGTTGGAGGAGAGAGCCTTAAACGGTGACAGTCCTGAAATATCGGACGAATGAATTATCATTTAGTATTCTAAAAAAAAAACTTTGTATCTTTTTAATGTTAGACAACTATAGGTAGTCTCTATATCTTAAAACGAACCGTTTTTGCTTACTGTCCGTCATTTTTTGACATAAACGCCGTACAAAAAATGACAAAAAGTAACGAAGCGTTGCAAAAACGACTCGTTTCATTTTTATAGGAATTGGGGTATAAGAACAAAAAATATTAAAAGCTCGTCTTCTATTTATATCTATCTATATCTTCTATATCTATACTTATAATAAAGCTAAGTAAAAAAGTCTGTAAAAAAAGAAAAAAAAAAAACTTGCAGGCCTTAAATGAGCTACAGACTAGAACAAAAAGGTAACGTTTCTAAAAATCATGTCTTTGTGTGTTTGTCTGTGTGTATGTTTGTTCGCGTATCACGTAAATATTATTAAACCGATTCTCCTTCGGTTTTTCACTGTTTTGTTTGTTACCTAAAATGTGGTGTAAGTCCATACCAATATATAAAAGTGAAACGTTGTCTGTTTGTTTGTTTGTTTGGGGAGCTTTTACGCGATAATGGCTGGACGGATTTTTATGAAATTTAGGATGGAGATAGCTTATACCCTGGAATAAAATACCATAGGATACTTTTTATCCCGAAAAATTGTAAGTTTTCACGGGAAAACTCGAAAATGTTGATTACTCACTGTAAGGAACAGTTGCCATCACAGAACGGTCTGTGGTTGCCATGGAAACAAGTCTGTCAAAAAACATCAAGAGCATTGGTCATAGACATTATATTATATTATTCAATTCTATGGCATTGGTGCTATACCTACTTTTAAGAAAATAGGATGCTCTTTTTCGCGATTGATAGTAGTCCGCGCGTACGAAGTCGCGGGCGGGACAACTAGTACTTCATAATATTTCGATCCGATGAGTAGAAGCCGAGCGATCATTAAAAAAATGTTTGACGCTGATTTTATTTCGATCTAATTTGGTAAGTAATATACTTACCAAATTAGATCGAAATAAAATCAGCCTCAGATATTTTAGGTCCTCGAATTACATATAGAGTACTTTTAACACAAATAAATGACCATGTGAGCTAAGCCACGGGCACAGCTTATGTAAATATAGTTGGTAAATATGCCTCCAAATAAAATGTGATTCAATAGTTAAATAGTTATCAATACAAATTGGGCAAATAAGTATTGCAATTAGGTAAAACCAACTTTGAGAAGGAGGCCAACAGAAGTATTCTGCTGGATTGGGAAGCACTCGAATAGCTGCCTCAAGTCATCTCGTCGTCCATACCACAGTGCCTCAAGACAAAAACGTTTTCAATCAGTGCGTGCGTCCTACCAGTAAAAACATACGGAGCCCAACAGTGTACACTCACGGTCAGACTAGTCCACAAATTTAAGGTCGCTCAGTGAGCTTTGAAGAGAGCTATGCTTGGAATTTCTCTAAAAGACATGATTCGCAATTAAGTGATCTGCCAGGGAACCAAAGTACCCAAAATAGCTCGAAGGATAAGCAAGCTGCAGTGGCAGTGGGCTAGTCACTTTTCCCGAAGAACCATTGGGATAGACGAGTTCTTGAGTGGAGACTGCGCTTAGGCAAGCGTAGTGTAGGAAGTGTGTGGCCTGGTGAAGTGATGACCTACGAAAAGTGACTGGCGGAAACTGTATTCAGAGAGCTGAAGGCCGAGCACAGTGTCGTGTATTAGGAGAAGCCTACGTCCATTTGAGGACAAGTATAATTGATTATGACGATGATGAACACAAAATATCTTGCTACACATTAGCTAAATATTTAGGTACTTATATTTTGGTACTACACGCAACATTACCTTTATCTTATCCAAACAAATTATTTGTTCTGCCTCTTTTACTAAGGAAAGCGAGTTATTTCCAGAATTATTGTTATCTCGAAAATAAAAATATAAGAAGCAAGAATACTACCCATCCGTTTGATTTATCTTTTGCGATGAATGAAATCTGGAAAAGATTTTTGACATGCTTTTAGGTAGAGAAGAAAAGGTTTATCAGTTTACCGGTGTGTACCTAATGCACCTAAGTGGTTTTGGTATTTTTCATGTTGGTAACTATGTTTTTCTATTCGTAACCATATAAGTTTGTCGTAATGTGTTTATTTTCAATAGGGGTAAGTATTTTTTTCATTCTTATTCATTACTGAGAGCACATAGTTCTTTGAAAGCAAAAGAATATCAAAAATTAAAAAACTATCAGTTTTCATGACAATCATATACCTACTACACCACTATCTCACCAGGACGATATGAAGGTGGAAAAAACACTAAAGCCTAGAATTCCTAGAATTTAACTGTCCCTGATGGACTATTGCCGAGACAACCAGAAATCCAGACGAACACATAGTATGCCCTACCAAGGGTTTTTTCAATGTTGGTTATCTAGTTTTGAATCCATGCCCTGCGGTGCAACGTGATTATACAACCAATTTATTAATAATCGCTTTCCCGTTTTATTTCCTATCTATCTATATTCTTTTTTTTATTATAAGTAAGATATATTTTTGTTATCTTACATAAATACCAAATTTAGTTCAGCTGACATATATAGCTTTTTATCGATTGCTCGGCTTCTAATCATTGGATTAAGACACCAAGTACCCCAATTTTTGAGTCAAAATATAAGCAAACAGTGAAAGCCGCAGTTTTAGTTCTCGAGACCTTTTATAAAAATTATCTTCTTTGTACAGACTTTTTGCTTCTTACTGTTTTATTTTATAGGTAAGAAACTGTTTATTACTACTGTGTAAAAAACTGTTTTTCCAACATCCGAGTACTGTACACAGCAACACAGAAATCGAGAGAGCAACTTAACTAAAAACTAGCAACTAAGCACCCGCGTACAAAGATCGCTGCAATGTACAGTGTTCAAAATGTGCAATGTGTGTTCAGTGTGCAATGTGTGTTGTTTCAGCAGTGTTGTACAGTGCTGTCATAAAGAGTCTAAGCTCAGCATTATGCTGTGAAAAAATCCACAGCGCTGATTTTTAGGTCAGCCCATTGGTGACGCGTGATATAAACACGTATAAAAATTTCTAATAAAAAAGTAAGTACACAAAAAATATAGGATATAAATAAGTAACTCCTTATCACAATATTTCACGCAATTTATAAATTGTAAAGTAACTTAAACCTATATAATATATTTGTAATTAATTATAATAGAAAAACTAAATGATTATCAGAAGCTAAAAGATCACATCACATCCTTGTATTTTGCTATGAGGGTAGGCGTAGAAAAAACTAAAATTACTTTTACATTGAAGCTTACGCATTGGAGGAGGTAGCGAATTCCAGCATTTCATGGCACAGAATCACAAACTACCACGAAATGCGGCAGTGCCGTATCGCAAGGCAAGCAATAAATACAAGGACGCTCGAGTTATATACAAAACGGGCACAGCTAGTTAATGATATAAAATTCTACGAATTCCTACATTACGTATGTAGGAATTCGTAGAATTTCATATCATCAAAAATCAATTTCTACTCTAGCGTGCTGTCAAATCGTGCTTATAATTTGCCCACGATTAATGCAATTAACTTTTGTTTCTTACAAACGGACATAGCATGTCACATTATTTATGAATCGCTTCACTGCACTCCACTTTCTTTGGATTCCTTCAAGATAAGCTCTTTATTGTTTCGAAGAATATTGTTCAGTTTCTATACTTTCGCTTCTAATGACAGATTAACAATCGTGGCAATTCTTGAACATGCATGCAGAGATAAACTGAGGTAACACATGAGGCTTACACAGTTTTACTGTAATTTGTAGGTACAAACATATTGATAGCTTTTATAGGCATGACACCATTTAGACAGATCGTGCAGTTGATGGTAAGAACCACAATTGCCCATAAAAGTTGAATTGCCACCAAGAATTACATTGCAGAACCTTTCCCGACATTAGCAACGCCCTCCTCATGTCTGTACTGTTTTTTTTAAATCGCATCAGAGTAATGTTGGCATACTATTGACTACTGGTCGGCAGACATTTTCTTTTTACTTGAATTAAGAGACGTGCAGGTCGCTCGCCTGATGGTAAGCGTCACGCTAGCCCATAGCAGTAAAGTGCCACCCAGAACCTTGGTTGCAAAATCTTGCGTCTCACTGCACTGCGCTCGTCACCCTGAGACATTGGTTGTTAAGTACCATCGCCCAGTAATTTCGCTGGAAACATTGCCCTTCAAACCGAAACACAGAAATGTTTACAAATTACTGCTTGGTGGTTGGATATCTGACAAAGATGTGGTACTTCCCCAGGCGGCCTCTTGCGTAAGACACATACCACTACAAAATTTGTCAAAGGTGTCATATATTCAACTGCCAATCAGTCCCAATCAACCCCAGACAATCATCACTATATTTTATCACTACCATGTTTTAAAAGAGAGTCGCCGAAACTTCTGTCTCTCCACAAATCGCTACTTCCCCACTGCTCAACTAAATATATCTGAGAAAATACTGAACGAATTTTATTCTGGTTTTCACTTGAGCGTAATGATTCAGGGTGAAAAGAAATAAAAATATAATAAAAAAGAATAATTTCTTTTTGTGTAAATTTAGTCAGTTTATGTCAAATTTACTCAACAAAGTCGGAAAAACCAGCCGTCCCTGTAGTGATTTTTGCGTACGCTGTGTATAGCATTAGAGCTACGTGAAAACTATTTATTGAAGGTTGTTCCTCCTTACTTTCTACAAAAACTCCACCACACCATAGGTTTATATGTTAAACTTATAACACCCCTCTAACTGCGGTCAGGATTTAAAAAGCTGTAGATTCCTATTGCAAAATAAATATATGATTAAAAGTTTTTCAAATGTTATGTTTCAACAAAGTTCCACCACAGCGCGGCAAAATACTATCCTAAATTAGGTAAAGCACTAACAATAAATTTTATGAGCACCGCATGGACAAATTTATGACCAAAACTGTCCCAATTTATATTGTAACAAAATATACTGAAGTCGTTTACAACTAAAACTGTCGGCATTTCAGTCTAGAAGATGAACAATATTTCATAGTGACTTATTTTTAACTAATTGGCAGAAATTAGAAGATAGTGTAAACGGACGCTTCAATGTAGGTTTGTTTGATTGTCGTATTAGGTAATGCTGGCTCAGTTCTGTGGCTCTTCTGGTGTCAGAGTTTGTCAGGACTCAGGACGCACAAGGGCCTACATGGCTTAACGACTGCAATTAATCAATAAGAGCCGGGACCGACTGCTTAACGTGCATGGCCTTCAAAGCACGTAGTGCTACGTAGCGATGGAAAATCGCACATAAGTTAGAAAAGTAATTGCTGCGTAAACCCAGTATCGATGAATTTTAAGTTGCAGTACCGTCAGGCTACCGTCGTTCTTCGATGTAGGTAGGTACCTACATTAAACGAATATTGGGACAATTACAAAAATGATCATGCATATATTTCGAAGAAGTAGCTGACCTCTGGTTTATAAAGTTATAAAGCCACCCAGGAGCCTCTAATGTGGTTTAACGACGCAAATTCATACATAACCTATCGAAATATGCGGGCTGAGGATTGAACCCGGTGTCGTTGGATTGCAAAGCCTACATATTACCCCATTGCTCATCTGACACTATAACATGCTCGATTCAGGGCGCTTATTCGCTATGCCACACGAAATTCCTTGCTGAAATCGTGTGACGTCATTACGACAATTGCTGAACGAATCCACGAAGATATCGTAACGCGCCGCGTTACGTGTGTGAACGGTCATCGTGAAGGGCCCATATCTTCAATAAGTAATAGGGTTTGTAGTGACGGATCGCAGTGAGTCTTATCCATATATATCGCGATCCGTTTGCACCCAGAATTTATTATAGTAGTTTATGAAACTGTTGCATAATAAGGGGTATTAAAACTAGTTATGTGCCGTTTCATCCTACTTTATCTACACTCATGCAATAGGAACTTACATTTATTGAAGAAAAAAAACAGTCGCAATATTTTCTTGATATTTCTGGTAAAAGCACGTTCGCCATGCTCGTTGCTGTTTCCGTGATGTCAGGTGGAGTCAAATTCTCCTCACTAACATTGCTGTTGAACATTTTGTAATCAGGATACAACTTTTGATCACCAAAAACACATTTAAATTGGTTAAGTACCTACTAATTAAAGTAAATTATGGCGCCAAAATCCAGCAGATCCAGCGGATTCACGCGCCTACGGTCTATCACGCGCCGCCATAGATAATAAATGACGAAAACCTTCGTAGGTACGGTGCCAACCGGTGCTTTTATAGTTTTTTTTTATTATAACACCGTTTAGTTAAAAAACACTGTTATATATTTTTTCTTATTAGAGACGTGCCGTGCGTAATGTATATCATTATGCCACCATTTTTGAGTTCATAATCAGTACTTTACGATATGAGTGTAGATATAATATATTTCCTATCGGATCGCACTAACTGTGGACACTCAACTAAGCTGCAATAGTGCCCGAGATCCCTTCAAAAAAAGTAATCAGAGCTGAATATCTCGTTTATAACGCCTTCGCCAACTTTCTCAAAGTTAAGAACCATCGCGCCAACTGCAAGTGTCAGATATAAAAAAAACGCTTTGAAATCGATCCATCGTTTGGTAGCTACGATGCCATATTCTGATAAAGGCTTCATATTTATATATTGACCTACTATTATAGCACCCCTGTTTTTGCGTAGGAGGTTGATCAGGTAACCACTAACCTTCTCGCCCGACTGAAGAGGGTTATTTGTTTGGATTGTATGTATGTTTCTGTTTGTACGTTTTTTCGGCGCGTCATAATAGCTGGATTTTGATAAATGAGGTATCATTGGATTCGTCGTGATCACGAGAGTGCTAGAAGATATTTGAAGTGTTAAACATCTAATAATGGCGGCTTACAGTTGCCATATTGTATTTCTGACGAAACAAAAATGATCATAACCTATCGAGTGAGGTTTCAAAATGAAGGTCTAAAACCATTCCAAAAATATATAATTATTTTACCTGAACAGTTGTCTTTAAGTTTCTTACTATTAAAGTAAAGTAAAATATGTAAGTAAGTAAGAAACGTAAAATTTATATTACTTATAGTTGTGCCCCGTGGTTTTACCCGCGTGAATGACGATGGTGATGATAATGATGATGAAAAGTAGCATATGTGTTAACCCAGGATATAAGTTATATTTGTACCAAATTTCATCCAAATCGGTTCAGCCGTTTTAGCGTGAAGGAGTAAATTATGACGAAGACGATGATTATGATGACAAAAGTATTTTAATATTTTAATTCAGGATTTAAGCTAATCTTGTACCAAATTTCATCGCAATGCGGTTCATCCGTTTGATTGTGAAGGGGTAACAAACATAAATACTAACTTTAACCTTTAAAATATTAGTATGATTATTTTTGCGGGTGCGGTCAGCTCGCATTTCGTCCGTCCGCTATCGCGGCTGAAAATCAATATCCTGATACGATTACGTGGTGCCTCCTGCGCTCCACACCTGCACTGCTCCGCGAATCTACATAGCACGTGAGTTGTTTAAAATTTTAACGTGACCCGACAGACTCGTCCTCCCCTACACCGACCTAGACGATAGTAGGCTGGAAGCGTTTGGGAGAAGCCCTAAAAGCTATCAGTTCACCCGATCTCAATCGCGTTCCCGACGAAATAATCACCCCCGACGACGTTTCTCGCTCGATCGATGCCCTCACCAACCACCTCAACACCGTCATCGGTGAGTCCTCTAGGCAGGTCCCAGCTGAGGAACTCCACCGCTGGGCCCTGTCTGAAGACCTGAAGAGGTTGGTGACGGCAAGGAACGCAACCATTAGAGCCTATGATGCATTCCCCAACGGTGAACGCAAATCCACCTTGAGCTACTACTACCACCATATGGTCAGGACGCGCATTAGCTGCGCGAACAATGTTGGGACGACTTAATGTCCGATATCTCGCAAACCCACCAGGCCTACTGGGGGCTGGCGAGAAAGCTTAAACCCAATATCATTACCATAATGCCCCCTTTCAATAGAATCGACCTCCCGCCAGCATTTGAAGAAGAGGAGAAGGCCAAATGCTTAGCGGAGAGTCTCGAAGCCCAGTGCACCCCACAAACGATCCTTAGAGGTCAGACGATTAATTAAGAAACCTTGAATCTGGCCTACCCTGGGCTCGGACAGATTTATCGTGGCTTCACGCTTTACACAAGCGACTTTCCCTGCACTCCCAAAGTCGAGATCGCTCTCTTTGCTGACGACACCTCGATCAATTCCACCGGATGGAAACTAACCGTACTTCAAAGAAGCATCCAACGAGCGCTCCGAGCTCTCGATTGATGGTTCCGAAAGTGGCGAATATCGGTTAACCCCGAGAATAGCATAGCAATACGTTTCACTCACGGGGCTAAACGCTATTTTCCAATCGGCAATGACGCGATTAATGGCCGACCCATACCGTGGGAAAGGTCAATTAAATACTTAAGAGTCACTCTTGACTATCGACTCAACTTCGATAAGCATATCAGCACCGTCCACAAAAAGGCGGCCTTCTACCAAGATCGCCTAGCGTTTCACCTAGTGTTAGACGTAGTTAAATTTTCCTTAGAAATAAGTTGACAATCTACAGAACCTGCGTCCGACCAACAATGACATACACGTCCGTAGTATTTGCTCACGCCTCCTGCTTTTACCTAGATAAACTTCAGATCTTACAAGATAAATTCGTCAGCTGTGCAGTAGGTGCCCCCTGGTATCAGAGGAACATCGACCTGCATATGATCTCGAGCTTCCCTCGTTCCTTCAATACATGAAGGATGCTTCTCGCCGCTAATTAGACGTGGCACCCCATCACACCAACCATATTGTAGTCCAGGCATCTGACTACTCAACAGACGCGACAACAGACACACAACTCCTCCGTAGACGCCCTAGAGACATCTTGAGCGATCCGGACGATGAAATCGCCGCCGCAGTGCAGGCAGCGATAGATTCGTCCAACCCTTCCTCACCATCTGTCAACACAATTAGACAGACGGTGTTTGAATTGTGCCTCGCCGGCAAGGTCGAAGGTCCCGTAATTAAAGTCGATTTTATTCGCCTCCGAGTTTCTTGACGATTCTTCTCAAAGGAGTATTCCAAATCGGTGATCAGTTACCCAAATAATTCAAACTGCTCCATTTCACCAGGGCCCCCTCGCTCACTACTAAAACTAGCAAACCAGAGGTTAAACACCTCTGGTTTGCTAGTTTTAGTAGTCTTACTAAACGTAAGACCCCCGTAATCAATGGCAACTGTCCAAGCCTAGGTTCGTACCCCCTGGGTGCCCTTGACCAAGTAGCCAAAACTTAACTGATGCGATGCAATGGTAGCGTAACGGTTCTATAGTGCAACTACGAATCCAACGATACCCGGTTCGATCCTAGGCTCCGCACAGATGACTTTTCTTAGTTATGTGCGGTTTTACATCGCTCCGTGCTTTGGGACTTTGCTCACTTTTAGATTTCTACCAGTAGAATCAGCCCTTTATCTACTATGGCTACTATGCAACGCTAGGTTGTTTGCAAAAAGTTTGTGCTCGCTAAGGTCTACAACTCACAGAGCCACTAGTTTAACTTCACTTGTATGTATGTATGTATCTATCTATCTATGCATATATGTATTTATGTCTGTCCTGGAATCTTGCTACTCAAGTTTCGAGCACTAAAGGTTTTGAAAGTTATTTTTTTTTTTTTTTTTTTTTTTTTTATATATTTGCCTAATATTTAGTCTCTGCTCGCACACATGACATGACTGTTACTATTGGTAGTGGTACTATTGAAATGTTCTTATGAGTGCTTGTATATGCTACTCATACTGCATTGGTCTGTTTTAGAGGCGAGGTTATAAAGAAGTCTTCATAAAGTTGTAGACATTATCAACATAACCACATAAATATGGTGATCACAACGTTACAACTGTTACGTGACTATTTCCGAACTATATTATTATGGGCACCATAAATAATGGTGTTTCTTTTGATAGAAAATAAAATCACCCAATTCCAATTGATTTATTATGTAGGTATCTTTTGTAAACTAACCTGTCGCAGGGATTTAGTAAAAGCCGATATTTTATCGCATTTCTAGTTATAAAAATAATAAAAGGTAAAATTTACAGTTTTGGGTGTCTCAATAAGAGTGCGCTATTTCAAATAATAATAAAAACACGTATTTTTTGAGCGTTTTTTGATATTTTTATTACATTGTAAAGTATACATGTTCCAATTAAGTATGGAATAAAATATCGGGGAAATGGCCTCGCGGCTCTGATAACAGGCCATTCCTCTTAACATGAAATTTTCGTTAACTTTATGACAAATATTTGGCTGTCTCACAGATGACGCGTTGGATCTCGGCCTTGAATTGTTTCTAGTTTATTTACATAAACTCGAGATTTCACAAAACGCCAAAGATAGAATTCGCACGGTATTCTCATGGATCGCGGGATGATTTTCTAAGCCCCAAATTTGACTTTCTTTATGGACGAAGCCATTCAGATGGAAATGCGATACATCGGTGAAGATGTGTTTTTTCGAAAAATAGTGCCTATTTTTCGAAAAAAACACATCTTCACCGATGGATCTACAACGGGCAACTGTCTGGTACAGAATACGGTCAGGCAGCGTGATTGGGCCTTACTTCTTTGAAAATGAGGCCTGGATTGAAGTGACTGTGTACTGAATTCGGTACAGGAACATAACAATGGATTTTTTTTCGAAAAATAGGCATTCACTTTGCTCCATTACCCATCGAACGAATTGCCGGCGGTTTGCATGCTCTGCTGGTTTTAGCTCCTGAGTAAGCTGAATCTTATACGGGTGAAGGTCGTACGTCAAAATTCGTTACATAGTGCTTTTTGAAAATTGAAGTTGTTGAAATATCAATAAGTTTTCGGCAACACTCTCTTTTACACCAGCAATGCTTTTAAGAGAATGACCGGTACGTTAACGGAAAGAAGATATACTGTCCCTTATGGAAAAAAAACTGGGTCCCTTATGGACCCAGTTTTTTTTTTTGACCGCTCTTCGATTAGGTGCACTTTCTCGGCCGAAAATTCCGCAGTTTGCGAGTGGTCTCAGCGTAACTTTCCCCATTTTTTTAATGGGGTTTCACAATGATATCGCAATATTCTTTTGTCTAGCTCTCCATTTTTAATAATCGGAACAATATACGGTGATTATATGTAGAAATTCAGAGTTGCCACATGCACGTTTTTTTGACAGAAGGTGTAAATAGTGCACTCTTATTGAGACAGCCTTTATAATGTAAGGAGTATTGAAAAAGTTCTCCTAAAAACCAAACCAAAAAACTACTTAGTATTATACTTATTAGATCAGTACCAGGCATCCGTCATTCTACTGCCTACTTACGCGAGGTAATCACCCACAGCGCGCTGCACCGCAGTGTTACAAATCAGTCGATGCCGCCGCGCGCTTGGATGCAGACGTTTATCGTTGCTCGTTTGAAGTTGCATTAGTAATGGCGAACGTAACGATAATAATTGTTGTGTGGAAATCAAACTGCCTACTTTGTTTTAATTAGTAACGAGTAAGGTACTTAATTCTAACTCTATCAATAATAGCAGTATTACTTATAATAGTACTAGTATTATACTTACTACTACTACTACTACTTATTCTGTTATTTATTCTGCTATACTGATCCCATCACGAGTCGTGAGAGCTGGCCAGGGAAACATGAACTCTAAACCAATACACATAAGGTTCAGGCATTCCTGTCTCAGCCCATACGACTCGAGATGGGATGTCTTATATTTATTCTGTGTATATAGGCACAATTAGAAGTTTGCTTATCAAGTATTTTTGTTAGTTTATCATTATCACAAAAACATAATAAAGTTATCATAGAACTATCTACCGAATGGATTTTTAAAATGCTATAGGACGTAGGCTATATTTAATTGTGTGCTAAGATTTGCCTACGACTTTGCAGAATCAGTTAGTTTGTACCTAGGTACCTACATAGTTATTTTATGTTAACTACTAGATTTATTTTGAGCTTATTTAGTGTGCATACTAAATACTTACTTTCTTTTTTGAGAGTTTGTTTTTGTAGCAACTTGTTTACATATGGCAAACCAATCGCACTTTAGCAAAGTGGCGCCCACGGCTGGGCTGCGACGTTTTTCTATGACACATTGACATTCGGACGGACAAACGCGCAGGGGCGAATTTATCGTTTTTTTTTTATGCAGACAAAAAAAAATCGCTCGAGCGATTAGCGCGCGTAGGTATGCTATGGTCGAAAATAAAAATATAGTAATATCAACTCTAACGCGCAATTATTAAGTGCAATTTAGCATGCACGCTCGATATATGAATACCTACGTAATACGTACTTACCTACATTTGTAGGCTATTAACTCGGCGGCTTTCTTCAAGATCAAATTAGTGCAACTTCTGTACTCGTACTAATATTTATTCTGTGTCAGTACCTGAAAATTGATTGCTTGCTTGTCGTATGGGGTAGTGCTGGCCTCTGGTTCTAGTATCAGAGTTTGTCAGGCCTTATTATAATATCTTATATAATGAGACGTCCTATTGGCAAAAAATATTCTAAACTACGAGTTTTAAATATTTCCCGAAGCCCGAAGAAGTGCACTGCTGAAAATGGGCCTCGTTAAAAAGTTTGAAAATTGCTCAAATATCTCAAAGCGACCGTTAAGCTCCGGTCACACGAAACTTGATTAAGATTAATTGACTGCTATTGAAAACACTGCGAGTTGAATGGGCTTGTTCAATTTATTATAATGGCCGCGAGTACGCTTCTTGCTGCGAATGCAGTGATATGCGCAGAATATTGATGAAATCTGGTTCTGGTTCTTCCTTAGCCAATTCCCTTGAAAAAGTATTAGAACTCGCAAACTTTCCTCTGTGGTTGATCCATTTATGAATCCATATTATTTTCAGTTGAGTTGTAAGCATTTTCTATGCATTTACCAACCGAATCAACTGTTTTAGGAGCGCGCAACGAGTTCCAATAAACGACATTTCTTTGCTTGGTTACTAACCGACAGTAGAATATCTTTCTTAAACGTAAAACGCGCGAATCGCAGTCGCTGCATATGACAAACAGAAAGCTAGTGTCTCGCAGCGATCCATTCGCTATCGCTGCGAGCAAACTCGCTCAGTGTGACTGACGCTTTAAGCAGAAAAATGCTTCTTCCCCTTTCCTGAATTCCCATGGATGGTTCTACCAGCACCCGAGGGATACGAAGGGGTGGAACTACAACAGGCGAACATTCAGCCATTACGAACAAAACATGATGCTTTTACAGTTGCTTTTTAGGCACCAATCATTAAGTGCTATTAATCTCATTCCAGGATTAGCATGCATATCACCTCATCCTCACATCATTTATTGAACGCGAACCAATAAAAAAACAAAAAAAAACACTACTACCCGACTGATTTCACCACTTCCCTGCGACATGCCGGTGTTTATCCAAGTCGTAGAGACACGTCATAAATTAATATTGATGGTAAACAAGATACTCAATTTTATCTTTTTATTGGCTATTGATGTTGTAAAAAATAGACTGTTGGTTGGTAGTAAGAATTTTGGTGCCATCAAAGTTTATGACTGGGTGTTGTAAAGGATACTGACATTATAAAGGAAATAACAATAATTCTGTTTACTTAAGTCATTTAGTTGAAAGAAACTAGTCGACTTCTAATAGATAAAATAAATCAAGTAACAGTGTATTTGCATAAATACATTTTGTACATCATACAGTATATACTACATTTTATCCATAATCCGAATTCTTCAGTAATATATCAGGCGCTTTTTCGCTATGGCTATGCCACCAGAAATTCCTTGCAGAAAATGTGTAACGTCATTACGACAATTCACGAAAAACACGTAGATATCGTAACGCGACTCGTTACAAGTTTGAATAGCAATAATGCTTATGAAGCCTACTTCTTTACCTAATATTTTTGAAGTAATTATGTTGACTGGAAAGACTTATAACGAGTTTATTAAAAGCTTTTATGTAACTTGCAATGTATGTTAGTTTGCTTAAGTGGAATCTTGCGAGCTGAATCAAAACCACTTCCTCTTATTCTACGGAGTTGAATTTTTCATGTCAGTTCAGATCCGATGACAATGCATTTTTATGGTAAGTATGACCTGAATCATGGTTGCTGCACTCAGGGTTAGGTCCTGACTAGGGAAATCCTCAACGGTTAACAACACAGACACGAAATGTTGTATACGCATTTAATTGTGACGCGTTCTAAGTCTTACCTTGACATGGCTGCTACAAGTTTATTTTATATTTTTTGATAATAATTAACTTATGTTGTAATAGAATTATATGTCCGCAAAGAAGCTCGATATAATAATTTAACAATCTGAAAGATTGCAAGATAAAGTTAGTGAACTTTGATCCAAAAATCACGAAACTTTTAGTATTTCCAAAGTTCCATCGCCGAGGTTATAAGTTTTTCTCCCTCTCGTTAAACTTTTACCAGATACCTACAAAAATATTGCACACAACGTGTGGGTAGAGGAAAACTGCTAACACAATTCTCTTAACTTACACCGTATTGCTCTTCCTGATAATAAATTATTATCATATCCCTAAAATAACTTGTGACGATAATTTCTACGTCATTATTTTTTATGGATGAATACCTTGTAAATTTTGATATTATCATTGGTGTGGGGTCTTTTTGGCCTACGCAGTCTCTCAGTTAATGGCATTTTAAGGATTTGCAAATACATGTTGGTTTGCTTTCATGGCCGCTTTGCATGGATGGTATTCTCCTTTTTTGTTTAAAATGTTTTATTATCATAAGTATTATGCCAGCTTAGTTAAAATGAAATACGTCCTTCAATATAAAGTTTAATTAAATTCATAACTTTATTGTAGCTGCAAAATGAAGGTAAATTACCTAATCAAATTAAGGTCGACATATTTAATACGTTACTTTGGTAAAGTTAGCTTTAGCCATGCGATTTGGACACGCAGTTTCCCAATTTCCCAACCTCTCTAATATAATAAAGTTTCCAAAATCTGTTTGTTTTTTAGCGAATCTAGATAAATTAACAATTTTAATCAGGTGTTTTAAAATTGACTTATAACACAGAATACTTACAGAATAGAAGTAACTTGTGATAAATATTTTTTATTGTAATCTCAAAAGTGTTCTCTTCTATACGCCATTAGAATTTAGAAAAATAACCCAAAAAGGCTTAAAATGAAATGTCAAATTCTCATTCCTGCACGTTATTTGTTTAAGAAATACATACCAATACTATACGATATAATGTTTTAAAAAAAAACCCAAATTCATGTTTTACTATTTGTTCGTTTTTATGAAAATTAAAAAGCCCAGAGGCACAATTGAAATTTGTTTGAAGCTAATTTAATTTTATACAATTTTTTCTAACATAACTTTTATCTATGATAATTAGTTTAGCAAGTACGTGTCTTCGTAATTAACTCTAGCGATATTTTTTAACTTTCTGGAAAAGGAAATCTAGCATTGACGGGCTATATCTCCGCAACCAATGGACCTAGAGAGCTGTTATTGAGCTTAAATTACTTCCTTGACAAAAATCAATCGTGAAGACACCCAAAAATGGCTTTCATTAAGAGGTTTAAAAAAAATGAAACAATTGCCAGAATTTCGAGCACCACGGGAGTAGCACAGTGTTTTCAGGTTTGCAAACTTGGAAAAATAAACTACTCTCTGAGGTTCGACTAACATATTTAAAAAAAACATAGATACATGTGCGTTTGCGATGTTTGATGGATTTCTTGACTGTTCGACTGGTTGTAGAAGTGAGGAGACAAATACAAAAATAAGAAAAATATAAACGTGACTGTGTTGCCAGGGATACAAAAAAGTAATCTTGCGTAGTATTTGTATACTGCTGCAGCCTTGCTGCAGCGTCTTCAAATGCCACCACGATGAAATCATTCACATCTCTTTTCGCACAGATTACCCAGATTATTTTCGGGCATACAAATCTATGAGACTTTTGATCAGGAGGTGAACGAATGCCTCAAGGTATAAAAAAAGCAGTTGATATTATTACTTTCTCTATCTTTGATATAAATAAATTATATGTAGGTGTGACTTTAACTTTGCACGTGTACACGATAAGAAGCGCTTTGCTATAATTACTTTATAAAGAAAACTTAAAAAGATCTCTTTTAAGTAGCTTTTATTTATTGGCGTTCCAATGAAAAATATTACAAATGCCATTGACTTTTTTTTATTGCGTTGAATATCTAAATCAACCACAAAAAGTAACACAAAATTAGGAATACTTATAGCTATACTTATAATAAAGAAATATGTACGAAAAAGTCTGTACAAGGAAGGTAATTTAAAAAGAAATGGTCTAGGTACTTAAAATAAGCTACTAAAGAAGAAGGTAGCAAGCCTGGCGGTATTCTACAGATTGCACTATGGAGTGTGCACAAGAACTGCACAACCTGATTCCCCCATCACCTTTCCATCACCGTACGACTAGACGATCAGCAAAGCGCCACCCTTTCATGGTTGAAATACCTCGCACAAGAACTTAGCGTTACGCTTCTTCATTTATTATAAGAACTGCAAAGGAGTGGAATGCCCTGCCCTCGTCAGTGTTTCCGGTAAATTATAACCCCGGTGTGTTCAAGTCAAGAGTGAATAGGTATCTACTAGGCAAGCGTGCTACACCTTCGACCACATCATCGCTTTCCATCAGGTGAGATCGTGGTCAAACGATTTCCTAGTCCGTAATAATAAAATAAAAAAAAATAAAAAAGAATATAACGTTTTCAAAAATCGTGTCTGTCTGTTTGTTTGTTTGTCTATATGTTTGTTTGCGCAGCACGTAAAAACTTCTATACCGATTGCGATGCGGTCTTCACTGTTGGATAGGTTAGGGTTTGACTTAAAACAGGGGTACTTGGTATTTCAAAAAACGAATAGAAGCCGAGCAATTGAACAAAAACTTTTTGTCAGCTGAAGGAATTTTGATGAAAGATGGTATATATTGGTATTTTAGGTCTTGGTTGAAGGTAATTCAAATCATCAAAACATAGTTAATTCCTGTTACGTTCCCACTGTTGGGACACAGGCCTTCTCGCAGAGAGAGAGAGAGAGAGAGAGAGAGCGATTGTTTGGGCGACAATCCACCACGCTGGCCCAGAGCGGATTGGAGGCATTCACCTCAGTACTTTTTTGTTTATAGTATGATGTAGTCCTGGCCTCTGGTGTCAATGTTTGTCAGGCCGCCCGAGGGCCTCTGACTTGACGACTGCTATTACTCAATAAAGGCCGCGATCGACAGCTTAACATACCCTCCGAAGTACGGAGCGATAACTTAGAAAAGTCATTGGGGCTGAGGACTGAACCCTGTATCGTTGGATTCTAACTCAAACTAATACTAGGCTAATATCGCTCTCAATTCGAAGCCAATCGGATCCGCTATAGACTCACAATTTGAACAGTATTGTTGATCCATTACGCTTCTGAGCCACTGAAACTTACCTTTCCCCTTCTCGGCTACTTACCACTTTGTCATTGTATAGTGCGGTTAACTGGTCTATGTTAAAAATTTAGAACTTTACACTCGCATGCTTTCCGTTATCCGAAACTCACTAAACTAAATTTGTTAAAATTATTTAAAACTAGCTTTCCCGCCCGCGACTTCGTCCGCGCGGTCTACTGTTTAACGCGAAAAAAGTATCCCATGTTCTTCTAAGATATTAAAAACCAATGAAAAAGTAGGTATAGCACCAATGCTCTTGATGTTTTTTGACATACTTGTTATATCGTTTCCGTGGCAACCGTTTCTTACAGCGAGTAATCAATATTTTTCCAGTTTTTCCAGTTTTCCCGTGGAAACTTACAATTTTCCGGGATAAAAAGTATCATTTTTTAATTCCAGGGTTTATTTATCTCCATTCCAAATTTCATCAAAATCCGTCAAGTCATTATTGCGTGAAAGCTCCCCAAACAAACAAACAAACAAACAATTGGTTTTTAGTATCCTAGAAGAAAATAGGATGCTTTTTTTTGTGATAAACAGTAGTCCGCCACTACTAAGTCGCGCGGACTACTGGCTGGACTACTAGGCGGAAAACCTAGTACATTATAATGTTTGATCACCAAAAATTTTGTGAATACGCAAAAGCATTTATGGGAACTTCTAGAACTAAATTGCATTATTATATTAGGTATATCATTGTGCCGAGATGTATTAGATATTCTAGGCTTTTTAAGATAAGATATATCTTAAAAAGCATTTGAAAAAATATATATAATATGGTATGGCTTTTGTTTGTCAACCTTGCGTTTTCAGAAGCAATTTTCATATCTTGATAATATAAAACTATTTGTTGTCGACAGAACACTTTCCTTTCATAATTACCTACAATTTCAATAACTAAACCTTTATACCTATCATAAACATCATTGAACTAGGATTTCCTTACTTATTCTTACCCATATCGATACAACGTTTATTATCGCACTACTATCTACCTACTTTCTTTAAAACCGGATGCGAATCGATTTGACACTCATCGCTGTTGAAGCGACACTAACGAACTAGCCAATATAAATTTTCCACTGAAACTGAAGAATCACTCTCTTAACTCAAATTACTAAGGTGCATATTCGAAGTTGAGATAGTTTTGTGTTTGAACAGTGGTTTGGTGTTGAGGATGTACTGCTTCCAACAATGTTCATGGTCCGTTTGACGGCTGGTTTGAAAAAAGACATACAGCGTTTTACCATGGTCTGATGAAAATCGTTCCGTTGGAGTTTATTGAACTGTTTTTTTTTACTGCTCATGTGTTTGCAGTTGGCTTTATTTCATGTTTGTTGAATTTGTTTTTGCGTAACAGCGTAACTTCAATAAAACAGGTTTTAAAGTCTTTTGGTAAAACGTTTATTTAACTGATAGTACTTCCTTTCATATTAGATGTACGGTATACCATGTACCTGTAAAAAAAGTGGACAGATTGAAACTTTTGCATAGGTATTTACAAAAGAAAATTACCGTGGTCAGTTGAAACTGTGGAATGACTTGAACAAAACTTCTGATAACTTTTGTCACTATAATCTTTTCTAAAAATATCCCATCAAATTAAATAAATGATTGCTTGATAGACAATGGTCTAACGGTGTCTCTAATGCGAGTACATAAAAGAATGACAATAACATGTAATATAATATGAATGCAATAACAGGAGCCAAGTGACGTGATTATGCGGGTACTTCACACAAGATCTCGAAATCATAACATCAAATAAATATATATGATTAGCTACGTCCCGCAGCTTTGCCACCCCCGTCACCCCTTTAAGAATGAAATTTCAAAAAACCTTTCCTTATTGCACCTCTGGGTTATCATGTGCAACTTTGACACCTGTCTCTTTGATACCTGTCACTTTGACACCTGTCTCTTTGACACCTGTTTCGTTGACACCTGTCTCCTTGACACCTGTTTCGTTGACACCTGTCACTTTGACACCTGTCTCTTTGACACCTGTCTCTTTGACACCTATCTCTTTGACACCTGTCTCTTTGACACCTGTCTCTTTGAAACCTGTCTCTTTGACACCTGTCTCTTTGACACCTGTCTCTTTGACACCTGTCTCTTTGACACCTGTCTCTTTGACACCTGTCTCTTTGACACCTGTCTCCTTGACACCTTTCACTTTGACACCTTTCTCTTTGACACCTGTCTCTTTGACACCTGTCACATTGACACCTGTCATTTTGACATTGAATTGAAAAATAATATTCAAATCCGATTGACTTTATTTCTGCCCGCGGCTATGCCCGCGTTTTATTTTTTAGGGGATAAAAGTATTACGTTGTCTACGTTGGCATCTATAGTGTTCAGCAAGTACCTACAATATTTCATCAAATTCAGTCCCTTATTTTTTCGTGAAAGTGTCTCAAATCAACCAACAAATAGGCAACGTTTCAGGTTTATATTTAGGTCCGTGTACTGTACAGCATCTACACACAAAGTTTAATCAAATACGTTCCAGCTGTATTTTTGTGAAAGTGCCCCAAACAAACCAACAAACAGACAACGTTTTTTAAACATTTGTGGGAAGACGGATAGTTCTGCCGCAGTTATTGAAACATGGATTTGAAAGAAAAAAAGGTTCCAAACTATGTATAACAGGACTTCTTAAAACATTATTACATGTAAAACCAAAGGATATTTTCCTGAAATTCTGTGAAATATCAAAGATCTTCAGCTGAATTTCAGATACTTGTTTCTTGAAATCGGAGGCTTTGATTATATTACAGGCCATTATAGCGTTTGTGTAACATATACATTGGAATATTAATCTAATGTATTTTGCCTAAGTGATATCAATACTTGGAGGGCGCTTGTAAGCATAAGCTCATATGTCTTCAGAAATTGAGTTTATCGTACGTAGGCCATTATAGTACCGCTGCTTAAATTGCGTACCTACTTATAGCCGTTCAGACGGTGCAATTTTATTGTTGAATTCAATAAGTAAAAGTTATTAAAATATCAGAATCACTCCATTAAATTATTGCAAATTAAAATTCAAAACTTGCACATGTCAATCCTGAATATTGAATACTTAAATTGAATTTTATTTTGATTACTGTTGAGTTCATGTCAAGACTTGCATTCAATTTACAATCAACATATTTTTCTTGATTTGAGAAATATATTGGATATATTCCACAGTCATATCCACTTCTGGATAACCAGGATCTCGATATCAACTAAGCCGGCTTTTAGGTGTGAAGAACAAAAATACTTATAAATATACTCGTAGTTCCTAAAATATAGACCCGATTACTATCAAATTAATAGTGTCGTATACCTCTTTTGAAATAATGCTCATAACTTCAATGTGCATCAAAAGAATGTTCAAGACACTGATTCGTTGATTTTAGTTTGTCTTGTACATTTTTGGAAGAGTAATACACTGAAAACCATGTGCATCCAGCTATTTTAATGAGTTAGTCGGCTTCTCGAAGACTGAAAGCGATCGGCTTTCCGCCTTAAAGAAATATATATATATATATATATATCTATTCTCACATTTTTTTATGCAAGACGATCTCTCATGATCGAAAACGACGATATGGCCGAAGGTGCGCGTGAAACACGCCTGCCTAATACGAGTAGACCTATTCACTCTTGAAACCTGGTATGACTTAAACCTGGTTTGACGTCTCCTAGAAATATTTACGTAGCTTTCCCCTCGTCACTTCTTTGCAGTTCAACTTATACATTCGCTATAATTATGTACCCTTACTTATATCAGAAATTAGTTCAAATATGTTATATTTCTGATGTCTCCCTGGTATCATATCAATCTATAGAAGATAGCATGTACAATGTCTTAATTTTTAAATCGTTTCACTGCTGGCGTTTGAGGGCAACCTATACAAACTGAACTACTGGTGTCGTTGTCACCTCGTTGAACGGAAAGTTATTTAGTTCTTCACCGTGGTCGTTATAATTGGCATATTCCATCCACTGCTGAATAAGCCTTCTTCTGATTTTAAGACTACTTTAAGAAGTTGAGATGGTTTGGAAAGAGAGGCTGGCAGGGTGAAATGCATAAAACAACCCAAAGTGCATCAGAGCAGGCCTTACCGGCCCCAATTCGAATAAGAATAAGAAGCCTTATTTTGCCCCCTATCATGTAACTGGTACACCCATACGTACATATATTGGTCATATTTCATAGTAACATGTGAAGGGCCAGGGTGCCAATTTCTAAAATCCTGTTTTTTCGCATTAATTTGCTACCAGTGACTTCAGTATTTACCTACTAAATCATTCATTTTTATAATTCACAGAAAGAAGACAAAAGAAGAAGGTGCTGCAGGCCTTGATACCACTCCTGTTTGGCATGAAGTCAGCTGGAGCAGTCATTTTCGCGTTCGCCCTCGTTACGTCCCTGACAATGAAGGCGTTCATTGCCAGCAAACTGGCGTTGGTTGTTACTATAGGAATGGCATTGAAGAAACTCTACGAAACCTACAGTACTGGGTGGGTATTGCTTCTGTGGATACTTCTGCTTACACTGTACTATGAGCATGAAAATGAGTTCTCTGATTTTTAGCGCACCAAAGAAGTAAACCTGGCCAAGCGTGATACGGACTCACGCATCAAGAGATACACAATCCGATGAATCCGGGTCACACTTGGCCGGTTTTCATTAGTTGCTGTTATACTTTAGAGTTGAGAGCATCATTATCACACTAAATTTGACGCTTGTATGTACTGCCATTACGATACGATACAGCAAAAACAGGAGTGGGGAGCCCTTGTTTTCCTTTTGTTATTTGTTATGATAACCGCCATGCTTGCTTGCTTTTCGTCGTTTGATGTAGTCCTGGTGTCAGAGATTGTCAGGCCGCCTGAAGGCCGCTGACATGGCTTAACGACAGCTATAAATCAATTTCACAAGGACCGGCAGCTTAAAGTGCCCTCCCAATATCCGCCATAATAACATAATACGTTTCGTGAAAATAAAAACCGGCTACTTATTCTTTTACGGTTCAATAGATAGTCCTATAAAGCCAAGGGACCCTAAAAAGCACAGTAGAGTAGGAAAGTTACAGTTTCATTAAACTGAATGTGTTAATTATTTCTAAAATACTCAAACAGCATAATGCTAATAATATTATAATAACTAGCTTTCGTCCGCGACTTTGTCCGCGCGGACTACAATTTATCGAGAAATCAGGCAAAAGTTCAATGACTTAAACCCGACTACGGTCGTGTAAAAAATAGCCTATGACACTGTTGCGATGAAGACAAATCGATTGATAACTCGGATGTCAAAATTGGACCAAGTTTTCTTTTTGAACACATTACCCTTCTTTTGCTTTGCTGTAGTCGGGTAAAAAAAACCTATGACACTCTTTAATTGAAGACGAATTAATTTATACCTCGCTTGTCAAAATTGGACCAAGTTTTTAGTTTGAATACACAACCGCAATTGCCTGGCCATAGTCAGGTAAAATAAATATATAGCCCATGATACTCTATGCCTGAAGACAAATCAATTGACATCTTGTTTGTCAAAATCGAACCAATCTCACAGAATATCCCTATAGGGGCGGCGCTATGGTGGAAAATCCACATACCCACATACATACATACATACATACATACATACATACATACATACATACATACATTCATGCACTCATACATACATACATACATACATACATGCATAGATTTTTTGTTTTCCATGGCAACCTTTCCTTACAGCAAGTAATCTAATTTACCATTTTCCGGGATAAAAAGTATGCTTTATTTTATTCCAGGGTATAAGTATTTCTATTCCGAATTTGGAGTTTGGAAATTTGGAATGGAGATAGCTTATGATACTTTTCATCTCGTATTTTTAAAGTTTCCACGGGGAAACTGGAAAATGTTGATTACTCGCTGTAAGGAACGGTTGCCATGGAAACAAAATAATAACAAGTCTGTCAAAAACATCAAGACCGTTGGTGCTATACTTTTGCATCGCTTTTTAATATCCCAGAAGAACTGATGCTTTTTTTCGCGATAAACTGTAGTCCGCGTGCACGTTGTCGCAAAGCTAGTACATTATATTAGTGTGAATTATATTAATCATAATTCTTACATAGATCGTAGTCTTATTTTAGCATAGTGAAAATTTTGACAGCCAGCATTGAACATTGACGCCAGCAATACATTATTTTTTAGTTAATTATAGAGAGAGATTACTTTCAAAAATGTTGTTACATCTTTTTTATGTTTCTAAAATATGCTGAAAATTATGATATATATATTTTATTAAAATTATCTAAAGTGTCCCGTAATCATTCTATCTAGTGTAATTTAGTTAGCAACATGTACAGAGGTACAGCATCTACAGTATATAGCGGTTTCACCCGCGTGGATTATGATGATGGATGATGATGATGAAAAGTAATCTATGTGCTAACTCAGGCTATAAGCTATCCTGGTACAAAATTTAATCCAAATCCGTTCAGCCGTTTGAGCGTGAAAGAGCAACAAACATAATTACACACTTAAGATAAAAGATAGTTGGCGCTAATCGGTTTTCATGCATTTTATGACGTTTTGTACGGACTGTCAGTTGTAATGTATGGAGTTCTGCATCGTTGGGTGTTAGCGTGAGCTCAAACGGCTGAACGGGTTTGGATGAAATTTGGTGTTGGGATAGCTTATATACTGGATTAGCACATAGGCTACTTTTCATCATCATCATCATCCACCACCATAATCCCGGCGGGTGTAACCCTGTGGCGCATTTAGTAAATTTAAATTTTTCCTAACTTCTTTGGTGCGTATTTTTGGTTTCATGTTTAACATTTCCTTCATAAGTGTTTCATTAAAATAAGTAGGTAAATCTCAATCAATTTTTTAATTAAAATATTGTTTTATTTTCCATTCATGAACCACTCCTATAAACTTAAAATATCTGTTTCACTATTGGTTAGATTCAAGTTAAGATTTCAATATCAAAAAATTTCAATAAATCTTCTCTGAGAAATAATGTTGCATGATAACTAATTGTCTACTTTTTATTGTTAAATACTAACTGATATATTTTCTATCTTGACATATTTTCTATGAAAGTATTGTTGTAAAAAGTGTACTAATTTGATGTGATTACGAGCATGACTTTGACTGACTGGAAATGACACGCACTTCTGTAATGACCATACATAGCTTCACGTAAACGTTGTACCTACATCAATTAACGACTAACTATCGGCTTACATCTCATCACAGAGCACATAACAATAGCACTTAATTAAACCCTAACAAACAAAATAAATTATAAATAAATAGTGATCGAGATATTAAAGTGGACTTGTTCAGCAGGGTTAATTTCAATTGGGTATCTTGGAATGGAGTGTGTTGATTTCAGTCAACGCATAAAACTTAAATTTGGAGTTCAACAAAATTTGAACTATGGTTGAATAATAGATAATTATTGTATTGTATTGAGCCTAAATAATAATAATAATAGGTCTGGTTTAATTTGAGCCTAAAAAGCCTCAAATTAAACCAGACCTATTTTCTTGGAATCCCTAAAGAACACTTTATTTTACGGAAAAGGAAAAATACTTCATCTGAATAAATTCAAGGTGAAAATTAAGTTAAGGCTTTAGAGCCTGAATAATATAACTGTTCTCTTTGTAACAACCTATTTATATTCGCAACAACAAACGGGACTTGGAAACATACCGAGAAAATTATATTAATAATTTTTTTTACCGAAAAATCTTGGAACAACTCGTCATAATGAATAAAAATTTACAAACTTCTAATCGCAGTTCATTTAAGTTACTACTATAACAGTTTTGGTGCAAGCAATTTAAAAGCCCCAGTTAATAAATTATGTTTTTTGGGTCTACTAAGGCTACAAGGACCATAGCCATGAAATGAATGGACGCGGACAAAATACAACAATTTTTAGGTCATATATTAAAAACAGTTGTTTTGCGACAAACCATTAAATTGAAAACAAAACAGAAACAACCCTTTGAAATCATAACTTTAAAACAATATTAATTTATTGTTGGGCAACATCATTTAACTGAATAGTAAATTTTGCCGATTTAAAGTCTGTAGAGGTTTAAGTTTAATTGAACTCAACGCCCCGCACTCAAATTCTTGATTAATTAAGATTGAGTTCCTTTGCTGATTCAGCTAATGAGCGTTGGTTGCCGTATCATCGAAAATATCGAAATGAACATTGACAGTGCTTTTTAATTTAATACGATAATACTCGTACCATAGCCTTAACTGGATATGGATTATTTGATAGTGAAGGACGTCTGTGATCCATGACAACGAGACTTTTACATGTGTTACTTGTGACTGACGCACGAAATGACCACAAAAGATTGACTGTGAAATCCTTCAGACACAAAATTATCTTCTCGACTGTTTTCGATCAAATCCAGCTGAAAAACTTAAATTATCGAAATTTGTTTACATTGCAGCGTCGGTTTGCAAAACCATCCGTATCTTTACTCGCAATACCCGATCGATTTCCCGAGCGCTTCATCGCACGCATACTCCGTTTCCGGAGTGAGTCCACAGTTTGCGTCAAATGAGATGTATAGCCCTAACATGTTGGATCCACATGCACACGAACTCCTCCAACAACAAGACGCAAGTGCTCAGCAGTCGCAACAAGTGCCTCTATTATTTAACTCCACAAATGCAGCTGAAAGATGGGATGGTAAGTCAAAACTTCAAAAAATTTTGGAACCATTCATTGACAGCTTCAAAAAAGTCATAAACCCATTAGCGAATATCTTCTACGGCGCAATGCCTACGTTCAGAGGACTCAACACTGAAGTATCAACAGACAAGAGCTTAGAATTGGACGCAGTTGCAGAAGTTAAAAAATCGAAAGAATTTCTTGTTCCCCAACCTAGATTTATAGCACAGAGGAAAAATTTTGTAAAACCTAGAACTAGACCTAAGAAATATACTGAATTGAAAATTAATTTAGACAGACTAAAGCATAATAAAGACTTTCAAGATTACGTTAAAACCAAAAAATATAATTTTAACTATCCAAACACATATTACTACCCAAGAGTAAAGTTCGTCC
Organism: Alsophila aescularia; assembly: GCA_946251855.1. Classification (NCBI taxonomy): domain Eukaryota; kingdom Metazoa; phylum Arthropoda; class Insecta; order Lepidoptera; family Geometridae; genus Alsophila; species Alsophila aescularia. The sequence goes on along the minus strand of OX276383.1, from coordinate 17,772,773 downwards.
TTAATAATCCAAACATGTTCTATGTCAAACCAAATAATAGTAGACTTGTACCATATAAAAAACCAGCTCATCTTATTACTACACCAGCTGCTATTAGTACTTTGTCAGTTGAATCCAGTGAATGGAAACCGATAGTAGTAATTTTAAATAAAACAGCTTCCAACAATAAAACGTCTTTTTCTGTTCGTGACGATATATTAAATGATAATAAAAGAGCTGCAAGAAGATTTTTACATATGAAACTTAATTTGAAACGAAGAAAGAGAATCAAGAGGGATATTTCATTTACAAATTCAGGTCGTGAATCCAGCGTCAACTATAAACGTAGTTTTTTTACTGCGTTAGATTTCATATCAGATTTAGTTACTGAAAAATCCATTCATAAAATTGTTTATTTAGACAATGATGATACAAAATTCAATTTTAAAAACACAATAGTTATTCCTAAAGAAAAACCTCCACTTTATTATAGTGTAATTTATAATGCTCTTTTGTATACACTTGATATTATGGAAGGTCTTACTGATGTACTTATAGATCTAGAAAGGTATTATGTTAGCAATTATAATGATTATCCAATTAAGAAAAAGAAATCAAATATAATGAAAACTAAACCTTACGAATATTTACAAAATTCTCAGTCCGATGGATCTAAACTTATTAAACGTAAAGCTATAATTAAAACACAAGAACTAAACATGGATAAACTTAATGACATTGAAACATTTAATTCTCAAAATGCAACAGATTTAGCATATAAAAAACTTTCTGTGAATGAAATATTAGTTGCTCAAAATGCAACAGAGCTAATTAATGAGACACCAGCTAACAAAGAAACTTTTATTTCTGAAAATTCAACAGATACATTTAATAGTCCGGTCGTGGATGGTTCGAAATTACTGGACAATGAGACTTAACCACCAATGTCTCAGGGTGACGAGCGCGGTGCAGTGACACGCAAAATTTTGCAACCAAGGTTCTGGGTGGCACTGCAACTACTATGGGCAGGCGTGATGCTTATAATCAGGCGAGTGACCTACCCGTCTCGTCACTCAGAGTATTAAAAAAACGCATTCAAAATTACGAAATTATTAGGAGTATAAATATGAATGATAAAAACATTCAACTGAACATCGTATTAATGTTAGCTTTTTATTGTAATACTCGTACTTTGCATTTACAAAGCGTTTAATATGTATTTTGGTAAACGCGTAGCTAAATGGTGATGGTATTTTCTATAAGGCTCAATAATTTAATATTGGAATTCAAATCTGGACGATGATTTAAACGCAGTGATTTGTAAATATCAATGAATTTAAAAGATTTAATGTAAACTTTGTTAAAATGAGATCAAGGTTACAGAAATTCAAAAAGTAGCAGTTTATTCCACAAAAGTAAATGCAGCCAATGAATGTAGCTTCCTATGATTTAAGTATTTTTTATTAATTACTTCTTTAATCTTGGTCATGTTCTTTCACCTAACATCAATTCAGTAATAGTAAAGGTATTCAGTGAATCATGAGAAGCCCAGTATCTGAACCAAAATAATGTAACGCCTTATACAGTTTTTTTTTAAATTGTTTAAAATGCTTCAGAGACTGGACTATCTCCAATGTTTGATTAAGCCGGCAAAGTCAAGGAAGCTGGAAAAAGTAGTTTTTAAAACTGCTTTTTCAACTGGTCAACTGGTTATATTGACTTGTTCTCTATAATATATAAGTAATTTTACGTTTTTGATTTTATGTTATCCAATTGCGATAACTTGGAAAATTATGTGCTCGGAAAAATCATTCATAATTCTATTTTTAACTATGTCAGTTTTTTATTTCTTCTCGCTCGTTTTCTTTATCCCGTTTTCTATGAGTTAAAATTGTTATACGACAAGTCATATTGAAGTTTTCTTCAATCACCAGCTTCTGAGACTAGGCTCTTATATTTTGTAATCAGAATTGTAATCATACAATAATTATGTGCAGGATACCGGAGACGTCCAATGTTCTATGGACAATCGCGCGCTACTTCAAGCTCCTATTCGGGTTCCCAGCAGTACCGCCATTGAATCACGCCCAGACTATGACAATGCCTATGTATGCAATGCCACAGATGTATGGTGCACCTGAAATGATGACAATGTCACCAACGACCTTATAAACATAATTGGACAACTGGATGTCAATGTCACATCAGGATCAAGTGGCATCATTCGAACGCCAAATGTCAGATTACCACGTCAGCTTGATCCGATCCACATTATACAAACCGGTATGGACACTGTCTAATTAAACTCAAAATTTCGATATAATCAAGGTTAATTATATCACTGCTATCAATAAGCTCAATTAGGTGTTTCAGTCACTCGCAAAAGAAACACGTTATTTTAATTATCTACGTAAAGTTCCCGTGCAATGGTTTATTTCGACTCGAGAATATAATTTGTAAATAAAATCATTCAGTTTTGAGAATGTGTCCAAATCTTTTGTATATTGTGTTAAAGCTTGTGGTAATCTGACATTTGGCGTGGCAGTCACATTGTTTTAAACTGGACTTCCTAAGTTCATATTTCTTAATTTTGACATCCAGATTTTAAGACAATGTGAACTGTCGTAACTTTTAAGACTGATCTATTCTTGTCTTCGATAGTGCGAACCCGTCGACTTTATTAGTTACACGTAATTTATTTGTTAATGTAAGCGTTGAATTAAGGCTTATTTAATAAACACTTCGTAAATTAAAAATAATGTGTTTTCATTGTAGTTTTATTATTATTATAGACTAGATGAAAGAAATTTAAGGTAATAATGGTAAAACAAAAATTATCTCTTTTATTTGTATTTCACAAACACAATTGTTTTGGAATTAGAATCAAAGAAACCCCAAAAGTATTCTCTTCAAAGACAGAAACCCAACTCTTAAGCCTCACTCTTAATAAAATGAGACAGTACTTTTAGTTTATTCCCAGGGAAGAAAAATACTTTAGCTATGTAATACGTTTACAATTCACTAGTAGAAAGAATCTTTGACAATTATTCTATTTTAGTATAGATCAAGAATTTTGAAATGAATACATTACTTTTAACATTTTAAAATGACCAAATGTAATAAAGCAATATCAAAGCATTACTCATCGATACTATATTTTTTACTTTGATAGGATAAAATAATTCTAATCTCACATGGGAAAACCTACACATTTGAAAGCTTCGACATCCAGATAATAATTAATGTCATCGTCAATAATAATATTAAATTGACCTTATCATCTCTATCTCTATCTAAGTACAATAAAGATAATATACAAATAATGCCAACGTTTCCTGAAATGAAATATTGAATATATTAATCATTATCTTGTTAATCATATTATCATGCTAAAAATGACATCTGGCTGTATGTTTGCACATCACGTAAATACTACTGGCAAAAATGTCATCTGGCTGTATGTTTGCACATCACGTAAATACTACTGGCAAAAATGTCATCTGGCTGTATGTTTGCACATCACGTAAATACTACTGGCAAAAATGACATCTGGCTATATGTTTGCACATCACGTAAATACTACTGGCAAAAATGTCATCTGGCTGTATGTTTGCACATCACGTAAATACTACTGGCAAAAATGCAGTTTTCACTTTTGGATAGTTTTTTTTAAGTTGTTTTAACTTAAAATCTAGTTTACCTTGTATCTCAATCCGATGGGTAAAATCAGAGCAATCGATAAAAAACTATTTGACGGCTAAACGAATTTTGATGATCTGTAGTAATTTGTATTTTATGGGCACTTTTGGTCCTAGAATAACACATAGGTTACTTTTACCCATAGAAATGACCACGCGGGCAAATCTGCTGGCACAGCTAGTTAGAGAATAAAATAAATAACCAATCCATGCCACAAAACTCATACAACTCTACAAATTATTTTTCGTTCCTCAAATGGACTCTTCTTATGAAGGTTTGTGCAGCAAAAACACTTCACTTGAAAATTATGTAAAGCGGAGTGAAGTGTGAAATTGCAGAATAGCTTCTTCAGGCCCTATATTTTTTGTCAAAACAAACAATATAATGTTTTTTTAGACTCCTGTATGTACAATTTATTATTAGAATATAACTTAAACTGGAAACGTGTAGTGTCAATATAATAGTGATTGCACAATAGTCGTTATAGATGTCTATTTTAATTTTGCCATTTCAAGAATCGCTATTTGAAGCATTGTCTCTCATTTTTACGGCTATCTTTATTCATTCGACCTCACAGACTTCCATATTGACCTTAGCACATGAGAACTCTGTTATTAAATATTTTTGAATCTTGAAAATACCACTACGAAATATTGAAATAAATTAAGGCTTGGCCTGTACCGATCCAGACGAGTCGAGCCAAACGTTAGAATCCAATACGTTTGACGAGCCAGCCAAGTGTAACCAAGGAATCCAATTTGGAACAATCAAATCGTTATAGGTATATTTCATGGCCAGTAAGGCGACATTTAAAAAAACTTTGCTCTGAACATTATATTTTAGCTTTTTATCTTTATACATTACTTTTCGAGGCCTTTAACCTAAAATAATTATTATAATTGTATACCGTATTTAACCTGATTTAAAATGCAGGGAGATGCGGGGAGTAAGATAGATTTTGGGGAAGAGGGAATTAGGCGGGAAAGCTGCGGAGAGAAGGTAGGTAGTGGGGGAGGGGGCATTCAAACTGAAATTCTACCTTCCCCTGGCCCCCACATAAACCATAGTACACCTTTCCCCTCCTCCGCAGCTCACCATCCTCCCGCACTTCCTCCACCTTCTTCCCCCTTCCTCGATGACCCTTAGTTCCGTCCTGATGTTTACATAATTATATAATTTACATTTAGTCTTGTTCAATGAAGTTTGTAACAAGAGACTCGGAATGACAGAACAGCACATACATTTGGTCGGAAAGCTAAATTTAGGTACAAAATTTAAATTTTGTGTAGTTTATTCTGGTTCGTAACTAGAGAATCGAATCTAATAGCGACCTCACACTGCCAGCACCAGTCCACGTGGGCTGCAAACAATAAATTGATAAATGTGTCACATGTTATACAAATTCGTCTGATATTTTATCTACATACACGACTGTGTGGAGATATTTTCAATTATCTTACACAGCGCCGCAGAGCGCCGCTAGTGGGGCTAATGTAGTTTTACCTTTGCGAAAAGTGTAGGTAGTGCAAAAGGTAATTGTTTTTTTTTATCAAAAGTGACGAAAAGGGTACCTTGCACCTAAAACATATTTCAACGATTCGGAGCAGACTCTTGCCTGCATGAACCAGCAGACAGTATTGTGCGGCCAATACAAAATAATGTGGGTGTATGCGAATTTGTATAGTTGTGTAAGAGCTGTAGCGTATAGCTGTAGGTAAAATTTATTTGTCACATCTATACAATTGTGCAAATTATATAGATATATCATCAAACATATCTTCTACCTCATCATCCGAATGTGCTAAGGTCGGAGCGTAAACCTGTACGACCTTATGGCTATACAACTTAAGAACCATATACAACATTGTCAAAGAGGACATTATTGACGAGGAACTCCACACCACCCTGAGACTGCTAATCGCCCTCTCAGAAGTAGAACAGGTGGCCCAATTCCAGGGTCATGGTGACCTCCCTCTCTCTTCGGACTTCACTTAGCCCTAGAACATGCCACCTGATCTTTCTGAGCTCTGTCTCGGGATAGCCTACGGTAATCCGGGGATTCTTCGCACCACCTGCCTTGCCCAATGACGTGACCGCCACTTTCAGGGCGCCACCGCAGGCGGAGGGCTACCTCTTGGCACTCCTCCTCCCCGCAGGCGACGCTTATTTTATGAGATATAACAGTTTAAAAAAATGGCAAACCGTCATAAGTTGACTTCGGTTTTTGGGGCCATACATAACATCTTCAACCTTTTTGGTGAAAGCTGCGGAAAAAAACACATGCTACTAATTATTTTTTTATTTACGGCGACCAACCAGCCGATTTTTAATAAATTTAATACTGAAATATCTCATAAACTAAGCCTCTCCATGGGGGTGTGGTGTACCAGGGGCTAGCTTTTCACCACTCGCAAAACCCCCCCCAACTCCCAATTCCTGCCCCTTTATTCTATAACAAACTCAACTAAGCGTCGCCGCGGGGAGAGGGGTACAAGGGGGTAGCCCTCCACCTACCCCACCCCAACCCACCACCTCCTCCCTCCAACTCCTGCCCCTCGATTCCATAGCCAACCCAAACTTAGTGTAGGGCACCCTGTGGCCAAGTGGAATGACGACCTGTGAAAAGCGGCTGGCAAAAACTGGATGCAGAGAACTGAAGACCTAGTTCAGTGGCGTGGATTAGGAGAAACCAATGTCCAACAGTGGACAAGCATAGGTTGATGATTAAATTAAACCTAAAGTACCTGTAACTTATTTCTGATAGATTATTTAAAAACGAAAATCGTTTCTAAGTAAATTCATACAATTATGTATTTTTTTCAAATTATAGTTTTTGACCCCTTTTCCATATACCGCTAACTTTGTTTCCGGGTCGACATGCACTTGTTTCCGCACACCACCTGCTAAAAAGGATTTCCGAGGGTTTTTCACCGAATTTTCCAAAAAGTTGGATCACAACACGTTGCTTGTAATTTGAGTCACTCATTTGCAAGACGCGTGACGCGACAAAAGAAATGACTTTCGAAAAACACGCACAAGTCACAAATCAAACGTGCTATCGACTTCAAACTTAGACTGGTGTTAAAGAAGGTCCCTGATTTTCAGAAGTATGTTTACAAATGACGCAGTGTTGCCAGTTCCCGAGTAAAAGTGGTATAGTCGTGACGCGCCAGTCATCTAAACTTCTGTATGATCTGCTTTGACGTGAATATACATTGAGACGCATATTCGCGACCACCGGTAGTGGAAATGAACTTGAAAAGCTACGAACCAAATTTGTAAGGCAACCTAGATAGGCCACGAGGAAACACCCGCCCCAAATTACTCGAAAAAATATGAAAAAACATTCTATCTACTGAGAACTATAACAGTTCTCAATAGATCCAATTTAACCAGATGATTGGAAAAAAGAAACTATCACGAAGAAAAACTCTCGCTAGATCCATTTTAAATTAAGACTTTGTACAAACAGATCTAATGAGAAAAAATATTCTAATTTCTTACATCTATATATTTATTACTGGATCTCATGAGAAAATAAAATCTCGATAGATCCATTATGGATCTTAGCACTGGATGTAATGAGAATGATCGGAAACCTGGATAGTGTCGCCTGCTGCATATTCGAACTATATATTGTCTTAGTTGACGCACAAATTGCAAAAATATATAATTCTTATTTTATTCGTCACGTTTATTACTATTTTAAAAGCTATAAACGCCATTCGTGACTCTTAAAAATATACATTACTAGCTGCGCCCGCGGTTTCACCTGCGTGAACAATGATGTAAATTGACGATGATGATGAAAATAAACCTATGTGTCAATCCAGGGTATAAGCAATCTCCATTCCACATTTCACTCAAATCCGTTCAGCCGTTTGAGCGTGAAGGAGTAACAAATGTAACACAAACTTTTACCTGTATAATATTGGTGATTATAGGATGTACGGATGATTTCCCTACGCGTCTTTACGAACGGTCGCTTGCTGTTTTGTATGAATATGTACATTGAGACATAATCGCGGTGCACCCGTCACACTGACATAGCCTCTACATTACAAAAAGAAACTTATCTATGGTCTTCTTTGACACTGAGACGTATTAATCGTGACGCGCTGGTCACGTCCCTAGAATCACAATCTTAAAAAAACTATACCTACAGAATATTGTCCGATCCGTGGTCCAAACTCCATAACACTCCTTACTGCTTGTATAAATTGAATCTCATGAGCTGAAATATCTCCTACGTGTGTGAGAAATAGTCTCTACATATTTGTAAGGTGAAATCTAGCGAAAATTGTATACAAAAGTGAACGTATTTAGATTTGAAGAAAATTTCGTTCACATATAAATTTCTGTTGAAAGAGGTGGGGTGAGTAAATGTGTCATTGTAAGTACTTACATGTCACTGATCAAAATTTCCCTACGTGGATGTTTTTTTGATGTGAAACATCTAATGGCGCGGTACGGGAGTAAGGCTGACTCTTGGCGTGGCGATAGATCACGGGCGTGGCCACGCGCCGCTAGTGGCTCGTCGGCTCTTTCCGCCTCAGCTCGGCTATATTTGATGTTTCACATTTGCCAGGATTCCCGCGTCGGCTCATTTTTTTGTATTATTAAGTGATTGATGATGATCAATATCATACTCACAGCAGAACAAAAAAGCAAATATTTTTATGAGTCCCAAAAACCGGGTTTTCAACAAGCTCAATAACGACTACTACAAACATTACAATATTCAGTAACACTGCACTGCAACTTTTGACAAACTATTTACCTTATTGTTTTAATTTTTATATTAGATAGAGTACCTAAAATAAAAATTAAAACAAGTCAAAAGTTGCAGTATTGGACTATCTAGAGCAAATATATCTCTATCCGGTTCTAACTAAGAACTCTGATAAATATCACTTCCAGATATCTTCACAGTTCGATAGAACAGATATTATGAATGAGTAAGTTGCGGATGGAACAACTATTTCGACATGTTCTCTAATATAACAAATTTTGAACTTTTCCATAATAACATGAAGGATGAACTGCTGATTGTGAGTTATATGCAGAGGAGAAGGCCCAGGAACCGAACACAAACACAAATTAACTAGTTATAAATAACTCTATATTATTCACGAAAAAGCAATACAGTAATAAATTCATAGCTAATAATATAATAGTATAATAATATGCCCAATTATATTATTAGCTATTAAAAAGAAACTTTAATTTCAACGCCAACTTGTTAGTTTTTTATTAAACAAAAAGGTATTAGATACATACATGAATAAGTTTTTCAAGCTCCTATAGATTTTTATCTAGCAAAACATTTCACTGCATATCTATACTTATAATAAAGCATGTATAGAAAAGTCTGTACAAAGAAGACTATTTAAAAAAAATGGTCTAGGGTACCTAAAACAAGAAAATATCATTGTTTTAAATCGTGTTTATCTGCCTGTTTCTACTACTACTGAACCGATTGCGATGCTGTTTTTAATGTTGAATAGCTTATCTTAGGCCTTGTCTTAAAAACTGGGGTAATAAGTATCTCAATGCAATGTGTAGAAGCCGAGCAACCGATAAAAACCTTTTTACGGCTAAAGTAATTTTGTTCTTTTTGGTATTTTAGGTCTTGGAATAGCACATAGAGTACTTTTAACCTAGAGAAAAGACCACGCGTGCAAAGCCGTGGGCACAGCTAGTACATTCTTAACCTTTCAGTAATAATTGGAATTAACCAATACAAATTGGAACGTGCATTACGTCAACTTCAGTTTGTTTCATAAATTCAGGGACACGTGTAGAATACTTTGCGTACGCTGTGCACGTCAGGTTATTAATTTAGTGGGATTTGTTTCATCCGTGCTTTTGCACGATTGAAACAGATGCAGAGGCGTATTGAGGCTAGAACAGGCTATGTAAGAAACATATTGAGATTGCCTAATAGGCTTGTATTTATACGCCTGCCCAAAATAGGAGTGACATGTAGAAATTACCACGAAGGCAAAGCCGCGGGCACAGCTAGTAGTACATAATATTCGACGTATATAAGATATGACGTAATCTCGTAGGGCACTCATCTTTCGCGCCCGAGAATCACCCCCAGATCCGAAAAAAATATCTACCCTTTTTTTACACGTGTGTGGTGTAAAAAGACGGAAACGCGTAGGTATTTTTACATATTATATACAAAATTTCAAAAAATCTAGAATGTATGAAGGTATGTATGTATGTATGTTTGTCCACATATTGCTCGGAAACTACAAGTCTGATTTCAATAGTTTTTTTATAATAGTTTCAGTATCTTTTAACTTAGGGATAGTTTAAGTTTGATGAAAATCGGTGCATTAGTTTAAAGGTTTCGACTGTTAACTGTTTCCAGTATGTTTTTTTTTCTATGTCAACTGAATAAGTACTTCATTTTTTTAGGCCTATTTTAACGAAACTAATAAGTAAGAAATAAAAAGTAATTTAATAAAAATGACTTCAAATCGTATAAAACTTAGAAGAAAGAATTAATTCAAAAAATTTGAGGCCTGTGTGAGATACATTTTAATATACCTACTTACTATAGTCGGTTTGGGCGTAGCTCAGACCTCAAACAAATTAATTATTTCTTTCCTTTATGTTTTATATGATTTAAAGTCAGTTTAAATTATTTTAATCTCCTTTTAGCCCTTTCGGTAGGTACCGAAAGGGCTAAAAGGCCTTCTTATGGTAGGTACCGGCTTTTATTGATTAGTAGCAGTTGCTAAGCCATGTTAGAGGCTCTGAGGCAGGCAGATAGACAAATACCAAAGGAAAATACCATCTCATACGAACAATACATAAGTTCAAAGACTAAAATCCGATTACGGTCTGGTAAAAAATAGTCTATAACCCTTTTGCAATGAAGATGAATCGATTGATACCTCATTTGTCAAAATCGGATCAATAGGTGTGACGCTATGGTGGAATATCCACATACATTCATACATACATAAATACATAGACTGTTAAAATCCCCCTTACCTTAGTTACCCTTCCCTTGCTTCGCAGTAGTCAGGTAAAAACCAAAAAACTCTTTACTTATATAATCAAACGTAAATAACCAAATACCTCGTCGCTATAAGAGTCGCTCGTCTGGTGGTTAGCGTCAGGCCTGCCCATAACAATTGCAGTGCCAACCAGTAAAAATGTACCTGTTGAAAATCTTGCACGACAGTGCACTGCGCTCGTCACCCTGAGATATTGGCTTTGCCCAGTAATTTCGCTGGAAACGTTGCCCTTGAAATCGAAACACAATAATGTTTGCACACTACTGGTTGGCGGTTGAATATCTGAAAAAGATGTACTTCCCCAGGCACACTCTTCAATCAGTGACCTAGTCATCATCATGTCAGGCGTTAGAAGTCCACTGCTGAACATAGGCTTCCCCCAAAGAGCGCCATGACGAGCGATCTTGTGCCACCGTGATCTAGTACCACTACCAAACCGAATTGTGGTGAGAATGCAATGCTGATAGACTAATCAAATTATTAGCTACTAGCTGTGCCCGCGGCTTTGCCCGCATGGTCAAAATTTAAAGGTTTTATATTTATTTTTATTTTGTGTGTATGGTCAGAGAGTTTCTATTTCTGTGTTTCAATTTTCACCAGCTCGTTGTTTAGTTCGTCTACTGTATCGCATTCAGTGAGGATTTGGAAGCGATTTTGGAGTTCCAACTGAAAGCTCTCGGGGTTTTGGATTTTGGCAGGACTTGGGCAAAGAGTAGGTCTCATCTCATCAATCGAGACCTCTCCAGCTTTACGTTGATATTCAAAGAGCCTCTTAACATGTGATCTCTGCCAGTCTTAACCCTGTTGACTACAGATACCTCATTGAAGATATTCCTATTGGTCGTCAAAATGAAATCTATCTCGCGTTTATGACCGCCAGGGTGCAGCCACGTCTATTTCCTGGACGGACGCTTCTTGAAAAAGGAGTTCATCATATATAATCCCTCTTTCTCCATGAAGTCAGCCAATCGCTGACCCTTTGGTTCCGCGGTCAATTTCCAAACTGTCCCACTCACAGTTCATCGCCATTCCTCATGCCCAGCCGTGCGTTGAAGTCCCCCATCACCACTGTGAAGTGTGTTTTCGGAGCATGTATGGCATTGGAAATGTCATTGAACATAGTCTCCACTTCGTCGCCGGGCATTTCGAGTGTGGGGCGTACACCTGTATGACTTTCAACGAATACCGTTTGGTAATTCTGAGTATAAAGTGTTAATGTTATTGACGAGGGACTTGTGAACGAGAAAACCGATACCGTGTTGGGACTGCTGGTCGCCCTCCCGGTAATAGATTAAGTTGCCGGAATTGAGGGTAATTTTCATATGCATGTAGTAAAAAGCTGTTATTTTGACATTACAAACAGACACTTAAATTTTATTTATTTGCATGTGTATATATGTATAGACTAGCTGCTCTCTCTCTTTAGGCTCCGCCCGTAGTTTTCCCGCAATCCCAAATTAGAATTAAGAAATAAATATTTTTTGCCCTGGAATAGTGTAACTTTCTACCAGTGAAAGATTTTTTTAAATCGATAAAGTATTTTTTGAGTTTAACCATTACACACAAACATACAAAAAAACAAATATTTAGTCGTCGTAATATAAGTACATAATAGTTGACCGAGCTAGCGCGAAGCGCGAGCGAAGCGTCTCTGTTTCAGCTTGGGCAAAAATGCTTTCGTATGTCCGGATGTCCGGATGTCTGTCCAGGTCTCCTGCACAGGTCGCATTTCTCTACCGATCTAGTCGAAACTTGGTATACAGGTTAAGTTTTTTTTTTTTTTTTATGTGGGGGATTTTTGATTGGGGGTACACTTTCCCCAAAAAAGGGTATAAAGTGGGCTACAGAATAACTCCGTCTTATTAAATCCGATTTCGATGTTATTTTTTTAATTGAAAGTTAATCATTTTAAATTAGTTTCATAAAAAATTGGTGAAGATCTGATGAGGACCTTCGGCATGATGAGCAGAATAGCTCCTCAAAATGCAGTAAATTTCTTATTTTTAGTTTTCTACCAGTGGAATCAGCCCTTTACCTACTAGGTAGGGATTGATGGAGCACCTTGGTTATTAATGTTAGTTGTACAATAAGGTAGCTAGATGGCGCTACTTTGCACTGCTAGATTGTTTGCAAAAAAGTTTGTACGCGCGAGGTCTACAGCTCACAGAGCCACTAGTAGTTATTCTGTATAACAATCAGAGTTTTAACCAATGAGATTATATATAACATCATTGGTTTTAACTGACCACTCCAGAGCTTTATGCAGATCATGCTTGTTATTTAGTTCGACACAAAATACTTAACTCGTGATTTGATACAAGTAAAATTTATTATCTATTCTAAAGTCACTGTGCATGCCCTAACCCAGGAATCCTAAATACGCCCTCATTGCTTGCTCATTTATTCATAACAGTGGGAATCCGCCAAAACGTGCTTACCTACTGCAAACTAAGGCAAAACAATTTTATTATTACATTTGACACATGGGCGTAAATACTTTTTTTTTGTGTAGGGTAGTTAATACTTTCTATTAACCTACCAATACTAACGTACTACAATTGATATAATATTATTAGCATATGATATTTTAGTTACAATCTAGACTTTTAGTAAAGCAATAAGTTACAAACACGTGTAAACTGAAGATAATTGAAAAAATAATGGTTAAAACAAAAGCTACTGAACAAGAATACAATAATATGAAGACAAGACATATGGTCAAAAACTAAAACCCGACTACGGTCGGGTAAAAAATAGCCTATGACACTCTTGATGACTCTATGATGAAGTTAAACCGATTGATACATTGCTTGTCAAAATTGAGCCAATTTATGAATAAAAAATATGTATTAATAACTAATCAAGCCATCGTTGAAATTAACTCAAAAGATTGCAATAGGCACCTAATTAATAACTTAACGACGCAAACATCATTGAAACGCAACAGGAAAATTATGATCATTACATACGTAATAACAAATGCAAATAACCACGTGTCAATTCTATCCCATGCGCGTTGTGAGGGCTACGTGTCCGCCCATATGGCAGCGGGATGAATTACCAGAGGCATTTTCGGTAGCCAGCGCATGTTCGTTATTTGAACACTTTAAATGTTGTTACTTATTAATTCTGGCGGTATTTAAGACAACTGACACTGACAGCACTTTTAAAATTAGAAGTATATAGTTTGAAAAATAATTACGTTGTTGTATCCTTTTTAAATACATACACTAATTTATAAGTATTTGAAAAATACTTGTGATTTATTTGTGGTTTGTGCTTATTATTATTTAAAGTGAAATAAGTTCACGGTCTAAAGATAACTGTTAATAAGATAAGTGCAGGATCGAAATCCATATACTTTTCTATTAAAGGATTAACAAATGAGCTAAATCAATTAGAACACAAAAGTTTATTCAGATCTCTCTGTTAATGAGAAGAATGCACCAATATACTTTAATTGCACCAATTTACAATTAATTATTAATCAGCTATTTTCTACAGCTAACACCAACCACAATCACACAAACCTTGTTTTAAGTTATTGGTCTGATTAAATACTGCAAAACGTAGGTAACTTAGGAAAAGTCTAAACAAGACAGACTATAAATAAATAAGAACGGGTGTTTACTTTGACAGTAAGTTCATCACACTACGGTTCTCCAGCATTATCAAGTCTTTAAAATACTCATCTTTAACTTTTGCCCTTTGGTATCAAGTTGCCACCCTGACTTATCTCGCTACGCCTTGTAAACAGTGCCATGTCTATTACTTATTTGTTAATTGATTGTTCGTTTTAACAAAGATGCAGTTTAGTTTTTGAATGTGGAACAGTACATTCATTTTTTAAATTTTGAGATAATTTGTGGCAATGAGAGTGTCCTAAATGGCTCTGGACTTTCATTGTGCATTTCGTAGCCAACCTATTTATTCGTAAAAACTTATGCATAATGAGTTAATGAGTCTTTGCGATGGTCTCCAGTGGTCGAAACTATATGCTTGTGGCACTGATACCATAAATCTGAATACACAATTTGCTCTACGATTTGTGAAAATAAAATACCTCATGATATTACGAAACTATTTAAGTACCTACCTAATTTATAGAAAGCATTTCCATGATGGTAAAATTTACTAGGTAAGTGGGTACCTAAGTATTCAACGATGATAAAATATTATTTCTGTGTTGTGTCACATTCTTATTATACAAGCAATTTAAAAGAATTGGCAAAAAGGTACTCACTAAAAACTTTCATGCTGATCATTGATCATACTACTTCGCTGTTTAAGTATTTCATTGTTTAAAGCGATGGTAGCGGTATACTTAATAGTGAATTGCTCCTTAGAATCCAACTATACCGGATTTGGTCGCCTTCACCAATGATTTGAAATTTTTAAGTTTTGTGCTGATTTACATCGCTTTGTACTTCGGGGGGCTTTGGGTTAAGCTGTCAGTCTCGGCTGCAATAGCAGAGATTGTCAGAACTGATGTTAAGCCAAGTCAAAGGCCCTCAGAAGTTCTGACAATCTCTGACAATAGAAGCTAAACTGCCTCATCCAAAAAGCAAGAAAGCATTGAAATCATCATCATCATCATCAGCCCGTGTCAGTCCACTGCTGGACATAGGCCTCTCCCAAAGCACGCCACTGAGCCCGCTCTTTGGCTCTTCTCTTCCAAATGCTGCCAGCCACTTTGCGTATATCGTCGCCCCACCTAGCTGGAGGACGCCCTGCACTACATTTGCTGAGACGCGGTCTCCACTCAAGAACACATCTACCCCATCGGTTATCAGTTCTTCGACAGATGTGACCAGCCCACTGCCACTTCAGCTTACTAATTCTAAGGGCTATGTCGACAACTTTGGTTCTCTGCCGGAACACCTCATTTTGGATACGAACTTTCAGAGAAACTGCGGGCATAGCCCTTTCCATAGGTCCACAGCCCGCTGATTGGTGGACTAGTTGTACCGTGAGTGTCCACGACTCGGCTCTGTATGTCATAACAGGTAGGACACACAGGTCGAAGACTTTTGTCTTCAAACTTTGCGGTATTGGCAACGAGAAGACTCGTATAAGTTTCGAAATGCTGCCCAGCAACAAGAATACAATAATATGAAGACAAGACATATGTTCAAAAACTAAAACCCGACTACGGTCGGGTAAAAAATATCCTATGACACTCTTGATGACTCTATGATGAAGTTAAACCGATTGATACATTGCTTATCAAAATTAGACCAAGTTTTTAGTTTGAACACATAACCCTTCCGTTGCCTTGCCGTCGTCGGGTAAAAAAAAGACTATGACACTCTATACATGAAGAAAAATCGATTGATTGATATGAAATACGGATGTATCGGAATAAATTACAATTTACGGCTGAACAGATTTCGATTAAATTTATTTATACTATAGGACCTGGAATAACACATAAGATACTTTTATCCCGGAAAAATAAAAGCCACGGGGAACAAGTTGTTAGTTATATTATATAATTAACTTGGCGTTCGTCGCATTGCAATTACGGACATAATACTTACAATCGGTAAAGGGGAAAAAATACCACAGATTTCTAATATTTATATTTTATAGTAGGGATTTATGTTTTTCAATAGAGGATATATTTTGTTTATTTTTAAATTAAAAATAATCTTAGGTATTAGGCATTTGTAATATGACACCTGAAAATGTATTTTCTTTAATACAATGAAAAACCATTCTCTTAAAAACAATAAAAATCATACAAAAAGTATTAAAAGAACAGTTGCTACTGGATTTTTTCACCAATTTTTACTTTGGTCTTATACTGGGGCTTCTAGTGTCTAGCACATGAGGTACGGGTTAGTAGATAATTACTGCAAGGTGGTACTGTAAGTGGCAATTCATCAGAGCGCGTAAAAAAAAGATTAGTTATGTTATTTTTTACCCGGCAGCGACGAACGCCGGGTTAAAACTTTTTAATTAGTGAGGAAAAGGTTAAGGATTAATAAATAAATAAAAATAATGATCGTATCATTTTATTGCACAAATAAATACATTATTAATATCATAAATAGATAAATTATAATTTGTTAGTTTGTATAAATGCGAAATCAGCTTGGCGTAATGTACAAAGTTAGTACATAAGATTAATCTAGTGTTAATAAATAGAGATATTTACAATATTAATCTATGGTGGGAGGACACTACTTTTATTATTTGAATACATTATTATAATAACAACGAACTGAGAATAAAAGATATTAAAATTAATATCACCTACATTTTCGACTATCTCGTGAGTTTTTCTGATAATATTTCACTAATAAATTAAACTAATTTTTTTGATGTAGTTATTATTTATTCTTAATTCTCAGTCCCTTGTCGTAATCAATCCTCTGTCCATAAAGGTATATTACATCATCTTATTATATTTCCTCGTCTATAGAAGACATTGTAATAACCCTGTTGTTCCATTCGTTGTTAGTGTTAAGCCAAAGTCTCCGCCATGTCCTAATCAGCATTATGTTTCTAGTCCTTTTTTATGACCTGGAAAGTATTCGAAATCTTTATTTCTTATAAAAATAATAAATAGACATAATACTAAGGCCAGCCACAAAGTTTTACTCTACTGCATTTATTTTATTTTGTTGAGTGACAAGTCAAGCAGGTCGCTCGCCTGATGGTAAGCGCCTGCCCATAAGAGTTGCCACCCAGAACTTCAGTTTCAAAATAGTGCACATCACTGCATTGCGCTCGTCATCCTTGAAAACATTGGTTTTGAAGTCTCATTGTCCAGTAATTTCGCTGGAAACATTACCCTTCAAACCAAAACACAAAATTTTTACACACTACTGCTCGGTAGTTGAATATATAACAAAGGTGCACTTCCCCAGGTGGTATTTTGCATAACAGGCCTACCACTACAAAACACTGCTGGACAAAGGCCTCTGCTAATGAACGCCAAACAGCCTGTGGTCTTCGCTCGTCTCTTCCAGTTTCTGTTTCTGTGTTCGTTTCTGCATCTGATAATTAGATAGTCAGACACCAAGCCAAGCCAAATGACGAGACTAGCCAGGAGTAAATTGTTAATTGTACGGGATAATCTCCGTCATAGAAATGTTACCTATTTACGAGTAGTTATCATGCGACAAGCTAAAATAGAAAAATGACAGTTACAGAGATTACTGTTATTTGAGAAGATCATTATTGTTCAATGCTTGCATACCTATATCTAACAATACATTATCTATCTATATTTATAACTAGCGACCCACCCCGGCTTCGCACGGGTAGATATACAGAAAGATAAAATTAGTAGGTACTTTATTTGGACAAATAGAACAACAACAATTTCTTACACAAAATGTTTATAGGTTTTATACTCACGTACCATTTCGTCTATAGTATTATTCTGTTTAACGCAAGGAGGTTGAATTACGGTTACTATTTTGTGTATTATTAGCATAGAGCATTTCCTACGTCAATGATTATTGGATGTTCTGTGATTTCATTTCCATGGCAACGTTCCATATACAAAGACCCGTATCTTCTTTTTAGTTTGTGATCCTACGTAGTATTTATATACTCTTTGGTTTGTGAATACAAAGTAATCAAGTTTTTTTAGTTACCTCAGTTTTCATTATTGCAATTTTCGAAGGGAACTCTAATTTTTTGAAAAATAAAATCCTGCTAGTGTTACTCGCTGATAATGTAGTTTTTTTCGTGAAAGAGTTTTTAAATCGGGTCTGTATTTATTGAGTTTATCCATTACAAACAAACAAACAAACAAAAAACAAACAAACAAACAAATCTTTCCGCTATATAATATTAGTGTAGATAAAGCAATATGTACAAAAAAGTCTAAACAAAGAAAAAATGGTCTAAGGTACATAAAAATATAAGCTAGGTACTGAACAAGAACATTTTAAAAAATCGTTTCTGTCTGTCTGGTCTGTTTGTTTGTCTGTATGTTCGCGTATCACGTAAAAACTACTACAAAGATTGCGATTCGGTTTTCACTGTTGGACAGCTTAGCGTTACACTTAAAAACTGGGGTACTTGGTATCTCAATCCGATGAGTAGAAGTCGAACAATCGATAAAAACTTTTTTGAGGGCTGAAGGAATTTTGATCAAACCTAAAATACCAATTGGTATATTGGTAGTTTAGGTCTTGGAGTACTTTTGACAACGCGTGCGAATCCGCGGTCAAAGCTAGTCAGATAATATAATAGTCTAAATTTAAAAGTAAACTTTATTATTTGGAAATGTTAACAAGGATTTTATTAACTTCAATACAAATGTACTACAGAAGATTTTAAATACGCGCAAAGCGAAGTAATGAACTCCACGTCTGACTTTCATTAACCCCCCAAAGCCAAGCGTGAGCCGCCTGTAAGTCGGGTACTTTCTTCCACCGTTATTAAAACCCTGAAAATGTGGGATCGCTGGCACATAATTTTTCTTCAAAGGTACCAAAAGAGAAGACTCGTTAATATTCCAAAATACGTTTCTTTTGAGTCACGTTTCACTTAAGCGTGCTTCTACTTAGTAGAAATGAGTTGGTACCTATGGGAAGTAAAGGGAATGTTGTCACGGTAACAAAATTACGAAGTAACCGAAAAAAACATTGTATTTGAGTACTTTATAAATAGGTTGTTTATCAGGTGACTTCGACGCTTTGTAATGTTGGAAGTTTGAACTGAGAATTATCAAAATATTTATTACTCATATAATTGTTTTATTGTAAAATTTTCCTATCCTAGCGTATTCGAGAGAAAAGGAGTCAAGTATTCAGGAGTTTATTGTAGCATCTAAACCACTCACAAACTGAGATTGATCAAGACCATTCTTACGAGGGTAACTTTCACAATGATTAATTAATTACATCAGTCAAAAAAAGGCAATATCCCTTTAATTAAGTTCAAGTATTTCACTTACATACTCGTACGTTAAACATAACTACTTCATTAAATAGATATTTATGAATAATTATTTAGATATTAATTAAATATATAAGAGATAGGGTCGGTATTATTTCAGAGGTATTGTGTACCGGACATACGATAGTGAAGTCTTTTTGTTTAATTTGAGAGGCTATATTAGCGTGGCAAGCGCAATGCGACTATGTCTCAATGTACATATTCATGTAAAGCGACAAGCGACCGTTCGTAAAGATGCATAAGGAAATCATCCGTATATTCCATACTAAGGTATTGAGTTTCACTAGATGGCGCTAAATGACAATTATGTGAACAATTATTGTTTTTTAATTGCAATAAGATCCGATTTAAAACTTTATTGGCGGGTATAGTATCGTGTTATGATTATATTTAATCCTAAGTTGCAATTGTAGATCTAATATTTTAACCGTATTCGTCGCTTATAAATTTGGGTTCAGATCTTGAGTCGTCTTGAACCCAAATTTTTAGGGAACGAATACGGTTAAAATATTAGTTTGACAATAATAACTATAGATCAAACATTAACATCTTATAGTGTTTTAATCGTGAATAAAGTTTTAATATTAACCCGATTGCAGTTTAAGGCCCAAAGAAATAAATTAAGCTAATATTGTCATTAGCGCCATCTAGTGAAACTCATGTCATGGACCATCCATATTAAAGGTTACGCATAACATTTATAGCTTTTAAAATAGTAGTACACGTGACGAATAGTAGAATTAAATATTTGTGCAATTTGTGCGTCAACAAAGACTAAGTATCGTTCGACATATGCAACCGGCGACACAAGGTTTCATACAAAATTTGGTTCGCAGCCTTGCCCACTTCGTTAATTTAAATGCAATGTAAATGTGATGTAGAAGATCAATTAAATACTGCATTGGACGCATTTGACATTTAGATATAGCTAAAAAAAAGCTGGCTAAAACAAACAAAATTATTGACATGTATTTTTTATTAAATTTTCTACGTAGGTGCTGCTCCAACAAAGTTCACTCACATTTGTGAGTATAATATGGAAAGAGTATAATAAGTTCACTCAGAATACATAATACAATTAATTTGTAAACTAAGCAAAACTAAAAGTTACTTAAAATTAAAACAAGTTTGAAAAACCTGTACCGACAGGCAATGTATTCAAAATACTGGCATCATTTTCACCTAAACTTAATCTTTGAACAAAATAAGCCCCACCGAAGGTCGGTATCTACATACGAATAAGTAATTTTTATTCCTAGTTCTTATAGTACCTACTATCTTATGACTATGCCGATGCCTGCTATCTAGATCTTACTGAGGACCAGCTAAACAAACTTGAGCGTCTTCAAAACTTCTGCATTCGATTTATATTTGGTTTGCGCAAATATGATCATGTCTCTGAATTTCGCACTAAGCTCAAGTGGCTTCCAATACGCCTCCGCCGGAATGCTCATATACTCTCTATTCTTTATACAGTTTTGTTTAATCCCTCCTCCCCGCGATATCTTATGGAACGTTTTAATTTCCTGTCTGATTCTAACAAGTTGTCACTCAGGTCATCAGAAAATTTAGCTTTGATGATCCCTCTACATAGAAGCTCTTTTTATGGCAGTTCATTTACCATCCAAGCAGTTCGCCTATGGAACGCTCTGCCAATTACTATAAGGCGAGCCCAGTCACTCCCTGTTTTTAAACTTCAAGTAAAGAAGTTTTATCTCTCTAATTAATATCACTTCTTGCTATTTTGTTTTTATTCTGTTGTGGTTTCACTGTATATTATTTTTATTATGTTTGTATATATTTTGTAAATGTATATGTAGTAAATGTAATTTATTATAATGTATATACTATGTATATGGATATATATTTATATATGTATATATATATATATATATATATATATATATATACTGTACTATATATTTACATATTTATGTGTAGGTATATTGGAATATATGTGTATATATGTTTATTCATTGTATTCAGTTTTTATTATTTATTTGTTATATTATAATGCACCACCGTCTTTGCCGTATATTAATTCCTTTCCATCCAAAGGTTGTCTGGAAGAGATCGCTTTTTAGCGATAAGACCGCCCATTGTCCCATTTATTTTGTATAAATGTTAGTTATTATTGTATTTTTTGTTCTATGTGGTGTACAATAAAGAGTTATCTATCTATCTATCTATCTTTTATGTAAAAACTTAACAAATAAACTATTCTATATACCTGGGTTACTTTGGTTTCTTGGTTGGTTATATACTTTTTTTTATATATACGTTTTTGTGCATGGAGCTTTAAAATTAGAAAAATAGTACAATCGAGACAAGACACTAACGAAAGTGTTAAAAAACCCGACTGCGAACAAAACTAAAACAAGACAAAATATAAGTGAGAATGTTTGCTAACCAACTTTAAATCGTCATAGTTACTAAATAGTCATTCGAAATGAAACATAATACGAGAAACCTTAAGATTATTTTCAAATACAACGATATTCATTGAATGGGTATTTCATTAATTCTTAAACTTAAAGAATAAATGAAGTAAACCTTACTGATGAATTGAATGGATATTTCATTCATTCTTAACATAATTCGACGATTTTAATTTGTTTTCTTTACCATTAAATGGCGTTTGATTGTCGCCATTGAATTTTGATTACTGTCCTGGCTTTAATAGCACTCGCAAGATTAAGACGAATCAATTGACGTAAGAATCGTCAAAATAGGTCCACGCGTTTGGTCTATAAAGTGCCACAAAGAAACAAACATACATACATAGGCTATAAACGAATTACCCTCCGCGCGGTCACTTGTCCATAAGCTGAAGAGCCTCACATTCGTGAAAAAGAACTGCTTACATACATTACATACACCCTAAAACAAAATAAAGCAAACAGTATAAACTTTGGTGTAGCAGTACCTTTCATGCAGATAACACAACTTTGTTTTGATTTCGTTCTAAGAATGTAATGTTGTGATCTGAAATATAAAAAAACACGTTCAAAACTCAGAAGGATCATGCGGGACTAATCAGCCTTATAATGGCGTAAAGGTTGTTTGACTGTTTTTTAAATTATACTAGCTGCGCTCGCGGCTTTGCCCGCGTGGTCAATTCATTTAAAAGTAGCCTACAGGTGTTATTCCAGGACCAAAAGTACCTATCATCATCATCATTATTTCAGCCTTTAAAAGTCCACTGCTGAACATAGGCCTCCCCCAAATGTAGTATATTGTTCTTTATAGGTACTTTAAAGTATAATATACTACATTTCTTCAAAATACCGACTAATCGTATTGCTTGGCATCTAATTAATGGATTAAAATACCAAGTAGGTACCCCAGTTTTTAAGTCAAACACTAAGCTATCCAACAATGAATACCGCATCTCAATCGATCCAGCAGTTTTTACGTGATTCGTGAAAAAATATACAGACAAACAGACAGACACGATTTTTAAAATGTTATTTTCTTGTTCAGTAGCTTATTTGAAGTATCCTAGTAGATTTTTAAATATCTTCTTTGTACAGACTTTTTCGTACGAGATGATGCCTCGGGGTATGATGATTCTTTGCCATTGTGATAAAACTATCTACTAATGCTATTTCTTGACTTTTGGATTAAGTGTAACCTTAGCCGCCACATAAGTTACCGTGGTGATGTGAGCGATGAGTGCAGTAATTTTTTTTTTTGTTGTCCTGATTTAATAAATTAATACATTTCATATTTGGTTTTATGTAATGATTGTTGTATAAGCGGCTTAAAAAAAGCTCAGTTTTGATTAAAACATGGTACGAAGCAGCGCAAAACATAGAATTTAATATGTGTCACTTGAAATACAAAATTTGAATTTGGTGTTGAACAATCGATCTGGTTGCGTGAAAGATTATCCCCTAGAATTCCCCTTAAATTCAAATTTTTTACATTTATTTTTGTTTACTATTTTGTACCGCGTAATTATAACAAAATAATCAAGCGCTGGGTTTACGATGGAACCAGACTGCAATTATTTCGTTCAATATTTAGTTTTATTACCTTTTAAAGATATGAAGTTTTTTGCAAAGTTAGGCAATACTATTTTGTGATCTTTAAATTCCTTTATAAAGTTAAATACGTAATTTTTAAAAGATTTGACTTCTGTTTTATTTATTTAATTAATAATATTCTTTATAATCATGATTTTCAATAAAATATCATTGATAATCCTGTGGCACTAAAATGTCATTGAAAATCAAGATTATCTTGTCCATAACCTAGGAATTATCTTGGACACCCCGGCGTACTTTATGATCCTTTAGTAGACTTGTTGAAAATGGGTAAATTTTTACTTAACTATTACTACATTATAAAATGTAAGTATGCCAATACTTAGGTAAATAAACTGACTGTGCAAAACTGCTTGATAATGAGATTATATGGGGTATTCTTCGCCATTTTAGATATTCATTAGGGGGATCATTCCGTACATCTTTTCCTTACCTTTAGTAGAAGATACCTATGTCACTATAGTACCTAATTAATGAATTACCTGTGAGTGGTTCCTTGACTTTTTTATCATCTGTTTGAACCTTTCGTGTCTTTGATTAAGAAAACATCATTCTAACATATTAAGTCATGTTTTTTTTTAAATAATGTCATGCAAACACAAAATTATTTTGGTGATTATAATAAATTAGGATTATCTAGAATTAATATATCTGCGTCCTGTCGTAAAATCTACTAGGTATATATAACCAAGAAAGTTTACATAACCGCCAAACAAACGAGTGAAGCATAGCTAATGGTATGTGGGCATATGTGGGCGTAAGTGGATAATTTGTGGTGTTTTGTGATTGATACACAATTTCTTTACATAAGACAGCTTTCTTTATGATTTTTCGTGATATCTCTATAGAATTAACACGACTGACAAGATCGAGATCTTCCTGCGATGCGGCGGCCAAGTGGAAAAACATGGTGTGAGTATGTGCGTGTGTGTGCTTCATTTTGGATTTGGCGGTGTGCGATCCATATTTTTTAAACATTCGATTTTCAAATATATGTTCTGAAATTATTTGTATCATAAAATAGTTCCAATTATTATGCATTGATTTGTTTTCGATTTAATTTATTTATTATGTGTTTTTTCAGAGATTTTTAATGAATCTTAGCTGTTTATTATCCACAGAACCCGTAAATTTACTACGCGCTTGGGATATGTTATGTTTCTTCAATCTATTGAAATGCATAACTATGATAAAAAAAGCGCTGGATTTTATTCGTAGATAGATTTTCTTACAAAATACGAAGATTTCGAAATGCATAGTGTGTTCCTTTGTACGTATTTTCTATTATTTATTCTTTGGTATTGTGCTTATACTCAAGATGCTGCCAAAACAGTAAGTCTTAGAAAAACACAAAACCATACGGACAAACATACTCGTATAATCACGGAGCCAATATCTAGTCTGTCACCTGATGAGAGAACAGCTTCTTCAGTCCGATGATGGTGGCCAAGAGTAACGCGATCTTAGAGATCAGGAGTGCCTTCCCGACCATGAGGGCCAGGCCTTTGAAGGTCAAGGCTGCCAAGAGGCCGATCTTCATGCCAGCGGCTGCGAGGAAAGGCCCGAAGTTCTTGTTACGCTCCCTGCCGGTCTCAACCTCCTGGTGTGGCTTGATAGAAACGTCTGCAATATTTTTTTAAGTGTTTAGGTGGTGTAACATATTTTGAACAAATAACAGTTGGGGAAGAAAAGTTCTCAAGTTGTTGGAAGATAGGCCCAACCGACGACCTAATTGATAGTCGCGGGGAGTCGCGGGGAATCACGGGGATTTACGAGGAGAAGCGGGGACTCGCAGTGAGTCACGGGGAGTTGCGGGGAGTCGTGGGGAGTCTCGGGGTATCGTGGAGAGTATCTGGATACAAACAGCGCGCAAGCGCTCGATTTGGCGTTCTGTGGGGGAGACGCTTCTCCTCTCAGGCCTCTGTTGAAATCATGAGGCTGATTATGATGATGATGATGATGATGATGATGATGAATTGAATCTAATTCCCACCTCCCCACCTCCACTACCTCCTCATCACCTTTTCATCGATACACGACCTAGCAGACGATTGGCAAAGCACCACCCTTTTATATGATAAACAGATACAATTTTATTATTAATTATTACATTAAAGGACAATTTAACACATTATCTAGCATTACATGTCTTACATCTTATTCAATTTAAATTATAAAATTAACATTTAATGTTTATTTATGCAGAAAAATAATAAGATTACATTATTAGTCTATTCAATAAAACTAGTAGGTATTATATTATCTAGTACCTTGCTTTTAACCGGTAAAATTATAAAGTTGAAGTCTTCTCGCAGATCCAGGCTTTAAGATTATATTTAAATGCATTTAAACTAGATGCGCCGTTAATTTGCTCGGGTAGGTGGTTATAAACCTTGCACGTGAAACAGCTTGTTTGACAACGCAACTCTTCTGGACACAGTTGCGAGCTTGTGTGCGCCAAGGATGTTATACAAGTGTCTGTCTCCGCGCTACTCTAAGATGTTTTGCCTCACATAGACAGCCACCTGGAATATTACGAGGGAGGGCAGCGTGAGTATTGCAACTGACTTGAAGTAAGATTTAGCTGATGTTCCTTGCGACACCCGTGCAATTTCCTTAGCAGCCCTTTTCTGCATTCTGAAGGCGCGCAGTCAGTCTGTCTCGTGCACGTCGACCAAGTGCACCGTTGCAAAATAGCAAGTGCGAACTACATCAGCATCTACCGCTCGCGAAAATCTACTCAAGGCGTAACAGGTACTACCTAACTTTTTACAAAGCTTATCGATGTGCGAAGACCAATTAATAATATACCACGATCGATAATTAAGCCTAGAAACTTGATTGAATCGACTTGGTCTATCAACTCCCCGTCTATAAGCACCTGTTGTTATTTTTACCGGCCGCCTTGAAATGGAAAACTGAAGGAAGGAGGTTTTCCTTAGGTTTAACACGAGGCCATTTTGTCTGAACCACTGTATCAGCTCACCTGCTATCTCATGCAGTCACCGTTCAAGGGCTTCGCTTAGTAACAATCGCAGCGACACGTCATCAGCGTATATGAAAATCTCAGACGTTACGATGTAGTCAGGAAAATCATTTAGTAGCAGGGAGAAGAGTATATTGGATTACCGACTACCCTTGTGCAATCCCCATACCGGTAGTTTATGGATCTGATCTCGTCTCACATCGCCACTTGGGATCTGTTCCACAACAAATCTGTCAGCAATGCATGGGCTGGACCACTTATGTCGTAATGCTTGAGTTTGGCTGTGAGGAAGCCGTGGTCTGCGACATCGAAAGTTTTCGACAAATTTGCTACAAAGGATGGCAACCCGCTGCTTTCGCTCGCATGCATCGAGTACGTGCCTGATCACCTCACGATTAAGGGATGTGGTGCAGTGGCCAGCCCAGTATGCAAACTGCCGCTCAAACAGCGCCCCAGTGGAGGTCAGATATTCAGTGAGACTCACTTTGACACCCATCACTTTGTCATGTCATTTTGATATCTGTAGCTTCGACATCTGTCACTTTGACATCTGTCACTTTGAAATCTGTCACTTTGTCATCTGCCACTTTGACACATGTAACTTTGACTTTGTTTTTAAGGGTTTTAAGCTTTTGAAGCTTTTGAAATAATTGTTAAAATGACAGGTTAGTTTGACACCTCATCGCTTTCCAACATTTGAGATCATGGTCAAACAATTTTCTAGCTAGTCCATCATCAATCTACGAGTATACATCAAATAAAGCAGTAAGTAATAAAAGTCTTTACACCAAAGATATTTAAAAACAATAGGTCTAGGGAATTTAAAACTAGTGGCTCTGTGAGGGGTAGACCTTGCAAGCACAAACTTTTTGCAAACAATCTAGCGGTGCACAATAGCGCCATCTAGTTACATTATTTTAAAACCAACATTAATTTCCAAAGTGCTCCATCAATCCCTACCTAGTGGGTAAACCACTGGAAGAAACATAAAAGTGAGCAATTTACTGCATTTTGAGGAGCTATTCTGCTCATCATGCCGAAGCTCCTCATTAAATCTTCACCAAATTTTTATGAGACGTTGGTCTCATAAAAATATAGTTACTACCTTTCAAATAAAAAAAACCCATCGAAATCGGATCTAATAAAGCGGAGAGGCAAGAGACAGCCGATAAATACGACTATCATCGATACTATTTCTTTTGGTAAAGAGCATCAACAACGAGAGATATCTAGGAGAATCTAGCTCTAATCGGCTGCACTTGGCAAGCTCAAAGACATTCTAAAATCAACCATATATCCACAATGTTTAAAGACACGCCTTTACAACCAGTGTGTCCTGCCTACCATGACTTAAGGTGCCGAGACCTGAACGCTCACGAAGGCTGCTGTGTATCAAATGAGAGTTGCACAACGAGCCATGGAGCGTGCCATGCTCGGCATCAAATTATAAGACCGAGTTGGAAACACAGCAATAAGACGCCGTACAAAGGTCTAAGACGTCGGAGAGTCGATTTTCAAACTCAAATGTTGTTAGGCAAGAGACAGTGGAAACGTTGCTAGGGAGAGTGAAAACAGGTGGAGCAAAACGTTGACCAAGTGGTTGCCGAGAACGGGCAACAGAAGCGTCGATCGTCCAGTGGCGAGATGGGTTGACTACATAGTAAAGATCGTGGGTCGGACATGGGTGCGCACAGCACAGGATCGAGATGGGTGGCGCACAAAGAGAGACCGTTGTCCGCCTATGCTCAGCCGTAGGCGGACACGGGCTGAAAATGATGATGATGATGACGAATGAATTGCGGGTTTCACTGTTGGCTAGATTAAGTAAGAGAAATCTGGTTTACGTTGTATTTCAATTCGATAGGCAGAAACAAAGCAATCTAGCAACACTATATGACGGCTAAACGAATTTTGACGAAATTTTTAATATTCTACTTATTAATACTTTTGGTCCTGGCTCTTTTGGTTTAATTCTCGGGGTAGCCTCATTCCCTAGAGAACGCGTCCCCGGGTGGAGGATAGGGGAAATCCCGGCGGTTTGGCAAACTTTTGGTATGTGGCAGAACAATGGGTAGGAGAAAAATAAAATATCTCCCGCGGACCACAAGGCTGAAGAAGGACACTTCGTAAAAAACCTCACCAGTGGGCTGCTCCGGCATATCTGAAGCTAAGACCACTAGTGTCCTGAGCTCTTAAGTTGGAGAACTCAGTAGGGATGGCGGCGGAGGAACCAATGGTCAACAGCAGCACCCAAGCCCTCCAGGAGGGTTACAACCTTGGCGTTAGGCGGCAGCCGGCCATAAAACTACATAGTCAAAACCATATCTCCTAATGAATAAAGTCTAAAAAGATAAAGGGTCATACAGCTAGGGTGTTCCCCAGAAGCGACGGCGAAATGATTGCGAGCAATGCGAATACTACTAGGGCGTCCCCTGCAAGCGAAGGCTTTGACAAGAACAAATCTTTGCAATTAAATTATATGATCAGGATGGCGATGTGGAACTTCGGCTCCCTCACAGGACGCAGACAAGAACTAGCAGAGACTCTTAAAAGAAGAAACACAAATATATGCTGTATACAAGAAGTACATTAGAAGGGGTCAAAATCGAGGGACCTAGGTTTAGGATTCCAGCTGGTCTACCATGGGTCGAGTAATAAGAAAAATGGAGTAGGTGTTGTACTTGGTAATCACCTTAAGGATAGAAAAGTGAACATTGAAAGGAAGTCAGACGGTCTAATCGCAGTAAAACTGGCCTTGGATAGGCAAAGCATAATAAACATCATTTGCGCATATGCACCCCAAACTGGGTGTCGAGAACAAGAGAAAGATGCGTTCTGGGAGGATCTAGATGAGTGTGTGGTAATTGTGCCACGGGAGGAAACAAAATTCATCATGGGTGATTTGAATGGACATGTAGGTGAATTCAATGACACATATGAACACTTACATGGAGGTTTTGGATATGGTAGTCTTAACAAGGAGGGGAAACGTGTTTTGGAGTTTGCTGCTAGACAACATGAGCATTATAAATACCACCTTCCAAAAGAAATCTGAACACCCTATAACATATAAAAGTGGAGGATATAAATCACAGATAGATTTCATCCTGGCCGATAACTCACTTAAAAATAACTTCAAAGACTGTAAATTCATACCAGGAGAGCCTTTGACCTCTCAACATAGGCTATTGATAGGAGTATACAAATTGCCTAAACTAATTAGAACAACTATAGATAAAACAGCCCGAGTTAAATGGAAAGAGCTCTCCGGTCCAAAGGGCGAGAATCTTCTCAAAGAATTAAAGGACTATCTAACACAGGATATGGAAAACACCTGTGTACATGATCATCGGGTGGCGCTAAATCTAACATTGCGCTGTACTGAGCGCATATACGAATAGCTCCAAAATAATGTGGTCTAACTTTGAGGGAAAATGCAAGAGCAGTACCGGTACTATCTTAGGCATCTCAAAGGGAGGGCTAAGAAGCGGAAAAGACCCCTCCCTCCTGGTGGGACGAAGGAGTCAAAGCTAAAGTTCAGAACAATGAGAACCAACTTAAAACTTGGACTTGAAGAAGACCACAATAAATATAAGGAGGCAAGTCTATCGCAAAGAAATGCGTTGCACAGTCTAGGGCCAGATCAAGAGAGGAGTTTTACAATAGAATGGAAAACGCTAAATCCGAATCTGAAATTTTTAATGTTGCAAAATTTAGAAGTAAATCAACACAAGATATTAAAGCAACTAAATACATTAAAAATGGAGACAGAAAACTACTAACAAATAATGAAGATATAAATAAAAGATGGTACGAATATTACAAAAAACTAATGAATGAAGAATTTCCCAGTCAAGATCTGGTACCCCTACCATCAGTAGAAGGACCGATACAAGCCATAAGCCAAAATGAGGTAAATAATGAAGTGAAGAGAATAAAGAACTGAAAAGCAGTCGGCCTAGATGAAATTCCGGCTGAAGTATGGAAATCACTACGCCAACTAGGAGTGGACTGGCTTACGAGACTCTGTAACCTTATCCTCGATAGTAAGAAGATCCCAAACCCTTGGCGACTCAGTCACCTGATTCCTTTTTATAAAAATAAAGGCGATGTAACGTAATTTGGTAACTACTGGGGTATCAAGTTAACATCACATACATTAAAAATGTGGGAAAGAGTAATAAATAACCGAATATCCCATTTAACTTGCATGAGCCCAAATCAATTCAGTTTTACTCCCTCAAAATCCACAACAAATGCTATACAGGCTGTTAGGGTTGTGACAGAGAAGCATCGGCTCAATAAAGAAGATCTGCACCTCGTCTTCATAGACTTAGAAAAGGCGTTTTATAGGGTACCACGCAGACTAGTGTGGCAAGCTTTTAGGGTCCAACATCTGCCAGATTTACACATAAACCTAGTACAAGATATGTACACTGACGTTTTTACTCGAGTCAAAAGTCCTGCAAGGCTGACAGACGAGTTCGAGGTTGGGGTAGGAGTTCACCAGGGTTCTGCCCTCTTAGCCCGCTACTTTTCAACATAGTAATGGACTTTACTACAAACATATCCAAGCGCCACTGCCCTGGAGCCTCCTGTATGCAGATGACATAGTTCTAATGGCCAGATCAACAACCGAGTTACAGACCACCTTGACCACATGGATTACAGCTCTAGAGTTTGCAGGTCTTAAAGTAAATAGAGCAAAGACTGAACATTTACAATGCCAGTTTAATAACAATAGTAGCCCAGCCACAACTACTATCCTGATCGTACGCCTGTGCCGAAAATAAATAAATGCAAATACCTAGGCTCGGTTATCACAGACCAAGGAGACGTCGACGCCGACGTAGCACGCATGGTGAACGTAACATGGCTGAAATAGCGATCACTAACTGGAGTCATACGATGCTCGTATGCCAATAAGAACTAAAGGCAAGATTTACAGAACGGCGAACGGCGGTGAGGCCGGCTATGATGTACGGAATGGAATGCTGGCCAGCGAAAAATACGTATGTACAAAAGCTTCACACTGCCGAGATGAAGATGTTGAGGTGGTGGAGGTGTGACGAGACTAGACAAACTGCGAAACGAGCATATCCACGGTAGTTTCAAAGTCGCTCCTATATCAGAGAAACTAACCGAGAGCCGTCGCAGATGGTATGGTCACGTGATGCGAAGAGACGAAGAACATGTAGTCAAGAAAGCATTGCAACTACCTGAATATAAGAGTGGTAGAGGACGACCTCCGGCTACGTGGTGGACTAGCATGACGAAACTCCTATTCGAGGAAAAACTGCCTGACCCGACAACCCAGGACAGATTGTCTTGGCGCCAGAAAATTTGGCGAGCCGACCCCACCTAAAGTGGGATGGAACTAAGAAGAAAAAGAATACTTTTGGTCCTGGAACAACACATCGTTTTCTTTTTATCCAATTTAAAGACCACACGGGCAAAGCCGTGGGTCTAGTAGTAATAATAATAGCTAGTAAATAATAATATATTATTATTATTTATTATCGAGCTCTATTTTGCTCGATTCTTAAAAACACCAAGATAATAATAATTATACTAACTACGAACAATCCACAGTGAACATTTTAAGAATGGTTTTCTAATTCGTCGGGTAGCAAAAGTGCCAAGTGAAGTGCTAACGACTTTAGTACTATTTCTTAATTAATTTAAGGATTTCGCTAATTTATGATAAAGCTTGATAATTACATCTTATTTATTGTGTACAAAATTAGCTGCTAAAGAAGTCCGTAAACGATTGTATTTAGAAAATTAATTAGACAGTACACTTCTATACCGTCTGGAAGGATAATCCCTTATCCGTACTTCATTATAATTGGTAATTAGTTTTCCTTCAGTAACAGACAAAGGTTCAACTGAAAAACAGTTCCTCTATTGTTTTATAAGTGTTTCTGTGTAGTTGTAGTTCTTCCAAATACTTAATCCATTCTGCTTGACTTCTTGATCCTGGTCTTCTCGTTAAATAATTATAGTAATATGAAAAAACACAAGTACATCACTTTTACATTTAATTTTATAAGAAGGGTGGGACATGATCCATTCAAGTCATCCTAATAAAGACAAAGCACCAACATCTATGTATCGGATGGGCGAATATTACCCCACTGTATATCTACATTGACACTGATGTATTCTCGCGTGTCAGCTGCTCATTTTGCGAGGAAAATTTAGAAGTTTCGGTTTCGGGTGGAAGGTGTAAGGATGGACAGATAGAAAAGGATACAATAGAATTGGATTAAATATAGGTTCAAAAACTAAAACCTGACTGTAGTCTTAGTGGATTAAAAAGTCAATAACTAGGACTTACCAAGAACCATAGGAGTGCGATATAAATTTACCAGTATTAAACCAAGTAACGCGCCCATACTCCCACGGCTCTAAAGTTTTAAATTTCTAAAAGGTTTGAAAATTCTTGTTTGATATTTTAAGGTCCACTAAGACCGTTGTCGGGTTTTATTTTTGAACTTATATTTTGTTTTAATTATTTTGGGTTTATATTTTCGTGAAATAGTATTTGCAGGCTCACATCTGAGGAGTGATTTAAGAAATCCCAATTATCGGATACAAGCAAAGCCGCGAGCAACAACTAACAATATATATTTTAGAAATGTGCTAATTAACCCCTTTCATTTGATACCCAACACGGTTTTTTTTCATTACTTTTTGTCCTATAGAGGGCGCTAAATTCAAATTAATGTGACGTCACATAGGATTATTTGTAAAGTTATGATACGTAGTTTAGATGTTATGCGGGAACAGATGAACATAAATACCAGTCAAAATCATAACCCTCCTTTTTGCTTGGCCGTAGTCGGGTAAAAAGTGCAAAGGTATATTGTTTGTTTGGCGTATTAGGTAGTACTGGCCTCTGGTGTTTGTTTTGCCAGGCCGCCCGAGGGCCTCTGACAAGGCTTAACGACTGCTTTTAATCAAGTATTTCGAAGCACGGAGCGATGGAAATCTGCACATAAATTAGAATAGTCATTCTTTCTTATTAGACACACTAATACTTTTATGATCAATGCACTAATATTGTTACGTCAGTCGATACCCGCATCGCCATCTAATTTTGAGAGGCATAACTTCTAGATAGGAACTTGTAGCTACTTCATACTAGATGGCGCCACTAGTATTAGGTCAATCTGGAATGTTCAGGTACTGAGTACTAGATGACGCAATGCGCAAGCATAAGTAATTTTCAGAAAGAACGGGACGTGCAAGTCGGGGTATAAATAAAGCACGCATGCTGCGTGAGTCAGTCTAATTTCGGCTAAGAAAAGAGTGCTATCACAGTGATTCAAAGAAAATACAAAGTGGTATATTCGAGCTTAGTGATAAGTGTTTAGTGCGTACTGTTGATATCATAAGTGATTTACCTCGGGTTTCTGAAACGTTTGTTAACTTTAACAACAGATTAATTCTAATGCTGCCTTTGTCTGGCACTAAACAAATGACAGAAACAGCAATAGACTTAATCTGTTGTCAGAGTTAACAAACGTTTCAGAAACCCGTGGTTAGTGTTATTTATATGTTTAATTTATCTTTGCGGTTTTTGTGAATAAAAGTGTTAAATTTTAGTATAATTGGCAAAAGTTTTTTTTTTCGAACCTTAGCTCGTAACAATATTATAAAAGTGGAACTATCTTTGTGTTCCTGTGTATTTGTTAAGAAAATAGTTTGCATAATGAATAAGGACAAGCAATTTTTTACCTATTACCACGGGTTCTCTGCGGGCTTATCACGGGCCTCTGAAAAATAACCACGGGCAAAAGAAAGGGGAGCAGTTACATCTATACTATAATAAAACTGTAACTGGGCTAAATCTGTACATTAAATATTTTTTGAAATTGAGATAAACTTCAAAATCGATTTAGAGTGCAAAAAGGTTTTTTTTTAAATTTTTGTCTGTCTGTCTGTCTGTCTGTCTCTTTGAACACGCATCACGCTGAAACTACCAAACGGATTTTGATGCAACTTGGCACAATCATAGCTTCTGTTATGGATTAACATTTAGAATACTTTTTATCCCGAAAAAAACATCAGTTCCCGCAGGATAGGGGTTGAAAGTTATTTAAAAGAACACATATTACGCTGAAACTACTGGACGGAGTTTGATGTAACTTGGCACAGTCAAAGTACATATTATGTATTAAAATTATTGATTCTTTTTATCCCCAAAAAATATAGGGTTCCTGCGGGATAGGTATTCAAAGATATTGTAATTTAAATGTAATATAAATAAAACATTAAAAGGGTATCATAATTTCGACCCTCTCGCCACTATTTCGGTGGGGAGGAGGGGGGTGGTGGGGGATATGGTGAAGTTCGTAGCTCCCAAATGAATGGACCAAATCTGTTGCAGTTTTTAATGTTTTAAAACGGATGTGATCGAGATGGTTCATCATGTTTCTTTGCTATATGGGAATACATATAGCAAATAGAGAGGGGGGGAGGAGTTGAAAAAAGAGGGGGTGAGAATCGTATCTTTCAAACCGAATGGACCAATTTAACTGCGGGTTTTTGTTTCAAAGCTGAGGTAAACAAGATGGTTCTTAGCTATAATGGGGCTTTATGCTCGCTATGCTTCGCTCGCGTCTTCGTCTTCTAACCTTTCACGACCATGTCGGTCCGCCACTGAAGGTTGTTAACACAGGTAGGTAGGTACCTATATTGGTACTTTTGGTACTGGAATAACTCAAAGGATAAGGATACAAAAACTACCACGCGAGCAACGCTGCGGGCACAGCTATAGGCAATAATAACAAAAAAGTCTGTACAAAGAAGATAATATTAAAAAATTGGACTGAGCTACTGAACAAGAATAAAACATTTTTAAAATTCGTGTCTGTCTGTTTGTTTGTCTGTATGTTTGTTCGCGCATCACGTAAAAACTATAAGACCGATTGCGATGCAGTTTTCAGTGTTGGATAGCTTAGGGTTTGACCAAGACTTGGGGTACTTGGTATCGTAATCCAATGATTAGATGCCGAGCAATCGATAAAAAACTTTTTAACGGCTGAAGGAATTTTGATCAAATGTTTATTTTTGGTCTTAGAATAGCACATAGAGTACTTTTAACCTAGAGAAATGACCACGCGAGTGAAGCTGCGGGCACAGCTAGTACATAATAATAGTATACACTGCTTTAAACGATAAGACCGCCCTTAATGGCGAACGTGTGTGTTGACCTATATAGGTTTATGAATAAGGTTTATAAAGTTATCTAAACTATTTGCGGTCAGACAACTGTTGCGTGTATACGTACCTCAATGTAATTAAGTAACATCTGAAATTCATCTCAAACTACAAGTTTGTTCCACCCTAAAGTTTTCTTCACTTCAGGATATCATAATAACTCAATTATTAACACACTTGTGACTTAAACTACTGTTT
The DNA here is from genome assembly GCA_946251855.1 of Alsophila aescularia. Lineage (NCBI taxonomy): Eukaryota > Metazoa > Arthropoda > Insecta > Lepidoptera > Geometridae > Alsophila > Alsophila aescularia. The sequence continues at coordinate 17,736,675 of OX276383.1, read as the reverse complement.
AGATAACATCAAACATAACAGACTGTTTAGTTTTAATTATAATTACTCAGAAATCTTCTCTTTCAAAATAATTAATTAGAATGGTGATGGCAGATGGTATGTATAAGATGAAACAGTAAGGCTCCATTTAACACGTTTAATGCGGGGAATTTTATTGAAACAATTTCAGGCAGTATGATAGGAGGCCGAAAAGCCTGAAAAGGTGAGGATCGTAGCTCCCAAATGAATGGACCGATTTTGATGCGGTCTTTCATGTTTCAAAGCCGAGGTAAACGAGATGGTTCTTAGCTAAAATGGGGGGAATGCGGGTGACGACCGTAGCTCTCAAACGGATGGAACGATTTTTATGTTTGAAAACTGATGTGATCGAGATGTTCCTTAGCTATAATGGGGTTTGGGAAGTCGGGGTTATATACTTTTTTAATTTGTGCTTGTTTTCTATTACCAAATCACACTACAAGAGACAAACGCAAATTATTTAAACTTATAAATACCCAAGATATAAGCTACGCACCCGAAGAAAACCGCAGGATTTGACTGTGCACTGCGCGTTAGTACACGTAAGAGGTCTTTAGGCCTTCTACGCAACGAACGTGTTAAATATTTTTACATTTATATGTGGAAGCTATATCTATGGTTTATGTCAACGGTAATTTGAAAGCTTCGCAATCCAATAGCACTCAGTATTAGCATAACAATATGCCTCATCAAGTTGACGTAGATTCCAAGCTATGATATTAAACCGTTAAAACCTAGGCCTTGCCCTACCCCTAGCTTAAAACTGAAGATCTTGCGGTATATGTACAGTTTTTTTTCACGTTTTGCTTTGTTATTACCAAAACCACAAAGTACAAGGTTGAACAAAAATAGCTTTTTTCACTTCTAATGCTTGTAAAGTTCTTGTTTATGCTGGGTAGGCGACATAATACTGCAATTTATGGAGTGCATAAAATTGTTTTGCTTCTCTAATTCTCTATGGTCTCCGATTTGAGACTAATATTTAGAGTTGAAAGTTACAAAAAACAGTGTCTGGAAAGAAGCCCTCATCTTTTCTTAGCAGTTTTTAAATGTTTGGTTATTTAAAATATAATATCAATATTTCAGTTCCTCGCAATCGAAGTGAAAAGCAAAGTGTATTATTATACAAGGCAATTTAACATCGACTTCAAAATCTACACACGGCCACGGCTCGGGCTGTCAAATATCTGTAAAAAAAATGGCTTGTTTTAAGCAATTGTTGTATAATCAAACAACATTATAAACCAATAAAAAAAAGGTTTCGAGCCCTCACTCAGAAAATTCGCAAAGAAAGGCGTCTTCCAGTCGAGTTTTCGATAAATATACTTTATATGATTTCAATAAAAAACACGAGAGAGCGGTGCTCGAAGGGTTAAAAAAATACAAGCAAAATCGTTTCTTAGGACTACAAGAAAACTCTAAGGAAGGCTTATTTTGATCACATAGGTCGAATAGGAGCCAAACTGGCTTCATACCCTGCGCGTAGCAAAGCTTTTTGGTCCCTGACCAAGTCGGTCGAAATGAACTTCTGCCGCCTCTCACTGCCACCACTGCTAACACCTGATGGATCACTGGCTCACACTGCTGGAGAGAAAGCGAATTTATTTACTTCTCTTTTTGCAGAATCTTCGCATCTAGACGCTACCAGCAAGATACCTTTCCTTCTTCCTCATTGCAGGGTTTTTATGCCCGATATACGCATTCGCCAGAAGGAGGTTCTCAAAAAGCTTCGCGCCCTAGATGTGAACAAGGCCAGTGGTCCTGATGGCATCCCAGCGATTGTGTTGAAAAACTGTGCGCCCAAATTGTCTCCCATCTTTTTGCGTTTGTACCGCTTCTCTCTTCACTCAGGTAAAGTTCCGAAGAGCTGGAAGCTTGCCAATGTACAACCAGTACCTTAATAGGGTAGTTGTTCTGATCCGGCCAATTATCGCTCCATCTTGATAACCTCCTTCCTCTGTAAGTGTATGAAGCGTGTCATAAATGTTAGGCTATTGGCATACCTTGAGGACAATGATCTCCTCAGTGACTGGCAATACGGATTTCGCCGAAACCGGTCTACTGGGGATCTTCTTGCGTATGCCACTCACGTATTGAGCGAAGCCATTGAGGTGCAAGGTGAGGCGTTTGCCGTTTCCCTTGATATATCTAAGGCTTTTGATCGGGTCTGGCACGATGGCCTTTTAAACAAGCTTCCTTCATATGGATTATCTGTTGGCTTTTGCAATTGAATAGCTGATTTTTTGAGGGAACTATCTATTCGAGTAGTCCTAAAAGGCTGCCCGTCTGATCACTTGATCATTTACCCACCAATGCTGGTTTACCTCAAGGATCGGTTCTCTCGGCTACACTGTTTTTACTGCAAATTAATGACCTTTTGAAGCCCGGTACCTTGGGTATGCAGATGACAGTCAGATCAAGCTACAAGCCACGAACGAGAATCAAGATCAAGCGACGCTGTCCAGCTTCAGAAAAAGGCTATGGTGGACCGTTTGAATTTAGCCTTAGAAGCCGTGTCCGATTGGGACAATGCTAACCTGGTTAAGTTTAATGCTACTAAAATGCAGGCGTGTTTGTTCTCTGCTAAAAAGAGTCCTCTTAACCGATATTCATCTTTCCGTAGTGTAACAATACCATTAGGCGACCATATGGAGCTTTTGGGTGTTGAGCTCACATCAAACCTGAATTTTGGGTCTTACATTGAATCAAAAGCCAAGGTAGCTGCAAAAAAACTTGGTATTTTGTCTATGGTTAGGCGGTACTTCACACTGGGACAGCTTTTGAATCTTTTCCAAGCACAGGTCCAATCTTGTATGGCGTACTGCTGCCACCTCTGGGACGGTTCTGCCAAGTATCAGCTCGAGGCTTTGGATTCAATTGAGAGACGTGCTGCGAGACTCATTGGAGATGACACTCTGGTAAAGAGTAAGTTTCAAAGTCTCGCGCATTGACGTGAGTTCCCAAGCCTGTCGGTATTCTAGAGATTGCACTATGGAGAGTGTGAGAGCGCACAAGAACGAAGCGTTACGCTTCTTCATTTAATAGAAGAACTTCTACGGAGTGGAATGCCCTGCCCTCGTTAGTGTTTCTGGTAAAATATAACCCTGGTGTGTTCAAGTCAAGAGTGAATAGGTATCTACTAGGCAAACATGCTACACCTTTGACCACATCATCGATTTCCATCAGGTGAGATCGTGGTCAAACGATTGCCTAGAAAGTGATTAAAAAAATTAAAAAAGAACATCTCATCATCTTTACCCTATTGTCTCACCTTACCCTGTTGTAACTTTTTTATACTTTCTATCCCCCTCTTGGGCTTTTATACTATGATACCTTATTAACCCTGAAACCAGTTTAGACAGGCATAAAACAACTGTTACTTAATTACTCACACAATATCAGAGGTTGGATTAACGCTACCAGTTTACGTTTTAAATACAAAGCCAAGCTGTTGGTAATAAATATTAATATCAGTTGTTAAGCCATGTCAGAGGCCCTCAGGTGACCTGAAAGCTCTGACATTTGAGGCTAGCACTACCTCATATAAGACTCACAAGCAAGCAACCCAGGATTTTACGCATACTTGAATCAAATGTATAATAAAAAATATATAAATAATAATAATAATAATATAATAATAAATAAATAATTCTAATCCCAAGCCATGATCCTGTGAAACTGTTATTCTATCTGTAAACTATCAGTGGTAATTATTAGCAACACTCAAGATATTCTAGCAAAATCTATTTCTCATGGGAGAAATTTGTGGTTACTCGTTATTAAAGATAATTATTATAAAGCATATTCCTTTTATAAATGCTTGGGGAGATTCTGGCTTGGAGATCGCATTGTCGGAGCAAATCTTTAGTGCTTTCGGGACCACAATTTAATTATTTAAGCCGTAATAATAATAAATTTAATAAGTATGATATTATTTGAAATATTTGTGTCCTATAATATTAAAGTCAAGTAACACTAAATTACTGACTGACTAACTATATACAAATTTTTCAAAACTGTAATGTGGCTAAATAAACTACAGGCTTGTAATTTTGCTGATGTGTTTCTTTTGAGTCCTTATTTTAATTTATACTCGAGAAGAAATAATAATTCAATTTTTTTCTTCTAATGATTTAAGGAATTTAGTAATAAAGTTATTTATGTCAATAACATGACTTTAAATTAATTACTGAGTACATATGACGTAAGGAATAGCTATATATTTATACTATTTATTTATATTATTTACTTATCTTAAACGTGACGTTGTGCTAATGTGTCATTTTGAGAACGTGACATTGTACGACGATACGTACCCTCGTCGTCTCTACTGAACCTACTTGGTTAAATAAATAATGATAAATTTACATTTAATACACTCCTACGGCCCCACAGTTTTAAATTTCTAAAACGTTTGAATATTCTTGTTTGCGACTTTATAGTCCACTAAGACCACTAAGTCATGAGGGAACAGCTGAGCATACATACATACCCACCCACATACATACATGCATACGTACATACATACATACATTCATACATACTAGTTAAAATCATAACCCTCCGTTTTGCTTTGCAGTAGTCGGAAAAAAAGCCTAGGAGACTTTAAATAAGCTACTGAACAAGAATATGATCATTTTTACGAGTAAATGGTGTGTGTCGGTTTGTATAATCGTGCATCACGTAAAAACTACTAAACCGATTAGTACATACGGTTGTATTGACATCACTCTTGGATAGCTTAGGGTTTGACTTAAAATCTGGTGTACTTTGTATCTCAATTCAATATGCAGAAACCAAGTAATCGATAAAAACTATTTGACGGCTGAACGAAATAAAGTTTAATTGTACTTTGGTGGCGCTGTTTTTGCAATTAATTCCCTATTTCTCCGTCATACTCCTGCACATACCCTTCTTCCATATGTGTGAGAGAGATTGCGACACACACTCGCGACAGTGTCGCCCTCTAACGTGAGTGGGCTTAAGAATTATGTGTTCGAATTACGAATGGCGGCTGGCGAGCTCGAGACTGTCTTCGCGCCTCTTGCATAAAAACAACGAAAAATCACGCGTGATCTTAGCTGAAAAGGACTCACATCTCCTCAAAGGATTGCTAAACATCATTGTTATGGTATTGTGTTTCTTCCTTCTACGTATAACTGCTTCTTGTTTTACAAACTCCTACGCAGTTCTATCGCCCTCCATTTTATTTTGCATCAGTAAATTATTAGTGTTTTAAATCCCTGGGTTTTTAGGTTAAGCGCCACCGCTACAATAGACAAAAGACCGCGCACCCACTTGAAGGTTAACAAAATTTATTTCCACTTACCAACACCAAAATTGGTATCTTTGTCCTGCTTCCCAGATATCACCAGGTCAGCATCGTCCAAGATTCTGTACCGAAGTGACCTGGAGGTGGCGAAGTTCCAGAGTTTGTCCGTGATTAGCTGCTGGGCTTGGTCTTCCACCGACACTCCTGCTCTGGCTAGACTTTCTGTCTTCACGGGAAGGTCTGCTGCCGCCCCATGGCTGTAAATGGTTAAAGGTACGCTTCATAAGAGTTATTGGAGTTCCGTAACAAAATTATACAAGCGGAGCTGTATCGTTTTCGTAACGCTGCCTGTCTATCACTGGCTGTGGCTAGTGTTTGTTAATGGTTCTCCAGTTTTTGTGACAGTTGGGAGTCTTTTTAAGTCAAGAATAAAATAGTATTTATTAGAAAAGCTCATGACCAGCGGTGAATCATGCTACTCCAGAAGATACCATTTTAATCTTGACTTTTCTGACGTATTATCAGGTGAGGCTGCGAAGCCAAGACCAAAGTCGGAATATACAAGACTTACATCCGAACGAAATTAACTTATACTGCAACAGCTTGATATCTATGCAATACGCCAGGAATGCCAGAAGAGACTACTAAGGGTATGTTCAAGTGCCAAGTTCGCAACTTTTATGTCGAAAAGTTTAATCATGCATAATTTGTCGCATTTTTTTATTTGTTCCTAGATGTAGTATGGATTCTTTGCAAACTGTTTTTTGTTTTTTTTTATTTATCGTTTTTTTCACCTGTCATACTTGATAATCATACATGATAATATTATTATTATTATTATCGTCTACCATTTTTCTTGCACTTGCAGGTTGACTGGTAGAAAATGCTACTTGGCATTAAGTCCTCCTTGTACATTGTATTTGTGTGCTAAAGAATAAATAAATAAATAAATAAGAGGCAACTTGAAATCGTCCATAACGTCAACCTGCGGTTGTGCAACGAAGCTCAAATATATGTGCCCTAAAACGTGTTCCCCAAGGACGTGTTCCCTAAGGACGTGTTCTACCATCAATATTCAGACACTGGAGGAGTTTGGTTGGCGTGCGGTATGTCAAAGACTTCCATATAAATTGAAGTCTTTTTGGTATGTACGACCACGGTGACAAAGGACCACACCATCACCTTGCTAACATTTCGATTGCTCTACACGCGCCCGCTGGTTATCAGATCCCAGCGCGCGCTTTCTACTAGATCATATCCCTTTGAACTACTGTACAGCGAAGGTGGATGAGACGGCACTACTAAACAATATAAAGACCAAACAAAGATTCACTGAGAGGCTGCCTGCAGAATTCGCTCCAGTTCAAAAAGCATATGATTGATATGTTTTTTGTAACTAGAGCTTTTTCAATTAAAACTTATTATTATCAATATTCGGCTCAACCTATTCCACGTAGTTGCGCCCAGTCATAGCAATGAGAATAATGTCTTAAAACCACTCCCAATCAATCCACCAGAGATGATAAAGTTAGCTAAAAGCTAAATAACATGCCTGCCCTGCCAAAAAAGAGCTTTTGTCAATAAATTTTACTGCTCGAATGTGATTATCAAGACCTTCAATTTGTTACCCATATTGTAAATTTCGAAGAAAAAATATTTTTTTTCAGGTTTGAATATGGTGCCATACTGCCGCCATATTGAATGTTTTCATTTGAAAAATAGCCTATGCTACTCGGGGGATGTAAGGATTCTAACGATACCCCATAAATCTAAATCTGTTGAGGCATTTAAAAGTTATGGTGGAATAAAGAAACTCACATACAAACATACAAAGATACAAACATACAGTCATACAAACATAAATGTAAACAAAAAATCTGTACAATAAAATAATTAAAAAAATTGTATAGGGTACTTAAAGTAAGCTACTGAACAAGTATTATTTTTCCAAATTGTGTCTGTCTGTTTGTTTGTTTGTTCGCGCATCACGTAAAAACTACTTGACTCATTGCAATGTGAATTTCACTGTTGGATAGCTCAGGAATTGACTAGTCGAGCAATCGATACAAAAACATTTGACGTCTGTACGAAATTAGAAGATTTTGGTACCTTTGGTTCTAAAATATCACAAGATCTTTACATCCCAGAAAAATCACAATTCGGGCAAAGCGCGGTCCAAGCTAGTATCAATAATATAACAGACTGAAATCAGTTAACTAGTTTCGATTTATTTTTGTATTCTTTTTGTAGATTATATCAACCTATAGATAAACAACAAAAATGTTTATTGTAACAGATTCTAACAACGTAAATAATATAATAATATATGATTTCGTATAGTGATTACATCATGTTTGACTTTTATTTATTTTTTACCCCTCCTTGTACAACCAAATAAAAATGTATTGTACTCGTATTACGAAAAACACGATATCAAAGCAATGATTCTTTCACGTGTAAGATTTTTTTATGGAGAAAAAAATGTTTGATGTTGACATCGGTCCAACTAGTCTTTTATGAACAGGACAAAGGGAGAATAGACGTGGAAAACACGGGTTTTATTTTAAGTCTAGTTTAAATCCTGTGAAGTATTTTAGTGAATGTAGGAAGAAAATAATTAAAAAGTAACAGTCATGCAGCGTATTCACAAAGGGAATCATAATAGCTGGATGTTAACATAAAGCGCTTTGCAAATCGACGGCACCTGAGTCAAACCTTGACGCTTGACACTTGTACAAATTAATTTGCATATTCGATGCCAACGCTCAAAAACAGTAAAGAAAGTTATCGTGAAAAAAAACAGGCAAGTCCAAATACCTTAAAATTCAAGGATTCGTGACGTATCCACATTGGGCAAGCGTGGTGGCTATTGCTTTCTCTCTATCTCTTTCTGAAGGAGTGTTTTGTCATGGGGGCAGAAGTTTCATGAGAATCGGCTGATCATTTTGATATAGGATATTATAATATCAAAGTAAGAAGTAAATTATTAAGCCTTTACAAGGCTTAAAGCAAATAAATTCATAAGTGAAGTTAATACATCGTAAATACCTACCTTTTGAAATAAAGATCAATATAAAAAATCTAATGGCTTATAAAAAAACTACCAAACTAATTTGATGAAATTTAAATGACTGTATTTCTTACTTGATCTTAGTTTAAATGGAACATCCATCGACTAAATCCACGTAGTATCCATTATTCTACGTATTAAATCATCAATATAAGCTAAAATAACTGAAGGGTTCATCGAAGCTATATTGTATGAATGGTTAGAGGTACGTTTTATAAAAAAACAGCTAAATATATTATAAAGTCCCGGAGATATGCTATGCAATTTTATCATATGACTGCTTTAAACAACAAAACTATAGAATCTTCTCAATTAACATTCGATCAAAAATAGGTATAACCTATTTTATTGAGTTTTACAGGAAATAATAGCGAATTTATGACCAACATAGGCTATGTTTATAATCGGAAAAACATGTGCGGAAAAAGAGAATAAGTCACAAGGCACTGCGCTGGTAGTCAATTTTACGTTGCTTAACTATTCTAACTCAAGATTCTGACACGATTAATTTGTACCTTTATATTGTCCTTTGTTCAACTTATGGAAATTGTTTCTCAAAATTTTGCATTGTTTTTGTTTTTTAATGTCATTTTAACTATTTTAATGTAGGTTTAATTCTAAGTGTTCAGAAAACCACCGAAATATAAGACCTCATTTCTAGTCAACGTTTCTCGATTTGTTTTTGATGAGAGAATCTATTTTATTTACTTGAACTTCACGTAGGTTTAGGCAAAGAGTTTGGCTAACACTTACTTAGTGTTTAGTTATACTAGCAAGTACGAAACCTACCATTTTTACTAAGATAGATAGTAACACTATCTAAGCCTTTCATCAAATATCATGCATGACATCATCATAAAGGTAGTCACCACGCCTGCAGTCATTCGTTCAGTTACAATCCAGGACAACGTCTCTTTAGATACATGCAAAATCTGCAACTCAAACCATTCATACAATATAGCTTCGATGAAAACTTTAGTCATTTTAGCTTATATTGATGATTTAAAACGTAGAATAATGGATACTACGTGGATTTAGTCGATGGATGATAGATTCATAAAGTCCTTTCATCCAATATTTTTAAGTCATCATTTAGCTGCACAAACTCCGTCTGTAGCATCAAATTTAAAAGCTAACTATTCCACATGCTATGTACCGTTGTTCTGGAAAGGCACTCCAAACTTAAGCTACTGTCTTTGATTCTTCCTTCCTTCACATAGTTTACCTAGATGCAATAAATAAATGTATAGCAGACAACTATGGTGGAGTCACAAAGTAAAGTTACCTTTCATCAAATATCAACACGTCGTCACTGAGCTGCACTGACGCCGTCCGTAGCATCTTGTCCACGTAGCCGACTAGCTCAAGTGCGATGCAAGATGACGTCTCCTGCGATACGCATTTGTTGCTCAAATCCCGTTTGAGCCTGTGTACTGACTTAGATCGTGGCTAAAACGAGAGAAAAATACGTCTGTTAAAGAAATACTTGACGTAGACAATATGATCTGGGTATGCTAAAAAAAAGTCGAAGTAAACATTTTTTTAAGAACTTTCATATTTTATGGAAATACACACATCTACTTAACCGTGGTATGGCTCATTTTCACTCTCTAAGAGTTTTGTTCATATCTCTGAACAATTTTGTATCATCTTATCTGTACTGGGCGGTGATAGAATGGATGTTTATTCAAAGTTGGTAAATTTACCCTAAGTAAAAAGTTTTGGACCGATTTTGACGATTCTTACGCCATTCGATTTGTCTTAATCTTGAATAAAGAATTCAAGTCATATGAAATTAATCAAAATTCAATATGGCGAGAACCAGACGCCATAACTTTCAGAGGGAATAACTTTCAGAGGGAATAACTTTCAGAGGGAATAACTTTCATTATAAGTTTGAAAAATAATTACTAGCCTTTTACCTGAACAGTAACTTTTATTTACCTCCATTGGAGATCTGAAGTTTTGAACGAAATTAATTAATGTTATTGGTAAAACAAGCAGCAAATGTAGATCAAAAAACTCATCTACAGACCACGTTTTTTAGAATGCTTTGTCATCGAGTTGTGAGCCACCCTGAAAGTTTCAGAAGGATAGCTAATCGGAAAGTGCTCGAAATTTGAGTTCCAAGATTCCACCCGGAACGACAGACAGACACACAAGAAAGGGATTTAATAAAAACGTGGTAATTAGACGGAACATTACTTTTTTCTCATCTTGGGTATTTAACTTACTCGTAATAGTATTAATTGGTGTTCGTTAAGGACATGAGCAGGGCGCTTATTCGCTATGCCACACGAAATTCCTTGCAGAAAACGTGTGACGTCATAGCAATAATTCACGAACAATTCTACGAAGATATCGTAACGCAACGCGTTACGTGTCTGGTGATTAGCAAATACGGGCTCTTCAGACCGATTCAAAACCGATTTCGATAACGAACCGAATCGATTCTATGCGATATAATTCTAGAAACGAATATTTATTTTCGAGCTATTATGAACAATACTTGGGCAGAGGATGAGAACGCGTTCGATGCTTCCCGCAGTGAATGTAAGATACGTTTACGTGACAAGGTGTTCACGCTCGTCAACTTCTTGATGGCGACGTCTTTGTCTCCAAGCTATGATATCACTTTGCATCGCGTTAAATTACTTAGATACAATAGTTTTGAACAAAACAAATTACTTAGAAGGTTATATTACTAAATTCACAACACAAAACTATGAAATAATGTATTATTGATAGTAGTACATAGGCTATCAGATGTTCTGTTGCTCTCGTTAAGTTACCGAAAAAAATTAACGTACGTTCGGAAACTCTGCTTTGATAACTAAGTTCTGAATAGCGTTTGATACGTTGCCGTAGTTTTAATCATAGGTATGACGTCAATTCGATTCAATTTCGCAATTGATAAATTCATCTTCGATTCGCCTATTGTGAATAAAAAATGTATTGAATTGAACGATATCAAACCGAATCGATCGACAAATGAGTTATCGAAAGGTTCTGAATCGGGTTTTTGGTTTATTCCAGGTGGATTTCAGGTAATTTAGTTTTTTTTTCATTATATTCCACTCATTTGGCTTTAAAAGGGTATTTTGATAGCCTTCCTAGAATTCCGTTTTATTCTAATATAAGATACTAACTACTGGGACTTTTCGAGGTTTTGTCAAAGGAAATTGTTGAGTTGTCTTTTAAGCTTTTTATTTGTGCTTTTTACCAAGAGCGCGGTTGAGGATTTTTTCGAGGACTTGATTGTGGGCGAAATAAATAAGAAGTGCTTTATTTTTTTTGAATACTGGCGCTGCTCTTGGAACTTTTCAATGGTTTGTTTATTTCGAATACAAAAAGTGATCACTATTAAATTCAGGAGAGGCAAAGATTACAGAATTTCGAAACTAAAAATAGGAGTACCTTAGAATGTTAATTAGAAGATACTATGAAAAAAAAATGGTGAAACTTAGCATGGGCTATCACAATTATATGCGTATACAACATTTCATGTCTGTGCTGTTAACCGTTGAGGAGTTCCCAAGCCAGGACCCAACCCTGAGTGCAGCCACCATGTCATGGTAAAACTTAAAACCAGCTATCATAATAAAACACGCACACAACATTTCATGTCCGTGTCCATAGAACATATATAACTACATTTAAACATTGCAAGTTAAATATAAGTTTATAAAAAGAAAAAAAACAAGTAATTAAAGTGATGATTAAACATCAGGGAAGCAATAAAAATACAAACGAATCAGGACTTTGGATTGTTCAGTTGTCAGCACCATGTATCGGAACTCCCTTTTTTATCCAAATCAATAGTCTCTCTTCGTCCACTGCTGGCTTACTTTCCCAAGGTAAAAAGCTAAGCCCATCTTAATCTTGCATTTAATGACATTCGAAATTTATCACAAATCGCTATTGTAGTTGAGAATACTCACTTCAAATCACCAGACCGCAATTAGCGAAACTAATCAACACGAAACAAAGACAGTACTATCGATATGGTTATACAATCGAAATGGAAACACTATCGTTATGATCGCACTTTCACGGTGGCTTCCTTAATAACAATGTCAAGGTATTAACACAAGTTAACTGATGACACTGAAGATTAATTAGTAATACATATATAGTAATTTTATTAATGAGTAGCTACCTCATAATTTAGGCCGGATAAATGACAATCCGGCGTAATAAGTATAAAATATGTTCCATCGGGACATATTTTGTGAATAGCGAATAGCGGGTGAATATTTGCAGAATAAGTTTTTTTTCCCGACTGCGGAGGCTTATGTTTTTGGGCTGTATGTAAGTGTGTATGTGCCTTTGTTCGTTAGGTTATGTTGTGCTTATTTTTACTCCCTTAACCGCTTGATGGATTTTGATAAATTGGGTATCATAGGATTCATTTCAATCAGGAGTGACATATCACACTAAAATATTATAAATCAGAGAAGTGTAGCCACTGTTGTTAACAGGCCAATCAGAGCTTGGAGATTTTAAAATGAATACTCTCTTATCGAAGGGAAAACTTCGTAAGCGCGATGCAGAGCTCCATACATTAGAACTGATAGTCCATATAAAACGTCATAAAATGCATAAAGACGTATTGGTGCCACCTATCTTTTATCTTTAGAAGTGTGTGAGTGAGAGTGTGTGTATGTGCGTACGTTTGTTACTTCCTTCACGTTCAAACTGTGGAATGAATTTGGATAAAATTTGGTACCAGGATAGTTTAAATCCTAGATAGCCGTTGAGGAGTTCCGTAGTCAGGAGCCAACCCAGAGAGCAGCAGCCATGTCATGGTAAAACTTCAAACCGGCTATCATAATAGAATGTGTACACAAAATTTCATTATAATGCTGTTGACTGTACCGTTGAAGAGTTCCTTTATCTGGAGCTGTTCCTGGGTATCGATTCAGGTCATGCTTATCATAAAAATGCATTGTGATTGGAACTAAACCAACATACAAAATTACAACTCCGTAGGATAAGAGGAAGTGGTTCTAATTCAGCTTGCAAGATTTGACCTACACAAACATACATACAGACATACATACAGACACACATGCATACATACAGACATATATACATACAGACATACATACGGACATACATACAGACATACATACAAACATTGAAAGTTAAAACCTTTTAAAAATGAAGGTCTATAAAAGACCATTGCAGAAATATATAAAGGAAAATAAAAGTTTAATTAAAAATTTATTATTCTAAAAATACCCGCGTGCGAACAAAACTAAAAGTAGGCATGAAAGCTGTAGATTCTTGATTTTAAATAAATAAGATTTTTTTGGTTTTCTATGTACTAAAAACAAAAAATAAAATAAAAACGTTGGGCGAGTCGAATTTCTATTATTCAGGTTACGCTACGATTCAACTCGCCCCATGATTTTATTTTATTTATTAGTTTGTAGTACATATAACCGTTTCACTTAAACATTTTTTACATATTTAATTTTCAAGTTTTTAGTTATTTTGCGTAGTAATTTTCAAAAGTGTATTGTATTCTAATAATTAAGCCCTTTCATTTGATACTCATATTGAGGGGACTGGAAAAGAAAGCGCCATTTAGTGGCGGCGTCCATCTTGGATTTACATTGATACTGAATAAACACAATTGTATTGTTAGCAGAACGAAAGGCGTGTACCAAATTTCAAATCAATCGGACAACAGGAAGGGGGTAAAATTTCAATTACTAGATTTGACCCAAACAAGTAAACAAAAAACAAACAGCTCGAGCTTAACAAAATCCTATATATTTCTCAGCTGTTAACCAAGCACAGTACATATATAGTACGGACTATATATTATGTACGGACTATATATTATGTACGGACTATATATTATGTACTGTGCCCAAAGTATATTTTTTTTCTGCATCCGGCTGTCAAGAAAGCGCTCCACTAACTCATTACTTACTCTAACGTATCAATTATACGTGGAAAGTGGAAAACTGGCGCAAAGGCACAGAATAATTAATAGGCGGGTGTGGGCGTGTGGGTGTGTATGGATGGAGTAGTGCTACGTTGTGTGAACATACATTTAATATAGAGATGGCTTATATAACTTACAACCAATTAAAATATTTAATAAATTACAATTAATATTTCTTAAATAAATAGAAGTAGTAATATCCACACCACATAAAAACGAAACGTTCTCTGTTTGTTTGATTGTTTGTTTGGAGGGTTTTTAAGACAAAACGGATGATCCGATTTTGATGAAACTTTGTAAATAGGTACTGTACAATATAGAGACCAACATAGAATACTTTTTATCCAGGAAAATGGTAAGTTGCCACGGGAAAACTGTAAAATGACGGATACTCGCTGAAAGGAGTGGAATGACATGCGTTGCCGTGGAATCGAAATAATAACAAATCTGTCAAAAAGCATCAAGAGCCGTGGTGCTATAATTTTGCATTGGTTTTTAATATCCTAGATGAACATCGCATGCTTTTTTCGCGATAAACTGTAGTCTGCTACTAAATACCTAAATCTAAAATAAATATTAAACATTTTTCATCACAAAACTGTATATTGCGTCAGTGTAATATGTGTAATTTTGCCAAAGTGAAGACCGATTCACTAATACTCATACCTCGTTATTATAAGCATAGTGGTTCCCGAGAGATGGTAAAAGGAGCAAAGGACGTCAAACAAAACGACGGGAAGATAACTTTAAAAGAGTTGCTGTTCCAGAGTGGATTCGTACGGCGAGGGACAGAAAGATGTAGAGTTCTTTAGAAGAGGCTAATAAGTCGAAGGACAAGCTGATTCTAAATATGCCTTAGACCGCCGCCGGCAACTAAATACCCAAATCAAATTAAGGTACGTAAATATTTTTTTCATTAAACATTGTTCATCTATAAAGGCTAATTTAATTTCATTTATTAAATATTTCGGGCCTTGTCAAACACACAGCGAAGAATTGTAAAGAGGCGTTTTTATAAAATGTAGTCACACATAAAAC
Source organism: Alsophila aescularia (assembly GCA_946251855.1). Classification (NCBI taxonomy): domain Eukaryota; kingdom Metazoa; phylum Arthropoda; class Insecta; order Lepidoptera; family Geometridae; genus Alsophila; species Alsophila aescularia. The sequence continues at coordinate 17,721,318 of OX276383.1, read as the reverse complement.
AAGAAAGAAAAATAAAACCCTGGCCGGTGACCGCCTAACTCAAAGCTATAGCGATAAATGCAATTTCCATCCTTGTCATTTTGTTACAATATAACAAAGACGGACAGTGCATTGACGTCATAAATTGTTACAATTCTAATAAGATCGATCATCCGCGATCGCCCTGCAGCAAGCGAACCAGCGCTTAGCCGTGTTGTTGTGTGTACATATATAGGCTGATAAACACAATACCCTCCGCTCAGTCAGGTAATAAGTTGAGAAATATGGCTTATCTTACGCCTCGGTTTGCTATGGCCATGCATCGATTTTGACATCTCCGCTTCGCTTATGTAGTATCACTTTCGCAACGCATTGAGTTCGCTGTCGGTTTGACCTTCATGCACCTTGAACACTATAAAGTAACTGAAGTTATTATAGTTATTATATAAAGTTTTCATAAATAATTAAGTAATTCTATAAATCCATTAAAGATTATCCGGAACCCTTGATTAAATTATATTTAAATTACAACGCAAAATGAGTGTCTGTCTTAGTGTATGTGAATCAAGGTAGCTCCCAAACGAATTGACTGATTGAATACTGTATTAATTTAATTTAAAAGCAGGAATTGTTGACATAGAAGGAGCGGTTGTGCACAGGCTGCGAGTAGGTTAATATTATCGCGTTTGCAGCGCGTTTTACTTGCGCAAAGCGTGCGTTAGTAGTGCGTAAGTGAGACATCGCGTCGTCTCTAATATTAGTTCTGTATGTGTGCGAGGGTGTATTAATAACCTTACATTATACATTTTATCAATTTTAATTAAACCTACTGTTTAAATAAACTAATATTAGAAGAAGACACATTTTACCGTACCTATGGATCTAAAAAAATTAATTAAATTTAAAAATAATTTCATGTCAGACGACTAACTCAAGTAAAGAAGTATTTTGTTTCTAACTTAGGAAAAATATAGCTCAATTAATTTTGTAACAATAATTTATCGTCGTAAAATGTTGGAAGCAATACAGTTAGCAAGAAGCCAAGGAAACCTTATATTTTTGTCTAACAGAATAAGAGACCTGTTTTTGTGAGTAGATTAATTAGTACGTCTCATATATTAAGACATTACTCAATGAAACTAGATTGGATATTATATTGTTTCTAAAATCTATGATACTGCTTTTTACCCTACTGAACGGAGGGTTTATCAGCCTATTTATATGTATGTCTGTTCTCTCTGTGGCGGTCTAGAGACAAAACGCGAGAGCCGATCTTGATGATTCTTACGTCAATCGATTTGTCTTAAACTTGCAAGTGTCAATAAAGACAGTAATCAAAATTCAATATGGCGACAACCAGACGCCATATAGTGACAAAAAAAAGTCAACGAGCTATGTTAAGTATCAGTGAATACGTACTATTTGTAGGATTAATTTTTTTATTTTGGGTGACCAAGGATCTATAGCGAATTATAGTTGTTTATCAACCATTCTCACACAATTTTTTGCCTCATATTAGTTTTGTTGTTTCGTCTTGTTTAATTTATTTAAACTAATAATGTTAGGGCTACACCATTCGGGGTGAGATCGTTAATATTGATAAGGCATATATTCATTAAAAATATGGTGGTTTTTGGAATACATATGTTCAACAGCAGCATCTGTATCGGTAATATTGTGTGACGGTGACCAATCAGTGCTTGGAAGTTTCTTTCGAGGTTGGCGGACGAGTTGTCAGGAGTGGCTACATAAAGGGATTGGTGGAGGATACTGATGGTTAATTCTAGCGGATTGTGGTGTTATTCGGAAGACGCAAAAAGTCGCCTTAGAAACTAAAACTCTCACTGCGCCCGGATTTTTAAGTACTAAATCAAGAATACGATCAAGGCTGTTGGTTACAGTATTTTACAAAATAGTAACTCAAAATCTCTGCGTACCGTAGTATTAATAGAATAAAAAATATGATCATCGATATTACAATAGGTAAAGGGTATGAATGCATAAATTTCTCGATATGTTCAAAAAAAGAATAGAATCTGCTAGGGGGTAACATAAACAACGCAGTACAGAAAATGAAATTGTTCTTTTGACATGCGTACGGACGTCTCGTCAACCCGGTGACTGCAGTCATCATTCAAGACGGCTGAGCGCTTAGGGCCGGGGCGGGCGGCTAGAACTACTCGGCTGCAACCAGGGCCCTATTTCATAAAACTATAGTACACTGAAAAATGTCAGTCAAATTATCGACATTTCGTGCTGTTTTGTTATATGTATGGTTTGGCGTATTCAACTGACATTTGTAGTTTTATTATGATTTGTCGCTTTATGAAATAGGGCCCTGGGCCCTGGCAGTCATTCCGAAGAATGCCGAACTGTGATGAAAAAAGCTCAGTGTCGTGCACGGTATCATCAAGTTGGGTTTCAGTAAAGGCCATCAAATTAAAAGGCAGAGTAGCAAGAGCATACTCAGTCATGCTTATCTTGCCCTTGAGACCACGCACGTTTTTGTAAAGTACTAGCTGCGCCCCGCGGTTTCACCCGCGTCCCTCAGGACCCCTGCATTTTGCATTGTTTCGGGGTAAGAAGTAGCCTATGTGTTAATCCAGGGTATAAGCTACCTCAATACCAAATTTTATCCATATCCGTTCTGTAGTTTTTGCGTGAAATAGTAACAAACATACATCCATCCATACTTACAAACTTTCGCGTTTATAATATTAGTAGGATTTTAGTTTCAGCGCCCTGCTGCATGTTTTTTTTACAAAATAACTAGCTTAAAAGCTAAAAAAAAACGCCTGCCCCGCCAAAAAAGAGCTTTTGCCAATAAATTAGGTATATTTTTATTTTGAGTTTGAAAATGATATATGTACACTGCCGCCAAATAGAATATTTTCAAAAAAATAGCCATGTTACTTGGGGGTGTAAGTATTCTAATTAGATTTAAATCATTTAAAAGTTATGGTGGAATAAAGAAACTCACATACATACATACATACATACATACATACATACATACATACATACATACATACATACATACATGCATGCATGCATACATAGTTTTTGGGCCGTCATGTAAAAACTTAGCATTCCATTTATTTCGGCTATGATTATTTCGCCTGAAGGTGAACCATTCTTGCAACGCGCCGCAGTATTTAAGGACAAGCAGGAACTCCGATGATTAAGTAAATTTGTCTGGGATTAACTTGATCGCGGGCTTTTTAATGGTGAACTGTATGTTTGGTTAGTTCAACCACGATAAGTTCGGAGTTGGCAAAGCCTGTGGCTCTGACAACAGTGCGGTGGAAGCGAGTTGGTCGGGTGGCTTAAAAATTATTACCCTGAGTCGGGATTGGTAATACTTCGGATTTAATGATAGGTGACCTGGCAAGCTGCAGACTGATAACGCTTGCGGTACGCAACACACTGGCATATGCCATCGGCATTGTGCCATGTAAACTGCGGTTGAATTGACCAAGAACCTGGCTAAAAGATTGGCTCAGGGAAGTTTCATCCGGAACTTTTACCGCATGTTTGGGGGAGCTGTTATCATTCAAAGCAATGCTGTTGCAACCAATCCGTTGAATTATAAGTTCTAAGAATGTCATCGATCACAGTATTAGACATCAGGATGTTATGTTTGATGTGAGGTTCACTTGCTTGTGTGTTCAGACATAAACCTGAATGCATCATGCTAATCAGCGTGAGCCTGACCTGACACAGCCATCTCGTCCACATCATAAGATTCCTGATATTTATTGTCTATAACTTCTGTTTTATCCTTTATCAGATCTATGGACTTTACTATTTCTAGCAAGATTGTTGCTTTTGAAACTGCTCGCATACATGAGTTCAGAATGATCAAAGTTCAATCTGGATTATCTCACTGGCGCTGGATGCTTTCTCGGAGAGGTTGGGCAAGTCATATACCGGTAATACAGAAATAGGGGGTATTGGTCTGGTTATTTACTTTTTGTTGTTTCATCCTTTTAGTTATAAAAATGTCATCATCCCTCTGACGTATTTGTATTGCCCGCTTTATGCTTTTTGAATCTACAAGCTGCACACTGCCAATTTAGTTTTCTCTCAGCGTCTGAAGTGCCATAAACCTCGTCTCGGAAACATTTCTGCACAATAAATCATAATCCAATTTGCATAGTATTAAAATAAGTCAGGAATTATCTTCCGGAATGCTCTGTTTACATCTGCACACGGCAAACGGACTTTGTTTGACTAGAAGCGGCGGCTATAAGTTTCGAATTTATTTTGACGCGTAACTTGTTCATTGTTTATTTATAAGTGAGGTTATATCACGGTTATATTATGATTTCACACAAGTTAGAATAGGTAACAAACACCATTAAGTCATTATTGGCTTATGCTGTTATCGCATATTAGTACAATCACAGATTTCACCATTGCAGTTTGACATTTATCTTTGTTTTGACGATATAAAGTGGTGAATTGGATACTACAACGCACAGTTCTTATTACGCGCACAAATATAGTGCGGAATTACAGTTATTGAAAATAAAATTGCACAGAGGCGATGTTTGTTGTGAATTAAGAGCGCGTGCCCTCAAATTCTGCTGCTTATAAATTTTGACTTGGAGAAGCTACGACGTTCGTTTGAGTTTAAATCGTTAGCTCTCGTTAAGATCTATCGATGCGTGTATAAAACATTTGTGTGAAATAGTTCTACTTTATATATATGGTGTTAAAGTAAAAAAAAAAATGTGTAAAAAGTTTAAAAAAATGCAATAATGGCCCATAGGTATACGTTGGTGATAGGTATACGGTTGGAAAGAGCTTCTCAAGAGCAATCCAGTGATACCCATAAAACACCATAATATGACAGAGCGAACCGGTGCCGGATACAAAAAATTTTGAAGGCGTCCGAGCGGATATGTAAACGTATTTAGGTACGAGTAAAACACATGCCGTGTCCACGATACAACCACACCTCGTTTTTTTTAACCCCCGAACAAAGAGACGGGTATTATAAGTTTAGGGTGTGTATAACTGTGTGTGTGTGTGTGAGTGTGTGTGTGTGTGTGTGTGTTTGTGTGTTTGTGTGTGTGTGTGTGTATAAACTTTTAATTTGTGCTTGTTTATTTCATAGTTGACCTCCACATAAAAGTCATCATCATCACCATCGGCCGGAAAACGTTATTTGATGAATTTTAACTCCTTTTGGAAATCAACAATGATTGGTTGACCGCTGTGCAAATCCAGGTTCCTTGGAACTCACATCTGGTCAGCGGTCTTGGGGGGCTTCCTACACCCATCATCAAGTTTCCTATCAGCTTCGCTAGAAAATATCACTTTAAGATTTTTATATTAGTAGGATGTGAAAATTGATCATAATTGTTGGCTATTTTCAAGAGTCACGAAAATAGCCAACAATTTAGTATAATCGAGGAGTAAATGGGGAGATAACTATATAATGGGGAGTTAGCGAAATATTAAAGCGATAAGAAATAATGGAGAAATAAGACGAAAGAATGAAGACCACCGGGAAAATAAATTATGAAACGAAATTAAATAAAGATTAGAATTAGTTTCTGGAATATATAATGCAATGGTATAAATATGTCAATTTTACCTTGTATTTTTTTTTCTAAAAGAAACTGTAGGTAGGAAACGAAATTTATTTACTGTGGGAGGCTTTGACGAGCCAGATAATCGCATTTGAATAATGAAAATGTTTGAAAAGTCCAAAGAGAAACATTTAAAATGTGTATTCCAAATACGGTTTTAGAGTGAGTTTGCTTTCCAAGCTCATTCGCGTGCCCCAAGAGACCCACTCTTGGGGCACGCGAATAAATTCCGAACAGCTAATTCGCTCGACTTGACATTTTTTTTATTTTTTTTCAAATGTAATGTGGGGGAGATTCTCAATACGTGTGTTTGTTGGGTTCCGTACCTCAAAAGGAAAAAAAGGAACCATTATAGGATCTCTTCATTGTCTTTTTGTCTGTCTGTCAGCGTGTCTGTCTGTCTGTCTATCTGTCTGTTTGTCTGTCTGCCTGTATGTCTGTCTATATGTCTGTTTGTCAGTCTGCCTGTCTGTCAGTCTATCTGTTTGTCTGTCTGTTCTCTGTCTGTCTCTCTGACGGTCTGTCAGTCTGTATGTCTGTCTGTCAGAACCTTTTTTCTCAGGAATACGTGGAGGTATCAATTTGAAATTATTATCAAACTCTCAAGTTAGTAAACATTGGAGCTGTGAAAAAAATACTTCCGAGTCAAACGGCAAAATCCGAAAACCGTAAATTTATAGTTACAACACCAAACTTCTTTTTTTGTTATTTTCTGTTGGTAAAATGACCGCGACCTATGCAGATATATGCGGACAACAGTTTTCCAACGGCAAACTTAAGTTTGTACGGAACGCTGGGTGCGCGATCCCAACTAGCACTTGTTTTTATATCATGCGCGTAGTGATATCTTGGAACTAATTTCACTGTTCTGTGATCGGGTGGCGATATATCGCCATCACGCCACATTGCGCGCATACTGCGAGTGCGCAAGCACGCACGTTAACTAACGGCAAGTTAACTAGTTTTGGCAGTAAACCCTCGATATGGATTAAAACATGTTTGCGTGAATTATAAATTTATTCTGAAGGATATACAAGTAGGTAAATCATTAAGGTAAAAAAAAACACAACTCCCCTGCCTAAAAATAACATAAAAAAACATATGTCACTCTGGATGATGTCAGGTTAAAACGATACACATCCAAATCTGTTCAGATTTTTGAATGTTATGATGGCATAAAAAAACTTACATACATATAAACAAACACACATGAACCCTAAAAACATTACCCTCCTTTTAGGGCAGTCGTGTAATAAATAATGAAAAACCACTGTCAAGATTCATTAATAAAGTACTACAAAAAAGCAGTACTAGCATTCAAGAAATTCCGGTTTTATATAATCAGTAGTACGAACATCTGACAACTGAGAATCAAACATTTTTATAGCTATGGGCTTATTTACTTGTAAGTACCTACTTATTTATTCTTCCTTCTAGCTATACTTTTAATAAAACAATAAAAACGAATAACTCTGTACCAAGTCTGTACAAACAAGATAATAAAAAAATATAGTCTAGGGTACTTAAAATGAGCTACTGAACAAGAATAGAACATTTTGTAATATCGTATCTGTATGTTTGTTTGTTTGTTTGTCTGTTCGCGCATCACGTTAAAACTACTGGACAATGTGTTTTCACTGTTGAATAACAGTGAAAACGCATTTGACTTTAAAACTTGTGTACTTGGTATCTCAATCCGATCGGCTTCTAGCCGAGCAATCGATATGAACTTTTTGACGGCTGATGGAATTTAGATCAAATGTTGGTATATTGGTATTTTAGGTCCTGGAACAGCACTTTTAACCTAGAGAAATGACGCGTGCCGCGGGTTTCAGCTAGTAAAAATATAAATAAGTAAATAACTCTTTTGTTTTATTTTTGACGTTACAATTTTGTCTTCTTCCAATGTTACTGGCCACAACATACCACTGGCCAACTAGTCGTGGTGGTTAATTTTACCCAATTGCAGAGGATTATGTGTTTGGATTGTATGTATGTTTATTCGTTTCTTTGGCGCATCCTACAGTCTAAACGGCTTGATGGATTTTGATAAATGAGGTATCATTATATAATCACAGGAGCGCTTTAAGATTTTTTTTTTTAATATCAAGAAAAGTATTTCCGCTGGAACGAAAAATTACCAAAATCCATCGAGTGAGCCATCAATAAGTATATGTAAAAAAAAACAATCGCAAAGCTTTATGTTTTTTTGTATTTCATTTTCACATATTATGTTTGATTACTTCTTATTTTTTTTTAATTTCCTTATCATCTATTTGTAAGCTACCCTTTAAGTTTCAGCAGAATAGCTAATCGGGAAGTGCTTGATATTTTAATTGCAAGATACCAGGACAGACAGACATACATAGATACATAGTTACATACAGACAAGTGAAGTTGAATAAAAGCTTTTAAAATGAAGGTCGGGTAAAGAACATTTCAAATATATGAAAGTTTTTTTTTTAAATAAAGAACACGACTGCGAATAAAACTTAAATGAAGTAAAAGGTCCTTGATTTTTTAATATAAGATACAGTCGGAAGCTTGAGGCTCGTCAGGTTCTAGCTGATCCCATCAAAAGAGAAATGAAATTCATGATGCTCCGATAGGATCTTATATTAAAAAATCAAGAATCATATGCTTGTATTCCTCTTTTTTCTTTTGTTCGCAGTCGGGTTTTTTGTAATAACCTATTTTTATTAATAGTTTAGTTTTATTAGTTCAAGAGATATCGGTTATTTAATGAAAAAAATACATTATGTCGTATTCTTATTTATACTTACCGGAATGCCGAGGGCGGCCAAGGCGGCTGGGGCGGCGCCGATGTTCAACCCGGAACCCAAGCCGGACACCAAGGCGCTCGGGACAGAGGCCAGACCGGAGACCACGGCGCCTGGAACGGCTGCCACGTTGTGGACCAAAGTGCCTGGGGCGGCGGCCACGGAGGCCAAAGTTGCCGCGGCCGTATCCACCGGCGTCCTGCTCGGATATCGTATCGGTGCAGTAACCTGGCGGCTTTGCTTGCCTTGCCCCTGGTGGTATGGTAAGTATTTTTATACAAGAGGTCATTGAATGCAAAATATACATTAGGTACGTAATCTTATTTTTATTTACCAGACTCCCGGCGGCAGCTGTGGCGGCCGGGGCGGCGCCGGTGCTCAAGCCGGAGCCCAAGCCGGAGAGCAAGGCACTCGGGAGGGAGGCCACGCCGGAGAGCAAGGCGCCTGGAACGGCTGCCACGTTGTGGACCAAAGTGCCTGGGGCGGCGGCCACGGAGGCCAAAGTTGCCGCGGCCGTATCCACCGGCGGTGTCATGTTCGGATATCGTATGTGTGCAGCATCCTGGCGGCTTTGCTTGCCTTGGCCCTGGTGGTATGGTAAGTATTTTTTAACCCCCCAACAAAAAGACGGGTGTTATAAGTTTAGGGTGTGTATCACTATGTGTGTGTGTGTGTGTGTGTGTGTGTGTGTGTGTGTGTGTGTGTGAGATTGTGTGTGTGTATGTGATTGTTAGTGTGTGTGATTGTGTGCGTGTGTGTGTGTGTGTGTGTGTGTGTGTGTGTGTGTGTGTGTGGCTCCCAACTGAATGGACCGATTTTGTTGTATTTTTTTTGTTTGAAAGGTGATATGATCGATATGGTTCTTAGATATATGAGGGATGGGGGGGGGGGGGGGAAGAGCTGAGAAAAAGGGGGATAGAATCGTAGCTTCCAAATGAATGGACCGATTTTGATGAGTTTTTATGTTTGAAAACTGATGTGATCAAGATGCTTCTTATCTATATGGTGGGGGACGAGGGGGGAGAGGGGGGGGGGGGGAAGGGGAGTTGAGAAAAGGGGGGTGAGAAAACAAATGGACCGATTTAGCTACTGTTTTAATGTTTCAAAGCTGAGGTAAACGAGATGGTTCTTAGCTATAATGGGGGAGAATGGAGGTGAGGATCGTAGCTCCCAAACGAATGGACCGATTTTGAAGCGGTTTTATGTTTGAAAACTGGTGTGATCGAGATGCTTCTTAGCTAATAATGGAGGTGGGGGTCAGGGGTAATATACATTTTTAATTTGTGCTTGTTTAGACAAGAGGTTGGTCTTGTAATGGAAAATATACATTTAGTAAATTATGCATAACGGTGACTTAATGTTTTTTTTTTATTATAGCATTGTATTCTGACATATATTTTTTCATAAGGACGTACCGTGTGTAATGTATGTCAATATGCCATCACGTTGAAGTTCACAATCCAGATTTTACGTTGTGAGTGTAGGATAAAGCAGTAGCAGTCTTCTCGTGCTCACGATCAATGCAACTTGATCGAAACGTCGAGGTAAATAAAAATTAAGTTTTCAGCGCGATTAAGTCCTGTTTAAATATTTAACTATAGATAACTAGTTTTGTTTGTTTGTTTCTTTGGGGAGCTTTCACGCGATAACGGCTGGACGGATTTTGATGAAATTTGAAATGGGGATAGCTTATACCCTGGAATAAAACAAAGGATACTTTTTACCCCGGAAAATTGTAAGTTTCTACGTGAAAACTGGAAAATGTTGATTATTCGCTGAAAGGAACGGTTACTATGGAGACGAAATAACAAGTCTGTTAAAAAACATCAAGAGCGTCGGTGCTATTTTTCATTGGTTTTTAATATCAAAGAAGAATATAGGATGTTTTTTCTCGCGATGAACTGTAGTCCACGCGGACGAAGTCGCAGGCGGGTAAGCTAGTACTTAATAAAAGGAAAATAATAATTAAAAAAAACTGTACCTAATACTGATAGAGATCGCGAAAACTAAGCCAGTAGGCAATAATTTCATAATGTGAAAACCCAACAAGAAAAAGCTAAATACGTTATAATCAACGTTATTACCCGACTATAGCAAAACAAGGGAAGGGTAATGAGTTTAATAGTCTATGTATGTGTGTATGTATGTAACTATGTATGTGTTCGATTTTGACAAGCAAGAAGTCAATCGATTCGTCTTCAGGTAAAGAGCGTCATAGGCATATTTTTTACCCGATTACGGCAAAGAAAAGTAGGGGTTATGTGTTCAAACTAAAAACTGAAGAATGTAGGTTTCTCGTTTTCTGCCCAATTGAATAACTTTTTATCTATCTTACTCAACGAAGTCATACTCGCGCATCCTGATGATAAATATTTAATTATAGGTTACTTCAATATGAGTAACATCAATTGGTCACCATCAACGTCGAGCAGCGATAATTTCCTTCGTCCTTCTAATATTATTGGTGCTGATGAAACAGTTTTAAACGACGATTTAATCATGCATAACCTGAATCAATACAATGGTTGTCTGAATATATGTGACTGTTACCGAGATTGATGACCCGCTTGTTCCTATTGATCCATATCATAGTTCTCTGTTAATTTGTGTGCAGTATATTGATATACCACTCCTAAAATGTAACGCTTACGTTAAGTATGCCTATAATAAAGGTGATTATGACTCTGTGAACAGGGAAATCTCGGAGCAGAATTGGGATATTGAACTTTTTAATAAACCGCTAGATGACGCGGTTGAACACTTTTATAATAAACTTCTTATGCTACACACTAAATATATCCCCACCAGACAGGCTAATTATCAGGCTTATCCTAAATGGTACTCTCCAGCTCTTAAGAGGGTCATTAAGGAGAAGTATAAATACTTACGTAAATTTAAAACTTAACTCATAAGTGCTTACGTTAGAGAGCTAGAAAAATAGAACAGTCATGTTAACAGTACTACGTGGCATCAGTTGAGGATTCGATAGAAAAGGCTCTCAAGCACTTCTGGTCTTTCATTAAGTCCCGCGCCAAATCTAATAGTATGCCTAGTAATATAACGTATAACAATACTACAGCGTATATCAATACTACTGGGGAAACAATTTTCAACATGTTCTCCTCATATTCATATTTCTTCATATTTCTCATATTTCTTCTCAACTTTTCTTTCCCCAAGTACATCTGATAATTTTGTCCCTACGCGGTTTATATCCCAAGTTCTGAGAGATATTTCCTCCATATCAATAACTAGATAAGAGGAAGAAAAAATCTTAATTAACCTTGAGCTGCCGAAGTCTGCAGGACCAGACCGCATTCATTCTCTGTTCTTGATGAAATGCGCCGAAAGTCTGGCAGTTCCTATAACTATTCTATTCCAAAGATCTGCCACCGAATGCTATTTTCCTCGTATCTGGAAGTCCACTTTTATAACACCCATTCATAAAAAGGTACCCAAAACAGATGCAACTAACTATAAGCCGATCTCCAAGTTGTGTATAATATCCAAAGTATATGAGAGGGTTGTGTATAATCAAGTATACTCAGCGCTCAAAAGCTCATTTAGTCCACTTCAACACGGTTTTTTAAAGGGACGGTCAACCGTTTCTAATCTGATAATACTCAATGAATATTTGACCAAGGTGATGGACTCTGGTGGCCAGGTGGATGTGGTGTATACTGATTATAGCGAAGATTTTGACAGAATAGACCATTCTACTCTAATAGCCAAACTCCAGATCATAGGCATCCACGGTGACTTACTTCGGTGGTTCTCTTCATATATTAACATGAGAACTCAAGCCGTCGTCATTAATATTTATATATCTTGTTGGGTTGAGATCCCTAGTGGTGTTCCACAGGGATCTCTTCTCGGTCCTTTGTTATTTCCAATTTTTGTAAATGACATTTCACAGTGTTTTCATAGCTCTAAATTATTATGTTATGAAGATTTTTACTAAAGCATCCACTCCAACGGATGTTCAAGCACTCCAAGATGACCTATCTAGGCTAGATGATTATTGCCGCCTCAATATACTTGACCTCAATCCATTCTAGTGTTCTGTAACTACCTTTAGCCGAAAAAAAAGCTGTTTATTTCTGCTTATAGACTTAGGAATCAAATTTTTCAACAAAAGCGGATCATCCGCGATCTATGTGACATATACTTTTCTAAACTATTATTTGATGTACATATTTCGCACATAGTTTCCAAGGCTTCTAAGACACTAGGTTTTATTATTTATTTATTTATTTAATCATTAACAATTGAAAACTTACAGCTACAAGCCAAAACGTTCACAATTATGAGAAAATTATTAGAATTATAAATTATGAGAAGTTCAAAGGGTTTTAAGAAAATAAAAACACTTAAGATTCTCTATTGCACTTTTGTTCGGAGCATACTGGAATATGCGTCTCAGGTATGGAATCCGCGGTATAATAGGTATATTTTGCGAGTTGAACGAATACAAATGAAGTTTATAAAGTTTGTATGCTTTCGTTTGCGTATTCCATATCAGTCTGAGAATTATCTTCAAGTAGGTAAACAATTCCATCTTTTACGTGTCAGACGAGATATTTCCGACGTATCATTTTTTATAAAAATAGCTTCAAATGAAGTTGATAGTCCGGCTTTAGTCGGTAAAATTAAATCAGTTCACTTATTCTGTACAACCGTACACTCGGAGAGGCGGCTGCTGAACAGTCAATTCTTTGATTAGTGTGTGTTACTTAGCATAGGTATAACTTTTTACTAATCTAATGGTAGTAGATAAGGTGTAAGGTGTGGGTTGGATGATGTACTTATCTCGAACTATTGTTTTGATTTTACATCTCTTTAGTTTAAAGTGTATGCTCATGTGTTTTGTTTTAATTATGTTTCTAAGCGCGAGGACCTGTATTGGCTCTCTGGCGCGTATAATAAAACTTCAACTTTGTTACTTAAGCTGTTGGTCTTCCTAAGAAAAAATAAATAAATAAATGACATATGGCACTGAGACGTGGTCGCTAATTATTGGTCTCAAACACAAGCTCAGAGTTGCGCAACGTGCAATCGAGAGAGCTATGCTAGGTGTTTTACTACGTGATAGAATCCGAAATGAAGGAATCCGTAGAAGAAGCAAGGTTATCAACATAGCTCTCAGAGTTTGCTAGTTGAAGTGGCAATGGGCAGGCCATATAGTCCGCAGATCCGACAACCGCTGGCGAATAAAAGGTTCTCGAATGGCGACCACGAACAAGCAAGCGAAGTGTGGGGATGGCTACAATGTCGTCGGTCCATCGTGTGGGGTACACGATGGACCGACGACATTGTAGCCATCGCAGGAAGTCGATGGATGGAGGTAGCACAAGATCGCTCGTCATGGCGCTCTTTGGGGGAGGCCTATGTTCAGCAGTGCACTTCTAAAGGCTGACATGACGATGATGATGATGATGATTATAAAGCTAAAGCAGTTTGATCTTTCATGCCTGGCTTTTTTTCTTTATGGTAACCAGCAAAGAATCAGCTACTTAGGTTGCTATTTTTTCTTATACTACTGGTAATTATGTGGCTTAGTGCTTTGTGCTATATGTTAGATAATAGTACACAACTTTTGAAATAGTGCCAAAAGTAGCACCTAAAGTGCTATGTTGAGAACATTATCCGCGAAGCGGGCACGCCTGCTCTTCTTTTTTTATTCGACCGCTTTGAGCCTGCCTAGTTCTTCTGGTAATACGGCGCGTTCGGCTCAGACAGCTGAACGGGATTTCATAGCATTTCATACAAATAATTCTAAATTCAGCTCCATAGGCGCGGCGCGTGTGGCGCGTTCGCCTTCGGTAAATATCGGTTTACCTTAAATCATGGCGAGTTGAATAAAAGCTAGAAAAATATCATACGTATATATGTAAATAGTAATCTTCGCACTAAAGTAAAGAAAGGGTAACGAACATACTGCGTAAATAAAAGTAGTAGCGTTCATCTCGATTTATCAGTTTTTCAAGTAATTTTAGGTAAGTTTTAAATTTTCATTCACGAGATGATTTTCATAGACTGAAAAATATGTGTACAAATAAAAATGGGTCTCATGTTCGCCAACACTTACGAGTACACCTGCACCGCCTCATTTTTCTTTAAATTATTTCTCATTAAAATTCTACGTAAAGTGTTAAGTATACACAGTCGCTAAATTTCCAATAAGCTTTTAGTAAACTTAGCTTATAAGCGATTATAAAATATTAAAATTTCCTAAGTTTTAAATTCGATAGTTGAGTTGTTTATAATAAAAAGTGTCCTACGACGGAATTCAATAAAGCACAAATAGCAAACGAATTATTAAATGATATTCAAAAGGGGGCAACGCACGTAACTACCTATTGAACACACTGTTCTTGTACAAAGTTTTTTTTTAAAAGACTGCCTAAAGTAGGATAGATAGATAACACTTTATTGCACCATAAGAAGCAGTTAAAATAGAAATAAACTTTAAAAATAGTACAATCGGCGGGCTTATCTCTAAGCGGCGATCTTTTCCAGGCAGCCGTACGTTGTATTGAGACACTTGACTATAATATAATAGAGGTAGTAATGTGAGAGTAAGTGTAATGTGAGTGTAAGGAGTGTAATGTTTTCAGGGTTCATGTATGTTTGTATGTGAGCTTCTTTGTCCCACTATAATTTTTAAATGTCTGAACAGATTTGGATGTACGGGATATCGTTAGAATCCTTACATCATCTCAAGTGACATAGGCTAATATCAAGTTCGTTTTCAAACTGGACTTTCATAGTTAATTTAAAAAAAAACGGTACTTACTGGATTGTCGAAACGACTGCAACTCACTATACCGACGAGCAAAACCGATAACAAAATTACGCCCTTCATTTTAATTTAATTTATTTTTCGCTAGAGTCAATCGTCACAACACAAACACTAGTAGTTTTTTTTTATATTTTTTATTTAGTGTCTGATGCACCGTTACACTAATGCTTGATATGGCAAATGCAGAAATTAATACCGCTATACAGTTTTATATGTCGATGGTTGGATGCACATGCAGTGGGGCTTGAGTGCATTTATGCGTAGCAGTGTGGTTGATTTGACTGTTTGTTTGCACGTTGTATTTTGCGATCACTTTACTAGTTGCACTTGGTTTTGCAGGCACTTGACATGTTTTTTGACACCTCGTAAAACCATTTTGGAAGTATAATGCTCTCTAGGTTAATCTAGGACTATCCAGCTAGTAAAAAATAAAATTACAATAAAATCTAATTAGCCGCTAACTATGACTAAGCAACAACACCAAAACCAAATATTCCAATGTCACCAAATATTCAAACCAAAATAAATAAAAAAAAACAGTTAAAATGATTATATAAATTAAAAAAACGACTACGAACAAAATTATTGAATACGAGCTGACCGCCCTCAAAAATAATCAAACTAATATTTAATCACACTAAAGGCAAAAATTTGTATGTATGGGAGGGTGTGTGTGTGTGTGTGTGTGTGTGTGGCATCGTAGCTCTCAAACGAATGGACCGATTTTTTGATGCGTTTTTTTAGTTTTGCATTAGCTTTCAAACAAAATATCATTAATCAAAATTTATAAGTGTATTCAAGGACTGATGATGGAGCCGGAAAGTAGTCACAGGAACTCACCAATCATGTGATGGAACCCCTTCGAGTTTAGACTTATTTGATTGGTCTCGATGAGTACTCAAGTTTTACTGGCTATAAAATATTTTTGTTACGAGTAAACTTTCTAATATATTAGTAAATCCATTTGTTTTTATATTCCCTCATATCTAAATTTCGTATCGCGTATTTAGATTTCAATATTTTTTATTTGACGGGGTTCCAGTGAACTCAATACTTTCATCCAAAACTGATTCAGTAGTTTTATAAGTATACTAGTTTTCCCGCCCGTGACTTCCTACGCGCGGACTACTGTTTATCGCGAAAAAGGCATCCATTTTTCTTCCAGGATATTAAAAACCAATGCAAAAGAAGTTGTAGCACCAATGCTCTTGATGTTTTTTGACACAATTGTAATTTCGTTTCCATGGCAACCACAGACCATTCTGTGATGGCAACCGTTCCTTACAGTGAGTAATCAAAATTTTCCAGTTTTCCCGCAGAAACATTAAATTTTGCGAGATAAAAAGTATTCTGTATTTTATTGGTATAAGCTGTCTCCATACTAAATTTCATCAAAAACATACAAACAAACAGAAAACCTTTCACATTTATAAATTGGTATGGATATTGGCGTATAATCTTTTCGGTGTTTGCTTAGGCTACTAAAAATCAAGAAAATAAATGATTATTTTCAAAAAAAAAATGTCAACTTCGTATGAAAAATGATCTTTTGTACACAACCACTTAAAATAATAAAATAAATACAATTAAACAAGAACAATACCACATTTAAAAAATTAAAAATGTGTTAAAAATACATAAATACGACATAAGAAAGAGTTTTTTGAAGTCGGTGTCAAGGCGAGTCATCATAAAAATATTTTTATTCAAGTAAAAATATCCATTGAATTCGTTTCAGATATCCCGAAAATATGAGAAAACAAACACATTCAAATTAATAGATTTAAAAAAACTACTGAACCAATTAAGGTGCAGTTAATATTGGGCTACATTTAAAATTCTACACTTTTTAATAAAACATCAATCATCCAAATCGGTTTAGAAATCTTAGAGACATGAGGCTATAAAACAGAAAATAAATTTTCTACAAAATTTACAATATATTTTCGAAAAACTACTGAATTAATGTTGATAAGAAAGAAATGAGACCAAATCGGGGTCCTACACTTTCAAACAAAAAAAAATTTATCCAAATCGGTTCTGAAGTTTCCCTGGGGCTATATTATCGCGCGATAATTCGTATCACGTTGTCGCGATAAAGAAAACGTGTACGGTTATCGGCGATGTTGTGGTGGAATTGCTTGGCCAGACTTGTCCCGACAGCGCAAATCTTCGCATTATCGCGATAGTGTGGCCCCAGCATAACCTGGGACTACATTATTGCGCGATAATTCGTGTCACGTTGTCGCTATAAACAAAACTTGTACTGTTATCGGCGATGTTGCGGCGGAATTGCTTGACCAGACTTGTCGCGACAGAGCAAATCTTCGCATTATCGCGATAGTGTGGCCCCAGCATAACCTGGGACTACATTATCGCGCGAAATTTCGTGTCGCGTTGTCGCTATAAAGAAAACTTGTACGATTATCGGCGATGTTGCGGCGGAATTGCTTGGTCAGACTTGTCGCGACAGAGCAAATCTTCGCATTATCGCAATAGTGTGGCCCCAGCGTAATATGAGTA
Source organism: Alsophila aescularia (assembly GCA_946251855.1). NCBI lineage: Eukaryota > Metazoa > Arthropoda > Insecta > Lepidoptera > Geometridae > Alsophila > Alsophila aescularia. The sequence goes on along the minus strand of OX276383.1, from coordinate 17,703,634 downwards.
ACAAACATAAAAAAACGACTATTTGAGAATCTCCTATTAGAAGTCGATTAATAAATCTTTTCTCTTTAAAGTATTTGTGTAGATACCCTTCCGTAACGACATAGTACATTAGTACAGATTTGGTCTCTGGTTTAAATTACAAGCTTTACCCGCGGCTTTACGCACGTGGTAATTTCATTTAAAAGTTGCCCTCTAGGTGTTATTCCAAGACCAAAAGTAACTTTAAAGTACAAATACTACATTTCTTCAAAATTCGATCAGCCGTCAATTTGTTTTTATCGATTGCTTAGCATCTAGTTATCGGATTAAGATAAAAAGTACCTAAGTTTTTAAGTCAAACCTTAAGCTATTCAACAGTGACAAATTGCATTGCAATCGGTCCAGTAGTTTTTACCTGATGTGCGAACAGACATAAAGACAACCAGACAAACAGACAGACACGATTGTTTAAATGTTATATTCCTGTTCAGAGGCCTATTTTAATCAACCTAGAGAATAGACCATTTCTTTTTAAATTATCTACATGGTACAGTTTTTTTGTACATACTGCTTTATTATAAGTTTTTTCCCGCCTAAATCCCGGGACTAAATCTATGACTAAACTGTTTATCGCGAAAAAAGCATCCTATGTTCTTCTAGAATATTAAAAGCCAATGCAAAAGTAGGTTAGTAACAAGCTCTTGATGTTTTCTCACATACTTGTTATTTCGTTTCCATGGCAACCGTTTCTTACAGCGATTGATCATCATTTTTCAAGTTTTTCCAGTTTTTCCGCGGAAACTCACAATTTCCCGGAATAAAAAGTATCCTATGTTTTATTTCAGGGTATAAGCTATCTCCAGTCCAAATTTCATTTAAATCCGTCCAGTAGTTATCGCGTTAAAGCTCCCCAAACAAGCAAACAAACAGACTATTATATATTGGTACATATGGAAAGATCGATAGAAAAGATAGATTATTCTCTAATTTCAGTGTAAGGGAACCGTAAACCGTTTTCCTCAATATACTAGAAATCAAATAGTTATACCATTTTAACAGACATAAGTAGGCAATATAATGTAGAAATTTCAAGCTGCTCATTAGACAAACTAGTGAAGAATTCTTCACGCGCGCTGCGATCTAGAGAAACGATTAAATTATTAGATTCAGTTTTAATATTAAGTAATTTATCAAGTTTAAGAGCGTTCGTGTTAGGAATATTCATTTTGTATCACTTTTATTCGGGATTGTTTTATAACTAGTTGTGGCCCTTGGTTTTGACTATTTAACTTTGATGAACTAATTTGGACCGCAGTCACGGAATAAATATGCCGCTGTTGAAATATCATCAGAAAAGAAAACTACAGTCCATATAATTTAAAATTACTTCGTATTTTCAAGTCTGTGATGACTTTGTCTTTTATTTATAACTAGCGACCCGCCCCGGCTTCGCACGGGTAGATATATAGAAAGATAAAAGTAATAGGTACTTTATTTGTACAAATAGAAACTATCAACAATTTCTTACACAAAAAAATTGCACAATTGTAACATGAGAACGATTCCTTACACTAAATACTTTATTTACACAAACATAACTTAACCACAATTCCTTACACTTACTTAATCCATAAACTATTGTATTCTCTTTGCTTATGTTTTTTTTATAGGTTTTATATTGACGTACTATTTTGTTTATAGTATTATTCTGTTTAACGCAAGGAGGTTGAATTACCTACGCTTACTGTTTTGTAAGGTTTAACGTCAGTAAGCGTACCTCCTTTGGTTTAAAAATCTAGGTGGGACTGTGTCGGGCGCACGGCCATTTGTTTGTCGTGAGACGTCTATGCCACATCTAGAATTTTTAAAATTGGCTATGTATCTCTTGACTTTATTGAGTTTATCGGTAATTTTCTCAATTTTAGCATTTTTTACACGTCGTTACTTCTAAAAATAAACGCCAGTAAACGTAATTCAAAATCATTGTCAGCATTGCTGATTATGTGTTCTGTGGCAGTACTTTTTGACCATAGACAACTGCATTACTCACGTACTTGAGACTTGTTATTATTTCGTTTCCATGCCAACGTTCCACAAAGTAATCGTAATTTTCGCAAATTTTTGATACCTCGGGTTACATTATTGCAATTTTTGTAGGGAAATGTAATTTTTTGAAAAATAAAATATTGTCCATGTTACTCGCTGATAATGTAGTATTTTTTGAGTTTATCCATTACAAACAAACAAGCAAACAAACAAACAATCAAATTTTCCCTCTTTATAATATTAGTGTAGACTACACACGAGAAGGGTAATGAAATTAACAGTGTGTGTATGTATGTCGGTATGCGGATGATCCACCATAGCGTCGCCCCTATTGGTACGATTTTGTCCAGCGAGTTATCAATAAAGTCTTCAGGTATAGTGTCATAGGCATTCTTTTTCTCTTTTACTGCTAAGCATAGGAAGGGCTATGTGTTCAAACAAAAAAAAAATAGTCATATTTTGACTAGCGAAGTATCGATTCGTCTTCATCGCAAGAGTGTCGCTATAGGCTATATTTTACCCGACCGTAGTCGGGTTTTAGTTTTTGAACTTATGTCTTAACATTAACATTCTTGGTAATGGCGTTCTATTTGAGAGGCAATGCTGAAGTTCAGCATTGATGATGATGATTATAAGACTATACCCATCAAAATTTGCTAAGCCGTCAAATAGTTTAATTGATTGCTCGACACTGACAATGAGATGCAAAGTGCCTTCATGAGATTTTATGTTAAATCCTTAGTTATCGAACAGTTAAACCTGCATTTCAATCGGCCCCATTGTTTTTACGTTATGTTAAAAGAAACAGATCGACAGACATTAACAATTTTTGTTCAGGTGCTCATTTCAGTCCGCTAGACCATTTTTGAAATTACCTTTATTGTAGTTACAGAAATATATTTAAAATGAATGACCAGTAATATTTTATGAGCTAGCGATACTGAAACGCTTTATGAATTTTAAAATTAATAAAATATTTCTGTATTGAAAGGTGTTTAACATTTTCGGCAATTCTGTTTTTTAATTTTAAAATTAGGTCCTTTTTTAAATTATTGAGTTATTAAATATTATTTGGAGTTTTCATTTTATTTTATTAGTAGGTAATAGGTTTCACTTGGTTCAAAGTATACATTTAAATATTAAATTTCAGAAAAAATATACGTCATCACATAGTACTCAATAGTATCTCTGAAAGTAACTCTGTCTGTTCATTACTTTTTTACGACAAAACTGCTGAACCGATCTTGATGAAATTTGACAATAAAATAGTGCGCATTATGATGAAAAAGAACAAAGGTTAATTGACATAACATGAGTGTACCCTATAAAAATTATTATTAGCTTGTATTAATCAGATATTTATTGTTGTGAATAAACATATTTTAATCAGAATACTAAACATAATTATTTGTAATATTTTATGTAATTCTCGTTGTTCATGAGATGCTAATTTTGCCTTGTAAAAGTGTAAATTTACCTGTTTACAATAAAATACTTTGATATTGACTCTAGGATGCTGTGCTGCGTGAGCGGGGGGGGGGGGGGGGGGGGGGCTGTCGCGCGAATCCGTTTACCACAAACGGAAGGAAGGTGATTTTAAAAGAAAACTAGTACCTAAAACATTAAATATTGTAGAAATGTCTACGACAAAGAAGAATAAAAGCTGCGCTGAAAAAAAAACATTTATTGCAGATCGCTTTTAGATCGCGTGAAATCATCAAACCAACTTATCAATTTTGTTTCGCCCAAAACCGCGCCGCGCCTTGTTCTTGTTAGTTTGCACACGTAGGTCACTTTTAGGGGCTGCAAGTGTTTGAAAATATCGCGCAAAAGATGCGCTGCAACACGTTTGTGTTATGTTCACTCAAGTAGGCCACTTTAAGGGGCTGCAAGTGTTTGACTATAACGCGCGGTCACTACGCCCCGTACCACGTTTGCGTTGTGTTCACGTAAGACACCGCAGCGGGGCCACCGCGCGAAACTGCACGATCACGCGCCCGTCCAGTTAGTATAAGAAAGGACGGAAGGATTGGATGTGTGTTTGTTTGTAATGGATTAACTCGAAAAATAATGAGTCGATTTAAAAAGTTCTTTTACATTATAGATACATTATCAGCGACTAACATGAGAGGAAATAGATTTTCAAAAAAAAAAAAAACCCTACTAAATTTGCCATAATGTAACCTAAACAATCAAAAATTTGCATACATGACGATTACTCGCTTTATGGGACGGAATGACATGTTGCCGTGGAAACGAAATAATAAAATTCTATCAAAAAGCACCGCAAGCGCTGCTGCCAAAGATTTTGAATTACGCTTACTGGCGTCTTGCTGCTATACTTTTGCATTGGTTTTTAATATATTAAATAGGGTACATAAAATAATACAGTAGGCATCTGTTTATAGTACTAATCATTAACCACAAAAAAAACGCAATAACCGTTTTTTGTTCAAAGTAGTTAGTGAAAACACGGGTAGAATCGTATACTAATAAAGAAAAACCCTTATACCTAAGGGTAACACTAATTTGAACAAACCGGGTACCTAATAGGTACCCGTGCAAAACCGGGCGAGTCACTAGTTTACTGACCGAGCGAGCGCGAAGCGTTTCCGTTTCAGCTTGGGCAAAAATGCTTCCGTATGTCAGGCGGATATCCGTATGTCTGAATGACTGGCTGTCCTCCTCTACAGGTTGCATTTCTACACAGATCTAGCCGAAACTTGGTACGAGTATACAGGTTAAACGGATTTTCGGAACGTTTCTTTGGGGTTTTTTGATTGCTTCGCCTTATTAGAAACGATTTCGATGATTCTTTTTTTAATTCAAAGGTAATAAATTCAAATTGGTCTCATAAAATATTGGTGAAGATCTGTTGAGGATCTTCGGCGTAATGAGCAGAATAGCTCCTAAAAATGCAGTAAATTGCTCACTTTTAGGTTTCTACCAGTTGAATCAGCCCTTTACCTACTAGGTAGAGATTGATGGAGCACCTTGGTTATTAATGTTAGTTTTACAATAAGATACCTACTGTGCTACTGTGCACCGCTAAATTGTTTGCAAAAAAAAGTTTGTGCTCGTGAAGCTTACAGCTCACAAAGCCACTAGTAATAATTTAACTAGCTTTCCCGCCCGCGACATCATCCGCACGGACTAATGGTATGTCGCGAAAAAATGCGTCCTATGTTCTTCTAGGATATTAAAAACCAATGCAAAAGTAGGTATTATAGTACCAAAGCTCTTTATGTTTTTTACATTCTTGTAATTTCGTTTCCATGTTAACCGAAAAACTGGATAAATGTTGCGAGTAATCAACATTTATCCAGTTTTCCAGTTTTCCCGTGGAAACTTACAATTTTCCGGGATAAAAATTATCCTTTGTTTTATTCCAGGGTATAAGCGATCTCCATTCCAAATTTCATTACAACCCGTACAGCCGTTATTGCGTGAAAGCTTCCCAAACAAACAAACAAATAAACAAACCAACAGACAACGTTTCACTTTTATATATTGGTATGGATATACTAGTCCACAAACTTAAGATCGCTCAGCGAAATAATTAGAGAGCCAGGCCAATGTCCAGGTGGAGTTGGACTTACGACCTGCGAAAAGTAGCTGGCAGAAACTGGAAGCGAAATAATTATGTTTATATATTTTTTAGCTTAGCTTAAATATTCATTAAAAATCAATTGATAGCAATTCAGAATAGTAGATTACTGCATCGAGCGGAAAGTGACTCATTAAAATGATTTAATTTGGAGCCCGAGTTTTAGCAAGGGCTCATAAAACACGAGTGCAGCAAAGAGTCACTTGAGCGAGTGTCAGTAATCTGCTTTTGTTTCCACTACAAAGTAATATCACAATTGTTTACTTAAATGTAAGCAGTACAATTTTCATTTCATTTCATTTATTAATGCCAACATGTAGACAGACAGTTGTTACAAAAAGTCTTATTAGTAACTAATACATGTGCCCTGTCAGGGCGCTGCACTCATGAGTGGAGTCACAATATATTAATTCTAAATATAATTAAACAAAATAACATTTCAATTAAATTCCCTACTATAAGTCATTTTTATATACTATATCGATTCTTAACTTATTTACAATTTCATATTAGTCATGTCATAATTAATTACTAGCATTAATAAATAAATATGTGGGTTTTAGTTTCAAGTGGGCGTGGATGGCTGAATCAGAAACTATGAGAAATAGCGAAAAGTACTCAAAGGAGTCTCGGGCCCGATTATGATGAAAACTAAAACTGCATCTTTGGATTTTTGAAAAAAACAATGATTTTAGGCAGGAATCGAACAAGCTGATTTTGGAAAAAAAACACATACTGTATTATTACACCATTCGATAGTGTCGCTAATAAGGATTGAATTCTGGGAAGAAATGATATACTGCAAACTTAAGGAAAATGTTGTATTTTAATAAACTGATTCATATTTTGAAGTACTGTTTTAATTCATACCTGCATTACCTACACCTTGTCCGAAATGATGCACAATATTTTTCTCAATACAGACCCGCAGCACCGTCTTCTTCTCAACATTATGTTCTAATTTCAATTTTTTATTATGTCTTCGCGGTTAAAGGCCACAGTAAAAGAAAAAAAAATAAACAATTGAAAAAGAAAAAAATAATAAGAAAAAAATAAAGAATTAGAGTCAATAATTTAGATTTTGTTCCACGGTTCGTTGATTATTACTAACTGTTTGAGTACTGTTTCGTATTAATAGTCGTATAGTAAAAGAGATGTTGATTCAGCAGTTTGGTGGACATTTTATTGCACTTTATGGTCCTGTGCCGTGGCCAGCGAGGTCACCGGATCTTACCCCCTTAGATTATTTTCTACATAGATAGATTTCTACATGGTAGATTTCGTTTTTTACATACCCCCAGGTATGTAAAAAACGAAATCTACAAAGACACGTATAATGCAATTGATGACTTGAAACGAACTTTGGAAAATATTCTAAGTGGAATCAATAATATTTTAATACTGAATGCAGTACAATCCTTGAGACGTCAAATCCAGTTATGTATTGAAAACAACGATCATCGTTTTGAACAATTAATCAGTTATGGTTTAACTATTTTCGTTAAAAATGAGCTCTTTCCTTAAGTTTGGCATATGTCATTTCTTCCCAGAATTCAATCCTTATTAGCGACACTATCGAATGGTGTAATAACACAGTGTGTGTTTTTATCCAAAATCAACGTGTTCGATTCCTGCCAAGGAATATTGTTTTTTTCAAAAATCCAAAGATGCAGTTTTAATTTTCATCAAAATAAATATTTATTTTTTTATTTTTTTTCATTCACAATGAGTTTTAAATTCGCGCCAATCACGTTACGCTCACTTTTGAAAATTAGTACATTCTATTTTTAAATCTCTAATGGACCAATGCATTCATTCAATAATAGCTGCACCCCGTGGTTTCAGCCGCGTTATGGAAGATGAAAATGATGGTGATGATGATGATGATGATGATGATAATTATGATCCTATGTGAAAAGTATCCTATGTGTGATTCCAGGCTATAAGCTATCTCCATTCTAAAATTCATTAAAATCCGTTCAGCCGTTTGATTGTGAAGTAAAATGATGATGATGGTGATGATGATGAAAGTATCCTATGTATTATTCGAGGATATAAGCTATCTCCATTCCAAATTTCATCAAAATCCATTCAGCTGTTCGAGAGTGAAGTAAAATGATATTGATGATATTGATAAAAAATATCCTATGTGTTATTCCAGGATATAAGCTATCTCCATTCTAAATTTCATCAAAATCCATTCTACCGCTTGAGAGTGAAGTAAAATGATGATGATGTGGAAAAGTATCCTTTGTGTTATTCCAGGGTTTAAGCTATCTCCATTCCAAATTTCATCAAAATCCATTCAGCCGTTCGAGAGTGAAGTAAAATTATGTAGATGATGATGATGAAAAATATCCTATGTGTTATTCCAGGGTATAAGTTATCTCGATTCCAAATTTCATCAAAATCCGTTCAGCCGTTTGAGCGTGAAACAGTAACAAAAATACACACCCACACACAAACTTTCGCCTTTATAATATCAGCGTAATCATGTAACTAATAAAAAACAGTGCAGTAATGTATTTCAATACTTACTTACCGCATTGTTAAACTGTGCAGTAATGAATTTCCATAATTACTTTTCTGCATTGTTTTTATTGAACAGGAATGAGATACTTTCTGCTCACGTTTTAGGTGAACAATTGTGATTTACTGTGTAGTGCCACAGAATAGTAGTGGAGAGAAAAATATTAAACAGCGAAAAATTACTGTCTATCTCCAACATACTCGCAGCAGGACAAGTGGACACATATCAAAAACAAAAAACAAGGAATACACATCGGCTGTGCAATTTCAAAACCTAGCAAGGGTAATTTATTGAAAAAAACGTGTTTTTGCATTGTGCGTCCTGCTAGGTATATTCTCATAGAATGGCATTGTCCAAATTACAAAAAACACTCACAAACGATTTTTTTCTTCTTCTTAAACCTAGCAAGTACGCATCGCCACCAAACAATGTATAATAAACAATTTAAAAACATAGTATAGGACAACGACCATTTCAAAACCGGCTAATAGACAGTTCTAGACGTCTGCATTGATGATTAATGCCGTGAAGAACAAAGACGCTGAACTGTAAGTATTATTACAGAGTGTTTATTGAGTTTAAATTGAAATTGTTATGACAACAAAATTGAGGTTATGACAAAACTGGCGTGCGATGATTTGAAACTAATCGTCATTGTTTTTTTTACACATGTTTTAGAACACAGTCTTATGTTGCAAGAATCTGTGCCCGTGGCATTGCCCGCGTGGTTATTTCATTTAAAAATGGCCCATACGCGTTATTCCAGGACCAAAAGTGCGTATAAAGTACAATATACTACATATTTTCAGATTATTCCTTAACAGACTTACTCACCGCTAGTAAAAACACCTATTCCACGAGTGACAGCGATGACGACTCTTCCAATTTAAATAGACAGCTGATACCAGCGATTGTTGATAACCCTGTCTTGCCTTCCATCTTAACATCACTTTTCGAAATCGGTTTATATCGCTACCTATCAGGTAGTTTCAGGTTCAGTAATATTTACGGACCACCAATAAGTTGAAACATTTAGAGAGCAAGAAGAAGCTTTTCAGACAAACAGCACATGTGAAGAACCCACAAAAAAAACAAACAAAATAAGATGGAACAAAATGAAACATCCGTTTAAACAAGAAACTTTAGCAAAAAAAGTCACAAAAATTATAAATTGTTTACATTAGATGATAGAAAAAGCAAATGGAATCATTATTGGAATATGTCATATGAACTGCGTTGAAATTTTCTTAACAAATGTACAAGAATTGAACAGATTAAAAGAAAAAAAGTATCAGAAACTAATCCTAATCCAAAATTCTTGAAAAATGAAAGTAGGTACTATTACTTACCAAACAATATCGTTCTTTTTAAATACCATTGGCCATAAAACTGATGCAGTTTTAACAGAACTCAGCAGTGCTATAAAGCGAAAACAATTGTATGGTGATGTCAAAGAAAATAAGGGAGGGAAGAAAAAGAAGTATGCAAGAGATATTATGAGAGAACACATTTTGAGCTTTTAACCCTGCTCATTATAGACGAAGCAACGCTCCATTGGCAAAATATCTGCCTAGAACATTAACGCTCGAGCAAATGTTTAAGGATTTTAAGACCAAAAATTCAGATTCAGCGTGCTGCAAAGAATTGTACCGACAAACAATAAAAAACATGAACATATCCGTCAAGTATCAAAGGGGAAAAATGTGTAGATTGTGGTGTATTCGAACAAGAAGTTGCAAAATACGCTGGTTGAAGTAACATTCATAAACGGGAACCGAAACATGTTTTATAAGCACGACTTTGATGAGCCTTATGAGGAACTTGATTTCCTAATGGACAAATTTAATCCTTATTCAATGCCTGCACTGAAAACTTCGCCTAGAGGTATAAAAGAAGGAATTGTGGCAAAATTTCTTCCGCTAATGCCATTTAATAGAAGAGAGTTTTGGCTTCGTTTACCAACTAGCAATGATTCTCAAGATTTAGTAAGTAGTGGTCAAATTTCCTATGACTCTGTGTCTCTCTATTCTATGTTCAGTATTTTAGGTCAATACTGTTTATTGCAATTTCTCATTACTTAATAAATAAATACAGTATGATTCAAATATAAAACTTTGTTTTTATTCGACGCTTTACTCATGCTAGGTTTATAAAATAGCTATAGTAGGAATTTATCATTCATCGAAACCAGACAAAATCTCATTTACAACACTTACTAGGAATACGAAACAGTTATCACCTTAAATTATAACTTATTGAAACAAGATCAAAACCTAGTAACACATCTTACTATCAAATAACTTCTTTTATTATCAAATTGTAAATAAGGTCTGCTCTAATCTTAAATAACCATTTATTCATTAGTAAGTGCTTTATTACGTGTACTATTAACGCAAAACAAAAAATAATATATCTTTTGGCTCTACCCCTGTCAAGCTAACAGTCATAGTTTAGTTACGGCAAGTCTTCAAAGTAGCAAACTAGTTTTTTCGCTCTCCTGTAAAAAATGACTCGTGTCTCTTACTATGTTTTAAAATTGCACAGCCGATATAGTAGCATTGTCTCGTGCACAAGCATTTCTGTTTGGACGTTTTTTATCCCTTTTCGTTTACAAATAACGGAAACACGACCACGTATCGTATGTTTTGATCAAATTCTTAGTGGAGTTTGGTAGACGATCGTTTTGCAATCTAATGACACCGGGTTCAATCCTCGACCACACCTATTACTTATGTTTAGTTTACTTCACCCCACGGGTTTGCATGCGTACAAATTTTGCCCTCTCTCTTCCCCCTTCCCGTCTCCCTCCTCCCTTCCCGTCTCCCTCCCCCTACCTCTCCACCCTTCTTTCCCTACGTTCCCCTACCCCTCTTTACCCTGTCCCCACTAAAACCCCTAACAACAGACACCAAACCCCACCCCACAAACTCCGCTCCTTTATTTTTAATCGACTTCAGAAAAGGAGACGGTTATGTATTCGGCTGTATGTTTTTTTTTTGTTAATGTCGGTCGATATATCCTTCAATTGCAGACCGCTTTTAAAAATTCTATATTTTTTTTAAAGGGCATGCTCTCCAAGTGGTCCCATATAAATTTTATCAACATTGATTCAGCAGTTTTTCGAGAATCAATAGTTTTGTTGAGTAAATCCATTCGATTTTGTGTTTATATTACCCTTATATTGTGTTTATCTCTAAGATTTCTAAACCGATTTATATGGTTGTTTTTTTATTGAAAAGGGTAAACTTTCCGTGTAGGCACATATAAACTTCATCAAAATTGGTTCAGTATTTTTATTAGAAAAACAATTTGTTTTATAGTTTATGTTCTGTAATATCTTGGGATTTCTGAATCGAATTAGATGATTGTTTTTACTTGATTAAGAAGACCTCTAGTGAGGTACTGTATACATTTCATCAAAATTGGTTTAGTAGCTTTAAACAAGCATTAATTTAATTCACTGTGTTATAATTTTTAGGTCTGGATTGCAAGTCAATTTCGAACAATTTAAGGACGTTCAAAGATGCTGAAGTTTTGCACGTGGGTGTAGTTCTGATGACAATAAAAAAAGTAAAAAAGTAGTAGTAGTAGTAGTAGTGTAGTAGTAGTAGTAGTAGTAGGAGCAGAAGCAGCAGCAGCAGTAGTAGAATAAAAAAAAACGCAACAATAAAATGATGGAAAATGGTCAAAACTAATTCAGTTGTTATATAATTATGTAGGTCTTATTAATCCTTGGTTTTAATTTACGAACACTTTGGGGTCTTTGGCATATTCTTTCTGATGTTTCTATGTCTTCTCAATTTTAAAGAAAATAAAAGTGACGTTTTCTTATAAATAAAAGGAAAACTAAGATCCGCATATTTTATGAAATGATTTCGTGAAATTGAATTATGCTGCGAACAAAAACTTGGTAAAAGTAGAGTTGTTTTATCCTACACCGACTATCTACATCATTATGCTTATTTACAAATTTTATGATTACACATAGAAATAAGTACTTCCCGTAGACCCGTTTTGATTTCCATGATAGCGTCAAAATATGCGATATATACGATCGTATCTTTTGCGTTGACTTAGAATTTAGTTCTTTTCATAGCTCCAATGGATGGCAGACCTGAGTATTCGATATGATTACCAATTCAAATGATACGCGTTCCTGACAAAAATATCTTGACAGATAGTGTGGTATATGAGGGTAGGTTTCTTAGAAGGAGGGGGGGGGGGGGGTGGGCAATTTGTGTGCGGTTTGAAAAGTGACGTCATTCGCCAACGGTTATTCGCCGAGGATGACAAAATGAGGATGAAACGTCGGGGACATTTGCGGCGGGTGTGCTCGGCCTGGAGCGCGCCGGGACGGATAACGAGCGAGAACCCGTTGAAGAACGGTACTGGAGACCACGGGTTCCATTTCGGAGGGACTACAAGGCGGTGAGTTTACCGATATCCATTGACAATAAAGTCATTCCAATGGAAATAGACACGGAAACCGTTATATCGTGTATAAGTAAGGCGACGTATGAAAAACATTTTAAAAATAATAATATATTACCATACAAGTTATGCTTAAATTTTTATGATGGTTCAAAAATTCAACCACTAGGGGTGATAAAACCGATTGTCAAATATAGCGATAAAGTCAAGCAGCTCGAATTGTTTGTTATTGAGGGGGGTACTACCTCGCTTTTAGGAAGACAGTGGTTAACAGAGTTAGAAATATCAGTGCCAGATTTTCATTGTAACCATATTGGAAATATTGACAATGAAATAAATGTTTTATTAAACAGGTATAAGGAGTTGTTCGACGGGAGTCTGGGAAGGTTCACAGGGGCCCAGGCCACCCTTCAGGAACGTGAAGGTGCGGTGCCCGTGTAGCGAGTCGATGCAGAGCTGGACACCATGCTGCGCGCGGGGGTCATCGAGCCTGTGGACTGCTCCGACTGGGCCTCACTACTGGTTCCAGTAAACATGTCGGACGGATCGCTCAGGGTTTGCGTAGACTATAAGGTGACTTTGAATCCTGTTTTAGTGATCGATCGTTTCCCTTTGCCTAAGATTGACGATGTAGCGTTAAATGGGGCTCAATTTTATAGTAAAATAGATTTATCCCAATCTTACAACCAGGTCGAGTTGGATGAGTCCAAAAAGTATACCGTAATTAACACGCATCGAGGCCTATTTCGTTACAACCGGCTAGTTTTTGGATTATCGTCAAGTCCGGGCATTTTTCAACGAATAATGACTATCTTACTAAAGAACATACCTAACGTGGCAGTATTCATTGATGACGTCATAATTGGTGGTAAAAATAGGCAGGAACATTTAGACGCACTACAGTTAGTGTTCGAGCGAATGCTCGCGAGCGATTTCCGCTTAAAAGAAAACAAATGTGTTTTTCTTTTACGAGAAGTGTCCTACCTAGGTTATATTTTATCAAAAGATGGCATTAAAGTTGACCCGATGAAAGTGGAGGCAAAATCCCTATACCACAAAATGTACCGGAATTACTTCCGTTCTTAAGGTTAGCTAACTTTTTCTCAAAATTTGTTAGAATTTTTAGCCGTAGATTACTCCCACTGTATAACTTACTTAAGAAAGGTGTGGACTGGCATTAGTCAAATGAATGCGAAATTGTATTTAACGGGATTAAAAATGTGTTGACCAGTCCACATGTGTTAGCGCATTATAAGCCGAGTAAAGAGCTTATTGTGACTTGTGACGCAAGCGCTGCGGGTGTCGAGGGCGTGCTATCACAGCCGTGCGCCAGCGGCGGGGACTGGGGAGTGCCCGGTGGCTTTTGTGTCGCGGACGCTGACGACCGCTGAGATGAATTACTCACAAATACATAGGGAAGCTCTGGCTATAATTAGTTATTAAGTTTCTTGGTGGAGGGTATCGAGTCAGCCTAAAATATAGGTCGGTGTTTTAAATACGGCTCCCGCAGGACAGACTCATCCTCCTCCTGTGTTATCTGTTCGTTTTGAGGTGAACACAGTATTTTCATTTATAGGGAACCGTACCCTATAAATGAAAATACTGTGTTGCTGTTGGTAGTGCACTTACCTTCTATGCTTAGTGACCCAGGCGAATCTAGGCCGGAGATAGCATTTGTGTGATCAGCATAAATGTATTACTAGTGTATTGATGCGTGTGTACATGCCAACCGGGACACAGGGAGTGCCATTCTAGTGTGTAAACGTAGATTTTATTAAAACAGTATTGTATAAAAACATTATGGTTATAAATGGATACGAATTTCCGTAATACTATTTGTGTTTACCTGTTTGAAAGAGATTATAACGATTGTTTACGATATTTCTTGAGAACATCTAATTTCATGATACAAAAATATTATCCAATGTTGTCTTGTTATTTTCTGATAATAATTGTTTGCAAAAATAAATGCCGTTTCACAATGAGTACTGAAATCATAATTTTAGCAATTACCTGTAACCTGTTGACGGGTGAAATATGACTTCCAACCACTTTTTAAGCGACTACACAAAAGGAGATGGTTATATGTTCGATTGTATGTATGTTTTTTTTACCTTATTGTGTGGATTAAAACTGTTCATAATATTTGCAGTCACACTCAACATTGACTATGTTTACATTGTGCCTATTTTTAACCGTCTTCGAAAAATAGTAAGTTCTTAAATTGATGTGTATTGTTGAAAATCCTTACCAATATATAAAAGTGAAACGTTGTCTGTTTATTTGTTTGTTTGGGGACCTTTCACGCGATAACAACTAAACGGATTTTGGTGAAATTTAGAATGGAGATAGCTTATACCCTGGATTAAAACATAGGATCCTTTTTATCCCGTAAAGTTGTAAGTTTCCTCGGGAAAACTGGAAAATGTTGATTAATCACTGTAAGGAACGGTTGCCACCACAGAATGGTCTGTGGTTGCCTTAGAACCGAAATAACAAGTATGTCAAAAAACATCCATAGCATTGGTTCTATACCTACTTTTGCATTGGTTTTTAATATCCTAGATGAGAATAGGGTGTTTTTTTTTGCGATAAGCAATAGTCCGCTCGTACGAAGTCGCAGGCGGGAAAACTAGTGATTCATAAATGTTAGTCTATATGGTATTATATCTAAACATACCTTTAATGTGTTACTTGTCTACGTATATCTTGGAAATTACAAGTCCCATTGCAATAATTCTTTTTGTAATAGTTTTGATTTCTTTCAACTTAGGGAATAACTAGTAAAATTTTGATCAAAATCGTCTCGGTAGTTTATGAGATACGGTCCGTTAACTGTTTCCAGTATGTTTTTTTATGGCAATTTAACGAAACTAAAATGTAAAAAAATAAAAACTAATAAAAAATAATTTAACCGACTTCCGAACGATTTTATGCAGACGTATTTTTTATAATTCAATCACACATAACACACATTCAACACATTCATAACGATCTTACTTATTTTGTAAAGCTGAAATTTTGTGATACATTCAAAATTTACGAATAAACGTACATTTTTTGCGAAACTAGCGCGATGCACGAGCGAAGCGTCTCTGTTTCAGCTTGGGCAAAAATGCTTTCGTATGTCCGGATGTCAGTCCGGATCTCTATTCTCCTCTACAGGTCGCATTTATCAACGTTAAACGAATTTTAAGATTTTTTTATTCATCGTGAAGATTTGTTTAGGGTGGTACTTTCCCCAAAAAAGGGAATAAAGGGGGCTACTGAATATCTCCGCCATATTAGATCTGATTAAGATGGTTATTTTTTTTAGTAGAAAGGTACTTTAAATTAGTCTCATAAAAATTTGGTGAAGATCTGATGAGGATCTTCGTCGTGATGAGCAGAATAGCTCCTCACAATGCAGTAAAATTTCTCACTTTTAGGTTTCTACCAGTGGAATCAGCACTTTACCTACTAGGTAAAGATTGATGGAGCACCTTGGTTATAAATGTTAGTTTTACAATAAGATAACTAGCACTGCACCGCTAGATTGTGTGCAAAAAAGTTTGTACGCGCGAGGTCTACAGCTCACAGAGCCACTAGTTTTAATTACCCTAGACTAGACCATTTTTACACAACTGCTTAAAAAAGGAGTGTAATGTTTTCAAGGTTCGTGTAAGTATGTTTATATGTATGTGAGTTTCTGTATTCCACCATACATCATCACGAGTAACATAGTTTTTTTATTTAAATAACATTTTGGCAAGTATAAATGGTATGGCTACAAAATAAAATGCGAAAAAAAGTTATTTTGTTTAATTATAAGTATCGAATTGAAGGCCTTGGTGAGCAGGTTCCAACAATATATAATTTATTTGCTTATGTTATTTTTTGGCAGAGCAGGCGTGTTTTTGATTTAATAAATTTAAGTCAATTAGTTTTTTTTATCGATTGCTTGGCAGTTAATCATCGGATTAATCTTTCGACAAACCCTCAAACCCTCATCGCAACTCGCATCGCAATAGGTCCAGTAGTTTTTACGTGATGCGCGAACAAATATACAGTCAAACTAACAAACAAACAGAGAGACACGATTTTAAAAAATGTTCTATTCTTGTCCATCGAAGATGGTAGCACGCTAAGCCTAGAATATAAACTGGATTTACAGGTGCCGGAACACACCTAGGCTGTGCTAGGCGACAGATTCACGACTAGATGATGGTAGCTAGCCAGCCGAGCACTAGAAACTGCTCTACCACAAAATCAAAATGCAAATGCCAATACAAAATCCTGTCCTATTCAAGTTACGATCCAAAGAAAAGTTAGATGTTGTGTGGGAAGCGGTCTACCCTCGTTAGATTAAAGAAGTTTCAATTCTAAACTTTATAAATCTAATCTACCGTCGAGAATAGATGCTCAAAA
The DNA here is from genome assembly GCA_946251855.1 of Alsophila aescularia. NCBI lineage: Eukaryota > Metazoa > Arthropoda > Insecta > Lepidoptera > Geometridae > Alsophila > Alsophila aescularia. The sequence goes on along the minus strand of OX276383.1, from coordinate 17,686,634 downwards.
TCAAGCGTTTGATGAGTACGTAGGTTTGAGAGAAGGTGATATATATCTCAATGTTCAGGCAAGTATATTATTTTTCTTTTTAATTTCAATTACTCTGTATGCTAAACAATTTTTCTAAAAATGTAGAAAAACTTGTGGAGTATATTAAATGTAGTTTGAAATTTTCGGCTAAAGTTAGGCCGAAAATTGGCGACAACCCTAACGAAAAAACTTAAGTTATCAGTGGCCGTATTACAGAACTTGGTTACAATCGGATTATCACTTTCTTCAGAGCAATTTCGACTCTATCGCAAGGCATTAGTGATAGCGATATTGACAATCCGATTGAAGCCAAGTTCTGTGGTCGGGGCCCTGTGGCCCTATTACAGAAGTTGGTTACAATCGGATTATTACTTTTTTCATAGCAATTTCGACTCTATCGCAAGGCATTAGTGATATCGATATTGACAATCCGATTGAAGCCAAGTTCTGTGGTCGGGGCCCTGTGGCCCTATTACAGAAGTTGGTTACAATCGGATTATTACTTTTTTCATAGCAATTTCGACTCTATCGCAAGGCATTAGTGATAGCGATATTGACAATCCGATTGAAGGCAAGTTCTGTGGTCGGGCCCCTGCAGTGCTATAACGCAATGTTGATCATATTGGTTTCAAGCCGTCAAATTCAATAATGCTTTGCGATAGAGTCGATTTTGCTATTTAAAAAGTGACAATCTGATTGAAGCCTAGTTCTATGGTCGGGGCCCTGCAGTGCGATTACGTAATGTTGATCATATCGGTTTCAAGCCGTCAAATTCATTAGTGCCTTGCAATAGAGTCAATTTTGCTATGAAAAAAGTGACAATCTGATTGAAGCCAACTTCTGTGGTCGGGCCACAGGGCCATTATTCTGTATTGCCAATAAGACACGTTACGCGCCGCGTTAAGATATCTGCGTGGAATCGTACGGCAATTGCCGTACTGACGTCACACGTTTTCGGCAAGGAATTTCATGCGGCATAGTGAATAAGCGCCCAGTGGCCCAATTCCATAACTTGGCTACAATCGGATTATCACTTTTTTCATAGCAAATTCGACTCTATCGCAAGGCATTAGTGGTTGCGATACTGAGAATTCGATTGAAGCCAAGTTATGGAATCCGGCTGCAGGTCTCATATACCTAGCGGCACGTTTCGTTCACCGCTAGAACGAAACGTGGCGGGGATCTTGGCACAGCCAAAGTTTTTTTTTTTTTTTTTCTACCCTAGACTGTCCCACTGCTGGGCAAAGGTCTCCCCCATATCCTTCCAAGATTCTCTTTCCTGAGCCGCCTCGTACCAGCCCTCTTGGTAGGCGTCTAGGTCATCTCGCCACCTCTTTCTGGGCCGGCCTCGGCGGTGTCGTCCATTTTCAGGCGTCCACTGTGTCATGAACTTTGCCCACCGGTCGGGATGCATACAGCTAAGATGACCCGCCCAATCCCATTTGAGCTTGGCAGCCTTGTAGCCTACGTCCGTAATGCCTGTCCTGGAGCGTAGCATAGTGTTCCGAACTCTATCGGATCTTTTCACACCTAGAACGCTACGCTCCATCGCTCTCTGGCAAACCCCAATTCTAGACTTTTGTGATTCGGTCAGAGACCAGGTCTGAGCACCGTAGGTTAGGATAGACAAGATACACATGTCGATGAGTTTGCGCTTCAGTGAAAGTGGAAGGTTGCCCTTCATTAGCGACTTCATGGACCAGTAGCTCCTCCAGGCGTTTTCGATGCGGCAATCGATTTCTTTATCTTGTCGGTTGCTGAAGGAAACTATCTGGCCCAAGTAGATATAATCATCGACAAAATGTATTACTTGCCCATCTACCTCGACCCTACGTTTCATGCTATTGATCATCAGTTGATTTTTGGACCGATTCATCACGAGTCCTACATCAAGGCTTGCCGAGCTCAGCTGTTGGAGCATCTGTTGAAGTTCAAGGCCGGTTGGGGCAAAAAGGACAATATCGTCGGCAAAGCGGAGGTTTGTTATTCTCTTATTGCCAACTTCAATGCCTTTTGTTTCCCATGAGGCTGCCAATTTTCGGAATATTTCCTCAAGGGTACTCGTAAATAGATTGGGAGAGAGCGGATCACCCTGTTTAACACCTTTTAGTATTTTAAATGAGGGTCCTGCGGAATAAAGTTTTATGTTTGCAGAGCTGTTTTTATAGATGTTTTTTATAAGATCTATAAGGTTTTTCGACATTTTGATTTTCTAAAACTGTAAATATTTCTGAATGTTTAATACTGTCAAAAGCCTTCGTATAATCTACAAAGGCCAGATATAAGGGTTTGTTTTACTATGAATATTTTTCTAGAAGCTGGTTAAGTGTTTGAAGGTGGTCGGTTGTGGAGAAACTATGGCGAAATCCGGCTTGCTCGGGTGGTTGATGCTTGTCTAGTTAACTGTCTATGCGATTATGTATGACTTTTATGAATGTCTTGTAGATGTGTGAAATTAAGCTTATGGGACGATAATTTCCGATATCACTTCTGTCACCTTTCTTGTGCAGAAGGACTATATTTGAGTGGCACATTGTATTAGGTACTTTACCTGACTGCAATATGGTGTTAAACAGGTTGGTGAGGTGGGGTAACAAGGTGATAGAGCCAATTATCAGAGATTCCGTGGTGATTCCATCTTCTCCAGAACTCCTATCGTAGTGCATACTGATTAGTGCTCTGTGCACTTCGAAACCGGATATTGGAGGGATGGCGTCAGGGTCAGGGAGATTGTTTTCTACACTTATATCGGGCTGTAACTGTGAGTGATTGGAGTAAAGCGATTTGTAAAAATTTGTGGCTATTTCTAGGATTTTGTGTCTGCTGTAATGTTTTTTCATCGCAATCTTTAAGGCTGTTAATCCAAGTTTTTCCTTTTGTGATGCCTTGTTTCACAACTCTCAGTGAAGTGTGGTTTTCTAGAGCTGTTTTTACTAAATGTGTATTGAGATTCCTAACGTCTTTCCTTATACTTCGTTTGACTTCTTTATCTATTGTCCTGTATTCTGCCGAACCTATTTCCTTTTCTGTTCTCTTTTCAATCAAACTGATTGTGTGAGCCGTTAACTTTACTTTGTTTTTGGGTGTGCTTTTAATATTTTTACTACTTTTATTTATTCCTGTTATTATAGCATTGTACTGAGCTTCTGGATCATTTTCGTCGACTGCAAGATCTTTAAAATAATTTGATAGTTCCAAATAAAATTTGTCTGAATTATTTATAAGAGTCTCTTTGGAAATTCTTTTAAATCGTTTTGTGAACAATTTTGCGCGATGGATTTTGAAGTCAAACTTTATTTTGGCTCGAATGGGTCTGTGATCGGAACTGTATTTGATTTTATTGATAACACCGACGTCTTTGATGAATTGTTTGTCGGATGATAAAACGTAGTCAATTTCGTAACGTGTAGTACCATCGGGTGAAACCCAAGTCAGGCGTCGTTGCGATTTCTTGAAAAATAAGCTGTTGGAAATATGCAAACTTTTCCCGAAGGCAAACTGGATAAGACGAGCACCTCGCTCGTTGCGGTTCCCTAAGCCAAAATTGCCAAGAGTGTCATTGCTATCCAGTTCTTGCTTACGTTTAGCGTTAAAATCACCAAGGACCAAATTCCATGTGCCCTTATTTTCATCGCACGCTTTGTTTACAAGGTCGTAAAAATCTTCTACGTCTTCATCAGAGTATGCTGATGTAGGTGCATAAATTTGTACAATCATAAGCGTCTTGTTTGGTGCTAGTTGGAATTTAAGCACAGCGACACGTTCTGAGTATCCTAAAAACTCGATGATGTTATCCTTCCACTTCTTTGCCACCATGAACCTCACACCGTGTTGTCCACTGGTTTCACCGAAGTAGAAAAATATAGCGTCGTCCCGTTCTTCTGTGTGTTCACCCTCTCTTCTAACCTCTGAAAGACCTAAAATGGCCCAGCTAACGTCTTTTAGCGAGTTTTCGAGTTCTATAAGACGTTCGTCTTTCAACAGTGTGCGCACGTTATAAGTAAGAACGTTAAATGTGTCAGTATCCTGAGTTTGCCTGAGGTTGTTTGACGGTTGATCGATTCCGCCCGGAGATTCTTAGCTCCCCTGACTCCAGTGCTGGGCCAGTGTCCGTCACCATCAGCACAGCCTCTGGAGCCGCCGGGCATTTGGGGCCTGTTTCCTATTCTACTTTCCATGAAATGAGGGGTTCGGACCGTAACCCGCCACGCTGGTCCAGTGCGTGTTGGCAGGTCGCCAGAGCCTCGTTGGTTAGTTAGCAGGGTGCACCACGGGCAGGTGAGGTTGGCTTGAGTCTTATAGATGTTGATGAAGACCCCGTACACCCCAAAGTTTATATATTGTGTTAAAATGTTGAATACTTTTTATCCCGAAAACTGACTGTGCCAAGATCCCCGCCACGTTTCGTTCATCGCTAGACTTACGTACCGCCAGGCCAGTCGCACTCCGCAACAAGTACAAATATTATACATACACTTTGCGGCCGCAATAATAGCGAGAGTTGCTATGTATCTAAATGACTTTACTCAGTTATCTTTCTGTACTTGTACTATTATTTATTCTGTGGTACCGCTAGCTATACCATTCTGTGTAAGGTACCCACCTTACTAAAGTGAACTAGCAATTTGTATTGTGGCTAATGTGTGGCTATAAGCTTTTAATATGGCACTTTTTTATCTTGCTAATATAGCATTTTTTTATTAAGCTTGCTTCTTAACAATAATTTGAAAAAAATAGTTTTTTTTGCTATATCTGATAATTATGCTAATTAACGTAAATTTTTTATCTTGGCCTCAGTGTATTCCAGTTTTAATATAAAAGTAGGCGAGACCAATTTGGCGAGTAGATCTAATTAGCCTAAGTAGGATTGGCTGTATTTTCGATGGGAAATAAAATTTAATTTGATGCCCGTCGAAATATCCATAAATAGCTGAAGTAGTGAATTTGTTTTTGTCTGAAAATATTAGGGAAATTAAAGTTAATTTATGTTTATTTCGTATTTACTAGAATGGTCTTGGCCAAACGGTAAATTATGCGATTGATTGTAATGGCACCCAGTTAGTATCTACCTGAAATAAGGACAGTATAGTGTCATAGGCTATTTTTTTACCCGACTATGGCAAGGCAATATAATATCATCATCATCAGCCTGTATCCGTCCACTGCTGGACATAGGCCTCTCCCAATGAACGCAATATAATATATTCAAACTAAAAACTTGGACCAATTTTGACAAGCGAGGTGGCATTTTTTTGACAGATTTGTTATTTTTTTCCATGGCAACCACAGACCATTCTGTTGTGCTGTACCAACCGTTCCTTATAGTGAGTAATCAACGTTTTCCAGTTTTCCCGCGGTAACTTTCAATTTTCCGGGATAAAATGTATTCTGTGTTTTATTCTAGGGTATACGGTATCTCCATTCTAAATTTCAATCAAAATCGTCCAGCCATTATCACGTGAATGCTCCCCAAACAAACAAACTAACAAACAGACAACGTTCCTCTTTTATATATTGGTATGGATAAATGACCATGTGGGCAAAGCCACGGGTTTTTTGCTCAGAATCAGCAAAATGCATGTTTTTGTAATCTCTAATTTGGTATAATTCGCTATTTATTCTTAAAGTAGACGTTTCACGACAAACAAACGACCGTGCGCCCTGTCACAGCCCAACCCGATTTTTGTTAGGTTTAATCTCGCCATTGTACATCTACTATACATATATATATAAAGTGATGTTTTTTTGTTCGACTTCGATGCCTGCGCGCATCACTGTTGAAACTTTGTACAGTTGAGTTGGTACTTGCGTCACAGAATAAATAATAGTACAAGCTTGCGTGAAGGCCCAACATTAAAAAAATGCAAGAAAATAATAATTTAAAGAGGCATTGCAACGCTTGCCGGGCATTAAATCATCTAAGTTTATACTTATGAACACATAGATAACTATACTAACTATCTTTATTGTACACCAAAAAATTACATAAAATTGAAATAAACTAAAATCTTATGATATATTGTTGTACAATGGGTGGTCTTATCTTATGCTTATATTAATGCAGTAACAAAAAAATAATACAATGAAGACAATCATAAATGATGATAACATCAACGATACTATTATAATATATTGTTAATTGGTTCCAAATAAATGAACTCAGGGTAAATGTTTAAAAATGTAAATACGTAGAATTTTATCAAAATCGGTGCATTCGTTTGGGAGCTATCATCTTTACTACCGTTCCCCCCTGTTTTAGCTAAAATAAAAACCATCTCGATCATTCAACTAAACGAAATTATGTACTTATATTGTACATTATAGGTACTACTTTTAGTCTTGGAATACCTTATATTACCAACATTTACCAACATTTACCTCAGTTAAATGTCCACACGGGCAAACCCGCGGGGTGTAGATAGTAAATAATAAATTAAAAAACAACACATAAAAATATAGAAAATGTCCTAACGGAAAAAAACCTAAGAACGCTGCATTAATTTGCTTCGTTGATGAATGTGAGTTGCACACCCGAAGAATGTCACATGTCTTGGGTGCCAAAATATGATATAAAAATTGTCCCGATTCAAAAATTAATTTCATACTATTGTACATCACTGTAATAATATTATACGAATAAATTGAATTCTGCTTGTAATAATTTATCAATTTATTTTTTTCTTAGAATATGTTAACTTGTTAACTTGGGTACAAGACCATCTAGACCAAATAAAACGGGACATTATGCTACAATTTAGCTTGGTTTTCATTTCATGCCAGTAAGCGTAATTTAATCTCCTTGTCTGAGTGCACTCTCATCTCATTAAAGCGACAGATGACTTCACAACACAACAAAATGCCTTTGGTTACAAATACGCCTTATAATTTTATTATTGGATTACAAAACAAGACAAAAGATCAAAAACTTAAATCTAAGGTCGGGTAAAAAATACTCGGATACTCTTGCGATGAAGAACAATCGATTGACGAATCGCTTGTCAAAATTGGATCAAGATTTTAGTTTGAACATATAGTCATTCCTTTGCTTCTCCGTATCCGGGTAAAAAGAAAGACACTCTACTCGTATACCTAAATATGAATCGATTGATACCTCGTTTGTCAAAATCGGACCAATAAGGGCGACTGTGAAACATCCAGATACATACATTAGTTACTGTAATTACCCTTTCCTTGCTTCGCCGTATTCGGGTAATAAGCCAAATAAGCAAAATTCCGACTAGAATGAAATACATTGATGATGATGGTTAAGTCTTGGACACTTATTCTATTTCCCCGCGTCGCCGTTTGTCGAACTCAATCTGCTAAATTAAACATTTGGTACCAATGCATTGTAACGTCCAGTAGCAGTGTCCAGTATGAATTATTTACAGCATTTCAACGGGGAAAATATGAAAAAAAAAGTACTTTCGAGGCACGATGATCTTATAAATAGCCGTAATGGAAAGTAAGACACGATAACTGCGCACGCGATCGAATGCCGTATAATAATTGCCGTGCAATTCCTAATCAATTATGTGAATATAAATGATTTTTATATAAATAATATTGTTTTTTACTACGAATAAATATACATTATATCATATTAGAATGTACAATAGAAAGAAGTTCAATAATTAAATTTGAAACTTAACACATCAAACCCAGCACTTATGTATAATATGTAAAGCTATTCACACGCTTGCCGCAGGGACAATCTAGGTTTATAATTGATATTTTAGATATATTTTTAGAGAAAAGCTACACGTATTTGGGTCATTGGATCATTTCTGTACTTACTGCTGTATAATACTAACTAGTCTTTCAAATTACTGGATAAAATGCTCAGTTGTCCAGAATGGCACCTTTGTACAGAATACGACAGTTTTAGAATAATACCTTTTTATGTTTGTTTTTAAACCTCTGTCGTAGAAATTCTTTGACAAGTTTGTTTCTTTGTATCTACCTACCTTCAAAATGAACTACATGGCATCACCATTCTAATTCAAAGAGGTTGAATTACGCTTATTGGCGTTTCAAATAAGATTGCGGTGTCATTATTAACAGTCTATGTATGTAGGTATGGTTGTATGGATGAATATATGTATCTATGTATGTGGGTATGTGGATGTTCCACCGTAGCATTCACCCCTATTAGTTCGATTTTAATACAATAGAGGCGACGCTATGGTGGAATATCCACATACCCACAAACATGGATTCATACATACATACATACATACATACATACATACTTACATAGACTGTTAAACTCATTACCCTTCCCTTTGTTTGCTGTAGTCGGGTATAAAAGTCTGCGAGGCTACATGTCTCATACGTCACAACAACCGTTTTTTGTTCAAATTAGTGAATCAAAACACAGGTATAAAATCGAAAGATGATGATGTCATTCGTACCTAACCGTGAGAAGCCGGGGCGAGTCGCTAGCCCAAAAATAATAAGATGTATCTCATGTATCTGTATTATTTTCGCCTTGATAATTGTTTGTTTTTTCGTAGGTACACAATGTAATGGTATTTTTATTTCCGCCCTCCGGAGCCTAGTAAATTACAACAGCTTTGTTCAAGAGACATTTAAAAATTAGGGCTTTGAAATGTTTTTACCGGAAAAGGTATTTTTAAGTACTTTAATACTTTAATCCGGAATAAAGTCGAACAGGTATTAAAACTGGACAAACAAACGGGATTCGTTACTAAGCGACTTCACACAAGGAGACGCTTATATGTTCGATTGTATGTATATATATATATATATATATATATATATATATACATATATTTATATATGTCGGTCGATTTCTCCGTCAAATGAAGACCGATTTAAAAATTCTTTTTTGTTTGAAATGGTGTACTCTCGGGTGGTCCCATATAAATTGTATCAAAATTGGTTCAGCAGTTTTTCGAGAATAAATAGTTTTTTGAGTAAATCCATTTGATTTTGTGTTTATATTGCCTGATTTTGTGTTTATCTCTAAGATTTCTTAACCGATTTATATGGTTGTTTTTTATTCAAAAGGGCAAACTTTCCGTGTAATCTCATATAAACTTCATCAAAATTGGTTCAGTAGTTTTATGAGAAATATATATGTTTTATAGTTTATGTTCTCTAATATCTTGGGTTTTCTCAACCAAATTAGATGATTGTTTTTACTTGAGTGAGAAGACCTCTAGTGTGGCACTGTATAAATTTCATCAAAATTGGTTTAGTATGTTTAAACAAGATTTAATTTAATTCACTGTGTTGTAATTTTTAGGACTGGATTGCAAGTCAATTTTGAACAATTTCTTTGCACATGGTGGGTGTAGTTCTGATGACAATTAAAAAACTACAGTAGTAGTAGTAGTAGTCAAAGGAACCACACATTAGGATGATTAAACCCTTCAAATTGGGTTTTTTGGTTTGTCTTGATGAGATCTCTGGTTTTATGTGGTATCTAGGGTCTGATGATGGAGCCGGAATGTAGACACAGGAACACAACAACAAAATGATGGAACCCCTTCGATTTTGGGCTCATCTGGTTTATCTGGATGAGTTCTCTGATGTTATGTTGTATCCAGGGTCTGATGATGGAGCCGGAAGGTAGTCACAGGAACTCGACAGTAAAATGATATAACCCTTTCGAGTTTTGGCTCATTTGGTTTGTCATGATGAGTTCTCTGGTTTTATGTGGTATCCAGGGTCTGATGATGCAGCCGGATGGTAGTCATAGGAACTCAATAATCAAATAATGGAACCCTTTTGAGTTTGGTTTCATTGGGTTTATCTTCATAAGTTCTCAGGTCTAATGAGGTATTGAGGGTCTGATAATGGAGATGGAGTCATATGAACCCATTACTCAACCATCAAATGATGAAACTGTTTCGAGCTTAGGCTTATTTGATTGGTCACGATGAGTCCTCAGGTCTTAAGTGGTATTGGTGGTGTCTCGTAAGAGATTGCTTTAAAAAAGGACACATACATAACTACAGCATTTACAACTTATAAATCCATTTATTTTCGGTTTATATTTCTTCACATCTACGAGATGTGTAACTTTTTTTGAAACAGTTTCATTTCATTCCAGTGAAATCATAGATAATTTTCGTCAAAAATAATTCAGTTTTTATATATGTAGGTTTATTCATCCTTAATTTTAATTTACCAACGCTTTGAGTCTAAACTGAGTGAGTGTCTACTATTTTCTTTGCCTTATATTCTTGTTCATTGATTGTTGTTGATGTTTGCTTAGGCCACTCATAAACAAAAAAAATCAACCAGTTTTCAAAAAAAAAAAAGGCTTCATAATAAAAATGTTATTTTGTAAACAACCACTAAAGAGAATAAAATAATTACAACTGAGCCAGAACAGTATCATTTTTTCGAAATTACCAACGTTATAATAATGCAAAAATACAACATAAGATAACAAAGCAATTTTTGAAGGCAGTGCCAAACCGAGCCATAATATGGATGGGCTTATTTAAAAAGATAATGTCATAAACGGCTTGACGTGCTGTTTAAAATAAGCTTATAAAGTAATTACCTACAAACTTAAATTAAATTATTAAAGCTCTAACTTTATCAAGAAATTTGGATCTCTGCTGGTACTGGAACCGTGCCTCGGCATGCCTCACACCAATTCAGCCGCGGATGATGCCGGTTCGAGTCCCGTCCGTGATCCAAGATTAATTTTAGATATATGATTTTCGATAAGCAGGCGTTAATGATAAAATCATAAAAACTGCAATGAATACATCTATGAACAATTAAAATTATTATAGAAATATAAAATACCCGACTACGAACAAAATTATTGAATACGAGCTGACTGCCCGCAAAAATAATCACACTAATATTATAAATGCAAAAGTTTTTATGTACTTAAGGGCAAGTGTGTGTGTTTGTGTGTGTGTGTGTGTGTGTATGTATGTGTGTATGGGTGTGTGTGCGTTTGTGTGAGGGTGTGTGTGTGTGTGTGTGTGTGTGTGTGCAAGTGTGTGTTTGTGTGTATGTTTGTTACTTCTTCACGCTTATACGGCTGAACGTATTTGAAAAAAAAAACTTATGGAGGTAGCATTTTACCTGGATTAACACATAGGCTTCTTTTTATCCCCTAAAAATGCACGGTTCCTGAAGGACGCAGGTGAAACCTCGGGGCGTAGCTAGTATTGATATAAATTTAATGTTTCTTTTTTACTTACATATTTAACTTTAATTTAATAGTTGCAATTTAATTGCAACATAAGACTATAACTTTGTAAGAAGCTTAAAAGACAATTGCTACTTAAGGTTAGACATAAGAATTATATATTTTTGAAATGTTCTTTTATAGACCTTCATTTTGATACCTCACTCGGTATGTTTTGGTATTGTTTTGTTCCATTGGAAATACAATATGGCAGCTGTAAGCCGCCATATTGGTTTTCTTGTCACTGCATATATTCTGTAGCACTTTCATGATCAAGAAGAATCCAATAATACCTCATTTATCAAAATCCATCAAGCCGTTTAGGTGCGTCCACCTAAGAAAACGTACAAACATAAAAACAAAAGAACATAAATACAACCCAAACCCATAACCCTCCGTGCAGTCGGGTAAAAACAGGAATGGAACGGAAAAATGAGAAAAAAAACGAGCGCAATCGAAGAGGGCAAATTGTATTTTGCGTGCAGCTTTTTTAAGCATACATAATTTATATTAGTTTAAAAGTGCGAGTTGGATTCGCGCTCCAAGGGTTCCTTAAAAATTGTTACATTCATCAAAATAATTAGGTAACATTATGAATTTCTTAAAATATGAAAGCACCGAACATTGCTCTAAGGAAAAGATAAACTGGATCAAAGGACAAACTTAACTTTTCCGTTGGAAATCTGTTGTCTCCATACATCGACATAGGTCGCAGTCTGTTTACCAACTACAAATAAGTTCATAAACGCAAATGATAAGGAAGTGATCTTAGGGTACTTATTTTTGAGGCACGGAACACAAATAATCCATACGAATTATAAAAGTGAAACGTTGTCTGTCTGTTTGTTTGACTGTTTGGGGAGCTCTCACGCGATTACGGCTGGACAGATTTTGATGAAATTTGGAATAGAGATAGCCCAGGATAGCCATATACCCAGGAATAAAACACAGGATAATTTTTATCCCGGAAAATTGTAAGTTGAAAAACTGGCAAATATTGATTACTCGCTGTAAGGAACGGTTTCCATGGAAACGAAATAACAAGTCTGTCAATAAACATCTATGGCGTGCTTTAGCAACTTTTGCATTGGTTTTTAATGTGCTTATTTTTGCGATAAACTGTAGTCCGCGCGCTAGTAAAAAACAAAAACGAGAAATAACATCAACAGATAGGAAATGGCCGTCATTCAAGGTAAACAGCTAATACACATCATTGTTGCGGCTGAATGCAACAGTACAATGGGTCCACAACAATAGAGGAAAAGCTTTTACGGACCCCCTGGGGACAGACGGTTGTTCAAATTGGGCAGCAGTAAAGGTTTTTTACCCGACTCAGCGGAGGGTGTTGTGTTCATCTACTAATATATATTATGTTTGTTATTTTGTTGCACTATAAATACCAAATGCTTGGACTGACTTTGATGATTCTTACGTCAATATATTTGTCTTAATCTTGCGAGTGTCAATAAAGTCAAGACATTATTCAAAACCAATACCTATAGGTATTAATATATACCTATAGGCGACAATCACATGCCATAAAAAAGTATAACACAAAAAACGACGTTCTATGTAAAATGGGGTACCATTGAATAGTTATTCAAAAATTATCTTTATGTTAATCTCATCATTTTTTCAATTTGAATGACCATTTAGGGTCTATAACGAGTTAAAGCTGGTTAGCAATCGGTTTTTTTATGTGCTTAAATTTTCTTGTTTTAGTTTGAAGGGGTATACCTCCACCGTGCAGGTGTTCCCTCGTACATTTCATGAAAGTTAGTGGTATAAGGTTCCGTAAAAATATGCCAAAATATGCCTAAACTTGAACTCTCTCGGTCAAACTAGTCCACAAATTTAAGGTCGCTCAGCGAGCCATAGAGAGAGCTATGCTTGGAGTTTCTCTGAAGGACAAGATTCTCAATGAAGATATCCAACGGAGAACCACGGTGACCGACACAGCTCAAAGGATAAGCAAGCTAAAGTGGCACATGTGGGTAGACGAGTTCATGAGTGGCGTTCACGTTTAGGCAATCGTAGTGTAGGACGCCTTGTAGCCAGGTGGAGTGACGAGCTGCGAAAAGCGACTCGAAGAAAGTGGATGAGGAGAGCTAAAGACCGAGCTCAGTGGCGTGCATTAGCAGAGCCCTACGTCCAGCCGTGGACAGATAGATATAGGCTGATGATGAAGGTTCCGTAGTCAAACAAGGGACCCTTATAGTTTTGTAATGTCCGCCTGTCCGTCTGTCTGAATGTGACAGTAAAACTACAATGTTGAAATTTGCCACATTATATATCATCAGTTAATTTTCTGAATTTGTTCGTTAATCTACACAGCCGTGTCTCCTACTTTGCTTTTATTATTTATGATCGTGAAACAAGATAAAGGAATTTACAATGAAAAATGTAGCCAGCTCCTCAGGAACCAATATATTTATGCCATCTCTTTTATATATTTTCACGTAAGTATATTTGATATTTTGCTTACGTTTTAAAGGGTGTGATTTGTCTAAATTTCACTTTCTTTTTCAGCGTTAGCTGTCTTAGTATTGAGCATTATTTTTAACCGACTTCAAAAAAGAAAGATATCTGTTTAAAATAGATGACAGAGAGGCTTGATTCGATGTGCTGTTGACTGAGATTTGAGACGTTCATTTGATCTTCAGGAGAATACGCAACATCCATCTCCTACATTACATCTGAACTCAAACGAGTTGGTATTACCAGCTTCGGTCTTTCGTATATGTATCACATAGTTGTTTAAAAATAAACGCCTTGACAAAATATGTTAGCAGGAAAAATCTACGCTATTTACGCCTGGTAAGAATAAGTTAGCTAAATAAGCAAACAGAAGTAGAATACGATTGCTATATTAGAATTCAAGAATATAAAATGGGTAGAAAATCGAAAAAAAAGCATCAAATTCTGTCCATTCGTTTGGGAGCTACGATGTGACAGACAGACACACGGATACAGGGTCGTACTGGGCCAGAAAGGCCCGGGTGGCTCCCCACAAGCCCGGGGCTCGGGACGGGATAATGGTACATGGGATACCTATCCGAAAATAATGAAATATACAAATTATTAATAATCAACGTTATATATTATTGAGTAAATAAAGTTCCAATTACTTATCTTATAATATAACAAATCCGAAGCTAGCCAATCAAACTTTTTATAAGAGTGGTGTAGTTTCAGCTAAGCTGTCAATAACCGGAAATCCTTGATTAGATCCGATTCTGTGTTTAATACTCGTATAATCGACGAATCCAAAAGTTCTTGTCCCAGTAGAGAGTGAAGTCTCCTTTTAATGAGCTTCATCTCTCACATGTCAAATATTTGAGTTATTTCTGGTAGATTCTGAGAGTGAGGAAACAATAAATACCTTTAATTGAGGACCAGCGCAACAAGCGTGTAAATTAAAAAAAAAACACTTTGCTGCATTATACTACCATAATGCAGGTCAGTGGAAAATAGCAAAAATAGCGTGCGAAAATATAAAATATTACAAAGGCACCAGAAGAGAGCGCAAAAATATGGAACTATTAATCTGTTATACAAAAGAAGTAGAATAATTGACGACCTGATGGTACAGTGGCTAGTGACCCTAGGTAAATCAAACGATCGTGGGTTCGAATCCAGCAAGGTGCAATCATTTGTGTGATTAGCAGAAATGTTTGCTTCCAAGTCATGGATGTAATATTTGTATCTATGCACGTTTATCCGTTTTCTAATGCCCACAAGATATGTTTTGGGGCTAGGTAATTGGTGTGGAATTGTCTCAAATATATTTATTTATTTAATGATTGTGGATCTTTTGAATAGCTATACGAAAGCAGCCAATATTAACAACAAAGCGCGAGGTTAGCGAGCACGAAATTTAACGTTACTTCTAGTGAAACCAAAGGATATTTTGAGTGCTCAATAGATACGCCGTATTCCGTCATAAGAAAGCTAGAAATATAAAAAAGCGCGAGTTTTCGCGAGCTGCAAAAATTTTGAACTTTTTCTACCATGAGTATAAGAAAAGAAAATGTCAGGCCCTAGCCTGCGCGGGCCCTCTACCGTACCTACCACCTGGCTTGCGGCGCCCGCAAGCCAAGGCCCGTGGGGGGCCCGCGCAAGCTAGGGCCCGGCTGGCAAACGCCACCTCGACTATATGGCTAGTCCGACACTGCACGGATACAAGTGATACATAGTTACACCCTAAACTTATAACAGGAATTTCTTTGGAGCAAGCTGAAGTGTCAGTGGGCTGGTCACATTTCCAGAAGAACCGATAACCGTTGGGGTAGACGAGTTCTCGAATGGAGACTGCGCTTAGGCAAACGTAGCGCAGAACGCCCTGGGGGTAGATGGAGTGACCTATAAAAAGCGGCTGGCAGAAACTGGATGCAGAGAGCTCAAGACCGAGCTCAGTGGCGTATATTAGTCTACGTCCAGCAGTAGACAAGAATATGCTAATGATGAGGGTAAGTGTGAAAAAATAATGTACCCATACGAACATATAAAAGTGAAATGTCGTCTGTTTGTTCGTTTATTTGTTTGTTTGTTTGGCGATATTTCACGCGATAACGCCTGGACGGATTTTGATAAAATTTAAAGTGGAGATAGCTTATACGATGGAATAAAACATAGGATACTTTTTATGCCGGAAAATTGTATATTTCCACGAGAAAATTGGAAAAACTGAAAAATAAACATTACTCGCTGTAAGAAACGGTTGCCATGGACACAAAATAAGAAGTATGTCAAAAAGAAATCAAGAGCATTAGTGCTATACCTACTTTTGCATTAGTTTTTAATATGCTAGAAGACGGTAGGATGCTTTTTTTCGCAATAAACAATAGTCTGCGCGGATGAAGTCGCGGGCGGGAAAGCTAGTAATCTAATAACTAGCTTAAGCCAAATATACACGCTTGCCCTTCAAAAAATAGCATATGTCTAAATCAAATATAATCTGTTCGGGCATTTATAAGTTATGGTGGAATAAAGAAACTCACATAAATACATGAATGCTAAACATAATACATTGCTTTTTTGGGCAGTCCTATAATAAGGTACGAATGATGTAGTTTCGAGTCCCGCGCGTGTTTAAATTTTTTCATTTAAATTATTAGTTTCACACTATTTGGCGCTAATTCAACACTGACGCCCTTGAAACTCCTTTAAAGGACATCTTCAAGTTTCCATTAAGTTACGGGTTGGTAACTTTATAACTTAAACCTCACTTAGCACCCCTCGAGGCTCGTAAAGAGCTTAACGACCTCGTAAGCACACTACAAACCCGCTGGTGGATAGTAAAATGAAGATATTGAGTAATGCACTTACCATCATCCATCAGGAAATAAATTCGTCGAAAAATATATAAATGAATTGGTAATGTGTAAATTAAGCTTATAACGACAATGGAACATTGAAATCCTATATTCAAATGTAATTTTGAGGCTGAGCTAAGGCCTCCAAAACAATTTGCGTGGCGAAGCTTTATGTATGTATTTATATTAACATGTGCCTAGATTCAATTATAGGTTATTCTACTCGCCTCAAATATTACCTCAATAAGAATTATTGAAAATATAGACGAGTTGAATCTTATTATACGCTTTAAGCTAATAAGCTTCACTTGTATGTTTGTATGTTTGTAACCGACTCCTTTGGACGCTATTTTGACCCACTTTAAACAGTCAGATTTCATTCAAATTTTGCACACTTGTCAAAGACCGATGATAATGCAATAATTAAAAAATAAATAAAACGCTCTTATAAATAAACCAAACTAAAAAGTTGAAAATAAATAATAGTTAAAAAAAACTAAAATAAACGCTTTATATAGAAAACCAAACTAAAAAATAGAAAATAAATTTTAAAAATTTTGAAGTAAATAAGAAAAAAAATGTTTTATATAAAAAAAAGCGTGGGGTGCTTTTTAAGATATTATCGAAATGATAATCCTTCTTCTCATATCTGTCAATGAAATATTTATTGACCCATGCACCCTACGATTTTTTTGAAATAAAACATTTTTTTCTTATTTAATTCAAAATTATTAAAATTTATTTTCTATTTTTTAGTTGGGTTTTCTATATAAAGCGTGTTTTTTAGTTTTTTTTTTAACTATTATTTTTAGTCTTATCTTAAATTGTTTTCAATGAGAGCCTGGTCTGAAACCATGAAATCACCCGGGAGCTGCAGTTAAGCGGTTGGATCCTCCCACAAACGGTTGAAGACAACATCGGAATTACTTATCTATCTATCACTAACAATTGGGAACAAAATCCCCTGAAAATCTTCTACTTTACTTTATTTCCTCTCAATAAGACAGTTTGAAGTCGGTTCAGTACATAATTTGGGGGTTTCCCCCCACTGGCCTCCAACCTCCCTTATAGTAACCCCGTGCCTCCAGAATCTTACTTGGCATTCGATATTGCTATGAATATTATGAAACGGACTCACCAGATTCACCGCTGATTATTTCTTCGACCCTTACCGCTCTTGGATGATCTCGCCACAGCCATCTCTTTGGTGTATCTTGTGTGGTCCTGATGCTATCTCTCCCTGGTGCCTTATTGAGCTCCTTCACTCTTCTTTGCCAGTTATTACACTGCACATAATCACTTCATTACACTGATCATTTTATTTCAAGGTACATCTTATACTCTTTGAGGAGTACCTTCTACGCTGTTATAGAACTCACTCGCACCAAGCGCCGCTATAACCCTCATTTCTCATTTTCCCCGCCATTTTGGTCTGTCTCCTGCCACGAGGCAAACTTGACTTACCCTCTTTTTACGGAGTCAAATTATATTCGTTTTGACGCTCCACTTAATTGACCGGAAATCTATAATGTTACCAGCAAAGACAGTTATGAAGATAAACATTTCAATCAATTTTTCCGTTCTTTAATCGCAATTTGCGACCACTTGGACAATTCGAAAGTTTATTCGTTCTATGTACCTATGTATGTATATGTTTTTTCGACGACAACTTTCTAACAGTTGACTTGATTTCTATTTAATAATAATATATTTTTTTTGTATTTGTGAGCTTTATTGTAAGTATAATATATACTAGCTTTACTAGACTTCGTCCGCGCGGACTGCTGTTTATCGCGCAAAAATCCTACCTATGTTATTCTAGGATATTAAAAACTAATGCAAAAGAACCAATGCTCTGGATGTTTTTGTACTTGTTATTTCGTTTCCATGGCAACCGTTTCTTACAGCGAGTAATCAATATTTTTCCAGTTTTCCAGTGGAAAACTCCACAGAATTCGTGGAATTTTCCGTGATAAAAAGTATCCTGTGTTTTATTCTAGATATAAGTTATCTCCATTCCAAATTTCATCAAAATCCGTCCAGCGGTTATCGCGTGAAAGCTCCCCAAACAAACAAACAAACAGACAACGTTTTACTAAAATATTCTGTGCTAAAAATATTCTGTGCTTGCAGACCACTTATATCTCAGATATCACCTGCGATGCTACAGGAATGCGGGGGCGGGCTAACGTTGCAAAGCGATGTACACGATGTGAAAATATTTGCCGGACATTTCTGAAGATAGGTATATTCTGAACGTTGGCAACATGTTGACAATGTTTAATCGATAATCACGTTGAATATGTACCTTCCATCAATAGCGTAATCTGTTTTAAGTACAGTTTATCCTGCGTGATAAAAATGAACAAATGTATAATATATTAACGGCTGGACGGATAAAACAAAGGATACTTTTTATCCCGGAAAAAATATATTTTTCCATGGGAAAACTAGAAAACGTTGATTACTCGCTGTAAGGAACGGTTGCCATGGAAACGAAATAACAATTCTGTGAAAAAACTTTAACAGCATTGGTGCTATACATACTTTTACATTGGTTTTTAATATCCTAGAAGAACGTAAGATGGTTTTTTTCGCGATAAACAGTGGAAGTCCACGTGGACGAAGTCACAAGTGGGAAAGCTAGTAAGAGATATTATTATAAGTGGCTCTGTGAGATGTAGACCTCGCGCGTATAAACTTTTTTGCAAACAATCTAGCAGTGTACAGTAGCGCCATATAGTTTTACCTTATTTTACAACTATCATTAATAACCAAGGCGCTCCATCAATCCCTTCTTTTAATCAAAAATCCCTGACGACTAAAAATTTCTAAAAATTTGCTTAACCTGTATATCAAGTTTCGTCTAGATCGGTTGAGAAATGCGACCTGTAGAGGAAAACAGAGATCCAGATGAACAGCCGGACATTCGGACACACGAAAGAATTTTTGCCCAAGCTGAAACGGAGACGCTTCGCGCTCGCTCGGTCAACTAAAGTTGTAAGTTATTCAGGGATCGTCTGGCTACCGAGTTTGTGTCCGAAGATAGATCGACTCATCTCTGGTGTGTTATCTCTTGTGGATTTTTCATTAAACGACCACAACCATTCCGTGTGACCGCTAACCTCGCGGCGCGCGAACAAGGCCCCAGCGATATTGCGATATTAGCTATTGAACCACGATAACGCAAGTCAATTGCATGAGAATCGCCAATTTTGTCAGTTTTCGTCGTCTGGTTGCCATTGGCTAGCTATTTAGGCTCTATGGCGAGCCAATAGCTGCTATCGATAGATTTTGACTAGAAAAGCACAATAATGATGTTTTGACGCTGATGCTTAATTGATAGCCTATATCAATATTATTTCAGTGGCACAAGAGATTTTTGGAAGCCGTAGAACATCCGTCCTAGTAGCGTTGCTTTTGCTATAAAACTACGATATTGTACTTGATTTATCGGACTACCAAATTTGACACCATCGACAGTCCAATCGCAGACGTATCGCAGTGGAAAAGCTTATTTTCAATAGCTAACAGACTTGGCCTTGAGCAATTGCAAAATTACGCCTGTCGCCCACTCCCCGCATTATCCCCTCTGTCGTCTTGCCCCGCACCCCTAGCGTCGCGGAAGATATCTGAGCTACGTAGTCTGCCTATAGGTACGATGAGATCGCGGTCTCTAACTACTCTATTCCAAATTCAGAAAAAAAGTATACGTTGCGATTAGCAATCCTACTATCCTTAACGCAAAGCGCAATTTATATTATAACTAGCTTTAGAATTATGTTATTTTTACAAAGGTTTTTATTCGAATATAAATCTTTTTCTCAATAGAGTTAAGTGGGAAGTTTTATAATACATATTACGGTGAAGTTCTCTCTGCATTTGGAAGCCATTCCTTCGCCTCATGAGCTGCTCTGCCAAAAAGCAGTGGCACAGTGCATTTGTACTTTTAGTATTAGTTTGTGAGCACTGTATTTTTGTATAAAATAAATCGATCATTAAATTATTCATGCTGTGTCTCAGAAAGATGTGACGACGGTGCCAGTCAAGTGGTCGACACAAGAAGCTTCCCACATTAGGGGCTGCTCCATCTTCCAATAGATAAGGGTCTTACCATCTGGTTTATTGCCAACGTCACGCATCAGAGTATTTAGTTCGAGAACAGCTGCTGCATTAAAAGTTACCTATATTAATTAGGTCTACAAAATTTTTACAAGTTTGCGAAAACCTTTTTTACAATAAAATCCCTCGAATTTTCAGAAACATTTTTGTTTGTCTCTCTAAATGGGTTATCATATTTTCTGAACTGAACTCATTTCATATGGAAAAAAATTTCAACACCATATGTTACCGAGTTTGGAACATAAGTTAGGAAAATATTTGAGCTGGAAATTAAAATACTTTTCGAATTAGTATTTTGGGGGTTATAACGGGTATTAGGGGATTAAAACTGGCATAATTAGGCTCTACAGTAGGTTCAGCTATAAATTTAAATTAGTTTAAAAATCGTATCATAGGGAATGAGCTATTGTTTTTATAAATATTTTCTGCACCCAAGTAATTATAAAGTAAGAAAATGTTTTTTTTTGTATAAGAGGTGTATTATATTATAAAGATCGCATTAAATAAATTATTTATAGAAAAGTAATAAATTATTAGGTACTAGTTACAGGTTTAACTTAAGAACTATAATCTCTCAATGAAAACTTATATCATTAATTATGTTAATTATTAATTCAATAAAGGATTTTACATTGTAATAAATAAATTAGTGATGAGAGTATCTTCAGTCATTTAAATCATTTATATATTTAAAAACTTTGTAACTACTAGGTTCCAGGTACTCTAGAGCAGTTTTTTTTTCATAAAACAGAATAAAAAAATATTTACATATTATTTTCTTTGAGCTTAATCAACTGCACAAAATTTACAGTCTTTTCCCCTGAACACTGAACGTATAAATTGCGCACCCCTCTTAATAAGAGGGGTAAACCAACTCACATGTTGAAATCATCATATTATTATAATGATTTCAACATGTGATTGATTAATAAGAGATGATTTGGTTAATAAGAGATTTTTCTAACTAAGTACAAACATTTTCATCGTTAGACTTCATTCAATAAGGCTGATATGAAACTTGGTCTTAGAGGTCAAATGCAATGACCAAGCGCAAATCAGCGCAATTATATGGTTTTTTATTATGACAATAGATTATGATACGCAGTGCGACCACTGATACGCAAAACAAACGTAAATGTTTTATTTTTTTTACTTTAAAACAATAAACCATTAATTTAATACCGCTATACTGACGCGTTTACCATTGACAAACGCTTACGAAAAACGTATTGGGGTAAACTATTGAACGAATGATTTCCTACGAAATTCTGTTGTCACAAAAAAAATTACAACTAATAATGGAAAGGCTAAACATAGACCCAGTAATTAAATAAAGTACCTAGGTAAATGAAAAGTGATTCAAGTCAAAAACTAAGTATTTATAGTGGTGCCTACGTAAACGGCACCAAGAGCCATGCTTGAGGCTGCAGATGAGGAGCGTCAGAAGTGGCAGCTCATGGAAAAAAGTGTTTCTTAGGTCGCTCAACGACCTAAGAAACCCATTGGAACTGCCGGAAGAACATTTACAGGCAATTTGCAGACTGAGCAAGGGTTTTTTTCCAAGCGAGGAATTAATTCATTTGTTGCCACCGGCGACAGTTTGGTGGTACTAAATTAATGGTTTATTGTTATATAATGTCAAGTTGATAACGTTTATGATTACTTTGCGTATTCGCGGTCACCCTGCAGGGAATTGAAACAAACCTTTCTTAGTTCAAGAAACTATTACAATATGAATAAACATTTTGCGTTGCAATTACTTTTTAATCGATTTGTTAAACATTATCAACTTTCGACTTGGTTCGATAAGGCCTCAATACAGAACTTGGTTTCAAAGATTATTGGACTTGGTTTTCGAGCATGTTAACATATTTTTAGTATTGAATATGATCACATAATTATTGTGATCATTAGGATAAGCCCCCGGGAGCTGTAACATAGCCCGGAGCGGGGGTAGGCCGGTGCTTCAAGTTGTACGCTCGGTTGGAGGCCCAGTCCTTGCCGTAGCCCCCTCCTGAAGAGTAACCGTAGGTGCTACCGTAGTCAGCACTGTAGTCGTTGGAGTCACTGCTGCCGAAGTAGGAGTAGTGAGACATTGGATGGTGATGCTGAAACAAGATCAAACAAAATATTTATAAACAAGTACAAGCAGAAATGTGTCAATGCTTAGAAGCTAGTAAAACAGGTGCAAGTCTTCAAGATTGCGGTACAAAATTATGCTGTTCAAGAAGGATACTACTATATAATATCTACTAGACGACCGAATGCCTAGTGGCTAGTAACTCTAGGTACGAAATCAAACAGTCGCGGGTTTGAATCCTGCAAGGTACAATCATTTTTGTGATGAGGCATGATTATTTCCGAGTCATGGATGTAATATTCATATCTATGTCTGTTTATCCGTTTTCTAGTGCCCCTTGTAGGTACAAGGTATCCTAATTTCGGGCTAGGTAATTCGTGAGGAATCGTACCGTATATAAAAAAAATAAAGTACTAGCTGTACAATATACTGTGTTAAAATACAGCTGTAATTTTAATCATCACCATCATCGTTTTACTTCACTATCAAACAGCTGAACGGATTTTGGTAAAATTTGGAATTATAGCTTATACCCTGGAATAACACATAGGATACTTTCATCATCATCATAGTTCACACTCTCAAACGGCTGAACGGATTTTGATGAAATTTGAAATGGAGATAGCTTATACCCTCTTATCATCATTATCATCATCATACTTCAATCTAAAATGGCTGAACGGATTTTTATGAAATTTGGAATGGGGATAGCTTATACCCTGGAATAACACATGGAATACATCCTCATACTTCACCATCATCATCATCATACTTCACTCTTAAACGGCTAAAAGGATTTTTATGAAATTTGGAATGGAGATAGCTTATACTATAAAATAACACATATGATACTTTTCATCATCATCATCGTCATCATCCCTCACGCGGGTGAAGCCGTGGGGCACAGCTAGTCATAAGTATAGATATAATTATTACATCTATACTATTTAATAAATATCTATACTAATAAATACCGGAAAATGCTGAATCTTTGCCTGGATTTCGACGTTTTTTGTTTGTATCACTGAACCTATTAATTGTTATGGGTTTGAACGAATTTTTGACGAAATTAGACCTTATGCCTAGCCAGACTGGACACATTTTGTTAAAAATAAGGCGGCACTTCAAGTCGCAGGCAAAGTTGTAGGTAAATATTGCGACTTTGCCTAGCCGGTTAATGCACTTTGAACCTTATAGCACACTATGTGTATACATAGGCACAGATAAGTAATAGCCACTACGTGCGAATTGGCGCGAAAATATTATTGTGGCTGCGTTCCCGTAAAACTCATTTTCTATTCCTTGCTCAATGGTTTGACGCAATCGCACAAAACTTGGCCTGTGGTTGCCTGAATATATGTTGCCACTGACAAATCGAACCAAAGACATAAGAAAATATTATTTACGGAAATATAACCTCGGAAAAAATATGAAGACAAAAATGGGGTGATTTTCCAGAAAAAATATTGTATCTTGGAAATAAAATCGATGACACCCTGTTATTATGTTTTAGTCAAATATTACATAAATGTATCTATCTAATAACATTAAAATATTAACACAGTTTACTACAAAAAGTGACCAGAATATCAAATTGAAAAACAGATTTAAAAAAAAAACGACTAAATTTTAGGTCAAGTTTTATACGTGTTCTATATATTATACTAAAATTATAGGTACTTATTTAGTATTTAAACATAAAGGAACAATATCCCTTAAAAGAATAAAACACTCAAATTTGATAAGGAACGCGGGATTCCATTTTAATCGAAATCTGTACAAAACTGGCTGCCACAGCAGCCAGGTGCATTTAGAGTTTTTTATTTTGGCAATAGGAGGGGCCGGCCGTGTATCGGGCGCTCGGGGATTTGGCAACAGGAGGGCCCGCATGTTTATCAATTGAAAAATTCAATAGGTTGTTTATATTGCAATGCTTTTGTAGCAATAATGACCCGTTAAACTAAACAAAAGTAATAAACAACCAATTTTATAACATGAAGTTACCAGAAAATTATGTTCGAGTATTGTTTTCAGTAATTATTAAGTTTATGGTCAAAATACTACTATCTTTACAGAAAAATATAATACAAAAATATTGTAAACTAGCTGTGCCCGCGGCTCTGCCCGCTTGGTCAAAATAAGTGGGTTTTTTTTTTGCACGGAACCCTAATTTTTTCGAATATAAAAGTAGCCTATGTTACTGCTTGTATCATCAGCTATCTTTCTGTGAAAGTCCCGTCAAAAATCAGTCCAGCCGTTTCTGAGATTAGCGGGAACAAACAGACAGACTGACAGACAAAAAAATATGTCTTTTTTGTTATGAGTACCGTGTATACTTTCATATGCATTTAGTAAAAAGCTGTCATTTTGACATTACAAACAGACACTTCAACTTTATTTATCTAGATGATATGACTATTGGCTAACAGTACTAATATGAACCTTATTCTCTTTAAAAAATTAAATTACCTAAGTAATTAAAATTTGAGGAACACAACTACAGAATACACAAAGCAGGCACTAAATTTAAAATTTTGGCTCGTAACAAAAACCTAAATAAAAAGATATAAAAATTGCTACCCGTTGATACAAAATCGTGTCTTTTTATTTCTAAAAGAATATTGTATGAAAAAAAACCAACAGAAACAAACATAAAATCAAACTTGCTTCAACTTTAAAAAAAAAGTGCCTCACAAAATGTTTTCTAAAATAAAATATTTATGAATGGGAACATAATTAAGAATATCATAATAAACATTAGGGAAAACGATTTTTCCTGTAAATAACATGTTGTGTTTAGCTCCTCGAATTGTTTAGATAAAGTTACTATAGCATCCCTTTCATTTCTCTAGGGTGGGTTGAACATATTTTCATGCTTACAGTATATTATAAAATATGTTACCTATAGACAGTTTGTATCCATTTCAACGTACTCTAGAGAAATTAAGGCGAATCAATAGAAAACTTTATACAAACAATTCACAAGTGCTTGGATTATTGTTTGAAATGGCACGGCTGAAAACACAAAGCTATCTCTGAAAGCATTCAGTTTCAAGTGCTTTTTGATAAGTTCTACTTCAAATTTTGTTTTGCATTTAATGATAATACCTTGAATTGTTTACTTTTGCTTTTTGTATGAGGTAGTGATGGCCTCTGCTGTCAGAGTTTGTCAGGCCGTTGACATGACTTAAGAGTGGCCAACCCTATTTACGTTATACTTTCCATACAAACGCTCGTACGTGATTAAGGCGTTGTAACAAATCATTCTTTAAAATGTTTGAACTATTATGCACTGTGTTTAGGTTTCTACGAAAGTAAAAAAATAAAATGTAGAGAAATAAATTCAGTATAAGCCTTTAAAAATCTACTTTTTCGCACGAATTTCACCTGAATTTTGGCCATTCATTATGTACTCATAAATTATAAAATTAAAATAAAACATCTTCTTAGAAACCTTGCACATGTAATGGAGATTTAAAATAAAAAAGTATTTATTTCACACACTTATACAGATTACTCATAAGCACGTATTTCCTGGAACAAGTTTTATGAAATTTCCGCACACTACTTTTAACTCAACAATGTTATTATTGTTATAGTGCAGAAGTTACCGAATGCCAACCGAACGTTAAGGCGCTGTCTTCTCGGACTGCTTTGCCTCTTTTCCAAACATTGCGCTGGATGAAACAAAAAGCTTTTCGACCATGCTTGCGCTGACGATAGACGGACCGGGAAGGGCCCTCTTAACGAATGATATCAATAAATAACAGTCAGGACCGACATTTCAACATGCCCTCTGAAGCACGGCCTTTGAGTACTGCTCTCTCAATATCGCACATTAACGTAATGTACGCTAGCAAGCACGGTGCCCGAAGGATGAAACTTCTACAATCAATTTGTAAGAAAATGAAAGTCGCCGAAAACTCCATTAAAAATTTAGACTATTTTGTGTGCCTGTGGTAACAATTACCGGCCAAGTGCGTGTACGACACGCATAAACTAAGTATTTCGAAGCCTTCCACAAGCTACCCAACTGTGAAACCCGTATTGCAATCAGTCCAGTAGTTTTTACGTAATATGCAAACAGAGTTGTTTTTATGGTTCATTTTTATGGAGCGATGGTGGCCTAACGGTTTTATAGTACAATATAGAATCAACGGATACCGGGTAAAACATAGGCTCCGTACCAATGACTTTTCTGAGTCATGTGCGGTTTTCCAACGCTCCGTGCTTCGGAGGGTAAGTTAAGCTGTCGGTCCTGGCTGTTATTGATTAATAGCAGTTGTTAAGCCATGTCAGAGGCCCTCGGGTGGCTTGACAAACTCTGACATCAGAGGCCAGCACTACCTAATACGACAAACAAACAAAACAACATAGTTGGATTATGTCTCTCACTATGGAATTCGTTCAGAGTTGAGGCGGACATAAAACGCGTTAACTTGGTCGGCTATATATCTTAATATAGTAAATCCTAGATAGCTATGTAAATTCGTATATTTTTTTTGAGTGAATTCTTATAAAAAATACTGTCAAAGAAACATCTTTTTTTTAAAATACCTTTTCTACGAGACTCCTACGATGCCGTACATTTTTTTTCTTTTTCTTTCTTCATGTACCTATGGGAGCCACCCAAAGTATTTATTTCAATATATTTTTATACGACTATGTACCAGTTCTAAATATATGTACAAATTTAAACTTTGTGGTGTCAATAGTTTTTAAATAAAATGCCTCACATAAAGACGGACAGACAGACAGATCGACGGACATGACGAAACTATAAGGGTCCTTAGCTATATTAGTAACATTATTTCTTATAACCGTAGCTGATTCTGTTTTGGTGACTAACCAATAGTTAACAATTGGTTGGTCACCGAAAGTAGCTAAGTTTTTACTAGTTAATAGGGTTCTGCAGTCAAACAAGGAACTCATGTCCATCTGTCCGTCTGTCCGTATGTCCATCAGTCTTGGCTTGGCTCCTCAATACGAGGGTTTTCGCCATTAATTATATATGGAGGCGCGTGTCTACTGGTCTACCGGATGCGTGTGAATTCACTGTGGAGTGGATTTTGGCGGCATAATTTACTTTACATTTAATTAGTACCTAACCAATTTAATGTGTTATGTGTTTCTGTTGATCAAAAGTTTTATCCTGATTCAAAATGTCCTCCAAATTTGAATTTGACTCCACCTTACATCACGAAAACAGCAACGAACATGACGAACGAGCTTTTACCTTTTTTTTTAAATTAAATGTAAGTTCCTATTGCATGAGTGTAAATAAAGTAGTGTATGAAACGGCACATAACTAGTTATTAAAACACTCGAGTGATACTATTCAAAAACTCGCCTTCGGCTCGTTTATTAAACTCACTCTCGTAATTTTATACTCCTCATTATACAACCGATTCATAAACTACTATTAATACAGTTTTGAGTAGGGTATCGTGTTTAGGTCTTTTATGATTACAATGAGGTTTGAGTGGCAGTTTTTTTTATTTGGTTTTGTTTACACAACATTCGGCTCAAAAGTGGCTATTCTGCTTGAGTTGCATTTCGTTATCGTCCCCCTCCCTCCGTCCTCAACACACGCGCATAATATGAATTTACTTTCAACATTTATTATCACAGCTTTCTAGAATTAATAATAATAATAATAATTACTATTATTTTTAGCCATATTCGTCCCACTGCAGGGCAAAGGCCTCCCTTCCCTCCTTCTATTCCTCACGGTTGAGAGCTTTTGTGGTCCAATTGGTACAATAGGAATCAAGCTCGTCCCGCCATCTCCTTTTGGGCCTGCCGCGATGTCTTCTGATATTCTGTGGCATCCACAATGTTGTCGTTTATTCCCTGAGATCGTCCGAGATGCGACAGATGTGTCCGGCCCAGTACCATTTCAGGCTGGTGGTTTTTTGACCAACGTCCGCGATTTGTGTTTTAGAGCGCAGTATTGTGTTTCTAATACGGTCCAATAGTCTGACTCTCAGAATACTGCGCTCCATGGCTTGCTGGCATACTCCGAGTTTGGACTTTTGCTGAATTGTTAGTGACCAAGTTTGTGCACCATAGGTGAGGATGGGGAGAACACACATGTCCATGAGCCTTTTCTTGAGTGTTAGTGGTAACTCACCTTTCATTAGTTCTTTCATCGACCAATAGCTCTTCCAGGCGTTTTCAGTGCGTCTAGCAACTTCCATGTCTTGTCGCGCCTGAAAAGAGACTATTTGGCCGAGGTACAGGTATTCTTGGACATACGCGATCTCGACCCCCTCAATGTCAATCCTATATTCTGTGCCGTTTGACATGAGCTTGGTCTTCGACATATTCATGCTAAGTCCAACCTCGAAGCTTGCCTTGTTGAGTTGTTGGATCATTAAGCTTAGCTCTTGAGCTGAGGAGGCAAAAAGGACAATATCGTCAGCAAAGCGGAGGTTGGTGAGCCTCTTTTCACCAACGATAATGCCCTTGTTCTCCCAGCTAGCCGCCAGTGTTCTAAAAACCTCTTCTAGAGTGGCTGTGAAGAGTTTGGGAGATAGCGGGTTTCCTTGCTTGACTCCTCTCTTTATGGAGAATAGTTGTCCGGTTTTATGTAATTTCACGGCTGCAGTACTATTGTGATAGATGTGCTGGAGTAAACTGATGTATGTTGTATGCCCTGATTGTGGAGAGCTTGAAAAATGGAACTGTGGTTGAGGCTGTCAAAAGCTTTAGAGTAATCTATGAAGTCTAAGTATACTGTACTATATATTTACATATTTATGTGTAGGTATATTGGAATATATATATATATGTTTATTCATTGTATTCAGTTTTTATTATTTATTTGTTAGATTATAATGCACCACCGTCTTTGCCGTATATTAATTCCTTTCCATCCGAAGGTTGTCTGGAAGAGATCGCTTTTTAGCGATAAGACCGCCCATTGTCCCATTTATTTTGTATAAATGTTTTAGTTATTATTGTATTTTTTGTTCTATGTGGTGTACAATAAAGAGTTATCTATCTATCTATCTATCTATAGGGATATTAAACTCTTGGTGTTTTTCAATTAATTGATGTAAGGAATGGAGGTGGTCGCTTGTGGAGAGACCGCGTCTGAAGCCTGCCTGTTCAGCAGGTTGGTGCAAATCAAGCTGTCCAGAAATGCGACTTTAGATCACTTTTATGAGAGCTTTGTAAAGATTTGAGACAAGGCTGATAGGTCGGTAGTTGTTTATCTCGTTCTTGTCTCCTTTTTTGTGTAGCAAAATGATGTTGGAGTGGCAGAATTTGTTGGGTTCAAACTTACCAGTTTTTAAGATAGCATTGTACAAGTTGGTGACATGTGGTAGAAGGATTGATTCCCCAACTTTGAGGGCATCGGTAGTTATACCATCTTCACCGGGGATTCGACTGTATTTCATATTCGCAAACGCTCTGTGAACCTCAAACCCTGTTATCGGTGAGATATCGTCGGAACATAATTACGCCTCTACAATTAACTAGTTTACAAAATCTTTTTAGTAATCTGTGACACTATATAGAAACTACCCGACCAATTACAATGCGGTTTTCAAAGTTGGGTAGCAAAGTTGGCAAATATTCTGTAAAGTCTGAACATGATATTATTATTTGACTCGGTTACAATACACGCAATGAAGCCCAATGTAGATAGCAAACGTGAAATATACAAAACATTTTCTCCGAAAATGGTTCTTCGAAATCCATCGCACAATGAGTAAACCTGTCAAACGGTGAGTCCCAAATAATAATGCACGAAATTGAAATGCCGCCGTCGAAATGCTATCACCACGTGTAGTGTAGGCGACGATCAAAAGGTTCGATATTAATCACTTTGTTCTGAGTCCCTATATTACACGGCCAATAATACGTGACCAAATAATGTACAGCCAATATTAAGCCACCAATATTACGTGGATTGGCCTCCTGTTTTCAGGGTGTACGTTATTTGGTCGCTTTTACTGGCCGTGTAATATCAGCCCGAGCTGATTTTGTACGGGCGATAATACGAAGCCAGGAAAAGGAAGCCAAATTATGTACACGTATTATTGGCTGTACATTATTAGTAGCCGAGCCATATTACTAATATGGTTGAGCTTATTCAAAAAGATACTGTCTTAAATGGCTTGACGTGCTATATAAAATAATAAGCTTTGAAAGTTCTTAACTAGAAAAACATCATTTACTAGATTGCTGTAATCGTGTCAATCGGTTTGTGAACGTGTGAAAGTCAAAATCTGCTCGTGTGACTCTCTTGTTTTGTCTCTTCTGCGTTTCAGGGTTTTTTTTTATGAGTGTGCGTCATAGACCCCTGCATATTACTTCGTACGTAGATAGGTATGTAATAACTTTGTAAAGATATCAGATTTAAATGATGTCTGGGTTTGGCGCCTTTCTTATCTTATGTTGTATTTATGCATTATTATTACGTTGGTAATTTCGAAAAAGTCATACTGTTTTGGATCAATTATTATTTTTAGTGGTTGTCTACAAAATATATTTTTAATTAGGAAGTCGTTTTTTTTTGGAAAGTAATTATTTTTTGATTTTTAGTTACATAAGCAAACATCGGAAAGAATATATGCCAAAGAAAATAGTAGACACCCACTCACTTTAGACTCAAAGCGTAGGTAAATTAAAAGCAAGGATGAAAAAAACCCACATATATAACAACTGAATTAGTTGTAGCATTCCTGTGGCTACCTTCCGGCTCCATCATCTGACCCTGAAAATCACATAAAACCAGAGAACTCATCAAGACAAACCAAATGAGCCCAAACTCGAAGGGGCTCTATCATTTTGTTGTTGAGTTCCTGTGACTACCTTCCAGCTCCATCATCCTTGGATACCACATAAAACCAGAGAACTCACCAAGACAAACCAAATGAGCACAAACTCGAAAGGGTTCCATCATTCTTTGTTGAGTTACTGTGACTACCTTCCGGCTCCATCATCAGACACTGGATACCACATAACACCAGAGAACTCATAAAAACAAACCAAATGCGCCCAAACTCGAAGGGGTTCCATCATTTTGTTGTTGAGTTCCTGTGACTACCTTCCGGTTCCATCATTAGACCCTTGATACCACATAAAACCAGACATGATATGATCAAGACAAACCAAATGAGCCCAAACTCGAAGGGATTCCATCATCCGATTGTGTAGTTCCTTTGACTACTACTACTACTACTACTGTAGTTTTTAATTATCATCAGAACTACACTCATGTGCAAAACTTCAGCAACTTTGGACGTCCTTAAATTGTTCAAAATTGTCTTGCAATCCCAAGCATTATAACACAGTGAATTAAATGAAAGCTTGTTTAAAGCTACTAAACCAATTTTGATAAAATTTATACAGTACCACACTAGAGGTCTTCTTACTCAAGTAAAAACAATCAGTTTAGAAATCCTAAGATATTAGAGAACATAAACTATAAAACAAATTGATTGTCTAATAAAAAAAAAACAATACAGCCGAACATATAACCGTCTCCTTTTTTGAAGTCGATTAATAAATTAGAATTGTCACGACACATAATACGTTCTATATTCCCAAAGCACAATGTTAACGACAACTGCTTATTTCTTCTGACATAATCCAAGACACGAACTCTTGCTTATTAAAGACATTCCAAGACGCAGCCATTTTGAAACCATCAACTCGGTTGAAATTTGGATACCTTTTAATTTCAACCGCATCACGTACTACTACCCTGAAGTAGTAGTGACGATGGAAGTCACAGACAGTGAGGTAAATGTGGCCATCTTCTGAACAAACAGAGAGACTGACATGATTTTAAAAACGTTATATTCTTCTCCAGTAGCTTATTTTAAGTAAACTAGACCTTTTTTTTTGATTTGTCATCATTGTACAGAATTTTTGGTACTTACTGCTTTATTATAAGTATAGATACCTACGTATAGATATTACGCATTAAGTAACGGTTAGTCAATCAACATAGATTTTTCACAAATTTAGGGCTGTGGTTTCAAGCAACAGTGAACTTTGTAAACACTTCTATATTAAGGACAACTTTTGCTAAGATAATGATGTCGTAAAAAAGTTTAGCGAGAGAGTCTAAATAATGATATCAGAAAAAGTTTTATTCAAGATTTGGAATCTTCATTAACTTTGTATTATTAGTTTGCTGTATCTGGATTTAACTTTAGCAATCTAAATTTAAATACGTGACAGGTAGTACAAGGTTCTTTAAATATTATAATACTTTTGAAAAATGTTTTTACATACTAATAAAATTAAATATTATGATTAAACTTTGTGTTTGTTCAAAGTCATATAATTTGAGTACAACGAAGGACCAATATCTATTGGTTAAAATGAGAATTGAAAAAAGAAAAAAGGTATCTGACACTGCAATTTCTTGTAGCTTTACACGGTCAAGCAACAATCAACCGTGAAGATCATTAAATACAATTAATAAAATAAGATGCTAAAGTTTTATTGCAG
Source organism: Alsophila aescularia (assembly GCA_946251855.1). Classification (NCBI taxonomy): domain Eukaryota; kingdom Metazoa; phylum Arthropoda; class Insecta; order Lepidoptera; family Geometridae; genus Alsophila; species Alsophila aescularia. The sequence goes on along the minus strand of OX276383.1, from coordinate 17,653,435 downwards.
AAGCTTGATACCATTTATAAAATAAGATGCTGAAGTTTTATTGCAGAAGCTTGATACCATTAATAAAATAAGACGCTGAAGTTGTATTGCAGAAGCTTGATACCATTAATAAAATAAGATGCTGAAGTTTTATTGCAGAAGCTTGATACCATTAATAAAATAAGATGCTGAAGTGTAATTAATGGTATCAAGCTCGTCCCGCTATCTGTTCCGAGGTCTACCGTGACGTCGTCTAACTGTATCAGGGTTCCACTTTGAGGTGTCTTTGGCCCGCAGCTCATCCAGCATCCGGCAGATGTCCCTTGTCCAGTCCTACTTCAGCTAAGCGGCTTTATCAGCTAAGTTAACAATATGAGATTTGGAACGCAGCACTGTGTTTCAAACTCAATCAGTTAACTAGCACCTAGTATGCTACGCTCCATTGCTCTCTGGCAAACCTTGAGCTAGGAATTTTGGATGTTCATCAAAGCACATGTTTGGGAGCCTTTAGTCAGGATAGGATGAATACACATGCCAAATGAGCCAATGAGCCAATGAGCCAATGAGTTCATGCTATTATACTTTTTTCATATTTATTTAACGAAGGGATAAAACGAGCAAGACCCTTGGCTGATAGTAAGCGTCAAATCTGCCCATAAATTTTTGAGTCACATAAGTTTTCTATCAGTAGGAGGTATAACCACACCGTTGAAATGTTGGTGAACTCTACGTTGAATGACTGTAAACGTTAACGTTAATTACGGCACGGTCATGACGAGTCAGGTCAAGTTAGCCTGGCCATTTGAATAATTTCGCAGCGGAACGAAATCATTGCTGTGAACTCGTGCGCTCGATTGTACTCGTATCTGGTCTATTTATTTGCAATTTGGGCGTACAATAATAGCAATGCATACAGTTAATTTAGGTTTAATTCAACTGCTACTATAGACAGTAATTTATTAGTATGAATGATTAGTATGAATGACCATGACTATTTTTAAAATAAAATAACTGCTCAGCTTTGATGAGTTCTGCCTGAGTGATCATTTTTTCCGGGGTAAAAAGAAAACAATAACAAAGGTCCTTCCTCATGATTATGAATTGTTAAAGTCGTTGTTTTATTAGTGTTATATTTTGTTTGTTTGTAGTACTGTGGTATTCAATGAAGAGTTTATACATCTATCTTATCTTATCTATCAAGGTACACACTATTTCTATATGAGGGTCTGATGATAACAAGTCGTATATGAAGACCTGAATAGAGAAGATATGTGGAATTAAGAGCCTTTGAACTGGAGTTTAGGATTACAAGACGGGTGTTAACTATGTTTAGACAGGGTTTCTTAAATTTTGACTAAAATTAGTTTCATTTGTTCTTACCTTGCATGCCTTCAGGGTACTCAGTAAACTCGGTAGCAGCAGCGCAGCGATCAGCAGAAGTTTCTTGATCAGCAACACAGACAGGAGAACAGGAACGAGAAGGAGTTTTGTCTTGATCGCAGCCAGGAGTGTCAGGAGTGGGATGATGATGGCAAGCTTCTTCTTCTTGCCTCGGGCTGAAATGTGAAAAATTATTTGTGTTACTTTTGTATATTTATTTATCTGATTTATTCATTACTAGCTGTGCCCGCGGCATGGCCCAAGTGATAATTTCTCTGGGTTAAAAGTAACCTGTGTGTTATTCCAGTACCAAAAATACTATGAAGTACAATACCAAATTTCGTTTCGCCGTCATAGTTTTTTTATCGAATGCTCGGCTTGTACTCATCGGTTTGAGATACCAAGTACAACTTTTTTTTAATTCAGTACCTAAGATATCCAACAGTGAAAACCGCATCGCAATCAATCCTGTAGTTTTTACGTGATGAGTGAACAAATAGAAGGGAATGATTAAAAAAAAAAACTTGTTCAGTAGCTTACTTTAAGTACCTCATACCATTTTTTCATTATCTTCATTGTACAGACTTTTTGCTACTTACTGCTTTATTGTTAGTATAGTTAGTTTCCTGATGCCTTGCAAGCGTGGTGATTATGGCAATTGATATGATTCATAATGACTGAGTTTTTTAGAACAGTTATATAAAGTCTGCGCATCTTAACCAATAATAATTGAGTACCTATATTAACGAAAGCATCATAGGCTCGCTAGAGATAAAATTCCCAAAGGTTTTCACACCAGAAACCAAATCTAATTAAACAAACATTAGTAACGGATTCCGCTCCGTATTTACGAATCAAAGGTCGACCCGTGACATGACCTACTTGTTTCTGACCCAGTCTTTACGGATAAAAATTAAAATTCGAATTCAACGTTGATTTCGCTGAATCCGGACTTTTGGTTACGGATTGTAATTGGACGGGTCATTTGAGGTTAGAAATAAAGATGTGATTTGGTTAGTAAATAGATTGAGAATTTGACTTTAATTTGAATAACGAAATAGACCTTCAGATTTTAAAACACATTACACAATATGTGAATTCGAATATTTTTAATAGCTTTTATTTAACTTGTAATGTTTGTATGTATATCTGTATGTGTGTTTGTTTGTTTATCAAATCTTAAATTAGAACTACTTCCACTAAGAAGTTGACTTTTTGCATGTTGGTTCAGTTCCAATGACAATGCATTTTTATGGTAAGCATGACCTGAATCGACATGCAGGATCAGCTCCAGATAAAATAACTCCTCACGCATTTTATTATGATAGTCGGTTTGAAGATTTCCATGAAATAGTTGCTGCTCTCCGGGTTGGTTCCTGACTAGTTAACAGCACAGACACGAAATTTTGTTTACGCATTATATTATGCTAAACGGTTTATGACATGGCTACTGAACTCTGGGTTGAGTTCTTACTTCTTACTTCTTCTTAATTCCTCAATGGTTAACAGTATAGACACGATATGTTGTATACGTATTTAATTGTGATACGAAATGTTGTATACGTTCTTAGTTTAATCAAGACATGGCTAATGCGTAAAAGCTTTTTTACACGACTGCCCAAAAAAAGGAGTGTAATTTTTTTAGCTATCATGTATAAATGTGAGTTTTTATATTCCACTTTTAAATTCCTGAACAGATTTAGACGTATGGGGCATCGTTAGAATCCTTACATCTCCTCCGAGTAACATAAGCTATATTTTTTTTTGAAAACATTTTATGTGGCTGCAATATGGCTCAATATTCAAATTCGAAAAAAATACTTCGTATTTTATGATATGGGTATCAAATTGAAGGTAACAACATTTTTGTGGTTAACGACAACTTGAACTAACTTCAAATTGAAGGTAACAACAACTAGTTTGTAACTTGTTAAGCACATTCCAACAGTATATAATTTTTTGGCAAAAGCTGTTTTTTTGGCAGGGCAGGCGTGTTTTTTTTTGGCTTTTAAGCTAGTTATTTCATATGTTTTAAATTTACTTATTAAATTTTACTATAGCTTACCAAAGGTTATTGTTATCTGGCATATGTATAGATATTATAAACTTCTCTATTTATCTTGAAAATGATACATTTTGCCTTGTTAATTACATTTATGTGCTATCACTTTAGCAAAGTATCACTTTAATTTTAAATTATAATAAAATGTAATTGTAACAAAATGCCCATAAGTATTACTTCAGCGCGTGTACTCAAAACTATTTGGACTGTATAGACGTAGTGCATAAACGTGAAAGTATTGAAAACAACATCCCAAATATACATTTTATTAAACACTCATAATACAATTTCATTAAATTAATTAATTTTGCTTAGAATTTTAATTTATTAATCTCTCTTCTACCATGTTGATGAATCGTCAACATTAATTTACAACATTATATTTGGATTTTGGCTGAGTGATGCTAAGCCGAGATATTTGTTAGTTAGGTGTCAACAGATTCATTCCAACAGTTTCTGCATCTGCATCGTAATCGGGTTTGCAATCGCTCGCTTCTGCGACGGGCACGTTTAGCCGTCGGTCCCGATGGCTATTAACATTTGATAGCAGTCTTGCCACGTGTCAGAGGCCCTTGGGGGCCTGTCAAACTGTGTTGAACTTAGCACATTCTTATTTGACATACTTACATACATACAATAGCACGACTTCACTAATATTAAAAAGAAATAAGTATATTTTTTTAATGTTTGTGCGTTTTTGTTTGTAATGGATAAGCTCAAAAAACATTTAACCATATTTTTTTAATTATTTCACTTATTGAAAGCTACATTATCAGCAAGTTACATGTGCATATTATTTTTCAAAAAAAATACAGTTCCCTACGAAAACTGCAATAATTTCATCCAAGGTATCAATAATGTACCTATAAAAGTCATTATTTGGCGAAAGCTGCCAAAACTATTGCTGATACATAAAATCATATACAACATGTTTATAAAACTCATCAATACCCACAAAATAGTCCACGAGGTTATATGTCTATTTTAATTAAGTCACAATAAAAGTTTTATGTTCAAATTAGTCAATCAAAATCAAATCATTCGTAACATGATATTAATCTTTGTCCAACTTAATAGTTTAAAATTCAAGGTTGACTATGTACTCGTACAATCGGACCTTTCACGATGGGTATAAAATTACTAAAAGTAAAAAAAATGCCGCGGTATGAGCGCTACCCGTGCGAAGCCGGACGTTATAATTTAAGAGAAGAAACGAATTACTTCCGACCCTACAATTAATCAAAAACAGATTTTGCCACAAATCTTTAACATGTCATCCTTCGCGCAATTCCAATTCACAGAAAATAGGGTGAAAGCAATGTTGCGGTCGACCACAGCTTGAGAACAAACAGAGCAGGGCGTGACCGCAGACCGTTCTGCTTACTCTGCGTAAGTATAGTTTTCCTAGTGGCTATTATGTAACCTTTGGCATGGGTGCTTGGTAGGAAGTACTAACTAATAATTAATCATATTACGGCGATAATTTTATTCATCGGATTGTATTTGTATGTTTAAGCTACTTTTTCTCAAACTGTCTCAACACTCTCGCATTGTTAAAAATTTAAAGGAAACAACTAACACACATTCAATTATAAGGATTTATTTTTGGATAATTTAGCTATGGAGACTGTAAATACTGTCAAATCATTAAAAATTCAATTAGCGAAAAACAAAACCTTCAGAAATGGAAATACCTAAATTATTAACATAATAGAGACAATAATAAAAGTGCTATTGGAGACATTAATTGTCAATAAATTTTAAAAGTTTATCTCAAAATAAAATTGATTATTGACCTATAATACCTATTCAAGACTAATGATTTTCCCTATTCATAGTCAATAGGGAAAATCATTATGATGGTATTTAGGAAAAGGAAAAATACTGGTAGATCATCCTAGCAAAGCCAAATAGGTACAATTCTGATTTCGTATTTTCATTAGACCTGCTTGTCTGATAAATGATGATGATGAAAAGTACGAATATTCATCGCATCAACTTTTTTTTTACAAGTGACGTGCCATGAGGCTCGCTAAAGGAAAGAAGAAAGAATGTCAGGTGTCTTTTGTTTGTTCTTGAATTACGAACGAAGCATCCAAGTCAAAAGAACAAGGGCGAAATTTTATGCGAGAAATCTTGTAGTGTCATGAAATATCATTTCTACAGAACTTAAGTAATTATTTTTCTACGTTTTTTCAACATAGCATGTAAGCTAGTAAAATCCAGGTTAACAAATCAAATAAAAGAAACATTAAATTGAAACTTCATTTCCTTCCTACAATGTTTTGCCCATAGATTCTAGAATTTAGGCAGTATTGGTTTTACCGTAGACAGAGAAACCAATAGATACTTGGTTGTTGGTCCACTTGTGAAATAGAACGATAGGTGGGTGTGCTGCAAAACTTTTACTCTGAGTTTAAGCAATCCCAGATTCAAGATTAAGTATATAGACTATTGATGGTATAAAGAGATATTACAGATTTGCGAAAAATGTATGGTCAGAGAGAAAAATTGAGATTTTGAATAATTCTAGGTGTTGTACGATCTTGTTCAATAAAAATACATAATTTTTATGGGACTAAAATGTGGATATGGGCAAAAGAAACTTCAGAAAGCTTTTTTTACAATTTCTAAAAATATTTTGTCTTGAACATGCTTTCAGTATAATAATATATATAAAGTAGTATATTTGACGGCTGGTTGGTCTAGTATCTAGTAACCCCAGGAACGAAATCAAACAGTTGCGGGTTCGAATCCTGCAAGGGGCAATCATTTGTGTGATGAGCAGAAATGTTTGTTTCCTAGTCATGGATGTTGATATTTATGTATGTTTATCCGTTATCTAGTGCCCATATTAAAGAGTTTCCTAGTTTGGGGCTAGGTAATTGATGTAGAATTGTCCCAAATATATTTATTTATATTTATATACCACTGTCATCCATGGTGAGCCATCCTCAGCTTAAAATAAATAGATTAAATATGGTGTATCATGCATGAAAAATGATACATACATACTGGTAACATGCACCATTATATGTATATCATGGTCCTCTCTGGTGTCAAAGATTGTCAGGCCGCCTGAACGCCTCTAAAATGGCTCACACCACACAGTTTTCATGTATGTAGCTCTAATGATTAGGGCTTAATTTTCACCTGGGTGCTCCAGAAATACTTAAGCTTTTTATGACATCAGTGATATCTTTATGAGCTAAGAAACACTCATACACTACACACATAAACTTTACACACCAACAATGTTGTAAACATATTTGTAAATCCTTAACTGTAACCTATAGTATATTATTTTACTTAATATTTTTTTTTCTTTAATGTCTTATTTTTTAAATAAATTAAACCCTATTTTTGTTTTTTTGTACTTAATCTAGTAATTTTTTACTTTGGAAGAGCGAGACTCTCTAACACAGGTATCTCCATAATTAAAAGAGGGTCTTAAACCATTAAATCTATCTTAGATTAAGTTTACCGAAATAAAATATTTGTATTTATATTTGTAAATGAGAACCAATGCAATTAAATCATTCTAATAATAAAAAATGTGTAGTTTGGGCACAGAATACTAAAAAGGGCTAGAGAACTTTAATTTCGAGTGCAGGCAACACACCAAGCTGAATTATTTTTCTCACAATCCATACAAAAGTATGGCGAACTGACAAATCTTTTTTAGCACAGAGGTGTGTTGACCTTGAAAAAACCGGCACACGACCTGCAACAAAAGATCATATCATTCTGTCTCATTTCTTCACAAGACCTGTGCATATGTTGTTCTCTTTCTTGTATGACTGCGATGGAAGCTAACTAGTTGTCAATTGGTTTCTCTGTCTACGGGTTTTGCTGGCCTTGTTGCCTGCCCAATGGGTGAAAAAAAGAAAATAATACAATGACGTTTTCGGTTCGGACGTCAAAATCGTCAAAACAGTATACTTCCCGCCTGGTTTTTTAAACCTAAGGAGGTTGAATTACGCTTACTTTCAACTTGGTTTATTAAGGCAAAGGAGGTTGAATTATACTTACTGGCGTTAAACCTTTTATCAGAAAGCATAATTCAGTCTCTTTTCAATAGTCAATATAAAACATATAAAACCTATAAACAAAACATATTGGCAAAGAGAATAAAGAGAATACAATGCATTATAGTTTATGGAGGAAGTAAGTAAGGAATTGATGGTAGGTTATGGTTGTTATTTTGGATTTGTTGCGAAATATTTGTGTTAACAGTAACATAATCCACAAAACTTTGAAGCCTGATAACAATTATTCCTGGCCTCCCCAATAAAAAAATCTTAGACTAACAATCTCAGGAAATGATGCTGAATTACTAGCGATATTTTTGGCCTAAAGACACCGTGAATTTTAGTGACATAAAATCATGTATGCGAGTTCGCCATTGTTCTTTAATTCACACAAAAATACTATAGAACATAGACATAAGTCCAAAAACTAAAACCACCCGACTACCGTAGTGTCGGGTAATAAATAACCTGTGACACTCTTGTGATGAAGACGAATCGATCGATACCTCGCTTGTCAAAATCTGTACCTTTAGTTTTTTTTTATTACTTTGAGTGACGAGACGAGCTGGTCGCTTGCCTGATGGTAAGCGTCACCCCTGTGGCCATAACAGTTGCAGTGCCACCCAGAACTTTGGTTGCAAAAGCTTGCGCGTCACTGCACTGCGCTCGACACCCTGAGACATTAGTTGTTCAGTCTCATTGCTCAGTAATTTTGCTAGAAACATTGCCCCTTCAAATGATACTGAAACCACACCGAAACACAGCAACGTTTACACAGTACTGCTTGGCGGTGGAATACCAGACAAAGGTGTGGTACTTCCCTAGGCGGTGGAATATCTGACAAAGGTGTGGTACTTCCCTAGGCGGTGGAATACCAGACAAAGGTGTGGTACTTCCCTAGGCAATGGAATATCAGACAAAGGTGTGGTACTTCCCTAGGTGGTGGAATATCAGACAAAAGGCGTGGTACTTCCCTAGGCGGTGGAATTTCTGACAATGGTGTGGTACTTCCCCAGGCGGAACCTTGCGTAACATGCCTACCACTACAAGTATGAACACATAACGCCTTTTTTTGCTAAGCTTCGTCGTCATAGACGGGTAAAAAAAAATAGCCTATGACACTCTATAAATGAAGTCGAAGTATGTCAAAATTGGATCAAGTTTTTTGTTTGATCACATAACCCTTCTTTTGCTTCGCCGTAATTGGGTAAAAAAATGCATATGAAACTCCATTCCTGAAGACGAATTGGTTGATACGAGTACCTCGTATGTCAATATTGGATCAATAGGGGCGATGCCATGGTGGAACATCCACATACATACTTACATACGTACATACATACTTACATACATACATAGACTGTTAAACTCATTACCCTTCCCAAGCTTTACCGTAGTCAGGTAAAAATAGCCAAATCGGTCTAGCCTTTCTCAAGTGATGCGCTTACCAAAAAACAACCTCTTTTTATTTAGTTCATTAATATCTTAGGAAAACAAAACTTACCGTTTTCATCTTCATCTTCCACCGTCCTCGCTCCTTCTGGCAGATTGACCCTCAACCCTTTCATTTTGAAAAACTCCTGCACCAAATTCATCAAATACTTGGCCAGTTCCGTCCATTCCGACAGTATACTCCTCGGTTCAGACACTACCGTTTCCTTTTCTGATACAGTCAAATTCTTGATGATATCTTCGTCTAACGGAACCAGGCTGACGATGTGATTTGCTCTGATGGTTGTATTAGAATGCATGTCCCCAAAAAGAGTCTTTTTAGCGATTTTAAGGGCTTTATACTTGACGCAGTTTAGGGCTTCCCCTCGCATGAAGCAGCCATCTTTGACGTAGCGAAGATATCCGTTTTCAGCTGCTGCTGTTTGGTGGATTGTGACGATGATGATAATGTGAAGTAGTGACGAAGGTGACATTGTTCTGAAAAAATATGATAGTTCTTGTTAGTTTGGTAGCATTTTGGTCAAATGATGGTTGGAAAAGTAAAGGAAAAGGTGGGAAACCATTGAAAGCAGTCGTTATCTTAACTGACGGCGAGACGGGGGGTGGTTAAGGCTGCTGGCATGTACTCCAATTTTTGGTACAGGTGGTATCAACACTGTGTTATGGGGCCTGAATGTAGATAGCACTTGGGCAGGTATGAAAAGTTGTCCCGCTTGTTTTGTGGAATTGCAGCAATTTAGTACGAGTATAATAAGTACGAAGAAAAATATGTAGCTTACTTTCGACAAACTGTGTCTTGGGTTTTTATACATTTTACTTTTAGAGAATGCCAGTAAGCGTTAGTCAACATTTTTGATTTTACTTTATTTTTATTTCCATTATCATTGCCTGACATATAGTTTGGCAGAAGTAAACTACTTATTTTTACCAGACTGCGCAACGCAATGGCCGGGTGATTTATTTATTAGCCTTTGTTTAGTATGTATGTTAGGTATTTGAAAATCATCTTAGGTTTCTCTTATTATTTTTCATTGACCATTTAGGATCAAAAATGATTTAAAAAAATCTCACTTGAATTGTTGCCTCTTTGACCAAGCAAGCGCAAAGCGCGAGCTAAGGCGTCTCCGTTTCAGATTGGGCATAAATGCTTTCGTATGTCCGGATGTCCGGATCTCTGTTCTCCTCTACAGGTCGCATTTCTCAACCGATCGAGACGAAATTTGGTATAGAAATTAAACGAACTTTTAGTCATCGGGGATTTTTGATTGGGGGGTACTTTCCCCAAAAAGGGGGGAAAGGTGGGCTACTGAATATATCCGTCTTATTAGATCAGATTAGATTAGATTTCGATGGTTCATATTTTATTTGTTTTTTTTTTTAATTTTAAATCTTTTCATTAGTTTCATAAAAAAATGGTGAAGATCTGATGAGAATCTTCGTTGTAATGAGCAGAATAGCTCCTCAAAATGCAGTAAATTTCTCACATTTAGGTTTCTACCAATAGAACAGTCCTTTACCCACTAGGTAGGATGGAACACCTTGATTATTAATGTTAGTTTTACAATAAGGTAACTAGATGGCACTACTGTGCACCGCTAGATAGTTTGCAAAAAAGTTGTCTTCATCGCATGAATGGCAAAGGCTATTTTTTTTACCAGAGCGGGTTTTTAACCTACTACGGCGTAGCAAAAAGGAGGATTATGATTTTGGCTGGAATGTATGTATGTTCATCTGTTCCCACATATCTTATCATCTTATCATAATTTGATAAATGAGGTATCTTTCGTTGGAAGTATTTTCAATTCCCTCAATTTGGGGGGTATCTTGAAAGGCAGAACAACACTGATCTTGAGTAATGTGCAGTTGTCAATGGAGGGCAAAGACATGGTTGCTACATAAAAGTTATTTTTATATGTTTTTATATTAACTTATTTTATTTTGTTGGTTGGGTTGTACGAGTACATTTTCTGCAGCACTCTTATGTTTCTTTACAAAAAAAAATAGGAAAAAAAAATATGAAAAAAAGTTGTCCGAGCGAACGCGAAACTTGAGCTAAGCTTCTCCGTTTCAGCTCGGGAAAAAATGCTTTCATATGTCAGGCAGATGTCCGAATGTCCGAACGTCCTAATAACCGGCTGTTCTCCTCTACAGGTCACATTTCTCGACCGATCTGGACGAAACTTGGTATACGTGTTCGTCGAATTTATAAAAAAATTCAGTTGTCGGGGTTTTTTGACATGGGTTTGTTTTTTCTCCAAAAAGGACCAAAAAGAGGGCTACTGAATATCTCCGCCTTATCAGATCAAATTTCGAGGTTTTTTTTTATTTGAAAGTTTGTAACTTTAAGTTGGTCATATAAAGATTTGGTGATGATTCTATTCTGCTCAAAATGCACTAAATTGCTCCCTGTTAGGTGTGTCTACCAGCACTTTGGCCTTCCCTCCTACCTAGTAGATAGGGATTGATAGAGCACCTTGATTATTAATGTTAGTTTTACAATAAGGTAACTAGATGGCACTACTGTGCACCGCTAGGTTGTTTGCAAAAAATCTACAGCTCGAGATCTACAGAGCCACTAGTTTTAGTTTTGTTCTTAGTCGGTTTTTTGTGTGAAGGTGATTGAACGTGCTTGTTTCTTCGTTCGTTTTTTATATGAATTTCCACAAAGTAACATCTGAATATTACTAAAATAATAGAGCTATACGGATTATACCCCGTATTTAGATCAACAGTATTCGAGGAATCCAAAAAGTACAACATCATTCCTTTGGAACTGTGTAACTTAACACTAAAATATTCTTCAAAAAGTCTCAAAGTCACCAGATACCTCAAACAAAATAAATCTTCAGCCCAAAAGTTTAACGAACCCCCGAACTTTCAGACTTCTTCAAACCATGTATTCAAGAACCAGATATTTACTAAACAAGTATTTAAGAACCAAGTATTCGAATCTGAACAAGTATTTAAGTCTTAGTAGCAGCGTCGGTTTCTCATTAAGGTGACACCTGTCTCAGTTTGTTTTAAAACTAATATCATTAAACCTGGATTGTGCTGATCAATAATAAAGTTTCGCGGGCTTTTGCGCTGAGTTTTTGTCACAGACTATGGAGTTTTTCAGACTCTGTTTTATTTCGACCTAAGAATATAATATTACCTGTTACACTGCAGTTTCACAAATAATATCATGTAGGTACTTCCGTAAGCTTCAGGGGCTATTTAGCACCGTTCTTAATAGTGGAAGAACTCCAGAAGCCTGAAAAGGGAGTTTGGTGTTCTTTAAAAAGGGGATACATCTTTTTTTTAAAGAACTACCAACTTATTTCACTCTTGAGCCACGTTCAAATCGTCTTGCAATAAGACTTGACAAATTCTAGCCTCCTAAACAAGCCAGGTTTTGCGGAGGACTTAGCACCATAGACCACATACACACAGTGAGGCAGGTTAAAACGAAGTCAGAAGAGTATAAACAGCCACTGTGTCTTGCTATTGTAGACGATGAGATGGCCTTTGACTCTGTTGAAACTTTGGCGGTTCTGGAGTCTTTGCAGCGTTGTCAAGTGGACTGGCAATACATCGAGGTGCTGAGGTTTCTGTATGACACCGCGACTATGAGTGTCCAAGTACAAAACCAGCTAAAAAAAACATATCCAATTGCGCAGGGGAGTGAGACAGGGGGACGTTATATCCCCGAAACTGTTCACCAACTCCCTGAAAAATATGTTTAAGATGCTGGATTGGAAAGGAATGGGCATTAATATTGATAGCGAGAATATCTCACACTTACGGTTTGCCGATGATATCGTCCTAATGTCGAAGTCACTGCAAGACTTACAAAGTGTGATAACCAACCTACTATGGAGTTTTTCAGACTCTAGCTACTAACCAACCAGTAACCAAATAGGTTAGTAGTTCTTGTAACCAACTTGATGATGCTTCTCGGCACATTGGTCTCGGAATGAACATAGATAAGACCAAGATCATGTGTAACGATCTTGTTGTCCCGGAGATAACCACTCCAGAGCATGAATACAATCAATCTCCACTTGTAATAAAGCAATAGGAATGAAATAGTCCGTAAAAAAAAAAAGCTAAAGTCAAGTTTTTTTTTAAATCGTGTCTGACTGTTCGTTTGTTTGTTTGTCTGCATGTTTGTTCACCCATCACGTATAAACTACTAGACCGATTGTGATGCAGACTTTACAGTTGAATAGCTTAGGTTTTGACTTGTTATCTCAATCCTATGAGTAGAAGACGAGCAATCAATAAAAACTTAAAGACGACTGAACGAATTTTGAAGAAATTTGTTCATTGTACTTTATAGGTACTTTTGGTCCTGGAATAACACATATGTGCTACTTTTAAACAAAATGACCACGTAGGCAGAGCCCTGAGCACAGGTATTTTTTAATAAAGTTATGTACTTTAGATAGTATTTATTGGTATTCAAAGTTGTTGATTGTAACTTCCCAGTTCGCGGTCTTCGTGTAATTGAGTAATAAAAAATACGGCCTGTCTGTCAGTCTAATTGTCTGTTTGACTGTTTGTTCGCGAATCGCGTAAAAACTACTGGACCGATGGCAATGCAGTTTTCTCTACTATATAGTTTTTGACTTAAAATCTGGTGATACCAAGGTATCTCAATCCGATGATTAGAAGCCGAGTAATCGATAAAAAGTGACGTCTGAAAAAAGTTTTATAAATTTTGGTACATTGAACTTTTTTAGAAAAAAAATATAGCCTTCGCAGGACGTCTGGCCGATAAGTTAACACAAAAAATTAAGTAACTAAAACAACGAGCACCGATTTTTGCACCACGTGCTCTCATTTGTCCACTGTGAATCAGCAACCTGATCTATACCTACTTTTCGGCCTAATACCATAAGTCATATGCCATAACGGGAGACCGTTCGGCCGTCAGTCTGTAGTACTGGAGTTCAATTCCCAACTAGAGTGTTTACATTTTGCACATTAACAAAGTTATGTGATGGCTTATATAACTTGAATATGGTTGAGCTGAGGCGGAAAGAGCCGATGGGTCAAGAGTCGCCGTTACCCCTGTACCGTGCAAAGCCGTGGGAACAGCTAGCATAATTATAATGTAGGGCCCCATCTGTTATTCATATATGTTTTACTCTATGCCGGTACTCTAATATGGATTAGATGCAACGCCAGGGTAAACAAATTACGTGGGTGAAAGCAATACAATTTGAAAGAAAGTAGATCAAGTAGATTGAAGCGGATATATTATTTCTAGTGACTACTAAAGGTATTCTAATAAGTTATAATATATAACAGAAAATAAGATAACATGCGTATCTGCGGACGTTGTAGACACGCGCTGGAATTTTTCTGGTAATTCTCTTTTAACCAACTTCAAAAAAGGTGGAGGTTCTCAAAATTCACCTACTTTTTGTGTACCTATCTAGATGTGTCCTACGAAATATAGTAAGAATAATAGTTATATATTATAGTTATAATACCCCCCCCCCCCCCCCCCTCCCTTACCTTCCATTGATATTTTCGGGGATACTGTTTTTGTCGCAAGTCAACAGACTTCGTCTCAAACTTAGTTATTCTGACCAAACTAACAGAACAGAAAAAACCGTATCCAAATCGGTCCATTCGTTTGGGAGCTACGATGTCACAGACAGACACACACACTAACACATCCTCACACGAACACACACACACACAAACACACAGTGTTACATACCCTAAACTTATAACACCCGTCTCTTTGTTCAAGGGTTAAAAATGCATTGGCCTATGAACTGAACCAACATGTAAAAATTCACTCACTCCGTAGGATAAGAGAAAGTGGTTCTATTCAGCTTGCAAGATTTGACCTATACAAACATACATACATACATACATACTTAAATTACATACAATTATTGCAAAATAAAAAAGCTTTGAAAAAATATTGAACTATTGGCTTATGCTCCATCGAATATGGCTTAACACTAAGGAAAACCAATTAAACAAATTATCCGCTCACGCAACACACAAGCAACACACAAGCAGCCACCATTTGCAATGCTTCACTCGTTTGTTTGGCGGCGCAGACTCAATCTTTTTTTAAACCTTCTTGTTTCTAATTATAAGTAACCGAAAGATGGCAGGATTCCATTACTGGAATTAACAATTTTGATTTTGTCTCAGAATACAAGAAGTTGTAGGTGAGGTGAAGCAAAAAAGAACAGTCACAGCCGAAAAAAGTATGAGTTATGTTTTCTACTAAATCTTACGTGTTTTGCAATTAGAACATAGCAAAATTTTGTTGGATCTATAGCATAGGTAAATGAAATTGCTTACTTATCGTATGAGGTAGTGCCATATTTATTCAGTGGTAGTGCTGGTATATGACGGCTAAACGAAATTTGAAGAAATGTAGTATAATATTGTACTTTGTAGGTACTTTTGGTCCTGGAATAACACGTATGGGCTACTTTTAAATGAAATGACCACGCAAACAAAGCCGAGAGCACAGCTAGTAGTAAATTAATTTAATGTTTCCTATTTACTTACATATTTTATTTACTTTAATAGTTGCAATAGTAATATTGGACTACACACCTTGAATAATCTTAAACTGAAAATTTTGTAAGAAGCTTGATAGACAAATTCTACTGCTCAGGTTAAATAATTATATATTAATGCAATGGTGTTTTAAGGCCCTCCATTTTGATACCTCACTCGATAGGTTTTAACAAAAAAAAACCGTCGTATATATAGTATAATGGCAGCTGTAAGCCGCCATAATACTTTTCTTGACACTTCATATATTTTTTACAGCACTCTCGTGATTAGGACGAATCCAATGATACCTCATTTATCAAAAACCATCAAGCCGTTAAGGCTGTAGGACGCGCCTAAAAAACGTACAAACGAACAAACAAACATACAACCCAAACATTGCCATCCTCAGTCGGGTATAAATACAGTTTAAAAAAGCATTCTTCCTCTTCAAAGCGGTTCTTATATGCGACAGCTCGCAGCTATTATATAGCCTTTTATCTTAATTAATATTGTACGTAGATTCATTTCGGAAATTTAACGTTTATAGAAACTGTTATAGCATGGAAAGACGATTAACAAAATGAAGCTTTTAATGGATAATCTTAATGTAGGTATGAAAGTGTATGTAAACCTATCTTCAGTAGGTAATTAACTTTTTTTTTTTATTGTATTGTTATCTGGTTGTGAGGTACCCTGAAAGTTTCAGCCAGAAAGCTAACCGGGAAGTGCTCGAAATTTGAGTTGAAACTTGAAAGATTCCACACGGAACGACAGGTAGTCAGACAAACCAGAAAGTTGCTTATATAAAATGTGTAAAAAAATGTGGTAAAGGCCATGCTTCAATTCTTTTGTTTTTCTATTGTTAGTGTTCGCGTGAGAGGCGAAGGCTATTTATATTTTTATTTTATTTTTAAACTGCAGTGATTAATATCTTGTACTATCCACGTATTTATGTATGTAAATTTCGTTTAAGACTCAAGTGGCTTCCTATACGTCTCCGCCGAAATACTCATATCCTTTCTCTTCTTTACAACACATTGTTTAATCTTTCCACTCCTCACTACTTAAAAGCACGTTTTCAATTTCTAAGTTATTGCCATCCTTTGACTCTTAGGTTATCAGAAAACCTCCGCCTGCATACTCCGGTACATAGTACCACTTTCTACGGCTCATATTTTACTGTCCAGGCTGTGCGTCCCTGGAATGCCCTTCCAGTCACTATTAGACGCGCTCAATCGCTGAATTGCTTTAAGGCTCAAGTCAAAAACTTCTAACTTTCCACTGTAGCTCATAGATTTAATTTAAAAAAAACTCCATACTGAAACTGATATAATTATGCTAGGCATTAATTATTATATTTAAGTATATGTATGTATAGTTCTATAAAGTATGTATTGTAGTTGTATTTACCTTATGTAAGTAAGTATGGTTTATGTAGTTTATTAAATATGTAGGTATAGTAATTTTTGCATGATTTATTGTGTTGTTTTGCACCACCGTCCTTTTTTTAATTCGTAATTTCTATCCATCCAAAGGTTGTCTGGAAGAGATCGCTCTTAGCGATAAGCGCCCATTGTGCCCTAATTTAAAAATTAGTTATTGTATTTGTTCCTTATATGGTGTAATAAAGTGATTATTATTATTATTATTATATCATACACATTTTACAATGAAAAAAAAGTGTGAGTTGATGCTTTTTAAATCAGGGAACAAAACCTACTGCCTACTGTCACAATTAACGGTAAAACTCTAAACATGACCTCGCGTTTTAAGTATTTGGGTTACCCAATGACTCAAATACTTAAAACGCGAGGTCATTTTACCATTAAATTGTGTGATGATGATGATTTGGAAAGAGAACGTAGGGCATTGTATGTTCGCGCTAACATGCTGGCCTGGAGGTTTGCAAAGTATACCAAGCAGGTAAAGATAACGCTCTTTAAAGCGTATTGTCAGACCTTTTACACTTGCAGCCTGTGGGGCAAGCTACACGCAAAGGGCATACAATGCCCTTTGGGTTCAGTACAATATTGCATTCAGGGTGCTGCTGGGGTCGGTACGCTTTTGTAGTGCTTCTGGTATGTTCGCGGAGGCATGAGTTGTTGACTTTAATGCGATAATACGCAAGAGATGTGCCTCTTTACTAAATCGCGTTGCGTAGCAGCTCTAACAGCATCCTGAGCACATTAGCTGATAGGTGGGACTGTCCTGTGCTGAGCCACTGGTTATGTGTACGCCAAATTAAGTTGTTATTGTTTTTTTATAATGTTGTGTGTTACTAATATTAGTTATATAAGTTTGTCAAATTTGTACTAAATACTAACAAAAATAATATTGACTACGTACTGAAATAAACTATTGAATTTGAATATCATATTATGATTTTGACGACCAAAATTGGCGAAAAATGTGTATATCAATTTTTCTTTCTAGTCGCTATAGGGCACGAATTAGGTGAGAAAAGGGGGATGAAAAACGTAGCTTTCGAACAAATGGACCGATTTAGCTGCGGTGTTTTTATATTTGTAAGCTGAGGTAAACGAGATGGTTCTTAGACATAATGGGGGGATGGTGGAGGGGGGGTGATGATCGTAGCTCCCAATTGAATATACCAATTTTGATGAGGTTTTTTATGTTTAAAAAACTGATCTAATCGAGATGGTTCTTAGCTATACGGGAGGGGGGGAGGGGATGGGGGTGACGACTGTAGCTCTCAAACGGATGGAACGATTTTTCTGTTTAAAACTGATGTGATCGAGATGCCTCCTAGCTATAATGGGGGGTGGGAAGTCAGGGGTTATATAAATTTTTAATTTGTGCTTGTGATATACTTCTTACTTCTGTTTAACTGTTTTCTGCTATTACTGCTCTGGTAATTTTGATCCTGGAATAACACATCGGATAGGTACTCTAATCTCAGAATAACTGCCATACAGGCAAAGATACAGGGCACACCTAGTTACAAGTACGAGCAAATATTTATCCTTATATTAAAGCTATATGAACGAAAAAGTCTGTACTAAGAAGATAATTTCAAAAAACGGTGTAGGGTCCTTAAAGTCAGCTACAACAACAAATCAGAACAACAATATAACATTTTTTTTATCGTGTTTATTTGTTTGTTTGTTTTGTTCTGTAGGTGTCTATACGTTTGCTCGCGCATCACGTAAAAACTATAGGTTGCGATGCGGTTTTCACTGTTGGATAGCTTAAGGTTTGACTCAAAAACTGGGGCCTTGGAATAACACGTATCGTGTACATACTTTTAAATGAAATGATCATGCGGACAAAGCCACGGGCACATCTTGCTTAAAATAATCGTTTTACAACGTAATAATACGCTTAAACAATGAAATCTTCTCGTTTATTTTTGTAATTAGAATTTCAGAAACCTGAACGTATGTACACGACGTACGAACCAAGATTCAATTTGTGTACTTGGTAAAGAGTTATCCACTAGGGTTATCACCAAATAAACAAGTTGTTTTCCCCGAGATGAAATGAGATATCGAGAAGTTTACGTTTTCACTAGACTGCGCAACGCAAAGGACGAGTATTGTGTTTATAAATATACCTATGTATGTCTGTTCCTTTGTTATCATATAAACCAAACGCGTGGACCGATTTTGATAATTCTTATGTCAATCGATTATTCTTAGCCTTGCGAGTGCTACTAAAGACAAGATAGTATTCAAAATAATACCAATTATCTAGCCCTTTACTAGAATACCCTGTAATTACCCTGTGTGGTGACAAAAAATGAAAAAGAAAAAAATGAAAGGCGACAAACTAGATATTATGTTAGTTAGGGTATTTGAAAATCATCTTCAGGTTTTTCTTATCATTTTTCATTTAAAATCTATAGCGATTTAAAGTTGGTTAGAAAACATTTTCACTTAAATTTTTGCCTCATTTTAGTTGTATTTGCAGTCTCTTTTTAGTTTTAAAATTACACGATAAAATGTTTTAAAATGAACATTCAAATTCATTTTATTTAATACCCTATTTAACATGATCGTCTCATTTTGAACTCTGAGTTTTAAGTAACTGTAGGTACCTACAATATTTTTATTACTTTATCGCTTATAGCTTTCATATTTTTTATTTCGTTTTTTAAGTTTTTTGTTTAACTGCCTATATTAAGGGTATAAAAAATATATGTGATGACAACCCTATATTTCAAAGCGAGCCGACATCTCTTCAACCCTATACGGCTAAATTGAATTCCTACATGAACTTGCGCATATTTAGGCGAGGTAAATATTGTAGGAGAGTAAGATATGGGATGGACCTTTAATTTTATTTCTTTTGCTTTTCTTCGGATTTCACTTGTCAGTTTGTAAGCATTTGTTAAACTACTTACGTACGTAGATATACATAAATACCTTCTGTCAAAACAGAAAAATAAATTGATGGTGGTAAAACAAATTGATGTAATGTATAGATTAATTATGTTGAATATATATTTTTGTTGTTTGTTTGTCGTATGAGGTAGTGCTGGCCTCTGGTGTCAGAGTTTGTCAGGCCGCCCAAAGACCTCTGACATAGCTTATCGAATAATATGAATCAATAACAGCCGGGACCGACAGCTTAACTTGCCCTGCGAAGCACTGAGCAATGGAAAACCGCACTTGGTGCGGAGTCTAGAACCGAACCCGGTATTGTTGGATTCTAAGTCGCACTAGTAAACTGCTAGACTGCCATAGCTCTATATAATTAATATATTTTTACAAAATATACATAATGTGAACGCTCACCTGCGGACACAATTTTTCATTAATTTTGTGCAAAAATTGCAAACAACAGAAAGCATCGAGAGGGGAATGAAACAACGTATTTGTTTTCTGGAATTACAAAAAAAAAAAACATAGATAATATGATAGTTATACTCACACGAAAAAAGGACACCTAAATAATTCACTTCACAGCACAATTCACCGTACTACCTCGAATAAAAATAAAAAGTAATTCAAAATGCAAATCGCAATCTCAATGCGCGTGCGCCGCTTGCAAACAGATCAATGTCAAGAGCGCGCTCCTGATTCGATATTTAAGTGATCTAGTATCGCCAGAAACGCGGAACCACGTTACGGGTGAATTGGTGGAGCTTAATTGTTCTGTGAACTGACTGTGGATTTGCTTGAAATCTTCTTAAAATTATAGTTCTTGACTAATATTTATTTTATCAAAATTAAAAACAAACTACTTAAGTGAGGCGGAACTCAAGAGAAGCGTGCGGCCAATACGCCGTACCTATGTATTTCTAGAAACCAATAGTGCACACTTATTTTGTATCTGTAAATATTTTTGGAACTTGGCCTGAGGCATACGAAAACGTTTCTTTATTGTGCGGCACTCTTTGATCCTACAATAACCCTATTCGTTTCTCGAGATATGGACCGAGTTGTAAGTGGTATTGTGAACAGTGGTAATATTGTCAATAACAAAAAACGAGCGTGCAAGAAGGTAGAACGTTTTCTCTGCTTGTAGAAAAATAGCACCTAACCTCAATTAATAATAATAATAAATATATTCGGGACAATTCCACGCCAATTAACTAGCCCCAAACTAGGATACCCTGTACTATGGGTACTAGATAACGGATAAATATACATATATACGAATATTATCATCCATGACTCGGAAAAACCCATTTCTGCTTATCACATAAACGATTGCACCTTGCAGGATTTGAACCCACGACCGTTTGATTACGTACATAGGATCACTAGCCACGAGACCAACCGGTTGTCATTTCGTCATTTACTTCATTTAATCCGTGATCTCGAGTATTTGGTAAACTAAGTCAGATCTTTTGTCGTCCATACCACAGTGCCTAAAGACGAAAGTCTTCACTGCATGCGTTCTACCCAGTTATGACGTATATACGGAGCTGAAACGTGGACTCCCACAGTGAAGATGGTTGATAAATTTAAAGTCGCTCAGCGAGCTATGGAGCGAGCTATGGAGCAAGCTATGCTCGGAGTCTCTCTTTTTGTCCTTTAGGACAGGATCCAGAATGAGGAGATCCACCCGAGAACAAAGGTAACCGACATAGCTCAAAGAATAAGCAAGTTGAAGTGGCAACGGGCTGGTCACATAACTCGAAGAACTGACAACCGTTGGGGTAAACGAGTTCTAGAGTGGACACCGCGTTTGGGCAAACGTAGTGTAGAGCGCATGCCGGCAGGTGGAGTGACGACTTGCGAAAGGCAGCAGCTCATAGCGACTGAATGAGGAGAGCCAAAGATCGGGCTTAGTGGCGTTTACAAGGAGAGGCCTACGTCCAGCAGTGGATGAATACGGGCTGATGACAAATCCATAATTACATATATCTGTATATCCGTGACGTTATACGCAAAGTGTCTGGGAGCAGTTGGATGAGAAGAGCCGAAGATCGGGCTCAGTGGCCTGCTTTGGGAGAAGCCTATGTCCAGCTGTGGACCGACAAGGGCTGATAATGATGATGAATCCGTTATCTTGACGCTTGCTGAAATACAGTGCAATATCAGAAACTTAAAACAAAGATATACATCAAAAAATATTTCGTTCCTTATGTTGAATTTATTGTACCACATCCAATGCTCCTAGCTGAAAGCCGTACGACTAGTAATGTAATATTGGAAGTTTCCCTTAGTATGAAATTTCACTTACATTTTCTGTTACACATGACTTGCCAGGAAAGGGTCAACGAGGGCAGTGCCTTGAAGTCAATTCTGAAATGTAGATATATTTAGTCACCCGAGATATTAAGTTATGTAGTTACCCCAACAGCTGTATTTTGGAAAACAACCTTTATAACAAAAGGTAAGCAACTTTCTACGCGTACTAAGAACACAAAGGCCTATAAAGCTAAGAAAGGATCTTTCAAGCGGTGAAGCCTTAAAATTATCTAACATAACGATCAGAAAACACAAAGATATCATTAATTTATGTTATGTTAGTACACTTTCAATGCAATTCAGAGTAAACGTAAGCATCTTTCAACAATTGTGATAATTATTATAAGTCTGGCAGAAATACTACTAGAATCAGCAACATATGACGTTGAGTCGACATTTCCATCTAATAATTCTAAAAATAGGCATTTTATCTATTTTTTTTTTGAAGTTTTGTTTTTTTTTGTGTACCTTTATGTGTAATTTTAAGTTCCAATATGGACGTGTCTGCAAATAATTTATTATTATTATATACTAGATTTCACCCGTGGCTTCGTCCGCGTGGACTACGGTTTATGACGAAAAAATTGATCTTATAGGATAAAACCAATGAAAAAGTCTTGATGGTTTTTGACATACTAGTTAATTTTTTATTTCCGTGGTAACCGTTCCTTACGAGTAATCGAAATTTTCCAGTTTTCCCGTGGAAACTTACCATTTTCCGGTGGAAAAAAGTATCCTATGTTGGTCTCTATATTGTACAGTACCTATTTACAAAGTTTCATCAAAATCGGATCAGCCGTTTTGGCGTTAAAGCTCCCCAAATAAACAAACAGACAACGTTTCACTTTTATATATTGGTGTGATTAAGCTATATCTATGCTGTTGGTTATCATAGAAAGTTTAACAAAAGCCTAACTACTTGTTTCTATAATATTGTTATATTTCATTGAAAATAAATTAAAACAACGAACAAAACTAAAATTGTTTTCTATTCGGAACAACTTGATAGATAAAGGTTTGTATTCGGAACCTAGCGACAGCGATCGTTTTGTAGTCACCAGTATCTACAAAATCACAGTAACCATAGCAGCACTAGCATCACAGGGTCTTTATCTCATACTTTATTTC
This sequence comes from Alsophila aescularia, assembly GCA_946251855.1. NCBI lineage: Eukaryota > Metazoa > Arthropoda > Insecta > Lepidoptera > Geometridae > Alsophila > Alsophila aescularia. Next base: position 17,630,222 of record OX276383.1, on the reverse strand, counting down.
ATACATACAACCCAAACACAAACCTCCATCCAGTCTGGTAAAAAGAGTACAATAGGCCAAACTATGCGTGTGTCAGCGGTGTATGGGCGTGCATTATCATCTTGTATGGAGTACTGCAGCCATCTTTGGGACGGTTCTGTCAAATAACAGCTCGAGGCTTCGGATTCAATTGAGAGACGTGCTATGAGGCTCATTAGGGATGGCCCTCTGGTAAAGAGTAGGATTAAAAGTCTGGCGCATCGACATGAGATCCAAGCTTGTTGCTATACTACAGTTTGTACTATGGAGAGTGTGCACAAGAACTGCAAAATCTGATTCCCGAATCATCACCGTACGACCAGACGATCGGCAAAGCGCCAAACTTTTATGGCTGAAATACTTCGCACTAGAACGAAGCGTTACATTTCTTCATTTAATGAAAGGACTGCAAAGGAGTGGAATGCTTTGCCCTCGTCAGTGTTTCTAGTTAATCATGACCCAAGTTCATAACCCAAGTGTTCAAATCTAGAGCGAATATGTTTTACTAGGCAAGCCTGCTACACTTGTGACCACATCGTCGCTTTCCATTAGGTGAGATCGTGGTCTAACGATTGTCTAAAGTCCGTCATATAATAAAAAATCTAGTCTTGTATGAATGCTTGTCTGATAATTAATGTCTGATAATTAATGTGAATGAATGCTTAATAAAATATCAAGAATAGGGCAAGTGGAGATAAAATATAAGGAAGGCTATCCCCACTACCAAATGGTTCACAGAGTCAGGAATAGAGAAATTTAATATAAATAAATATATTGTGATGGGGCGGTGTTAGTCATTAGTCGCTCGTCGCTGTTGCTAGGATCCGAATGCTACCCTTAATTTCCAAGTAGATTGTTAAGTCTTGCGTAAATTGGAACCTTTGATAAGGAGCTTTGAGTATTAGGGGTTACAGGAAAACAATACAATCTAATGTTTAGTCTGTCTTTTTCCAACCAGACTTTGAAATATTGAACTATAATAAATACTTTTATCCGGTAATTGCTTTTTTGTACCTCCATTTCAAAATAGAAATAACTGATATTTTATACTTTATTTTGTATTCAATTTATTGTATAATTGCCAAGAAACATATAACACTTTTGAATCAGTTTTGTTTGCTTGTCGTGCTGGGCCTCTGGGGTCAGAGCTTGACAGTCTGCCGGAGTGCTTCTGACATGGCTTAACGACTGCTATTAATAATTAACAGCTGGGACCAACAGTGAAGCATGGAACTAATAATTGACATCTATAATTAATAATTGACATCTATAATAGTAATTTCAAATTGTAATGCTAGTCGACATGTTGTATTCTACAATTTAATTAATGCAGTTGATTTACATATGACCATGTTTTTTTAAATAACCTCACTTGCTTGCCAACTTCATGCCAACCACCGACTTTGCTTAAAATGTATGTCAACGAATACAATTTGTGAAGCTTTTATGTAAAAAGTCCGTCTGTAATAAATACTACAGAAGGACACAGCTTTACCGGAATTTCGACCACCAAGCAGTAGTGTACAAGCTTTACTTTGTTCTTCTTAGTTTGACGAATGCATCGCAATTCCACGCACTCAAAATTCCCATGAATAAGTTAACCCAAGCTTATTCCTTAGAATGAGATGTCAAATCGAGAGTGACGCTAAGATATCAAACTTATCCTATGAATAAGTTTGAGTCGCAAAACCCTGCGTAGAATTGACAAACATCGCTTTACCTCCAGATACACCAACTATTTTTCCACTAGATTGACGATAAATTCATTTTTATATTCGGCCGCACTTCAGGCATATTAGAATGTCACAAATATTATTTATGTCTCAAGAAAACGGGCCTTTTTAACTAAATGGTGTCCTAAATAATAATAAAATGCCATCCTAGAAAAAATAAGCACCGTTCTAGTGGAAGAGTTATCCCTGATTTATATCACCAAGAATTTTTTTTTTCCTTTTAGAAGATTTTCAGGGTTCCATGTTTTCGGATCTGTGTTTTTTCTAGATACGGTAAAGTAGAAGTTTTCAAACAAACTAATATACAAAGAATACTCAAATATGTAAAATTGAAAATTAAAAAAAAAACTAGTTGAATTCAGCGTCCTTCAAAATAATTGACCCCACTTCAGTTGATCAAAAATGTATCTACGGTACATGGTACAAAATCCCTTATTTTTATTAATTATCCCTTTTAAAAAATATAATCAAGAAGGCTTTATATACCCACCAAAATAATAACATTCTTTCATTCGAACCAAGGAAAAAATAAATGTGAATGTGTGTGTGTGAACTATTAATCAAAAAGAAATAAGTAGTCTAAACAAAAATATTTGATTAATAGTTCCAAGTCAAAACAGGACCTGCAGTCCAAAGTTATAGAATTGGCAATTTCTTACGTAAAGACAAGAATGTTTAAAATATGAACCTTGGGTAGGTAAAGACTATTCAATTATTTATAGTTTTAAGAGGAATATTTACAGCCTCCTTATCCATACAAAAAGACAAACCTCTTTTCTACCTCCTAATATTTTCAGATTTTGGTAGATTTTTTTCCATGTCCATCACATTATTTACTAAGCTTGTACCTCTTACATTTTGCATTTTTATAAATCACCTTAAATTTACAAACATCTGAATGAGCCATATTTTTGCGCTGAAACTATTGACTTATTTTTCAGAATCCAAAAACTTTTTTTAATGTAATAAGTCGTATAAGCCCAAAATACATCCTCTACGAGCGATTGACACCAATTATAAAACATTTTGCTACAGTTTAAGGGGTGTAAAGTGGTTTGCCCCGGAACGTAAATTCTATCAAAAATGTACCTAATAATCTAACGGGCGGCAAATCTCAAAGGAATCAACAACGGAAACAGTGTTCGGTATCAGTTCCTCTTAATACGCAAGAATATAAGAAAAGTTTGGTACCTTCTTATATTATAAGGAACTAACAAGATTTGCTTAAAAAATATTTTCCCTAACCACGAAATCTTGGCTTCCATACTAATTCAGAGATACAGGAAAATCTTCAAAATCTTTCCGGCTTTAAACACAATGTCTTCAACCAAATTAGGTAGCACTACCATTACGAGACCCTTTTGTGAAACCCACAATCATAAACAGATTCTCAAATCACATTATCTTTCTACAGAAACGAGCGAAGAAATGCAAACAAACAAAATCTAAATATAAAAGTACTTTAAAACCGAGAGACATGGAAATAATGCGTTTCCCCGCTGAATTTAGATGTTCCGGAAACGTATGAAACTTTCAATATTGTAATCTAAAGTAACTGCTCTTCAATATCCTTCTTGCAATTTCACAATACATAGTATGGAAGCTATGCTTCGCCCGCTGCTTTGTTCGCGTGGTCAATTTTCTTTGAAAAAGTTATCATATGTTATCCAAAACTTGAAGTAGAACCAGATCTGAACACATAGTATTATAGTACAGAAATAAAATTATTATAAATATAAAAAAATAAAAACCTGACTGCCAACAAAATTATTGCATACGAGCTAACCGCCCGCAAAAATAATTACACTAATATTATAAGTTTGAATGTATGAAAGTGTGTGTGTGTATGGGTGTGTGTGCGTGTGTGTGTGTGCGCGCGCGCGTGTGTGTGTGTGTGTGTGTGTGTTTGTGTGTGTATGTATGTGTGTGTGTGCATGTTTGTTACTTCTTCACTAATTTAGATGAAATTTGGTATAGAAGTAACTTATGCCCTGGATTAAAACATAAGCTACTTTTTATCCCGGAAAAATACACGGTTCCTGAGGGACGCGGGTGAAACCACCGGGCACAGTAATAATAGTATTTATATAAATTTAATGTTCCTTTTTTACTTATATATTTACTTTTAGTTACAGTCGCAATATTATAGACTATAGAATTTACATTAACCTGAATAATCAAAGATAGTAATTTTTTTAAGATGCGTAAAAGACAATTGCTAATATTTATTTATAAGAATAATATAAAATATTGAAATGATATATTAAAGACCTTTATTTAAATACCTCACTCGATAGGTTTTGGTCATATTTGTGGCGTCAGAAATACAATATGGCAGCTGTTAGCCACCATATTAGTTTTCTTGACATTTCATAAAACCTATAGCACTCTCGTGGTCAATACAAATCCAATAATATCTCATTTGTTAAAATCCATCAAGTAGTGTAGGCTGTAGGACGTGTCTAAAAAACGTACAAACAAATAAACAAACATACATATATACAACCCAACTACATAACCTTCCGTGCAGTCAGGTAAAAATACTAACATCCTCGTAAAGTTTCTTGGTGCTCTATTCTATATCTGGCATATTTCCTAAGCACAAGTTCAGTCAGGAGGTTATTCCCTTTTCTTGTGCGAGATTCAACTCTGAATCAACACATGAACGGTAGATTTCCTTTTCAAATTCAAAACCAACATGTTGTAAGTTGTTCAAAATTTGTAAGTAACCCAAAGAGCAATGGCTAGGAAATGATGGGTTAACTGAGGTACAGAAAAATCAATGCTACATGCTTAGGCGAAAAAGCAAAGCCTCAGAATCTCAGCCGTCTTAGCTCATGATGTTCTTTTCTCGAAACGCCCCTCACAATTTTTTTCTTTTCGCATAATTCATTTCACAAAATTATCTTTTCTCAAAATTACCTTTTTTTAAATGTCCTTCAGAAGACCATTCCTAAGTTTCATCACAATCGTATTAAATGGTTTATGAAAGCATACAGGACTTGCAAGCATTCAGTATCATTCTCTTTTATTATGTAGATGATATTATATTATTTTAATCCTTTACGGTGCAAGAGCGTTAATTTAGTTATTTTTATTGGCAACAGAAACCCAACAACAACAACCTAAAAACCACGTCTTTAATTTGATGCATTTCTTTTAGAGTGCGTTGTCATCGACTTGTGAGGTACCCTCAAAATTTCAGCTGCATAGCTAATCGGGAAGTGCTCAAAATTTGAGTTGCAAGATTTCACCCTGACGACTGACAAATAAGAAAGTGTTTCAATAAAAACGTGGTAAAAAAATTGGATAAATATACACAACTCTTGGGATCACAAACATCCCAATTATCCACACTCCCAGTAGGTATGTTTTTACTTCCAAAGAAGTCAAATTCCCGCAGTTTACGATTCATATTGGCCCAATATTATACTAGTGGCTCTGTGAGCTGTAGACCTCGCGAGCACAAACTTTTTTGCAAATAATCTAGCGGTGCACAGTAGTGCCATCTAGTTACCTTATTGTAAAACTAACATTAATAACTACGATGCTCTATCAATCCCTATCTACTAGGTAGGAGGGAAGGGCAAAGTGCTGGTAGACACCTAAAAAGGAGCAATTTAGTGCATTTTGAAATAGAATCTTCACCAATTTTTTATATGACCAACTTAAAGTTACAAACTCTCAAATAAAAAAAACCCTCGAAATTTGATCTGATAAGGCGGAGATATTTAGTAGCCCTCTTTTTGGTCCTTTTTGGAGAAAAAACAAACCCATGTCAAAAAACCCCGGCAACTGTTTTTTTTATAAATGCGACGAACGACGAATACCAAGTTTCGTCTAGATCGGTCGAGAAATGTGACCTGTAGAGGAGAACAGCCGGTTATTAGGACGTTCGGACATTCGGACATCTGCCTGACATATGAAAGCATTTTTTCCCGAGCTGAAACGGAGAAGCTTAGCTCAAGTTTCGCGTTCGCTCGGACAACTTTTTTTCATATTTTTTTCTCCTATTTTTTTTTGTAAAGAAACATAAGAGTGCTGGAGAAAATGTACTCGTACAACCCAACCAACAAAATAAAATAAGTTAATATAAAAACATTAAAAAAAAAAACTTTTATGCAGCAACCATGTCTTTGCCCTCCATTGACAACTGCACATTTCTCGAGATCAGTGTTGTTCTCCCTTTCAAGATACCCCCCCAAATTGAGGGAATTGAAAATACTTCCAACGATAGATACCTCATTTATCAAATTATGATAAGATGATAAGTTTGAGGGAACAGATGAACATACATACATTCCAGCCAAAATCATAATCCTCCTTTTTGCTACGCCGTAGTAGGTTAAAAACCCGGTCTGGTAAAAAAAATAGCCTATGACATTCTTGCGATGAAGACGAATCGATTGATAACTCGCTTCTCAAAATAAGAGCATTTTTTTTAGTTTGAGCACATAACCCTTCTTAGGCTTCGCCCTAGTCGGACACTTTATAAATTAATACAAATCCATTAATACTTTGCTTTTCAAAATGGGACCAATAGGGGCGATGCTATATATTTTGGAACATCCACATAATATGCTGCTAGCTCCGCCCCGCAGTTTCAAGCGTGTGAAGAATGATGATGTAAATTATGATAATGAAAAGTATTTTATGTGTTATTCTAGGGTATAAGATATCTCCATTTCAAATTGCATCGTTCAGCCGTTCGAGAGTGAAGTATGATGATGTCTATGATTATGAAAAGTATCCAATGTGTTATTTTATAGTATCAGTAGTCTCCAATCCAAATTTCATCAGAATCCGTGCAGCCGTTTAAGAGTGAAAGATGATGATGATAACGATGATGATGTTGAAAAGTATCCTTTGTGTTATTCCAGGATATAGGCCATCTCCATTGCATATTTCATCAAAATCAATCTAGCTGTTATCGCATGAAACTCCCCAAACAAACAAAAAAAAAGGTTTCACTTTTAAATACTGGTGTTGAAACATACATATATACATAGACTATTAAACTCATTACCTTTCCCTTGCTTCGCCGTAGTTGGTAAACAATATACACGTACAAGACCCCTCTTTCCCACTGGGCACTCTGGGCACGAGCCCAGGGCACCGCGATCGATAGGGGCCCACTTAGTTTCGAGATCACCAAACTATAACCGATATTTTTTACCTAAAAACATGTATTTCGAAAAAAATGGGTCCTACCCACTAGTCCCATCGTGTTGTCCCGTAATGGGTCATCTGCCACTATTCTGACCTAGTAGTCCCATGGGACAAGTAACATCAATATTTCGGACCCACTAGTCCCATCGTGTTGTCTCATTACACTTGAATTGATGCTAAATGAATTTTACTTTTGTGGATTATATTATATTATCTATTCATTTAATGTGACTATGAAGAAATAGTCTGAAAACTGTACTCTGAAAGTCGTTGGTTTGACGACTTTTAGCCTCCCGGACAAGCTGGATTCTGGAAAAGCTTCAGCACCGTAGACCACATCCATACGCTCCGGCAGATTATAGAGAAGACCGAAGAGTATAATCGGTCAATATGACTAGCGTTTGTGGATTACGAGAAAGCCTTTGATTCAGTGGAGACGTGGGCAGTGCTACAGTCATTACAGCGGTGCCAGATTAACTGCCGGTACATCGAAGTGTTGAAGTGTTTATACAGCAAGGCCACTATGACAGTCCGTCTTTAGGATCAGAGCACGAATTCTATCCAGGCACAAAAAGGGGTGAGACAGGGAGACATTATTTCTCCGAAACTGTTCACCTCTGCACTGGAAGATATATTCAAGCTTCTGAACTGGAACGGATATAGTGAAAACATCAATGGCGAATACATCACTCACCTTCGATTGCCGATGATATAGTCATCATGGCAGAAACCCTGGAAGACCTGGGTCTTAAAATGAACATGGGTAATACGAACATCATGTCAAATGTCCATGTTGTACCCATGCCGGTTTATGTTGGGAACGATATTATCGAAGCTGGTGATCACTATGTCTACTTAGGTCAGACGATGCAATTGGGTAGATCCAACTTCGACAAAGTGGTCAACCGACGAATCCAACTCGGATGGGCAGCTTTCGGGAAATTGCACCATATCTTCTCGTCGCAGATACCGCAGAGCCTCAAGACGAAAGTTTATAATCAGTGCGTGTTGCCAGTGTTGACTTACGGCACTGAGACGTGGTCGCTAACTATTGGTCTCATACACAAGCTCAGAGTTGCGCAGCGTGCAATGGAGAGAGCTATGCTCGGTGTTTCACTACGTGATAGAATCCGAAATAAGGAAATCCGTAGAAGACCCAAGGTTATCGACATAGCTCTCAGAGTTTGCAAGTTGAAGTGGCAATGGGCAGGCCATATAATTCGCAGAACCGACAACCGCTGGGAAATAAAGGTTCTCGAATGGCGGCCACGAACAAGTAAGTGAAGTGTGGGGAGACCCCCCACACGATGGACCGACGACATTATTGCCATCGCAGGAAGTCGGTGGATGGAGGTGGCATAAGATCGCTCGTCATGGCGCTCTTTGGGGGAGGCCTATGTTCAGCAGTGGACTTCTAAAGGCTGACATGATGATGATGATGACTATGACTGAGAAATTAAAATAAATCTAAAACTTTAGGTAGGTACTTAATTCGTCTATACTAACAAAAAAGTGCTTGGTTAAGATCATAAGGGCTCTATTATCCTAATGTGCTAGGGCCTCCAATAGGTTAAAGACGGCCCTGCACGTACACGCAATGTTGTATTTGTGCAATTTAACAAAACAAACAAGTAGTGACATTTAAGGGTTCGGATCAGAAAATAAACCTATAAGAATGGTATGGTGTTGTAAAACATCGCTTCACATAAGTAACATAGCAGATTTCGATACATTTTCAAAGTGAAATTAATGGTAGGTTGTATACGCAGCGCCACACCGTAAAGGTATAAGTATAGATAACATATATTCTATTATGATGTAACCGTTTTTTCAATGGTGTCAATCTTCTTGTTCAACAGACTACATTATACGACATTAAAATAGTTAAGAGATGCATAAAAGCTATTCTGTTTGTTCATTTTCAACTTAATTTAGTTCAGAGATTCATAAAACTTATTTGATTATTGCAATTAAATGGAAACATTGGATCTGAGGGACTTGAGTAAGCGGATGTTGTTGTTGGGAAGCGTAGGATTGGGGTGCGTAAAGGCGCGGCGGGAGAAGGAAGTAGGCAAGTAGGTGGATTGTAGTGGAAGGGAAGGAGGTGCCTAGGGAGAGTGTGCAGGAAAAAGAGGTGCTGGTAGTGGTGCAGCGGGAAAGTGGGTCATGAGGGAGGGAGTATGAAAAACTGAATTCACGCCCTTCTTCCTTTCCCTCGCCGCTTTCCCCTCCGCCGTAACTCACCTTCCACCCACAACACACCCAACCTCAAGGAATTTATATACTAATGTTATCGGAAGGATCACTGGTACAAGAAAAGCGGTCCGACAGAGACTAACTACTAAGGACCTGTGTCTTTTTCTAAATGGGTGATCATAATTTTTTAACTAAACAGAACAGCAGTTTTCATGCTTCAGGTTTTAGCCTCTCGTTACGAGTAGAAAGTCTTCGTCTTTGAAATGTAAGCTGCATACCACAGAGGGATTATTCCGGAAATCTCCACCAGACCGTTCCCATCAGTGGGGATTTCGGGAATAAAGCTAAAAAAGTTTTCCCGATATCCCCACTAATTGTCAGCAGTGGGAATTTCGGTAAAAACAAAAAACTGTTTTCTTTTTTTCCCACCACGGCTACTATAGAACTATACCTACCTCTGGGGGCTCTATGGAAAACGGACAGTTTTTTTAAACGAAATATAACTACGTAAGTTTTGAACGAAAAATCACTTTGGATTTCTTATAAAACTTTTTTAATTATTTCTAAACAAGTAGTTATTGAAAGTGTCATCGATATCTTCGTTTTGGATGACAGCTCTCAACCTTAAAAGGGCCTTAACTCTGAAAATATTGATCCTAGACTATTAGTTTCTTTACAGAAGTTATAGATCTCATCGATATCTTTGTTTTAGATGACAGCTGTCAAAGTTAAAAAGGGCTATAACTCTGAAACCGTTGGTCCAAGACTAGTACTTTCTTTACAGAAGTGATAGATCTCATCGATATCTTCGTTTTGAATGACAGCTGTTAAACTTAATAGGGCTATAACAAACTATTGATCCCAGATTAATAGTTTACATACATATTTTTCCTGAAATCCCTACTGGTGGAGACGGTCTGGTGAGGATTTTGGGAATAACCCCATATTACTTAGACAAATTTCCAGAAATTTGCAATGCCTCTATCCATTAAATTTTCTTCTCTTCGTTATCAGGCTATCTGTAACACAAAAAAAAAATAAGGTGGAAATGAGTTGAAACAAAATATGAACGTCACCTACATAGTGGAAATGCTGAAGTTTTAATTAAATAGGCACACTACTGATAATTATATGCTGGCAACTGTGTTTAAGGGACACAGCGACTGAAAAGGAAGTCTCTCTCAAGATCCTTTTTTCTTATTTAAGTTGTAATAAGGTTCAAATTCATTTTTCCTCAAATGGCGAGTGATCCTTCCGGTTACATTATTAGCCGCTCGGTTGTCAAAGCGCTGAAGACCGCAGGACCAAACTGATAACCCAAAAAAAAAAAAATGGCCGACGCGACACATCTAACCTCAAACTGGTAATTGATTGTATATGCGTTGAGACTACAGGTACTTGATAGTCAACCCACAAAAAAAAGAAGGTCGACGCGACACATCTGGCCTCAAACTGGCGATTTATTGGGTACAAGCCGAGATCACAGGTATCTGATTGTCAACCCACAAAAAAAAGAAGGTCTACGCGACACATCTGGCCGCGCCAACTTTGCGTAAACAAATATTTTTTATGACCACTTCATTGAGCACTTAGATAAAAAAAATGGTGATTTATGGAGCTAAATAGGTACGGCACATATTTCAAGTGTTTATGTTGTGGGTTTCGAAGCAAAATAATTATATAAACATGCTTAGATTTGAATGATTATTGAGGTCAATAATGTTCAAAATCGAGTGGCAAAATTTACGTCGCTATCGAGTTGTCCGATGATCGATGAAAACAAAAAATGTGACTGTAGCGTTAGTTGCGATGATCAATGAAAACAAAAAAAGTGACTGTAGCGCATATAATCAATCGAGCGGGTATACAACTTCCTTGGTTGCACTGTACTTGAATTGAATGACATAATAATGACAACTTGCCAATTATTGTCTTTCGCTAAATAATACATTGCAGCGTAAGCCGCAATGTCAAAATCAATATATGTGCCTTACTGTGATCACTTCTATAAAAAAAAACAATGAACAAAATGGCCAGCGAGTTCTCTTTAACTATTTATTCTGGCGTCAACATTTTGTGTATGTGTATATTATTTATGACCAATAATTTAAACCAATCGATAACAGTATTTGTAATATCATTACTATATGCGCATTTTAAACCGTATCGAATGACTTCTTGTCACTGACAGCGAAAATGAAAAAATCGGCAATAGACGGATTTCAGTGTTATCATAGTAAAACATTTTTGTATGAATCGATTTTCATTTTTCGAGATTTATAATAGCCGATTTTATTGGTTAATTATTCTTTTATTAGATGAATTGGATCAATTATATAACACTTATATTCATATCAGAAGCATTTAAAGTTTTCTAAACGCCATTAAGAACGATAATAATATCCATGTCAAAAATCGATCACAATCGTGCATATAAGATGGCGTTCCAAGATGGTAAAAAAATTTGTTAATTTCGTCGTTTTTTCTATTAAATGTAATTCCCAAGTGGTAGCAAGGAAATAAAATAAGGAATAGAGACAATAAAATACGCATGTTTTTTTTTGTGTACACGCTGTTCACGCAAGCCCAAAATTGCGGATTGCGGTCGGTTTAAGCTAGTTTGTAACGAGAGGATCAGTTTGACGGGACTAAACCTAAATTAAGCGCAGTTTAGTCTAACTGGTACCAAGAGAATTGACATAATATGGAACGAGAACGGCATACGTAATACGCCACTATTACGTATGCACTGGATGGATTGCGAGCTACAGCAGTCGCACGATATTTGCTCACGACATCAAACACACGTGTGTGTTATTTGTAAGTTTTATTATTTCTGAGACACAACACTTGAATTCTTGAAATGTAAATATTCTTGTACATCATATACTATTTTTAACTTCTCATGCTCATTAAGTTCTAATTTATGCTGGGTAGGCGACAAAAAGTGCATTTTATGGTCTAGTGCGTAAAAGTGTTTTACTTCTCTAATTCTCTATGGTCTCCGATTGCCTAATGTTTCATGAACACAGTTTAAAAAAACCAGCGGTAAAGTAGCCCTCGTCGTTTCTGCAGTATTTAAATGTTTCATCATCATCATCATCATCATTAGCTTGTTTCCGCCCACTGCTGGGTATAAGCCTCCACTCCCTTGTGATCGCCTTGGTCTGCCAATTCTTTTATTTGCCATCGGCAACCATTCCGTGAGGGCTCTACTCCACCTGCCATCACCACCCCTCACCAAGGGTCCTGCCCAACGCCACTTGAGTCTAATATTACGGTCTCCAACATCTGGGATTTTGGTCCTTCGTCGGATTTCCATATTTTGGACTTAGTGTCCTGCTCAACGCCACTTGAGTCTACTAATACCGTCTCCAACATCTAGGAATTTGGTCCTTCGTCGGATTTCCGTATTTTGGACTCGGTCCTTTGAGGCTTATGACTAACATGTCACGCTCCATGGCTCTCTGTGCAACTCGCATTCGATGCACTGTCTCCCTAGGAAGTGTCCATGTTTCGGCTCCGTAAGTTCTGGTAGGTATAACATACTGATAAAAAACTTGGATTTCAGGCATTGCGGTAAATCTTTTAAGCCCTTAATTTATATGTATAGTAATATAATATAACATTATATCATTTCCTCGCAGTCGAAGTGAAAAGCAGAGCGTATAGCTCGATTTTATAACACGGCATTTTATCCTCGTTTTCAATATCTACCTTCGCCTACAGGTCGGGCGGACTAATGTAATGGATAAAATGTAAGCGTAATTCAAATTTTTTGGATAAAATGACTTATTTTGTGCACTTGTAAAATCTTCTATTGTTGCCATAATGTGTTAGTTATGATATACTTATGAAATTGACTTTAGCTTTGGAAATTCACCCATCATGATGAAGTCTGATAACTAATTATTTTTATTTTTTGTGATGAAGTACCACGGACTTCATAATTGTTTTTTTTAACCTGGCATATGTTACGCGGCCAGACGAATTGAACGATACTAGGCGCTGAGAAAACAGGAGAACATACAAATATTATTTATATATATATATATATATATATATATATAAGGAATAGAGACTTTTCCACACCAATTACCTAGCCCCAAACTAGGACAACGGATATAAGAGTACATACATAGATACCAATATTAACATCCATGACTCGGAAACAAACATTTCTGCTCATCACACAAATGATCGCACCTTGCAGGATTCGAACCCACGACTATACTGTTAAAATCATAACTCTCCTTTTTCATCATCATAATAATTGTCAGCCAGCATCAGTCCCCTGCTGGATATAGGCTCTCACCCAAAGCACGCCACTGAGCCCGATCTTCGGCTCTTTTTACATGACTACCTACAAAAAGGAGTTGTATGTTTTTAGCATTCATGTATGTTTGTATGTTTGTACGTGAGTTTCTTTATTCCACCATAACATTGTTCCACATAAAGTGTCTGAACAGACGTAGACGTATGGAGTATCGTTAGAATCCTTAAAAAAACTATATGTCGGCAGTATGGCTTCATAATCAACTGCAGGAAAAATATTTTTTCTTCGAATTTTACAATATAGGTATTAAATTAAACGCCTTAATAAGCACATTCCAATAGTATATAATTTAATGGCAAAAGTTTATTTTTGGCAGGGCAGGCGTGTTTTTTTAGCTTTTTTGCTAGTTTTCCAACCACTGCCAGTCATCTTGCTTATGTCGTGGCTCTTCCTAGCTGGGTGGCGTCCTACATTACGTTTGTCAAGTCGCGGTCTCTAATCAAGAGTACGTGCCCCAACGGATATCGGTCCTTCGGCAAATATAACCAGCTCTCTGCCACTTCAGGATGCTAATCCTATGTGCTATGTCGATAACTTTAGTTCGCTGTCGAATCACCTCGTTCCAGACTCGATCTCTTAAATAAACTCCGAGCGTAGCCTTTTCCATAGCCCGCTAAACGACTTTGAATTAGTGAACTAGTCGTATCGTGAGAGTCCACGTCCCAGCTCCGGAAGTCATAACAGGTAGGACGCACAGGTTGAAGACTTTAGTTTTCAGGCATTGAGGAATTGGTAACGAAAATACTCAACGAAGTTTACCAAATGCTGCCCAGCCCTCCTTTTTCGTAGTTGGGTAAATGGAAGTCTTTCTTTTATTGGAACCTACGTTAGATTTTTACAAAATAAATACAAACACCAAAAAAATACGATTAATATGCAACAGAAATTCTTTGCGCGATGTCTATGTTTGGTAAAGGGTTTCTTATTACCCGAATGCGCGACGCAACGACGGTTACGTGTTAATTACCTCGTCGTGTTAGTCTTAGTATATATTATGTTTGTGCCATTATGGCGCAAACATACATACTATTTTTTTAGGATTATCGAATATGTCTTCTTAGGCAATAAGTAATTCACAAATTTAATAAGGAAAAGTTCAAATTTCTGATATAGCGATTATGTCGTAAAAGTGAGAATTCAATTTATATAAACTCAAGGCACTTATACTGTTTGTGTGCTCTGGTAACTGCCATGCACCAACTTGCAAACATAAATTTCACTATCAATACTTTCCCAGATAGAAGCGATTCGATTTCAACTGCATGAAGATTACTGGAAACCGCTTATTTTAAAAGATTGTGCGTAAACTGGGCGCAATCTCGTAGAAAATTGAGCGATATGCACGAGCACCTATGCGAACATTGTGAGAGAAAATGTAGATTGGATTTATGATTTTTCAAAGTGGTTCTGGTTAATAGTCACTCTCACTCGACCAACCACCACGAAACCACAAAATGTTTTAGGGTGATGAGCGCAAAGCAGTGACGCAGAAGACTGCTTCCAACGTTCTGGGTGATACTGTGATTGTTATTGGTAGGCTTGGAGCTTGCCATCAGACAAACGAACAGTACGTCTGTTTACTTGGTTTAAGCTTTAGATTAAACATAAACTTAGTTATATCAAATTAGCGATTCGCCCTACCACGCTACCACGCTTCGCAAGAGTAGCGGGTTTCTCTACATATTTATTTATACAAAATTTTGATTCTACCCGTTGATTGACCAATTTTAATAAGAGACGGTTATTGTGACTTAACTATAATAGTTAGATAAATATAGCCTCGCGTTTTTTTAAGTAATTGGAGTTCTAAACATGTAGTTCATTATTTTATGGAAGTACATACTTAATAGTTTTTGAAGCGCAAATAACGACTTTAAAAGGCAAATTTTAATACCTTGGGTAAAATTATTGTAATTTGCATATTTTCTTAATTTGTTTAGGAAAAATAATATACGGCCCATATTACTCGCTAATAATATAGCTTTCTATAAGTGAAATCTTTTTTTTCTGTATTTTTTAATTTTATCTATTACAAACATATTAAAAAATATAACAAATCTTTTCCCTTTATAATGGTAGTATAAATAAGTATTTGAAATAATTCCGACTACCACTCTTTTTCGCATAAATATAAATAACATACTTTCGCCACAGTACACATTTCCGTAAGGACAAATGTGTACGGTGTTTTCGCTCTAAATACAATTATACAATTTAAAAAAATAAGAAACTAAAAATAGTGGCTCTGTGAGCTGCAGTACTAGCGTATTCGTCTTTGCATAGCTTAAAACTGAATAAATGTTCAAAGCATTTTTCGAAATAGCTGAAATATGTATACCTAACATATTTCAGCCATTTCATAGTTCGTTTTAATTTCGTAAGCCAAGACTATAGTTATGAAGTCTCCTTTGAGTTTCAACCTATTTAAAAAATATACAACTATGGACTATGTAAAATATTTATTTTTCAAACAGTAACACTAGTTTATAGTTTTTTAATTGTATAACAATGGAAAATATTTTTTTCCGTAGTCCGGTTGACCGGACAACTGAACCGTACGGTTTAAGCGCAGAAATCCCAATTCTCAAAATGCCATATGAGTCTTAATTAAAATGACTAATTCTACAAATGGTCAATTCTACAAATAGCAAGTTCTCATAATGGCTAATTCTACAAACTGCAATTTCTCATAATGGCAAATTCTACAAAAGCCAAATTCTCACAGTGACAAATTCTACAAATGTCTAATTCTTAGTATGGCAAAATAACATGAACTTAAGAAATTTAATGTCTTATATGGAAGTTAGTGGTCATATATTTTATCTAGTTTGATATTGTAATTAGGTGTTAATTCAAAATAAAATATATGTAAAAAAATAATGTATTTTATTTAATTTCTTAAGTTTGTTTTATTTTGTTATTGTACACACACATTTTGAGAAAATGTACACAAGTACAATAATATTTTAGCAAGCACAAATAAAAAAAAATATAACCCCCATTACGCTAAGAACAGCTCAATTACATCAGATATCAGATATAAAAAACCGAATCAAAATCGGTTTACTCGTGTGGGAGCTACGATTCCGACCCCCCAATTATAGCAGAGCACCATCTTGATCAGATCAGCTCTCAAAAAGAAAATAAATACGCATCAAAATAGGTTCGGTCTATTCGTTTGGGAAATACAATGCCACAGACAGACCTACACACACCCTAAACTTATAACCCTCTCTGTTTGCGTTCAGGGGTTAAAAACTACAAACAATAGTTTTAATAGTATCACTCGAGTGTTTTAAATACCTAGTTATGTGCTACTTTATCTAAAATCATGCAATAGTATCACTCGAGTGTTTTAAATACCTAGTTATGTGCTACTTTATTTAAAGTCATGCAATAGTATCACTCGAGTGTTTTAAATACCTAGTTATGTGCTACTTTATCTAAACTCATGCAATAGGAACTTACTTATTTATATTTAATGAAAAAAATATGATGTACATAATTTTATCTTGATTTTCCTGATCTCATTCGTCATGTTCGTTGTTTTTTCCGTGATGTCAGGTGCAGTCAAATTCTCACACACACTGCAGTCGGGCATTTTTAATCAGGATAAAACTTTGTATGTACCAACAATAACACTTTAAATTGGTAAGGTACTAATGTAAAGTAAATTATGGCGCCAAAATCCAGTCCACAGCAAATTATATGAGTATATGTATATATCCATACCAATACCTAAAAGTGAAATATTGACTATTTGTTTGTTTGTTTGCATGTTTGGGGAGTTTAAACACGGTAATGACTGGACGGATTTTCATGAAATTTGGAATGGAGATAGTTTATACACTGGAAAAAAACGTCTACTATAGGATACTTTTCACCATCATCATCATCATCATCGTAATCATCCTTCACGCTCAAACGGCTGATCGGATTTTGATGAATTTTTGATAAGAGATGGGTGATGGGGATGGATGAGGATGTTTGGGGATTGGTAGGGACGTGTAGGGATAGACAGAGTTAAGTGGGGTGAGTTGGGATGAGTGGGGACGGGTGAGGATACATAGATGGGGATGGATGGGGATCGGTGGGGATGGGTGGGGATAGGTTAGGATGAGTTGGGAAGGGTGGGAAAAGGTGACGATGGAAGACATTTCACTTTCATACGTATAAATTCTCACACATCCTCCACCCATCCCCACCCTTCCGCACCAATCCCCACCTAACTTTAGCTACTCCCACTCATTCCCACCTATCCTCATCCATCCCAGCTATCACCACCCATTTCCACATATTTCTACAGGACAGTCCACCAATTTCTATTTGCTCAGTAGGCTATGGAAAGAGCTATGCTGATAATTTATCTGAGGACCGTATCCGAAACGAGGTAATCCGCTAGAGAACTAAGGTTATCGACATAGCCCTTAGGATTAGCAAGCTGGAGTGGTAGTGGGCTGGTCATATTTGTCGAAGGACTGATAACCGTTGGTGTAGACGTTAGGTTGAGTGACGATATACAGCAAGCGATTGCAGCAGTTGGAAAACAAGAGCCGAAAATCGGGCTCAGTGGCGTGCTTTGGGAGAGGCCTATGTCCAGCAATGTACTGACACGGGCTGATGATGATGATGTTGATGATGAATGAAATAAAATGTCATTAGAATAAGGTTTCAAATAGTGTTAAGTTTTAGTGCAAAAGTAAGGCAGTTGGTCCAGTTCCGATGACGGTTGTTGTTATAAGCGATGTGTTTACATAGGTACTTAAATCGGGATTCAACCAGGGTCTTGCCATTTAGTAGTTATAACCGATCCGTCGTTACAACCGATGTCGTTATATCCGGTTTCGAATGTAGGTATTTCGTTTGCACGGCAACATATTATGTCATTCAGTTCCATAAACAGCGAGTAACCGACATTCTTGCAAATTTTTGATAACTTGGGTTACACTATTGCAATTTTCGTAAAAAACTTTTATGAACAATAAAGTTGGTTCTGCTTAAGTTACTTGCAGATAATATAGCTTTCTATAAATAGGTGATTATTTAATTTCGTTTCAGTATTTTATGAATTTATCCAATACAGACAAACATACAAACATACAATCAAATCTTTCGTCTTTATAATATTATTTATATATTTATTATTCTATGTATAGACTTTTTATGGTCTAATATTTATCTTTATTATTATATTTAAATTAAGAATGTTTTATTTCATAACATTTTATACACCGAAAAAGTGGTAGTCGATTTTCACTATACCTATGTAAAATTGCAGTTAAAATTGCTATTTTTTTATGTAAAGTGGGAACGACATGGAAATTAATTAGTCAATTATCTATTTTTTTTAAATATTATTAGGAACCATGAGCAAGAGTATATTCAAGTTTGCAACACTGAAAACCCTGTGCAACTACTGGGCTGCTTGAAATTCTGACACTTGTATCAGTTTTTTCGAAAAACTACTCTAAGGAAGCGTTTTCGGGTATCTTTACGTTCATAATTTCCCCAAAATTAGATGTTTCACTGTTTTCTGTTTATGAGGAGAGTTCGGGTTGAGCTCAAAAATGTAGAAAATTTAGTTCGCTTTACAAAAGATTACATTAAATATATGTTGAAAATCGCTTTCTTAAGTAAGTTCGCTTTCGTAGTTTTTTCGAATCTTGTGTTGGAATCTTGGGTACCTATAAACCCCACAACCCCCCTCCCCCCATATATAAAGTACCCCTCCCCCCCGTTTGCTCCAAGCTCGACCCCCCCAACCAAGTCAATTCCTGGCTACGGCCTTGGTAAGAGGATCTCCATTCTTTGTTTTTTTTATTTTGCTCTTATCAATAATTAATAATACAAAACATTTCCCGCATGAATGTTATTTAATTTCGTAAATGGTGTTAAATTAAATGGGATTAAACAATGTTAACTATTAACCCAAGTTCCAACCGTTTTCGGGGTTGGTGAGAAGGGTAAAGTAATGTCAAATACACTTTTCACCCTTGGGATGACAAAAATTAAGCACAGTTCAGAATTTATATCTCTTTCATTTATGAAAGAGTTGAAATATTTTTGAAAGGACACATAGTATTTTATGAGTTAGAAATTTAAGAGATATTTGTTCAAACAATTGAATGGTTTAGTAATATTGCTACAATAAACTAACGAGAGCGTGATTAAATATTAGATTTTTCTCGAAATCCCCACTGGTGGGGACGGTCTGGTGGGGATTTCGGTAATAATCCGTATTTAAAGATATAATGAGGACTCCCTCAAGGATTATTTCGTCGAACAATTCGATAAGCCCGTGAGTAACAGTCGTAATAGGTATATCTATAAATAAGTTTTGTAATAAATCTTATAGCTTAATTGTGGATAGATGTTAGTACATATTTATTGGTGTTATGCGTGATGTAACGAGTCATTCAACTTCTTAGTAGTATCATAATTTTGTAAAGGAAAAATTTGGATCATGGACAGGATTCAAACCCGCATCCATGCCTCTGTGCGGCACATGCTTCTAACCATTTAGTCTACCCTGACCACTGTATCATAATCCAAATTTGTCCTTTATTTTTCTCAACTCGTCTTACGGGGACGGTAACGCCATCCATTGGTAGTATCTGAACTGACCAACTTACCTGTTCTTATTAATTACTTATAAGGTACATCTTATCGTTTATTTTCTTTGACTCTGTGGTATCTGGGCGACGCTTTTTTAACTACAAAAGGAGGACGTTCTTATTTCGATCGTAAGATATGTACCTTATGTCTACGGGATTTCTGAACCAATTTTGTGATTGATAGTGTGATCACTGGTATGGTGTCGCACGTATTAGAAAAGCGTGAAAGAGTGTAGATCAATGATATTATCAAAATAAAGAAGATAAATATGAAATACACGCGCTTGAAGTGCCTACGACTTACAAGTCGTTTCAAACCCAACACACATGTGACGCAGTGTTTTCGTGAAAAAATGTTTAAAGACTGCCACAATTCTGTCGTGTAACGCAGGATTTAAAGGTGGTATCTACGTGTTACGCCGTTGGCTGACGTAACGATTAGGTAGATAAGAGGTTTTACCTCTTTGCGTTATATTATAACGTAACGCTTGGAGGCAAAATCAAAGCTTATCTAGAGTGAGATAGGTCTTACCTCTTTGCTCTACGCTATGACGTATTGCTCAGAGGAGAGATCTATAACCACAGAAGAACGTTATATTCCTCAAGGAAGAACCGACTGGTGGGGTAAGACAAGATTATGAATTACCTTACTTTCAGTTAAACCTTAGATAGATAGATAGATAGATAACTCTTTATTGTACACCACATAGAACAAAAAATACAATAATAACTAAAACATTTATACAAAATAAATGGGACAATGGGCGGTCTTATCGCTAAAAAGCGATCTCTTCCAGACAACCTTTGGATGGAAAGGAATTAATATACGGCAAAGACGGTGGTGCATTATAATCTAACAAATCATTACACACATTACACATTAGTCATGACATGATTAGTGGTGACATTAGTCTACGACTAATGGACCGTAGAGGTAAGGCGCTATCTTACAGTTTGCAAGATTGTGAATTACGCTTACCTCTATGTTCAGGCCACTTGAGGGTATGAAGTTCTATCGTTCTCTGTCAATATGGCTTGCCACTCTAGAAGAATAGCCGTAAAATGATGGATGGGGATTTATGCTTTTATGGCATAAAACCTCATGAGCATGAGACATTAACCTGGCTATTACATGCGTTACGACGAACAAAAATTAAAGTTAAAGAATAGATATTATGAATATCATCTGTTAGAGCGATGGGTCAAAAACGAACATTTAGGGCTAAATTTCCACTGAATAAAGATAGGTAAGTGGTAAATCTATTCGGTAATCTATTAGGTACAAGAAATTAATGATTTTTCTTTCATAATATTCAACAAAATAACAGCCTTGCTAGCACTAGTGCGGTGCCGGTGTTAGCGATATTTTTTCTAACCTGTTATTCGATATTTGGTTCCTAATCTTATTCTAAGTCCTTCTGCATTCCACACTATATAATAGTAAACGTAGTAAAAGTATAAATTTAGAATACCTAATGTCGCGTAGCCTTAAACCACTTAATCATCTAATTTTAATTAAAAAACTTATTTTCAGGTGCAAAAACTGGATACAAGTGACCGATAAAGAGGACTTGACATACATACCGATCGAAAAGCTGCATGAATTAAATATTTCTGTGGCAAACATTTTCGAAACACCGACAACAAAAAGAAACAACCCAATTTAAAAAAAAATGCTACTCCTTAACTGCTATTATTCACGGACCACTACTAGTTTGTAATATTAAGTAAGAAGTAAGGAAGATTAGACATTATTTTAAGGGAAAAAGACACAAATTGTGTTGTGTACTATGTAATGTATTATTTTTGTATGTAATAAAAACCACATGCTTAGAAAAAACATTATTATTATAAACCCCATATAAATTAATATAGTCATAATACGTTTTTTTTCTCAAAATATCGATATCGATAAAAATTAGCTATGTTTGCAGACATCCTTTTCTGTTTGTCATGTTGGCTAACATGCTCGATATAGAGTGTTATTATCTATGATCATTTGTTTTGTTATGTTGCACTTATTCTCAGCGCTCGTTTTAAAAATTCACAACATCCGTTCCAATATACGTCAGTCCCGTCTCTTCTTACGTAGTATTTATATACTCTTTGGATTAACCAGGGGGAAAACGGGAGGTTTACCTCTAGGTACTCTATTAATCAGAGACTATCTTGAATAATCTATAGATAATTGAGCGGCGACTCGAGGAGGAGATCAGCAACCTGGAGAGAATATCAGCAACCCGGAGAGGAGATCAGCAACCCGGAGAGGAAGGCAGGAATTAGTTCTCAACTGCCTCGAAGTAGGCTCACGGTCCGATGAGGAGTTTCGATCTCCATCTTCAATTTTCGGCGATGTGGTAGAATTGGTCCTGGAGCTGTCTTAATTCTCGAAGATCTGTGGGATGAAGCAGGTGCCTAAAGGCACTTTAACTCCCATACCAGATCAGACGAGCTCCCTTCGAACTGAATTCGTCTGGATGTTCGGTAGACGTCTCCCCTCCGAAGATCTTCGGGGTACGGTGATGTCACCTCCCTGGCGAAGTCGTTGTAGCTGGTGGAGTGTGGTTGAGCCGCAGTCTGATAACTCTTCTAAAATCTACGCATTTAGGGAGAATAGTTCATAAACTTTCAAGAATTCTTCACTTTAATAAACGAATACTTTTAAAATTTTGACTCTGTTTATTTAATTAAAACACTTTATACATGAATTTTAGAAAAGATCTTAAATGGAATTTCTTTTATATATTATATTTATATCTTCATTATTAGAAGTCTGGATCTACACTGATATTATTTAAAATATTTTAATCTGTCACAATTTTTATTAGAGGCCAATGTTTTTAGCACAATCTCACAAGTCGATTTGATCACATATCAGTCTTTCGAATTTCTTCACAGGTTACTAGAGGCCAATCTAATAGAGGCCATAGCCAAATTTAAAGATAAAGAAAAGGTGTCTCGAAGTCTATCTGAAGGTAACTTATGTTCTTCCCGGAACATCTATCAAAAGTCCAAATTTTGAAAATAGAATTAAAATAGAATAGAAGACAATTTAAAGACAGTATCACAACAATAAAACAAAGAGGCGAGGTTGAACGAGTTTCGCGTACAACCTTATCCCTTTGAAAATATTAGTCCTAGTTCAAACAGTATTACAAAATTAAGTTTCGGTTACACAGAGACAAATACAACATTATAAAATTAGATCAATAAAATGGAATAGCTACAGGTTAGCAGAAAGAAATACAATATTAGAAAATTGAATCAAAAATGAAATACTACATTTCCCCAAAAACCCCGGAAAATTTTCGCTCCAGTGAAAATTTTGTGATTAGGAACAAGACCTTGGCGATTCACACAATCAATCACACTTCATCTAACATAAACAGACACATATATTCATACGAAGGGGATATGGTTCACACTTAATGACGCATACTCCACAAGGAATTATTCAATATGGTTAACGAAGGCTTTTTATTTAATTAGGTGTCGTTACCCGCACCTGTGTGAAAACCCCGAAACATTATAAGAAAAATTATAAACAGAAACACACAGAACAGAAAAATTATAACAGAGATATTGAAAAAAAAAATATATACAGTCCATTAGAGGCTTAGATTAATGAGTTGGTACCGCTCAGTTTAAAGAAAACTTAATGAAGGTTCAAGTTCAAGTTCAAGTTTAAAGAAATCCGATTAAAGTTTAAGTTTAAAGTTTAAAAAAGTTTAAAAATAAATGAGATATGGTTCACATTTGATGACGCATACTCAATTTACTAACGAAGGCTTGTTTTTAAGGCGTTACCCGTACCTGTTTAAAATGAAGAATATTTACAGTTAAATGGATAAAAATTGCCAAGAAGTTTAAGTTTAAAGTTGAAGACCCTAACAATTATTTATAAAATAATATTTATAATATGTAGTATTTCAATTTTAAAGAGTGAAAATTTAAAATTGGTAATCAATATAAGAGAGAAATTTAGAAAAATTGAGGAGTTAAGTAAAAATAGATTGAATAAATGTAAGATTAAGCAAAGTTTAGAAAAATTAGAAATTGAGAGATAAAAGAGAGGTAAGATTGAGAAATTGAGAGGTTAAGAATAAGCAAAATTTAGATAATTGAATATAGTTGAATAGTATTTTTAAAATGTTAAATGAGTTCAATAAAATTTAGAAAAAATTGCAAGAGTTAAATATGATTTAAAAAAATAAATAGAATAATTGAATATTAAGTTTAGATGTTTAAGTTCAAATGGAGAGTTTGAAAGTTTATAAATATTAAAGTTTGTAACTTAATTTTGTAAATTAAGTTTCGGTTACACAGAAAGAAATACAATGTTATAAAATTAGATCAATAAAATGAAATAGCTACGGTTAACAGAAAGAAATACAATATTAGAAAATTGAATCAAAAATGAAATACTACAATTCACAATGACAACTTCTGCGCTAGGAATTGCGGCGGTGCGCCATAGCGCCTGACCCCAGCCTGGTGACGTTGTCAAGGTTGGCTAGATCTATATACCAACAGCATGTATTGTTATGAATTATTGGTTAAAAAAAACGATGCATAAGTAAATAAATAAACAGGGGATCTCAAACTTCATCTAATTGTTCATACGTATATTATTTGTTTTTTCTTATAAAATATCAATTAAGGTAACGGATCGCAGCGTCACCGACTTTGAAAAGCTGTCTTGTAAAACAGTCTATTATAAAATTTCTTTGGGGTAGACCGTTTCGTCTGCTGGTGAAGATTACTCGCAAGTTAAGTACAGCCGTGATCATAGAGATTTCAAAGGTGCCAAATTATCGGGAGCTCATGATAAATATCCAGATTCTATGAAAATATTTAAAACTGGTTTCCACTTGACATCCATCCACATCAATATTATAAAAGTAAAACGTTGTCTTTTTGTTTGTAATTTTTTGTATGGGGAGCTTTCACGCCTAAACAGCTGATCCGATTTTGATGAAACTTTGTAAATAGGTATTGTACAATATAGAATACATATTATCCCGGAAAAATGGTAAAATGCCACGGAAAACTGGAAAATGACGATTATTCGCTGTAAGGAACGGAATGACGAGCTGTTGCCATGGAATCGAAATAATAAGAAGTCTGTTAATAAGGCACCAAGAGCGTTGGTGCTATACTTTTGCATTGGTTTTTAACATCCTAGATGAAAATAGGATGCTTTTTTCCGCGATAAACAGTAGTCTGCACGGACGAAGTCGCGGGAGAAAGTTAATTTAATATTTAATGTAAAGTAAATAAATTGTGTATGATAATACGCCTCCATCGAGAATTTTGCAGAGAAACTACGAGTGAAGAGTGAGTGAGTGAGTGAGTTCTTACTAGGTTTATGATAAAATACAATTTTAGTATCCAATACTTGAAACTTGAGTTAGAATGTTTGAAATTTACAATTTAAATAAATAATATTTATGACTTTTAGGGTTGGGTTGCTATAAAAGTGTATTTTTATTAATATATCTATTTTCTTCTTTATAAATCTATCTTCAATCTATCTATACTTTCAATAAAGCCGTAAGTAACAAAGAACAATGGCGAACTCCCATACATGCTTTTATGTCAGTCAAATTCACAGTGTCTTTAGACAAAAAATATCGCTAGTAATTCAGCATCATTTCCTGAGATTGTTAGTCTAGTAGGCTTCAAAGTTTTGTAGATTATGTTACTGTTAATGACCTTTGAACAAGTCTTAGAGATTTTAATTATTTTATCCGCTTAATTAGGTAGGCTAGTAAGTACTTATGCGTGATAAATATAATGTTTCAAGATATTGTAGGTTACCTACCTATTCAATTACCTACCTAGTGTAACAGACTAGGCTTTTGAATACGAGTTACGAGTACGCATGCACTGTATGCGCGTGTTCGTGCGCTTGGTAGTTTTTTCACGCGCGAGCTAGGTAGTAGATAGCACAAATATTTTGCAACAATTCCTTACACAAAATATTTTATGTACACAATCCTTTGTAAAAGAAAATCAAAAAGTAAAAAAGTGCCTTTACCGCCACCTATAATAGTGGAAAACATAAAGGACTACCAAAAGTTCTACGACCTGTTATCGACCAGCGTAATGTTACTCGTTTATCACAAAAGTCATGAATGGGGAAAATGTAAAAATAAATGCCAATAGCGAAGACTCGTACAGATGTATCACCAAGCTCTTGTTAGAAAACTATTGCCTCTGGTACTCCTACGAGAACAAACAAGACAGGCCAATTAGAGTAATGGCTAAAAATCTACATGCGTCCTGCCTTCTCGATAGAATAGTGGCAGATCTGAGACTTAGTGGATACAAGATCCAGGATGCTGCCATTAAGCTTAGCTGGAGGAGTAAGGAACCACTGAACATGTTTATGCTTTCATTCCAAAAAGATGAGGACATCAACAAAATCTACGGTATAAAATCCATTTTAGGCTACAAGGTGGAGATACAACCATTAAGACGAAACGAATAAGCTCATACCTACCATAGTTTAAAAGATGTCAAGCATATGGCCACACACAGAAATACTGTTCAAAAGAACCAAGGTGCGTGAAATGTACAGGCAAGCACCTAACCAGAGACTGCCAAAAACCAGCAGAAGCTAAGCCGAAATGTGTCCATTGTGGTGAGCAACATCCAGCCCATTACAGAGGGTATTTAGTTGCTAAAGAACTACAGAGCATGAAAAATAAACTGTTGAAGAAAAATGTAACAACACCCGTGATACAGGTTCCCGGTGTCAGTAAAATAAATAAAAATAGTGCTACTCAAAATGTCACAAAACATGTTTCATATGCACAAATAACAAAAGGAGCCCAGCCCACCTTACAGCAGCTACAATCTAAACAATATAAGCAAGTAAGCATGACACATGACATGGATGAAAAATTAAACAAAATTTTAAACCTCGTTACATTGTTCGACGAACGTATAAAAACACTTGAAAGTAGCACCAAGACAGCTTCATCGAAACAGAAAAAATGATAAGTAAACTTAAGATCATGGAATGGAACGCTAATGGACTACTACAACATCGTACTGAGCTCCAAGCCGTCCTAAATAGAAAATATTGACGTGTGTCTTATCTCTGAGTCACACTTCACAAGAGAATCCTTTATTCAAATTCAAGGCTACAAAACTTATCACGCATTGCACCCCAATAACACTGCAAGAGGGGGTAGCACCATAATAATAAAGGAGAACATCTACCATCATGAACAATTTAAGTTTGAAGAACATCACATACAAGCTGTCGCTATTTGTGTCAGAACTAAGCGCTATCCTGTAACCCTTGCAGCAATATATTGCCCACCAAAGCATGCGCTGAAAGCAGAACAGTATAGAAGTTTTTTAAAACTACTTGGTAATCGATTCTTACTGGGCGGTGATTTTAATGCTAAGAACACCTTCTGGGGATCTCGCCTTACCACTACTAAAGGGAAAGAATTATTATGTGCAATCAAAGAAATACATTGTAATGTAATATCAACAGGAAAGCCCACCTATTGGCCTACTGACCCTAATAAAATACCAGATCTCATCGATTTCTTTATCTTTAAAAATATATCACCCAGCTTTCTTCTAATTGAGGAAGGTTATGATATGAGCTCAGATCACTCACCAATAATATTAACTTTAAGTGATACTATTGTACAAAAAGATAATATTCCGACTCTTGTTAATTACAGAACGGACTGGGAAAGTTTAAAACTAGATTTAGAAGGAAAAATCGATCTAAAAGTCCCACTAAAGAACGCACTACAGCTAGACATAGAAGTAAGAAAACTTATAAAAGACATACAATAATGCGCTTGGGCAAACACACCGGAATATAAAAAGAGAACCAGAGTTAAGTCGTACCCTATTGAAATCAGGGACTTGATTACTAAAAAAAGAAATCAAAGACAAAAGGGGCAGATGACTAGATCTCCACAAGACAAGACACTTTTTAACAATCATACAAAAAAACTTAAAAGGGAAATACAGAATTTTAGTGATGAGACTATAAATTCTAATTTAAGTCAGCTAACAAGTGATCGGACAACAGATTATTCTCTTTGGAAAACAATGAAGAACCTTAGAAAGCCAATTATGCATATCCCACCTATAAAAGAACATAATGGAAAGTGGGCAATCAATAACGGACAGAAAGCTTATAGGTTCGCACAGCACTTAGAGCAAGTTTTTCAATCAAATGGAGATCTTACAGATGATAAAGACTTTATACAAGAAGAAACTTCTAAAATTGAGCTAAACATAAGATTTGTTACTCCAAAAGAGGTTTTTAACGAGATCAAACATCTAAGTTGCAAGAAATCTCCTGGTTATGATTTAATTACTGGCGAAGTTCTACAAAACCTCCCTCGTAAAGCTTTAGTTAAAATAACTACGCTCATCAATGCATCATTTAGACTTCAGCATGTATCAAGTGAATGGAAAGTAGCCGAAGTCATTATGATACCCAAACCTGGTAAACCACCTCATGAAGTAACATCATATAGGCCATTATCATTATATATATTATATATCATTGCTGCCGATGTCAAAATTGTTTGAAAAACTACTACGAATTGAAGCCCATCATAGAAGAAAATAAATTCATCCCGGATTATCAATTTGGATTTAGAGAAAAGCATTCTTCAATAGACCAAGTGCATAGAATCACTAATGTTATTGAAAAAGCTTTAGAGAAAAAAGTTTGTACAACTGTGTTTCTAGATGTAGCTCAAGCATTCGATAAAGTTTGTCATAAAAGTCTGCTGCACAAATTAAGAAAAATGCTGCCTAAACAGTTTGCAGATATTCTCGAGTCTTATCTAACACTTAGAATGTTCAGAGTAAGGCAAGAAGATTCGTATTCAGAACTTAAGCAAATAAAAGCTGGAGTACCGCAAGGGTACTAACATTTCCTGTACTTATTGTACACTTGCGATATCCCAGATTTAGAAAATAATACCATTGCCACCTTTGTTGATGTTACAGCAATCATGGCGATTGGGGCTACTCAAGAGGAAGCGGTCGAGAAAGTACAAACAGCCGTCAATACCATCCTCGATTGGACTAAAAAATGGCGAATAAAACTTAACCAATCAAAATCCACACATGTAGATTTTACAAACAAGAAAACGAATTATCATCCTGTATTTATAAACAATCAAGTAATACCACACGAAAATACGGCCAATTATCTTGGTATGACATTAGACGCAAAGCTTCGCTGGAAGGCCCATGTCAAAAAGAAACGCGATGAAATGGAGCTTCGCTACACAAAAATGTATTGGCTTCTAGGAAAACATTCTTCGTTGTCAGCTTGCAATAAATTACTTTTATACAAGCAAGTCCTCATGCCAATATGGACTTACGGTATCCAGCTATAGGGCTGTACCAAATCCACTAATATACAGATCATTCAACGTTTCCAAAATAAAGTACTCAGAGGCATCGTTAATGCACCGTGGTACATCAGAAGTAACGGTCGCCATCGAGACCTGAAGGTGGATCTCGTTACTAAGGTTATTAAAAAAGTTGCGCCAGCTCACGAACGAAGACTTCATCATCATGTGAATGTCAAGGCTATCCAGCTCCTCGACAACACGGGCATCATGAGAAGACTCAAACGGACAAAACTATTTGAGTTAGTTTAGAGATATGATAGTGACAATGTAGTATTCTGTTTATTTGATGAGTGCAAATCAAATAAACAGAAGAACATAGTGACTTCCCCTTAAATAGTGACATTAAGAAAAGTGTTATTGAACACATTCTTAGTTTATACTCTACTTAGCAGCTTAGGTGAAAGTAAAATTACTTATTAGTCTTAAGGCTAGATTGTATTTTTAATGAGGCACCACAATTCTGTGGTAAATCATTACATAAAAAAAAATATAAGAAAAAAAAACCTTTGTTTCTTTCGTATTTATTGTTCAATACTTTAACCAACACGCTCTATGTACTATTATTTCTTTCATGACCTGGATGACTGGTAGATAATGCTGTTTAGCATTACGTCCTTTCTTGTACTTACACTATTTTTTGTGCAAAACAATTAAATAAATTAGCATACCCTATTATAACTACAATTCTTTACACTTTCTCCATAAACTATAATGCATTCATTGTATTCCCTTTGCTACGAGTATAATGTTTTCTATAGAGGTTTTATATTGACGTACCATTTTGTCTATAGCACAGTCTATATTATTATTCTGTTTATTGCAAGGAGGTTGAATTACGCTTACTGTTAAAAGATTTAACGCCAGTATGCGTAATTCAACCTCCTTTGGTTTAAAAAACTGGGTGGGACGTATACTGTGTTGACAATTTTGACGTCCAAACCGGAAACGTCATTGTATTATATATATTTTTTCACCCGTTGGGCAGGCAACAGGCCGGATAAACATTGCAGGAAGGAAATGAAGTTACAATTTCATGTTTTTTTAAATTGATTTGTTAACTAGGCTTTTTCTGGCTTACCGGCTATGTTGAAAAAACGTAGACAAATAATTACTTAAGTTCTGTAGAAATGATATGTCAAGACGCTGCAAGATTTATCGCATAAAATTCCACCTATGTTCTGTAAACAAGAACATAATATAAAAGAAAATGGTCTATGGTAAAATAAGCTACAGAACAAAAAAATAACATGTTTTTAAATCGTGTCTGTCTATTTTTTTGTCTGTTTACGCATCACGTACAAATTACTGCGCTGATTGCTATGCGGTTTTCACTGTTGGATAGCTTAGGGTTTAATTTAAAAACTGGTTTACTTAGTATCTCAATCTGATGAGTACAAGCTGAGCAATCGACAAAAAACTATTTGACGGCTGAA
This sequence comes from Alsophila aescularia, assembly GCA_946251855.1. NCBI lineage: Eukaryota > Metazoa > Arthropoda > Insecta > Lepidoptera > Geometridae > Alsophila > Alsophila aescularia. The sequence continues at coordinate 17,599,307 of OX276383.1, read as the reverse complement.
CAAATTTTGACGATATGCATGTATATTATTGTACTTTTTAGGTAATTTATGTCCTGGAATTATACTTAAAATACTTTTTACGCAGCGAAATGACCACGTAGGCAAAGCTAAATATGAATAAATGATGTGCATCATAGAAACTTATAATATTTTATTTATATTTTATTTCATTTGGTGCCATTTTTGCTGTTGTGCTTTGATAGTCAAACCACAGACAAATAGTAGTTAGCCCGAATTTACCTTAAATGGATTCGCTATTTGACACAACTATACATGTATACAAACGTCAATTCGTACCAGATGATTTGGAGTCTTTTTTTTCAACAGATCAATTTATATGCAATATCAAATGTTTGTGTCCTTCAATAACACAATGTTATGGCATTTAAATGTGGTTTCAGTAATAATCAACATCATCACCATCAGTCCGATGATGTCCACCTCTGAGCATGGGCCTAGAAGAGGTGGACCTATTAGCTGGAGTTCTATGAGCTATTATGTCCACATTTTACCTACTAAAAGTATGATATTATTAACAACTGCAACATAGTCAATACAAACAATCTACCTCACGATACTATACGATACAATATTCTTAATTGCTTAGCAGTGAAAATAAAATAAAATTATAATGTTAATAAAATTGTGCTTAGTACTACTATGTACGTACATGTACAAGCTTTAGTAGATATATTACATTCAGCCCCCACGAACGGCCCGCGTGGGGGTAGACGGCATACCGAACCCAAACGGCGAGTTTTATTATTGGGATATATTACTGAAACCTTAAGATCCCCTTTATACATTCATCCTACAAATAGTAGGTATAAAGGAACGTCTCTAACTACTCATTTTAAATCAAAGTTTTCCATTAGTAGGTACCTACTCTGAAATCCTAGGCCTGATTGAGATCTATCTAATTGGGTGCTCTTCACTGATCGTCAAATATTGCCAGCTTCAAACTGAAATTCGACCATCTAACCTAGATCTAGTTAAAAGATGGAGATAAGGCACGATTAAAATCACCTACACAAAAACTGGATTAGATACAAATACAGGCAAACACCTCCGCACAGCAACATTCCCACCGTTGTGCTTCATGTGCATCAACAACAAAGATAGAGAAACACGCAAACTGTAGAACGAATGAGTCATTGATAACACGTTCAAACGCCATTCCAATTGTGACTAAAGCAAATGAAGGGCTTTTGTGTGCGTTGTACGTAATTTATGTGGGCCACAACCGAAGAGCTGAAGAAGAAAAAGAAAGACGAAGAAAAAGTTTTTATTGGCACCACAAATAAAATATACAAAAATTAATACAAATTACCATGTACATTGTACATTATAAGCTATGCGAGTGTACCAAAAGGGCCAATGCTCAGCAAAAATGTCCAGTGCTAGACACTGGAAGCTGGTACCTAATCTTCCCGCTATTAAATAGATCTATGCCTTCGAAAGGATTTTCCACCTTTACAGCTTAGCATTACGCACTGGATCTCAAACCAAGCACTTAAAATCTGTATACAAAATGAACAAATAAATTTGTTATCGTTCCCTTCAAACGTAAACCGTATTTTATGCTCCAGTATATTTATACAACGAGTGATTTCAAAGGATTTAAGCGTTATGGGTAGGCGGTTGGGTGGGTAAATTTTGATTTCTGTTTTAGATTAAAATTAAACAATAACAGTGTTTTAATACGATTTGCTGGGTCTGTCAGAAATCAGAAACCATCACTCAAGAAGGTTTAAAAAAAGACAGAGCCCACACTGCCCAGCAAATGTGTGAAGCATAGCAAATGGCGGCTGTGGATGTGTGCGTTAGTTGATAATTTGTGGTGTTTTGTGGTTGATACACAATTTCATTACAAAAGACTTTATTGTTTTTAATCTTTCGTGAAAATTTGACTGAATTAACACGACCAAAAAGGCCAAGGTCGTGCTGCGATGTAACGGTTGATAGGCATAATATGGTGTGAGTGCGTGAGGCTTGTGCGTATGAGCGGATCGACATATCTTGGGTGCTTCATTTTCGATTTGGCAGTGAGGATTCCGTCTTTTTTAAATATTCATGTCAATAAATCTAATATTTTGGACATAAGTTAATCACTAGGAGACCGTCGAAGTCATTTATATTGAAATTAATTGTATTTTGCTATCATATGATAAGTATGTTGAAAATTGAAATTGTCTAAGCAACATGTATATCATCATCATGAAGAAATTATTTCGCTGAAACAGCTTGAGCACAGGCCATCTCTCAAAGAAAGAACATCATCAATCATTATCATCATCAACAGCTTGCACTAGTCCACTGCTTGACTCTTTCCTAATGCGCGCCACTGATTTCAGCTCTTCTTATTATGCATAGTGTTGTTTTTCTATTTTTTTCCCATTGATTGAAGCAGTTGATATCGTTATCTATACTTACACTAAAGCAATAAGAACGAAAAAGTCTGAACAAAGAAGATAATTTAAAAAAATGCTCTGGGTTACTTAAAATAAGCTACTGAACAAGAACATAACATTTTTTTAAATCGTATCTGTCTGACAAACAAACATGCATACAAACAGTATGCATGTTTGTTTGTCTGTATGTTTATTTGCGCGTCACTTAAAAAATACTGGACCGATTGCGATGCGGTTTCCACTGTTGGATAGCTTAGAGTTTGACTTCAAAACTGGTGTACTTGGTATCTAAATCCCATCATTAGATGCCGAGGACTCAACAAAAAACTATTTGACGGCTCTACGTACTTTAAAGATATGTAAGATTGGTCCTGGAATAACACGTATGGCGTAATTGTAAATGAAATAATCACGCGGGCATGGCCAGTGTCATAATAAATATTTATATCTTGAATTCAAGCAAATAAATATATTTCATTTCAATTCATTGAGAAATTGATGCATCGTTGCAGATGCAAGTTATATATAAATAACTAGTTTTCCTGCCCGCGACTTCGTCCGCGCGGACTACTGTTTATCGCGGAAAAAAGCATCCTGCTCGTATGTTCTTCTAAAATATTAAAAACCAATGCAAAAGTAAGTATAGCACCACTCTTGATGTTTTTGACATACATGTTATTTCGTTTCCATGGCAACCGTTTCTTACAGGGAGTAATCATTATTTTTCTAGTTTTTCCAGTTTTCCCACGGAAACTTACAATTTTCCGGGATAAAAAGTATCCTATGTTTTATTACAGGGTATAAGTCCAGCCGTTATCGCGTGAAGGCTCCCTAAACAAACAAACAAACAGACAACGTTTCACTTTTATATATTGGTATGGATAACACCACAAATAATACTAGCCACATAAATTTCGTTTCACTGGTTCCTTTGTTTGACGGTCTATATGCGATATTGGCAAAATGGTGGAGCCTCCTCCACAAAAGTCACTATGCAACAAAATTTCCGATTTTACAATAACTTGACAACTCACGTATTTGACGAATGAAGGTTTTTGATGTATAACTGTTTTGAAGAATCACGAAATTGACAAATAAAGCTTTTGACTTGTGTAGCATATGACCTAATGAGTATTTGACAAGTCTATGTGAAACCATTATGATACTACTATCCCCAAAGATTATTAAATACGCGTAAGCATAATGCGTAAGCATTGTACGTAGGACGTGTCTATACTCGTATGTATCTCAGAACAGATATTGACATACATCTTTGATTTAAATCGATCGGAGTGTCATAATATTAGAAACGTCAAAGGCTCAAGACCTTGCAATTATTTCTTCTTTGTATAAAACGTGTAATGTTTTTTTAGCACATCCGCTCAATTTGCGTAATGGAAAGAATGTTGTTTATTTTTCCACCAAGATTTAATAGTCTAAAAATAGTTTGACTCTGTTATGTAATGAGCGTTTAATAGATGTTGAAGTTTTTATAAATTCGGATGTTATAAATTTAAAATGCAAGTATAATTTTATTAGAAAATAACAAATATATTTGCGTTTTTTTTTTTGAATAAACAACAATTTCAATTTCATTAACTTTACTGATTTCTCTACTTCTGAAGTTTTATTCTTAAATTGTAAAGCAATATCTTACTGTTACAAAATGCTGGCTGCATTTTCAATTTTCAAAATTGCAAAGTTGATGTTGACCTAAACAAGAGAAAAAAGACAAAAAGAAAAAAAACTGGTCACGTGTCGCCTCCACTGTGCCTCCTACAAAATGTTTTACCAAATAGTTTTTTCTGGCCCATAGGGACTCAAGTGTTTACCGCAAACGGCACAAACATGTATCCTCTGATAAAGCTCATATTATAATATATTCGGGACATTTCCACACCAATTATCTAGCCCCAAACTAGGATACCCTGTGCTATGGGCACTAGATAACGGATAAACAAACATAGATAAGAATATTACATCCATGACTCGGAAACAAACATTTATGCTCATCACACAAATAATTGCACCTTGCAGGATTCGAACCCGCGACCGCACGATTTCATACCCAGGATTTCTAGCCACGAGACCAACCAGTCGTCAAACTACACTACTACTATACTTGCACTATTTGACTAAGGTTTGGCTGAGGTTTTCAGCTATTTTTGCCCGCCATCTAAAAATAAATTTTATTAACATGCATCTTAATAATACTAATCATCATCATCAGCCCGTGTCAGTCCACTGCTGGACATGGGCCTCTCCCAAAGCACGCCACTGAGCCTGATTTTCGGCTCTTCTCTTCCAGTTGGAACAGTTCCAGTTCTCTGCCAGCCACTTTGCGTATATCACCACTCCATCTAGCTGGAGGGTGCCCTACACTACGTTTACCGAGTCGAGGTCTCCACTCAAGAACATGTCTACCCCAACGGTTATCAGTCCTTCGACAGATATGACCAGCCCACTGCCACTTCAGCTTACTAATCCTAAGGGCTATGTCGATAATTTTGGTACTCTGCCGGATCACCTCATGCCGGATACGATCATTCAGAGAAACTCCAAGCATATTTCTTTCCATAGCCCACTGAGCGACCTTAAATTGGTGGGCTGGTACCGCAGCGTGAGTGTCGACGACTCGGCTCCGTATGTCATAACAGGTAGGACACACTGGTTGAAGACTTTTGTCTTCAAACTTTGCGGTATTGGCGACGAGAAGACTCGACGAAGTTTCGCAAATGCTGCCCAGCCCAGAAGAATACATTCTTCTGCGGGTCTCTCTCTCGAAGTTGTTTTTACCTAGTTGCAAAGTTTGCCCCAGATAAACATACTGCTGAAAAACTTCGAGAACAGTTCCGTTAACAGCAATTGGTTCCGGAATAACATGTTCGTTGAACATAACCATGGTTTTGTCCAAGTTCATCCGGAGACCAATGCACTGAGACGAATCAGCTAGGCTGTCCAACATCTGTTGCAAGTTTTGCAACGTTTCTTCCACAATTACGATGTCATCCGCAAATCTCAAGTGTGAGATGAACTCACCGTTAATGTTAATGCCACATCTTTTCCAGTCCAGAGTCTAAAACATATCCTCCCATGCATTTGAGAAAAGTTTCGGAGAAATAACGTCCCCTTGTTTCACACCTCGATGCAAGGGGATATTCTTAGTCTGCTGGTTCTGTTTTCTGTAAGACTTGGATATACCGCCAGTCGACTTGGCATCGTTGCAGGGACTCCAAAACAGCCCAAGTCTCAATAGAGTCAAAAGCTTTTCATAGTCCACAAACGCCAGGCAGGTCTTTTGTATAATCTGCCGAACTATATGAATGTGGTCTATGGTGCCGTATACTCCCCAAAACCCGGCCTGCTCTGTTGTCTGCAATTCGTCAAAACTCCGCGCAAAACGATTCGTGATGACTCTTGAAAACAGCTTGTAGACATGACTCAGGAGGGAAATGGGCCGATAGTTTTTCAAAAAGGTCTTGTCACCCTTTTTGAACAAAACAGGACGATCACACTCTTGTTCATGCATTTAGAGGTTTCCTAGAGAAGAGGACAGAAGTAAATATACGCTGAAGTTCTTTAAGCGTAGGAGTACCTCCTGCCTTCAGGAGATTCGTTGTAATTCCGTCTTCGCCCGGGGCTTGTCCATTTTTGAGCTGTTTGAGAGTCATCTTAATTTCATCAAGGCTGACTTCTGGCAGCTCTTCGGTATAGTGGCGGGTTAGAGTGGCCCTGGAATCCTCCGTATCAGGTTTGGGTTGCGACGCGTGTGAGACGTACAGTTGGCCATAAAAAACTTCAACTTTCTAGAGAATCTCCGGCTTAGAAACGACCTACTCCCGCTTGATGTAGTCAACGTCATCAAATGGCTTCGACCAAACTGTCGTACGAAGATTTTTGACCCCCAATTTTGCTCTATTGCTTCTTCTATAGCGCTTGTATTGGAGCATCGGAGGTCTCGCTTTATCAGTTTTGATATTTGCTTATTCAAAGCCCACTGATCTGACGAAGTGACTGCCTGGATCTTTACGTCGTTTCTCAATGAGCTGCAGAGTTTCCATCGCAAGTTTTGATTTTCGGCCTGTATGCCGTATCTCGCAGAACTTCGTTCCCTCTTCGCTCTGGATTCCTACCACTCCGTCGAGTTCTTTGCCAATGTCAACGTCAATTGTACTTTCTAAGGCAGCGAATCGGTTCTCCAGTTTCAACTGGAATGTTTCGGATCCAACAATCCCGGTTTTACACCTATTGATCACAGAGACATCTCTGAATATGCGCTTTTTGTCCGCTATGATGAAGTCGATCTCATTTTTCGTCACACCATCGGGGCTTTGCCACGTCCACTTCCGTTGGGGCTGCTTTTTAAAGAATGAATTCATTAACAGCCCTTTTTTCTCGAGGAAGTTGACTAGCATTTGCCATCTGTGATTTCTGCTGCCAAATCCTTGTTGTTCTACTACCGACTTGCTGCATTTTAGCGTTGAAATCTCCCATGACAACATTGAAGTGAGCCTTAGAGGTGTTGTGCAAGGTTTTAGATATGTCTTCGTACATATCCTCTACTTCATCATCCGAGTGTTTCGAAATCGGTGCATATACCTGAATAACCTTGAGGCTATACCTCTCGGTTAACTTCATTACCAGGTACGCCACCCTATTCAAAACACTGGAGATTTTTACAATGTAGTCAGAGATAACCTTATTGACAAGGAAGCCGACACCACCTTGGGATAGCTGGTCTCCTTCCCTGAAATAAATAAGATGGCCCGACGCTAAGGTTACGGTATCGTATCCCTCTCTTTGGACTTCACTTAACCCCAGAATGTGCCATCTCATGTGCTGCTGCTCCTCTTCCAATTGCGTCAGATTTTCGTCAAGCCATAACGTGCGTCCGTTATATGTAGCCAGAGTCAGTCGTTTTTTGGCGGCCTTCTTAGCACCCCCTGCCCTGCAGTGACCATGACCGCCGCCGTGGCCATAGCAGGGCTGTCGAGAACTGGGGGCCGTACTTTCGTCGTGCTTATCATGTGTGTGGGAGGTAATGTCCATACTCGCCATGCTGGGCAGGCGGGTTGGCGATCGTATATAATACTAATTAGTACTTATAATCGTGAGTAATAAGAATAGGCAAGAGAAGTTATTCCGATCTGCAGATTGATTCAAACGGACAGTCGAAAAGTTGGTGAGAATTTCAAAAGAATGCGATGTCACTTTAATTTATAAGAAAGTAAAAAAAATATTTTTTCAATTTACATTGGCTTTCACTGACAACTTGCTCTCTACTTTGCATTACAAGAGTTTCGCAAACGATGTTGTAAATTTTTCATATTCAAATAATAATTATCAGTCGAAAAATGTCCACTAGCCGTATCTCCTATATGATATGTGTTCCACTGCTGAACATAGGTCTCTCTTTCAATTTGCACCAGTTTATCGTTGGTTTACCTCATAATAATAAGTTCTTATGAGGTAATCCTAACCTACGCTCCGTTTTGCGTTCCATGGTCGCCATTCAAGAAACTTTTTTCCTCAGTGGTAATTGGTCTGGGAGCTATGTGGCCTGTTCATAGCTACTAATATATTTTCGAATTCAGATTACATTCAGATTTTTACAGCTTTTTACTTTTGATCTCAATTATGAAAAACATATAATTCTCCCCTCTGGTTTGTTTCTGTTTTGATTGAAACAGGAAGATTAATATTTGAACTAAAACAGCTCGCAAAGTGCTACGGTTGAAATATGGACAAAAAAGAAGAAGTAGATGATCTCTATTCGTCTCCGTGTATCTCTGATTCAGTGGATTCTCAGAAAATTCGTGTAGTACTAAAGTCTTGTCAGTATATACCTATAGTCATGTTTTATTGCAGTCATCTTTACAATATTCCTACTAATAACTCTGACGGCATGCCAGGGAGCCAAGTACAGAAAACCAATGGAAAAATATCCAAAGGACACTCAATGGTGGGCTACTGACTTCTTCGTGAAGGGATGTAAGAACTTCATACAGCGATGTCCGACTGCTTACAAGTAAGGAGCTACCCTGTTTTTGCAATGCATGATTTTTCACCTTTATGGAACTGAAGTGCTTCTTCAAAAGTGAAACTGTCACGAAAGTAATTTGTAGTATAAGCACCCGTGGGTCTCAAAGACGCGCATGCTTTGTTCTAAAGTCAGATGGTTTTCATAGTTTTCATAGGTTTTCATAGCTTCCCTATATACAGAGAAAATAAGACAAGGATCTTTCATCGCCAAATAATTTCGAGGCCATAATCAAGAAATGTGTCGATACTACTACTTTTTTTTTTACGATGGTGATTTTAAAATTATAACCTTAATAATAATATTACAATATTGCAGTTGTCATGGCATGTAAATTACGTGAAAATGATGTAAATGTATATAAGTGGAGACATTTTAGTGAAACTACCTTCGTGAAAGTAAGAGCCTAATGATTTTGATTTACCTCAAATATTTCAGGAACCAGGTGATTTGTGCTCGCAGCTACGATGGTGATTATAGAAACTTTGATAATTATTGCTTTATGCAGTACGAAAACTGCAACACCTGGCGCAGTGAGTATAGAGTTTATGACATGTTTTATTAGATCGACCAATAATGTTTAAAAAATTCGGATTCCACACCGTCAAATCGAAAGTGAAACACCCAAGATATTCCGCTCGTACGCACAAGCCTCACGCATACACAACCATGTTATGCTGATCGGCCGCCACATCGCAGCAAGATCTCGACCGTGTTAGTCCTAATTCTGTCAAGTTATGACGGAAAATCTAAAATAATGCAGTTTTTCGTAATTAAATTGTGTGAAATTGTGTATCGACACCACAAATTATCAAATCAAGCACACATACGCAACCGCCATTTGCTAAGCTTCAATCGTTTATCTTCACTCGTTAGAGACTTGACTTTTTAAATCTTCTTGAGATTGACCTGTAACTATGAAATTAAATCTATGCAACTGAATTTCACCCATTTATTGAGGTCGTATCTATTTGTAACTTAGCAAATGTATGTAGTTTAGAAGACAATACAATTATAAAGTACCATCGAGCTGGTCTTACGATGGAGCTCGTGGTGGGAAAGTGACTATTGAGTGGCTACTAGAAAACCCTTCGACTTTGTGTTCACTAAAGAGTCCTATTCATTTCACCTGATAACAGGCTGTGAATGTTTTACTTTAATTATTGAATTGAGTTGTAAGGTAGTTATAACCAAATAACTACAAATTGATGTGACAAAGTCGGCAATGTTTGGACTTGAACTAACTAATTGCCTTTCGGGTTCCAACAATGCGTATAGGTAAATTTCTGAGATAAGAATGTTAAAACTACGAACGCTGTCATTTTTCTTACTCACACAAAAGTAATTGTCAATTTCAGAGACGACGCTGATATATATATATATAAATCTGTCGTTAAAACCTGAAAAGTCCTGTAAGTGCTTAGGTTAATCATATACCAACTAATTAAAAAATCTGTCGCCATGCCTCACTTGAGGACATCCCCCCTTTCACTGGAAGATCCCAGCGGTAGTTCTTCCTTTTCAATTAGCAGGTCATTCACCCTCTTGTAAGCACCATTCAAAAACGAAAGTTTGTATTTTTACCCGACTGCGGACCCTCCGCAGTCGGGTAAGTCCCTTTACGAGTAAGTATGTTGGGTTTGTGTGTATGATTGTCCGTTTCTTTGGCGCTTCCTACAGCCTAAACGGCTTGATGAATTTTGATAAATGAGGTATCATTGCATTTGTCTTATTCATGAAAGTGACATTATATGAAGTGTCACGAAAACTAATATGGCGGCTTACAACTGCCTTAAAGTATTTCTGATGAAACAAAACAATTTTAAAAACCGATCGAGTGGGGTATTCAAATGAAGGTCTGAAGACTATTCCCCCGACTGCATTGGCAATTTTATTTATGAAGTCGTGTTTTTTTTTAATTACTTGTTTTCCCGACCGTAGTTTTGGTTCTTGAATTTATGTCTTGTTCTAAATTGATCTTGAATCACGTGATTTATCTCTTCAATACTCCTTCCCATACAGTTTAGGTTTACCTTTTTGGTAACGCTGGTAGAAAGTTACTCTGTTCCTGCTTTGTATACATAAATACAAATTGAAATCTAAATTGCAGACGTTCGAGAATTATTCCAAACGTAAAACAAACATACCAAATTGAGGGGAAAATTCAAATTTCTCTTAATCACCGAAACAAAAACATCAATGCGAAGCAATTTTAACGAATGTTTCGTAACAATATAGAACACAAACTCAATAGTCCTATCTCAGGATATTGGAATCTAAGTCATCGATATCAAAAATTCGTATCGTGTCCGGCTTTGCAACTCTGTACAAAACCCCATTATTTTAGAGATGTAACAGAGTACTTTGGTCGGATAGCCAATGGGTCTGGAATCATTTTTGTTCATCAGCTTGCACTCGTCCACTGCTGGACATAGGCCTCTCCTAATGCGCGCCACTGAGCCCGATCTTTGAATCTTCTCATGTTATTGCTGCCAGCTTCTTTACGCAGGTCGTCGCTCCATCTAGCCTGAGAGCGTCCTACTAAGTTTTCCTACACGTGGTTCCGCTCAAGAACTCACCTACCCCGTCGGTTATAGGTTTTTGGACATGTAACCGGCCCATTGCTACTTCGGCTTGCTAATTTTATGAGCTATATCGGTAACTTTCGTTCTCTGCCGGATATCCCCATTTCGGATGCGATCCTTGAGAGAAACTCCGAGCATTGCTTGCGTTCCATAGCATGCTTAGCGACCTTGAATTTATGGACCAGCCTCACAGTCAGTGTCCAGTTTTTGGCTCTGTATGTCATCACGGGTAGAACGCACTGGTTGAAGACTTTTGTCTTCAGGCATTGTGGGATGGGCAACGAGAATGAAGATCTGACGAAATTTCCCAAATGCTGCCCAGCCCAGCCGAATCCGCCTGTCGGCTTCCTTTTCAAAATTTTAACTACCTAACTGAAAGTTTGTCCAAGGTAGACTCCTGAACAACTTCTAGGGGCATGACACTGACGGCTATAGGTTCCGGTGCAATGTTATGGCTAATCATATATTTTTTGTTTTGTCAACGGGTATGCGGTGACTAATGCGTCGGGAGGCATCTGCTAAGCTGGTCTGCATCTGTTTCAGCTTTTGCAGCGATTTCGCTATTAAGTCGATATTGATGCCCATTCTTTCCAGTCCAACGTTTGAATATATCCTCCACTGCAATTGTAAACAGTTTCGGGGATATTGCATCACCTTGTCTTACACCCCTGAGTTTTTTTAAATTTTTACCCCCTATAAAATAAGTTTGGAACAAAAACTCTTAAAAGCTTTTATTTAACACTAGCTTTCCCGCCCGCGACTTCGTCCGCGTGGACTACTGTTTATCGCGAGTAAACCCATCCTATGTTCTTCTAGGAAATTTAAAACGAATGCAAAATTAGGTATCGCACCAATGCTCTTGATGTTGTTTGACATACTTGTTATTTCGTTTCCATGGCAACCGTTTCTTACAGCGAGTAATCAATATTTTTCCAGTTTTCCCGTGGAAATGTTCAATTTTCCACGATAAAAAGTATTCTATTTTTTATTCCAAGGTATAAGCTATCTCTATTCCAAATTTCTTCAATATACGTTCAGCCGTTATCACGTGAAAGGTCCTCAAATAAACAAACAACGTTTCAATTTTATATATTGGTATGGGCTATCGGCCAAGCACGCTTGGTCATTTCTCTAGGTTAAAAATACTCTATGTGCTATTCCAAGACCTAAAGCTTTTAAGTAAAGCCCTATGCTATCCAACAGTGAAAAAACATCAGACTCGGTCCAGTAGATTTTACGTGATTCGCGAAAACACAAAAAAAACACAGACAAACAAACAAACGGAAAGACAAGATTTAAAAAAATGTTATATTCTGTTTCAGTAGCTTATTTTAAGTAACTTGGCCTTTTTTTTTAAATTATTATCTTCTTACAGACTTTTCTGTACTCATTGCTTTATTATAAGTATAGATAACATGATAGATATATAGATCGATAGATAGAAGATGCAATGTAGATAGATAGATATATTAACTCTTTATTGGACACCACAAGCAAAACAAGAAATTATATCTAAAAATAAAGTATAACAATGAGTGTCACAAGGGGCGGTCTTATCGCTCAGAGCGATCTCTTCCAATACAATGTACGAGTATGTATGTTTGTTTAGGTGCAATCTTGCGAGCCGAAAAAGAACCACTTTATCTTATCCCACAGAGTTGAATTTTTACATGTTAGTTCAGTTCCAATGACATAGCATTTTTATGGTAAGCCTGACCTGAATGGACCTCCAGAATTAGCTCCAGATAAAGGAACAACGGTCAACAGTACAGACACGAATTTTTGTGTATGCATTTTATTATCATAACCGTTTTTAAGTTTTGCCATGACATGTTTGCTGCACTCAGGGTTGGGTCCTCACTAGGGAATCATCAACATCATCATATTTTTTTTCATCTCTATATACCTTGATATTACTGAATATCCGGCGACCGTCGACATAACACTTTGAAATCTGAAGCATAAAAGTTTTGCTATCAAAACTTGTAGAAAACGAAAAGGTTTGAATTACACTAAACTTACTTGATCCATAAAAGCTTGAGCAAGTTGAGTGTTTCTTTTAAACATGAGAAGAGTTTCTTGCGGTTTACAGTTAACCTGTATTAGATACAGATTATAATCTCATGCATTTTTACAAAATCATCAATTCCATGAGCTGTAACTCTGGTTGGGTACTCTCCAAATATTAATCACCAATATTATAATTTCTTATTCCGAACACGCATCAGTATCACTTATATTAAAACTGTAACAGGTCCATTCTGTACATTGAAGACATTTTGTAAAAAAAAATTGAAGGCTGGTCTGTAAAACTGTATTTTTTTTTCATTTTTGTCTGTCTGTCTGTCTATCTGTATCTTGGCTAGGCATTACGTAAAAACAACTGAATGAATTTAAATGAAACGTGGTATGATTTGTGTTCATTTTCCGAGGTAGGACATAGGATACTTTTCATCCCGATAAATTTAACGGTTCCCGCAGGATAGGGCTTGAAAGTAATTTAAAAAAAGCACCACTCAGAAACTACTGGACGGACTTTGATGCATCTTGCCACAGTCATAGTATATATGATAGGTGAAAATTAAGGATACTTTTTATCCCGAAAAATTAAAGGATCCCCCAAGGGATAGGGGTGGAAGTTAACAATTAAGTCTTGGAAGCCGAAAGCTGGCATCCTCCTTTACTATAGTATAATGTCCCACTAGACTTGATTTGAGGCAAACATTATTTTCAGTAAGGGCAATTATGAAGATATCAAGGATTGCGTAGTGGGGAGAAAGTGAATACTTTTTCGATTATTACCTTTGTCCCCGCTGTCAAATAATATATTCCATAGTGGGGAGAAAGGCCATATATTTTTTTTCCCTTTCTCCCCACTAATGAGACAAAGCTGGTCGGGAGAAAGGGAATAACCTATTGATTCTTAGCAGTCGTTAAACCATGTCTGAGGCCTTCGGGCGGCTTGATTAGCTCTGACACCAGAGGCCAGCACTACGTCATACGACAAACAAACAAAAATGTAAGCTATGATTATTGGTTATGTTAGTTGGTCTATCCTCTAGTAGTAGCCAAAAATAAGTTAGATTAGTTCAGTGGTCTGTTTAGAAGCAGCTGAAAGTGAGTAGAAGTGATGTAGACAGAACAGCAGGGATTATAAAGGTTAACCAGCTGCCAGTTACATTTTGACAGACAGACGGACTGCGTTATTATATCAACATGTATAAGTTGGCGCTCTCCGTAGCGAAACCTAAACAGTAAATTAATGGATATCATTTCAGTCAGCAGCCTCAGAAAATCTAAAAATACTCAATAACCGTTTTCTTAACAAAGACGTTGATACGCGTATTCCTAAGTTTGTTTGTGTTCCATTGGTATACCGTTTGTCGAAACAAGATCAAAGAAACAGCGGTAGTCTAAACACATAAAGTTGTATCAAAAGAATCGGTAAAACTGGTGTCTTACAATTCATTGACAGGTAAGTACGTTCGCTCAGTAAGATGGGTGTAAAATTTTAATGGTTTCCGGGGTTATTAATATCTAATACTAATATCTATTGTATTGGATTATACAATAGAAAGATAGTCTCCTTTGGAATATATTTTTCAATACAGTTGCTCGAAAAATGTGCTTTCTGGTAAAGAAAATAATATTTAAAAAAATTGTGTGATGTTTGTTTGTTCTCGCATTACATTAAAACTTCTAAGCCGATTGCAATGAAATTTTAACTGAGTGACAGCTTGGAGTTTTGCTTAAAAACTGGTATAGTTGGTTTCTAGATTGGATTAGCTGAATCCGAGCAATCGAAAAAAATATATTGATGGTTGAATGAAATTTGGTGTTTTGGTACCGTTTTAGTACTTTTGGTCCTGGAATAACACATAAACTACCACCAAAATTACCACCCGGGCAAAGCCGCGGGCATAGCTAGTTTCAAGTATTAATGGTGTACAGTCTGCAATGCTTGGGACCTAATCCCGTTCCTGGTTTGGTTTGATTAGCAAATATCGTTACAGTAGGCCAGTATTAAAAACTTAACCAGCGAGGCGCGAGAAAATCATCAACCTAATAGTGAGCGCGACACTTATAGTCGGCTACGGGGCCTTGTCCCCCCTCAAGTCCCCCCGTAACAGATACGTTTCGATTTGGCTGACTTGACTAAGTAATGTACCTACTTTGGATACCGACCAATTAGATGTTCTTATCCTAATCACAGAATAAATAATAGTGCTCCGTACCTTAACGTCGCAGTGGTCTGATTGGTCGGTATCCAAAATAGTTAAATACTTAGTCGTGTCAGCCAAGTCAGAAAGTCTTTTTTCCCATAGTAATTGCAGTGCCTTCTTGAGTGTTACTGAATTGCGGGCCGTCGATAAAGGCCACAGGATCCCTTTCAAATAAGTAAGTACTTTGGAAGGTCTTGAAGTTTCAATTAATTTATTTTATATTTTTTTCAGATTGGCGTGTCTACAAACGAGAAACATGCTGATTTAAAAGACAAAAATAAATAAGCTATCTCTTAACTAGTGCATTACCTTTTCGCATGTCTAAAATACTTATACTTCCTATTACATATGTAATAGGAAGTATAAGTCATTTATCACCGTTCGTATCAGCATCAGAAAACAACATTGCCATGCATTTAGCATAGATCTAGTGAGAGGCGGGAAGATAAAGCACGCTAATAAAAGCGTGCTATAATAAGCGTGTCAGTGTTTGTTTCAATAATCACGCAAACAAACACTGAACTAGCTGCAACTACAGGCAAACACACCCACACAGCTTTGTCCTGCTTATGTGCATCAATAATCTATATACTTATAATAAAGCAGTAAATACTTACCAAAAAAATTGAACAAAGAAGATATTTAAAAAAATTGTCTAGGGTACTTAAAATTGGCTAATGAACAAGTTTTTTTTTTTAAATTAATTTCTGTATGTTTGTCAGTTTGTATGTTTATTCGCGCATCACGTAAAAACTACAGAACCGATTGCGATGGGGTTTTCACTCTTAGATTGCTTAGGGTTTGACTTACAAACTGGGGTACTTGGTATCTTAATCTGATGATTAGATGCCGAGCACTAGATAAAAAACTATTTGACAGCTAAACGAATTTTAAAGAAATGTAGTACGGGTATATTGTAGTTTAAAGTTACTTTTTGTCCTGGAATAAAACGTTTGGGCTACATTTAAATGAAATAACCACGAAAGTAAAGCCGCGGGCACAGGTCGTCAACAATAAAGTTATAAAGAGACCTATGATGACTGCAGTGCGAAAGTAATAGCACTAAAACCGTCACTCTCCGATTATGACTAAGGCCAATAATTATGTTTGCTTGCGCCTTATTTATGTATTTATGCGGTCCACGCCCGAGTACTACCTAATCTTTCCACTTATAATGAGATTTATGCTGCCCACAGCCACGTCATTGTGGTTGAGCTAAAACCTATTTCATAACAACTGTTTATTCACGTACAACAGCTCTGTGTAGGTTTATACCGCAAATATCTATTCATCATTGTCTACAGAACTTGTGGCAGTTGGACAAGTACAGGATTAATGGTCCGATTGCTGGACTGTTTGATAGGATCCGGGCATGTAACAGTTTTATCAGAGCACTTTTTCAGGAAAATCTATATCTTTCTATACTGATAATAATGCAGTAGGTAACAAAAAAGTCTGTACAAAGAAGCAAATTGAAAAAATTATGATGATGATGACATTAGCTACTGAACAAGTTTATTTTTTTTATTTTCTGTTCACGCATACATTTAAAACTACTATACCGATTGCGATGGGATTTTATTTAAACGGGACTTAGACGCGCTGAAAACTTATTTTTTATTTACCTCGACGTTTCGATCAAGCGATCAATGTAAACTAGTGTACTTGGTTTGATATCTCAATCCGATGAGACAAAACAAGACATTCGTTCAAAAACTAAAACCTGACTATGGTTGGGTAAAAATAGCCCCTAAGCTATGAAGACGAATCGATTACCAAAATCGGAGCAAGTTTTCTGTTTGAACTCATAACCTTTCTTTGCTTCGCCGTAGTCGGGTAAAACAAAATAGCCTAAGACACTTTATATCTAAAGACGAATTGATGGTGGGTCCCCAACGAGTCACACCAGATGCTGTCACAGTGTGACTCGTTGGGATTTTTTCTCCCATCGAGTCGAATTGACATCGCTCGCTCGCTCGCTTGTCAAAATCGGACCAATAGTGGCGACGCTATAGTGAAACATCCACACATACATACATATATACATAGTATGACACTATACATGAAGACGAGTTATTGTTTGATTATTATCTCGCTTGTCAAAATCGGACCAATAGGGGCGACGCTATGGTGGAACATCCACATACATACATACATACATAAATATACTGTTAAACTAATTACCCTTCACGTGCTTCGCCTTTCGGACTTGTACTATTATTTATTCTGTGCTTTCGGGTAAAAAATACTACATAAGCAAAAATGATGACAGGGAAAGCTAGTAGGTACTTATTCAAAGGAGATGGTAAGCTGATGTGTTGGTATTTTCTATTACAAGTACAAAATTAATTGCTTTAATATTCGGGCACAATACAATTGTAGGTATCTGTGCCCGGGGCTTTGCTCGCGTCGTCATTTTCTCTGGGTTAAAAGTAACCTCTGTGTTATTCCAAGACCAAAAGTACTTACAAAGTACAATATTATACATTTTTCATTCAAACTTTTTCACGCGTCAAGTAGTTTTTCATCGATTGCTCGGCGTTTACTCCTTGGATTGAGATACAAACAAAGTAAACCAGATTTGAGGTCAGAACCTGAGCCAGTAGTTTTTGATACTCACAGACAAACAGACAGACACAATTTTTCAAACTTGTATAACATTGTTCAGTAGCTTATTGACCGAGCGAGCGCGAAGCGCGGTCGAAGCGTCTCCGTTTCAGCTTGGGCAAAAATGTTTTCGTTTGTCCAGCTGGCAGATGTCCGGCTGTTCTGCTCTACAAGTCACATTTCTCAACCGATTCTCGTGAAATTTTGTGAGCAGGATCGATAATTATACGGTATTTTTTGTCGATACTATTTTTTGAAACTTATCAAAATTGCTGGTATAGGGTTGAAAACTTAAAAAAAACATTTTTCAGCAATTTAGAAAAATGATCAAAAATGACACAGAACTTTTTTGTTACCCTTATTAAGACGCATAAACTTCAAGGGGTGTGAGGGAATTGAAAATAATGAAGAAGAAAAAAATGCAAATAGACTCGCGAGGTCTACAGCTTACAGAGACTTAGTTTTATGTCCACTAGACCATATTTTTTTGACTGAGTGCTCGCGCAGCGCGGTCTTACTTAGCGTCTCCTTTTCAGCTAGAGCAAAAATGCTTTCGTATGTCCAGCCGGGACAGATGTCCAGCTGTTTCCTCTACAGGTCGCATTTCCCGACCGATTCTCGTGAAATTTTGTGAGCAGGTTCTTGTCAAAATGGGTACGTTAGTACTAATATTTTTTTCTGTGATATTGGGCCCATATTATCAAATGTCTCTCAGTTTTTTAGGTACGCGGTGAACATTTATATAGTTTTATGCTATGCAAAGACAGACTCGCGAGGTCTACAGCTCACAGAGCCACTAGCAATAAATATGTACATGCATAACTGTCGATCTAATTTGAAAATTTCGCCTTCACAAGTTTCATGATGTCCCTTGTCACAAGTTGTGAATGAGCGTTAGCTATGGTAATATCTGAAAATGAAACAAGTTGGTAAATATTAACAGTTAAACTCGGATCAATCTCTGACCCACATCCGAGTTCATCACCATTATCCTGTGTTCGTCCACTTCTAAACATAGGCCTCTCCCAAGGCACGCCATTTGGTCCGATTTTCTTCTCTACACAAACGTAGAAGAAGGCAGAAATGGATACAGTAGTCGCAGCGGAAGTATGTATCTCGGAAGTTGTCTGCTAGTTGCTGCGCAAACTGCTATTTTTCATTCCAATGTTGAAGGTGAATATAGCATTTTATAACTGCCTCGCTCACTCGCTTACGTTTTCGCATATTCTATCTCGCTCTTATTTTATGTTGTTTTGTTCCCATAGCAGTACCTGCGCAATCGTTCACAGTGCCTAACTTCACAAGCATATAGATTGGCTGCGACTACAATACATCCATTTCTGCCGGCAACCTTGCGCAAATCGAAGCTTTAGCTAGCTGGTGGGCGTCCTACACTACGTTTTCCAATTCGCGGTCTCCACTCGAGAACACATTTACCCAACGGCTCTCCCATTGCCACTTCAGCTTGTTTGCTTCCGAGTAGACTATACTGTTTTTTTTTGTTTTGTCGTTTGAGGTAGTGCTGGCCTCTGATGTCAGAGTTTGTCAGGCCGCCCGAGGGCCTCTGACATGGCTTAACGACTGCTATTAATCAATAACAACCGGGACCAACAGCTTAACGTGTACTCCGAAGCACGGAGCGATGGAAAACCGCACATAACTCAGAAAAGTCATTGGTGCGGAGCCTAGGTTTTGAACCCGGTATCGTTGTATTCTAAATTGCACTATAGAACCGTTAGGCTATACTATACTGAATGGAAATGGATAAGAAATGTTATTACGAACGACGGAAAACTGTTTTTGTTCTCTCCTCTTTCAGACAACGTTGCATTTTTGTATGCAACGTATAGAAGACTACGAGTAGGTATCTTACAGAGCTGTCTAACATTTAATTCATACTTCTCATAAAATAGTAACAATGTGAATATATAGTAATACCACTTCATTCAAGTTATAAAGAAGCTACAATAATAAAGACAGTCATAAAAGTGGACGGCCATCTGTGGCACAATAAAAACTATAACAACCGCTACCAACCTCACGTACCGATAGTTAACTGGAAGCGAGAAAATGAAGTAGTTTTTCTTTTCAACCGTTTTTCTTATCTGAAAAGATTTTTGCTTCAACTTTCTTGGTTAACTTCAGAAAGGTTTTTTTTGTTCGATTTTTAACGCTATTGTTCGCGTGATTTTGTACGCGATCATTTAGAAATATACGCAGAGCAAGTAGAATTATTCAAAAGTGCAACTTTACCTACCCACCTATTTCTTTTTTAAACTTCAGCGCTATCAAGCGAAGAGTCATTGAACCTAGTTGTGGCTAAATAGGTCTTCAACCCTAAAAAATAACGACCGACTAATACTTTTTACTTCACAGCAAAGTTTTTCGCAAATTACCTACTACCAACACTAAATGTGCTAGACCTTTCTCCATTGCTCCTCTTTTTAATTATCATTTTGCTTCTGCAGTGGCAATGCCAGCAATTTCGCCAAAGTCTAGTTTTTAGATTAAGCAAGTCGTATTGCCACGTCACTGATTGTTACAGTCACGAATCAGAAAAATGGTGGACGTTTTACGGAAACGAGAGTTTTTACGACATCACAAAGTGCCACGTTTTATGATTTTTTATCCTTTGTCTACACTCGTGTACGTTAAAAAACATCTAATGGTTAGTATTACACCAATATTACATAATATTAATACTTGAAAAATCACCAATTTGAGTAATAAATAAATTATAACAACGTATCAGCTTGAATTCCTTTCAAAACATTGTAGTGTTCCCAAAGTGCATTTTTCATTTTTGTAGCAGGCGGTGTAGGTACTCATTGATAATGATGTAAAAATATCCAGTGTGTCAACCAGGGTACCGTACTGATACTTAAGCTGACCGAAGAGTATAGCCTTAAGGTCTTAAGCTTACGCACCGACTTCGGCACACTCGGATGATGAGATAGAAGATGTGTTTGATGACGTTTCTTCGGCTCTACATAACACCACAAGGGCCACAAGGGCAATACTTCGGGAGCTTCAGGGGTTATTTAGCACCATTCTTATCAGTGGGAGAACTCCAGAGGCGTGGAACATGAGTTTGGTATTACTATTCTTTAAACAAGGGATAATCCCTTTTAATGAACTACTGACCTATTTCACCCTTGAGCCACGTCTATAAGTTGTTTTCAAGGGTGATCTCAAATCGTCTTCCAAGAAGAATTGACGAATTCCAGCCTCCTGAACAGGCCGGATTTCGCGAAAGGATTTAGCACCATAGACCACATACACACAGTAAGGCAGTTTATACAGAAGTCTGAAGAGTATAACCAGCCCCTATGTCTTGCTTTTGGGGACTATGAGAGGGCCTTTGACTCCGTAGAAACCTGGGCGGTCCTTGATTCTTTGCAGCGTTGTCAAGTGGACTGGCGATATATCGAAGTGCTAAGATTTTTTTACGATGCCCGACAATGAGTGTCCAAGTATAAAAGCAACAGTCTAAACATATCCAACTGCACTGGGGAATGAGGCAAGGGGATGTTATATCCCCGAAACTGTTCACTTATGCCAAGGAAGATATGTTTGAGACGCTGGATTGGAAAGGAATGGGCATTAATATCAATGGCGACGAATTGCCGATAATATCGTCAAGACTTGCAAAGTATGATGATCAACCTAGATGATGCTTCTTGATGCATCGGTCTCGGAATGAACTAAAATAACACCAAGATCATGTTCCGGATTTTATTGACCCAGAACCGATTGTAGTCAATAGGGTACCTCTTGATGATTATGATTGTAAAAGGGTACTTCTTGATGTTGTCCAAAAATATGTTTACCTTGGACAAATATTGCAATTAGGTAAGAAAAATTTTGAGAAGGAAGCCAACAGAAGAATTCAGCTGGGTTGGGCAGCATTCGGCAAGTTTCATCAAGTCTTCTGGTCGTCCAAACCACAGTGCCAAAAGACAGAAGTCTTCAATAAGTGCGTCCTACTAGTCGTGACCTACGAAGCCGAAACGTGGACACTCTCGGTTAAACTATTCCACACTATGCACTATACGGCACTATGTAGCGAGCTATGGAGAAAGCTAAGAGAAACTCCAAGCATAGCTCTCATATCTCGTATATCTTCGTTACGAATCTTGTCTTTCAGGACTAGAGATTCGTAATGAAGATATCCGACGGAGTACTTAGGTAACCGATATAGCTCAAAGGATAAGCAAGCCAAAGTGGCAGTGGGCTGGTCACAGTTCCCAAAGGACCGATAACCGTTGGGGTAGATGAGTTCTCGAGTGGATACCACGTTTAGGCAAACGTAGTGTAAGACGATTTGATGAAATTCGGAATGAAGATAGATTACACAAAAAAAATAAAAAAAATTGCTTATTAAATTACAATGTATATATTTTCTAACTGGTAATTACAATAAAGTGTTTCGTATCGTATCGTATCGTATACCCTGGAATAAAACATAGGATACTTATTATGAAAAATGTTGATTACTCGCTGTAAGAAACGGTTGCCATGGAAACGAAATAACAAGTATGTGAAACAACATCAAGAGCATTGGTGCTATACCTACTTTTGCATTGGTTTTTAATATCCTAGAAGAACATAGGATGCTTTTTTTCGCAATAAACAGTACTCCGCGCGGACGACGTCGCGGGCGGGAAAGCTAGTATCATATAAATTTACGAATTATAAGTTTCTACGCATTAAATATCGCTAAAATACCAGTTCCCAGTTTAATTTAATTATTTTCTGAAACTATGGAATACATTTTTCGTGTTATATGGCAGAGCAAGGGAATTAAGGGCAATGAATTTAACAGTCTATGTATTATGTATATATGTCTGTATGTCCACCGTCGCTCCTATTTGTGGTCCTATTTTGACAAGCGAGGTATCAATCGATTTGTCTTAATGTATATATAGAGTGTAGTATATAGAGTCTATATATTGAGTGTCAAATGCTATTTTATTTACCGGACTACGACAAAGCAAAGGAAAGGTAATGCGTTCAAACTAAAAACTTCGTCTGATTTTGACAAGCGAAGTATAGTTCGCGCAAATTATCTTGAGCTCTCTGAACTTAGTCCGAGCTCATGGTACAGTTGAGTGCACAATCGTTACTGTAAAAGGTGTTTTTTATAGTACCTACCCAGTCGCAGAAGTATATCTGAGCTGAAAAAGTCTGCTAGATTTAGTCATTAACAAAGTATGATGTCCGCCGACGTGAACTCCTATGTGGCAAATAAGTATATACAGATTATTGAGAAATTTTCAAAATGGTTACTATGATGTTAAATTAATCGAACCTACATGTACTAAATATTAGGATAATTAGCTATGTACCGAAATAAAAAAAAAAGTTAATCAATTTAAGTTAAAGTTAGTTAATTTAAAACATATTATTTCATATTGGAGCGCCCGGGAGGCATGATTAACGAAAATAACAATAGTAACAGTACAATGCGAGTTCCATTAAGAAACAACAATAACAGAAACAAATAACGGAAACAGAACAAAAATAACAAAAGATTATCGCACTCGTCTCACGACTGTCCTTTAAAACGGCAACGCGCATGTGTTTAGTTTACGTACGTAACACTCACACAGACGCGCAGTTCTGCAAGGCACAAGCGGGTGTGCGGCGCGGGACGAGCGGGCGGTACCCTTCTCGGTGCACTTCCGCGTCCCTCTGACACCTAAAATATGCGTACTGCGCAGCCACTCGCGCTATCTTCCGAGAGCTCAAGATAATTTGCGCGAACATTATCAATCGATTAATATTCATCGCAAGAGTGTCATAGGCTTTTTTACCCTACAGTAGTTGGTTGAACTTATGTCTTGTTTTGTTCGTATATGTGTTCTTTATCCATATTTAAAGGATTCATTGTAGGCAGCAAAACTTAAAAAAACGAGATTTCGGACGGACTAGGACGCCAAAATCTTCGTAGCACTTACTTCCAGCTATTATCTATACATATAATAAAGCAGTAATTGACAAAAAGTTTGTTAAATGAACATTATTAAAACACTACTACTTAAAATAAGCATCTAAACAAGAATATTACTTTTTTTAAATGTCTGTCTGTTTGTTCGAGCATCACTTAAAAACTACTGCGCTAATTGCAATGCAGTTTTCACTGTTGGATTTATAATAATAATTATTATCATCACTTAAAAACTACTGCGCTGATTGCAATGCAGTTTTCACTGTTGGATTTATAATAATAATTATTATTATTATATTCCGGACAATACACACCAATTACTGAGCCCCAAAATAGGATACCCTCTACTATGAGTACTAGACAACGGATAAACATAAATACATGCGAATACATCCATGACTCGGGAATAAACATTTCTGCTCATCACAAGAATGATTGCACGTAGCGGGATTCGAACCCGCCACCGTTGGTTGACTAGTCAGGGTTACTAACCATTCGGCCAACCGGTCATCACCGGTCGTCAGTGGATTGCTTAGATTTTGACTTAAAATCTGACTGTACTGTATTTTAACCCAATGAGTAGAAGCCGAGCCGTCGATAAATACTATTTGACTGCTGAACGAGGAATACTGTACTTATACTCGTAGGTACTTTTGTTCCTGGATTTTTATAGGATATTTCTTTCTCAGAACATGACCACGTGGGCAAAGCGCGGGCACAGCTAGCTAAATAAAAAAATGAAAATTAAAATCCACTGAGATTTGTTCAATTATATGCTACTTCACTCAGATAAACCTAAAAATGTGTATTTTTGCAAAGCCACCGCGCCGTAACGTTTCTTGACAAATACACAGCTGCTCATTAATTCATCTGTCAACAACAAATGACATGACGTTGCTCTTTGTGGAATAATATAATATTTTATATTATTCCTGAGTTTTTTGAAAGTATTCAAGATGTCGTGTTGTTAATTTTGATTTTTTATTCATATTAGTGTTTTTTCGATTGTTTTTGAGTAATATTGGTGTAATATTAATCATTAGGTGTTTGTTAACGTACCCGAGTGTAGGCAAAGGATAAAAAAACAAAAACGGGCCTATTTGTGATATTTTCAAAACACTCTAGGAAGTTTCAGTAAAACGTACACCATTTTACTGATTCGTGACTTTGACAATTATTGACTGTGGCTTGACAATACTAACAATAAACTAAACTTGACATTGGCGAAATTGCTAGTAGGCCAGTGCCTCCACAGAAGCCATTAATATAAAAAAAACCCGCGGGGATCATCGTGATCTCTTCTGTTGTAACGTGTTCATACAGATAAATCCTTAGCTACTAAACGCGAATAGATATTAGCTAGAAGTATTGCTATTTCAATATTGTAATCAAAACTCTAAAGGAAGGATGATGATAGTAGCCTAATGGTTCTATAGTGCAACTTAGAATCCAAAGATACCGGGTTCGATCCTAGCCTCCACACCAATTACTTTTAGTTATGTGCGGTTTTTTATCACTCCGTGCTTCGGAGGGCACGTTAAGGTGTCGACACCTTAACGACTAAATGTCAGAGGTCCTCGGGTGAAAACTCTGACACCAGAAGCCAGCACTACCTCATACGACAAACAAACATAAAGGAAGGACAAACCCCCCCCTCATATAGATAAGAATCATCTCGATTACTTAAGTTTTCAAACATACAAAACCACATCAAAATCGGTCCATTCGTTTGGAAGCTACATTTGTCATCAATCCCCATCCCCCCGACCCCCTATATATTTAAGAACCATCTCAATCACATCAGCTTTCAATCAGAAAAAAAACGCATTAAAATCATAATAAAATAATTACAATTGAACCAGAAAACTGACACTTTTTTTATACCAGTACAAAAAACGACAGAACAAGTTTTTGAAGTAAAGAAAAAATAGCTTGCTTGTCGAAGTATGAGTTGGTGCTGGCCTCAGAGTTTGTTGCACCACCCGAGGTAAATAGCTTAATGACTGCTATTAATCAATAACAGACAGGACCGACAGCTTCACGTGCCCTCAAAAGCACGGAGCGATAGAAAATGGAGCCGAGGTTTGAACCCGGTATTGTGTGATTCTAACACGCACTAGTATCCGGCTCTGCTACTATCACTCTGACTCTGTAGCTTATTCGGCATCGCTTATTGTACGCAACAGATTCTACTTCAGTGAGAAATTAAGCATTTTACGACAGATTTCACTAATATTCCAGTTTTATTAAAGGTCTAGGAAATACGGGGCTATTTAATTAAAAAGTATTTTTACAACCGGCTATAGCTAAACCTTTTTGTGACACAATTTGATTTAATTTTCATTAATTTAGAAAGCTGTAAAGTGTCAAATACAGGGTTTACTGTTTATTTTATAACTGTGTCAATTTAGTATTAGTCTCTCACATTTTGTGAATTTCTAAATGTTGTTTTATTTTGAACTAGCTGTGCCCGTGGCTCAGCCCGCGTGTACAATTTTCCAGGATATAGAAGATCCTATTTTGATTGGTTGTTTTTTTTTGTAGGAATGTTTAATGCTGTTGGCTTTTACCGGCCTCTACAGCTTGAACCGGGCATGGGGGCGGGTGCTAAAACGCTCCGCCGCAATGCGTGACGTAGAAGGCGCACATCTAAATTTTGACGACCCGCACAAGGGTACCCAGGGGGTACGGACCTTGACTTGGACGGTGGTTTATTACGAGGGTATCGAACTAAACACCCCTGGATCGCTACTGTTAGGTAGTGATCGAAATATAATGTGGATGAATCGCTACTGTAAGGTAGTGATCGTATAAATAGCTATGTGTTACGGGACCTTCGATCTCGCCGGCGAGGTCGGTGTCTGTGTGTAAGTGTTGTGATACCCCCTGGCGGGTTGCCAGGGGTGGTCGGATTGGCCGCGCGTTGCACCTGCGTGCTAGTTTTATGGTGTGCGAATGCGACAGGAGATCGCGTCATCAAAACTAATGCTTTGCACTGTCATCTCCATAGATTATGTACTAGTGACAACTGTATACTCCTTATGATAGTGTTTTGGATATATATTGAAGTTCAGCATTTAAGTAGGATTAAAATAAATGAAATCATTGAGTAAAGTGAATTAACGGAATCAAAAAGTAATCCTGTCATACAATACTTTCAATACTTTCAAACAACCCTTTCAATACGATACACTCTAATCAGCGATTTTAAAATTATTCGTTGAAATATGATATTGAGTACACTCGTAATAGTCTAATTAACGTTAAATAATAGACACTCCACCGAACACGTCATGTGCATTTGCAATGTGACTTAATTGCCCTGTAAGCGGCCTTCACTCTAAAATAATTAAAAATCTTATAGTCTATGATCGAAGCACCGTCACGGCCAGACTGACGTTCGCACGTCCTCATGCGTCTGTTCGTGTCCAGCTTCTATCCTCAGATTAATCTGCAAAGATAAGACACAGCTGGCAGGTTTGGCTTTGTACGCTCGTCTATCACTGACACGGTGTTTTGTGTCTGACACCTGTCACAAATTAAAGTTCATCTTGGTATTGTCCATCTCGTCTCGTCACTAAACACTGGACCGGACATTCCATTCGCGTCCCACACCGCCCTCTCAGAGCGTCGCCCAAAACCATCATAGTGGCCTGATCCGAAACTTCCACATGCATAAACTAGCCCCTTAGACCTTCCATTAGATACACAGCGTAATCCGCACACAGGTATTGTAGGCTGTCTAAGGACATTGACCCGCACAAGCCAGTCCCGTCTAAAACTACTCCACCATCACACATTTCGCAATCTCATGTTGTGATTCACGAGTTAAAGTCATATGAGAATGAACATGGACAGAAACACAAGATTTACACATTAAGATACATAATAGAACTTACAATTTCCTATTCATCAAACTCAGAGGCAGAGAGGATTTTGCAGCCAGCAGTTAGAGTGCGCGAACTTTATCACTATCGTCATCGGACGGAACTCTCTCAATCTCTTGACCATGGACTGCCGTTACGATATTAATAAAATAAATAGCCGCTTCAACTAAACCATCGTAGCCTCACGCTACCGCACGCAAGTTCTCGTGAGCATTCTTGTAAGTTCGGCTAGACCCATCAACCTCATCATCAAGCTCGTACCTATCGCGATCTAAAATGCGAGTGATAATAAATTGACCTTTGAACTTTCTCTACAATTTGGTCTGGTTACGTTCACTACATCTATGAAAGACGAATTTACTTTGAAATAAATGGTTTACTGCTGCTCTACCACGGTTAAAACGCTTTGTTTCGGATATAGCTGCTGTCTCGATATTCTTGGCTGCATTAAACGAAGCAAAGGTTCCAAGTTAAATTATATACTAGACATACCTAAAGACTGTGATCGTATCCCGTACATCAGTTCCGTTACCGTGTAACCTGTTACGGTGGACGTTGTACTGTTCAACTCTAGCTGCATGTCATGAAGTTCGTCACGCCATATCTTGTTTGTACCATTCTCTATTATCGTAAGTAAGCTTTGTAAGGTGCGCACTACCCGCTCTACCAGACCGTTAGCCCTAGAGCTAGTAGCAATGAAATGGATATCTATGCCATAATCACCACAGTTTTTTTTATAACTATGCTATATAGCATCTATCTTGATCTGCCTTTACTGTCACTCTTCCCAGTGAGTTTTCCCTTTATTATGTTTATTGTATGCCAAGATGTGGCAACTATTGGGATTGGGATTAAGAAAACTAAACGTATTAAATTCTCACTACCCAGATATATCAGAGGGTTTCCTACGAATTCAGGTATTTTAATAAATAGTGAGCCTGTAGACCTTGTGCAGTCAACCATGTTTTTGGGTATTACTGTAGATTCAAAATTACAGTGGGGTTCTCACATATCGTTGATCAGCTGGTAGATTGAGCTCTGCAGCCTATGCAGTACGTAAAATTAGACAGTTTACCGATATAGCCACTGCAAGATTAGTATATTTTAGTA
This sequence comes from Alsophila aescularia, assembly GCA_946251855.1. NCBI lineage: Eukaryota > Metazoa > Arthropoda > Insecta > Lepidoptera > Geometridae > Alsophila > Alsophila aescularia. Next base: position 17,570,494 of record OX276383.1, on the reverse strand, counting down.
ACTTTCACAGTAATATGTCATATCGTCGTTGCGACTTTAAGATCTCATATGTGTCACTTTAGTCAAATTCACTTTTTTAACACCAATCGATTCTAAATGAAACCACGTTGTTCACACACGTTTCTAAGTCTAATAATCCTTTGTGCTCTTTTATCCGACGAAGAACGCGAAAAAGTCCATAAACATTTTTGGGAGTACAAAACTTGGCCAGAAAAGATTGCTTTCATAATAGCATCAGCAGTGAGAAGATGCTTAAGACGACGACGCAAACGTGGCCACGACATTTTTATCAATAAATTAGACGCGAAATGCACTAGAATGCGAGTGTGTTTTTTTTAATCCTCCTTGCATCTGAGAGGACAGTTTTCGTAGATGGACTAGAGAGGCTGATGTTATCCAAGAAAATATAGATGAACAAAATGCAGAAAACAATGCATCAACATCAATTATGGCAAGAACAGAAAGGAATTTTGGATTAACAAAAACTGTTATTTCCAAAAGTGCCAAGCAATTATATTACTGTCGTTCTACGTCAAAAAAGTTGTATGTTGAATCGAATTTTCGCTCTGAACTTCACATGTATCAAGTTTTTAAGAACTAGTGTATTGAAAAGCACTATAGGGCTACCTCTACATTTTCGAATGTAATTAAACAAGAAAATATCGGAATCCATCATCCACTTAAATATCAATGCGACACGTGCTGTATCTATAAAACTGGTAACATTTCCAAAGAAGAATATGATAGTCACATTGCGAAGCAAAATGAAGCCCGTGAAGCCAAGAAGAATGTTATAGCTAGTGCAAACGAAAAGGATGTGATTATAACCGTTGACGTTCAAAGAGTTCTTGTTTGCCCCACAGCTATTGGCTACAAATTATTATTTGTACTACAAATTTAAATTAAAATGTCATAATTTCACGGTTTATAACATGCTAACGAAAAATGTGACAATTAATTTTTGGCACGAAGCAGACGGCTATGTTTCTTCTAATGAATTTAAATCTTGTATAATAGATTACTGTCAAAACCTTCCACTTTCCACTGACAGCATTATTATTAATTCTGATGGATGCAAACATCAAAACCGGAATCGAATTTTGTCAAGTGTTTTAAGCGATTTGGCGCAAAGAATGCAAATCAGTATCGAGCAACTTTATCTAGAAATAGGACACACTATGGTGGAGATAGACAGCGTTCACTTCACTATTGAGCAACACATAAAACTACCAATAAACGCTCCCAGTGACTATATCGCCCGTATCAGACAAAGTTAGGCCACAAAAGCCTTAAGACGTGAAATCAATTCAAAATGATTTCTTTTTAAAAAATCGAAGAGATGGAATCGAACCTCAAATCTATACGATCTGGTAAGAAGAAGGGAGATCCTGACTTGGCTGACATCAAGGGATTGAAGTATTTACCCGAATGATCCATATTTTATGAGTTGAGACATGTCGATGAGTGCTCCATATTCCACAGCGCAGAAATAACCAAAGAAACGGCTTGATAACTGTAAGCCGATTGTATTCAACTCCATTAAAAATTAGTAAGTTTAAACTTTTACAAGAAATAAAAATGGTAATTGATCAGGATTACCATCCGTTTTATAATGCGTTGCAATTTAATTCGGGCACTTAGGTTACACAAACCTAGCTACAAGTACCTGTCTTTCTGTGGTATTGTATACTTTGATTTGTATACCAATATATTTTTTCTTTGTGATTTGACTGTTACATCTTGTGTATCGTGTGTGTGATTAACGCCAGGACACTAAAAATAATCATTTAAATGATACGAGTAATCGTTTTCAATTTGAATTCTTACAGGTATTCTGAGGTCAAAACCTCAGATGTGATTCAAAACGCGCAACCAAAACCTTTTATGTGCTGAAAAATTATTAATTATATTTTTTTACAGTTATATTACTATTAATTCCAAACGAAAATAGCATGGTATAATGCAGGAAATCACGTACTTGCCATCTCTATTTTTTGTTTTCGTTGCTATCCTTAATTATTTTTCAGTAGAAGGTTTTTATCGATTTTCTCGTGAAAGTCATTTTTACACCTAAGAGATCTTAAAGTCACAACGACGATATGGCATTTTGCTGTGGGGTAAGGCCGCGGAAATTCAATCAATATTTGAGCTGCAGAAGAAAGCAATTCGTTCCATATACAATATGAAAGCCCGCGATTCTCTGAGGGAACGTTCTAAAGAGATCAATATTCTTACAGTGGCTTGTCAATATATATATGCAAATATAATGTATGTTCGGAAGAATACCTTTGCTAAAATAAACGATGTTCATAATTTTAATACAAGAAATAAAAATAAACTGAAAGAAAGAAAGTTAGTGAATTATACAGGTTGTAGTTATGCATCCCCGCCATATTTGCAGAGGTAGGTATAGTCCACTTACAGAACACGAATCATTAATAAAAGAAGTACAAAAAAATGAATTAAAAATAAGTAAAAAAAGTTTATAAAAAGCGATATGTGTACGCGATCCTAATTTGAAATCACCCAGTGTGGCGAGAGCTTGCGTCCACACACACTAATGAAGCCTTGTCCCGTGTATTGCCTGTTTCACGCACACTACGCGCCGGCCGCGGCGTGCGGCGCGGCAGCGCCCCAAGGCTGGCACGGGTCATTGCCCCGGTCGTTGCCCTAGCCACAGAATAAAGAAGTAATGCCCGAGCACGCCGAGCAGCTGTTCGATCACTCACGCTCGCCGCAATACGCTCGATGCTAAAATGGACCAATTTTCTAATGTCGAACTTAGGGAGATGGTTTATTTGTTTTTTTTTTTGCCCACGCCCACGCGTCGAATTTCTAGGTGCCACACAGAGCAATTCCAGGTGTTAATTCAATGTGAACGTGTTAAAAAAATTACACAAAATATTAAGACATCGTGCTCAATTGAGCATTGAAAATGAAGGAGGATACTGAAGAGTATCAAGGTAACGTAAATTGTAAACTTGTTCATAATTTTTTACATTCCAATCGAACTGTAAATAAGTTGATTCCAATTTTTTTACCACGCCGGAAATTCCTAACTAATGTCAACGTTGATAATACATTCTCACTTGCATTAAGTTTATTTATACCAACTAATAATTAAAGGTTCGCTATTTATTTTGTGGCGCGGGCGGCGGCGGCGCGCGGCGCGTCTATAGGAGCGCGCAGACATACCTACCATACATGTGTATGTGTCGTGGGGTTCTACTCCAAAACAAAGTTGGGCCTACTACGATTTATCAATAAAATATTTAATTAAAAATTCCACCTCCAGTTAAATGTAGGAATTAAATAGTATTGTTAGTTAATTAAGGTATACCTATTACAATCGACTCTGCGAATATGGCGGGGATGGAAAACTACAACCTGTATATGGGGAACTGTATACGCTTTTTTCATAAGTTACCTGACGGCATTGATCAATTGTCAATGCATCAATTATAAAAGTTTTGTTGAAGCAAATCTCATAAAGAAAGCATATTACAATGTAAATGATTACATTTATGACAGAAATGCATGGCCGGCCTGATGTCTCCAAGCTCCATGATAATAATAAGTGAACTTCGATGTTAACGTTAAGTGAATAATATGCTCAAAGTACTGTGTGAGATGTCTCATAACTACAACATTCCATGAGATCATGAATGATGTCACGTTGTTTTATACAATACACTTACTTACAATTTTAACTTTATTTTTCCAATTTTGATTGTGTGATGATTGTAGGACATCTCATTGACACTCTTCTCTAACGGGCTTATTTCAGAAGCACCGGTAAAGTCAGAAGGGTATTTTCTTTTCCTGTGAGAGATTTTACTCTGCTGGCACATGAAAGGGAAATTTCCTTTTCAAACTCAAAGCTTACTTAGTTTATCTAAATTTTATTGATTTGATTTTATTATAATATTTTATGTATTTCTCTTTGTTCATGAGATATTAATTTTGACTTGTAAAAATGCTATTATTTTGCCTAATTACAATAAAATCTTTGAAAATGTCAAAGTCAAAGTCAAATTATTTTATTGTCACGAAACATTAATTTTTAAATTGAATCATTACGGAGTTAATGCGAAAGCGCTCGATCTTTTATCCTCGTATCTTAGCAATAGAATCCAAAATGTAGATGTTTATGGTGCGAGGTCATCAGGATCTCTCATTACAATGGGAGTCCCACAGGGTTCAATACTAGGGCCATTCTTCTTCTTGGTTTACATTAACGATCTTCCCTTTTTCATAGAGAACTTATGTGATATTTTTTGTTTGCAGATACTTCTCTAATTTTTAAGATTGACAGAACCTTGAATAATTTTGACGATGTTAACAAGGCAATCGCGCTAGTTTTTAGTTGGTTTACAACTAACAATTTAATCCTAAGAAAACTAAATGTATCAAATTCTTTTTTTTTTACTTTGGCTTTGGGTGAAGTTGAACTTGTTGTGCTCCCGAGCTTCAAAAGGTTGAGCCTTTGCAAACTATACACGAGTCAACTACGCACTTGCTTATACATTAGTGGAAATATATACTGTTCGTATATCTTGTCTAATCAAAAGTCTTTTCCGCGAGGGCCAATCTATATGGACTTCTCCGTACAGTTTTATTCAGACCTATAAAGTCTATACGTAAAACACCTGTCGTAACACGTCGTGTTGTTATGCTGTCGATGAACAAGTCACTATACTTTTGTAAAATCTTAATAAAAGCAATTTTATCATTACCTTGTAAGTCATTGTCTTCATCATAATCTTCAGCCTATTTATGTCCACTGCTGTACGTAGACCTCTCCTAATGCATGCCAGTGAGCTTGGTCTTCAGCTGTCTTCATCCATTCTCTTCCTGCCGCCTTTTGCAGGAAGTCACTTCACCTGGCCACAGGTCGTCCTACATTTACCTGATCCTGGTCTCCACTCGAGAACTCGTCTACCCCAACGGTTATCGGTTCTTCGGAAAATGTGGCCTGCCCACTGGCACATAAGTTTGCTTATCCTTTGAAATATATCGGTTACCTTGGTTCTCAGTCGGATATCTTCATATCGAATCTTGTCATTCAGAGGAGAAACTCCAAGCATAGCTCTCTCCATAGCTCGCTGAGCGAACTTAAATTTGTAGACTAGTTTAACCGTGAGTGTCCACGTTTTCGCTCCGCAAGTCATGACTGGTAAGACGCACTGATTAAAGACTTTTGTCTTTAGGCACTATGGTATGGACGACGTGAAGATTTGACAAAGCATGCCGAAAATGTCCAAACCATCTGAATTCTTTTGTTGGCTTCCGTCTCAAAGTTGTTCTTACTCTTAACTAATTACAATATTTGTCGAAGGTAAATATATTTTTGGACAACTTCAAAAGGTACGCCATAGACTACAATCGGTTCCGGGTCAATAAGATCGTTTTACATGATCTTGGTCTTATCTATGTTCATTCTATGACTGATGCGTCGAGAAGCATCATCTATGTTGGTCAGCATACTTTAAAACTCTTGCAGCGACTCCGCCATTAGGTTAATATCATTGGCAAATCATAAGTGTGAGATATTCTCGCCATTGATATTAATGCCCATTCCTTTCCAATCCAGCGTCTTATCTTCCAGTGCATTAGTAAACAGTTTCAAGGATATTACGTCTCACTCCCTCTGTCTCACTCCCCTGCGCAGTTGATATGTTTACATTGCTTGTTTTGTACTTGGACTTTCATAGTCGCGGCGTCATACAGAAACCTCAGCACTTCGATGTATCGCCAATCCACTTGAAAACACTGAACCGCCCAGGTTTCAACGGAGTCAAAGGCCTTCTCAAAGTCAACACAAGCAAGACGGGCTGTTTGTACTCATCAGACTTCTGTTTATGCTGCCTCACCGTGTGTATGTGGTCTATGGTGCTAAATGCTCCACGAAATGTAGCCTGCTCAGGGGACTGGAATTTATCAAGTTTTCTTGCGAGACGATTTGAGGTGAAAACAACTTAGAGACGTTGCTTAAAAGTGAAATAGGTCGGTTGTTCATCAGAAGAGTTTTATCCCCTTTTAAAAGAAGAGTACTGCCAAACTCCTGCTCCAACCTCTGGTGTTCTCCCACTGATAAGAACGGTGCTAAATAACCCCTGAAGCTCTCGAAGTACGGGTTTCCCTCCTGCTTTTAAGAGCTCCGAAGTTATACTATCCTCATCGGGGCTCGTTAAGTGGTTTGAGCGTAATGTCAATTTCGTGTAGACTGACGTCGGGTAGTTCATCAGTATAGTGGTGGGTCAGTATCGTACGGGAATCCTCTGTGCTGGGTTCGTGTCTAGAAGCAGGCGAGTCGTACAATCCACCATAAAGTTTTCGATCTCAGAAAGGATCTCCGGCTTAGAAATGACAGTTGTGCCATTATTGGTCTTGAGCTTCGTCAGATGGGATCTATTCAATTGCCGGGCGAAGACTTTTGATCCCCGATTTTGCTCAATTTCTCTTTTTATTCAGCGAGTTCTTGAGCATCTGAGGTCACGTCGAACCAGCTTACTGTTTTTTTTTGGATATTTTAGATAATATTTTTTATCCCAAAAATATAGGGTTTTTGCGAGTAAGGGGTCCAAAGCTATGTTAATGTTGAAGTAATAAATTATTGGACGGTACTCTATATTCGATACTGAAGTCTGTCTCTAATTGATCGCGCATCACGCCAAAACTACTAAATTAATTCAAATGAAACGTGGTATGATTTGAATACGAGTTAGATACTTTCATCCCGAAAAATTAAAGGGTTCCTGCAGAATAGGAGTTGACATTATTTAAAAGAACATAATTATATCAAGCTGAAACTACTGTATGGATTTTATCTTCTATATGATGGGTTAAAATTGAGGATACTTATTATTCCAAAAAAAAAAGTTTTCGTACAGGATAGGGGTCCAAAGTTATGTTAATTTTGAAGTAATAAATATCTATACTTACAATAAAGCAACAAGTACTAAAAATTCTATACAGATAATTAAAGAAAATGGTCTGGAGTACTTAAAATAAGCTAGTGAATATAACATTCATAAAAATCATGTCGACCTGTTTGTCTTTCTGTTTGTTCACGCATCACGTAAAATCTACTGAACCGCGGTGCGATGTGATGAGATGCGATGCTGTTTTAATTGTTGGATTACTTATGGTTTGTTGGTATCTCAGTCCGATGAGAAGAAGCCGATCAATCGATAAAATCTGTTTGACGGCTCAAGGAATTTTGATCAAATGTTGGTATATATATATATATATATATATATATATATATATATATATTGATATTTTAGGTCTTGGAATAGTACAAAGAGTACTTTTAACCTAGAGAAATGACCCGGCGTGTGAAACCGCGGTTACAGCAGAGTCAAGTTTGTACCCGAATCCGTCTTTTTTGTATATTTCCAACACTTAGCATTAATTTGAAAGCCAGCAGCCTAATATGGTGCAGTTATTGCTTTTACAAGGTTATATTTTTTTTAAGGTAAGATAAGTAGAGTATTCGCCTCGGGGAAAAAGCCTGTCTTTTGTCACGGGCGACATATTGGACCCCATCGCTTCACTCGAGACTCTACATAACTCCCAAGCTTAGCGAGGGGGTTTACAACTTTAAGCCCCGTGAGTTAACTCCGAGTTCTTTGTAACGCTCATGGTCCAATATGCCGCCCATGACGTAAGACACTGTTTTTTATCTCCTTGGTGCATAATCTACTATTTAATATACAAAGATGTCCTTGCACATAAGAACAAAGTTCATTGTCTCCTGCATACAAAGATCACGTTCTCTACGATTGTCATTTACATTGATCCTTTTTGGGTATCAATCCTCACTATTTATACAGATCGGCTAAACGTGCCCCCATTTTTTAAAGCCTGAAAAATGCTTAGCCTTAAAAGGTGCTTTAATTTAAGGCACAGCTGTTTGTCATTATGTCCAGTCATGTGAGGGAACTGAGTGTGGAAAGAGGTTTATAAATCAAAAGTTTATCTGTACTTTTAATAAAGCAGTAAGCTCGAAACAATCTTTACAATTAAGATGATAAAAAAGCTTGGTCTAGGAGACTTAAAATAAGCTTCTGAATAGGAACATAACATTTTTAAATGGTGTTTGTCTGTTTGTTTGTTCACTCATCACGTAAAAACTACTAAACCTATTGCAATGTGGTTTTCACTGTTAGATAGTTTATTATTTGACTTTAAAACAGTTTTTCTTGTTATCTCAATCAAACGATAAAAAATCATTTGATGTCTTAACGAAACTTGATGATATTGGTACTTTTGGTTCTGGAATAGCACACAGTATCCTTATATCTCAAAAAAAATAACACGCGGGTGAAGCCGCGGGCACATCTAGTACACTCATAAATCACTAGATTTCTCCCTGTCGCAGCACAGAATAAATAATAGTACGAAGTAGTCACGGTTGGCATGGATGCTCACAACTGACACAACCCCACAAACAACAAAAACCCAAGGAAAAAAATTAGGCTGCTCATCCCACAAATATTTGCCCTGGCCAGGATGCGAACGTGGGAACTTAAGCTCAGCAGGAAGGGTAACCAACTGCATCACAATTTCGTCAGTATAGAGGTAAAATCTTAGATCTTAAAAGTGGGGATTAGTACCAAATCCTCGGACTTAGACTGCATAAATAAGGTGCAACGCACACAATTGGCTTCTTTGGCCTGTTACAATCAGTGGAGTGGAGGAGTGGCTCTCATTCGCTTTACAGTTTGCGTATGTCTCTCTATTTTTGTTGTTAATGCAAAAGAAGAACAATGGTTGGAATGTAGCTATGTGGGTGTGTTTTTGCCTGTTGTATCTAGTCCAGGTATCATTTACATGATACTAAAGCGTACCGTTTAACTAAATCTAAGATACTGGTGGGAGGAATCAATCTATTTGGTTGCTGCGAGTTGAAGATCTGTACACCGTGTACATCCAGTATAATACTCTTCAAGTTAATTAAAACCCTTCTACAAACACTCAAACTAATTACGAAACAGCAAACAATTCTGACAGAGCATAATCCAACAAACTCATGTCGAAAGTTAATACGGGTCTACATGAAAATTTAATTTGCATCCTGCGGGTCAAATCTGATCTTGGGTCACGGAAGTTTCATATTAGGGTCTTCATGGAAACTGAATGATTAATATGGATTTATTTTTGGATTGTCCGGAACTTCTACAGACGTGGCTCATGGTTATCGCTTTGATATTAGTTATTATTTTATTTTGAATTCTTCTTTATGTAACACTCGCGCGCAGCAACAATACGCAATACACGTAAAACGTTTTTTTTTGGCAACTGCAGATTTTTTTTGCGTGCGAACCATTAATATAAAAAATATTTAAAGAAAGCTTTTATGCAGTAGCCACGTCATGGTCAAATTTGAAACGGGCTATTACAATTAAATGTGAACACAAAATTTGGTGTTTGTGCTGTTAACCGTTGTCAGGAGCCAACCCCGAGTGCAGCAATCATGTCATGGTAAAGCTTAAAACCGGCTATCATACAACATTTTGTGTCTGTGTCTAATTCAACTTGCAAGATTTGACATATACATACATACAGACAGACATACATACATAAAATCATTGCAAGTTAAATAAAATCTTTTAAAAAGGTTGAGGTTCTAGCTACGGGGTCTTGTCTCCCCTCAAGGGAGACAGGGACATTCTGAAATGGTCTTGTCTCGCCCGGGCTGGGAGACAAAATAATCATCATATCGTTACGGATATTTTTGTGTACATTTCAGCCATATCTCCGAGTTTTCTATTCGTTTTATTTTTTAACACCATCACTGCCATACGGTCTACCGGCGACCGTAGATTTTAGAATTCAGCACGGCATGCCACTACTTACTGCACTAAAAGTCTACAGCAGGGCATGCAGGCGGTCGGCGTACCTCAAATTTAGAGCCTAAATTAAAATAAAAGTGTCGTTATTACCCGACTATCGGGAAGCAAGGGAAGTATAATGAATATAACAGTCTATGTATTTATATGATATGTCACTTTTAGATTGTAAAAACCAATAGATTACAGTTTAACGGATCCTAATTCTTTAGATTGTAAACAAACGAAAAATCGTGAACGGAAATGCTATTCGCTAGCTGGTGGACTAATCTTTTTTTTTAATTTATTTTGGTGAATGACGAGACGGGCAGGGCCTCGATTCTGTAAGCTATTGAACCGCAGTAACGCAAGTCGATCGCTTGAAATTTGTTGAGAAATTTTCTTATTTACCACTTAAAAGTGCTAGAATTGTTGTTTTTTTGGAAATTTTCAAAAAATAAAAAAATGGAAAATAAAAAAACAAAAAGCGAAAATTTTAGCAAAACTTTCGCTTCCAGCACTTTTAAGTGGTAAATAAGAAAATTTCTCAAAAAATTTCAAGCGATCGCCTTGCGTTATCGCGGTTCAATAGCTTACAGAATCGGCCCAGATCGCTCGCCTGATGGTAAGCATCGCGCCTGTCCATAACAGTTTCAGTGCCACTCAGAACGTTGGTTGCAATGTCTTGCGCGTCACTGCACTGCGCTCGTCACCCTGAGACAATGGTTGATAAGTCTCATTGCCCAGTAATTTCGCTGGAAACATTGCCCTTCAAACCAAGACACAGAAATGTTTACACAGTACTGCTTTTTTAAAAATTGCCAAAGTAAGCACAAATTTGGAAAATCATCATACAATTATTGGTTGACAATCATAACCGAATTATCAGACGTAATCACTGCTACGATAGAAAAAGGAGAGATGGCCTGACAAATGTAGAAGCTGGTTAAATACGGTGTGTTTAACATACCTACCCCTCCCATCATTCATACCCCAGTGTGTTCACTAAATGTTATCCTGACATTTTATTTTTAGGATAATATGAAGTGTTTTTCTTCGATTACTTGTTTTATTTTTATTCATTAAAGTATGCCATAAATCTAATACTTAAAAGAACATTCTAGGAACACTATTATTTTTTGAAAAATGTAGGTATTAGAACAAAGTTTTCCACAAGACTTTATTTTTCTATTGCAACAAGCCAATCGCTACAAAACTAGTATGAAAATGTGGAGATAATACGAGTAGCGGAGCGTATGGCTTACCAAAAACGCTTGTATAAAGATGCCGGCTGCCCGTACGGCGCGCTGCTGTAATATGGTAAGTATGGCTTGCAGGAATAAGACATGTAAAGATGGCAGTCGAAGTGTTAAGGACGGGCAAGTGCCTTCACGTACAACAAAATAGCTAAAACTCCAACTCACTACTACTGTACATAAAACGTTCTGCAACATAGGTCATCACAGGTTTAATAGGTATTATAAGCCCAATAACAGTTGGCAGCGCACCTGGCGGCATTAAAATGCTAATTCGTTGAGCTAAATAAGTATCAGCATTTTGATCAAATGTCGCGTTGACCACAGGTGCTCAACGAACGCTATATTTGTTCAAGTAGGTTATTTATTGAAAATACGACAAAATAATATCTACAGATTTTTTGGTACTTACTATGTTACTACTACGTACTTTTTGCTTTATTATAAGTACTAGTTGTGCCCGCGGCTTCGCACGAGTGGTCATTTCTCTAGGTCACTCACAAGTGGAAAAGCATAGAGTTTCAAAAGTACTCTATGCTTTTCCACTTTTTTGTTCTTGTTGCTTTATTATAAGTATAGATATATAGATTATATTATAGTATAGATGTATCTAGATATGCAATAAGGATTAATATGTCTATTTTTGCAAAGGTAATTTTCAGTGTAGTCCCATGTAATTTTCATTTGAACTAATTTAGTATTTTGATGAGTACTTCCATTAAAGGTGGATTGTTTAGTCCAAAAAGCATTATATTTTCAAACCACTCTTTTACAACTGATTATAGCAGACAAAGCAGCTAATTCACCTCTCATCCTCCACAAATCAACTCATATAAGAAAATAATGGTTCCCGAAGGTACTTCACAACTGCCGACGTGGCCGGCCAAAGGTCAAGCATCGTCTTCTATCGGTTGTTAAGCTCCGGCCAATAACTTAGACATTCTGTGTAGATGCGGGTTTTATTACTGACCAAGATGTCGTCTGAAGGAGTGATTGTTACCTTTAAGTACTATTTTATTGTGCGAACAGACCAACATGTATTTTGAAGTTATTAAAGTACGTACGAATAAAATAACCCTTAAAGGATCACTCGTCTCTATCTGTATGTCCGTTTGTCACAGCCAATTTGCTCCAAATCTACTGGACCGTTTAAGTTTAAATTTGTGACGAAAACACGGACATGTAAAGTTAATTAATTAATCTATACTTATAATAAAGCAATAGGAATGAAAAAAACTGTACAAAAAGATAATAAAAAAGAGATGGTCTTAGGGTACATAAAATAAGCCACTGAGCAAGAATACAACATTTTTTAAATTCGGGTCTGTCTGTTTGTCTGTCTGTATGTTTGTTCGCGCATTACTTAAAAACTACTGAACTGATTGGGATGTGGTTTTCACTGTTGGATAGCTTATGTTTTGACTTAAAAACTGGGGTACTTTATATCTCAATCCGAAGAGTAAAAGCCGAGCAATGGATAAAAATATTTTTGACGTTTTAAGAAATTTTAATCAAATGTTGGTATATTGGTATTTATATCCTGGAATAACACCAAGAGTACTTTTAACCTACAGAAATAACCACGCATGCCGCTTGTATCAGCAAGTTTGGAATAAAAGGGTAATTTTTGGGAGCAAATTAGTAAATTTTAAAGTTATTGAAGAAAATAAATGACAATTGACCATTCTCCCCCTCCCCCATTATCTCCGTAACAACTGAGCCCAACATGGTAAATCTCTTAACATTGTGAGATAATTAATTCATGGTACTCCACTCGAGACTTGGTTCTTAAATCTCAAATGCCTACGCTGGAAACTGTTCCAAAACTAGAACATTTCTGCTTAGCGGGATTATCTGGGAAAGGTATCCACTCGCAATTTCTGCTTAGCGGGATTATCTGGGAAAGGTATCCACTCGCAATTTCTGCTTAGCGGGATTATCTGGGAAAGGTATCCACTCGCAATATCTGCTTAGCGGGATTATCTGGGAAAGGTATCCACTCGCAATTTTAACATTATTATTACATTTTACTCAAACTCTCTCAGCTATTTTAATAAACTCAAGAGAAGATTTTATTGTTAGGCTTGTTTCACACGTACCACAACCACACCACAACGACAGCACGTGGGTGGTGCTAAATTGTATGAAAATTAATAGTTTAAGGCTGGCTCTCGAATGTTTGTCCTACTCGTCCAGGTGCAGTGTGAGTGGGAGAGGTGATGCAACTCAGGATTCAATTATAGACTAATTCTGTGGTTTTCTGTTGATATCTCAATGTACAAAACTCAATTAAAAAAGTTTTCAGTTATTTGCTTAGTTATAGATATGGAGTACATAATTATTTAAAAAAAAAGTTGCTGTCGCTGAAAATATCAAGAACAGCGATGCCACAATTTATTATCAAGTGGTAGTTCATGTTTTTCTCCAAAGACACCAAGCCATTTCTGAAAATTCTATTCAGTTACTTGTTTAAGTAGTATACTTTTCTATCTACAGTATTTTTTGGTTCACATAAAGTTTCATTACATCGTTCTTGACGTTTTGCTATTAGTCTTTTTACTAATTTTGGGACTGTCCCCGCCATAATTCACATTGACCACATTTTGCCATCAAATTCAACCGTGTGGGCGATACCGACCACATCACAACCATAACGCAACCACCAGCGACAATGCTTACTAACAGCCGGCCATATCGCAAACACAACATCCCACAACGTACCTAGCCACATCGCTACTTCTAGTGACAATGCAACCGACATTTTTTAGTTACCACAACGCAACTGCAAAAGCCGCAGCGACACTATTCACACGTAACCATTACTTCAACACATTTTGTCACCGCGATGTGGAGTGGTTGTGGTACGTCTGAATAGGCCCTAAAATAGGCTTAATAGCGATAAATAACTTCAAGATTCTGAGCATTAGAGTAACAGGAAAAGTGTAACCTGGATAGTTATTGCTTGTGTGAGTTAAAATGTTCTATCCATGTGTTGACTTTTCTTGAGACGATAATGGCAAAAACAAGGTGAGATGTGGTAATCGCAGGATGAGTAGGTTTCTCGCAGATTGGTTGCTACGTATGGGAAAGTGAAGCCATAGAAGACCACTGCAACGATGGGTCGATTACATTAATAAGCTTGTAGGAAACACCTGATATAGATCGGCTCAAGACAGAGATGATTCCCCTCCCAATCCTCACCCCCAATCCCCCCCCCCATTAAAGCTAAGAACAATCATGTTAACCTCAGCTTTGAAACATAAAAACCGCAGCTAAATTGGTCCATTCGTTTGAAAGATACGATTCTCACCACTCCTTTTCTCGACTACCGCCCCCTTTTTCTCGTCAACCCTCCCATATAGCTAAGAACCATCTCGATCACATCAGTTTTCAAACATAAAAAACTGCAACTTTTAAACTTTCGCGATTCGAACACATAGTTATATATTTAAACGGGACTTACACTAACGACATCTGCAGATTTCTTGTGACATAAATCGCGACGCGATTACTTGCTTATCACGGGATTCCAGGACACAGCCAACTTGAAACCATCCTCTCGGTTGAAATTGGGATACTTTTTAATTTCAACCGCTTCACGTACAATCCTGGAGTAGTAGTGACGTTTCGTGGAGAGGATCTTCGGGTCATGGAGTTCTATTCAGTGATTAGGGCCCGATTCGAGCAAATGCTCAGCGATTGCAGATTTATTTATCTAGCAGTTCTTTACAGCTGCAATGTGTCTTTGACCCTTTCCGCTATAGTACGCTTGGTTTGTCCAATGTAGGAACTACCGCAACTGCAATCTATCTTATATACGCCAGGAGTTTGATAAGAAATGACACCTTTTGGTATTCTAACATGCCTTGCTAACTTGGATAAAGGAGTATAAACGGTCTTGATAGAATAGTCCTTTAATAAAGCACCGACTTTATCCGTCACTCCTTTTACATAAGGCATGAAAGCTGGCTGTCTATCGACATCAGCCTACACTTTTTATATCTGCGTTTAGGACGCCAACGTCTGGTCACCACATATCCATTTCGCTTGAGTACCTCCTGAACATGCGACACTTTGGCATCCAAATGTTCAGGGTCACAGAGGGAAACTTTTAGACAGAGCTCATGAGCTCTGTCTAAAAGTGATCTGGCTACTGATTGTAAATGCCGCGGGTGGTGATGTGAAAAGGCGTTGAGGTATCTGTCAGTGTATATTGGTTTCCAATAAACAGAATGAGATAACGAGCCATTAGGTCTCACCGACACTCGGACATCCAGGAAAACTAACGTTTTCTCCACCTCCAGTTCATATGGCCCAAGAATTGTTCCGCTGTTTTTCATTGACGTTCATGATACAGAAAACATCATCCACATAACGCTTCCATATCTCACCGCAAACGATTGTAAATCTATGGCCTTCTCAAAATGCTCCATCCAAATGTTGGCCAGAACAGGTGCCACTGGACTACGTGCACTGCGCTGCACTGCGTGCCCATAGTGACGCCATCTATCTGGAGGTAGTGCTGTCCACGGTACAGAAAGTAATTTCCTTCTAGGCAAGTCCTCAGCAGAACAATTAAAAAAAAAAAAAAAAAAAAAAAACAAATGCGGGTAGTTGGAGACAACGCTCGCCCTTCTCGACGCTGACACCCGCTATTTCAGTCTTCTCGTGACCACAATCAATGCAACTTGATAGAAACGTCGAGGTAAATAAATATTAAGTTTTCAGCGCGATTAAGTCCCGTTTAAATATATAACTATAAAAAAACTGCATCAAAATTGGTCCGTTCGTTTGAGAACTACGATACTAACCCCCTCCTCCCACCCATTATAGCTAAGAACCATCTCGTTTACCTCAGCTTTCAACCATAAAAAACCGCAGCTAAATCGGTCCATTCGTTTGGAAGCTACGATTCTCACATCCTTTTCTCACCTCCCCCTCCCCATATAGCTAAGAACCATCTCCATAAAAACAAAAAAAAAACTGCATAAAAATCGGCCTATTCGATTGGGAGCTATATATTACGATGCCACAGACAGACACACATGCACACACACGCACACACACGCACACAGACGCACACACCCTCGCACACACACGCACACATCCTCTCTCAAACGCGCGCACACACACACACACACACACACACACACACACACACACACACACACACACACACACACACACACACACACACACCAATTATTATCCTAAATCATAAGGATCCTCAATAATATATTAAAATGAATTCTTAACTAACCGACCGTTTCAATTTTTATTCGGTCTTTTTTAACAAGTTTATCAACGTCACCATTTGAACTTTAATTAAAGGGTTAATTGGATAGACCCTTTTTAGCATGAAATGTGCTAGTAACATCATCCATCAGATATCAAAAACATTTTGGTGTTTACTTCCTGTTTCGGAGTTAATAGCCAATAAAATGAATAATGTACACAAACTTTGGACAAAATTACGACCCGAAAGTTTTTGCATACCGTTAAATTGTTTTTCATTTGAAAGCACCGAATATTTGTTTAAACTCCGACAAATTGACTTGATTTGCAAGCCAAATGGTGGTTTGGGATGTAAAAAAACACTGACCTTATGATTTAAATAAAAGTCTTACATTAACTTCGCATTGTATGTTTATTTTAAATTTTTGTGGTTCCGTTGTCAAACAAGAAACCCTTATAGTCTCGTCATGTTCAATTCAATATTTATTAAACAAAAGTTTTCCCGCCCGTGACTTCATCCACGCGGACTACTGTTTATCGCGAAAAAAGCATCCTATTTTCTTCTAGGATATTAAAAACGAATGCAAAAGTAGGCATAGCACCGATGCTATTTATGTTTTTTGACAGACTTGTTATTTCGTTTCCATTGTAACCACAGTCCATTCTATGGTGGCAACCGTTCCTTACAGTGAGTATTCAACATTTTCCAGTTTCCCGTGGAAACTTACCACTTTCCGGGATAAAAAGTATCCTATGTTTTATTCCAGGGTATAAGCTATCTCCATTCTAAATGTCATCAAAATCCGGCCAGCCGTTATCGCGTGAAAGCTCCCCAAACAAATAGATAACGTTTCATTTTTATAAATTGGTATGGATGGATTTAATTACGGGTATATAAGTTTGGTTCATAGGTCAATTAATCTTTTTAAAATTCATGAACGCTTTAATAAGATTTATTCAGCAGTAGCGTCTTGACCTTGCTTATGAAAGAGATGCAGCGAGACAATTCAGTCACACTCTGAGGAAGAGTGTTATTTAACACTGTCATACCCAAGTTGTACTTGTGACTTCTTAAGCCTTCTAGCAGGTAGTTTTAGGCGATGTTTTCTCCGTGTCGGGAAATTATGTGAGTGAATCCACATCGGGAACTCAGATGTAGAAAATGTTACAAATTTTACCGCCTGCAGGATAAGCTGATAGGGTAAAGTGAGAATTCTTTGATCCTTGAACAGTTCTCGTTCGGGATGATCCCATTCCACACTACATATAATTCTCATCGCACGCTTCCGCAGTCTGAATACCCTGTCTTGTTCCGCGGCTAAGCCCAAAGGTCTAAGCCATAAGTCAGTAATGTATGTCTGTCCATCCGTCTGTATGTCACAGCCATTTTATTCAGAATATATTAACACAATAAGGATAACATTTTCTTATACCTATTCAATTTTACCCCACTTAACATAGTTCGTTGACTTTCATTCATATATTTTTCACAATAAGTTGTCTGGTTGTCTCCATACAAAATTTTGATTACTGTCATGTCTTAAGTAGCACTCGCAAGATTAAAACAGATCGATTGACGTAAGAATCTTCAAAATCGGTCCACGCGTGTTTCGTCTATACTATATAATGCCACAAAAGAACAAATATACATTAGCTGATAAACACAATACGGGGGCATAAGCTAGTGCATGAATGTCCAATATGTTTAATTCCAGCCTGTTACTCAACATCAACTTCCAACGAAATGTTTTCATACTGCAAGCACTCACGTTGTTTACTTCTGCCTCATACAGACTGTACAAAAAACCTGTCGACGTAATGATGAACTAGGTTTAAAAAAAAACATGTCGCAGCTGCTTTGGGTGTTACGAAATATTAGAATAAAGTGAGTGAACTCAAATAAATATATATGAGAATTGCATGAGCAAGTACTGACTAGAAGCATTTAACCAGCAAAAATTAAAACAATATATATCCTCCCACCCCTATTATAGCTAAAAAGTAGCTCGATCACATCAGCTTTTAAACATAAAAACCACTTCAAAATCGGTGTATTCGTTTGGCAGCTACGATCCTCACCCCCCTTCCCCTTCCCCCTCTATTATAGCTAAGAACTATCTCGATTACATCAGCGTTCAAACATAAAAAAAACCGCATTAAAATCGTTCCATTCGTTTGGGAGCTACGATACCACAGACAAAAACACATATACAATGATACATATATATATATATAGTGATACATACAGTGATATATACAGTGATACATACAGTGATGCATACGATGATACACATCCTAAACTTTTAACACCACTATTGGAGTTCGAGGATTATAAATGCGTCTACTATTCTGCCTCATAATCCTCGCCTCTGCACAATGACTTTTCTAACTTTTGTGAGACTTTCCATGGCTCCGTAATTCAGAGGGCACATTAAGTTGTCGTTCACGGATGTTATTGATAAATAGCAGTCTTTAAGCAATGTCTAAGGCCCCTTGGGAAGCCTGAAAGTTTCTGACAACAGAAGCCAGTATTACCTCATACAACAAGACAAGACAAGTCTGTTGGTACTAAAATTATTAACCAACATTGAGGCTAAACGACATCACTCATCATCATCATCATCATCAGCACATATTTTACCACTGCTGGACTGAACGTAGGCCTCTCCTAATGCACGCCACTGAGCTCTTCAGCTCTCCTCATCCATTTTCTTCCGGCTGCTTTTCGCAGGTCGTCACTCCACCTGTCCACAGAGCATCGTACGCTATGTTTGCCTAAACGTGATCTCTACTTGAGAACTCGTCTATCCCAACGGTTATCGGCTCTTTGGGAAATGTGACCAGCCCACTGCCACTTTAGTTTTCTTATCCTTAGAGCTATGTCAGTAAACTTGTTTCTCCGTTGGATATCTTCATTGCGAATCTTGTCCTTCAGAGAAACTCCAGGCTCTAGGCTCCATAGCTCGCTGAGCGACCTAACATTTGTGGACTAGTTTGATCGTAAGTGTCCACGGTCATGACTGGTAGGACACAATGATTGAATACTTTTATTTACTTATTTATTTATTTATTCATTAGCACACAAATACAATGTACAAGAAGGACTTAATGATAAGTTGCATTTTATACCAGTCAACCAGTAAGTTTTTTTACTTTTGTCTTCATGCACTGTGGTGTAGACGACGAGATACCTAGACGACACTTGCCAAATACTGCCCAACCCAGCTGAATTCTTCTGTTAGCTTCCTTCTCAAAGTTGTTTCATTCACAGAACACAAAACGATTTAAACAAGCCCACGTCTACTGATTTTCCGGACAAAGAAATCTGTAAAATATTTCTGGCAGGTGATAAAAATTGGTAATTTAGTTGGTATTTCACAGGTTCATATAAACCATCGTAACCATCTCTGGAATGAATCCCAATTTTCATAATAACGAAGATTGAGCTTCATCTCTCAATGTTTACGGTCGTTGGAAAGAGACGTTATTCATAGACTTTTTCCTTTTTCCTTCTAACTTACGACGTTTTTCAATTGATTGTGCGAATTTATAGTCAAGGAATATTTTATTAGCGACCTAGTCTTTGGAACGCGGACTTATTGAGGTGATGAATATTAAAATGGTTTACTCAAAGTCACCTTAATTGGTCTAGAAAGGGCGTAAAAAACGGCCAAATTTCGCTAAAAGTAGCACATGGAAACAATTTTTAATCGATTTCTTAAAGAAATAGGTTCTCAAGTCGTCTGTATTTTAAAGTTTTTTTTCATATGTTTGTTACCTCATATCTTTAAACATTTCTAAAAGAATTGTTTTTTTTTTGTTTCAATGGGTAGGACCCCAATTAAGCCCCATTTTTTTCTTATCACAATTGGTTCAGAAGTTTTTCGAAAATAAATATTTTTTTAGTAACCCCTTTTTTTTAGAAATGATATGTGGTGTTGATATATAACTTGTTTTGGCCACTTGCTCAAGGGCACCCAGGGGGTATGAACCTTGGCTTGGACAGTTGCCATTGATTAGGAGGAGTATCGAACTAAACACCCCTGGATCTGTACTGTTAGGTAATGACCGAGGGGACCCTGATCAAACGGCTGGAGCCCTTTGAATTAATTGCATAAATAACCACCGGTTCGGAATACACCATAAGCGTGAACAGGAGCGGAGACAGCACGAAGCTCTGAGGGACTCCGGCTCTGATGGGATGGGGGGATGATCGGTCGCCCTTGACACGATAACGGAAGCTCCGACTAATAAAATCTATAATCTTGTACTATAAGCACAATACGATCTGGCAACCCGAGCTGGTACAGCTTGTATATCAGTCTGGCGTGCCAGACCTTGTCAAAAGCCTTCGCCACGTCTAGGAAGACGAGTAACGTGGTTTGGGGTTTTGGTTTCCTATTGAAACCCTTAAAAATGTGCTCCGTGATGCGGTACACTTGCTGAGGGCAAGAGTGTCTCGCTCTAAAGCCGAACTGCTCATCCGGGATGAGATTTTTGATTTTAGCGACGGACCGGAGTCGATTCAGAAGGATTCACTCGTAGAGGCTGAGAGCTCCAGAGAGCTGAGGAGACTAATAGGACGGTAGCTGGAGGGCTCGGGTGCTTTGTTTCTTGGTTTGTGAATGCCAATGACGTCAGCACTCTTCCAGGCGTCGGGGAAGGAACAATTGCTCAAGGCTGCATTGAAGATGCTGACTAACAGATAAACTAACGGGACAGAAAAGTGCTTGAGGACCCTGTTGCTGATGCCGTCAGTGACAGGGGCCTTTCGCATTTTGAGGTCCTTGATGATCGACTCAACCTCTGCGGCTTTAACGGGCGAGTGAGGGGTCGGTTAGAGGTAGGGCATTCCTACGTTCTAATTCGCGATCCACCGCAAGTCATAGGCTCTAATAGCTGCGTTCCTTGTCGTCACCAGCCTCTTCACGTGGTCAAGCAGGGCGAAGCGGCGGATATCCTCCGCTAGGACCTCCCTATAGGACTCACCGATAACGGTGTTGAGGTGGCTGGTGAGGGCATCGATCGAGCGACCAACGTCGTCGGGGGTGATTATGTCGTCGATTAATCGATTATGAGATCGGGTGAACTAATAGATTTTAGGGCTTCCCCCAAACGCTTCCAGTCCACCATCGTCTTGATCGCTGGAGGGAAGGATGGGTCTAGGCGCATAATAACGGGACGTTGATCGGTGATTCTAGTTCTTGGAAAACTTCGATTGAGCGGAAACTAAGATTTATGTTTTTAGGAGAGGTTGTAGTATTTCTTTTTATGCTTAAGTACTTACGATTCTTTGGTGAAGCTATAATCTTATTAATTATCCTTCTATCTAACTCTCTTGATCTCCAATTATACCTTTTGAGTGGATGGTAGTGTTTAAACCTGTATCAGATACGATGATTGTTTTATCTTACATTTTTCTTCAACTCTGTTAAACATATCGTTTATGTTAACACAATATTATAATTTTAGAGTAAAAAATTGATTGTGAGATGATAGTAGTTATCTGATGAATAATTCTTTATAACTCTTGTTAAAATGTCCAATAATTGGCCTCAAGTAATTTGCCACAATATAGTCTGACCTACCTTAGTAATGTATAATTTTTAACTAGAAATGGTATGAATATTGAATCAGAATTATCGAAGTCATATATAACTACCTCCAGTTATACTCTTAAAATACGTTACGTACCTTGGTATTATGTATTTTCATAGAACAACATATTATCTGTTCATACTATTAGTTTCTGTAGGTAAAATAATTTCCAAAATTGGTTACGTTCAGAGTAAGATTTTAGATAACTTGATATATGAGGTATTATTACCTTGTTAGTTTGTGACATGTTAAATCATGACTCCAAGTTAGATTTTTGTTATAGATCTCGATTAAATAAAATGTATTGGGTACAACGCCATCTGGCGAGGAGCAGCGTCTTTTCTATTCAAAAAAAGCCTTATAAAACCACGCGGCAAAACCACGCGTATATCAATAGATAGATTAAAACCAGCGTATCTATTGCTAGCTGACGACGGCGAACAGATCGTTTCGCAGAGAGGCTCACAGAGCCCCGTGCCGCTAAAGATCCCAGGCACGGAGGAACGATCTAATGCATCAACTAATGCAGAGAGAGACTCGTCGAGCCCTGTACCACAGAGCCACACTACCGGCGGTACCAACACAGATGCCTCCGGTGCAGCCAGCAGGAAAACTAGATCTGGACGAGCCGTACGAACGCCGATCCGTTTTCAAAATGACGTATAATTCGAGTAGTATATTGAATAACGTATAAATGTATCGCAAATGTATCGTAATTTAGTTTAGTTGTAAAAAGATGCACGAACACTACATAGTATTTATAAGTATAATCGGCATCTTTGCAAAGCCGCATACTTATAAACTCCTTTAGTTAGCATTTTTGCAATTAGTAATTCTAGCATGTAACTACTCGTATTTAATGTTAAGTAAATGGTTGTATATGCAGAAATATGGGTCATATTCATATTCATGTTACTAGTGATTTTGAGTTTGTTCGCGACTATTATTTTACTACTGATTTGGAGAAAGCTGAAAGGGCAGATAGCAGCGTGGTTGCGAGCGCAGATAGCCGGCGCCGGCGCGCCACCGCCACCCACCGCGACCGCTCCGCCGTACGCAACGACACCGTCAGCAAATCCCGTATAATACATGATATACAACTGATGCCACCCATATTTCAGAAGCATACGTATTGTTTTAAGTTAAGTTGAATGTTTTAAGCCTCAATCAAAAATATATATTTTATTGTTATGAAAATGTAATTTTGGAAGTTTTTGGAGTTTACCCTTAATTTTTTTTTTTTTAATTAAAGAGGGGGAATGTGTAGTGACATATTATATTTAGCACATTAAGCAAAACTGTAGAGCGGCTGTCCGAGCGCCCCCCTCCGTCGGCAGTCGTCTCCGCCAGGTCTTTGTATACAAACGTGATTAAAACTACTATGTGATTTAACTCAAGTGTTTTTATTTAATTGGGCTAGATCAATTATTTTGAAGACATAGACTGAACATTATTCCAAATAACAACCAGCCCCGACAAGATCAAGTTGTGTTTTCTCCGTATCTGAAAACCAGACGCCGAGTTTGTAAAAAACGCTGAACTCCACCACGCGTGCGCCACTTTCTTCGTTAAAGGAATAATGAAAGCTTTTCTTGTTGAAGACAGATTGATAATTTTGCCTATCTAAGAATCAAGAAATAATGGTTGAATTTGCCTCTGCGAGTGAAAGGGAAAAGTTTTCATCTACTGTCTCAAAATAGATAAAATGGTTAATCCACGCAGCGACAGCTAGCGACAAGAGGCGTGAACTAGAAGGAAGGTGTAAACGAAGCGGTGGCCTCTGACGGCAAGTAGCAGGGCTTCTGAGTGTTGCTATTATTAATTGACATTCCAGGAATATTTCGGGCTCTGGATAACTTTGGACGAGGAACGGGTTGTTTAAAAATCCAGAATAGGTCGCATCTTTAAGTTGGCTAACAAATCATAAATTCAGAAGGCAGCGTTTCATATGTCGAAAATAATTTAAATCTAGAAATCGCTTGCGATGGTCACACCATGGAAGGTTTTGACATAATGGCGAAATCACATGTAAGTTCCGGAAAGATGGTTTTTTTTATATGAAGTTTTTCGAAGTAAACACCGGAACTTGATTGGAATGTACCAGAACTGGCTGGAGGACAGTGACCTGTATAGCTAGGCCGACAAGGTCTGCTTTATGATGCAAATGGCAGAGTTAGTTCTGGACTGTTCGAGATAACCGGAAGTTCGAGGTCTCAGTAGAATGCTACTCGAAGTGCAAACCAAAGTTCGTATATATACAAGAGAGAAGCCCGTGGATTGGATTTTGATTTCGGACGTAAAACTGGATTTAGTTCACGTAGTTGGCACGTGATTAAGATCGGCCCAGGCAGCAGAAAAACACGCAGTTTCTCTGGTGTGAACAAAACGACCGAGGCACGCTGTCCAGAACGAAGCTGCCCTGTTACAGGCAAAATAAGTATACAAGTGCAAAAGCCAGGTTAGTGTGATTTCCCGTGATTTCAGTATTGTACTAACGAAATATCTGTTTTGATTTTGCACCGCGTCTATCTAAGGCGGGCATCTCGAGACACATTTGAACACAAAGGAACGTGGTTTCCAGGTTAAAATCGTGCATCTACGGTCGGCTATTGTCGTCACCACTGCGAGCTGCTGTGCGCGATCACCCGGGGCTCACCACCGTTCGCGGAAGAAACCGGTCTACGAGGGACTCCAGAAGGACTCCAACGCACCACCTGTCCTGTAGAAGATACCAGGCACCGTTCGTGGTCAAGCAGTAGGAGCTGATCGAGTGGAGTAAGGAGGCGTTCCGCGGCGGTGCGCGAGACGACGGTACGGCGTCCCAGGAAGCCTCCAGGTTGGTCCACTCCATATCATTTTGAGTCAGTGAGCTACGGTAGCGAGGGAAGCCTTCGCCTTCTAACGTGTTAATATATTGTTGAAAGATACTTTCTGTTTACTTTCTGTCTTACTTTCTGTTTACTTTCTATTTTAGAGTTTAATATCCCTCTGGGAAACACAATCTTACACACACACACTTTATTTGCACAAGTTTTCCTTTAATTTGAACATTCAAAGGCTTTGCCTATTCCGTTGCGTTGTGACCAATTCATGTTAATCTGCTGAGCACAGACTCTCTAAGTTTTACTAGCCTATGATACAGCTTTTCTATTGTAAATTCATATCGCACAGGCCGAAGTTAAGTACTAGAATATATATTTTTGAGGAAATTGTAATCATATTTGAGAATTTTGAGTTTTGAGTAATAAGTTAGAAGTATTTCCTATTATAAGATCTTGCTGTTTATAATTATTTTGATGCAGAACAAACTAAATTAAGTGTAAAATATTTCTTTTTGAATTCCTCAGTAAAGGGGAGAGTACCATTATTTGATAACTAATGTGTGTCTTTTTTCTATTTTTTGTAATAAAGCCCTTTGTTATTGAATTTACCATCTTGTTTTAATTCCTCGCCTTTACCTGAGAAGGAGGTCCGTTTCCTTAGCCGGGCAACGGTCCTTTCAAGTTTATTACGTAAATACTGATATATTATATAATTTGGTAAAATTATTGAATTTGATATTTTTGATCATAAATATAGTCCGGATTTTTCTAAATCTTCTGAATATTATATTATTTTGAAGGACGCCCACAGGCTTACAACATTACATTTTTAGTTTATTTCATTTTGACAGAAGTCGTCAGCATCTATTGTCAACTTTGTTCTCATAAATTTTATAATTCGAATGTAAATCTTAACTGACCTCATTTAATTCTGTTCCAAGTTACTGCTCATTGATATACAATGTGTCTGGTCACCGGTGTCGGAGACTTAAGGGGGGTTAAATATGGGGATTTTTATCGACAAATCACTATCTCAATTTTCTCTTGGCCTCTCCATACTAAAATGGCAGCCATTTTGTTTTTTTACTTCGCAGCTCAGACGCCTACACTGATTTAATCATTGCTATCGATGTAGACGTCTTAGGAAGACGAAAGAGGTATCATTTGAAAGCTAACAATGAAGACAATCAATTTATGATACATTTTATTCAATATCTTTTTCACAAAATAACATAACAATATTAACAAAATAAAAATCGTATTTATTTATTGCATTTTTTTTAGTTTTTTAAATGTTTTATGAAAACTAACCTGTCAAGCTATTTTTTTTAATTGTATTATCATAGTACAAGATATTTCCATTAAAATAAATCTTACATCAAGGTCCTAAATTAAATATGTTCGAAGCTATGATGGTTTAAATATGACCCTTAAAAACTCTATTAATAGCACACGTCAAACAATAGACTCAAGACCCCACATTCAATTGGCGTGTCGTAAGACAGGCAGCTGTTCTTTGACAACATGTTAGAAAGAGACATGTATAGGGTGTGAATGAGACAAAATTGCGGCTCTACTCAGGTCAGGATATAATTACAGGTAGTCGTCCCTTGCCTAGCGTTGTGATTACATTCTTATCTGCCGAAGTACTGTGCGTTGCTATTTTCTAACCTCTGCTTTGTGTTTTGGACTCGTTTTGTTATTTTAGTTAACTTTCGTTAACTGAAATGGAAGAGCGTCGTTTTTCAAGCCGCGACGTGGCCAACATCCATTTTGTGTATGGATTTTGCGACGGGAACGCGAATGCTGCTGTAAGAGAGTATGCGAGAAGATTCCCTGATAGACCTACGCCAAATGCTCGCACGTTCATCAGATTGCACTCGAATCTCTCCGAATATGGAATAAGAAGACCCGCTAACGAACGTACTCGTTTGGTGTCTCCGCGAGAGGAAGAAGAGGTGTTGGATTTAATAACGCAAGACCCACAACTGAGTGTCCGTCGCATTGCGATTAGACTCGGTCTATCGAAATGGTCAGTTTGGCAGATTTTAAAACGGCAAGGATTGCATCCATTCCATTTTAGAAGAGTCCAGGATTTAATTGGACCTGACGTCGCCCGAAGGACAGTTTTTTCTTCGTGGATATTACGAGAAGCGCGATCCAATCCCAATTTTTTAAAGAGGATTGTGTGGACCGATGAAGCAACTTTTACAAGATCTGGATACACAAATCATCGGAACGAGCACCTGTGGCTCCAAGAAAACCCGCATGCAGCTGAGCTTTCAGCACAAGTTTTCGGTAAATGTTTGGGCTGGAATGATAGACGATATCCTTATTGGGCCTCTTATTTTGCCCGCTATATTAAATGGCCCAAGATTTTTGGAATTCCTGCAGAATGACTATCAAGACGCATTAAGCGAATTGCCATTGACGTATAGGGCAAGAATGATACTCCAATTAGATGGAGCTCCGGCACACTTTGCGGTAAATGTGAGAAATTACTTAAACAACACATATCCAACATGGATTGGACGAGGTGGGACGATTGCTTGGCCGCCGCGTTCCCCGGATTTGACACCCCTAGATTATTTTTTATGGGGCACAATAAAGCAGAAAGTGTACGTTAACGTGCCCAACACAAGAGAAGAACTAATTGAAAAAATATTACAAGTCGGGGATGTAATGAGGGCGGACAAAGCCATGATAAAAAGAGCTACACAACATGTGTCAATTAGGGCAACTGCTTGTCTACAACAAAACGGAGGACATTTTGAATCGTGGCTGTAGTACCTAGTTTAGATGGTATTAAATTAATAAATGATAATTAATGGTTTTTCTTTGTTCTTTTCTTGCCTTTTCCCATCCCAATCATCATAGCTTTGACGTGTGCTATTAATAGAGTTTTTAAGGGTCATATTTAAACCATCATAGCTTCGAAAATATTTAACTTAGGACCTTGATGTAAGATTTATTTTAATGGAAATATCTTGTACTATGATAATACAATTAAAAAAAATAGCTTGACAGGTTAGTTTTCATAAAAAAATTAAAAAACTAAAAAAAAATGCAATAAATAAATACGATTTTTATTTTGTTAATATTGTTATGTTATTTTGTGAAAAAGATATTGAATAAAATGTATCATAAATTGATTGTGTTCATTGTTAGCTTTCAAATGATACCTCTTTCGTCTTCCTAAGACGTCTACATCGATAACAATGATTAAATCAGTGTAGGCGTCTGAGCTGCGAAGTAAAAAAAAACAAAATGGCTGCCATTTTAGTATGGAGAGGCCAAGAGAAAATCGAGATAGTGATTTGTCGATAAAAATCCCCATATTTAACCCCCCTTAAGTCTCCGACACCGGTGACCAGACACATTGTATATGACTTTTATTACAAAGTTCTTTTTTTCAAGCCTTTGGAAGTTTTCTATTTAAATGAAAGCAGATTGGGGGTCAGTGTAGATCCAGACTTCTAACAAATAACATAAATAAATATGATTAACATATAATGAAATTCAAATAGTGAAATTCCATTTAAGATCTTTTGACCTTTTCTAAAAATTCATGTGTACAGTGTTTTGATTAAATAAAAAGAGACAAAATTTAAAAGTGTGCGTTTATTAACAAAAAGTGAACATTTCCTGAAATTTATTGAACTATTTTTTAAATATTCTCCCTGAACGCATAGATTTTGAAGATATACTAGACTGCAGCTCAACCACACTCCACCAGCTACAACAGCTTAGCCAGGGAGGTGACATCAGCGTACCCCGAAGATCTTCAGAGGAGAAACGCCTACCGAACATCAAGACCAATTCAGTTTGAAGGGAGCTCGTCTGTTGTGATCTGGTATGGGAGTTAAAATGCCTCAAGGCACCTAATTCATCCCACAGATCTTCGAGAACTAAGACAGCTCCAGGACCAGTTCCACCACATCGCCGAAGACTGAAGTTGGAGACCGAAACTCCTCATCAGACCGAGAGCCTACTCCGAGGCAGTTGAGAACGAGTTGCTGTCCTGCTCTACAAGTTGCTGTTATCCGCTCCGAGTTGCTGCCCTCCTCTCCGACTTGCTGTTCTCCTCTCCGAGTTGCTGTCCTCCTCACCGAGTTGCCGCCTTCCTCACGAACAGTTCCAGATACTACGATAGAATAATTTACCTCACTAACCTAACATATTAATATTTGCCTCTTTAACATAATTAAATATAGGAAGCCTCCCCTTATAGGATAGGTAGGATAGAACAACATGATACTTACATGATACTTATTATGTGCTACAACATAATAAGTATCATGTAATGTAACTTAATAAATTTAGGGAAATCTGATAGGAAAGCTTTAGAGTCCAAAATTCTTTAACCTTTAGGAGTCTGGTTTTGAAAATTTATTTCCTTTGACTGATTTGGGTAACTCTATAGTTTACTTCAATTATCTATAGATTATTCAAGATAGTCTTTGATTAATAGAGCAGCTAGAGGTAAACCTCCCGTTTTCCCTCTGGTTAATATATAAAGATATCTTGGAGTAACTCTGTCATTTTTAATAAACAGATCTTTAACATATCTTACAGACCCTCGTGTCTTGTCATTAAATTTAAAATCAAAGAGTATTGATATACATAATATCTATTCTTTAATTTTAATTTTTGTTTATTGTAACGCATACAAATAGCCAGGAAGGCAATTCTCACCAAGTGATATAATTATCACAATAGATAAATATCGAAAAAAATGGTGGATATCGAATGACAGCGTCTTTTGCTATTCTCGCAATATCACCATAGATATTTATCGAGTCCTAGCGATCGACATGCAACGAGTGGACCCTAGCGGTCGACATTGGTTTATCACTGACATATCGAGTGAGTTTTTGTAGGATATACACAGCACACGTAGGAATCACGTTAGTTTGGGGTTAGGTTTTTTTGTATTGTATTTTAGAGTATACAGTTACCTAAAGTAACTTTGACATTATTTTTCTTAAGATGACGGCGGAGGAAATTATATAACAGGTTTTATGATTGACGTCGGAGAGGCCCGATTTCAAGCAGAAGTGCAAAGAAGGCACTCGGTCGCGAGAGCCCTGTTGGATCTCTCCGACAACAGCTTATATACCTCCACCGTATGGTACGTCTGAGGGTACCCAATGATTCCAATTGAATGAGCCTATGATTATTGGATGCCTAGATGGATATTGATTGGTACAACCATGTAACATATACATCAATGGGTACAACAGTAACTGCGACCCACTCTACCAATGCACAAGCTATTTATTACCAGGCATAGTAAAACATATTTTATAGATACCTAGTTATGTTGCATAATACATCATCAATCATCATCAAGAGCCCCAAAATATCTACTGCTATTTCAACATGGGCTTCCCGATAAGAAATTTGGGGGTTTTTCATAAACACTGGGCATGGCAGGCGACTTGGTAATCACAATTGTTGATAATGTGCAATAAAATGTGCCACCTATTTAATATTTTCCTTTCCTGGTTTTCATAGCACCGTGAAGGGTTATCACATGGCAAATTATTTACAAACTGTTACACAACTTCTTCAGTTGGTAGAACAAACATTGATGGTTGAAACAAAGATTCATGGTTCTATTTCAATTCCATGTAGGTAACATAGACATTTACAAATTAGGCCAGTGACCAAATTCGGTCGATCGTTGCAGTGAAATTTAGCTGGAATTTCATATGATGACCAAAGACGAGTACAGGCAAACCAACCTAATTGTAAACGCACTATTAGATGCGTTGAAAGCTAGGTCGGAATTTCCACAGGCCTTTTGCTTCCACGCGCCTTCTATGCACCTTTGCTTTTTGTCAAATTGTATGTAAGTAGGTATTTTAATAATAATTGAGAAATAAAACATTCATTTTTTGATAATGTACTGCGTTTTACAAAATGAACCACACACCACGAGACCACAGAATAAATTATTATATAAAACCCACACAAGAATTAAAATTATTATATAAACCATAGTACTAATCATGAAATAAGTTCAATAACTAAAAAACAACTATGTTCGGGTAAAAAATAGCCTATGACACTATTGCAAACAAAACAAATCAATAGATACCTCACTTCTGAAAATTGGACCGTTTTTAGTTTGAACACCCTTACCCTTACCCTTACCTTGCCTTGCCATAGTCAGGCAAAAAAAATACACTATACCTGAATACAAATTGATTGACATCTCGTTTGTCTAAATCAAACCAATAGGGGCAACGCTATGGTGGAACATCCACATACCTACATACATAGATACATACATACATGCATACATAGACTGTTAAACTTATTACCCTTCCCTTGCTTTGCTGTAGTCAGGTAATAAAACAAACAAAATTAACTGACCTTATACTCTACTAAATATAAATATTTTTTTACTGAAAACTATAACAATATGTATAGCATCTAAGTAGATTATAGGTATTACATAAATATATATATAATAAATTAAATCAATCAAAGTATGTACGTACCATTGTTGTTTTTACGATCTTTATTTAAATGGTAGTTTTGTCACGCAGTGACCATGTCACCCCATAAGTAAATTCATCTTATTATAACTTAACGATTAGGTAACAATTAGTGAGTACGGTTACGGTCTCATATAACACACAAATAAAGTTTAACCAACATCTTGGCTTCATCCGATAGCGGGGAAGCCAAGATGCCGTTACACATACCAACATTAGTTTAACTATCGAATATAACTCATGTCCTGTCGCTGGGCCTCATTCCGAACACATTCTGTCAACACATAGTGAACAGCTTCCACTACATCACACTCCGGGCAGTTAGGTGTTTAGGTTACTATAGCTATCTGTGCACTTTGGCCATTTCATAGGCAGTGATGTCCTTTGCTGAAGAAATTGTGGGAGCAAGAATCAATAAAATCTTTGAAGGCTGTTTGGACTGCCTCAATCACTCGAAGCGTATTTGTTGGTGTGCTTCACTCACACTTCATGCGGTACCCATTTTTCGTGCTTTTTTGTTTTTCCAATGTGTTTGAAGTGAATTAAAACTGTTTTATCACTGCGGGGGAATTGGTTGCTACAGCGCCAAAGGGGATTCAGCCGTTAGCAGTAGCTGCCCCATACACAAAATTAATCCTTAGAGCTGTTTCTGCAACGCTGGTGCCGCGGTGGATGGACCTTGTTTTCTTCAATAAGTCGAGGAATGCGATGATATGTAATGGAAGTATTTTAAGTCTTTAATAGCTGGAGAACTTTGCATTCGTTGCTGACAGCTTGACACAGTTGATGACATATGACGACTTGGACTTTTCTTTTTAATATACGTTACGTGCAGAATATTTTGGGCAATTTCTTCAAATATTTCATCAAGTAAACACAATCGAGAAAACGAAACGTTTTTCATCTCAACCCTAAACACATCGTCTATGGCTTCGATATTTTATATCTACCGGTCACGAGAATACCGTTTTTTAGGAAAATCGATATTTCCGCGATATTTGTAGTCGATATGCTAGACAGGATATATATCGGGATTCGATAAAATATAACGAAATCGTGAATTGCCCCCCTGATATTGTGTTCTAACTTTTGTGTAGAGCTCGATTTGAATTTCATTATTAGTACTGGCCGCCAATGTGTGAAGGTTGCTTACGTTTGGGTAATTCTTAAAAATAGGTACAGGTTTCCGAAAAAGACTTTGCTTCTTTTCATTTTCCCACTCTACAATTTTTTTATAAGTTTTCAAATATTTTTCCCGGGATTTAGATTCTTTTTTGATTCTTTATCACATTTATTGCGTAGTATCTTCAGGTGTAAATAATGTTATACTTTCGCTTCACTTGCATTTTCGTGAAATTATTTAGTTTTTGCACTGTCAATATTCCTAGTCTCCGTGACGATGATATCGTAATTTGTACATAATACTTTATAATTTGTGATCGTAATTCGCGAGCTTTTAATTTTTTCCTCCTCTCCGTACGTCACTGATCTCTATGCATAGGATCTGTTGTCTATGCCGTACATTCACATTATTCTTTTCTCAAATACATACACTACGCCACGCGACCCATTGAACAAAATTCCACTGTACGTAGGAAATGTCTTCACGTTCCAAATTCAAAACTCATTACTGCCCCTTCTGAAAGTCTTGAATGGAAAATACCTAATTTGCTCCCACTTTGCAAAAAAACAATCAGCGTTTTTCGAATAGATGGTATGAAAACAGCATTTCCCGGTGTAAGTATCATTAACTACTGCGATAAGTAACTTCAGCCAAGACTAAGGACAAAACCTCCCCTTTTGAATGGGAGGGCCTTGTTCAGCAGTGGACTTTTTCAGATTGATGATGTGAAATATGGCAAATCATTGTTTCTATTCATGAAAGCAATCAACTTTTATTGTTTAAAATGTAATTTAACCAAGTAGTATGAAACTACGCTGTATACGACCGACGATGATACAACTGTTATACGACCACTGATTTTCCATTCCATATATTCGAAAAACGGATGATGGTTCTTATATAAGTGCGAGCAAAGTAGGTATTTTTTCCAAGAGGGCAATAAAGAGTTTGGAATTAAGAACATGAATTTAGTTTGTTTTCTGTGACCAAAGAGATCGAACGAAAAAGGGCGAAAGTCTTTAGTTCAGAAAATAATGAAAAGCGCGCGAAGATTTACAATAATTTAAAATAAATAGTATACAATAAAGTTTGGTTCGTTATTTGAGTTCTTATTTTCAAGTAATTGTGACATTTAAAACTTTAAAAAATGTTGAAATATTTGTGGTGTAAGTACTAGTGCAGACCAGCGTGCGGCCAATGTAGAGAAAGCCCATATATCACAGTGGACTTGTATGGGTCGAATGAGATGATGACAATGACACTGTTTTATCACATCATGCTAATAATAACTGTAACATACTCCAACCCTCGCACTATGATTCCCCTTGTTGCTGGTGGCGTGGACTGTTGGACACACATCAAAACACCCCAAACATAGAAGACAACAAAAGTTTGCACCGGGCAGGATTCTAACATAAGATACCTACTAATCTTAAAAGCAAGCACAATACTATTGCGCCACATTGTCGACAATACAACACATAGTTTAGAGCTGCAAATTATTTGATGTACTTAGGTAGTTGAAACAGGTGGACGTTGAAGAGCCTGGACAGAGAAGCGCTAGTGGAGGTTTCTATTGTCCAGGCATGGCAGTCCCCTCCAGAAGGGCTGGTAGAGGTCGAGGAGGAGGCGGAATGGTTCCGGGAAGCCATGTCGCAAATCTGTGATGTAGGCATGTCCCGAGCCAAACCACGGGCTCCTAAGCGTCAAGTGTACTAGTGGTCTCGAGAGCTAGCCGAACTCCGTGCCAGATGCGTGAAGGTGAGACGCCAGTCAGCGTAGACTGTGACGCAGGGATGAGGAGGCTGAGTGACGGCTGTATGAGACCTACAGGGAGAAGGTTAGGGACTTACAGCTGCCCATCAGCAATGCCAAGAACCAAGCGCGGGAAGAGCTGTTGGAGACTCTCAACAGTGATTCTTGGGTTCGCCCATATAAGGTGGTCAGCGGAAAATTACGCCCATGGGCCCCCCCGATCACGGAGAGTCTCTCACCTCAGCTTTTGGAAGAAGTGGAGTCCACACTATTCCCGAGCCGACCGCAGCACGTTGCTCATCTTCGGGAACGGTGTCTAGTGTGGATATCGAGGAAGCTGAGGTTCCGGGAGTGTCACAGGGGGAGCTTGGCGCAGCCATTTTGAAGCTCACGCAAAAAACAAGGCTCCAGGACCCGATGGCATTCCCGGCAAGGCTTGGGTCTTGGCATTAGATGCGCTGGGAGACCGGTTCCGCAGGCTTCTGGATTCTTGTCTGGAGTCGAGACGGTTCCCTGCACAGTGGAAGACGGGCAGACTAGTTCTTTTGAGGAAGGACGGGCGCCCTGCGGAATCTCCGTCCGCCTACCGCCCCGTTGTCATGCAGGATGAGGCGGACAAGCTTTTTGAGCGTATTATTGCCCACCGCCTCATTCGACACCTTGGTGAGGTGGGCCCTGACTTGTCTGACGAACAGTTTGGCTTCCGGGTGGGCTGATCGACAATTGACGCTATTAAGCGTGTCAAGGCCTATTCAGACGACGCGGTGGAGCAGGGTGGAGTGGTGTTGGCTGTGTCTCTAGATATAGCTAATGCCAATTCAACACCCTGCCC
This sequence comes from Alsophila aescularia, assembly GCA_946251855.1. Lineage (NCBI taxonomy): Eukaryota > Metazoa > Arthropoda > Insecta > Lepidoptera > Geometridae > Alsophila > Alsophila aescularia. The sequence goes on along the minus strand of OX276383.1, from coordinate 17,535,531 downwards.
TGGTCTTGGTTAGGGAGGCACTGAAGTACCATGATGTGCCTCTCTACCTCTGTCGTATTGTCGAAGTCTACCTCTCCGAGCGGTACATTTCATACCCTGGGCGGGAAGGCCAACTTAACCGGAGGGAGATGTCGTGCGGTGTTCCACAGGGCTCAGTCCTTGGACCGCTTCTGTGGAACATCGGTTACGACTGGGTGTTGCGTGGTGATCTCCTCTCGGGCGCAGGTGTGATCTGCTATACGGATGACACGCTGGTCATGGCCCAGGGGGACAGGTACGAGGAGGCTGCCCGTCTTGCCACATTGTCGGTGACGCAAGTTGTCGAGAGGATAGAAATGTTGGGACTCAAAGTGGCGCTCAACAAGACGGAGGCCGTATGTTTTCACGGTCCCCGGAGGTCTCCACCGTGGGACTCCTACATTTCTATCGGTGACACCCGGGTCGAGGTTGGGTCTGGTATGAAGTACCTGGGACTCTTCCTTGACAGCCGGTACAACTTTCGTGAGCACTTCACTCGCATGGTCCCCCGCTGAGCAGCGTCGGTATTGAAGCGGCTGCTGCCTAATCTTGAAGGGCCAAAGGCAAGCACCCGCCTCCTGTACACGGGGGTGGTGTGGTCCATGGCCCTGTATGGAGCACCCATCTGGGTGGAGGCCCTGACGGAGAAAGTCATCACGCTCCTGAGGAGACCTCAGAGGGTGATGGCTGTCGGGGTCATCCATGGATATTGCACCGTCTCCTACGAGGCAGCGTGTTTGTTGGCGGGTTCCCCACCATGGGATCTGGAGGCCAAGGTTTACGCCAACATGTATGATTGGCGTAAGAAACTCCCCCACCAAGGGCGATTGAAGTATGGAGGTTCCACGCTCGACGATCCTTATTGGGGAAGTGGCAGGAGAGGCTGGCCAACCCAGGGCTAGCGCAGGGACAGTCGAGGCATTCCGGCCAGTCTTAAGGAACTGGTTGGACAGGGCTCAGGGCTCGCTGACCTTCCAGCTAGTGCAGGTACTGACGGGGCACGGGTGCTTCGGAAAGTACTAGTACAAAATAGCCGGTACGGAACCGAACCCAAGGTGTCACCACTGCAGCTGTGATAAGGACACGGCGCAGTATACGCTGAAGGAGACCCAGCTTGGATCAGCGAGCGCCGCGACCTGGTCGCTGCGGTGGGGGATGACCTCTCGCTTCCAGCCTTGGTAAAAACCATGGTCGGATGTGGGAGATCGTGGAATGCCGGTTCCGTCTTCTGCAAGGACGTGATGTCGTAGAAGGAAGCTGCGGAGAGGGAGAGGGAAATATTTTCCGAGCTCCCTCTTGGAAGAAGGAGAACCGGAGGTCGAAGGAAGCCTCCGCGCCCTCCTCCGACCCCCATAACAGAGGCTTGGGTGGCGGACCCTGGGGTTATCCGCTGCCCACTAGATGCCTCGAGGTGGCGCGCGCCTCTCAAAGGACGGAGATGGAGTGGAGAAACTCCCTCTTCACTCCAACGGGCTGGGGTCTTCGTTTTGAGGACCAACGCCGTCGGGGTCTCGGAAGAGTGCGCAAGCGTCCCCGCAGTCCCGACATTAGGCGTCCCGGAGAAACACCATGGGGTTTTTAGTCGGTAGTGGCAACAATTGTTGCTGAGTCCGACATAACCCGCTCGACTCCCCCAGAAGCGGGCGGGTATGCGTAAAGGCATTTTCCCAACGCACAAAAAAATATAAAAAAGGTCACATGCTATCTTAGAGCTCCAACATCTCAGAAATGCGACAGTTGAGGCTAGAGTGCTAAGATTTTTTGTTTGTATTGAAGTCTTGTATTGATTTATTAAGGTTCGATAAGTGGATGCAATTTTGAGATTATTTAAAAATTGCAGGCTTCTTTATAAAATGTAGAGATCTCTATTCCGAATCCTCAGCAACTGTTCTTTAATTTGAGCTCCCGTTCGATAAGTTTCGATTATTTTTACTGTGCCAAAGCAATATGGCGTCTATTAGCCACCATCTTGTTTTCGACACTTTATGTCACTCTCGAGATTAAAACGAATCCAATCCAATGACCACTCATCTAACAACATCCATCAAGTCTTTTAGGCTATAGGATGCTCCATAGGAACATAAATTACCCACCCACATAGCATACCTATACCGAAAAACGGAATTTGCTCTTCTGGGATGTCGGGTAAAAACAACGTAAAATCGGTTCCACGAAACCTTTAAGGCAAACAAAATTTACCAAGAACACAACATATCACTTCCCACATCAAAGTATAAATATTTTGGCGAAATTCAATTTTCCAACCTCTTAGTATTAATTAACTAGCTAACTTTATTAATATTTGCAATAACAGCCTGTTGTTACGATGTAATAATGTAATAATATGATGTTGTTAAATAAATGGGTACAGAATAAGTGACATTTAGTTTCAAGTACGAAGCAAGGATTGACGTTTGAGGGGGCACTTTACAGGGTCATCATTGTAGTGTTGTCAAAATCTATGATAGATGCTTGATTGCTGGTCGTATTAGGTAGGACCTCTCTTATCGGAGTTTGTCAGGCCTCTGATGTGGCTTAACGACTGTATTAGTTAATAACAGCCGGGACCAACAGCTTAACGTGCCCTCCGAAGCACAGAGTGACAACAATTCATTGTTTGTTCTCTGCTAAAAAGAGTCCTCTCAACCAATCTCCGTCTTTCCGTAGTGTAACAATACCATTAGGTGACCATCTGGAGCTTTTGGGTGTCGAACTCACATCGAACCTGAATTTTGGGTCTTACATTGAACCCAAAGCCAAGGTAGCTGCAAAGAAACTTGGTATGTTATCTAAGGTTAGGCGGTAATTCACGCCGGGACAGCTTTTGAATTTGATCAAGCACAGGTCCGATCTTGTATGGAGTACTGCTACCACCTCTTGGACGGTTCTGCCAAGTATCAGCTCGAGGCTTTGGACTCAATTGAGAGACGTGCTATGAGGCTCATTTGAGATGACACTCTGGTAAAGAGTAAGCATGAAAGTCTGGCGCATTGACGTGAGGTCGCAAGCCTGTCGGTATTCTACAGATTGCACAATGGAGAGTGTGCACAAAAACTGCACAATCTGATTCCTCCATCACCTTTCCATTACCGCACGACTAGACGATCAGCAAAGCGCCATCCTTTTATGGTTGAAATACCTCGCATAAGAATGAAGCGTTACGCTTTTTCATTTATGATGAGAACTTCTAAGGAGTGGATTGCCCTGCCCTCGTCAGTGTTTCCGGTAAAATATAACCCTGGTGTGTTCAAGTCAAGAGTGAACAGGTATCTACTAGGCAAGCGTGCTACACCTTCGACCACATCATTGCTTTCCATCAGGTGAGATTGTGATCAACGATTGCCTAGACCAGGGGTAGGCAAGTAGTTTTTAGTGGGGTCCGGATACTGTTGAACTTTTTTATCGAGGTTCAGCAAAAAAAAAAACTAATATTGATTAAATAGGTAGTTACTAATTTCATTTTGCTATCAAATTAAATTATTATATAAAGCATATAGGTGAGTACATAAAATTAATGCGATCAATTAGACCGACGGTCTTGAGCCAGTTTTTTATAGTTTGGTTCACGAGGGGAACAACAAATGCAAAGTGTGTCATTAAGGTGGGCGTCCGTTATTCTCGAACTATACTTATTCTTCAAAAAAATATTTTATTAAAATTATATTCGCATACAAAGGTCGAACCAAACATAGTGGCCAGATTCTTTCTTGCAAATTTCATTCTTTTCTGAAACATTTACCCCAAAATTCTTCAGTGGATGCAGTTTTATAAATTTGCAAGGAAATATCTTCTTGCAAGTCAATTAGCTCCATTTGAAGTGAAGATCGTTTCAAGTCTAATCAAAGCGTGTGTGTGTAGGCCAGACAATTTATCAAAACACATCAGTCATAGGTACTACACAAGTCAGGTAAAATACTTGTAAAATATGTATTTCTCCTAAAATAGCTCGAAAATTTTAAAGAGTATATATTTTATGCTTTTAAGAACCTTATTTTCTTCCTGTGGAGTAAAAGTCCAAGCTTGACATCGAAATCTGTAAATTAGGATAGGCCTAATGAATATTTTGTAAATAAGTTTATTTATGAGACATGACAGTAATTCGGTCATTTTACTTCTTAAATTTACTAAACAAGACTAAATTTCTTCAAATGTAATTTAAACCTTGTCGACTTTGTAAGAAGGTATTTTTGCCACTAGCATCCATTTTAAACTTAAGTCAATTTAAGCAGCACCGCTTAAAATAAAGTAATTAAACAGGTTTTTTACACGCTGTCTAACAGCGTTTATATAAATTTGGACACGTTCTGAGACAGCGCTTGGACAAATCAGAACTCTCGCCGCGTGGAAACAAAATTGATTTTACGCTGACAGGCTTAAGTGATAGTTTAGTGAGGAATAGATGCCAGGGGAAAAATACCTTGTTACGAAGGCAACAAGGTTTAAATTACATATGAAGAAATTAAATTTATTTTAAGGGATGTCCGAATTGCTACCAATGTGGCCGAAACTAAAACTCAGTTGTTTAGTAGGTGCCTGTTTAGCTAACGTGCTCAGTAGGTTTTCACTCACGTACAGGTCATACTGTACTGAGTACACTAAGGATAGCAAGATGCTCTTGCTGCTCTTATTTTAAAGAAATGCAAAGATGAGATATCCCCCATAAAATGTAACGTTTCGCGATAGTTTTTAGAAATACCTCGTAGCTTACTCCCAGAATAATCCAATTAAACAAGGGTGGCTAGGACGTAGCAATCCCAGAACAATCCTGGCTACGTCCCTATAGTAAACATAAAATATATAAGTATGTGTATATTACTATATTGTGGCGCCCCTATTTGTGAGAGCTAATAATCTTGAAAGTTACACTTACCATAAGTAAGTTAAAGTTACACACTGGAAGGCTCGTCATCAAGCTAAGGGTAACAAAGAAACCGTACAAATGAAATATTTCGAATGAAATAATATGTATTTGAAGGTTCGTCAGTTGTACAAGTAAACAATAGATTTATTGTAGTGCATGTGAGACACCTAATTACTTTTTAACCACCAAACTCTAAAAGAAGGTTGTTATACATTTATTAGGGTGTTTTTGTATCACTGTTTTGTATGTGTTTTGTATGTCTGCGGCATCGTAGCTCCCAAACGAATGGACCGATTTTCATGCGTTTTTTTCCGTTTAAATGCTGATGTGATCAAATGGTTCTTAGGTTAGGTATAGGTAATGGTAATGGTAATGGTAATGGTAATGGTTTTTTGGTTATAGGTCGGTAGAGGAGGGCTAAGGATCCTAGCTCCCAAACAAATAAACTGATTTTGATGCCGTTTTTTCTAGATGGCTCTTAGCTATAATGGGAGGAGGGAAGGGGGGATGATCGTAGCTCCCAAGCGAATGGACCGATTTTGATATCAGCTTTCAAACATAAAAACTGCATCAAAATCTATCCGTTCGTATGGGAGCTACGATCAACTACTCGTCTGCTTGGTTTACAACTATCTCTTCTATGGCTTGTTCTCAACTACTTGTCTGCTTGACTTATAGTTTCTCTCTTCTATGGCTTGTTCTCAGCTACTTGTCTGCTTGCCTTATAGCTTCTCTCTTTTATGGCTTGTTCTCAACTACTTGTCTGCTTGGCTTACAGCTTCTCTCTTCTATGGCTTGTTTTCAACTACTTGTCTGCTTGGCTTATAGTTTCTCTCTTTTATGGCTTGTTCTCAACTACTTGTCTGCTTGACTTATAGTTTCTCTCTTCTATGGCTTGTTCTCAGCTACTTGTCTGCTTGCCTTATAGCTTCTCTCTTTTATGGCTTGTTCTCAACTACTTGTCTGCTTGGCTTATAGCTTCTCTCTTCTATGGCTTGTTTTCAACTACTTGTCTGCTTGGCTTATAGCTTCTCTTTTATATGGCTTGTTATCAACTACTTGTCTGCTTGGCTTACAGCTTCTCTCTTCTATGGCTTGTTTTCAACTACTTGTCTGCTTGGCTTATAGTTTCTCTCTTCTATGGCTTGTTCTCAACTACTTGTTTGCTTGGCTCATAGCTTCTCTCTTCTATAGCTTATTCTCAACTACTACAATGTGTTATCGATAACAATATCACACTTGTGAAATTGCGGTCTATAACTCAAAATCATTTTCATTTCCTATTGTTCAGGTTACTTTGTGACAGGCTTTGTCATGGTTTACCTAAGCTGTGGCATTACTTTTAGCATAACTTGTGGACCAAATTTCATAGAAATATAATCCTATATAAATTCTCCTAATACATTAGAAAAACTAAATATAGTACCATAATAATGTTTCTATTTCTCTATTGACGAGTATGTCAACTCTATCACATATATGTTTATAAGCTACCGGCTTATCTTGCTAGGATGTTTGTTTAATTTTTCATACAGTACAGTACTTTATTGTAAACGACTGTTTTCTACATAATTTGAAAAAGTAAATAATATACAAGCATAGAAAACTGACCCAATGCATGTTGGACTCGCATAGACTTAGGCTTCCGTAGCCAGAACCCTAAGCTACCCAGCTGTGAAAACTGCATTGCAATCCATCGAGTAGGAATTTGTTCAGAGTTGATGCGGGCATAAAATACGTTATCTTAATCCCTTAAACAAGTAGACCCTAGACAGCTGTGATCATCCTGTAACCCCGCATTCCTATAAAAATGAAACGAGTAGTTTTTCCAACGTCTCGTTACTTTTTGACGTTTTTCGTATGGAGTTTAGGTTAAAAGCTGACGGACATTAAGTGAAAACGTTTCGTTTTAAGATATAGGAACCGGCCATTAGTCAATTCGTATTATGTGCTAGTAACCTTTTTTGGTTACTTCTGAACTTTATGAGTGAGGTGGAGTGAGCGTGTCATGCAAAATGGAACCAAATACTACAATAAAAACTGAAAAAAAAACCTCATTACAATTTTAAAATACCTATTCTACGAGACCCTAGATGGGACATAATTTTTTTTTTCTTCTACACGTTTAATTTAGAGGAGACAAAACACCCATTTTACATGACAAAACAACATGTAAAATGGGTGTTATTTACAGACAAATGGACATGGCAAAACTATTGGAGTTTCTTGTTTGACTACGGAACCCTAAAAAGAACAATTTCGTATATTGGGAAGTTGAAAGGAGTTCATCTTCAAAGGAAACTAGTTATCTGGTATTAATCTATAATCATAAAATTCATAACATTCGTTTAATAACTTTAATTTAATGAGCATGTACCTAATTAGATTCAATGCAACGAATTGAAAATATATTGAAATTTAAACATAAAAACATTGTCGAACACTATTTAGTCGAAAGCTCCGCCAGCTCTTTTCACCGGCTCTTTGTACCTTTGTTAGTCGAGGATGTGGGGGCGTTAATTTGACATGTGTCATATATAGTTTATTGACCAATATAGGGCTTTTGTAGTTTATGTACGTGTAAATAGGTCACCGAAATGTCGTTAACTTCAACATTAGATATGTGGATTGTTCGTGGTAGACTGGCACCTGTAGTTTTTGATAAATTACCTGGATCTTAAGATCATGATTAAAATCATAATAATATCACAGTCTAGTAAATCATGTTATAGACTGTGCTATTATTATAAATGCGAAAGTTTGTGATTGTGTGAGTGTGTGTATGTGAATGTTTGTTAGTTCTTCAGCTGAGATGGTTTAACGGATTTTGATGAAATTTGTTATGTTGAGTGCCTTTATTAACAACTAACCTACAGTAACTAGCTAACTACTACATAAAACATTATGACAACCTACAAGCCATTATTGGCTCACTGGTAGCCCAAATGTTCTAGCTCACTACCAGTTGGCATCGTACCCAACATACTGGCGGCATTGCCATGCTGAATTGCAATGCAATTGTAATTCGTTGAGCTAATTATCGTCGAATTGACCAGGTGCTCAGATATTTATGTAGATACTAGGTCTTAGAATAAGGTGAAACCCGTAGATTTTGCCACATTTGTAAAAAAAGCCCAATAATTTGACTGCTTAAATGAAACAAAGTACTTCGTAAACTGTGATGTTTTTTTTTTCTAATTATATTTAAAAAATCTTAAACTCCTAGAAAGCTTTTTTTTAAATACAATGTTAGTCGTACAGTTAAAAAAATACAATGACTTAAATACTACCAAACACCGAAATTTGGCCAGATACAAGCTGTCTTTTTGGTTCAGTCAAACATTTGGCACTATAAAACTTTTTTTTCTATTTGTGTCCTAATTAATTATAATTATCTGAAATGTGTATAAATTAAGCAGTTATATCCTGAGTTTCATGTTTTTAAATGTAGTTTTTTAATGATTTATCACAATTTAAAATCTTGTCTCATTATTTTCACTTAAATATGTTACTATTTTGTAAGGTACTAAAATTGGGCTTCTAAATAGGGTAATATTTTATAATAACACTGGCAACTCTAAGGATTCTGGCAAAGGAATTTTAAAAAAAACGCAATTTTGTTATCTGTGGAGTTTGTGCGCGTGTTTCGTCAGCGGCTTTTTTTGTGAACTTTGTTGATTTTGGCTAATAAAAGCATGGCGATGTGTCTTTGATTAAAATTCGGCTTGCATATATAAATCATTTCTTTATAAAACCTCAAAAATTACGCTTCAACGTTACATTTATGTCACTTCTATGTTAATGGTAACGTTGAAATATTCTAAAAGTTAACGCATAACGTAAATTATGGAATTATTTCACTTTTTTATTATCGTTTTGTGTTTGCATGTAAATTTAATTAAATAATTTATTTAAGTTCTATTTCAATGAAAAATAGTATAAATGGTAAACAATCTAGATAAGCCTTTTTTACTTCTACGTTACCGTAACATAGAAGTGTCAATGTTACTGTATGTTACAAAGTGACCAAATTTACGGCCTTTTTCAGATCATAATCATCATCATCATCATCATCACAGGGGCGCAGCTAGAATAAATATTGGGAGAAGTAACTGGTGTCAGAGACAGATGTTAAAGTTGTAAATGTCAAAGTGACAGCTGTCAAAATTGACATAAGTATGTCAATATAACACGAGCCAGAATGACATAATTATGTCAATATGACACGAGTTAAACTGACATAATTATGTTGATATGACAGTCAAAGTGACAGTTGTGCCTAATGATTTTAATTTTAATGATCATCTTAAGAACGTGACAGGAGTCGACGTTCTATATCCAGTGTTACAGAAGTCAATGATTACAAATAATGAAGTCAGATTTACAAGATACCATTTTCAAGATGGATAGGATACTTTTTATCATCATCATCCGTCATCTTTGTCCACGCGGGTAATATCTCGGGGTGCAGTTTGTTTGTTGCAGGATTCTATCTTCTCCAAATCGGTACGTCAACGTGGTTGATAATGAAGAAAACTATAATGACGAATTGTTTCTTTGAACAGTTGATCTACTGGCAACTAAACTTTAAAATTTGAAACAGTAATAATAAAACTTGAGACGAAAGTCCTGCTACTAGCAAGTTTAGTTACAACTGTGTGTCTGCTGCTCCGCAATACACAAGGATATTTTTGTAATTTATTTGGTTCGAACATCTTGAGCTACTCTCATATCAGAAGCATAATAACAAAATTATTTCTAATCTCGTTGAATCTGTTCAGCAAGTTGTTACAACTCGGTCCTTGTACTTACCTACTTTGTATTCGTCTCCATTAATTTCAGAGATAATCTTTTGCGTTAAATCTTGAGAATATCTCGGTAGGTTGTACTTTATTTCATAAGATTTTACGAATTCAAACTTTTTTTTGCTGTGTAATAATTAAACTTTTTGGCCAATTTTATATAATCATTCAGTTTCTTTTTCAAATTACAGTTTATTATTTTATCTGCTTTTCTGTTGTTTTATATTAGAAATCTCATTGAACGTCTACGGATGACGTGTCCCACAGAGTTATGCACCGGAAATCATTTCGTAGGTAAAAATAAAACGAACTTTTTGAAGCAGTCGTTAACGCATTATTTTCAAATTTGCTTAATAAGTTTAAATTGTCTCAATAATACACACCCAATTACAAGATGGGCTTGTTAGTAGTGCAGAATAGGTATTTCATTTAGTTTTATTTGGCGTCAGCGGCCAATGTACGTAGTGTAGTGTATCACTTCCACTTGCTTTTTCTATTCCGTGGGAACCTCCATAGCCTTATTTTTCAGACTTTACTTTAAAGCACTAAAAAAAGTATACAATGAAGATAGTTAAAAAAATGGTCTATATGGTGCTCAAAAATATGGACATGAATATAACATTTTATTAAAATGAATATCTGTCTGTTCGCGCGTCACGTGAAAAACTACTGTACCCCTAGTACAAGTTTTTATAGTTTTTGAAAACGAAATGTAGTTTCCCCTAGTTCCATACATTTACTATCAGCGCCTCTTACGGAAACTTGTAGGAACTAAAATTGGTAGGATGGGTTTTATCAAATGGTAGTATTCGATTTCGAAATGAAGTTTTCGAGTATTGTTTGCATTTTAGCAGTACGCCTTGCCACTTTGACAAGTTAGTCGTAGTAAAATTTGACGAATTCGATAAAAACGACATACGAAAAACAAAACGTCAAACACCAATACGGTGGACTGTATATTTTGTCTCTTTTTTTTTTGCTTGCGGGGAAGAGAAATTGAAATATGTAGTGAGAAGTTCGTTCAATCGAACTCTTCGATTTTTTTTATCGTGTGTACTTCATTTGAAAACATGAACTCGTCCTACCGATTACACCCAAAACTGTTAGTTTAGCGAGCTCACGAAACTTTTTTCCGTTTTCTTAATGTGCAAACCCGTACTTGGCGTACTGGACTGAATATTGTATAACTTAGGTTTTTGACTTAAAAACTGTTGAGTTGGGTATCTAAATCCAATGAGTAGAAGCCGTGTAATCGATAAAAAACTGAGGCCTGTTCTTTTTTTTTTGAAATTAGGTAATTTGGTACTCTTAGTTTTAGAATAACACATATGATCCTTATATTCCAGAAATATTACCAGCGGGCAACGCCATCACACACAACACACACAAACACAGCAGCACATATGTAGTTAGGTATAAATTCTATTTTCAATGCTAATATTTTGTCCAGAAACTGCTCTCAAACTGACGTCGATCTCAAATTCCAACTTGGACATGTCCGACGTAATGCTGAAGCTTCGGAGAATGTATGAGAAGGTCGTCTTCAATGACATCATGGCGTAGGTTTTCCCTGAAACATTGGAAGAATTGGATCATTGTGGAGTCACTAGTAGTGCTGGTTTTTGGCATATCTTTTTATGGCATGATGAGAATTTGGCATTAATCTTACCATTTTACGTCATTGGGATTTTGCGCTTTTGGTATGTTGCGTCAAAAGGTTGTTGTCTTATTGTCACGATTACATATATAGATCCCGGCCCTGAACTTGGATTCCCCATATCTAGGAAATCAGAAACTACCTACAAAGGCATGTTACCACAACCACCTAGCTTCAGAGGAAATATTCTGCTGGCACAAAATATTTGCCCTGCTCGGGAATTGAACCTTTGCACTTTCGCAGTCGGCTTGACAAGGAAATAGAGGGCATCGGAGCTTGTAATAATTTATCAAAATAAATTAATATGATAAGGTTTGCAGTTGGGCACAAAGGAATTTTTGAAAAGTTTCGATTTTGTCCAAATTAATCTTGTATCTTCTATCTAAACCTATATAACATTACTATGACATACTTACTGACTGATGGACAACGCAAAGCCTTAACCGGTAGACCTAGAGATTTGGAGGGAATACTCTAGCCCTACCCCTATTTTTGAGTACTCTATCAATGCACTAAGGAAGTAAACTTTGAAATTCCATCCCTAACGGGGTAAAAGTGTGTGGCACAATTTGCTTGCGTCTGAAACTGCGGGGCTCAGCTAGTAAATTATAAATGCCAAAGTTACTATGTCTATCCGTCTGATTGATGTCTTTGCATGACTAAACGGCTGAACCGAATTTGATGAAATTTGGTAACAAGCACAAATAAAAAAAAACCTGACCCACCATTATAGCTCAGAAGCATCTCGATCACATAAAAACCGCTTCAAAATACGACCATTCGTTTTGGAGCTACGATTCTCACCCCCATATTTTCATTTCCTCTCCCCCCCTCCCTCATATAGCTAAGTGCCATCTCGATCACATCAGTATTCAAACATAAAAAACCGCATTAAAATCGGTACATTCTTTTGGGAGCTACGATCCTCACCCCCATCCCCCTCTCTCCCATTATAGCTAAGAACCATGTCGTTTACCTTAGCTTCGAACATAAAAAACCACAGCTGAATCGGTCCCCCCCCCTTTTTATCAACTCCTCCCCCTTTATTTCAACTCCCCCCTTTTTTTCAACTTCCCTTCCCTTTTTTCAACTCCCCCTTTTCCCCCATCCCTCATATGGCTAAGAACCATCTCGATCACATCAGCTTACAAACATAAAAAAGACACAGTGAAATCGGTCCATTCGTTTGGAAGCTACGATTCTCACCCCCCTTTTACACACACACACACACACACACACACACACACACACACACGCACACACACACGCACGCACGCACGCACGCACGCACGCACGCACGCACGCACGCACGCACGCACACACACACACACACCCCCCCCCAAGTCTTAGAATAGCACATGTTGTACTTTGAACCAAAAGAAATAAAATCGCGTGCGAAAACCGCGAGCACAGCTAGTTCAAAATAAAATAATATGTATAAAAACCGTTTATTACTCAACCAGTTTTTACATGTATATTTATTACTAACTTTCCCGCTCGCGTCTTCGTCCGCGCGGACTACTGTTAATCGCGAAAAAAAGCATCCTATTTTCTTCTAGGATATTAAAAACCAATGCAAAAGAAGGTATAGCACCAATCCTCTTGATGTTTTTTGACAGACTAGTTATTGCGTTTCCATGGCAATTACAGACCATTCTGTGATGGTAACCGTTCCTTACAGTGAGTAATCAACATTTTCCAGTTTTCTCGTGGAAACTTTAAATTTCCCGATTTAGCTGCGGTTTTTTTATGTTTGAAAGCTGATGTGATCGAGATGGCTCATCATGGTTCTTAGCTACATGGGGAGGGGGGGGGGGGGGTGAGAATCGTAGCTTCCAAACGGATTGACCGATTTTGTTGTAGTTTTTGTTTGAAAACTGATGTGATCGAAATGTTTCTTAACTATAATGGGGATGGGGGGTCGGGGGTTACATACGTTTTTAATTTGTGCTTGTGTACTATCAGAACTGTCACAGCCGTGCGTGAGGGTGATCAACGTGGGTCATTGGCCGAGCTGAGATCGAGTACACTTTCGAATTTAAGATTTAGCGAAGAGTATTTTGAAAATATACCTCCACACAACGCTACTGCAATGCAAGCAGATAGATTCTCAAGATATAGCGCATAAAGAGCCTAAAACGGGTATATATTAGTGTACGAGTATATCACAATGGACTATCCTATCCTACTTCCTTAACACGGGCGTAAGTATTTCTATTGTAGGACACTAGAGAGCGTAGTATCTGTACTTATAATAAAGCATTAAGAATAAAAAGTCTGTACATAGAAGATAATTAAGGTTTAATTTAAAAACTGGGGTACATGGTATCTTAGGCATTGCGCGCACTGCCTTGTGGTGGAACGCGGTGTGTTTATTCTACCGTTTATTTCATATTGTATTATATGCGTTTATTTTACCGCAATATGTGCACTTCTATGACACTCCGTACTTCACAGAATATGCGTGATAAAAACGCAAGGCAGTATGCGCTAGCCTTATTCCGATGATTAGATGCTGAGCAATCAATAAAAAACTATTTGACGGCTGAACGAATTTTGTAGAAATGTAGGCACTTTTGGTCCAGGAATAACAGTGTAGGCTGCTTTTAAATGAAATGACCACGCGGGCAAAGCCGCAAGTACAGCTAGTAAATATATTAAGTTTGTAGTTTTGAAGGATTCGTGAAGTTAATTGTCCACATGGACAATACGGAAGTATACATGTATGCTTAAAAAATTATCTCACCTATACAAGATCGTTTTCCAATACTGAATGCTCCGAAAGCGTTAGGGTTGCCCGGCAAGGACCCATCTAGCCAGCGTTCTGGTCGGAAATGCTCCGCGTCAGGACCCCATACTGCATGGCGGTGCATGGCCCAGAACAGGAGTACGACACTGTTGCCAGCTTTGAGGGTGTAGTTCTCTGAAAAGTGCAAAAAATACTATTATCTTCATTATCCTTTAATCAATCAATTCCAATGATTCTAACGTTCAGTAACCCCTGGGTAGCTATTTTTTTTACCCTATTACGGCTAAGCAAAAGAAGGGTTTTGTTTTTAACAGTCTATTTATATATGTATAAAGGTATGTGAATGTAATACATATCATATTGGTCCAATCTTGGCAAATCAGATATCAATCGATTCGTCTTCAAGTATATTAAACCATAGGCTATTTTTTTACCCGACTAAGTCGAAGCAAAGTAAGGGTTATGTGTTTAAACTATAAACTTGGTGTGATTTCGACAATCGAGGTATCAATTGATTCGTCGATCGCAAGAGTGTCATGGGCTATTTTTTACCTGACCGTAGTCGAGCTTTAGTTTTTGAACTTATGTCTTGTTTAACACTAGAGCAAGTTATTTTATGACTAGAGTGCAGGCGCCTAAATTACTCCCCCGCACCCGCAGGCTAAATGTTGTGTGACCCTTTTATGGTTCAATCTTTTCCTTAAGCACAAGAATAAAATTGTCACTTACACAGTATTATATAATTTATAACAATTATTATTTTTATGGTCATAACGCAAGGCAGTACGCGCTAGCCTTATTCCGATGATTAGATGCTGAGCAATCAATAAAAAACTATTTGTAGGTACTTTTGGTCCTGGAATAACAGTGTAGGCTACTTTTAAATGAAATTTAAACGATAACTTCTACTAAATTAATATTGATTGCGGGTATGAAATTAATCATATTTTTTTAGGAGGAGTGCATCTAGCATCTATTTGGTCTCTAACCAGCGTATCGAAATAGTTATCAAAATATTTGACATAATATCGCTATTTATCTTATTAACTGAATTTCCTTACATAACCCTAGGACTAAACTTCCGTAAAGCGTGTAGCCCAAAATATCATTGATGATTTATTCCGACTACCGTGTACTGTTGTACACGGGGAGTTTGATTGAGACGAAAGTATACAGGCAGGCAAAATAAAAAAATAAACGAGAATATTACACCCTGGGCCCATATAATGTAGCCCATGTGTGAAATCGAACTTTTACTGTAGTGTTAAAAATAACTTTCTCGCTAAGTTTGATAGTCTGCTTGATGTTAGTAAAATTACAACTTTCACGACCTATGTACGGCATTGGACGATGCTTTTGCCACTTTGCCATCTCTACACAGACTATGATTGTATAACGACTAACACAACAAGACATAAGTTATTAAACTAAAACCCGACTACGGTCGGGTAAAAACTAGCCTATGACACTCTTGCGATGAAGACGAATCGATATATAGCTCGCTTGTCAAAATAGTTTTTTTTTTTAGTTTAAACATGTAACCCTTTCATTGTTTCACCGTAGTCGGCTAAAAAAATAGCTTATGGCACTTTATACCTGAAGAGAAATCTATTGATACCTCGCTTGTAAAAATTGGAACAATAACGGCAAAGCTATGGTGGAAGATCCACATACCCAAATACATATATACATACATACATCCATACATACATGCATGCATACATACATAGAATGTTAAACTCATTAGCCTTCTCTTGCTTCGCCGTATTCGGGTAAACTAATTCAAGACGAGCAAGGTTGAACTGAGGCGCTCGTGGTGCCAAAATTAATCCATTGTCTTCTTCTCTTCTGCTGTCCCAGGCGTCATAAGCAGCGCAATGCTGACGAAACACATTTATTGTTCTTGAACTGGTCTATTGATTGACATAACAACAGTTTTTTTATCTTGTCTTGTGCACCGTTTAACATACGCTATATACTGGCAAAGCCTAATTTTTCATTCATTTCACCATTTAAATTATAACTGATAATTTATTATTATTTAATTATAAAATATTATTATAATAGGGATTTAATTAACAATAATATTTGCACGCCTGCTTGCAGGCTGAATACAGTGACCTTACAATACTCTAAGAACTGAAAAGTAATTTAATAATGTATTCTAGCAAATAAATAAATGATTGATTGATTGATTGATTTGAAAAACTGCACTTTCCCTGTAATTTCCACTTAATCAACAGACATATCTACGTGATAATACTAAATCTGTGTATACTATCAACTAATAATATCAACCAAATTAAGAAGAAAAAATACATTACAGAAATAAGATTAATTTTTAAAATCATTTGGTAGAGGAGAGGGGTGAAAAGAGAGAGTCACCATTTCCATGACAAGGCAATGCACGAGAAATTTAATAGACCTATCTTAATTTTTTTAACATTTATAGGCATAATTTAGATATGCGACTGCTTCGGCGCTGCGGGAAGTGCGCAGCGCCTTTATAAAGACACTCTTGACCAAACTGTCCACTAAATACAACATTTTTTCATTACTTACTGAGCTGCACGTCCTTGGCAATATATCTAGCAACGATGGGACCAACTGGATATAATCGCATTGTTTCTTTCAGTACTGCTTCCAAATAACTCATCTTAGGTAAATCCTGTTTTTCTACATCTCTGTCTGAATTTTCAAAAATTCTCTGTTGCCTGCAAAATTTACTATAATCAATTCAACATTCTTGTGGTAAGTCCTTTATCAATAAGTGCAGGTGCCTCCTGGTTTGCTTAATGTCTGCCTTATCACTAACAAACCGGGGCCGACAGCATAACGTGTTCTTGTAGTGGCATTAGTAAATCGATACCAATGGCTTTCAAAGTCTCGTACACGCCTGAACATCATCGTATAGCTGACTTATCCTATCACTACGATGTTTCTTATCAGGGCCCTCTCCTTTATAATAGAGTTTGTCAGACCCCTTTCTTAATGGTTCAATCATTCACTCTTCACTCGAAATAAGAAGAAACAACTACTGAATGTAGGCTTTTCCTCATGCGTGCGTTCTTCTGACTGATCGTCGCTTCATCAAGCAGGAGACAACTCAAGAACTTACCTTCTTTATCAGTTTTATATTTATTTATCTATTTTATTTACACAGTTATTGTTAAAAAGCTTACAGTTAGTTCCAAAGCGCTTTTTGTCTTAAATAAACAGTCAAATACATATTCAGGTGCATAGCAATAATATTCATACTATCATTGAAGATGTCGATTTGTTGGACCTCGTGCGCAAATGCATTGCGCAAGAGTCAGAGCTCTTAACCACTTTTTCTCACGTAAACCCGTTATACTACCTGCCACTTCTTAATGAAGTGCATATGAAAATGAGCCTGTAGTAAATAATAATTATAAATATACTGCCTGTAGTCAACTTACTCTTCAAAAGCTCTCTTTTGAACTTCAGGATGTGTTCCCAACAGCATCAACGCCAAACTGATAGTGAAAGCTGAAGTATCATGGCCCGCTACTACAATTGTATTGATCTCAGAGAGAATGTCTTCGTCAGTGTAGCAATTAGTTTCCTTAGATAACTCAAGCATCAAATTCATGAAGGGCGTGAATCGACCTAGAAAAGAAGTGCATTAGGTGCAAAAATTAGTTTATCTTATTTAAAATGAACTATAAATTAATGCACAATACAAGTCTGTGAGATCGAAACAGCCCCTTTATTTTAAAACCATGTTATTTTAATAAATCGTATCTAAACGATGACAAAAGGTTTTTTTTTATTGCAACTTGTAATCAATAATTTCACAATTAGCTTTGTTTATGAAACACAAGGACTTTTTGATTGTTCTATAGGTACCACTAAGCGTTTTTAATATTAGTGTTTTTATCTATAACTATTAACGACGTAAGTTAATCTGTTATGGATTTAATTAACTAAATTTATAATTCTACAGGAAAACGGCTCATTCTTAAATCACGTCATGACTTAACTAACACTAGCTCGGCTCAATGTATTACATTGTAAAGTAATCTCTAATTCTACGTGTTACGTACAGCATTTTACAAAATTAATGAACTTGTGGATGACGCTCGCGATTCTTACACTACTTTTGTTATTTTGAAAAATGTGATGTACGTAACACTATTAAAGATCATATTTCAATGCTTTGCTTTGAGTCGAGTTGATGTTAAGTCGTTATTAATTACGACGGCTCTCCCGTAACCATCATGTTGTAACCATAACAGCTTTAAATGAAGTTGGACGCGTTATCGAAGAAAACAGACCATTCCAGAACACAATGGTCTAAACTTGAAATATAGACACGAAAGAAAAATAATGCACACTTACTGGCTAAGCCAGACAATATTCCTTCCAGAAAACGTGATTGCGGCAATTCGCGAACAATAATTCCTCGAAGACATCGTAGCGCGATGCGTTACGTATCTGAAGGTTCATATCAAATAAATGCCAAGAACAGAGCCGCTCATCAGGCCCTCAATGATGATAATAATGATGCTTCTAAGTCAAACAAATCTTACCTGATTTATCATAACTGCAGTTTGCGTTGATTTCTGCTTTCCTTTTCTCAATTATCTAAATGTTAAGAAATATTTTTAATAATTTATAATTATTTACATATATAAAAAATATAACTAATAAAAAACCTACTTCTTATTCAAAATGTGGGTTGCATTCGGTTTAGTATTTGTTTACAAAATATTATGTTAAATATGAAGTATTTTTTTGGAAAAATATTTCTGTTTTTTTGTAGCTTATGCAAAAATCGGAAGGAATATACTCCACCTAAATTATAAAGAAAACGTTAAAAAATTAAAACCAAAGATGAACTAGTTTTTTAATAATAGCAACTATATCAGTTATGATGAAAATTATCTGTGACTTCAGTGGAACTCTTTCACATCAAAAAAATATATAATCCTTGTAAATACGAAGTAATAAACAAGAAAAGGATTACCTTATAAGTTTAATATAAAAAAAAACTTTACAAGTAAGACCAGAGAACTCATCGAGACCAATCAAATAAGCCTAAACTCGAAGGGTTCCATCATTTGATTGTTGAGTTCCTGTGATTACCTTCCGGCTCCATCATCAGACCCTGGATACCACATAAATCCAGAGAACTTATCAAGACTTTGGGCTCCATCATCAGACCAGCTCATTAATTCCATCATATTGTATTGCCATTAGAACCAAATCATGCACACGGGTGTAGTGTGCAAGATTTTTCCCAACATACTAACACAGTGAGTTAAATAAAAGCTTGTATGTACTACTTAACACCAATTTTGATGTCTTTCTACAGTACCAAACTGTAGGTTTATTCTTCCCACTAACAATTAAAATTATTATAAAAATACAAAAAACCCCACTGCGAACAAAATTATTGAATACTAGCTGCGCCCCGCGGCTTCACCCGCGTTAGCGATGATGATGATGATGATAATTATCATATGTGTCATGGTATAAACTATCTCCATTCCAAATTATATCAAAACCATTCAGCTGTTTGAGAGTAAGTATGATGATGATGATGATGATGATGATGATGATGATGATGATGATGATGATGATGGTGATGATGTAAATTTAATATAACGCCCAAATTTATAAC
This sequence comes from Alsophila aescularia, assembly GCA_946251855.1. Classification (NCBI taxonomy): domain Eukaryota; kingdom Metazoa; phylum Arthropoda; class Insecta; order Lepidoptera; family Geometridae; genus Alsophila; species Alsophila aescularia. The sequence continues at coordinate 17,515,797 of OX276383.1, read as the reverse complement.
TCGATCACATTAGCATTCAAACCGAAAAAAATGCATCAAAATCGGTCCATTCGTTTGGGAGGTATGATTCTGCCTCCCTTTACCCTTTTCAATCCCCCCCCCTGCCTTTCTCAACTCTCTCCATATAGCTAAGAACCATCTCGATTACATCAGTTTCCAAACATAAAAAACCACATCAATATCAGTCCATTCGTTTGGAAACTACGATTCTCACCTTCTCACTCACTACGACCTCATTCTCATTTAGAGAAGGGGGAGGGGGGGGGGGCCTTCCCCCTTCCCCCCCACAATAGCTAAGAACCATCTCGATCACATCAGCTTTCAAACCAAAAAACCGTATCAAAATCGAAGCATTCGTTTGGGACCTACGATGGTATGATTCTGCCTCCCTTTACCCTTTTCAATCCCCCCCCCCCTGCCTTTCTCAACTCTCTCCATATAGCTAAGAACCATCTCGATTACATCAGTTTCCAAACATAAAAAACCACATCAATATCAGTCCATTCGTTTGGAAGCTACGATTCTCACCTTCTCACTCACTACGACCTCATTCTCATTTAGAGAAGGGTGAAGGGGGGGAGGGGGGGGGGGCTTCCCCCTTCCCCCCACAATAGCTAAGAACCATCTCGATCACATCAGCTTTCAAACCAAAAAACCGTATCAAAATCGGTGCATTCGTTTGGGACCTACGATGCCACACAGACACACACAGTAACATAGTGACACAGTGATTCACACAGTGATATACACCCTAAACTTATAATACCCGTCTCTTTGTTCAAGGGTTAAAAAAAACAACAGTGAGCGTAATTCAAAATCATTGGCAGCAGTGTTTCTTTTCCATAGATAACTGTAACTTTAAACTTTCGCGAGTCGAACACATAGTTAAATATTTAAACGGGACTTAATCGCGCTGAAAACTTAATATTTATTTGCCTCGACGTTTCGATCAAGTTGCATTGATCGTGGTCACGAGAAGACAATAACATAGATAACTGCATACTCACCTACTTGACAGACTTGTTATTATTTCGTTTCCATGGCAAAGTAATTTCCGTTCTTTATTTTAGGTACCTTGGGTTACATTATTACCATTTTCGTAGTGGTCACAATTTTTTTGAAAAATAAAATACTGCTTAAGTTACTCATTGATAATGTAGCTATCTGTAAGCGAAACAATTTTAAAAATCGGTTCAGTATTTTTTGAGTTTATCCATTAATAACAAACAAACCAACAAAAAAACAAACAAACAAACACACAATCAAATCTTTCCTCTTTATAATGTTAGTGTAGATGTCGACGAGGTAACCGCCCGCAAAAATAATCACACTACTATTATAAAGGCGAAAGTTTGTATGTTTGTAAGGGTGTGTGTGTATTTGTTACTTATTCACGCTTAAAAGGCTCAACAGATTTGGATGAAATTTAGTGTGAAGGTAAGATAAACTCTGGATTAACACATAGTTAGGAAGAACTGAAAATGCACGGTTCCTCAGGGACGCGGGTGAAACCGCGAGGCACAGCTAATATTTACATAAATTTACTGTTTCTTATTTACATACATATTTATATTTACTTTAACAGTTGCAATTGCAACATTAGACTATAGTATCTACATTAACTTTTATAATCTAACCTATTTCTTGTGATCAAGACGAATCCAATGATATCTCATTTATCAAAATCTATCAAGGCCGCTGTAGGACGCGCCTATGAATAGTACAAACTAGCAATCATACATACAACCCAAACACATAACCCTCCGTGCAGTCGGGTTTTATTAAATCTAATATAATTCGGAAATCCCGAAAATATGAGAGACTAGCTGCGCCCTGCAGTTTTACTCGCGTGGATTATGATGATGGATGATGATGATGAAATGTAATCTATGTGTTAATCCAGGATATAAGAGTTGTACACACCTGTAAATGATTGGTTCACATAATCAGTATGTACTAAGTTAACTATTAATTAAAAATAATAACAATCATAATAATTAAATATATTTATTGCAAACAAACAAACAAAAACAATCAACACAATAAAAAAATAGATTATCCACGATAACATGACTCGCGACAATTAGTAACATTAAATTTACCGTGCCGCGCGTCATGTTAGCATGCACATCTGATGATTAATGTTTTGATGAGAATCGTAGCTTCCAAATGATTGGACCGAATTAGATGCGTTTTTTAATATTTTATATCTGAGGTAATCGAGATGGTTATTAGCTATATTTGAGGGAGTTGAGAAAAGGGGGGTGAGAATCGTAGCTTCCAAACGAACGGACCGATTTAGCTGCGGGTTTTTATGTTTGAAAGCTGTATTAAACGAGATGGTTCTTAGCTATAATGGTGGGGGGGGAGAAGGAATGGAGGTGAGGGTCGTAGCTTCCAAACGAATGGACCAATTTTGATGCAGTTTATATGATGGAAAGCTCATGTGATCGAGATAGTTCTTAGCTACACTTTTAATTTGTACTGTTTAAAACTCTAGCCTCTGATAAGCATGTTTATGACAGAGGCTAAATTTACAAAAAAAACACTAAAGAACCTTAAGAATCTCCTCAATTTAGAAATCGTTTAAAAATATTTTATCACAAATTTCCAAGTATACATTGCATAATATGTCAGCAAGAAGCAAGTGCAATAAAATGGTAGCGTTGCTGTAAAATGTACTATTTAATTAAATAAGGTTGGCTCTAAAACTGGGTACAGAGAGCTCAAGACCGACCTAAGTGGCGTGCATTAGAAGAGGCCTACGTCCAGCAGTAGAGATGTATCGGCTGGCAAATACACGAAAAGTGTGACGCCAAATCTTCGAACGAGGAAAAATATAAACAAAAGTTAATGGCTGAAGATGAGGCGAGTGAGACTTTTAGGGTAGTCCCACAAACTACATCAATATTGGTTCAGTAATTTATTACTAGAAAATCTAGTTGTTTTAATTTATAGTATCTTCAGGATTTCTGAACCGAATTAAATTATATTTTTTACTTGAAAGGATATTAAAGACATCCAGTGTGGTTTTTATTTAATGCACCGGGTTATTATGCCTGCGAAGTTTTGAAGACAATTTTGAAACATTTAACGACTTTCAATGAAGCTGAAATTTTGCGTACACGGGTAAAGTACTGACGACATTATAATATTATGGTACTATTGAGCTGGTCTGATGATGAAGCCACAGGAACTTAACAATCAAATGATGAAACCCCTTTGAGTTTGGCCTCATTTGGTTTGTCTTGTTGGGTTTTCTGTTTTTATGTGGTATCCAGAGTCTGATGATGGATCCGGAAGGTATTCAAAGAAACTGTTAATGATGGAACCCCTTCGAGTTTGAACTCATTTAGTTTTCCTTTATGAGTTCTTTGGTCATAAGAGAAATAAGGATCCAATTCCAAAAAAAAAATTCAAAAAGAAATATTTTCTTTGTGCTTACTTAAAATTTTTATATTCTAGTTCAGTAGCTTATTTTATTGCGGACCGATTTTAAAATATTTTTTGAAAGGATATACTCTCCAGGTTGTCCCATATAAATTGTATCAAAATTGGTACAGCAGTTTTTCGAGAATGAGTAGTTTTGTTGAGTAAATCCAATCGATTTTGTGTTTATATTGCCTTTATTTTGTGTTTATCTCTGAGATTTCTAAACTAATTTAGATGGTTTATTTTTTATTGAAATGGGTAAACTTTCCGTGTAGTTCCATATAAACTTCATCAAAATTGATTCAGTAGTTTTATAAGAAAAATAATTTGTTTTATAGTTTATGTTCTCTAATATCTTGGGATTTCTTAGTAGTAGTAGTAGTAGTAGTAGTAGTAGTAGTAGTAGTAGTAGTAGTAGTAGTAGTAGTAGTAGTCAAATGAGCTACGTAATAGGATGATGGAATTCCTTCAAGTTTGGGCTCATTTGGTTTGTCTTGATGAGATCATGTCTGGTTTTATGTGGTAACCAGGGTCTGATGATGGAGCCAAAAGGAAGTCACAAGAAATCAACAACAAAATGATGGAACCCCTTCGAGTTTGGGCTCATTAGGTTTGTCTTGATGAATTCTTTGGTGTTATGTGGTATTAAGGGTCTGATAATGGAGCCGGAATGTAGTCACAGGAAATCAACTCTAAAATGATGGATCCCTTCAAATTTGTGTTCATTTAGTTTGTCTTGATAAGTTCTCTGGTGTTATGTGGTATCCAGTGTCTTATGATGGAGCGGGAAGGTATTCACAGGAACGCAACAACAACTCGATGGAAAATGGTCAAAACTAATTCAGTTGTTATATATGTAGGTTTTATCCATCCTTAGTTTTAATTTACCAACGCTTTGAGTCTAAAGTGAGTGAGTGTTTCTTTGGCATGTATTCTTTCGGATGTTTGTTTAGGCCACTAAAAATTAATAAAAAATAAACACCTAGAAAAAACGACTTTACAATAAAAATGTTATGTTGTAAACAACCACTAATAATAATAACATTATTACAATTGAGCCAGAATAGTATAACTCTTTCGAAATAACCAACGTAATAATAATGCATAAATACAACATAAGGTAAGAAAGGGTTTTTTAAGGCGGTGAAAAATAACAAAATTAATACATACCTATCTACGTACGAAGTAATATGCAGTTGTTTATAACGCACCCTCATACAAAACGCGAAATGCAGAAGAGACAAAACAAGAGACTCCCACGAGCGGATTTTGAGTTTCACACATTCACAAACCGATTGACCCGAATACAGCAATCTAGTAAATGATAGAGTTTTTGTAGATAATTACTTTAAAAGCTTATTTTTTTATTTTATACTAGCTGTGCCTGCGGCTTTGCCCGCGTGGTAACATTTCATTTAAAAGTAGCCCACACGTTTTATTCCAGGACCAAAAGCCAAACCACCACCAGACCAGTTGTAGGTTTGGTCCAGGTCCAGAGGACCAGGAGGACCAGGACCAAACCTATAAAGTACAATATTATACTACATTTCTTCAAAATTCGTTCAGCCGTCAAATAGTTTTTTATCGATTGCTCGGCATCTAATCATCGGAATAAGGCACTGCCTTGCCTTTTTATAACGCATTTTCTGTGAAGTACGGCACTCCGTACTTCACAGAATATGCATTATAACACAGTTGCACTTCTAAGACACTTCATAGAAGTGCACGTATTGCATTGAAATAAACGCATATAATAAAATATGAAATAAACGCATATAATACAATGTGAAATAAACGCTAGAATAAATGCACCGCGTTCCACTGCAAGGCAGTGCGTGAAGGCCTAAGATACGAAGTACCTACCCCAGTTTTTAAATCAGTCGCAAGGGCTTGAAAGCAGGGCCTGGATTCTGGACCACTCACGCCAATTCCACGCCACCTGCGTGGAAATAGGGAAGGTGGGTATTTACGCGACCAGGTTTTTAAGCCAGGTTTTGGCTTGTAAGTACGCCGCCCTGGTGCGGACCCGCAATACTTGCAAGACTTTCAAAGTATTTTACTCACCAACTCGCTCTTTCGCCCCGTCCGCACTTACATAACGCTTCCAAGTACTTTTTTCGCAAACATGATTGTGCTCCTTATTTAAATGGACACGAAGATCAATTTCCTATGCAAGTATTTTCTACTTTCAAGGCTTCGGTTTACAAAGCACTTGAAAGTATTTTGAAGCCTTGTTTTTATAATGAATGTATTAAATATATTTTTTAATTAATGATTTACTATTTTTAATTCGCTTAATTTCGCTGCGCGTTTTACAACTGAAGTCGACTTATTCTATCAAAAAACACAAAAAACATCTAAATACGTTTTAAGAGCCTTTAGGGACCATAAAAAGAAGAAAACGTGTTGTGCGAGTTCATTCAAGTTTCAAACCACTTCGTAACAAACCGCTTGCGTGTTTTAAGGGTAGACAACGCCATCTAGTTTAAATGAAGTAACTTGTTATCATGAACGTCTTGTTATTAAGTAGAGAAAATTATCTCCGAAGGTAAGGTGGCACAGATTAGAGAGTAATTAAGGTGGTGAGGTAAATTGGATGGGGCATCAAGGGTAGGTTATTATTATGAGGTCCATACGAACAAATTTTAATGCAACGAAACATTGTGTTCTTAGTACAAATTATTTTTTATGATGTTTCACAGAACGACGTACTTACTGGCACTTTAACTGGCTCTTAATAATTACCTGCCCTACCTACCTACTTTTTGAGCTTTTTCAACACGATATGAGGATTGATTTGAAAAAATAAAAGTTTTCTATACTTTCTCTGTGAAGAGCATACATGTACTTACCTACCTCTGTATGTACACATTTCAATACCGACAACTAACCATTTTTCCAGTAAGACATTATGAAGAAACCTCCAATATAATTATATAATTATGTAGGTACGTAGGTAGTAAATTATAATATCTCAATGGAAGAAACATAATAAAAAAACGTAATACATATAATGTATATACATACTCAGAAAACTTGCAATGCTTCGAAGTATTTTTTACGCAAAAGCAATTGTGGTCTTTATTTATGCATACCAACGGATCAATTTCCTATGCAAGTATTTTTTACTTTCATTTCAAGGCTTCGGAGTACTTTTTCACACACACGATAGTGCTCCTTTTATATATAGAGACAAAGATCAATTTCCTATGCAAGTATTTTATACTCTCAAGGCTTCCAAGTACTTTTATTTTGCAAACACGATTGTTCTCCTTATTTATATGACGGCAAAGATCAATTTCCTATGCAAGTATTTTCTACTTTCAAGGCTTTAATCTGTTTCTACAGAAAGCACTTGAAAGTATTTTGAACCCTAGTTTTTCGCCCTGGTGTTTGAAGATGGACGTACTTGACTACTTGAAAGCCCTGGTGCTGGATATTGCGAGTATGACCCTGCCTACGTGGAATTTGTTCGTGATTCCAATTTCCACGCAGGCAGCAAAGAATTGGCGTCTTAAAATTAGAGAATTAGGCCCCTGGAGGTCGTGCTAGTGCTAGTGTGAGCCGAATCTGAAACACCTGATAAATTTGAATTTAGCGGGACCCTTGGTTGCAGGAATGAAATGCTTGCGTGTTTTAAGGTCAATCAGCGCCATCTAGTTAAATCGGAGGGAGAACTTTGATGCCTTTGGTTTATTCGCTTGAGTTTTTGATGCCATTGTGCTATCTATACTCGTACCAAACTCGTACTATACCATCTCGATTACCTCAGCTTGCAAACATAAAAAAACCGCACCTAAGACGGACCATTCGTTTGGATAGATCCCATTATATATATTGTTTTCTAACAAAACTTGACGGTTTACTTCAGGAAATTACCTTAAAAGCCTTATTAGCCTTATTAAGCCATAAAAAATCAAAGAAAATGAAAAAGGTACAAAATATGTAAATGCTTATAAATATTGAGGCAAAACATTCATAGCAGCGCGTGGATTCGATCCATGTGCCTCTGAGTTGCAGGCCAGACACCGCTTCCACTGTGCCACTCGGACTTGTGGCATAGGAGCCGAATTTACGGTACCGTTTTATAAACGGATGTGCAATTATTATTCCTTTCAAATTAACATAACTTTAGACTCATATCCCGCAGGAATCCCGTATTTATTCGTGATTAGAAGTATCATTCATTTTAACACATACTGTAAACTTTGACTGTGCCAGGTTACTTTAAAATCCGTACGGTAGTTTCAGCGTGATATGTGTTTTTTTAAATAACTTTCAACCCCTATCCTGCGGGAACCATTGTTTTTTTCGGGATAAAAAGTATTCTAAATGTTAATCCATAACATAAGCTATGATGGTGCCAAATTGCATCAAAATCCATCGGATAGCTTCAACGTGATGCGTGTTCAAATAGACAGACAGACAGACAGACAGACAAAAAAAAAACCTTTTTGCACTCCATATCGATTTTGAAGTTCATCTCAATTAAAATTTTCAAAAAATTATTAATGTACAGATTTAGCCCAGTTACAGTTTTATTATAGTATATAGAAGATAGATAGATATAGATAGCACGTCAAGCCGTATAAGACATAACCTTTTGCAATAAGCTCAACCATATTAATAATTATGGCTCGGCTTGGCACCGCCCTCAAAAAACTCTTTCTCAGCTTATGTTGTATTTATGCATTATTATTATGTTGGTAATTTCGAAAAAGTGATACTGTTTTGGCTCAATTGTCATTATTTTATTCGTTTTAGTTGTTTACAAAATAACATATTTATTATGAAGTCGTTTTTTTTTGGAAAGATATTTTATTTTCAAAATGTTATTTTATAAAGAAATACTATATAGAGAATAAAATAATAACAATTGAATAATTCAGAACTACTTCAGAATCAAAAATGTAATACCGATACAAATCGACATAAAAAAAAACTCTTTCTTATCCTTCGTTGTATTGTTGTTATGGTATTATGTATGGATAATGGTTTTTGTTGGGAAAATATTCATATGTTTACAACTCTTAATTATTGTTTCATTCATAAAACGATTGATTGACGCGCTATGTTTAATTATTATAGATATTATTTTCATAATAATTATTTCTTATGTTTGCCTTACCAAGCTCATAAAATTGTTTATAGTTCTAATAACTTCATCCTGCCTCCTTCTTACATTAGACAGGTTGTATATGAAGTCGCTGTGCAACCAGGGCTTCTGAAATCTCTCCGTGAATATTTCCAAAATTTCATTGACCCCTTCTAAGTATTTTTTGTGAAGTCCACCGAAATCAGAAACGTCAGAGCCAAATGTCGTCACTAAAACAATAAACAAAAAGTTTTATCACAGAATTACGAAGCATGCATGACTAACCTGGTCCCACATAGTATAATTAAAAGTTCAACTGCCTTTTATACAAAATAAACCAGTCATGAGCTCATGATGCATTTTCACACGTTACTCTGGTTCATTGAACTATAACAGAATATAAAATAAGAATACTGTAATATATAAAAGTGGAAATAGGAATATTCTATATATACAGAAAACAGTACCGTGATATACTGACCGACAGACAATGCACAGCCTAAGCCGGTGGACCTAGAGATTTCGAATTTGGAGGACATATTCCTTGAGATGCACTGTGGAGGAATTTTTTCGTAAGTTCGTCCTTAACGGGGTGGACATGGTGGTAAAATTGCACGCGGGCAAAGTTGCAAGGCGCAGCCAGTAATAATATATAATAACACATAGTAACAGTTACAACATTCCGTAACAATAGACTTGACTGTACCGTTATAGATTAATTGAATAAGCATAACAAAACATAAGTTTAAAAACGAAAACCCGACTGCGGTTTGGTAAAAATTAGCCTATGGCACTATTGCGATGAAGACGAATCGATTAATACCTCGCTATATTACAATATCGGACTTATATTGGCGATGCTATGGTGGAACATCCACATAGAAACATAGACTATTAAACTAAATATCATTCCCTTGCTTCGCCGTACTCGGGTAAATATACACAAATTCACCAAACGACGGAAGAAATTGTGACGATGTCAAACCTCTTTCATCATAATCATACCTTATTGATATTTTGACTATATTAATTCTAAATTCAAATAACCTGTCGTCATTCCCACATTGTCATTGGATTAAAAAAACAGAAATTTTACGAAATATTATGTTATAAAATATGTACCCAAATACGTTTATTACATCTGGAGTCCTTTAAATATATCTGATCATACTTTTGTTCGTGGTTGTTTTGATCCGTATTGTTGAAGCACGAAAGGTCTGTGATAATAACAATACTAGAGCCCCAAGGGTACACTCTTACCAAATATATTAAATTGCGAGAAGACTGAATAGAATAGTCGAGTCACTGTTTATGAACATCTCCGAGTGCTCCTAATTGTTCCTGTACTTTTATGTTGTCCACTGAGGGTTGGTCCTAGGCTTTGGGCTAGTGGAAAAAACCCTAGGACCGCCTCGTGACAAAATGATTACAAAATGAGTAAAGTTTGTTATAGTGCCTCTGGTGTTGTCCATTACTGGAGTCATACCCAAACATCTCACCCACTGTTATCAACAAATTTACGTTTCTAGTAATATAAGAGTAATTCATGACCATGTGTTTAAAAATGTTTTAAAGAATTGGCTTATGGACAATGTATTTTATGAGATTAATGGATATTTAAAATGGAAAACTTGACATATTATTAAAATTGACTTATTACCTATTGAATTTGACGTATTACGTAATGAAATTGATGTAATAGTAATATATATATAATGTAATTATTAAATAAGAATTGTAATGTAAATACATAATGTAACTATTAAATAAGAATTGTAATAAAGTAATTGGCACTAACTTACCTACTTAATAATATTATAATGATGCATCCAACTAAAATAACTAATAATTTCTTATACTTATAACTTGTTTTGCGACGCCCTTACCGGGTATGATGTATCTAACCTTCTGACTAAATTAAGATCTGTCCTTCGATGTACATTAAGGCAAATAATAAATAAAAATGAAAAAAATATATGCTGAAAGCTGCCGTTTTAATCACTTGCCGAGACGTGCGGAAGTTTTTGTAGGAGGATTTTCAAACTGAAGCCTTTCTCCTATTCCACTCGGCTTAGGTTTGTGGTTTTCATATTAGTTACAGAAATTCTTCAAATTTTGAGTCCCTATCTAATTGTAGACAGGAAAATTATTAGCTATGGTTTTCCTCTTGACGTTACCGTCCCCATAATATGGTTTTAGAAACTAGTAGAAAAACGTGGATAGCGGTGAAGTGGTCACGCCGGCCGAATTGGTTAGGCATGCGCCACGCAGAGGCATTAATGATGCGAGTTCTGGTCCTGTCAAAGCTCCAAAATTTTTACATTATAAAATTATTTGATATTTTGATCTCGCTAAGCAGGCGTTAATGTTAAATAAATTATAATAAAAAAAACGTAAAAAAAAGCATTTGTACAGCTGTAGCCATTTCTTGGTGAAGCTTAGAACGGGCTATCACAATTAAATAGGTATACAACATCGCGTGTCTGTGCTGTTGATCGTTGAAGAGATCCTTTATATGGAGACCATGTTAAGGTGAAACTTATAACCGTCTATTATAATAAAATACGTGTACAACATTTCGTGTCTGTGTTTTAACCTTTGAAGAGTTTTTTTGTAAGGAACTAAACCTGGATGTATATTTAGGTCATGCTTACCATAAAAAATCACTTTAATCGGAACTGAACCAACATGTAAAAAATCAACTCCGTAGGATAAGAGGAAGTGGTTATGTACCTTAAATTTCAAAATCAAGAATGTAAGCTAAAAAAAAGTAAAGCTTGTCTCTGTTAAGTTTTGATCGCAGTTGGGTTTTTTATTCTACTTTAAGTTTATTTTATTTTATTTTATTGGTTTCCCTTGCATATATTTGGAATGGTCTAAATACCTTCATTTTGTAATGTTTTGTGCCGTCGGAAATACAATAAGACAGCTGTTAGCCGCCATATTAGTTTTCTCGACACTTCCTATTTATATCCTATAGCACTTTTATGGTTATGACAAATCCAATGATACCTCAATTATCAAAATCCATCGCGCCATCTAGGCTGTAAGGCGCGCCAAAATAACGTACAATTAAACATACATACAATCCAAACACAACGCTGCGCAGTCAGTAAAACATAAAAACAAGTTTGTAATAGCAATAATAATAACACGATTGGATCATATACATAGATTCTGACATAAAATTTCCTGTTTCTAGAGGATCAGAGACTATGAGGACGCCATAGTCATCGTAGACGACGATGATAGGGCCATGCCCACGATCACTCAGTCTTTACAAAAAAAAGTATAATGTGAAGTGTTAAAACTTACTGCATATTGACTCCAAGCTGTTCGCTCTTATATATTTTTCGTGGTTGAAGGCACCCATGCATACTTCAGATTTTAACTGGCTGACCAGGCGCTTGGCATGATGGTTAAAAACCACCAAAAAATCATACATGTTCTGCAGACGAAATGTAGGATTGATACATTTTCGGTGCTGTTTCCAAAGAGGAACTGAAAGACATGGAAGAAATAATAAAAACACCAAATAATAATTATTTAACTCAAAATGCTGAACATAAATGTATTCAACCTACTAAAATCCTTCCAATTATTCAGTTAAATGCATAAAAATAAGCACAAATCAAATATTTATATGACCCCCGAACGACCTACAGCTAAGAACCATCTCGACCCCATCAACTTTCAAACATTAAAAAATGCATAAAAATCGATTCATTCAATTGAGAGGTACGATCTTCACCTAATTTTCTAAGCAATAGTACGTAGAGTACTTTTACATGGAGTACTTTTAACCTAGAGAAATGACCACGCGTGTGCAGCCGCGGGTACAGCTAGTTCTATAATAAATTGATAATGCGCATATATTTTTCAGCGTTTCTTCCCACGTCTATTTCATCCCAATGTTTTTTGGGTTCCGAATCATAATTCCGTTCCGCATCCAAACGGCGCCCTACATACATATTACATATATTATATACAAGCACATATTAAACATAGCTCCCGATCCCCCCACATTACCCTATTGTAGCTCATTGTGGTGATGGGTCTGTTTGTCATTGAACCATCTCGATCACATCAGCTACTCCATATTAAAATCGGTAAATCCGTTTGGGAGCAACGATGCCTCAGACAGACACACGGATACAGTGAAACATTTTCATCATCATCATCATAATCAGCATCTATTCGTCCAATATTGGACATATGCCTCCCCTCCATTTTGTTCTGCTGGCGGTCAATCAAACCCACTGCTTACCGGACACAAACTTCACGTCATCGGACCATCTTGCCTTTGGACAGCCGGATCTTCGACCACCTGTTCTTGATCTTCACTCTGTCATCCTGCGGCTCCATCGGCTATCAGAACATCGCATTAGGTGTCCTGCCCATTGCCACTTGAGCCGAGAGATTCTATTCCCGACGTCGGTGACAAGGGTCTTCAGCAAGTGGTAGGGGTCCTTAGGGCAGAAGGTGTGAAGTTTGGCCAGCTACAATGTACGGGTACAAAGTCCAAGCTCTCAGCTGAGACCCTCCGGCTTATGGAGAACAGGCGGGAAGATACACAGGCAACTCCGTCAGAAATGCGAGCGCTCAATCGTCAAATTGGTAAACTGGTGCGACGTGACCTCCGATGCTCCAATACACTCAGAATCGAAAAGGCGATTGAGCAAAATCGGGGGTCAAAAGTGTTCGCCCAGCAGTTGAAGCGCTCGCATCTGACAAAGCTTAAGAGTTCAAGTGGCCAAAATGTAACTTCAAGGCTTGAGATCTTAGCTGAGATAAAAAACTTTTATGCCCAGCTGTACGAATCGCATGCTTCACAACTCGCCCTTATTACGGAGGATGCCAGAACAACTCTTACTCGCCACTACACAGAAGACCTGCCAGAAGTCAGCCAAGATGAGATTGGGATGGCGCTCGGACAGCTTAAAAATTGAAAAGCCCCAGGCGAAGACGGAGTCACTTCGGAGCTCTTGAAAGCAGGTGGTAAACTTGTACTTCGAGAGCTTCAGAAGCTGTACAACTCGATTCTCAATACTGGGAAACCTCAAAAGGCGTGGAACTACTACGCGTGTAGTACTATTTTTCAAAAAGGGTGATAAAACTGTTCTGAAAAACTACCGCCCCATCTTACTGCTGAGCCACGTCTATAAGTTGTTTTCGAGGGTAATCACAAATCGTCTCGCAAGAAGACTTGACGAGTTTCAGCCTCCGGAGCAAGCTGGGTTTCGCAGAGGATTTGGTACCATAGACCACATACACACAGTCAGGCAAATTATACAGAAGTCCGAAGAGTATAATCAGCCCCTGTGCCTTGCTTTTATGGACTATGAAAAGGCCTTTGATTCTGTTGAGACCTGGGCGGTTTTGGAGTCACTGCAGCGATGCCAAGTGGACTGGCGGTATATCAATGTGCTGAGATGCCTTTATGACGCTGCAACTATGAGTGTTACAGTACAGAACAAACAGTCTGGATATGTCCAGTTGCGCAGGGGAGTGAGACAAGGGGACGTTATATCCCTGAAACTGATCATCAACGCCTTGGAAGATATGTTTAAGACTGTGGACTGGAAAGGAAAGGGCATAAATATAAACGACGAGTACATCTCACACTTTCGATTTGTCGATGACATAGTCCTTATGGCAGAATCGGTGCAGGAACTTGAACAAATGCTAAACGGCCTGGATGATGCTTCCAAACAGATCGGTCTCGGGATGAACTTAGATAAGACCAAGATCATGTATAACGATCTTATTACCCCAAAACCTGTAGCTGTCAATGGTGAGCCCCTCGAAGTTGTTAATGAATATGTCTATCTCGGACAAACTTTGCAGTTGGGTAGACACAACTTCGAGAAGGAAGCCGACAGAAGAATTCAGTTGGGCTGGGCAGCGTTCGGGAAACTTCGTCAGGTCTTCTCATCGTCCATTCCACAGTGCCTGAAGACGAAAGTCTTCAATGCGTGCGTTCTACCAGTACTGACATACGGAGACGTGGACACTCACGGTGGAACTAGTCCACAAGTTTAAGGTCACTCAGCGAGCTATGGAGAGAGCTATGCTTATGCTGCTTGGTGTTGCTGAAGGATAGGATCCGGAACGAGGAAATCCGACGGAGAACCAAAGTAACCGACATAGCTCAGAGGATTAGCAGGCTGAAGTCGCAGTGGGCTGGTCACATTTGTCGAAGAACGGACAACCGCTGGGGTAAACGAGTTCTTGAGTGGAGACCACGGCTTGGCAAAAGTAGTGTAGGACGCCCACCGGCCAGGTGGAGTGACGACCTGCGAAAGGCGGCCGGCAAAAACTGGATGAGAAGAGCCGAATAACGGGCTCTGTGGCGTTCATTGGGAGAGGCCAATGTGCAGCAGTGGACGGATACAGGCTGATGATGATGATGATGATGACCTTTCCATTGCCTTTTGTTTTACTTTTAATTTTGACATTACTACATCTGTCAGTACCCATGTCTCGCATCCATATGTCAACTTTGGCATTATACACTGGTTAAAAGCTTGTCATTTCAGATGAAGAGACATGTCTGATTTAGAGATGTAACTCATATTGCCGAAGCTGGCCCAGCCAATTCGAATTCTCCTTTTAACTTCTGCATTCTAGTAATTATCCATACTTATGACTTGCCCCAAATATATGTTCTCACTGACCACTGGCAACTGTACATTTTGAATAGCGATATTAGTGGTGATGGGTCTGTTTGCCATAATTTTGGTCCTTAGAGAGGTTCATGTTGAGCCCTACTTGTCGACAAGCGGCTCCTAAGGAAGTAATCGGATCATGTCTTGCAGGCCACCGGAGGTCTCAGCAAAGATGATGATATCGTCAACAAACCGTAGATGGGACAGGCCGGTAAATACACGCGGCCCCTCCTGTTGCCAAATTCCCGGACCTCCGATACACGGCCGGCCCCTCCTGTTGCCAAAATAAATAAAAACCAGTTTTGTACAGATTTCGATTAAAATGGATTCCCGCGTTCCTTATCCAATCTGAGTGGTTTATTCTTTTAAGAAAAATTTCCCCTTTATGTTTAAACACTAAATAAGTACCTATAAACTTAGTATAATAAATAGAACACGTATAAAACTTGACCTAAAATTTAGACGTTTTTTTTTGAAAAATTTCTGTTTTTCAAATTGATATTCTGGTCACTTTTTGTACTAAACTGTGTTAATATTTTACCCCACCTTTTTGTCTTCATATTTTTTCCGAGGTTATATTTCCATAAATAATATTTTCTTATGCCTTTGGTTCGGTTTGTCAGTAGCAACTTATATTCAGGCAACCACAGGCCAAGTTTTGTGCGATTGCGTCAAACCATTGAGCAAGGAATCGGAAATGAGTTTTACGGGACCGCAGCGACGAGAATATTTTTGCGCCAATTCGCCCGTAGTAACTATTACTTAATCTTAGCAAATGTAAACAAAGGATGTGCATAAGGTTCAAAATGCTTTAACCGGATAGTGGTGATGGGTCTGTTTGCCATAATTTTGGTCTTTAGAGAGGTTCATGTTGAGCCCTACTTGTCGACAAGCGGCTCCTAAGGAAGTAATCGGATCATGTCTTGCAGGCCACCGGAGGTCTCAGCAAAGATGATGATATCGTCAACAAACAGTCGATGGGACAGGTGTTTACCATCGATATTAATCCCATTTATTTCCCAATCTAGGGTTTTAAAACCGTCTTCTAGTAAGTTAGTAAATGACTTTGGAGATATGGTATCCCCTGACGTATTCCCCTCTCTATCTTTATTGGGTGTGTTCTCCCTGCTACCTCCACAGTAACTGTAGCATTTTTGTGAATGGACTGGATCAATTCTATATATCGATAATCTATAATATAATATGATATTACATTGACAGCGCTGAAGAGCCTGAAGCATGGCTCAAACCTTTCCGGTGTCAAAAGCCATTTCAAAATCAATAAAAGCCATAAAGAGAGGTAACCGATATTCACTGGACTTTTGAATAAGCTGTTTCACAATGTGGATATAATCTATTGTACTTTATTCACTATGAAAACCCGCCAGCTCCCCTGTTTGAAATCCATCTAGACGGGTTTTTAGTCTGTTGGTGATAACTTTCATGAATAGCTTATTAATATGTGAAAGCAGTGAAATAGGTCTTTAGTTACGTATATCGGTTTTTGACCATTTCTTATGTAATATTTTCACCACTGCATTATTCCAGGTCCTCGGTGGAAGTCCGTTATACAGACATTAATTAAATAAATAATTTAGCTCTAAAACACACCGCCGTCCAGATGATCAGACAAACTCAATAGGGATACCATCCTCTCCGGGGGCCTTACTATTTCTCATTGCCTTCATTGCTGCTTTGATTTCGCAGCTGCTAATTTCAGGTAGATCTTCCATGTAGTGCCTGACGAGACGAGCGCGTTTCTCATTAAGGATATCAAGGCTCTGTAAGAGTATAAGTAACCGTCGAAATTCTCTACTACTCTTTGAATCTCCTTGTTCTCTGTAACAGTTGTACCATTGTCTATAAGTTTATGAATTCGAAATTGCCCTTGGGACATCGCTATCTTACAGAACCCTCTATTTTTCTCAATAGCAGTTTGTACCAGCTGATGGTTATGCCTGTATACGTCACATCGAATGCTTTTACGGGTGTTTTTTGAAAGTTTTTTATACTCTTGACACTGCAATCTGTCTGATTCTAGTTAACGGCGCTTTGTCAGTAAAGCTTTAGTTGCGTCTGATATTTTCGATGTCTTCCTTTTAGTTCGCTTTCTCTCTCGTCAGCTCGGCTACCATAAGTCTTACTTACTTAAACATTGGACAATGTTGTCAAAGTACCGGCATCGGAAAAAAACGTCCTATGTTCTGCTAGGATATTAAAAACCAATGCAAAAGAAGGTATAGCACCAATGATCTTGATGTTTTTTTGACATACTTGTTATTTCATTTCCATGGCAACCGTTTCTTACAGCAAGAACTCAATATTTTCCAGTTTTACCGTGGAAGGTTACCATTTTTCGGGATAAAAAGTATCCTATGTTTTATTCCAAGGTATAAGCTAACACCATTCCAAATTTTATCCAATCAGCTGTTATCGCGTGAAAGCTCTCCAAATAAACAAACAGACACCGTTACATTTCTATATATTGGTGTGGATTGTTTACGATTCACTAAAATGAACAACGCAATCTTGGAGCAATAACTGTAGGTGAATATAAAAAATAACACGTTGATAACCTTCCCATTTAATATTTGTTAATCGGTTTTTGACCATTTCTTATGTAATATTTTCACCACTGCATTATTCCAGGTCCTCGGTGGAAGTCCGTTATACAGACATTAATTAAATAAATAATTTAGCTCTAAAACACACCGCCGTCCAGATGATCAGACAAACTCAATAGGGATACCATCCTCTCCGGGGGCCTTACTATTTCTCATTGCCTTCATTGCTGCTTTGATTTCGCAGCTGCTAATTTCAGGTAGATCTTCCATGTAGTGCCTGACGAGACGAGCGCGTTTCTCATTAAGGATATCAAGGCTCTGTAAGAGTATAAGTAACCGTCGAAATTCTCTACTACTCTTTGAATCTCCTTGTTCTCTGTAACAGTTGTACCATTGTCTATAAGTTTATGAATTCGAAATTGCCCTTGGGACATCGCTATCTTACAGAACCCTCTATTTTTCTCAATAGCAGTTTGTACCAGCTGATGGTTATGCCTGTATACGTCACATCGAATGCTTTTACGGGTGTTTTTTGAAAGTTTTTTATACTCTTGACACTGCAATCTGTCTGATTCTAGTTAACGGCGCTTTGTCAGTAAAGCTTTAGTTGCGTCTGATATTTTCGATGTCTTCCTTTTAGTTCGCTTTCTCTCTCGTCAGCTCGGCTACCATAAGTCTTACTTACTTAAACATTGGACAATGTTGTCAAAGTACCGGCATCGGAAAAAAACGTCCTATGTTCTGCTAGGATATTAAAAACCAATGCAAAAGAAGGTATAGCACCAATGATCTTGATGTTTTTTGACATACTTGTTATTTCATTTCCATGGCAACCGTTTCTTACAGCAAGAACTCAATATTTTCCAGTTTTACCGTGGAAGGTTACCATTTTTCGGGATAAAAAGTATCCTATGTTTTATTCCAAGGTATAAGCTAACACCATTCCAAATTTTATCCAATCAGCTGTTATCGCGTGAAAGCTCTCCAAATAAACAAACAGACACCGTTACATTTCTATATATTGGTGTGGATTGTTTACGATTCACTAAAATGAACAACGCAATCTTGGAGCAATAACTGTAGGTGAATATAAAAAATAACACGTTGATAACCTTCCCATTTAATATTTGTTAATCGGTTTTTGACCATTTCTTATGTAATATTTTCACCACTGCATTATTCCAGGTCCTCGGTGGAAGTCCGTTATACAGACATTAATTAAATAAATAATTTAGCTCTAAAACACACCGCCGTCCAGATGATCAGACAAACTCAATAGGGATACCATCCTCTCCGGGGGCCTTACTATTTCTCATTGCCTTCATTGCTGCTTTGATTTCGCAGCTGCTAATTTCAGGTAGATCTTCCATGTAGTGCCTGACGAGACGAGCGCGTTTCTCATTAAGGATATCAAGGCTCTGTAAGAGTATAAGTAACCGTCGAAATTCTCTACTACTCTTTGAATCTCCTTGTTCTCTGTAACAGTTGTACCATTGTCTATAAGTTTATGAATTCGAAATTGCCCTTGGGACATCGCTATCTTACAGAACCCTCTATTTTGTCAATAGCAGTTTGTACCAGCTGATGGTTATGCCTGTATACGTCACATCGAATGCTTTTACGGGTGTTTTTTGAAAGTTTTTTATACTCTTGACACTGCAATCTGTCTGATTCTAGTTAACGGCGCTTTGTCAGTAAAGCTTTAGTTGCGTCTGATATTTTCGATGTCTTCCTTTTAGTTCGCTTTCTCTCTCGTCAGCTCGGCTACCATAAGTCTTACTTACTTAAACATTGGACAATGTTGTCAAAGTACCGGCATCGGAAAAAAAACGTCCTATGTTCTGCTAGGATATTAAAAACCAATGCAAAAGAAGGTATAGCACCAATGATCTTGATGTTTTTTGACATACTTGTTATTTCATTTCCATGGCAACCGTTTCTTACAGCAAGAACTCAATATTTTCCAGTTTTACCGTGGAAGGTTACCATTTTTCGGGATAAAAAGTATCCTATGTTTTATTCCAAGGTATAAGCTAACACCATTCCAAATTTTATCCAATCAGCTGTTATCGCGTGGAAGCTCTCCAAATAAACAAACAGACACCGTTACATTTCTATATATTGGTGTGGATTGTTTACGATTCACTAAAATGAACAACGCAATCTTGGAGCAATAACTGTAGGTGAATATAAAAAATAACACGTTGATAACCTTCCCATTTAATATTTGTTAAAAAAACACAGTAAAATCATACCGTTAGCAATAGTTAGTCCGTTGCCAAGGAAGGGTTTTGCAAAGCTGTAAACGTAATCTTTATCGAGACATTCATTGGACACTATGGCGCAGTCATCAGGATCCGATATAACTGTAAAAAAAACATACAATCGAACATATAATCGTCTCCTTTTGTGAAATCGCATAAAATATAACAAGGCAATTTTGAATTTAAACACCGGACATTACATAAATAAAAGCCAATAAAAGCAAACAAATAAAAGTATATTATGATAGCACTTGAACACTTGTTTGCTTGCTTATCGAATGAGCCTCTAATGTCAGAGTGTGTCATGCCATTAATCAAATGACAGCTTAACGTGCTCTCTAAACTGCATATTTTAGAAACGTAATTGGTGCTGAGCAGAGCACAGAACCCAGTATCTTTAGATTCTAACATACACTAGTAAATTTCTCGGATACCATAAGTCTTACTTATTTGAACATATCTTACCCAGTGGGACAATTTGGTCAAAAAATCGTCATCGGCCACTAAAGAGGACCCCGTAAGATTGTAATTTTTACAGCAAACATATATATATAAATATTTAATCTCCATTTTGTTTTCTCTTTACGTACCGTAATATTTAAGAAAACCTATATTGATAGATGCAATTCCTCCTTTCTCATGAGTCTCTTTTGACATTGATTTCACGAAATTATAGGCTTCTGAAAGGACAAAATAGTTATATGGCAAAAATATTTTAAAATTAACCCATTAACATATGCTTATTGGATTTTTGAATAATATGAATACGTACAATGCTTTAAGCAGTTAGAAGGTAACTTAATTTTACTTTTAAGATGACTTTGAGTAGAGGAAATAACCGTCACCATATGGACACTAGAAAAAATAAGGGCAACAGCAATAGAAATATTTTTTGTAATGGATTAATTAAATGATTAAACAGGTGAGACTGTGATCAAACGATTGCCTAGTCCGTTATTATAATTAATGACACCCCACATAACATAGTTTGTCAACTTTTTTTTTTCTTTTCGCTAAATGGCTTCTAGATGTTTTCATATATGAAAAATTGTTGATGTCACAGATTTTCTCGACTCTGTTCTATGCTACTGGCTCATCGTCAGACCCTTATTATATTCGGGTACCTACGAAGAATTCTATCAAAACTGAACATTACAATAGCTGTAATAGTCCCGAATTCCCTTCTTATAGAGGGATCAAAACAGAACATCTCAATTTCAGAGCTGTATATTACAAAAAGCACTGCATCAAATCATTATAGATGTCCTGCAGACAAAAGAAAGCTTACCAACTTAGCAAAAAAAGTTAACAGACTGATCCAGGATTTCAACGTTGACTCCACTAACAAGTATCTTGAAAAGCTCACTAGTGACCGCAGTACAGATTACTCTCTCTAGAGGCTAATCTTTTTGCTGCCCATAATTTCAAAATTTTAGAAAAGTTTTTACTCAAAAGGCTGAAACCAATCATAGATAGCAAAAATGTAATACTAGAGCATCAGTTTGGTTTTCGAGAAAAGCACTCAACTATAGATCAAGTGCACAGAATTAAAAACATTATAGAAAAAAAAACTCTTGAAGATCAAAAAAGTGTGCTCTACAGTATTTCTACATGTGGCGCAAGCTTTTGATAAAGTGTGGCATGAAGGCCTTATAAATAAACTGAGAAATATGCTCCCAAAACATTTTGCGGATATCCTATAATCTTATACATCAAATAAAGTATTTAGCATAAAAAAAGAAGATGCCGTATAAGAACTTAAAGAAATAAAAGCTGGAGTACCTCAAGGAAGTGTTTTAGGTCCGGTACATTACCTGATTTACACTTGTGATATTCCAGAGCTAGAAAATAACACTGTCGGGACCTTTGCTAACGACTCTGCTGTAATGGCAGTAGGAAGTACCCAATAAAAAGCAGCAGAAAAGATCAAAAAATCGGTCAATCGAATCTATGACGGACTGAACAATGGAGGATTAAATTAAATGAATCAAAATTAATTCACATAGAAACTGAAGAAAACAACTGGAACTGGAGAATATTCAATCTCCAGTTAAACAAAGTTTTAGGGTTTTGAGGAAATCGAGGGCTGAATAAACACAACTGCATCGAAGGAAATCGAGGGCTGAATCCTACGGACGCGAGCAAACAGCTCGCGTCCGTAGGATTCAGCCCTCGATTTCCTACACGTGACCCTCGGGTGGTGCTAAAAGAGCAACTGAATCACCTGGTCGGCTTCGGCCGCCGACTTTTTTATATTACCACCCTCTGGACAAAGTCTTGATGCCAAACGATTTGTCGTGTTCCATCATGATGTTCAGGGAAGCCGTCCGGATGAGTTGTAGGATGCAGTTGTGTTGGAAGGGTGGACCGTGATCGGAATCATGGTGTTTCTGCGTCGGAGGCCTTGCTTTGGAGGGTAGCGGGATCCAAAGCACGGTGTTCTCTGCTGGCCGACTGCAAGTTGTAGGGGGCCCAAATAGTAGTTTAGCCAGCTACGAAAGGCTGCCCCGCCGCTTGTGAAAAATCCTGAAATGATCCATTGGGCCGGCTGGCGACCGGATGTGAGGAACTGATGAATTACTTCAGGGGGGTTCGGGCGTCCCCGCAGTCTCCGCGCAAGTTCTTCAATGGAGTAGTTATGCCTTGAATTCCGTGGGTTAGCCATTCCGACATCTCGTTTGCTATTACTCGTCCAACCTATTCACAACTACTCATCATGAAAAAAGTCCAAAGAAGATATAAGTTAATACGGCAGACGCACGTCCTCACACTTAAAGTGGATCTTGCGAATATTTGCGGGATTTACTCCAATCTCCAACCGGTCCATTATCATCTGGAGACCTCTGAGCCCCACTTGTTCTTCTTGTCGGAGACGCAGATAGGATGTCCAGCTGATACGGCATACTTGGATTACCCAGGATATATCTTGGAGCATCTATTTATCCCAAATGCCGGCATTTGTGTATACGCCCGTGATGACATTTGCTGTCTGCGTCTCCGAAATCTTGAGCACCCTAACTTCTCGGTGATTTGGGTGCTGGTGGATACGGGCATAGAGAAAATGGTGTATGCTTGTGTGTACCGCTCACACAGCGGAGATCGGAGGGTGACTTTATTGGTAGACTATCTAGGTGAGGCGGCAAGTGTGGCCCAACAGCGTTACCCGTCTGCTCAATTGGTGTTTTTGGGGGATTTTAACGCCCACCACAAGGAGCAGCTTGTCCCATACCAAAAAACCGACTACGCTGGTAGAGAGACGCGGAAGCTTGCTCTGGCGTTAGATCTCTCTCAGCTGGTGCAGGAGCCGACACGAGTACCTGACCGTGACAGTGACACTGCCAACTGTCTCGACCTGTTGATGATGACTGAACCAGACCGATACTCCGTATCAGTATCCCCACCACTTGGTAGCTCTGATCACTGCCTGGTTAAGTCCGTCTCAGTGTATTCCCCACCTGATCCTAGCCTTAAGGGAAATAGGCGCGTGTGGAGATACAACTCAGCAGATTGGGAGGAGATGTGGAGATTCCTTGCATCGTACCCTTGGCGGCAAACATGTTTCCCCTCCCAGGACCCGTCAACGTGCGCGTCTGCTGTTACAGAGGTAATATGTCAGGCAATAGAATATTTCATTCCATTCAGTGACAAGACTCTTTCCAGCAAAGCTCAGCCTTGGTTTGGATCCAGCTGTGGTCATGCTGTGGCTCTAAAGCGCAAGTCTTCTGATATTTGGGCTAAAAAAATAAAATTTAACGTTGTCGCTAAGACCTGCAAGAAGATACTTAGGAAGGACCATTTTGATCATGTAAGTCGAATTGGGGCCAAACTGGCTTCATACCCCGCTGGTAGCAAAGCTTTTTGGTCCCTGGCCAAGTCGGTCGAAGAAAACTTCTGCCGCCCCTCACTGCCACCATTGCTGAAACCTGATGGAACACTAGCTCACACTGCTGGAGACAAAGCGAATTTATTTGCTTCTCTTTTTGCTTCTGGCAAGATACCTTCCTGCCTTCCTTATTGCGGGGTTTTTATGCCCGAAATTCGCATTCGCCAGAAAGAGGTTCTCAGAACGCTTCGAGCTCTAGTTGTGAACAATGCCAGTGGTCCTGATGGTATTCCAGCGATTGTGTTGAAAAACTGTGCGCCCAAATTATCTCTCATCTTAACGCGTTTGTACCGCCTCTCTCTTCACTCAGGTAAAGTTCCGAAGAGCTGGAAGCTTGCCAATGTACAACCAGTACCAAAAAAGGGTAGTCGTGCTGATCCGGCCAATTATCGTCCCATCTCGATAACCTCCTTACTCTGTAAGTGTATGGAGCGTGTCATAAACATTAGGCTCTTGGCATACCTTGAAGACAATGATCTTCTCAGTGACTGGCAATACGGATTTCGCCAAAACCGGTCTACTGGGGATCTTCTTGCGTATGCCACGCACGTACTGAGCGAAGCCATAGAGATGCATGGTGAGGTTCTTGCCGTCTCCCTTGACATATCGAAGGCATTTGATCGGGTCTGGCACGATGGCCTTTTAAACAAGGTTCCCTCATATGGTTTACCTGTTGGCTTATGCAATTGGATAGTTGATTTCTTGAGGGAACGATCTATTCGAGTAGTCTTAGAGGGCTGCTCGTCTGATCAAATGGCTATCAATGCCGGTGTACCTCAGGGATCAGTTCTCTCGGCTACACTGTTTTTACTGCACATTAATGACCTTCTGAAGCCCGGTACCTTTAGGTATGCTGATGACAGTACTGTAGTTGAGAGATACACTTCCAATGCTCAAGCCAGCTGTGACGCTGTCCAGTTTCAGAGAGAGGCTATGGTAGACCGTTTAAATTTAGCCTTAGAAGCCGTGTCCGATCGGTGCGATGCTAGTCTAGTTAAGTTTAATGCTACTAAAACGCAAGCGTGTTTGTTTTCTGCTAAAAAGAGTCCTCTTCACCGATCTCCGTCTTTCCAAAGTGTAACAATACCAATAGGCGACCATTTGGAGCTATTGGGTGTCGAACTCACATCAAACCTGAATTTTGGGTCTTATATTGAATCCAAAGCCAAGGTAGCTGCAAAAAAACTTGGTATTTTGTCTAAGGTTAGGCGGTACTTTAAACCGGGACAGCTTTAGAATCTTTATCAAGCACAGGTCCGATCTTGTATGGAGTACTGCTGCCACCTCTGGGACGGTTCTGCCAAGTATCAGCTCGAGTCTTTGGATTTAATTGAGAGACGTGCTATCAGGCTCATTGGGGATGACACTCTGGAAAAAAGTAAGCTTCAAAGTCTGGCGCATTGACGTGAGGTAGCAAGTCTGGCGGTATTCTACAGATTGCACTATGGAGAGTGTGCATAAGAACTGCACAACCTGATTGCCCCATCACCTTTCCATCACCGTACGACTAGACGATCAGCAAAGCGCCACTATTTCATGGTTGAAATACCACGCACAAGAACGAAGCGTTACGCTTCTTCATTTATTATAAGAACTGCTAACTTTAATGCCCTGCCCTCGTCAGTGTTTCCGGTAAATTATAACCCCGGAGTGTTCAAGTCAAGAGTGAATAGGTATCTACTAGGCAAGCGTGCTACACCTTCGACCACATCATCGCTTTCCATCAGGTGAGATCGTGGTCAAACGATTGCCTAGTCCGTAATAAAAAAAAAAAAATAAACAAATTTCATACCAAGCCAATACCAATTTTTAATTTTATAGCCAAGTATCTCAGTATGACGCTTAATGCGAAGCTCCGCTGGAAAGCGCACGTCAAGTCTGTCAGTATTCAACAGATTGCACTATGGCCACCCTTTTATGGTTGAAATACCTCGCACAAGAACAAAGCTTTACACTTTTTCATTTTATCGAATTTATTATAAGAGCTGCAAAGGAGTGGAATGCCCTGCCTTCGTCAGTGTTTCCTGTAAAATATAACCCAGGTGTGTTCAAGTAAAGAGTGAATAGGTGTCTACTAGACAAGCGTGCTACACCTTCGACCACATCATCGTTTTCCATCAGGTTTGATGGTGGTCAAACTATTGCATAGAAAGTAAATAAATAAAAGATATATATCCAAAGAAAAGAGTTAGAATTGCTATTCAAACTAATATATTGGCTGCTTAGAAAACACTCCACGCTGTCAACACACAATAAATTATAATTATATAAGCAAGTCCTAAAGCCAGTCTGGACTTATAGTATACAGCTGTGGGGCTGTACCAAACAAAGCAATACTTTAATTAATCAACGCTTCCAGAACAAGGTACTAAGGGCAATAGTGAATGCCAGGTGCATTCACTATTTCATACACTTATGAAACAACTATCTCCACTGGGACCTCAAAAAAGAGTTCGTTGACAAAGTAATTAAAAAGTATGCAGAAGCTCACGAACATAGACTTCATCATCATGTGAACATACAGGCAATCCAGCTCCTCGATCACACTAACATAGTTAGAAGACATAAAGGACATAGCCATTTAGAGTTAGTGTATATTATTGTATTAGTGCAGTGTAGTGTGTAACAAGTGCTACTTATAAAGAACACATGAACAAAGTGTCTTTACCTCAATATTGACTAAAGGAAAAGTGTTAGTGGACACATTCGTAGTATACTTACTCAATCTAAAAGTTTAAGTTATAATCAAATTACTTATTAACCAATTCGTGGTTAGATTGTAATAAAAATAGGATGCGTAAGATACGTTACGTTAAGAAATAAGAAAAAAAAAAATATCTTATCGAATGGGCAATATTCGAAAAAAATAATGAGGCGAAAACCTAGGATGATTTTTAAATACCTATTTAATGATACCCCACTAAACATAGTTTTTTGACTTACATTTTTTCTCTATATTGCATGTGGCTGTCGCCTTATTGAATTTTCATTACTAAAGTAGCACTCGCATAGTTAGGACAAATCGATTGACGTAAGAATCATCCAAATCGTGCTACGCGTTTGGTATATATAGTTCGGGCGTTTTACGTACCTTTAAATCGTTAAAGATCCTAAAAAGCCATTTTAAATGAAAAATGATAAGAGAAAACTAAAGATTATTTTCAAATGCCTATTCAATGATATACCCCACTTAACATAGTTCGAAAAAAACTTCCATATATTTATATTTCACAATATATCGCCATAATGCTTACGATTAGAATGTTTTGAATTACTGTTCTAGAAAGCTATTAAACGTAGCAATAAGGCTAAGTACAAATAATATCATAAAATAATTATTTTATTAACTACAGTAGTAAGATTCGAAAAAAAAATATTGAAATGTATGTATTTATTTGAATTAAATGTCTTTTAATATAAAAATCTTATTTTGTTTTATATCACTTTTAAATCTTCGGCACTTTTAAAAATAAGTAAAAACATATATGAATTTATACTAATAATTTTAATAAAGCCCCCAATAAATAATACAACTCAATAATTTTAATATACTCATCGGAGGCAGGGCGAGTTTCCGTGCGTAGAACCTTCTTTTATGAATAGTTTATAGAATTAATTACATAACGTTATATGCCATTTTATAGATATAACAATAAAGAACCTAGAAAAAATACTAACTACTACGTAAAAAACAAAAACATACGTCGCTCGGTTAAGGGTTTATCGGGTTTATGTTACACCTTCAACCCCTTTTTGCCGTATATTTAGTTAATTTATATCGGTCACCAATCCGCCTGCCAAGCGTGGCGACTATGGCAAACCCCCCCAATATGATAGACACACCAAAAAGACGGCCCCCAGTTTCGGGCGGCTCCGTTATTCCTGGCACCGGTAGCAGCCATGGTAACGGCGGAGCAGGGGGTGCTAAGAATCCCCGGCAGAGACCCAGCTACCAACCCCCACGATCTCTGGACCTGGCAACTTATAACGCACGCACCTTGAGGACCGATGAGAAGTTGATAGAGCTGGAAGAAGTAGTAAGTAAGTTGCGCTGGGGTATTGATTTAGCAGTTTTTCAAAAATATTTAGTTTTTTGAGTAAATCCATTCAATTTTGGTGTTTATATTGCCTTGTTTTTGTGTTTATCTCTAAGATTTAGATTGTTTTTTGTTGTTTTTTTATTTAAACGGGTAACCTTCATCAAAATTAGTTCAGTAGTTTTATTAGAAAATCTATTTGTTTAATAGTTTATGTTCTCTAATATCTTAGGATTTCTGAACCGAATTAGATGTTTTTTTTTACTATAGTAAAAAGACCTCTACTGTGGTACTGTATAAATTTCATCAAAATTGGTTTAGTAGATTTAAACAAGCTTTAATTTAATTCACTGTGTTATAATGTTTAGGACTGGATTGCAAGTCAATTTTGAACAATTTAAGGACATCCAAAGATGCTGAAGTTTTGCCCATGGGTGTAGTTCTGATGACAATTAAAAACTACAGTAGTAGAGCAGTAGTAGTAGTAGTCGAAGGAACTACACAATTGTATGATGGAATCCTTTCAAGATTTCTTTGATGGATTCCCTTCGAGTTTGAGCTCATTTGGTTTATCTTGACGAGTTCTCTGGTGTTATGTGGTATCCAAGGTCTGATAATGGAGCCAGAAGGTAGTCACAGGAACTCAACAACAAAACAATGGAATCCCTTTGACTTTGGACTTACTTGATTTGTCTTGGTGAGTTATCTGGTGTTATGTGGTATCCAGGGTCTTATGATGGAACCGGAAGGTAGTCACAGGAACTCAACAACAAAATGATGGAACCCTTTGAGTTTGAGTTCATTGGGTTTGTTTTGATAAGTTATCTGGTCTTATGTGGTATCCAAGGTCTGATGATGGAGCCGGAATGTAGTCAAAGGAACATAACAATCGGATGATGGAATACCTTTGAGTTCAGGGTCATTTGGTTTGTCTTGATGAGATCCCTAGTTTTATGTAGTATCCAGGGTCTGAAGATAGAGCCGGAAGGTAGTCACAGGAACTCAACAATAAAATTATCCTTCGAGTTTATGCTTATTTGATTGGTCTCAATGAGTTCTCAGGTCTTAAGTGGTGTGTGTTTGTAAAATATTTCGATGAAAAGGATAGATATATTTACAACTGATGAATCGATTTGTTTTTGATTTATCTTTTCTTATATCTACGATTTCTGTTAACATTTTTTTGAAGAATTCCATTTCAAGGCTTTGAAATCATAGATAATTTTCGGCAAAACAAATTCAGTTGTTTTAAAAGCAATTTATTCATCCTTGGTTTTAGTTTACCAACGCCTTGAGTCTAAAGTGAGTTTAACTATTTTCTTGGCAAAGTTTCTTTCCGATGTTTGCTTAGGTCACTTAAAATAAAGAAATAAAATTTTATTTCCAAAAAATGGTAAATTGATTTCAAATTTAATATATTATTTTGTAAACAACCACTAAAATTAATAAAATAATTACAATTGAGCCAGAATAATTGTGACTTTTTTGAAATTACCAATATATTAATAATTCAAAAATACAACAATAAGAATGAGTTTTTTGAAGGCGGTGCCAAGCCTAGTCATCATTATTAATATCATCATCATCAACATACACTGGATATGTCCTCTCCCAAAGCATGCCACTGAGCCCGATCTTC
Organism: Alsophila aescularia; assembly: GCA_946251855.1. Taxonomy (NCBI): domain Eukaryota; kingdom Metazoa; phylum Arthropoda; class Insecta; order Lepidoptera; family Geometridae; genus Alsophila; species Alsophila aescularia. Next base: position 17,486,215 of record OX276383.1, on the reverse strand, counting down.
AGCTCTTACTTTCCAACCACCACCAGCCATCTTGCGTATGGCTGCGCTCCACCTAGCCAGAGGGCGTCCTACATTACGTTTGTCGAGTCGCGGTCTCCACTCAAGAACACGTCTATCCTAACGGTTATCGGTCCTTCGGCAAATATGACCAGCCCACTGCCACTTCAACTTCACTTTATTAATATGGTTGAGTTTATTCAAAACGATTAACTCTTAAACGGCTTTACGTGCTATATAAAATAGGTAATACGCTATTTAAGTAATTATCTACCATTATACCATTATTGGTCTTGAGCTTCGTCAGATGGGACCTACTCAATTGCTGGGCGAAGACTTTCGAACCCCAATTTTGCTCAATTGCCTTTTCTATCTGGCGAGTATTTGAGCATCACAAGTCACAAGTCCTAATCTTCTGATTGTTTTTTTTTCTGACGATGTGGCTTGCTGTTGCTCCCTCCGTTTGCCCATAAGTCAAAGAGCCTCATCCGTGATTTCAGACTTTGTACCCGTACGCTGCAGCTGACAGAATTTAGTGCTTATTTTCCTAAGGATTCCCATTACTTTTTGGACTCATCCACGTCATGGTTTTGTGGTTTTCAAGGTAGCGAATCGATTTTCCGACTTTAGTTAGAACTGTTCTGCTCCAACAGCGGCTTGGAGCAGGTTGGGTCGGAGCGTAGACTTCATCTTTCAAGGTTGTGGTCGATATTCAAGGAGCCTCGGACAAGTCGGTTATCAGTTGTATTAAACCTTGTGATCGCTGAGATATCCCTGAAGATGTGCTTATTGTTCATCATGATGAAGTAAATTTAATTTTTAGTCACAGTGTCGGGACTTTGTCAAGTCCACTTCCTCTGGGGCTACTTTTGAAGAAGGATTTCATCAAAAAAGACCCCTTTTTTCCAAAAATTTAACTTGTATTTGCCCCCTGTGATTCCTGTCTCCATAACCGGACCTATTCTCAATTTACTTCACGTACTCCCACTTTGGCGTTAATGTCTCCCATGATAATGACGTAGTGGGACATTATGGTATCATATAGGACTGAAGATATGTCATTAAACATATCTTCTACCTCAGCTTCCGAGTGTGTCGGTGCGTAAACCTGTACGACATTAAGGCTATGCCTTTCAGTCAGCTTAAGAACCAGGTACGCTACTCTGATTGACACACTGGATATCACACTATGTATGTAATATCCAGTGTGTCAATCAGAGTAGCGAGTTAAATACATAGACTGTTAAACTTATTACCATGCTTCGCCGTAGTCAGGTAAAAACAAAAGCAAATTGCTTAACAAGAGCTCTTAAATAAATAAATAAATTAATAAAATCTCAAAATACTTACTTTTACGGTTGCCGATCATTTTCCATGCATGTCCTATCAAAGGAATTCTTCCTGATAAATCAGGAGGTGAAAACATGTTTTTTTTTGAAAATCTTCTCCATAGATCCCATGTAAAGAATAAAGAACATAAGAGATACAGCACTATGAAAATCATTTTAAAATCCTGTAACAAAACTTTTTATTTTTATTAATTCTTTAATAATATTTGTTATCTTAGTGTTCTACCATATATCGTCTAAATTTCATGTCTCTATGACAAAAGTTTTTTAAGAGAAATTACTATTAAAAAAAAACGGCTTTGTGCGTTTTAGACACGCATGGGTTCCGTAGCCAAGGTCGTAAGCTACCTAACTATGAAAACCGAATTGCAATCGATCCAGTAGTGTTTACATGACACGCCAACAATAGAATTAGTATCTAGTTATCTCACTATAGAATTAGTTCAGAGTACTGGACGCGGGCATATCTTGATCATCAACTAGTTGGCAGCCGGTTGGTCTAGTGGCTAGAGATCCTAGGAACGAAATCAAACGGTCGCGGGTTCGAGTCCTGCAAGGTGCAATCATTTGTGTGATGAGCAGAAATGTTTGTTTCCGAGTCATGGATGTTGATAATCGTATTTATGTATGTTTATCCGTTATCTAGTGCCCAAATTACAGGGTATCCTAGTTTGGGGCTAGGTAATTGGTGTGGAATTGTCCCAAATATTATTGTTATTGTAGTTTTTTTAATAGTAAATTCGCATTAAGCGCTAATGTCCTAATTTTTTTAATATTTTTTTAGGTGTGTAAATTTTAAGGCACATACCTAAATAAATATTAGTAAAATTTAAGGCACAGACCTAAAAAAATATGAAAAAATCTTAGACACTAGCGCATAATACGATCATAATGCATGTGCAAACTCAAGCAAAATAGTCACCTTAGAGTAAAATTTTAAGTATGAAACCAAATAATGAAATGAAACCAAATAGAAACAGCTGCCAATGAAATCTCATGATAATTTTAAAATACCTATCCATCGAGCCCCCACACGATGGGGTAAATTTTTCTTTTCTTTTTCAGTTTTTATTTATGGGAGCCAACCATATTTTTTATGTTTTTTTTTATGAATGTTTGTAGCAGTTATAAATACATGACGTAACTACAAGGGTTCCTTGTATGACTACGGCATTCTAAAAAACTGTCAAAGAAACCTCATTATAATTTTAAATAAAATACCTATTCAGTGAGACATTGATGGCATAAAAACAAAATATTCCTTCGTTTTCAAATTTTAGCTTTTTTTTAAATGACATGGAATTATGTAGTGGTTATAAATATTTATACTAAATGTGCCAAATTTCAATAATTAATAGTTTCTGAATAAAATGTCTGTGACATATAGACGGAAAGACGGAAAGATAGACAGACGGACATACGGACATGACGAAACTATGTTTTCAAACATATTGCTTGTTTGAAAACGGAACTCTAAAAAACTGTCAAAAAACCTTGTTATAACTTTGAAATACCACACATTATTTTTCTATGTAGTTGTTTTATATATCTATATATTTACAAATTATTTGTAGTGTTAATAGTTTCTGAATAAAATGGGTGTGAAATATAGATAGACGGACGGACAAACATACATACAGAAAGACAGGCAAAAACTTTATGGGTTCCTTGTTTGATTTCGGTCAACTTATTTAGTTCCACGGAACCCTAAAAATTTAAGTACCTACTATGTCATAGATGAACCAAAATATACTATGTATCATAAAATTATAAATTTCCAATGGAATATACTTAGACATTTAAAGTACCACTGTATTTAATATATCTAAATAAAAAAAAGATCTCTAAATAATAAATTCAAGAATAGTCTCATTCAATGGATTTTATGTAAAATTGCAAAGCCACGATACAAAGCAGTTCATTGAAATTAATTACATCTTCCGGTTTTTAAGATAATTGTTTTTTTGCTAATTAACATGTAATTAAGGTTATTAGTATGATTATCATTTTACATGTACTTAGACATTTAAAATCAATGTACATACCTTAAAAAAGTTTAACTATGTGCATTTAATTATCTTTTTATAGTTCTAGTCAAATTTTATAATATTTATAATTTATTTAAAAAAATACATACTTACAATTAAATAGAAATGAGATGTTGAACTTCCTCTTAATAAAGTCTTAAAAAGCGACTACACTCGAGGGATTTCGGACGTAGTTTGAGCAACTGTATAAGACACCATCGCTTATATTTGTTTCAGTTGAATACTACAGTAGGTACCTAAATTTTAAAAAAACAAGGTGCGTTCTCCGTTTCGTCGATAGAATGGAAAGATGCGTGAAGCTGCAAGTCTCAACTATTGGTGTTCTCTTTACTTGTCATGATTTGGTATTCGAACGTTGCGTGAGCTTGGAATAAAAAAAACATGCAACTTGTAAAAAGTTCAAGTTATCGCGTCGCCGAATCCCCTAATAAGCAAATGTCAGGAGAAATCAGCAGAAGTCGTTAGTGTGGTGTGTTGTGAAAATTTTGTTTTTCCCTAAAACCTTTGTTGGAAAAAACGTTCGCCCTTCTCGACGCTGACACCGCTACTCTAGTCTTCTCGTAACCACTATCAATTAAATATGATCGAAATAAATCGAAGTTAATAAACCTAGACCTAAGTTAAGCCCGACTATGGTTCCATGGCGACCGTTCCTTACAGCGAGTAATCAACATTTGTAGTTGAGAGGCGTGTAGACGAAGTTCGTCCGGCCGTTCATGGCACTGTCGCTCAAAAATATTTTAGGTGATTAAACAATTAGTTTAATCCGTCACTGCTAGTAATAATGTCCTCTAACAAAGAACTCTATCATTCGTCTGCATCCTATATATTAAACACCGTGAATTTAAACCTTGTTTGCCTCTATGTCGGCAGTAGTATTATTTTTCGTTCCTCATTTCAATAGGTCTCTGGCAGTAACCTAATCACGTAAAACTGCGTCATTTTAGAGTAAACTGAATGGGAACAGGAAAAGGAATATTACGTGATTCGCTTGAAAAGTATTCACCTATATTTAGAACTAGCTGTACCCGCGGCTTCGCACGCGTGGTCATTTCTCTAGGTTAAAAGAACTCTATTACTATTCCAAGACCTAAAATACCAATATACCAACATTTAAACAAAATTCCTTTAGCCGTCAAAAAGTTTTTATCGATTGCTCGGCTTCTACTCATTGGATTGAGATATTAGTACAGCAGTTTTTAAGTCAAACTCTAAGCTATCTAACAGTGAAAACCGAATCACAATCGTCCAGTAGTTTTTACGTGATGCGTGAACAGACTAACATACAAATAGACGGACACGAATTATAAAAATGTTTTATTTTTTCAATAGCATATTATTATTTTTAGTGTTCTTGATATTTTTTTTTTTTAAATATCTTCCCTTCACGGGTTTTTTGGTACATACTGCTTTATTAAAAGTAAAGATGCCCTTCACTTTTGGGCAGAATAATAAAAATAGGTGTTTAATAACATTATATATAATCATGCGTATAAAACAGTACCGTGACATACCTACTGTCTGACTGACTGACTGACTGACTGACAGACTGACAGACAACGCCCAGCCTAAACTGGTGGACCTAGGTATTTGAAATTTGTAGGAATATTCCGTGAGTATCCTAGAGGTGAACTACGGACGTAACTATAAACAGTAAAACAAGAATACCAACTCCAAAAAAAAATACACTTATCCTGCGGGTACCCTTTAATTTACTGGTATGAAAGTATCCAATGTCCTATCTCGTAGTATGAACTCAAATCATGCCAAGTTTCATTTGAATTCATTCAGTAGATTCGGCGTGATGGGCGTCCAAGATACAGATAGACACACAAACAAACAAAATTAAAATAAAATACAATTTTGGCTTCAGTATGGAATACAGAAAAGCCTCCAAAAAAAATTACAAAATATCTTCAATGTACAGAATTGGACCTGTTACAGTTTTATTATAGGTATAGATTTTTAGGGTTCCGTAATAAAGGAAAGGAGTAGTGAAGGAGTTATTGTTTGTGATTTTATTTATTTAATACTTTAGCACAAAAGTGTACATGGAGGGCTTAATGGTATGAATAATTTTCTATCTTCTATTTTCATCCTTGACGTGCAAAAAAATGATAGGGTGGCGGCTTTATTGTGAAAGCGCTAATAAAATATACAATCAAATTACATACAATATATACCTACCAAATAGCTACTTATTATTATACTTACTTATATATATATATATATATATAATATACTTTAATCATTAAAATATATATATTTTATATTATGTGGATAATAAAGTGACAAATTATTAATATGTTTTAGCAAGATAAGCAGAAAAACAATATGTGCATGAACTAATTTCTAAAAATGTTTTAATTGTTCGATCTTTTGATTGAAACAGGCAAGTCATTCCATAGACGTACTACCACTAATGCAAAGGAATTGGCCAGAAAAGCTGTTGTGTACTTGGGAGTGGCGAGAAGTAAATTGATAGCGGACCGTCGTTGGCGGTCATGGGTATCAGTGAGAAAGGTAAATTTCTTAAGTATAGTAAAAGGGAGGCACAAAATTTGGATGTTCCTTCGCTTTCGAATAGATTTAATGTCTGTCGCGCATCACGATAAAAATACTGGACCGATTGCGATGTCATTTTCATTGTTGGATTGCTTAGGTTTTGACTTAAACGTATCTCTACTGACGACTGGTGTACGTATCTCTATCCGATGAGTAGGAATTTAATAAGAAAACAAATACTATTAATTTCAAAAGTATGGTACTAAGTCATAAATTAATCTACTAGACCGATTAAGATGCGATTTTCTCTGTTGGATAGCTTAAATTTTGACTTAAAAACTGGTGTACTTGGTATCTGAATCCAATGAGTAGGAACCAAGCAATGCAATAAAAAACTATTACTAATTTTAAAAGACTAATATTTGATTAAAACTACTGGACCTATTGCAATGGGATGTTTACTGTTGGGTAACTTAGGTTTTGACTTAAACATTGTGTATTTGGTATTACAATGTGATGAGGAGCCAAGAAATTTAGTATTAACTTTTTGAATTTATGTGTTGAGAGCCGAAGATCGGGCTCAGTGGCATGCTTTGGGAGAGGCCTATGTCCAGCAGTGGACTGACTCGTGCTGATGATGATGACTAAGATATGAAAGCCAGTGTAGTTAGACATTATGGCCTCGTGGACTTTTTACCCGACTACAGCAAAGCAAGGGAAAGGTTAATAGTTAACAGAAGTTTAACAGTCTATGTATGTATGTATGTATATATCTATGTATGCGGTTATATAAATATTACTCTATATCGTCGCCTCTATTGGTTCGATTTTGACATGCAAGGTGTGAATCGATTCGTCTTCATATATAGAGTGTCATAGACAATTAGTTTTTTACCCGAATGTGGCAAGGGGAAGTAAGGGTTATGTACTCAAACTAGAAACTTGGTCCGATTTTGACAAGCGAGGTATCAACCGATTCGACTTCATGTATAGAATAGACTACGGCAATGCAAAGGAAGGGTTATGTATTCAATATAAAAACTTGGTCCAATTTCGACAAACTAGGTATCAATCGATTCTTCTTCATCGCAAGAGTGTCACTATGCTATTTTTTACCCGAGCATAGTCGGGTTTTAGTTTTTGAACTTGTACTACAAACATTTAGTACCTACATTATTTTATGTATCATCAATAGTTTTCGCAGCGCACGCCATATAATGAATTTTATAGGCAAATTTTTGATGGTTTGTGTTACATTAATGCAATTTTCGAATACCTCTAATTTTTTAAAAATTAGCTATGGCCTATGGTTACTCGCTGATAATATAGCTTTCGAGGAGAAAGAAAAGGAAGTTTTTTTAAGGAGTAAGAATTTTGAATATCATTTTAGTATTTTCTATTTTATCCAATACACACAAACAAACAAATACAAAAACATACAAAAAGTGAAATCTTTTCTGTTTATAATATTAGTATAAATAGATTATGAACTAATAGGTTAACATAGCAATTTAACATATTTTTTGTTAGGCATGTAATCGCGTGGCGATTGACGTAAATGGCGTCGCACCGTGACGAAGTTATAGCACGGTACATATAAAGTCTATATAATATAAGTACATATTATGTACTGTGGTTATAGTTTGTTAAACATAGCTTGACTCGCGAGACAGCTGGCAGCGTAGAGAGAGTATATACAGGTGGATTTTTGAGAAGGGATAGTAAGGGCAGGTACCTTAACCGTTATAGTTACAGGAAAACGTTCCTAAGATACCATCCATAACTTTTTGAGATATTCTCAACTGCATTCACAGATTTTGGAAAAAAATACAGTCAGCAGGATAAATGTTACTTTACACAAAATCATTTTTTGATGCCATTCGATCTTGTTTACAAGGGTTAAAAGTCTTTATGGGACCAACTGAGGTTTGAGTACTAGAAATGTCAGAAACGGCGAATAGCTTTGTCCATACATTTCGTAGGAATTTATCTTAACCGTACTAGAAAACGTTTTAAGGAGGCTGCACTCAACTTTTGGAAATATTTTGACCTGCATTCATAGATTGTACATTTATCCCAAAATCTATGAATGCAGTTTAGAATATCTCAAAAAGTATTACTATAATGTACTCGAAAAGCTACTCTGTATTTTAATTGTGACTTTTCGAGTACATTATAGTATTACTACAAAGTACTCGAAAAGTCACAATTAAATTACAGAACATTCGTGTTCAACATTGTACGGTGGATTTTTGAGACAGGACAGTAAGGGCAGGTATAGTTACAGGAAAACGTTTCTAGGAGACTAAATATATCATGAGTAATTTTAATAGTGTGGTTCTAAGTTTTAAAGGCTAGTGTACAAATATTGTTCCAGTGTTCACATGGTTGTGTGAAAACATTCAGAAAACCTAAAAGCCATTATTGGCTTTCAGGTAGCCCACATGTTTTAGCCCACTACTAGTTGGCAGCATACCCAACACGCTGGTGACAATGTCCCGCTGAACCAGCATTTTTTGCGTCGCATCGACCAGGCGCTCAGATATGTATATAGATTAACACATAGGAATACTTTTCATCATCATCATCACACACCACGGGGCGCAGCTGGAATGAATGTTGGGAGAAGTGATTGGTGTCAAAGTGACAGATATCAGAGCGACAGATGTCAAAGTGACAGATATCAAAGTGACAGATATCAAAGTGACAGATATCAAAGTGACAGATATCAAAGTGACAGATATCAAAGTGACAGATATCAAAGTGACAGATATCAAAGTGACAGATATCAAAGTGACAGATATCAAAGTGACAGTTGTCATAAGTGTCAAAATATCTTTATGACGGGTGCTAAAGGGTGTTATTGTTGCCGCGTCGCACACGCGCAGTATGCGCATGGTAGTGCGCAATATTAGATATATCGCCACCCGATGATCGACTGGCTACTGATTTACTTTTATTGTTCATCTTAAAAAAATGACAAGAGTCAACTTTATATCTAGTTAAAAACAGATATTTTGTGTTTATGGAGTAATGATTACAAATAATTAGATTTTCAACATACCATATTCAAGATGGATAGATGCATTTCATCATCATCATCCATCATCATTGACCACGCGGGTAATACCGCGGGGTGCTGTTTGATGTATTCAATAATTACTGTACAGATTTAGAGAAGTTATAATCCTGTATAATACATAAATGATTATTATAGGTTGTTGATGATGAAGAAAATTATAATGACGAATCTCTCCTCTTTAATATTAATAAGTTGATCGGTTGGCAACATAACTTTGGAAATAGTAAAATACTAAAAAAACTTCAGACAAAAGCACTGCTACTAGCATGTGTAGGTACAACAGTGCGTAGCTCCGCAAAACACAAAAATATTTTAAATGCTTTTATTTAACTTGTTATGTTGGTATGTATGTATTTTTGTTTAGGTCAAATCTTGCAATCTCTGTTAGAATCACTTCCTTTTATCCTACGGAGTTTTGATATGTTGGTTCAGTTCCGATGAAAATGCATTTTTATGGTGAGTGACCTGAATCGACATCCAATCTAAAGCGCTCCACCGCAATGCGTGACGCAGAAGGGGCACGCCAAATTTAAAATGTTGACAGCCGGTATAAGGGCACCCAGGGGGTACGGACCTCAGTTTGGAAAGTCGTCTCGATTACGGGTAAATCGAACTAAACACCCTTGGATCGCTTTAGTTAGTAGTGACCGAGGGTGCCCTAAAAAAAATGACTAGGAACCCTTTGATTGAATTATATGACTGACCGCTCATTTGTAATACACTTTCGAGAAGAATCGGCAAAAAATCGAAGGCGAATAATAACTGACTATGAGTTACGGGACCTTCGACCTCGCCGGTAAGATCGGTGTATGTGTCTAAGTGAGCTGATTCCCCCTGGCGGGTTGCCAGAGGAGGAATGATTGGGCAAGGCCATCACTGCCAGTACTTTGGCTTCGATGGCGTCGTACGGATCGTCCAAGACATCGCGAGGACGTCTATGGAGGGCTCTCGTCTCAGTCGTTGTTGTAGGCAGCTGATGCGCGCCCTATTTATACCACAACGCACAAGACGAGTTCTTTATAGAAGGTACTTGTATGTACTAGCAGTAGTCGGTAGGTAGGTGCGTGAAGATAGAATAGATAGAAGGTAGGTAGGCGCCCTCACAGTGAAGAATATCAACCATAGCCTTAAAAAAGTTATGCGATCGCGCCGACTTGTCAGTGCATGACATCTTATTAACGAGAGAGGAGCTCCCGAATTTTTCGTAAAAATGACGGTTTGTGCGGTGAAAGGGTGTCATAACCAATTCCCAAAGCACAAGAAAGATACTAATATAGGTTATCATGCATAATTACAACACTACAGCCTACATTTCTTGAGTAATTAATCAAAAAATACAGACAAATAAATCGTAATTTTAACTAACGCCATGAAAGACCGTTGCCCGGCTTGGAAACGGTCCTCCTTCTCAGGTAAAGGCGAGGTAAGTTAACAAGATGGTTAATTCAATAACGAACGGCTTTATTACAGTAAAAATATATACATATGTTATCGAAGCTTGGTTCTCTCCCCTTTACTGAGGAATTCAAAAAGTATTTTACACTTAACAGAGTTTGTTCTGCATCAAAAATATGATTAACTCAGCTACTCTTATCATATGATTTAATATACTCAAATATGATACCAAAATTCTCTTACATAAATAGTACATAAGTTCGGCCTGTCCGATATGAATTTACATTTAGAACTGCACAAACCTAGGCTAGTAGAAAACTTAGAGAGAGTGGTCAGCAGTTCATCATACGGTCACAACGCAACGGAATACTGTCGTCTATGCCTAAGCACGTTCTAAATCAAGAGTACATGTGTGAACGGGAGTGTGTGTGTAAGGTTGTGTTTCCCAGAGGGATGTAAAACTTTAAAACGGAAAGTATCTTTCAAACTGTATCCTAACACGCAAGTAGGCGAAGGCTTCCTTCACTACCGCAGCTCGCTGACTCGAAATGATTTGGAACGGACCAACCTGGAAGCTTCCCGGGTCGCCGTACTGTCAACTCGCGTGCCGCCGCGGATCGCCTCCTTTACTCCACTCGTTCAGCTCGTCGTGCTCTCCACGAACGGTGCCTTCCGCTCCTCTCGAACGGTTTCTGCGTCTCCCACAGTCAGCGTCTGGTGTCTCTCACGTTCGGTGCCTTCCACGGGTCAGATGGTGCGCCCCGGAGATCGGCTTGGTGCCCCTCGGAGATCAGCTTGGTGCTACGAACGGCTGGTGCCCCTCGGAGATCGGCGCAACAGCAGCTTGTAGTGATGATGGCAGCGGTCGTCCGTCGATGCTTGTCAACTTCCTGAAACCCACGTTCCTCTGTGTTTAAATGGTGTCTCGCGGTGCCCACCTTAGATGGTCGCGGCGGTACAAAATCAAAACAGATATTTCGTTAGAACAATCCTTGAACCACGGGATATCCCACTAACCTGGTTTTGCTCTCGTATACTTATTTCGCCGGTTACCAAGTAGTCAAGGTTTCCGCGCTTCGTTCTGGATGCTCCTCACTGCGTATCTCGGTCGCTCCGTTCACACAAAAGACTGCGTGCCCACTGCTGCCTGCGAATTAAGACCCATAAACACAATGTCGATTTCGCACAGAATCTATAAAGGAACAAACAAATTTCTCACCTGCGCCGATCTCAATCACGTGGAAACTATGTGAAACAATCTAATTCGCTGTCCGTATTTGAAATGCTCCCAGCAGGCCTTCCTTTTTGTAATTATACAGATTCTGGTTTTACGATGAGTAGCAAACTGCACCCCGAAACACAACATCCGGGTTCCAGAAGCTTCTGGAAACAACACTGCAGCTTGCATCGCAATTCAGACCCTGTCGGCCTAGTTATACGGGTCGCAGTCCTTCAGAAAGCTCCGGTGCAATCCAGTCAAGTTCCGCCGTGATTAACTTGTTTTTTATCTCAACTCCATATAGAAAAACAAAATGAACTAGAAGTTTCTTATGTTCTACTCGATCCGCCAAAACATTCCATGGTGTAACCATCGCAAGCGATTTGTATGTGTAAATTATTTTTTGACATACGAATCGCTGCTCTGAATTTCTGATTTGTTCACCAACTCAAAGATACGGCTTATGCCGGATTTTCCAAATATTTTACTCTTTGTTTGAAGCTGTCCAGGGCCTGAAAATAATCCTAAAACGTTTAAAATAAGGGTATCACCAAAAGTTGCGCTACTTCCCGACATAGGTTTCCACATCGTTTACACCCTCCTTCTAGTTCATGTCTCTTGATACTAGCTGTCGCTGCGGATTTACCATTTCAACCATTTTGAGCCATGAGATGAAAACTTTGCCTTTCCACTTGCGGAGCCAGATTCCTCCATTATCCATGAATTTTTAGGAAGGCAAAATTATCATTCAGTCTTCAATAAAGAAACGCTTTCATTGACCTTTCATCGACTGGCTGAGTAAGTGGCGCAGCGAACGGTCGTCGAGACTGGTTTTCACTTGAGGAGAAAACGCACCTTGATCCATTAGATGGCGCTTCTACCAATAGGACTTGCTAACGCCGGCATTATATGCGATCTCGGAGAGAAGACGCCCCTCCTCACCAGATGGCGTTGTTGTGTTGTATATTTTATACAATCGGGATTTATGACAAAACTCTCTTGTAGTCATGATTTAACATGCTACAGCCATAATGGTTGAGTGTGTCTAGGTTTTGAAAAAAAACTTTGCCGTTTTTAGGGTTTCGTTGATAAAGTGTTAATTATGAATTGACCTTTGTTAATACATTAATGGTTTGATGTTGCTCGGATACGAAAAACATTTTTTTTTGTTTCTTGTTGATTTTTGTTGCTTATCCACACCAATAATATTAATATAAAATCGTTTGTTTATAACGGATATGACTGTCTTATTTCAATTCAATTCAATTCAATTCAATTCAATTCAATTCAATTCATTATTAATTCGCATAAATGTGGTTATACAAGGTGCATGCTATAATTATGTGGCTTAACACATCACCAATTCAGGCATGCAAAATTTACATTAATGTTATAAAATAAATTAGGTATATCAAATTAAAATGAACATTAAAACCTTAAAATTAAAAATTACACATTTAGTTCGTAATATTACACATATTTATAATATTAATGTTTATTAAATACGTATTATTAACATTGTCCTACATTAGAAGCATATTAATTTAATATTCATCAAATGTCATATTTAGTTAAACTTAATAATTAATCTATGTCCAAAGTATTCTATTAGGTATTCTATTTCAATGTCAGAAAATCGGTAACGGAGCAAAACCATTTGTCTAAAAGCCAAGCTGACAATTTTGTCTTGAACTGCTTTATTGGGAAAAGCTTTATTGATTCCGGTAACTTGTTGTATATTTTTACTGACATAGCGTAACTGTTTCGCCTACATATCTCCGTTTTAATAAGAGGGAGTTTAAGCTTATCAGGGAATCTTGTATTGAATCCACAAATGTCCTAATTACAATGAAAGAGCACGGGATTCGTTTTAACAAAAACACAAGCCTCGAAGATGTAGAGACTTGGCAAGGTCAATAGCTTGAGTTCCTCGAATAAAGGCTTGCAGATAGTCAATGGGGAAGCATCGCAGATGGCACGCACGCATTGTTTTTGGGCTATAAACGCTCTATTCAATTTAACTGAATTGCCCCACAATAGGACACCATACCTTAAATTTGAGGCAACATAGCCGTGGTAGGCTTTAAGGGCAGTTTTCCTATCAGAAATTTTCGTAAGCCTCCAGAGAGCATAAGCAAATCTGTTTATTTTGCTACAAACTTTTTCTACGTGAGATATCCACGAGAACCTTTCATCCAAAACTAGACCCAAAAAAGTGGTTTCTTTTCCTTCGCACAAAGTTTTACCATCATAATTAAGATCTATTTTTTGTTTCGTCGCCCCTTGTTTATGGAATTGAACGTATTTACATTTTTCAACATTCACCCTGAGTTCATTTGTTTGGAGCCAATCAACAATATTTTTAATAGTATCGTTGATGCATATCATTATAATTATTTTTTAATTCTTTAGAGATTACTATAGAAATATCATCGGCGAATTAGAGTGCAATGATGATTGGTTATAGCTGGGAGATCATTGATATAAAGCAGAAATAACAGGGGCCCCAAGATACTGCCCTGGGGTACCCCAGCTCTATTCATTTTAGGTTTTGATTTAAAAGTTACTTCTTCTCTCTCGGCATTATGAGTAGTTACTTCAACATAATGAGATCTATTATTTAATTAACTACCTAACCAAGCTTGGACTTGACCTCGCAATCCATAATATTCACATTTTCGTAGCAAAAGGTTACGACATACATAGTCAAATGCCTTACTCATATCAAAGAAAATGGCAGTGGTAGGTACCTTAATGTTAATTTGTTTAACAATATGATTGAATAAATTGAATGTAGCTAACGTAGTAGACTTGCCTTTTTGGAAACTATATTGTTCAACACTTAAGATATTGAACTTAGTTATAAAATCAGTGATTCTCTTATGCATTATCTTTTCAAATATTAAAATATTTGAAAATCAGTGATTCTCTTATTCATTATCTTTTCAAATATTTTAGCTATTATAGGAATTAGAGCTATAGGTCTATAATTTACAGGTAATTCCTGGTCTTCTTTTTTAAATATAGGTTTTATTACAGTTCGTTTTAGTAAATCAGGAAAAACACCTTCGTCAAACGAAAGGTTAATTAAATGAACCAATAAGGGAAACAAAATATCACTACTGACTTTTAAAATATCTGTTGAAAATTCATCATAACCAACTGCCGTCGTAGATTTAAGCGCATTGATTACGCTACTGACCTCTGTGTAGTCTGTAGGAAACAAGAACATAGTAGAGTCAATAGATTTTAAGTTGTATTTGTAATAATTAATGTCAGTTTTATTATTATTATTATTCGTCAGGTTAATAAAATAATCATTGAAAGCATTTGCAATGTCAAAGGGTTCAGTAAATGTGCTATCATTATATGTTAGTTTATTAATAGTATCTTTTGGTATTAGGAATATATATTTATATATTTGAGATTAGGAATCTCAATAGCCTTATTTTTCATTATATTTTTAGGACGTGTATATGCTGTTGGTCTATAACTGACCTCTACACCGTCACCGCAGCGACGCACAAAGCGCATGCCAAAATTAAGTTTTGGCCACTTAATTAAGGGCACCCAGGGGGTATGAACCTCAGCTTGGACAGTTGCCATTGATTACGGAGGTCTGACAAAATTTTTCAATCTATACCTTAAGTCAGTATGTGAAAAGCCTACTATGAAGATGGTTAAAAAATGGTCTATGATAGGTAAGGTCAAAATAAGCTTCTGAATAAGTTTTTTTAGTATTATTTTTTTGTTTGTCTGTTCGCGCATCACGTATAAAACTACTGAACTGAGTGCAATGCGGCTTTCACTGTTAGATAACTTAGGTTATGACATAAAAACTGTTGAACTTTTTATCTAAATCCGATGAGTAGAAACCAAGCAATCGATAAAAAACTAACGAATGAAACGAAGTTTTATGAAATTTGGTATATTTGTACATTTGGTTTTAAAATAACACATATGATTCGTATATCCATGCGGGCAACGCCATCACACACAAACACACACACACACATACAGTGGCACATCTAGTTAGGTATAATTTATTTCTTGAATGCTAATATTTTGTCCAGAAACCGCTCTCAAGGTAGCGTCGATCTCAAATTCCAACTTGGACATATCAGACGTGATGCTGAAGCTTCGGAGTACGTGTGAAAAAGTCGTCTTCAATGATATCATGGCATAGGTTTTCCCTGAAACAATGAAAGTTTTCTCATCACATTGTTACGATTACATACATAGATTCTGGCCTTGAACTAAGATTTTTAGTATTTAGGAAATTAGAAACTACGAAGACCATGGTACCACAAACACCGAAGCAAATAATGCTGGGACAAAAATTTTGCCCTGCTCGGGAATTGAATCCGCAACCTTTGCACTTGGCAATAAACTCATCACTTGACAAGGAATTAGAGAGCATCAGGATTTTCAGGACAGGAAAAGCTTTTATCTAACTTGCAATGTTTGTTTGGTTCAACTAACGGTCGCGGTTTCGAATCCCACTAGGTGAATCCCGCTAGCTAGTGCAATCATTTAATTTTATGTGATGAGCAGAAATGATTGTTTCCGAGTCATGGATATAATATTCGTATCCATGTATGTTTATCCTTTGTCTAGTACCCATAGTACATGATATCCAAATTTGGGGCTGGGAAATTGGTGTGAATTGTCCCGAATATTATTATTATATATTTTTATTTTTCTTTACAATATTTATATAAATAAAAACATATATATTATAAAAAAACCTAAACCTTGGGTGCCACAGGCAGCGGAGCAGGGCCTAAACTACCGGTGGCTAGTGCTGTAGAGTGAAGAACCTCATGAACATACGCGCCATGTCAAGGAGTAGCCTTCTGCATCAGACCCTTAATCCAACCATCTAGCGAGAGCCTCTTAAGATGTTGGTCGAGACTCTTCGCTATAAGGCCGTTCGCCGAAAAAATTATCGGGACAATGATCATCGAGTCAACATCCCACATGGCGGTTACCTCATGAGCCAAGTCAATGTACTTGCTGAATTTGTCCTTTTTTCCATCACGAGGTTCTCATCATGTAGGATGGTGATATCGACGAGGCATTGGACTGGTCTACCAGCACGATATCAAGCTTATTGGTAAAAATACTCCTGTCCGTGTTGATAGAGCGGTCCCAATAGAGCAATGCGCGACCATTTTCGAGAACTGGCGCCGGTGCTGGTGCGTACTTATAGTACGCTTATAGTACATACACCTCAGACTCAACAAGGTCGTACCGAAGGGCAATTTGCTGATGGGTGATCCTGGCTACTTGGTTGTGTCTGTGCAAGTACTCTCCGTTAGCAAGATGAATACAACCGGAAATTATATGAATGAGGGACTCCCCGGGACGGTGACATGTCCAACAAATTTCAACCGTACCATAATATATTTCCGGTAGTTATTCGTCTTGATAATTTCGTCCGCAATTGCACAGACAAAACCCTCAGTTTCCGCAAAGAGGTCAACAAAGCGTAGCCTGTTCACCGACGCGAGCAAATTCACATCAGGCCCTGTTAAGGCCCGATAGAACCACCTGTGCAGCTCCTAGCCCTTCCATACGTCCTTGTGGTCATCGGTACTCCGCACCGACTCTCTCTTACGCCATTTCTCGTTTGCCAAGAAGAGTGGCGTGAGAGTCTTATCAACTGCCATCACATCAAGATGCAACCCACACTCGATGTTAAGGAAGTACTAACAAGTACTCGATGTTAAGGTTGTGGAGGTTCTTGGCATTTAAAAAGGCATGACCTCCCCCTCCCCCCCCTCCCTCCCCACTTCCGTGGAATGTACAGTCACATAACAGACGAGGAGGCAAGGGTGTAACTTACGACGTGACGTAATCAGTTGACGGACTCTCCTATTCAAGGCGTCAACTCAGTTTGAGTCCACCTTATTATGCCAAAGGAGTATATGAGGAAGGGCATCACAAAACCGTTGAAGGCCACCTTATTGCCACTTGCCAAAAGACTGTTAAGTAATTTGGTCAGGCGACAGCGCTCCTTCACCGACTGTTTAATGTCGCTGTCTATGATTCTGACATACCAAGGTAATTGTAGGTCTCGGCCTCAGGGAGAGATTTGAGAGTAATTGTCTCAGAAAGCCGCAAATTTAACGAATTTACAACTTTCCTCCGCTGCATTTGCATGACCGCACATTTGCCGAAACCAAACTCCATGTTGATGGAGAAACAAGCCAATGAGCTGACAAGCAATTTCAGATGCATACCTTCCCAAATCACACTCCTACCTACATAAAAATAATTTAGGTATGCACATGACTTCCGAAGAAAACACACAAATTTATAAAAATAATAATAGTTCATGATTGCTACATCAGCCAGAACAGTAACTGTAAACAACACCCAACTGTGCCGACTATTATGCTAGGCAATACCTATCCGTACCAACCATTTACCTACAAATTTCGTTACGTTAGGAACTACAGTTATTATTTTTATCATTACTCTTTTACCTAGGAATCATCAATTATATTTCTTTATTATAAAATTCCGGAATGATTGCTTACTGTTGCCAAATATATCAATATCTTCAAAACGCTTATTATATTTATTAGTTAGGCGAACAAATATGGAGTTGTTGGCATATCAGTTTGTTGACGGGGTACGTGCAACAGTGGTGTGTGTTTGGTACGGCGCCGAGGTACATTAAGCAAGATAGACTGAAGTAAAAGTAATGAATGGAAGTAATTGCTGGAAATTGAATGGAAGTAGAAGTATGGCTGGACTGTCTTGTGGACAGTCCAGCCATACTTCTACTTCAGCACGATACTTATTAAGAAAATAGCAAAAACATGCCCTAAGATGTTGTATGGAATATTTATCTGACTTTTTGAAAGGGATGGCCCTTTCAAAAATATTCCATACAACATCTTAAGGCATGTTTTTGCTCTCTTTTAAGTACCTCGTAGTCAATAGTTTGAATTCGACAACCATAGATGTTTCAGTTGTGTTTTACTTACTGAACCTACATTATAAGTGGCTCATTTTAGACTAGGAGTCTTATTGGAAAGGAGTTTTAAGACTCCTTTTAAAGTCCAGAATTACTGAGTTTTTAGTCTCACAAACGCTGACAAATTGACTCCATTTAAAGTATAATTTATTCGTTACCTTAACCATAGAGCGAAAACTAGAATTAATAATTACCAGATAAACTTACGTCACTACAGACTCATAAACTTGGAAGATAGAAGAATACTGCTTGACAAGGCTTTTTTTGCACGATATTGTTCTGAGTAACATTGACAGTCCCTACCTTGTTAATTCTATAACTTATTATACTCCCAGATATAGGAACCAGACAAACAAAATTTTTAAGTATAGCTTTGAACAAAACAAAGTATGGTGGTAACTTCGTCATTATGAGACTGTCTAAAACTTATAATAGCTTATTTTTTAACATAGACCCTTACATTTGTTCCAAGAACTCTTTTAAATATCAAGTCTCCAAAGCTCTTCAAGCTAGGAGCTTTTCTCAACTATAAGCACATTCTGTACTCATATTATATATTATTATTCTATTTTTATAATATTGTTTTACTTTATATATTCGTACTTACTTACATTTATTTCACATGCACATGTACACACCTAATACACATTTACACACATCCTCACACATAGTTACACATTCAAACGCTAGAGAGCTAAGATAAATGTATGTTAGTTTAGGAAGATCTATTATTAGTCTATATTGCGAACATAAAATAAATGCTGTTGATCTTCTGTACAATAAATAAATAAATAAATACTTTATTGGTTTCTGCAAGCCCTGAAACTATTTTCGATGCAGGAGATGCACGGCTCGTAGTTAGCTGCACTCTCCACCCATGCAGAGATGTTTAGGTAGAAATAACCTTAGTTACTGCCCACCTGGTTTGGGAGCTTTAGCCTGATGGTACCTGGGTGGGTATCTACAGCGTACCTATTACCTGGATTTTTCTCTAAGGTTTTTTTCCCAGAAAGAAGCGATCCCCATTATTACGTCAGTATTTTAAACTTCTTGTAAAGCTAAACTTATTTTTAAGCGAAATTGTCATTAGCTTCCATGTACGTCTTGATGTTATTATGATAGTAGTCAAGAAAAAACTGTTTTTATTAGGAAATAATCTAAATTAGATAAGTTCAGCTTGCTAAACTAAGTTGAATAAGAGTTTTTATAAAGAGTTTGTCCCAATATTTGATACTTTCGTATATAAGTGCAGTGATTTTAGGTTGAGTTTTAGTGCTGTCAATACCCCAACGTTTAGCTTTCTTATCATTTACAGCTGGCACAATAATTTATCATAATCTGCAGTGTTTAGGATTATCTTCGCCCGGTATGATGGCGGGGGTTTATACCCGAGATCGTACTCAGTCCTCGTCGTTTGACAGTTTTGAATGTGAAGACATTGTGCAAGATAAGGTGTGATTGTGGGTAATATCAGTCGCGAAAGGACAACCATTGCAATTATTGGTTGTAATTATGTAATTATCCAAAATAATGCAATGTTCTAAGGCTTGCAGGTAATAATTAACATGAACTAACCTTCATCATCCGTACATTGAAAAGTTGCATAACTTTTGTTCCAAATATTATCATCTTATTTTTCGTCGTAATTTGGAATAATATCGTTTCCTTTTTCTTTTCCCCATCACAACACTATCATTTCATGGAATTAAACGTAAAATAAAATAAAAAAAAGGACTGCAGCACGGCAGAGAGGGCACCGCTGTCACGTAGTTATAAACTCATTTAAAATTACTTAAAATTCATTTCTAATTCAGCAGCTGTAAATTTTTTATCTGTTATGCCTAGTACATTCAGAAGTGAAACTACATCCATACCAATATTATAAAATATATTTACAAAAAAAAACAGTTCATAATTAAAAATTTGTTTTGTAAACAACCACTAAAAAGAATAAAATAATTACAATTGAGCCAGAACAGTATCACTTTTTCGAAATAACCAACGTAATAATAATGCATAAATACAACATAAGATAAGAAAGAGTTTTTTGATGGCGGTGCCAAGCCGAGCCATAATTATCAATAAGATAATGTCTAAAACGGCTTAACGTGCTTTATAAAATAATAAGCTTTTAAAGTAATTATCTTATTTTGTATTTATGCATTATTATTACGTTGATAATTTCGAAAAAGTGATTCTGTTCTGGCTCAATTGTAATTATTTTCTTCTTTTTAGTGGTTGTTTACAAAATAACATTTTTATTATGAAGTTGTTTTTTTTTTGTAAATATATTATATTTTCTGATTTTTAGTAGCCTAAGCAGACATCGGAGAGAATATATGCCAAAGAAAATAGTAGACACTCACTCACTTTAGACTCACGTTGGTAAATTAAAACCAAGGATGAATAAAACCTACATATATAACAACTGAATTAGTTTTGACTATTTTCCGTCATGTTGTTGTTGCGTTCCTGTGACTACCTTCCGGCTCCATCATCCCTGGATACCACATAAAACATGAGAACTCACCAAAACAAACCAAAAGAGCACAAACACGAAAGGGTTCCATCATTTTGTTGTTGAGTTCCTGTGACTACCTTCCAGCTCCATCATCAGACCCTGGATACCATATAAAACCAGAGAACTCATCAAGACAAACCAAATGAGCCCAAACTCGAAAGGGGTTCCATCGTTTTGTTGAGTACCTGTGACTACCTTCCGTCTCCATCACCAGACACTGGATATCACATAAAACTAAAGGATTGATCAGGACAAACAAAATGAGCCTAAACTCGAAAGGGTACCATCATTTTGGTGTTGAGTTCCTGTTACTACACAGCATTAATTTCGTACCTTTTATTTTTGTTTGTAATTATTGTTCTTTGTTTTTCTGTATAATATTGTGTGTTGTCATAAATAAATGTGTTTTCTTTCTTTCTTTCTATCTTTCTTCCGGCTCCATCATCAGACACTGAATACCACATAGCACCAGCGAATTCATCAAGACAAACCAAATGACCCAAACAAAAAGGGGGTCCTATCATTTTGTTGTTGATTTCCTGTGACTTCTTTCCGGCTTCATCATCAGATTCTGGATACCACATAAAACCAGAGAACTCAGCAAGACAAACCAAATGAGCCCAACTTCAAAGGAGTTCCAATTAATTTTGTTGTTGAGTTCCTGTGACTACCTTCCGGCTCCATGATCAGACCCTTAATACCACATAAAACCAGACATGATATGATCAAGACAAACCAAATGAGCCCAAACTCGAAGGGATTCCATCATCAGATTGTGTAGTTCCTTTGACTACTACTACTACTACTGTAGTTTTTAATTATCATCAGAACTACGCCCATGTGCAAAACTTCAGCATCTTTGGATGTCCTTAAATTGTTCAAAATTGACTTGCAATCTAGTCCTAAACATTATAACACAGTGAATTAAATTAAAGCTTGTTTAAAGCTACTAAACCAAATTTGATGAAATTTATACAGTACCACACAGTAGAGGTCTTCTTACTCAAGTAAAAACCATCATCTAATTCGGTTCAGGAATCCCAAGATATTAGAGAACGTAAACTATAAAACAAATTGTTTTTTTAATAAAACTACTGATTCAATTTTGATGAAATTTATTTGGGACTACACGGAAAGTTTAAGTTAATAGCAATCTAAAGCGTTTTTTATAAATCTTAGAGATAAACACAAAATAATGGCAATTTAAACACAAAATCGAATGGATTTACTCAACAAAACTATTTATTCTCGAAAAACTGCTGGACCAATTTTGATACAATTTATATGGGACCACCTGGAAGTATACCCTACCTCAAACAAAAAAAATAGTTTTAAAATCGGTCCGCAATTGACGGAGATATCGAACGACATACATAAAATAAACACATACTAGTCGATTAAAAAGTGAAACGTTGTCTGCTTATTTGTTTGTTTGTTTGTGGAGCTTTCACGCGATAACGACTAAACGGATTTTGATGAAATTTGAAACGGAGATACCTTATACCCTGGAATAAAACATAGAGATTTTTATCCCGGGAAATTGAAAGTTACCACAAGTAAACTGAAAAAAAAAGGATAAATGTTGATTACTCGCTGTAAAAACGGTTGCCATAGAAACGAAATAACAAGTATGTCAAAAAACATTGGTGCTATACCTACTTTTGCATTGTGTTTGAATATTCTAGAAAAAACATAGGATGCTTTTTTCGCGATAAACAGTAGTCCGCGCGGACGAAGTCGTGGGCGGTAAAACTAGTAATGTTTATAATAAATATTGAGGATGTAATGTCGTAGTATAATGACTTAATATGGAGCAATTATACCAATGTGTCTAAATTTTAATATAACATCACACTCCTCAACGTTGCTTGAGAGCATACAAAAAACCTCAACTACGGATGAATTTAAAGACTATTAGAATTGATATTTTTGTAAAGTAACCTTCAAATGCATTGGTAACTTTGTGATCTTTGGAAATTCATTTAGTGCAGACTGTTAACGAGCGCAATAACATTGGCTTATATAAGGACATAGGTAGATGGGCGTAGGTATACAGATCACTTTTTACTATTAGAAAAGTAAGCAAGATACGAGTAGAACATAAGCGAGATAAATATTGTTTTGTATAGGGCCTAGCTAATAATATTGTAAGGCAGCGTAAGATTTATTTGCACCACCCCGCTAAAATAGAATCTATGTGCCATCACGTATGACATCCAAGGATACGGGATGGCCGCGTACCTCTTTAGGAATAATTACAAACATGCAGCCACAGACAGACTGAAACTTTCTGTGGATGCATGATATTAGGAGGTACAGGTTCGCTCAGGTATCCGCGCTTTGTAAATGTTTGTATGTTTGTTCCTTTGTGGCGCTATAGAGATCAAACGCGTGGACCAATTTTGATGATTTTTACGACAATCATTTTGTTTTGTGAGTGCTACTAAAGACATTAATCAAAATTCAATATGGTGACATCCAGACTCAATTTAATGAAAAAGTAAAAAAATTAATGAACCAATAAAAAAACCACGACCTATGTTAAGTGGAATTTCATTGAATAGGTATTTGAAAATCATTTCTATGTTTTTGTGGTAATTTTACATTTTGAATAACCACTTATGATCTATAATTATTTAAAGTTGGTTAGCAACCATTCTCAAATAAATTTTTGCCCCATTTTAGTTTTGTACGCAGTCGGGTTTTTTATCATTTTCGATTACGTCTTAATTATCTTCTTTGTATAGACTTTTTGCTTATTACTACTTTATTATAAGTATGCATAAATATGTTATTATTGTGGACTTTAGATAGGGATAATAACTTCGTAGGAAAACCAAATTAAATTATTTATACAAAAGTAATGTCCTCTTCATCCAGTTCTCATGAAAGTTCAGTTCAGTTCATTGAAATAGTAAGTGTTTTTTTTTTCATTTATTAACAATGCATGCCTATATAATGTAACTACCTACTATTTACTATGTACTGTGGGCCAGGGTAGAAATGGGACATTTCAAAACAAAACTTAGTCTTATTCTGTAGTTCCTATACATTAAATGTATAATCATGGTATAATTTTAATGAAGACAATGTGTAAGTGATATTCCTATTCATAAACAATATCTAAAAAAAAAGTTGCTAAAGTAAATGTTATTATTGTAGTATATAGCTAGAAACATGTCTGTAACGCTGCCTAAGTATGTTTTATCCTAGCAAATTTTAACGTGTGTACTAGGTATTGTGCAATATCAGCAGGCTGATTCCTTATGGAGTGAGGTTGAGTGATTGCCACCGAGCACCCATTGCGGGTGCGCTTGAAGGTCGTGAAGGTTTTGGAATTCACTAAACAGTTAACGCGCACCTGTCAAGTACCTGCGATCAACACTAATACCGGGAAACCGGTAACTATGCGGCAAAATTAAGCTAAACCTACGCTAGCTACAAATACTTCTATCAGAAATAGGACTTTTCATATTTTGCCGGGTTTTATGTTCGAGTGATTATCTGTGGGTGGCGCCAGCCAACCAATGGCGGCAATCGCCCTCCAACAATCATCGTCTGAATTTATTTTCTGTTTTTTCTCTCTCGCTTTTAATCTATCTAAAATTTTGTTTCCGTGTAGATATTAAGTATCATTATTAAAAGTTAATTAGCATCGTAAGTTTCGTAGTGATCTAATAATATGCCAATAACCTATAATAAGATTGTACGTCTCTGAAAGAAAATCTAAACATTGATATTATTTCTCAGCAATAATGTACTTACCTACTTCAAATAATTATTACTACTAAATAATTATTACTATTATTTAAAAATACCATGTTCTTATAGGTAAAGAGACTATAGTGCTTCTCAGGTAAAGTTAAAATTCAACTGAAAATAATCTTTGCCGTTGAGTAAAAAGGCTGTGAATGAAAATATGTCATTCCTTGTTAGGGAGTAATCTGGTTCCTTGTACACTACTTTTGTGAAAAACAATTAAAACAATAAATAAATAAAATGCCAAAAAACGAAGAAAGAAATATTTTTGCTATTTAGAAATGTATTTCTAGATGAAATCTCTTGCTTTGTACCTATATAGAAAAAGTGTATTGTATCTACCTACGTCTTATGTATCGTTGTAGATTCACAAAAATGAGTATTTAAGAGACGGACAAATGGGAGCTCGACAGTCGATAATTATAGCTTAGGACTTGATAGACAAGTACCTAACTATATTGAATGTTGAATCTACTAGATTATACTAATAATATGATACATTTGTTACATGTGGATGCACACAGAACTGCAGTTCATTAGAATGTATAGATCTCCGCTTTCCGAGCTCATAGGATAGTGTAAATCTCAATATAAGTGAAAATTATAACATTATTACATGATATTTAATGCTTACACTTTATTTCGTTTTTCTTATATTTACATTGACCCCTCGTTGTTAAAGGAACTTCACATAGTTAGGCTTTGTAAGAAAACTACTAGATATTAAAACCAGTAGGTATTTTTCTATTTTAGGGTTAAAATCCTACTCTAGCTATGAAATAGATAGGTAGGTTCTATGAAATACTACATACATACATGTCATTAAACCTACCTTTTACAAAAACAACACAATTTCATGGCACGATAAAACATGAAACAAAGTGTACTTATGTAGGTATTAGAACTATAAGTTTCATAGTAACTATGCATTATCAATGATCTTCACTAACCAAACACTGCTAGATAGTAAATGCAATGAACGCACCGGGTGCTCTTCGGTTGCCGTAAACTCATTGCTACTGAATTCCTTTTGAATTCTGATTTTGAATTACCGGTTTTGTATTTCGTAGTAAAATGACAGTTTCCGTGCGGTTGAGTGCTCATCGCCTTGATGACGTCATTTCACATGTTCACTGAGCTTAGTGAATTCGAAACGAGTGATCGGTGGCAATAAATGCCAAGTGGCATTAACCGAACCTCACTTTAACTCTACGGAATCAGGCCCCAGGTCTTCTCTGACACTTGCTTGTGTCTATATCACATTAAAAATAAAATATGAATAAAAACGTTTTTTTCTACTATTAAATCTGACATGTACAAATTGATTTATGTTTATCATTTATCTAAATTTAATTTATGTTATTTATTTCCAGGAATCACGCTATAAAGTACCGAAATTCATATCAAATAGTATATAATCAACTGCGTTCATCGTATGGGGATGCAATGTACACCTAATTTATCCGATTTTATCGTATTTAACAGTGAAAACAATCAGTTCAGTAGTTTTTACGTAATGAGAGAACAAACATCCAGCCGTTATCACGTGAAATCCGTCCAGCCGTTATCACGTGAAAGCTCCCCAAACAAAAAAACAAAACAAACAAACAGACAACGTTTTACTTTTATTATTGGTGTGGATTATTAAGAACGGTGGATTATTATTTTAGAAAAGTCATATTGTAGAGAAACTGATGTTACAAAAAACAAAAATATTTTTTTTATACTTCAAGTAATTTATTTAAAAAAAAATGATTTTAATATTTTTTTCGAATTTTATTGCTGTAGTTTTTAAAATAATTTTCAATAATTTTATAGAATAGTAACTCAAAACATTCTAATCGTAACCATTCAGCAATTAGACCCGCATCTTGCGGTTTCGTCTTGTGCCTATAGTCACAGTCGGTGCGCCGCTAAAACCCGTGGCATTTGCCACGTTTCCAAAGGACATTAAGGCAGGATACATGTATGCTTTAAAAATGATCTCACCTATACAAGATCGTTTTCCAATACTAAATGCTCCGAAAGCATTAGGGTTGCCCGGCAAGGATCCATCTAGCCAGCGTTCTGGTCGGAAATGTTCCGCGTCAGGACCCCATACTGCATGGCGGTGCATGGCCCAGAACAGAAGTAAGACACTTTTGCCAGCTTTGAGGGTGTAATTTCCTGAAAAGCGCAAAAAATACTATTATTATCACGATCTTACTTGGGCTCAAAACAGGAGTGTAATAATATAAAACAGGATTCTTCGCAAAGTAATAATTGGTAAACTGCTAAAGAAAAACTAAGATTGACTCGACAATGCAGAGAACAA
This sequence comes from Alsophila aescularia, assembly GCA_946251855.1. Classification (NCBI taxonomy): domain Eukaryota; kingdom Metazoa; phylum Arthropoda; class Insecta; order Lepidoptera; family Geometridae; genus Alsophila; species Alsophila aescularia. The sequence continues at coordinate 17,459,038 of OX276383.1, read as the reverse complement.
TAAACATAGAAAAGATCACAGGTGTCTCCCTATAAGTGGCAAACGGTAGAATTTTGGCCTATCAAAACCAAAAAGGTGGATCGAAAAACCTCTTGAATTTCAAAGTTATGCAACAAATCAAGTTTTTTGTAGGGATACGTACCATTTTTTGTATAAAAGTGAGAAAACTAGTGCCCACTATTACCATTAGTATATTGTCAAACGAAAAATAATTAACAGAAATAACTTACTAAGATGCACATCCTTGGTAATATATCTAGCAACGATGGGACCAACTGGATATAATCGCATTGTTTCCTTCAGTACTGCTTCCAAATAAATCATCATAGGCAAATCCTGTTTTTCTACAACTCTGTTTGAATTTTCGAAAATTCTCTGTTGTCTGAAAAATGTTACGCAATCAAAGTTCAATCAAAATAAGTTAATTATTATCTCAATAAGTTTAATCCTAAATAATCAATAAAATCATGCAATTTTTAACTGATTTTAAAGTGGGTAATAGCTTCTCTTTTTTTAACTGAATTTTTTAACTGTGTTCCTAAAGAGAAAGTTGGCATATCGGCTGTATTTTTTTGTGTCTCTATCTGCGCAACTTCGTGAACCATAACGTGCCCTTCAAAGCACGGAGCAACGGAAATCCACCCAAAATCTAACACGTACACTAGTATACCACTCGGCCACCATCGAGCCTCCTTCAGTGGCGTTAGTTAATCGACCCATATGACTTTCAACATCAGGCATACGCTTGAACCGATAGCTAGCAGGGATGCTAACTTCTTAATAGAGATTTATGTACAGACTTATAACCCAATGATTGATTATATCACTCAAAAGAAGAAGAAGAAGAAAGTCCTTTGCTAAATGTAGGCTTTTCCTAATGCATTGCATTGAATCCGCTGTTGTCACGTTATTGCAACCGTTTCATTTGGACAGACTCATTCATCAGGCAGCAGATAACTCAAGAACTTGCCTACCATATCTGTTATCAACTTTTCTGACCGTAAATCAGTCTGACCTATAATAATATCGGTGTATTCCCGTTGTTCTCATTTCCCATTCCCCCAGTAATGGGGACAGACAAAAGTTTATATATCATGCCTTTGAAAGTGAGCCTGTAGTAAACTTACTCTTCGAAAACTCTTTTCTGAGCTTCAGGATGTGTTCCCAACAGCATCAGAACCAAGCTGACGGTAAAAGACGAAGTATCATAGCCGGCTGCTACAATTGTATTTATCTCAGAGAGAACATCTTCGTCAGAGTAACAGTCTTTAGATATCTCGAGCATCATATTCATGATGGGTGTGAAATGACCTTGAAAAAACTTTCCGGTGTTTTAATCAGTTTATAACATAGATCATTGCTGTTTGTTTGTCTGTCAATATGTTGATTTTGATACATTGGGTTACGTTATTGCGATTTTCATAGGGATTTCAATTTATTTGATAACTTAAGTTCAGCCCACGTTACTCGCTGATTCTGTGGTTGAAATATTTTTTATAACTGGATAAGTATTTCTGTACTTAATCAAAAATATAAAAAAAAACTTTTCTCATTATAATATTAATATTAGTGCAGATGTATATGCTTATGAGGTAAGAGGAGGCGACATATGGAGGCAACCGCGCAAGCCAGCTGCTGGTGTCTGAACATCGCAACTAGAAGTGAAGTTAGCTCTTGTGCAAGTTCACGATTGTCCGGCGTCCTATCTGGCAAACGCGATCTTTATTTGCAAATATTTTATTGAGCAATCGAGCTGTTTTCGACAAAAGTCGATTTTAACTTCCGTGAAATTGAGTGCCCGACATAGGGTGAGTTTTGAATGGCTCACAAAACTCACATAATCCTGACATGCTTTTTACCCGAGTAAAGCTAAGCAAGGGAAGCGTTAACGTGCGCAATAATAACCGAACTATAGCTATAAGGATAGGTAGATATATGTATACGCAGGGTAGTCATATATAGAATCTTAAAAAATACGTTATAAACGCAATAATCAGAAAGTAGGTTCACAGTTGCATTGGCATGGGAATTGCGAACACTTTGAACTATTCAGCACGTAAGCAAGTTAACGCGTAAGCGAGGTAAATATTATTTCATATGGGCCTAGGAAATAGGAAAATGTAGTGTAGAATCTACGTGCCATCACGTATGACATCTACGGGATGGCCATGTACCTCTTTAGGGAATAAATATGAACATGCAGCCATAAAAAGACTGAATCTCACTGTGTATGCATGGGTGCTGGTACAGATTTGCTCAAGAAAACGGCGCTTTGTAAAAAATAACGGATTTGCTTCGCAAAGCGATCCTGAGCCAGGATAAAGGCACAGTACATATATTAGTCTTTCCAGACAGTAATGTATCGAAGCATTGTTTTCGAGTTTGAAGTCTACTGTCAGTCGGAGACCGATGGTTGCCACCTGTGGGTCTTGCCACCCGGCTACAAAAAAGGAAGGTTATGATTTTATCAGAATACCTATGTATGCATGAATGAATGTATGTATGTATGTATGTATGTATGTATGTATGTATGTATGTATGTATGTATGTATGTATGTATGTATGTATGTATGTATGTATGTATGTATGTATGTATGTATGTTCGTCTGTTTGTACATGACCACAATTTATAGCCAACCTTTTAAATTTGTAGCAATCTTCTATTAGTAAAACCAGGGTTTTTAAGCAACATACAATAACTTACTAACAAAAAAGGAGGCTATCGATTTCACGCGTATGTCGCACATTATAATAAGGAAAGTTTTTTTTTGTATGTTTGTATATTTGTATCTTTGTTTGTAATGGACAAACGAAAAAAATACTGTACCGATTTAAAAAATATATTTCACGTATTAGAAAGCTACATTATCAGCGAGTAATATGGGAACTATTTTATTTTTCAAGAAAGTAGAGATCCCTTCGAAAAAATACAATTTAAAATAGAAAGAGTTATAATAGTTTCTTACCCCCAAAAAACAAAGTAATCGGACTACATCAATAAAAAAATAAAAAAACATGCAGTCGTACAATGTGTGTGTCTCTGTGAAGTCGATTAAAAATATACAACGGAATGACACGTTGCCACGGAAATGAAATAATAACAAGTCTATTACGTAAGTAATGATCAGAAATTTCTTACTGTCGTTGGAGTAATGATGCTATTATTGTCTATAGGTAAAAAAACACCATGATCGTTGCTGCAAAAGATTTTGAATTACGCTTACTGGCGTATTTTTTTTAGAAGTTACAATGCGTATAAAAAATCTAAAAGTAAGAATAATGCTGCGGTGTGAGCGCTACCCGTGCGAAACCGGGGCGAATCACTAGTATGTAATATTTTTAAAAATTGGTACTTATTAGCAGTATTTATATTATGTTAGTCTATATGGGTAGGTATCTAAACGAATGTTACTACTTTGTATCTCAATGCGATGAGTAGAGAAGCCCGTCAATCGATGAAATAATATTTGTCGACTGAACGAAATTTGGTAATTAGAATACATAGGCTACATTTTCCCCAGAAAAATGTCCACGCGGGCAAAGCTGCGGAAGATAATATAAAACTACTCTAAACCTATATTATTCTACCTAGTGGAAAGACCTAGTGGAAAGATTTGGATGACGACGCATAGGTCTCGGTGGCCGAATTGGTAAAGGCACTGCGCTGCGCTGAGGCACAGTGTGCGAGTTCGAATCTCGTCCGTGACCCAAATTTTTCCATAAGAAAATTATTATATATATTATTCTAGTTTATTCTTATCTTTTGAAGGTATATATATTTATAAACGATATACTTTGTGAGGGTTTAGAGTTATTCAAACATTTTTCTTTCCGTCGGATATAAAATATGGCAGTTGTAAGCCGCTTGACACTTCATATTTTCAGTAGCACTCTCGCCGTTAAGACGAATCCAATGATACCTCATTTAAAAAAAAAACATTTAGCCGTGTAGTCTGTAGGACGTGCCAAAGAAACGTAAAAACAAACAAACAAACAAACATACATACATACATACATACATACATACATACAACCAACCCAACACATGACCCTCCGCAATCGGGTATAAAAAATGAAGTAAATTTTTTTCGGATTCCAATAGTGGTTCGAAAAGATTGAGCTAAAGAGTCCAATCTTGATATATACTTATATTACTATACTCTTTGGTCAAATCTATTTGTGGTACTGGCATCCTACTCGCAGAAAACAATCTTTCTTTCTTGTTTTTTTTACGTGAAGATACTTCATGCGCGAAACTCGCTCGTAGCGTTCTTTTCAAAACCACGCTGAGACCCCTGCCTCCTGGCCCACGCACAACGTGCGTATAATCGGCCGTTTACTCCTCGATACACTACTGTCTGTAAAGACTAATATATGTAACATCGACAAGGTATCAGCAAGACAAATATAAAATGTAGATAGTAAGAGCGAGAGGAGGCTCGCTGGGAGAGACTTCTCTAAAATCAGTCAAGTGTGTTGACTTGCAATGAGTCACACACAGGAATGTCTTTAAAATGGACAAACTTTTAGCAACATGTCTAAAGTTTGGGTACCGTCTTCGTATGGGTGCGAGGAGATCACAATATCGGAATTTCTCCTCGCACCTTAGCAAAGCCATAAAAAATAGGCTTTCTTCGTGGTGGAGATTCGAGATACAACCGTAGCAAACTTCTCGGTCAATTTTTTGTGCCTGTTTTCGAGCGTTGAAAAATTAGGGTAGACAACAAAGGGGCTGACGTATACTATGAATAAAGTAGAATAAATCGCCCTATAGGAGAGCTTCGTGTGTTTCGGGCAAATTATAGAAGCCCATACTTCCAAAAATTATCGTGCATTCATCAAGTTCCCGTTCGCTGTAGCTGTTGAAGACAAGAAGATCTCCTATAAGTGACCAATATTAACTAGTAGCACCACAAAGTTATATTATGGATCGGATAGCCAACATTTGCAACCGGGATAACAAAATCTGAATTCTATTACTATCCTTGTTTTACGAAATTGTGAAGAATATACCAACTAAAGTGTCAACAAGTGCGTTTTCGTTTCATCCTCCTATCCTGAGCTCAACCAAGTCTCATTTTCTCTGCAACTGGGAACCTGCACTTACGTGAGAGTCTGCAACAGGAAGGTTGATGAATTTAACAGTCTATGTATGTATGTATGTATGTTGATATCTGGATGTTCAATCATAGCGTCGTCCTTATTGGTCTGATTTTAACAAGCAAGATATCAATCGATTCGTCTTTGGGTATAATGTCATAAGCTTTTTTTTAACCGATTACAGCGAAGCTCAAACTAAAAACTTGGTCTAATTTTGACAAGCGAGGTAATCAATCGTGTTCATCGCAAAAGTGTCATAGGCTATTTTTACCCGACAGTAGTCAGGCTTTTGTTTTTGAACTTATGTCTTGTTTAAGACTGATATTTTTTTACCAATTTGTGTTATAAATCTTCCATTTTCAGCTATTCACATACTGTTCGTAATTGCACAAATCTAGTTTTCTTATCTGTTTTGAAATTTTCTTTAATGTTTTAGTAGTATTTTTTTTATAACAACCTTAATTTTTATAATTTTCTTAAATACTTCACTATCTTACATTTCCAACTAGATTTTGTTGATTCCTTTAGTTATCACTTGGCTGCTAAACTTACTTCTAAAATTTGAACTCTATTCTGATATTAGATACCTACCACCACGGTAAAACTACTACGTTAGTACCTTGCCACTTTTCTTCGTGATGCTGTGGTGGGTCCTCAGAACTGAGAAGTATACAGATGAAATCGTAATCAGTTTTGTAGATTCCAGGTGCATTACACGGGTTCAATAAATCCGGAATAAATATATATATATACAAATATATATATCGTAATGATATCGTAGAATATTTCATGAAATGGCCAGCTAAAACTGAAAATATCGTTGAAACATCAAAGTTTAATGATATTTCAATACACGTTTGTCCATATCATTATATATCATCAATGTAGATTTTTCATGATACTAAAGGTGTTTAAACACATAGGTTTTCAAGGATACAAATAAAACATGAAGGCGGGAGCTCGCTACGCTTCGTTCCCTCCTTCGCCTTCTAACTTATCACGGCCAAGTCGGGCTTCCACCTAGCGCCTCTAACCGTGGATAATGTAACTATTTTACGATATTATCACTAATGTTTGACCATATCATGAAGTAGCCGTGCGTTTAGCTGTTCATATCGTCAAACGCTAATCATTCATTCATATGGCGAAACCATTAAATGATGTCACCGATATTTACACGAAATAAAAAAAAATGGCGCCATGACATACATAATTCGTGGAACTAATCCACGGATTGGTAATATACATGGCCTGGGCCTGCAGTCCCGATATCGACAGAGATTGCTTTACAACCAAAATCGGTCGCAAAGTCCGATTATAACGATCTTTGGTAGTGTCTGCCAAATATCGATGTCAAACATGATCTGTGTCAATAGGTATAGATACCGATGACAATCGATAGCTTTTCACAACAACGCTCAAAGCTAACTATTGACATCAGTATGTACTAACTTTGGTTGTAAAGCACTCACTATCTATATTTTGAGACTGCAGGCCCTGCTAGATTCCTTTTACGCTGAGAACAACCTTCCCTTGCTGAACTTGGCCACCTACTGTTCCGCGCTGCTGCGTTGTTCTCAGCAGAACGCGCAGTGTCACTACCAGTAGTGCTATAGGAATTTTCTCTCTTCCGTGAAACTATTAATCTCAATAGCTGCTTATACATACATTGTCTATACTTTAAAATTACCCGTAGTCGTACTTATTACCGGTGACACTACAGAATATAAATACTAGCAATCCAAATTGTTATCCGCATAAAATCATATCACTTATTCCTATCTACTGCAGTGCAAGTAACCAGATTGATCTGGTTACCAGGTACTTCTGTGGCCACAAATGTGTCTGATTCACTCGAGTGGCACGAATCTAAGATATATCGAGTTAATGTATAAAAAAAACAAAGTACCAGGAGAACAGAATCCCAGAATATAAAAAAGGTATATATAGGTTGAAGATTAATATTGGAAAATCAAAAGATACCAATATTATTATTATTATATTAGATATTTAATATTTATTATTATTATAGATATTAATTACCTATATCAAAAAATTACTAGATCCCTAGTAATGCTATCGGAGATCAAATGGCACTACTAGTAGTGTCATGGGTAAAAGTATTATATATTATAAATATTATAAAGTGGTAAAGTTTGTGAGTTTGTGAGGTTGTAGGGGGTAATCTCTGGATCTACTGAACCAATTTTGAAAATTATTTAACCAAGGGAATGCCACGTTATTTGTTAGTGTCATAGGCTATATAGCACTTTTAACCTAGAGAAATGAAGACGCGTGCGTGTTGTATGTTACATTTGATTGTATGTTACAAACAAATCTTTCCTCTTAATAATATTATGTTAGATTGTAATTGATAAATTATTTTCCTATAAAAAGTTACATCGAGTAACATGGGATGTCATTTAATTTTCAAAAAATTAGAGATTTCTACGAAAATTGCAATAATGTATCCCAATAAATCAAAAATTTGCATATAAAAATGAGATTATTTTATCATACAAAAAGCAAAAAGCTGTCCAACTTAATACAAAGTTTCATAATTAAAGTTGATTATGTACATATATGTTCGTCTTTTAATAATTCGAATCAGATCTTTAATTTAGAAGTTACGACCAACGAGCATTAAAATGCTGTAATCACAGAATAAATAATAGTACTACGATATAAGATACAGTCGGAGGCGTCATTCATTTCATATCTCCTTTGACGAGATCAGCTAGAACCTGGCGAGCTACTTCATGCCTCCGACTGCATCTTATATATTAAAATCAAGAATCAAAAGCTTGTTTGCCTCTTTTTAGTATTGTTCGCTGTCGGTTTTTTCCAAACCGAACACCTGCTTGATGTGGCGTCCCATGGGGTATGCCAATGCCCAGCAGTAAACGTTTGTCGGCTGGTGATGTGATGTGAACGAGCCATCCAAAACTTTGAAAGCCGAAGATCTGATTATAATAGGCAGTCATGGCGCTAATCTTTAAGTTATCAATTTGCGCACGACAAGTAGTTGCATATATAAAAAAACTAACTTGATTTCTCTAAACTGCAGTTTGCTTTCAGTTCTGCTTTTCTTTTCTCAATTATCTGAAAATTTACATAAACAGGGTTTAAATCAAGAATGTTAAAAATATACTTTAACTAGTTTACCCGCCCGCGACTTCGCCAGCGCGGAATACAGTTGCTGCTATCGCGTTAAAACTCCCCAAACAAACAAACAAACAAACAAACAGACAACGTTTCACTTTTATATATTGGTACGGATTGAAAATTGAATTGTATTTCCAAGAATATAGCAGCTGTAACTGTGTTATAAACTGTATTCACCCCGCGTTTCAATGTTGAATTCTCATTATTTTTATTGATACAACAGCACATAAATAAAATATAAAAGGAGGACATAATACTTTGTGGAATTTTATATTAGTCAGTTCTAGACGTGCAAAAAAATGGTAGCGGCATAGTTAAAAAATACTATTTAGTATATGGTTAGGTTGCTTTAAACTAAAATAGCAAAAATATAAATAGTATACATTAAACCAGAAAAGAGATGAGAAGGAAGAATAGATAGTACCTATATTAACTCCATTCAGTATAAGGTGATTTTTACCAGACTGCGCAACGCAAAGGATGGTAATGTGTTTAACAGCCTATAATGTATGTATGACATACAAACATAGATTATATAGGTTCCTTTGTGGCGCTCAAGAGACCAAATGTGTTGACAAATTTTGATTATTCTTACGTCAATCGATTTATTTTATCTTGCGAGTGTCATTATAGACATAAAAGTAATCAAAATTTAATAAGGCGAAAACCAGACGCCATATTAGAAGGAAATGAAAGTTGACGAACTATGTTAATTAGAGTTTAATGTTTTTTTTTTCTCTAATCATTTTTCATTTCGTATTATAATTTAGACCTATAATGATGAAAGTTGGTTACCGCCTATTCTAACTATTTTTTTTTATATATTCCCAACTGCCCCATTAACGGCCCCATTAGCGTGAATAATTTTTGCCTCTTTTTATTTTTGTTCGCAGTCTGGTTTTGTAGCACTTTCGATTACATCTTATATTAGCTGTTTCAAGTTTCTTCTTTTGTTTTCTTCATCAGAGATTCAAGTTGTCATGTCAGTCATGCTGTCATACGCCAGTCACCGTGGACAATTGTGTCTCTATCTTTATCTGTGGTGTTTTTTTAATGTTTTTATATTAACTTATAAAAGTTAATTTAAAAACTTTAAACAAACTAACTTAGAACGGGCTATCTAAATTTAATGCGTACACAAAATTTCTTGTCAGTGCTGTTGACCGTTGAAGAGTTATTTCATCTGGAGCTGATCCTGGATGTCGATTCAAGTCAGGCTTGCCATAAAAATACACTGCTATCGGAACTGAACCAACATGAAAAAAATGGTGGTGGTGGTGGTGGTGGTGGTGGTGGTGGTCAAAGGAACTACACAATCGGATGATGGAATCTCTTCGAGTTTAAGCTCATTTGGTTTGTCTTCATGAGATCTCTGGTTTTATGTGGTTTCCAGGGTCTGATGATGGAGCCGGAAGGTAGTCACAGAAACTCAACAACAAAATGATGGAACCCTTTCAAGTTTGTGCTCATTTGGTTTGTCTTGATGAGTTCTCTAGTTTAATGTGGTATCCAGGGTCTGATGATGGAGCCGGAAGGTAGTCAGAGGTGCTTAAGAACAAAATGATGGAACCCCTTCGAGTTTGGGCTCATTTGGTTTGTCTTGATGAGTTCTCTGGTGTTAAGTGGTATCCAGGGTCTGATGGTAGACCCGGAAGGTAGTCACAGGAACTCAACTCGGATAATGGTTAAATTTTAATTCAGTTGTTATATATGTAGGTATTATTCATCCTTGGTTTTAATTTACCAACGCTTTGAGTCTAAAGTGAGTGAGTGTCTACTATTTTCTTTGGCATATACATACTCGTATATTATTTCTGATGTTTGCATAGGCCACCAAAAAAAAAAAAAAAAACAAAAAAAAAAAAAACGTCTTCCTAATAAAAATGTTATTTTGTAAACAACCACTAAAAAGAATAAAATAATTACAATTGAGCTAGAACAGTATCACTTTTTCGAAATTACCAACGTAATAATAATGCATAAATACAACATAAGATAAGAAAGAGTTTTTGAAGGCGGTGCCAAGCCGAGCCATAATTATTCATATGGTTGAGCTTAATCAAAATGGTGCTATTTAAAATAATAGGCTTTTAAAGTAATTATTAATAAAAACTTTATCATTTACTAGATTGCTGTATTCTTGTCAATCGGTTTGTGAACGTTTGAAAGTCAAAATCTGCTGGAGTGAGTTTCTTGTTTTGTCTCTGGTTTTCGTGTTTTGTATGAGGTTGCATCATAGACAACTGCATATTACTTCGTACGTAGATAGGTATGTATTAATTTTGTAAAGATGTTAGATTAAAATGATGTCTGAGTTTGGCACCGCCTAGCTATAGCTTAAATTAAAGTCAAATAACATAACTGTTCTACAATGTTTGAAGAGCTACAAACATTGAGCTACAACCTACAGAGCTGCAGTTGCGCTCAAAATATTTTTTCTTACTATAAAAGTGCGCTTTTTTGAAGTTATATGCCTAAACAGCAAAAGAACCGAAAATTTTGAGGTTTTCGAGCACTGCGCAGTCTTTCTTCTTTCTTTCTAGTCGTATGAGGTAGTGCTGGCCTCTGGTGTCAGATTTTATCGAGGGCCTCTGATATAGCTTAACGACTGCTATTAGTGAACAATAGCCGTACCGAAAGCATTACGTGCCCTCCGAAGCACAGAGCGATGGAAAACAGCAAAATAACTTAGTAAAATCATTGGTTTGGAGCCTAGGATCGAGCCCTTCATCGTTGAATTCTAAGTTGCACTATAGAACCGTTAAGCTACCATCGCTTCTACGCAGTAAGCACAGGTCTTTAGAAGCTGGAAACTGGTTTGAGGATAAGACACCCACGTGAATTTTACAGTTATTGCCTTACATTTTCCGTAAAATTTGTATTTTGGGAGAAAACGTTTCTACAATACTACAGATAAATAATAGAAGGAATAATTAATACTACTATTATTTATCTATGACGATACGAAACCATAATCTAATCCACTATTAAACGTTGAATATTCTAAGATTAATAAAAAATAGTCCAGGGCCCTAACACTATTGGTATCTCACCTAACAACGTCCCAAAAAAAACAGTACAGTGCAATTTTTAGCCGGCTATTCCACTTATCCCACCTGGCTATCCCACCTAGGAGGGAAAAGTGAATTTTATTTTCCATTATCCAATCCCAGGGTGGATAAGTTGAATCAGCTATTTCACTTATTCACCCAGCTATCTCACCTGGGAGGTAGTAGTTTGGAAGTTGTTTAACTCTGCTCTGAATACTGGGAGAACTCCAGATACGTGGCGTACAAGAGTATTGTACAAAGTTTTATTTCAAGAAAAAGGTGATAAAATACCTCCTGAAAAACAACCGCCCCATCTCACTCCTGAGCCACGTCTATAAGTTGTTTTCACATCACAAATCGTCTCGCAAGAAGACTTGACGAGTTTCAGCCTCCAGAGCAGGCCGGGTTTCGTGGAGGATTTGGTACCATAGACCACAAACACACAGTGAAGCAGATTAAACAGAAGTCCGAAGAGTATAATCAGCCCCTGTATCTTGTTTCTGTGAACTATGAAAAGGTCTTTGATTCCGTTGAAACTTGGGCTGTTTTGGAGTCAATGCAGCGATGCCAAGTGGACTGGCGGTATATCGAAGTGCTGGGATATCTGTATGACGCCGCGACTATGAGTGTTCAAGTACAGAACCAGCAGTCTAAACATATCTAGTTGCACAGGGGAGTAAGATAGGGGGATGTCAAATCCCCAAAACTGTCTACTAACGCCTTGGAAGATATGTTGAAGACACTGAACCGGAAAGAGGACATAAATATAAACGGCAAGTACATCTCACACTTAAGATTTTTCGATGACATAGTCCTTACAGCAGAATCCGTGGACGAACTTGAGCGAATGCTGAACGGCCTGGTTGATGCTTCTCGACAAATCGGTCTCGGGCTGAACAAGACCAAGATCATGTTATCATGTTTAACGATCTTATTACCCCGGGCTCTGTAGTCATCAATGGTGGACCCTTCGAAGTTGTTAAGGATTATATCTACCGCGGGCAGAGTTTGCAATTGGGCAGAAAAAACTTCGATACGTAAGCCAACAGAAGAATTCAGTTGGGCTGGGCGAAATTTGGTAAACTTGTTCATGTCTTCTCATCGTCCATTCCACAGTGTCTGAAGAAAGAAAGTCTTTAATGCATGCGTCTTACCAGTTATGACATACGGAGCCAAGACGTGGACAATAACAGTGGGACTTGTCCACAAATTTAAAGTCGCTCAGCGAGCTATGGAGAGAGCTATGCTCGGAGTTTCAGTGAAAGAGGCCTATGTCGAACACAGGCTGATAATTTCCCAGGGTAGATGAGTGGAATATATATTTTAGATCGTACCCCCTAGAACAAAAACATAATTAAAATATAATAATAAGTGTCTTGGTATTTTAAAAAAACACTCCCAATTTTAAAATAACAGGTTAAAATACAATATAACAGCATAGGTACGACATGGGCATTTGACATGATGTTCGTCTTGCCCATGTTCCTTTTAAGACCCACCTGTTGGGAAACAATATTGAGGTCACTGAGCATTGTGCTTAGGTTTTCCAGGGTTTCAGCCATGATGACTACATCATCATCAAATCGAAGGTGAGTGATGTATTCGCCATTGATGTTAACACCAAATCCGTGCCAGTTCAGAAGCTTGAATATACCTTCCAGAGGTGAACAGTTTCGAAGAAATAACTTCTCCCTGTCTCACACATTTTTGCAGCTGGATAGAATTCGTGCTCTGATCCTGAAGACGAACTGTCATGGTGGCCTTGCTGTACAAACACTTCAACACTTCGATGTACCGGTAATAAATCTGGCACCGCTGTAATGACTGTAGCACTGCCCAGGTCTCGATTGAATCAAAGGCTTTCTCGTAATCCACAAACGCTAGACATAGTGGCCGATTATACTCTTCGGTCTTTTGTATAATCTGCCGGAGCGTATGGATGTAGTCTATGGTGCTAAAGCCTTTCCGGAATCCAGCTTGTACGGGAGGCTGAAAGTCGTCAAACCTACGAGCGAGACGGTTTGTAACTACTCTCGAAAACAACATATAGACGTGGCTCAGCAGCAAAATGGGCCTATAATGCTTCAAGGGGGTTTTATCACCTTTCTTAGAGAACAAAACCACTACGCTGCTGTGCCACGCCTCTGGCGTAGTACCCTCGAGGATGACGGAGTTAAACAGCTTCTGAAGGACTTTAAGTACCGGTTTTCCACCCGCTTCCAGTAGCTCTGTCGTTATTCCGTCCTCGTTTGGTGCCTTGCTGCTCTTAAGCTGTTTGAGAGACATTCTGATCTCGTATAGGCTGACGTCCGGGATATCTTGAGTATAATGTCGGGTCAATTGGGCTCTTGCATCGCCAGTCCTGCTAGGAGGACTACGCGATGAGGTGTATAATTGTCCATAGAACTTCTCGAGCTCACTCAAAATCTCTGACTTCGACGAGACGATGATGGTCACTGTCGGTTTTCAGTTTCATCAACAGGCTTTGCCCAATAGACAGCCCTTGAGCCCTTGTTCTGCTCTATTGCATTCTTAATACAAGTAGTATTATAGGAACGCAAATCATGTCACATTGACTTGGAGATCTGTTTATTAACCAAGCTGTAACTCGACACATCCACTGAAGACTGCAGCCTCATCTCGCCTCCTTCTGCCATAAGTTTGAGTGTATGCTCAGATAGTTTCTGTGTTATTTTTTTTGTGGGGGGTCTTAAACAACTCCGACGCGACCGCTTGGACAATTTCCACCAGCTCGTTGTTTAGTTCGTCCACTGTATCGTATTCAGTAAGGATTTGGAATCGATTTTGGAGCTCCAACTGAAAGCTCTCGGGGTTTTGGATTTGGGCAGGACTTGGGCGCAGAGTAGATCTCATCAAACGAGACCTCTCCAGCTTTACGTTGATATTCAATGAGCCTCTTACCATGCGGTGATCACTGCCAGTTTTAACCCTGTTGATCACAGAGATATCATTGAATATATGCTTATTGGTCGTCAAAATGAAATCTATCTCGTGCTTATGACCGCTGGGGTGCAGCCACGTCCATTTCCTGGACGGGCGCTTCTTGAAAAAGGAGTTCATCATAAAGAGTCCCTCCTTCTCCATGAGGTCGGCCAATCGCTGACCCTTTTGGTTCAGTTTATTGCCATTCCTCATGCCCAGCCGTGCGTTGAAGTCCCCCATCACCCCTGTGAAGTGTGTTTTCGGGGCATGTATGGCATTAGAGATGTCGTCATGCATAGCTTCCACTTCATCGTCCGGGCGTTTCGAGTGTGGGGCGTACACATGTATGACCTTCAACGAATACCGTTCGGTAATTCTGAGTATAAGGTATACCACCCTGCTTGAAACGCTTTCGACCTTCGGCAATGTTGTTGACGAGGGACTTGTGGACGAGAAACCCGACACCATGTTGGGACTGCTGGTTGCCCTCCCGGTAATAGAGTAATTTGCCGGAGTTGAGGGTCATCGTATCCTCTCCTTCTCTTCGGACTTCTGATAATCCTATAATACCCCAGCGCAACTTACTCACTTCTTCTTCCATCTCAATCAACTCATCATCGGTCCTCAAGGTGCGTGCGTTATAAGTTGCCAGGTCCAGAGATCGTGGGGGTTGGTAGCTGGGTCTCTGCCGGGGGTTCTTAGCACCCCCTGCTCCGCCGTTACCATGGCTGCTACTGGTGCCAGGAATTACGGAGCCGCTGGGGACTGGGGGCCATCTTTTTGGTGTGTCTATCATATTGGGTTTCGTAGATTGGTATCCGCAGTGTATCAAATATGTGCTTGGAGGACGCTGCTACCCATCTTCCGGTGTGTAATCCCTTAGTCGCCTCTTACGACATCCACGGGAGAATTGGGATCGGTCTTATTCTTAGCCGAGACCGCCACGGCCCCATTGAAGAATGCGTCATTTTATTAACTCATAAATTCTTGAAATTTCTAGAAAGGAATACCATATATTTATTTCGTTCATCCACCCTTGAGTTTAATTATAATTTTTGTTCTAGGAGGGACGATTCGAAATTTATTTTCCTTTCACCCACCCTGGGACGGACGAGTGGGAAATAAACACTTATTTTCCCTCCCAGGTGGGATATAAGAGAATAGTGAAAATAATAAGCCACTTTTCCCTCCCAAATGGGATAGCTGGGTAGATAAGTGGAATACCTAATTCCACTTATCCACCTTGGGATGGAATAGTGGAAAAAGAATCCACTTTTTCCTCCTAGGTGGGATGGCTGGGTGGGATAAGTAGAATATCCGTTTTTAGCGACCTATGATGTTTTAAATGACTTGCCTATCAGTCTTGCTTACCTTACGGTTGAACCTATTTTATTTCACTCATAAAAATATCGCTTGACGCGCTAGGTTTTATATTGTATGTAGATTATATAATCATAATAATATTAAACTATATTTTATGCCTCACCAAACTTGTAAAACTATTTAATTTTTTAATGACTTCATCTTGTCTTAGTTTCAAATTAGTCAGGTTGTATATAAAGTCGCTGTGCAACCAGGGTTTCTGGAATCTTTTCGTTAATATTTCCAATATTTCGTTCATTCCTTCCAAGTAGTTTTTGTGAAGTCCACCAAAATCAGAAACGTCAGCACCAAATGTCGTCACTAAAACAATTTAAATATTATGTACATAATTTATGATTGTATTATTGCGGAATCACAGTGCATGACCTTCCTAGTTTCACACATATAAATTATTACCTCTTATTTATAACAAGCAAGTCATGAGAAATTTCACACAAAGTTTCTTTTGTCCATTCAATTTTATAACAGACTAGCTGGTTGCCTGCAACTTCGTCCACGTGTAGAACAGTAAGCTTAGTGGTGTTGCTTTCCAATCAGAGTAGTAGTTTCGTAAATTAATTTATACTAGTGACTCGCCCCGGCTACGCACGGGTAGCGCTCACACCGTGTCAATTTTCTTACTTTTAGCACATTTATACCCGTCGTAACGTCTAAAAAATACGCCAGTAAGCGTATATCAACATCATTGGCTGCAGTGCTTTTAGACCATAGACAACTGATTATTACTCACGTTCATGACAGACTTGTTATTATTTCGTTTCCATGGCAACGTCATTCCGTTTTGTATTTTTGATACCTTGGGTTACATTATTGCAAATTTCGTACGCTTTTTTATTTGAAAAATAAGTTCGGCAGTAACTTATTATATTACTCGCTGATAATGTAGCTTTCTATAAGAGAAATATTTTTTTAAATCGGTTCAGTTTTTTTGAGTTTATCCATTCCAAACAAACAAACAAATAAACACACATACAAACAATAAAATCTTTTCTCTTTATAATATTAATGTAGATGTAGAGGAAATGCCTCTCATATTAATTTAAAATCGTCTCGTGTCTTGACAAACAAATAAAGTTAATTAATTAAGCCCGTAAGGCCGATCCAATTTACGTATTACAAGCTATTATTTATTCTGTGATACAAGTATTGATAATTAGTCCACTGCATACGATTTCCTTTTCTTGTCAATGTTTCAACAATATTGTACTTGAAAGTTAACTGGAAATTAATATTCATTCCATTTATAGAAAACATAAGGGTTTCGAATATTTACATAATGTTTAAAAAAATAAAAGTCATAAGAACTCCTTGTGACTTTTATTTGCCTTTCGACTAAAAACGCTGCGCAGTGAGTATTACGTCACTACGTTCTAAATTGTTATTGTTTTTTTCTTGTTAACGTCTTGTTCTTGTGGCTTGCGTTTATATACACCTTTGCTCAACAATGGCGACTTCTTGCGATTGCCATGACAAAAATGTAATGATTATGAAACAAGTAGAATATTATAAAGTTATAAAACTTACTGCATATTGACTCCAAGGTGTTCGTGCGTACATATTTTTCGTGGTTGAAGGGCCCCTTGCCCACTTCAGATCTGAAATTACTGACCAGGCGTTTGGCTTGATAGTTAAAAACAACCAAAAACTCATACAAGTTCTGCAGTTGAAATTTACGATTGATATATTTACGGTGACGTTTCCATAGATTAACTGAAAGACATGGAAGAATTAACTTAAAATAGTAACTAAGCTATCAACAAGGCAAATACCTGAACTCAAATAAATTCACTAATAAAACCCTTTCAAAGCAATTCATTTTGTATCTGTTTGGATTTACTCTAGAAATGTCAAAGCATCCTGTATTCACGGTGTTTAGAGCGGACACTGAATGTTTTTTTCACAAGTTTAAGGTGTTTGCGAACTTACTAAATAAATAAAAAAAAATATGTTTACTATTTGTGTGCTTGATATTTTACCGCAAATTTATTTTCAAACTCAATGTTTATTGTACCATATGTATTTATTTCGTCTAAATATTATTGAATCTTTATTATTATAAAAGCTAACGTGTTTTTGTCTTTAAGAGGTAATGTAAGACCTTGTGAAGGAGACATATTCTAAGATTTAGAAAAAATGCTATAAATTATTTACAATAAATCTTTTTTTGTGTTTTGAGTTTAGTAAACGCTATTTTACGAGTATCGTTATTTCTATTGTCAGTGAAAATATCAGCTTATTTTGAACCTACCAAACTAATGTTTTTGTTTTTTTTATTTTGGAGAACATTAAATATAATATTATTTTACGAATCGACCAAATTAACCCCGGAATATCGAAGAAATCGCTGCTTAGATATACAACTAAAAGATATTCTAACACGTTTAATATACGAGTATTATTGTGAACCTTCCCCATACTGTAGTCGAATAAAAAATAAAACATACCTTCAGCAATAGTTAGTCCGTTTCCAAGAAAGGGTTTTGCAAAGCTGTAAAAGTTATCTTTATCGAGACATGCATTAGATACTATGGCGCAGTCATCAGGATCCGATATAGCTGTAAAAATAAATAATTATTTAAAGTTAATACGAATTATACTCAAATAATAACCTATTAACATAATCAAAATCATGGAAAATAGCTAGTATTGACAAACTTCGTATATGTTTTTGATATTTATTTAGCTAAGTATTAAAAGTACACGTATAATAGGTTCTTTTAAAGTGTCATTGATTTATAACATAGTCACTTACACTAAAGTCAACATTAATTGCTTGTCGTGTGAGTAAGTAATGTAAGTAATGTAATGTGTTCAATAAAGATTTATTGTATTGTATTGTATTGTAAGTGCTGGCCTCTGGTGTCAAAGTTTGTCAGGCCACCCGTGGACTTCTAACATGGCTTAACGACTTCTATTTTACAATAACTATTAGGATTAACAGCTGAAAGTACCCTCCGAAGCACGGAGTTATGGAACCACACAGTACTAATAAAGTCATTGATGTGGAGCCCAGGACCAACCGCGGTATTGATGGATTCTATGTCGCACTAGTTTGTAGTTTACCGCTAGGCTACTTTTATTGTATAACATATTATGGTCGTGGTATTTTGTTACTAATTAATAACCAGAGATAATCTTTATGTGCTACGGTTCAGGTTCTATAAGCTGAACTTACTTTCAACACTGCTGTGGAACGCCTTGAATAACAAAACAACAACAGATAAAAAAAATGATAATGGCATATTTTTTCAACTTTTTCATATTTTCTTTACCTACCATAATAGTTTTGAAGACCTATACGTAGAGATACAATTCCGCCCTTCTCAAGAGTCTCTTCTGACATTGATTTCATGAAAGTGAAGATATCTGAAATTATAAAATATTTATACCTAAGTAAAAACAAACAAATTATCAAATTGCATTATCAATTGCAAATTCTTTTTCGGATTATTCGGAATGAAAAATATCTCAATATTGTGAGATAATACACATTATTATACTGTGATATAATTTATAGAACCCTCTCCAGGCGAGTTTAACTCTCACTGTCCGGTGTTTGCCTTTCTTTAAGTTATATGGATATTTGAATGAGTTGAATAAATTAAATTCTTCTAAGTTATATTACATTGAATAATCGGTATACACTTAGATCACAAAATCTTATTCAAATAATTCGTCATATATATTACCGTAACATTTTGTATAAGTTGTATGATTATTATGGAGATATTCACATTATTATTTATATTTAATTTGTTATAAATAGCACAACTCGCAGGAGTAAATCACAATTTTTTTAACGAAGTAGAATTTTTTGCTTGGTTCACTAATTTTTGGTTGTAATAAAGAAAAAAATAAGTTAAATTTGCGAAGAAAAGTTGGTAAGAAATATAGACAAAATCTGGTGATTTTTATCTTTAAATATAACAATTTTTATTTTGTCGCAATAACGTATTTTTAATAAAATATTAAAACAACAAAGTATACATGGCAATTCAACAAATCTTTTAATAATTCGTCGTGGCAGGTTTGAATGTCCGGCAAGCTGCACGCAAATCGTTTGATAATTACAATTATGGTATTTGAGAAATAAGTAGCCATCTAAGTTAGCCATCTAAGTTTCGTTTCCGTATATAAAAGTAAAACGTTGTTTGTTTGTTTGTTTGGGGAGCTTTCACTCAATAACGGCTGTACGCATTTTGATGAAATTTAGAACGGAGATAGCTTATAGCCCTGGAATAAAACATAGGATACGATACTTTTATCCCGGAAAATTGTAAAATTCTTCGGGAAAACTGGAAAATGTTAATTACTCGCTGTAAATAACGGTTGCTATGGAAAATAAATAACAAGTCTGTCAAACAAATTAAGAGCGTTGGCTATACCTACTATTGCATTGGTTTTTAATATCCTACAATAACATAGGATGCTTTTTTCGCGATAAACTGTAGTACGCATGGACGAAGTTGCAGACGGGAAAGTTATTTCTCAACAACTCAATTTTTCCGTTCATAAAAAAATATGTTATTTTTTCAAAAAGTTAATCTATTTGGCAATGCCTAACCCTTAAAACTCGCAAATGTTTCATTCGTGCTCGATGCAGGACCGCGGTGGGAAGTATTCAAACTCGTTAAAACTTGACATCACATAACAAACAATAAACAATAACCAAGAATCTTAAATAGATCTCCATAGCAGGGTAGTTACTATAACCAAGAAGATTGGAAATTCTGTATTGCAGGGTAGTTAAAAAGGTCTTTGCCAACTTTTGCTCTTTGTCGACTTTTTATTATTTACATACATTTCATTAATGTTTTGCTAACTTTTTGATATTTTATATGTTTACCTCGCAAACAGCCGACTTTTTAAAAATTAATAAAGTTCATAGTTCGCACTTTACAGATTTTTTTATTTTCATATTTAGCTTTATATTTTTGCCAATTTTTAATAAAAAATAATTGAAAATGGTTCAAATGTAAACTTTGTATAGTAGGTAAGTACCTTTGGAACCATTTTTTGCTTTTGATAATGCAACTTATTTAAATAAAACCATGTTCTTAAACTTGCATTATATTTTTGCAGCTGATTCTAACAGAAATACTTACAATAAAACAAAAACTAAAAATAAAAATAAACTAATTAGTAAAAAGAAAGTCGGCAAACGCCTAAAAGACCCGTAAAACTCGGGAAAATATAAAGTTATATAGGAAATTAAAAGAAAGCTGGCAAAGGCCGAACTATGAAATTTATTTATTTGTGGAAAGTCGGCTAAATGCAAGGTAAAAATATAAAAAACACAATGTCAGCAAAGCTATAATGAAATTTATGTAAATAATAAAAAAATTACAAAGAGTGAAAGTCGGCAAAAGCCGCATAGACCGTTATAATAAACAAGAAGCTTGGCTAAACTTTCCTTGAAGGTTAGTTAGAATAACAAACAAGCTTAGTTAACAATTTTACTTGGTTAATGGCAACAAAGAGCTTGATTCGCTCATATTTAACGAAGTTACTTAGTTAATACAGCCATTGTGGTAGGCTTTACAAAAAAAACTCAGTGCGTATCGGCTAATTTTAATGTTTTGTTTGGATAAACAATATTGATTGTTTGTGGTTATGACAAGTAAGAGTTTTTGCTAAAAATAACAATAAAAGCAGCTGCAAAAGTAATGGTTACAGGGCTCAGAATATCATCGGTTACTTACCTTTACGGGCACCGAGCATCTTCCAGGCATATCCTATCAAAGGCAATCTTCCTGATAAGTCAGGAGGTGACAACATGGACTTTTTTGAGTTTCTTCGCCATAGGTATGTAATGAAAAAACAGCATAGGAGATACAGCATTATGAAAATCATTTTATTCAATCAATACCCTGTAACAAAACAAGCATAAAATAACCAATCAATAGATTGGATCACAGTGACTTATGTTTGGTTCGGAGAACCCACACTCCCAATTCTACGTCTCGACCAGAGGCTGGGCGTTGCCTATAATTAAAAGGTGTAAAAAAAAGCATGGTCTCATTGAATAATTTGCTGTGTAAACTTGTAAAGACCTTATTTACGACTAGAGTTCTGTAATTATAATGAACATTTCCGGTTGTTAAAATATTCCACTGTTATAGAAGTAAGTAATTAAGATATTTAATAAGATTCTCGATGTACATACTTAATTTTAAAAAAGCTTAATTAACTACATTTAATTATCAGTATTTAGAGTGAAATGAAATGAAATGCTTTATTTACCAGAGTGTTACTTCCAATTACTTAATTACTACACAACAATAATAATAATAATAATAATAATGATACAAACAAGAGAAAATTAAAACTAGGTAATTGGCGCGCGGTATAACTGTCACGTGCCAATTATAATATTATCAAATTAATAATTTATTAGAAAAATACATACCTACGTCACTGAATAAACAATAGTCCTAAGTATAGAATAGAGCTCTTTCTTTTATGTCTTAAAACCCAACTTAACTCAAGGAATTAAAGACGTACATTGACCAATTGTTTATGAGAACATCGCTTATATATATTTCAGTTGAATACAAATAGAATAACTACGTTGTTGGATAAAAAACTGGCCAAGTGCGTGTCAGATACACATAAGCTTAGGGTTCCGTAGCCAGGATCGTAAGCTACCCAACTATGAAAACTGCATTGCATCGGTCCAGTTGTTCTACGTGACATGCCAACAAAGTTTGTTCAACTTGGTTAGCTGTATCTGGTAAATTAGTAAATTCTATTTTGTCAGTAAATTCATACTATGCGCTAGTATTCCGAACTTTATGGAAAAAAATGAGCAAACTGGGAACTGGAAACTTAGGCAAATAAATCACTTTATTGCCGAACATTTCTTAAACGGAACCAAATAGAAAAATATACGAGCGAGCCTTACAGTAGTCACATATTATGATGTGTAATATACATCTAACCTTGGTATTAAGCAACATAAACTGTGAATCAGCACCTACTTCATCTGACCTAACTGGTCTTACTTTTCGTCAGAAAATCGTATGTCTTGAGCTGTCGTAGCTCAGCTGGGAACCGTTTGGCTGATAGTCTCAAGTATCTGAGTTCTATTCCCGACTGAAGTGTTTATTTTGCACTGTAAAAAAAGTGATAGCTTCTAGCTTGATTGCACCGCGCGCCAAATTAAATAGCGCGCGCTTCCCGGACTTCCTATTACACTTCCGGTTCATTACATCTAGCTTGTACAATTATTTTCTCTGTTTCTGGTTTCACATTGTCCAACACATTTCACTACATCACTCCCATAGCTTTCAGGAGAGCGAGTGCAAAGATACTACACAAAAAAAAAACACTTGTTTGGCGAAGTTTACTTCCGCTAAACTGTAAATCAAACTAATGATACATGGAAAAATAAAAATTAAGTCCCGCGACTTCTCTCCCTTCCCGTCTCCCTCCTCCATCAACCTTCTCCCTCCCCTCTTCCCCCTACCCCTCCTCACACCCTTCCCCTGTTAAACCCTACCATCAACCTCCGACCCCCACCCCACAAGCACCACGCCACCTTTTTTTTCGTGACAAAATGTCGTGTCTATGCTGTTGACCGTTGAAGAGTTCCTTTATCTGGAGATTATGTCATTTTAAAACTTAGAACCAGCAATTATAATAAAATGCTTACGCAAAATTTTGTGTCTGTGCTGTTCCTTATATGAAGGCAGTCCTGGATGTCAATTGAGATCATCATTACCATAGAAATGCATTATCATTGGAACTGAACCAACATGAAAAAATTCATCTTCGTATATATAAAAGGAAGTGGTTCTAATTGAGCTTGCAAGATTTGACCTTAACCAACGTACATACGAGTACAAACAAGCTTTTCAAAAACGTTGTTTTCTTTTCCTATACTCGATTTAGCACTGTAGCAACAGCTGATGAAGAGGAAATTTTCTTGTCAACTCTGAAGTGAGTTAACCACAGATGTTAACTTTGACACCCTGATATTAAAATGTTAGATGTCGTAGAATTTCTCTCAAACTGTTAAATATTAATGTAAAAGCTTCATCTAAGTGCTCAGGCGGAGCGACGAGCTATAGCGTAGAGCTTGAATATTTTCCTCAATACTGATACGAATGATTACAAACACGATAAGCATTTCACCGGAGTCTCACTGATGGTAAAATGATGACGGTTCCATGATAGAGTATGCTTGACTAAATGCCACTTGTCCTAGAATTTGGAGGTTCTTAGGCATGCCAGGTTCCTCATCATTTTTTCCTTCGTTTTTGAGCAATGACATTGAAATCCATACCTTACTTGCTTTATATCAGACTGCGCAACGCAATGGACGGTAATTGTTTATCGGTCTATATAATATGTATGTATGTCTGTTTCTTTATGGCACTCTAGAGAATAAACTCGTGAGCCGATTTTGATGATTCTTATGTCAGTCGATTTGCCTTTACCTTGCGAGTGTCACTAAAGACATGACAGTAAAAATAAACAAAATGGCGACAACTAGACGCGATATGCTGAAAAATAAAATTATAAAAGTCTTAATTAGTAAATGGGATATCATTGAATAGGTATTTGAAAATCATCTTTAGGTTTCTCTTATTATTTTTCATTTGAATGGCCATTTAGGGTCTATAACGATTTAAAGTTGGTTAGCAACCATTCTCACTTAAATTTTTCCCTCTTTTTAATTTAGTTCGCAGTTGGGTTTTTTATTACTATCGATTATGTTATGTTTCTCATATATGTCAATGGTGCAGGGCCGAGGTTTTGAGCTGGGTGCCGTAGGATTGTACATTGCACATGTTACCGCTGGGTCCCCACTACATTGCTGGCCACTCGGGATCGCTAGTCGCTATTACATAGCTCTAATTGCTACCTTATAACTGAATTAAAGGATTTCTATCATTAAGTAGTATTAATTAAGACGCGAAGTCTTCATGTTTTAATTACAATGCTTTTCGACGTTTCCAAAATAAGTAATGACATTGTTGAAGATACTTTTCAATTCTAGAAAGTGTAGTCGATGAACTCTTTGTTAGATTCTGTGATGTTCCATAAATACTTATTTTACTTTTTTCCCGCCCGCTACGCGCGGACTACTGTTTATCGCGAAAAAAAGCATCCTTTTTTCTTCTAGAATATTCAAAATCAATTCAAAAGTATGTATATTAGGGTTCATGTACATTACTAATGCTCTTGATGTTTTTTGACTGACTTGTTATTTCGTTTCCATGACAACCACGGACCATACGTTTCACTTGTATATATTGGTATGGATTTAATTTACGTAGTATTTATATACTCTTTGGTAGGTACAATAACAGAAATCAAAAAAGAAAAAAAAACATTTTCACTTAGCCCAAGATTTGCGTTCGGCGACTTTGCTAATGACTTAATTATAGATTCAACTGACAACATAATCATCTCTTCGCCGTAGTCGGGTAAAAAAACACTATAAATGAAGACGAATCGCTTGTCAAAGTCGGACCAATAGGGCTGAAGCCATGGTGGAATATGCACATAGTATAGTACATAGACTGCTAAACTCATAACCCTTCCCTTGCTTGAGCTACGATCCCCCCCCCCCCCCCCCCGATTATATCTAAGAAACATCTCGTTTACTTTGGAAGCTTGATTCTCACCCTCCTTTTCTCAACTCCCAATCTATATGTTTCTATCCCATATGTTTAGTACAAAAAAGATAGTCGTATGATTCGTCAATTTTAGAACAAACTGATATATCCGAATGTTCTATTTTTGTCGAAATATGTGACAAAGACAGTTTATTTATATATTTTCCAGATTATTTATTTTATGTTGTAGACCGGAAACCTTTGTCAATCTGTGATATATCCGTTGAGATTATAATATTGTCAATGACTTTATCAATAAATCCGAACAGTTTGTGATCGTAATCACTATTGACGCACGGATCTGAGGCGGTCGCGTTCAAAACCAGCCAAGTGCGTGCCGTCACGAAAAGACAGGATTCTGTAGCCATGGCAACAAAGGCCAACCATGATAACCGTATTGCATTCGGTTCAATAGCGCTAATTTGGTCAGTTATAAAAACCCCAGATATTCATGATAATTATGTTTCACTAGCTGTGCCCGTAGCTTCGCTCGTTGGTCATTTCATTTAAAAGTAGCCCATACGTGTTTTTTCTTGGTCCAACTACTACACTTCTTTAAAATTCGTTCAGCCGTCAAATAGTTTTTATACGCTTTATATTAGCTTCACTTGTACGTTTGTATGTTTGTACTTTGTATGTTTGTAACCGACTCCTTTGGACGCTATTTTGACCCATTTTAAACGGTCAGATTTCATTCAAATTTTGCACACCTGTCAAAGACCGATGACAATGCAATAATTCGAAGAAAAAAAAAAAAAAAAATTGGAAAATATATAATAGTTTAAAAAACTAAAAAACACGCTTTATATAGAAAACCAAACTAAAAAATAGAAAATAAATTTTAATAGTGTAAATAAGAAAAAAATGATTAATTTAAAAAAAGCGTGATGTACTTCTCATATCTGTCAATGAAATATAACTATGCACCCCACGTTTTTTTTGAAATTAATTATTTTTTTAAGTCACCCTAAGCTATCCAACAGTGAAACCTACATCGCAATCGTTCCAGAAGTTTTTACGTGATGCGTGAACAAACATACGAACAAACAAACAGAAAGACACGATTTAAAAGAATGCTAGTTCTTGTTCAGTAGCTTATTTCAACTACCTTTTTTTTATTATCTTCTTTGTACTGACTTTTTCGTTCTTATTGCTTGATTATAAGTATAGAATAGATAGATTGGTAAATTCGTATTAAACCAACGTAAGTAACTAGATATCAAAAAAACTTTCAAGAATTATATTAAAATTAAAGGGTAAAAGCGATCGTGCGTGCATAAACCGGTTTTCGTACCATGGTTTGGTAACCACAGTTACCGCTGTTAAATAACATACAATTAGTAAGCATCACATTGCATGACTACTGCGCATTTAAGATAAGAATTCAAATATAATGAAAGAAAATATAATTATGCAAGACTTCGAATTCGTCTTGCATGCGTAATTCGAAAACAATTGGAGCGTGGATAATTTAGGTACAATTAAATAGCGTATTATAAAGAATTAAGTCCTATTAAAGTTATTAAATTCGATCTTTGTGCTAATATTAACCTTACTAAAAATATTACAAAACGTCTAACTTATCTTCTCACTGGAATCCAATAAGTAATCTTACAATTACGTTAAATGCTATCAGAAAATTGCAGAGAAATATTTTTGAGAAGGCCTCTCACTATTTCCATTGTGAATAACCACTATCGGTAATATTGATATCTCTACTACTTTTATCTTTTTTTTTATTTTTTTTCTTTTTTTTTTGCGAGAGCGCTACAGAAAACTCTAATAAAAGTAGTAGAATGCGCTATGGAAAATAGGCAGTTAATAGGTACCTATGAGAACCCGCGGGTAAAAGTGCCGAACGTGATGAATTCATTTTACAGTGCCACCAGCTTATCTGTAAACTGATGGGTGTCGTGAGTGTTGTTGCTCTGGTGTTTCCAATCAAACAATTAATAAAAAAAAATACGAATGAATTAAAAAAAAAAACAAAATTTATTTTATAAACATTATTTATTTAATTAAAAAACTATATAATAATTTTCTAATGAAAAATAATAATTGTGTCACGGATGAGATTCGAACTCGCATACTGTGTCTGTCGAATGCCTTTACCAATTCGGCCACCGAGACCTATGCGACGTCATCCAAATCTTTCACTAGCTTCTTTGAACCCATCTTATGGGGACTATAACGCTATCTATTGGTAGTATTACGAACTACCAACCAAACACGGCTAATATTGATTTAATGATTTTTTATAGTAGTTAACGCCTGCTTAGCGTAAATATCACACTAATATTATAAATGCGAAAGTTTGTATGCTTTTGTGTGTGTGTGTGTGTGTGTGTGTGTGTGTGTGTGTGTGTGTGTGTGTGTGTGTTTGTTGCTCCTCCTTGAAGCTCGAACGTCTGGATGGATTTGGATGAAATTTGGTACCAGGATACCTTATATCCTAGATTAACACATAGGCTACTTTTGATCAAGAAATAGGAGAAAAATATATTATCGTTTTCTTAGGGACTTGGAAAAATAAAAAAGTATTAAAAAAAAAGTATTGCCAAGTACCAGGAGAGCAGAAACACTTAAAAAGTTGGATATACAAAATTGACAAATAAAGTTATTAAAAGTGAGTATACCTCCCCATGAACATTAAATCGAGTAATTATATAAAAAAAAAAGTATATCAAGAGTAAGTACCAGGAGAGCAGAAACACTTAAGAAGTTGGAGATACAAAATTGACAAATAAAGTTATTAGAAGTGAGTATAAATATTAAATAGTGTAATTATAAAAATAATTCAAAGTAACAGGAGAGCAGAAAAACTTAAGAAGTTGGAGATATGATATTGAAAAATATAGATATTAAAAATGACAATACCTCCCCATGAAAATTAAATGGAATGATTATATTAAAAAAAAAAGTACCAGGAGAGCAGAAAGACTTAAGAAGTTGGAGTATTACATTGATAAATAAAGTTATTAAAAGTTAGTATACCTCCCCATGAACATTAAATAGTGTGATTATATTTAAAAAAAGCATTTTAATGTACCAGGAGAGCAGAAACACTTTAGAAGTTAAAGGTATGACACTGAAAAATAAAGTTCATCGGGTTCAGTGGCGGGCTTTCGAAAATGCGTATGTCTAGCAGACATACGCGTGACTGACACGGGCTGATGATGACGATGATGATGATACCTCCCCATGAACATTAAATAGTGTGATTATATTTAAAAAAAAAAGTATTTCAAAGTACCAGGAGAGCAGAAACACCTAAGAAGTTTTATAATTATATTTTTTTTGCAAATTCTTTGTCAAAGTGACATGGCAAGGGTGGGAGTTGAGGGTTGTTGGTAGAGGTTTTAAAGGGGACGGGGCCAGGGGGAGGAGGATGGGACCAAAATAAGGAAGAAAATGGAAGCTCTGAAGTAATTTTCAATATGATAAGTGTCAAAGTCACAGGTGTCAAAGTGACAGGTGTCAAAGTAGCAGGTGTCAAAGTCATATCCTAGGGATGCAAAAAGGAGAGATTTAAAAAATGTATTTTCTAATGTGGTGGGAGTGGCAAAGATTGACCGCGATTGTGTGTGTGTTTGTTGCTTCTTCACGCTCGAACAGTTAAACGGATTTGAATGAAATTTGGTATCAGGATAGCTTAAGTTAGAACACAGAATAAATAATAGTACAAGGTTAGAGATACAAAATTGACAAATCAAGTTATTAGATTATACCTCCCCATGAATATTAAATGGTGTGATTATATTTAAAAAAAGTATGCACTATGACGCTGCGTGTATAATATAATGTTTTAATAGAAATACAAATATAAATATATGTTTTTAATATAAATACAAATATAAATAAACACTATTAGTTTATCAAAACTTTGTCTTTAATTGATAACGATTGTGTGATTATTTTTAATATAAATACAAATATAAATAAACACATAGTTATTAAAACATAGTTTATCAAAAAAAAAACTTAAATTGATAACGTCTTGCAATTGGCAATACATTTGTATTTAGCAGAGCTTTTGTGTGTTTAAATAAACAAAATAGATAAATGAGATTCTATTATTATTTCTCTTAAAAAAGTGTTTTTATTGAAAATTTATGATTCCTTAAGTATCGAAGAGGTGCACAAAGGAAGGTTTTATTTCAATTACTAAGCAAGGCGCAGGTATAAACACTACAAGTATATGGATTAAATTTGGAAAATAAATGCTCCTCACATGGACAATTATTATGTGCCGTGCTCACGGGTTGGGAAACCGTCAGGCCTATTCGTGTACCTACTCACAAGAAGGTTTTTTTTATTCAAAAATAACTTCAATGTAAAGAATATATACAACCAAAAACTCTTTTAAATTATGTGACATGATTGTAACGCTAACTGTAGAATTTTTAAATAGGATGCGGAAGAAGATTGCACGCGGGCAAAGCCGCGTGGCGCAGCTAGTATATAATAATTTTCTAATGGAAAAATTTGGGTCACGGACAAGATTCGAACTCGCACACTGTGACTCAGCGCGGCACATGCCTTTACCAATTCGGCCACCGAGACCTATGTGTCGTCATTGCCACTTCGCAGATAACTTGGTGGTACTGTATTTGTTTATAACTTCTTATCAATAGAAACTCTTTAAGCACTAAGTATGTATTCCTTGTTGCCAGTGTATTTTTGATCGAAGATTTACCGCCTGTACACAGAGGCGTTTTGAAGCATGCGATCACATGCACAGCGCAATGGCAGCCCATGTATTTTGAACCTTATGGCTGCCGTGGTCGCCTTCGTTTAACCGTGACCGTGCTCCAAAGATTTGGAAACGGCTCACGTGTACTGCGCGCATCAAAACGCCATTGCTAAAGTGAGATAGTATTGAGAAAAATGTGTCGTCTCAGTATTAGGTCCCACTGCAATGGGTAATGCAAAATTAAATGCTGATACCCACCCGATCGAGAATATTTTTGGCAGAGAGATAGTCACTAAAGATACCATACGAGAAGTATGGTAACATTAGTGACTATCTCTCTGCCAACAATACCAAAATCACAAGTCGCGCGGACATTTTTCATTCATAAAACAACAAAAACTTGTTTGAAGACTCGCTATTCTTGATTACTCGCTGTAAGAAACGGTTGTCATGGAAACGAAATATCAAGTACCTAAAACAAAAAACAACAAAAGCATTGATGCTATTCCTACGTTTGCATTCGTTTGCATTCCGGGAAAGCTAGTACTAAATATAATTTGTAACTGTTAAACTTTCGCGATTCGTACACTTACTAAAATATTTGAACTCGCGCTGAAATCTTTATTTTTATTAACCTCAACGTTTCTATCAAGTTGTATTGATCGTAGGAAGACTGAAGTAGCGGGTGTCAGGGTCAAGAAGGACGAGCGTTGTCTCGAACTACCCGCATTTGGTTTTATAAAAAATCAGAATTGTCTCGACACACAACACTAACGACATCTGCAGATTTCTTCTGACATAAACTGCGACGCGAACACTTGCCTATCACGGGATTCCACGATGCAGCCAACTTGAAACCATCCTCCCGGTTGAAAACTCTTTAATTTCAACGATTTGATGGGGTGAGAATCGTAGCTTCCAAACGTGTGGACCTGTTTTCATGCAGTTCTTTAGTTTGTAAACAGATGTGATCGAGATGATTCTTAGCTATAATGGGGATAAAACACTTAAATAACCCCCAACCCCCCGTCGGGGGTTACATAAGTTCTTGATTTATGCTTGTAATTATAAGACTAAAAATAGATCCGTCTATTCGCGCACAAATAATTAATATCAAAATAATAATATAATATTTTTGTAAAAGTAGCCGTGACGTTTCAATCAAATCAATGATACTTAATCAAAATGTATTTTAAACATAAATTTGCTAAAGTTTACACACAATAAATAATAGACTAATATAAGAAATATTGTGACGCCTGATATAACTACGATAAAATGTTGTGGTGATGTGTACATAATTGTTATACATTGCTATTAAGAAACTTTCATCATCATCATCAGCCCGTATTTATCCACTCATACCAGTCGCAGTGCGAGCATGGATCTTATCGATCGATAAAGATCGATAAATGTATCGATTTTATCGAAATTCGGTAGCATGGATATTCTAGCCTCGGCAAAATTTTATCGACTCGGTAACATGTCGTGAGTTTATCGATTTAAAAAATGGCAATTTCGACTGTACCACAGATCAGATAGATGACTAATCGACTAAACGCTTATTTGACATCAATTTGGGGATTCTTATTTTTTTGACATAATACGGAGAAACTTTTGGAATTCTACCTAACTCAAAGAAAACAGTATATGGCTATAAGTACTAAGTGGAGTGGGGGGTGGCAGAGGGAGGGGGGGAGGAATAACCCTCCCCCTGCAAGGGGTGGTTGCGGAAACCCATAATTTGTGAAAAAAAAACAAATAAATATATGTGGTTATGTATGAAAAACGTAAGGTTTTCAAAGCTTAAAAAAAAAACATGAGGACAAAAGCTACGCTACGCTTCACTCCCGCCTTCGTCTTCTAACCTATCATGGCCCAGTCCGGCCTTCACCTAGCGCCTCTAGCAGTTTATTTGATTTTATACGAACTGAAATTATACAAAGGAAAAATGCATTTTTTTATGAATGTTTTGCTAAATATACTTGTAATAACGAAACGACTATACAAACAGCTGTCCACAACTCTCAAAATATGTAGCGAAGAGCAAATTATCCCTACATTAATGATCTATTTCGTACGTTGTTTCATACTTAACCTCATTTAATTTTGCTTATTCTCAAAAACTTTGAGTTTCCGCCACCACCCCTTGCAGGGGGAGCCCTGCAAGGAGTGGGCCTTGGTGGCGGTTATCCCCCTCCCTCTCCCACCCCCTCCCCTCCCCTAAGTACAAACGTACATATACCAATTTTAACGAACTAGCCATTACGGTTACTGGCGTAGATAGTATGTTCCTTAAACCTAACCTTAAGTAATGAGTACGTAAGTAAAATAATATAAATATGACTCCTTGCACAATTGCTTGAGATACATCCCTGACAAGCTTGCTGACAGTTCACTGTCCTAGTACGATATTGTATTCCTGGCCGATGCATCGTTGCCACGCTTACTACAACATGCACAGGCAGGACATTAGATCGAACCCTTGTCAAATAGCCCTAAACACCTTGAATGAGGGCGAGGGCAATTTCTTTCTTAACTGTATTAATGCAGATCGAAAGGATCTGGAAGAACAGCATTAATACAGTTAATAAGGAAATAATAAAAAAATGGTCAAGGGTACTTAAAAGAAGCTACTGAACAATAATATTACGATTTTAAGAGATGTTATATAATAATATAACATCTTTTAAAATCGTGTCTTTCTGTTTGTTTGTTAGTTTGTCTGTATGCGCACAACGTAAAACTAACAGGACCAATTGCAATGCAAATTTCATTGTTGTATAGCTTAGGAGTTGACTTAAAAACTGGTGTACTTGGTATCTCAATCCGATCATAGAAGCCAAGCAATCGATAAAATATTTTTGACGGTTGAAGGAATTTTGATCAAATGTTGGTATATTGGTATTTTGGATCTTGGAATAGTACATAGAGTACTTTAACCTAGAGAAATGACCACGCGTGCAAAACTGTGGGTACAGCTTAGGTAGTCTATACTTATAATAAAGTAATAAGAACGAAAAAGACTGTACAAAGAAAAAAATGGTCATGGATATTTAAAATAAGCCACTGTACAAGAATATAACATTTTTTAAATCGTGTCTGTCTGTTTGTTTGTCTGTATGTGAGTTCACTCATCACGTAAAAACTTCTTAACCGATTGCAATGCAGTTTTCATAATTAGATAGCTTAGGGTGTTACTTAATTGGTGTACTTGGTATCTCAATCCGATCGGTAGGAGCCGAGCAAACGATAAAAACTTTTTGACGGCTGAAGGAATTTTGATCAAATGTTGGTATACTAGTATTGTTTAGATTTTGGAATAGTATGTAGAGTACTTTTAACTTTCAGAAATGACCACGCGTACAAAGCCGCGGTGACAGCTAGTAATATATAATAATATTTTTGTAAACGAAAAATTTTAATCACGGACTGGGTTTTTTTTCGAGGTTTGTTTGTCTGTATGTTTGTTCGTGCATCACGTAAAAACTATTAGACCAATTACGATGTGTTTTTCATTGTTGGATAGCATAAGGTTTGACTTAAAACTGGAATACTTGCTATCTTAATCAGATGATTAGATGCCGAGAAATCAATAAAAACTATTTGACGGGTGAACGAATTTTGAAGAAATGTAGTTATAATATTGTACTTTACAGGTACGTTTGGTCCTGGAATAACACGTGAGGGCTACTTTTAAATGAAATGAACACAGGCATTACTTGTTTATTATAAATTGCTATTATGAAACTTTCTTCATAATCATCAACTGCACCATGTTTTACCCGCAATTCGGACGATATCATCCACCCATCGCGATGGTGGTCTGCCGTCTGGCTCGTATATCCTCTAGGCCACCACTCCGTTACTGCTTTTGTCCACCTATTGTCTTTTTAATTACCAATCAACACTAATATTATAAGGTGGGAAGATTTGTTTGTTAATTTTTTGTAATGGATAAACTCAAAAAATAATAAACCGATTTATAAAATATTTCACCTGTAGAAAGCTACATTATCGGTCTATGAGGCCTTTTCCGACTTTCGTTATTTGTCAAAAAAAATATTATTTACATATTTTATTATAGCTTTGTCGACATTATTTCATTTTGTTATATTTTTACCTCGCATTTAGCCGACTTTTTACATATAAATAAATTTCAAAGTTCGGCCGTGGGTGACTTTCTTTCAATTTCTTATATAACTTCATATTTTTTCTTCTATGGGTCTATTAGACGTTTGCCAACTTTCTTTTTAACTTTAAGTTTATTTTTTGTTTGATTGTAAGTAAAGTTTTAAGTTTCTGTTTGAATCAGAGGAAGTTTAAGAACACTTGTTTAATTAAGTTGCCTCATCAAAGGCAAAAAATGCTTACAGAGGTACTTACCTACTATACAAAGTATGCATTTGAACCATTTTCAATTATTTTTATTAAAAGTCGGCAAAAATATAAAGTTAGATAGGAAATTTATAAAAGTCGGCAAAGTCCGAACTACGAAATTTATTAACTCAACGTCATTCGTTGCCATGAAAACGAAATAATAACGAGTCTTTCAAGTACGCGAATAAAAATGCAGTTATCTATAGTCAAAAAGCACTACTCCCAATGATTTTGAATTTGCTTACTTTGGAATGGAGATAGCTTATATCGTGGAATAACAGATTGAATACTTTTCATCATCATCACCATCATTCTTCACACTCAAAAGACGAACGCATTTTGATGAAATTTGGAATTTAGATAGTTTATATCCTGGACTAATACATAGGATGGTCATTATCATCATCATCATACTTCACTTTCAAACGGCTGATCGGATTTTGATGAACTTTGGAATGGAGATAAGTTATACTCTGGAATAAAACATAGGATACTTTTCATCATCGTCATCATCATCCCTCACGCGGGTAAAACCGCGGGGCGCAGCTAGTTTTTTATAAACACGTTGCTAGTTTTTTAATGATCAGCCAGAATAATTGAATATTAAAATTAATGAAAGTTAATAATAATTTTGTTTGATACTTGCTGTATATATTAATATTCTAAGAATATTTATTTAGTGTGCGCTCGTATCGTGTTTTGTAAATATCGACATAGTTAGGTTATTATGATGACAATCCTATTTCGACCCATTTTAAGTCAGCAAAACAATTTTAAAGATTTTTATCAGGCGCTTATTATCACCTAACTGTCCGATTGCAATTTCAGTTGTATTTTATAACTAGCTTTCCTGCCCGTGACTTCGTCCAAGCGGACTACTGTTTATCGCTAAAAAAGCATCCTTTGTTCTGCTAGGATATTAAAAACTAATGCAAAAGTAGGTATAGCACCAATGCTCTTGAAGTTTTTTGACAGACTTGTTATTTCGTT
Source organism: Alsophila aescularia (assembly GCA_946251855.1). Taxonomy (NCBI): domain Eukaryota; kingdom Metazoa; phylum Arthropoda; class Insecta; order Lepidoptera; family Geometridae; genus Alsophila; species Alsophila aescularia. The sequence continues at coordinate 17,423,708 of OX276383.1, read as the reverse complement.
TCCATGGCAACCACAGACCATGCTGTGATGGCAACCGTTCTTTATAGTGATTAATCATCATTTTCCAGTTTTCCCGTAGAAACTTACAATTTTTCGGGATAAAAAGTATCATATGTTTTATTCTAGGGTATAGGCTGTCTCCATTCCAAATTTCATCAAAATCCGTCCAGCCGTTATTACGTGAAAGCTGCTCAAACAAACAAACAAACAGATAACGTTTCACTTTAATATATTGGTTTGGATAATATTTTTGATGTATGAATAACAATAATTATTATTACTATTTATTGACATACTTTTGTACATAACAGTAATGAATTCATAGTACATTATGCGTAGTATGTATGTATGTGGTATCCAATGTAAGTTTTTTTCAGCCTCCCCCCTCCCTCTATCTGTGCATCTCCCTCTGTACTACTTTCCATACTTCCCACCCTCCCTCTCTCTCTCTTTCTGTATCACTCTGTAAGATAATCTACCATAAATATGCCGTACTCTCTTCGTCTATACCAGAAAATTACATTTGAACATGAATCAGGTATAAAAGTCGGGCATTGAAGAATTTCTATAATTTAACATGATATTGATAGATACAATATAATAAAACTGTAACTGTCTTGTCAGACACAAAACAGATTGGAATAAATATTCAAAGCTGGCAAATATATAAACCTATAACGCTATTGAGTTTTAATTAATATTACTTTTACATTAAAATTAAAAGGGGTTTCTATTTTTATTACAGAATCCTAATAAAGAATAGAAACCTACATAATTATATAATTTTTATTAATTATTTTCTCCGAAATTTTTCCTGCCGAAAAATATAAGCTTATCTACTTTTATTTCATAATCATAACAAGCTTAGCCGTGATAGGGCCCCAAGGTCTTAGACTTGATTGGGCCCCAAGGTCTCTACAGGTCACTATCGCAAACAAACACTTCGATATAAATGGGCCTAAGTCACGAATACCAAAATTTTTTCCATGTTCAATTTGGCGTTCTCTGCATAACTCGCAAAGTTAGCTCAAAAATTTAATTAAAAAATTCAGGCTCAAAACATTTGGGTCGAATTTCAGAAACAACATGGGCTAAGTACGCGCCATGTTTCGGCGCAGCTGCGGATGGCTTTGATAGTCAGTTGATTTTCAGCCCTGAAAAGATATCAGGCTCAGTCTTGTTTCAGAAGCGTCTCTGAGCACACGTCTCGACGCCTCTCCATTCGTTTCGAAAGTTTCAATTGCGATAACACATTTCAAAGCGTCGTATTCCATCCAATTCCGAATTTTGTAAATTATTTTTGGTATATTTTTTATTTGGAAACGTTTCGATGTTAGTGTTTGAAATGATTTGATTGTATTTAGAGTTAGGAGTGCGATTTAATTATTATTTTAGTGTTTTTTGGATTAGAGAATTCTGTACAATATAATGTTCCGTACTCTTAGCGATTGTGCAGCACCATCGACGTGAATTGGACGGTATGCTTTTACCACCTAAAGCATCTACTGACCGTCCTGATGTCTTTTTATGATGAATTCGTAAGTACACTAAACTTTCTAAATACATTAGCATATTTTTTTATTCAGAATAGATGATTTGTCTAAAGTAGCCCCTTTAACACAATTTCGCAGCTTTGCAGCCTTGTTTCCATTCGCGGGATTAGTTTATGCTATTCTTTTGTTTCTGTATTCATAATATGTTCTAATGACGTGGATATAGCTCGTTAACTATGGATAAGTAGTCATGGCATAGGTAGTTTCATAATAATTACGTTAAACATAATGAATATGGTAGTTGTCAGTTTAAAACAAGCAATAACAATTTGTTACTTCATAATATATCTAGATTTCCGAACCGACATTGTTGTTTTTTTTTATATATATTTTGTTGAAAATTGGTTCATTAGTTATTAAGTCAAACCATTTGCCGACATTTTGTATGTTCAAATAATTATTATACTACATTTATTGAAATTAAAACTACACAGTAGATTTTAGTCATCTTTGCCAGTTATGAAATAACTATATTTTTATAGCATGCAATAATATAATCGAAATTAATATGTACCAAAAATATAAACACCTCATTTTACGCACTTGCATTAAGATATACGAGTTAAACAACATTGAGGTTATCAGAGGAGATAGCTTTTAGCGATAGGACCGCCCCTTGTAGTTATTTTTTAAGTTTTTCTCTTACATATTTCTTTACAAAGCTCAAAAACAAGTTCATTAATATTATGACTTTATTAATTAAAATATATCACGGGTCTATGCCTGGAGCTTTAAAAGAAGTTAGTGAGCCCTACACGTAGCCAACACTGTTTTTTTTTATTGTTCGTTGGGATTAAATGAATAAGGAAACAAGAACAAGAACTTAGGACAATGGGAGTGCTTTTGTTTGTTTAATTTAAATCGGCCTATGGAGTGAGACTCCAGCACCTAACAGGTACGCCTCATGTTAAAATATTAAGGCAGTTGATGACTTTCCACCCACTAAACGAGCACTGTTTAAGGGCCGCCAGTATTGGTGACATAAGAGGCAACGTTGGTGTGGCTAAAGGGTGTCGAGAGCTGTGCTGCAGTTTCACTTGAGTGCTACTCTCGGCGTTATGTCTTTTAACACTGCCACCCTTGGAGCTTAGTGTACCCACCCCCAGACATCTAATTAAAGCAATCTGGGGGGTTAGGGGTCTTATTTAGCCCCAGAGAGTGTCTTTGTGGCAATAGGTCAGTCACATAAGTCGAAGAACCGATACCCGGTTGGGTAGGCGAGTTCTTGAGAGGAGACCACGTATTTGCAAACGTAGGACGCCCTACAAATCCCAGTCTAGGATCCTCGTAGGCCAGATGGAGCGATGACCTTCGCAAAGTAGCTGGCACCAAATACATGAGAAGAGCCGAAGATTGGGCTCAGTGGCAGGCATTAGGAGAGACCTATGTCCAGCAGTAGAATTAATCCAGGCTGTTGATAAATGATGACGGGTGTCTCTGGGTCCGCAGTGTATCCACCCACTGACGGCTTGCCACAAAGCCGTTGCACTACGTTTATTATTATAATTGAGAACGGTGAAAAATTTACCATCTGATAAACATGAAATAATGAAGCAAAGTAAAAGTTACACATACCTAATGGCTACTACCCTCAGGTAGAAATTATTTTTTGGTGTTTCAGTAATCTTTGAAAGTAAATGCCATTCTAGGTTAAGAGTGTTTATGAAGTAATTTACAATTTCAACCAGAGATCATGGCCAAGCGTTAGTGTATAATCAGTAAAAATTATAACTTCAAAAACTAAAACCCGAGTGGATTAAAAAGTCACAAGCAACAATATTCAAACGTTAAAACTTTAAGAGCCGGGGGAGTGCGCTTTGCCTACTTGATTAAATACTGATAAATTTATATCGCACTCCTACGGCCCTAAAGTTTTAAATTTCTACAACCTTGAATATTGTTTGTTGTGACTTTTTAGTCCACTAAGACCGCAGTCGAGTTTTAGTTTTTGAACTTTTATTTTTAAATTATTTTTTAGGTCATATTAAATATATTTTTGAAATGTGCTAATTCAGCCCTTTCACTTGATACCAAACAAGGCAATACAGTTTTTGCTTTTATTTCTCGTCTTTATGTCTTCTTGAGGGCGCCATATTTAATTAAATGTGATGAAGACGCTTCCAACGATACCTCATTTGTCAAATTGTGACGATTAGTTTAGAAGTTATGAGGGAACAGCTGAATATACATACAAACCCACTCACATAAATATATACATACATTCATACCGGTTAAAATATTAACATTCCATTTTGCTTTGCCAAAGTAGGTTAAAAAGTACTCAATTTTCAATGGCAATTTATTGACAAGATGGTTTGGTTTCTTGATTCAAAAATGTTATATCTCAGATTGTTTTTTCTTAATATATATACAAACAATAAAGCCACAGAAGCTGAGCTAATGGAGCATAATACAAAAGGCCTGCCCTTTTCTCTCTTCCTTCGCCTTTGTGAGTTGTTGCATCAAAGTTTTCCACAATTTTCTTTTTTGCTGAATCTAGAGCATGCTATATTAAACTCCGGAGAAAGTTTTCAACATTTCTTAAATATTTTCCACTGAAAGCTCTTTATCGTTACATCTTTAAAAGAATGTTTAAAGAAAATATGTAAAGCGCGTCAATATTTCTATCTGCTAAAAACGAATCCTAACTTTCCTAAAAATTTCTGTGTATGCAATATATATATATGAAAGTCTGTATAAGTATGAATGTTTGTTACTGACATGTGTAACGTGGCTATTGATAAAATTTGGTTGAAAATAGCTTTGAGTCCTGAAACAACACGCATGATATTTTTATCCCGGAAAAATGGGCATGCGATCAAGCCGCGGGGCAAAGTAGTATGAAATGAAAAATAAACAGTGTTTCTGGGCATGATAAACAAAAATGATGTTCAAACTAATATGAGAAGATGACTACAAGAACATAAAAAGTACATGCTTTCATATTAAATAGTGAAACATCTGATTGTTTTTACGCCCAAACGGCTGAACCTATTTTGATAGCACTTAATACAAGGATAGTCACAAGTCTTACAAAAAAAACATTAGCTCATGTCTATGTTTAACTAAAAAAGAAACAAATAATAAAAAAACATGAGAATTTATATTTTCGGTCACGGAACTACGAGTACATTTATGTGTAAGTGTCAAGTACTGATCTAATTTCATCTGGGCTCTAGAAATCGATAACAGAAAGACGAACAGGCAGAACCTTCAAACCTCGTGTAGGCCGAGAAGGACAAGCCCAGAGAGTACCTTGACTTGATTAACGGGGTGACCGCCATGTGGGATGTTGACTCGACGATCTTTGTCCCGATGGTTAATTAGGCAAATGGCCTTATAGCGAAGAGCCTCGACCAACTTCTTAAGAAGCTCTCGCTAGATGGTTTGATTAAGAGTCAGATACAGAAGACAGTACTACTTGACACGTCGCGTATAGTCAAGAGGTTCCACACTCTGCAGGTGTAAGTTATTTATAAAGTTCATATAATTTTGTTTCATATAAATATAGTAGAATGAAGTAATACGAGTATAAATAAATCAACTAATATATCTACCCAAATGCCATTCAAATAACAACAGTTAATTTACTACCTAATTGGGTAATCTTTATTTACATACGTACATAATACAATTTGGGACTTATATCAGACGATGAATTTATGTCCCAAATGCCAAGCTTCATTATAAAGACTGTAATGGACCTTCACAAATCATATCTCAAATTAAAATTATCAAAATTAATTAAGCAAAATTATTGAGAGCACCTTTTAAGCAGCCCACGCCCCACATACCATTCAAGAAAAGTAACAGTCCATTTGTCCAATTGGACAAGCTATCCATATCTCCAAATCCAAACGGGTAAATATTTGGCCCAATCCATACACAGCATTATCTGATTATACAAGTACTGTTTGGGCTATGTAATGTGTACTCATCCCATTTAACGGAACCTTCGCAATAACTGTTAAAGCAGTAAGGAATTTACTTACAAAGAAACGCTTACTTGTTTTTCGTAAGAGGTAGAGCTGGCCTCTAGTGACAGAGATTAAAGTTTTTTGACTTGGTTTAACGACTGTTAACAACCAATAATAGCCTGGACGGATAGCTTAACCTAACTTCCGGAACAATGGAAATCCGTACATTACTTAGATAAGTCATTGGTAGCAGAGGACCGAACCCGGTATTCTAATGGATTCTAACGCGCACTTGTAAATCCCTTGGCTACCATCGCTTTCAAAGAGACACTTCTATAGAATAACAAAGAAAAAAACAGCTCGAAAATAAACAACATATTTGCGTTAATATTAAAATTTATGCCACTAACCAAGCCTCTCGTGTATTTTGGGTGCAGGACTGAACAAACCATCATAATCGTCATCATCAGCTGGAAGACATCCATTGCTCATCATAGACCTCCCCCTTCCGTCACGAGGTGTTGCTAATTATTTGCGACTGCTTTACATAATCTTCGAGTAAAAACTTCATTCGATGACCTACTATCACTGTTGAAGTCATTTTGCTAAATTTATAATTAGTTTTTTTTGCTAATACTTACTCGGGTTTTTGTCAGGATTGTTGATTTGTTGTATTCAAAATAGTAAATGCTGCACACAAGAATGTGTGCAGCATCTAACTAGTACTTTTTAATAAATTGGAAACTACACGACGTTTGTCTACTACGAGTAACTACGAGTACGTGGCTTAGTGTTTACAGGACATAAAATACCAAAACTCAAAAATTCTGTAGCCGTCAAATTGTTTTTTTTTTTATCGATGGCTGGACTTCTTCTCTTCGGATTGAGATTACAAATAGTAATAACTTGAAAACTGGTGTAGTTTTCAAGCCTATACCTAAGCTATTAATAAATAAATATATTCAGGACAATTCACACCAATTACTTAGCCCCAAACTAGGATACTCTGTACTATGGGCACTAGATAACGGATAAACATACATAGAAACGAATATTGCATCCATGTTCCGTTGTTGTTCCGTTGCTTATTTTAAGTAGGTACCCTAGACTAGATTTTTCAAATATGGTGATGTATTATGTCTTTTCCCTTCTGAATGTAAACGAAGGATTACTCGAAAAAAGTACTAGCATCTCTGCTTTCCTCTACTAACTATAATAATATGTAGCACAATGACACAACGAGAGGTCGCAAGCTGCAAACATCAAGCCACTCCCCGCAAATTTAGTTGCTGATCCACTTCATGGGTGGTCATCGTACGGTCCATCTTTCAGCTCACGTACAAATTAGATGCTATACTTTCAGCACTACTTCTGTGTCCATCTTTATTAAATTTACTTTTACTCTAATCCAACTTTTCCTTGTTAACCTTTAAGAGTCCGTCCCAAAATCGCATGCAGTTCACATATCAAGCGACGTTTGCCAATCCGATCAATTTTACTTTACCTTGCCTACCGTCGTTGTCGCTATTATGGTCGTTAAACAATATTTTACGGAGATGTTAAGTGTCAACAACTGAAACTTTCATTTCACGACTTTCTGGAAATTCGCGCAATATACCGGAGATACTGAGAACTTTTGCCGTTTTATAATCTCACCAGTATAATATTATCCTTAACTATAAGTAATCATCTTTCTGCCAGACTCACACTTTCGTGTATTATTTGTCCTTCTAATTCTGTTTGCATTAATCCTAGACGCGCAGACACTCTTCAGATAACCGCGTCAGATTGCCTGATGCAATTAGCTTAGACGATCAAGGCACCTGAAGCTGTTCTATAATTCGCCTGAAGGTGCCAGTTTCGTACAATTTTTACGTTGCATTAAAAATAAATCTATCGTTCCAACGGCGCATCAGATCGAATCGTCAAAACCTGTAAGCAAGATTTGTCCAACTGGAAAACCGAATCGGTTAATCGCAGACACTCTTCAGATAACCGCGTCAGATTGCCTGATGCAATTAGCTTAGACGATCAAGGCACCTGAAGCATAGAACAAATAATTCGCCTGAAGGTGCCAGTTTCGCACAATTTTTACGCTGCATTAAAAATAAATTATCGTTCCAACGGCGCATCAGATCGAATCGTCAAAACCTGTAAGCAAGGTTTGTCCGAATGGAAAACTGAATCGGATAATCGAATCAGGCCAACTTTAATTTCTCACCTAGGCTCACGAAGGTGTCAATGACCAAGCAAATTTTAAACTTGGATATTCGTCCGAGTTGTCCTACTAGGCTACATCTTGTATTATACCTCTGGACGGCAAAGGGGAACAACAAATACAGAACAGACATGAAACAGATGTAGAAACTGGTCGACGTATTGGTAAATAGGTAAACAGAGTAAATGATTATGACTGTTCTAGGAAAATACTTTTTTGAAGCTGTTCTGGTTTTAGCTGTAATGGTGAACTCGTTTTTGTGTGAAGGATGGAGTGTCCATAAAATTGAATGACGTAGAGACATTGAAGTAATTGTAGGTACGCAAATTAATGTTGAAGATATTATAAAATTTTCACTGATTGTATCCTCAGAATGCCCAGAACCGTGCCAATACATAAAATCAAAGGTGGCCAACTACATCTAGGTATTAGGTATAGATGACCGCATTTTATTAAAAAAACATATTATAATAACTAGTAACTCGCCCCGACTTCGCATGGGTAGCTATAGGTTTCTCTTTATTTTTAAGTACACGATTCTACCCGAATTTTGACGACTAATTTGAACAAAAAACGGTTATTGTGACTTAACTATAATAGTTATACATATAGCCTCGCCGACTTTTTTTGTCTTTTTTTGTATTATAATATTTATGTATCATTTTTAAAATAATAAAAGCAAATGCACATTATAGCAGCAACATGCCAGTAAGCGTAATTCAAAATCTTTGGCAGCAACGCTCGTGGTACTTTTTGACAAACTTGGTATTAATTCGTTTCCACGGCATCATGTCATTGCGAGTAATCGACGTTTTTGTATGCAAATTTTTGTTACCTCGGATTACATTAAAGCAAATTTCATTTTTTTGAATAATAAATATTTTCCTTGTTACTCACCGATTTTTAGCTTTCTATAGATGTAAGAATTTTTAAAATCGGTTCAGTATTTTTTGAGTTTATCCATTAGAAACAAAATCACATACAAAAAAGCAAATCTTTCCTCCTTATAATATTATTAGTGTAGATAGTGTAAATGAAGATGTCGGCCTTAGTACCATTGAAAGTCTTGAGACACGATTGTCTTTAACTAAAAAAAAGTAGAACATCTTCTATAGACAAGTCGCAGGCATCATGTTTTGATATTCCAGATTTAAGCAGAGATTTTGTTTTGCCTTTCAGATGTTACATGTGGCATAATAATATGCCATGCAGAGGCAAGGATAATTCCGTGCATTACTTAATCGTTCAATTAGAAAAAAAATAAGAAATTTTTCATTTGTATGCAGGGTTAATAGTTTTCGATCCTAGCATCGCTCAAACTTAATAATATATAGTAGCAGGTCTTCCTGCTTATTTAATATTCATATTATTCATAGCAGTATTCCTTTTACATTAATGAATAAAATGCTTCAACCGTTTTAATATCAAGTCTATTTGTTCCATTAGAACAATCAATACGGAAACCATTTAAACTTATTCTATAGATTCTTTGGACGTGCCTCACAAATGAACATACTCTTTTATGTCACAGCCAACTAGCTTAATTAGCCGTTCAATTAACAGCATAGCCTTTTTACTAAACGGTGCCGTTCAACCAGCAGTCTGAAATTGAATTGCGAATAAAATCTAGGTAGGATAATTAGGTTGAACATAATAACTGTTTACAGACCTTTGTCTGTTTGCAAACTACTATGTTTGATGAATGTACTACTATGTTATATGTTGTATGTTTTATGTAGACTTCATGTTCAACTTAAAATCCTACGTAAATTTTTAGGCGCAATTCTATTTTAGTCCGCTAGTTTAAAAGGCGGTTAATTGAACGGCTTATTATTATTGAGCCAGTTAGCTGCAACATACACATAAAAAGATACACTTTTTTTTAAGCTACTTTGATTATTGACAAGGTACTTCATCATCATCATCAGCCTATATCTCTCTACTGCTGGACGTAGGTAGGCCCACTACTGAACTCGGTCTTCAGCTCTCCTACATTTTCTTATGGCCGCTTTTCACAGGTCGTCACTCCACCTGGCCACAGGGCGTCCTACACTACGTTTGCCTAAACGTGACCTACACTCGAGACCTTGTCTTCCCCAACAGTTATCAGTTCTTCGGGAAATGTTACCAGCCCACTGCCACTTTAGCTTGCTTATCCTTTGAGATATATCGGTTGCCTTGATTCTCCATCGGATATCTGCATTACAAATCTTGTCCTTCAGAGAAACTCCAAGCATAGCTCTCTCCATAGCTCGCTGAGCGAATTTTATGGACTAGTTTGACCGTGAGTGAGAGTAAGAGTACACGTTTTGGCTCTGTAGGTCATGACTGGTAGGACGCACTGATTGATGACTTTTGTCTTCAGGCACTGTGGTATGGAAGACGAGAAGACTTGACGAAGCTTGCCGAATGCTGCCCAACCCAGCTAAATTCTTCTGTTGGCTTCCTGCTCAAAGTTGTTCCTTCGTAATTGCAATATTCACCCAAGTTTAATATATTGTTGGACAACTTCAAAGAGGTACACACCTCAGCGGTTATAAGCACGAGATAGGTTTCATTTTGTCGACCAATCGGCATATATTCAATGATGTCTCTGTGATCAACAGGGTTAAGACCAGCAGAGATCACCGCATGGTAAAAAGCATATTGAATATCAACGTAAAGCTGGAAAAGTCTAGTTTGATGAGATCTACTCTTCGCCCTAGTCCCGCCCAAATCCAATTAATTAACTGCTTTCGGTTGCAAACTGCAATCGGTTTTGGGTCAACAAAATAGTTAAACATGATCTTGCTTTTATCATGTTCATTCTGAGACCAAAGCATCATCTAGATTGGTCAGCATACTTTGCAAGTCTTGTAGCGACTCCACCGAAACAAATAAATAAAAACATATTTTGAGGTACAGTCTAGGTACAGTACTTGGGCCGAGATAAACGTCGCTTAGCCAAAAAGCGTGCTTAGCTTAAATATAAATTTTTGCTTTTTTGTAATAATGATGCTTTGATGTACTCTAATAACATATGTTTTTCATGGGTTTCATAGGTGAGTGGCTTCGAAAATTTTCGAAGATTTGTTTTCACTTAATGTGGTATCAAATAATTTACAATCAATTGTATTACCATTACATTTATTTTTCTATTTAAAAAAAACATAACAAGCCAAATAACACATTACACACACATGAGTTGCTAAATAAAAAAATGTGTTTTGCATGAGATTTCCACCAATTATTTATATTCATGTCTACTAAGCGAATGTCATGGAGTAAATAAGCTGATTTTTCTTAAGGTATAGCGATCTTTAATGCCTTTTTTCAAATCTTTTCTAAAACTTCACTTGTATGTATTTATCTATCTATGTATTTCTGTTTATCCTGGAATCTTGCAACTCAAACGAACACCTCCCAATTAGCAATCCGCCTGAAACTTTCAGGGTAGCTCACAACTCGATCACAAAGCATAACAAAAAGAAGGTTGAATTGGCATAAAAGATTTAGTTTCATTTTTAAGTTGTACTTATTTTCGTAATAGATATACTGTATTAGATATTGCGAATGAGGTAAGTATGTGCTGACCTCCAGATACTGCTAGGCTGCTTAAGGGAATTTGCTAAGGCTAAACAACTGCTATCAATAATTAGCATGGAGCGATGGAAAATCCGCACATAACCGCAGAACGAATCAAACTACTTCTTAATAATTTTGGAAAGCCCTTGGATTGCCTAAAAAGCTCTGACACCAGAGACAGCACTACCTCATTCAACACACATATTATTGTAATTACTAAAGCACAGTACGTATATAGTCCTTACATATATGTACTGTGACTAAAGTCAGCATTATGTATGGTTCAGCAATCCATGCAATCAATACAAAAGTTAATGAACTCAATATAGCCAATACAATAAAAACTGATTTGACTGAAACGTAGTAAATAAAGTAAAAAGGCTTCGTTATCTGCAGATATAGAATGCACGATAACAATTTGTCGAGCGAATGTCTTTACTATTGACAGGGGATTAACTCTGTTGAATAAAATCGAAGAAATGTTTAGAAATAGATGATTTTCAAGAAAAGTCTAAGAGTCAAATAAATCTTTAATCTGAGTCTGTCTTGCAGAGAGAAGTTTTGGATTATAGCGAGCCAAATAAGATGCCCGTCTCAACTTTATCTTCCACCAAGGTACGTAGGACTATTATTTATTCTGTAAAGAAAGTCGCTTGATCGGTTTCTCGCTAGATGAGCGCTAGACAATTTACAGAGCCGAAAAAATATTATCGTGGAAAAAGTTAGAACCATTGAAGAGTTCCTTTATCTGGAGCTAATTCTGAATGTCAATTCAGGTCATGCTTACCAAATAAATGCATTGTCATCAAAACTGAGCCAAAAAGTAAAAATCCAAGTGCATAGGATAAAAATAAGTGGTTCTAATTCAGCTTGCAAGCTTTTACCAAAAAACAGAAAGCTTTTAAAATAAACATCGTTTTTCTTGCCATTCATTACTGTCATCATCATTAACCTATTAAGTTCCTACTGCTAGGATATGGGCCATTTATCAGAAAGAGAGCATGGTCCATAATCCAACATACTGTCCCATAGCGGGTATTCACGATCACTGTGATACCTATAAAAACCAACTATACGCACAAACTATTTTTTTGTTATTTTGCATCTAAATTCCGGTTTTAGGATTTGACCCTTGAATTGTGCTGTAAGTCATTGCTTCTTGTCAAATTTCTTGATTCTATGTCAACGGGAAGCACCCTATAGGTTTTGATTTCCTGGCGAGTGTCAAAATATGCGGCATAAACGGTCATATCTTTTGATTGAGTTAAATCAGAAATTTGTTTTTTTCACAGCTCCAACGTATTGCAGACTTAAATAGTTGATATTAATTCCAACTTTATATCTCTACGCATCCCTGAGAAAAAGGGTCTTGACAGACAGAAGACGGACAGTTTTTTTTTTTTAAGTTTTTTTTTCCTTTTGAGGTACGGGTAATTATAATAAACTACCCAGCAATAAGTACTAATATATAATTATACGTAAATACATTATTAAATCAGTGCTGAAAAAAGTTACAGACGCTGAGGAGCTAGAGAAGTCCACTTGTTTTACTAGTGCTTTAAGCTATCAATTAATTGAGCACGTCTGATGGCAACTGGAAAAGCGATCCAGAGGCGCACAACATGGTCAGTGAACGAAGAGTCTTAGAAGGAAAAAATTGTGAAAGGACGATGTTTTCTGATGATCTTAGAGACAAGGAGAGTAATAAAGAAACTGGAATCGTTGCCTTAGATAGAAGGGGTCAAAGAATACAATGAACCCACGTACCAGATGGGATCTTGGCCAATGCTACTAATGTAATTAATTTATCCAAGTATTGATACAAAGATTCTATATTTCACGTATATGAAGAGAAATAATTCCTACGATATCTTTATCAAACTTAATTATATATATGTTTAGTTTTTTAGTGCGCCATCGTCTTATTAAATATCATATTTTTGTAATCCACTTCATCCAAAGTTTACTTGGAACATTTCTGTTTAGCATTAAGGCTGACCATATTATCTTTAATTTTTATAATTAACGTATTCTTGAAGTGCAATAAATAATTGGTATTTATCAACACTACCTACGAATTATGTTATGTAAAAAAGTCATCAAAAATGTCCAAATCAGTTCTTACAAGTAAATCATTGAATTCCGCTCGACGCCCAAAAACGCTAATTGCTGCAAATAAATTGTTTTTAATTGGAATTCAGCTTCAATACGTCCATAAAAATAATAATTAATCATTGTTTATGAACAGCGGCTGTGAAAAAATATATACTTTTTCAGTGTAATTTGTAATGGCCGTCATATGAAAACAATATGTTGTTGTCAAGAACAAAAAAGTTGTGCAAACATATAAGGAAACATTTTTTTGTGGATTGGACACGTTAGTAACATAATTTTAATACAAAATTATAATGGCGCATTTAACTTTAACTGAGTGTATTGAAATTTTACTAAAATAATACTAATAATAAAATGATCGTGGAGTCCCTCCGCGAGAAAGAAGTGAAACTTCGTAATGTGGAAATGAAAATAGGAAGGCCTCCATGGTAGCGTTAAATGTTTAACGCAACCTTGTTGGAAGTCGCATAAGAAGTTTAACTTCAATAAACACTTTTTTGCACCACAATTAACGGGAAAAAATATACATGAATTTGTTTTAAAAATAGGCACAATGGGCGGTCTTATCGCTAAAAGCGATCTCTTCCAGACAACCTTTGGATGGACAGAAATTACTAATTAAAAAAGGACGGTGGTGCAAAACAAAACAACAAATGATGAAAAAAATATGTATGACTATACCTACATATTCAATAAACTACATAAACCATACTTACTAAATAAGATAAATACAACTACAATACATATTTGATGGAACAACACATACATTTACTTAAATATAAAATAATGCCTGGTATATATTAGTTTAAGTATGGAGAAAAAAGTAAAATGGAGCTTCAATGGAAAGATAGAAGTTTTTGACTTGAGCTTTAAAGCAATTCAGCGATTAAGCGCGTCTAACAGTGTTAATATATTTTTAAGAGTTTTCGCTGTACATACTAACTTATACAGATTAAGGCACACTACATATTTGATCCTTATGCACAGTAGTGTATTGAGGAGTAAACGGCAGAATAGACGAACGCGATGCGGAGGTCGGAGGCAGGCATATAGACATTTCCTACGTACAATGGACGGGTCTCAGAGTGGTTTTGAAAAAACGGTTACGAGCGAGTGCCGCGAAGTATCTACAAGTAAAAATGCGAGAAAGAGAGAGCGTGCTGTGCAAGTAGGATGAAAGTACCACAAATAGATTATACCAAAGAGTGTGACCTAGTAATATAGGTATATATCGGGATTGGACTCTTTAGTCCAATCTTTTTGAAACGCCATTGGACATGCGATCCGAAAAAAAACTTAATATTTCTGTCAAACCTTCGACAACGCATCGACCCCGCTTAAATGTCAAACATTTGTGAACATTTTCATATATTTGCGATTCTGCCAGTCTGTTTTTTATTTATTTCTTCGGTCATGCTTGCGTGCTTCTCTCCATCAGCGGGCGGGCCTCCAGGCATGTCAACTACCCTGCCCTGCCAAAATAGCCCCTACATAATGCAGTAGGATATGGGGGTTGTACTTCCGAAATTCATTGAAAAATATGTCATAGAATTTACAGAGTAAATATATATGTGGATATATGTACATATATTTCAATGGTCAAATCTCGAAATTCCGGTCATTAATGTTTTAAAATATATATATATATATATATATATATATACTTGCTTTTTGAGGTTATTTCATTTCAAAGTATCTTACAGTAGCTACCAGTTAAAATTTTGAATAATATGAGTAAATAAATATAAAACAAAATGTCCCCAAAGTGATTCCCTCACTCACTGTCCCAGATTGAAATACTTTCGGATCTGTAAGTTCCAGATTGAAATACTTTCGGATCGTTAAAACAACACATTTTTCAAAATACTCGTCATAGTTTGTTTATTCGATCAAAAATGTAATGTATTTTTCCCAAAAATATCCTTTTAAAGTAAGACAGGAGAAATAAATATATTTAAACAGGACTTAAGTTCAAAAACTAAAACTCGACTACGGTCGGGTAAAAATTAGCTTGCGGTGAAGACGAATAGATTGATACCTCGCTTGTCAAAAACTGACCAAGTTTTTAGTTTGAACACATAACCTTTTCTTTGCTTTACCAAAGTCGGGTAAAATATGACACTCTATAAATGAAGACAAATCGATAGACACCTCGCTTGACAAAATCGACCAAAATTTTAGATTGAACACATAATCTTTCATTTGTTTTGCCGTAGACGGGTAAAAAAATATAGCCCATGACACTATACCTAAAGACGAATCGATTGACACCTCGCTTGTCAAAATCGAACCAATATATATATATAGTGGAACATCCACATAACCACATACATAGATTCATACATACATACATACATACATACATACATACATACATACATACATACATACATACATACATACATACACACATAAATACATACATTAATATATACACACATATCTGTTAAACTCATAACCCTGCCCTTGCTTTGCTTCAGTCGGGTAAAAATATTTTTTATCTTATCTCAAGGAAAAAAACATTCCCTCACACTTTTATTTACACTCGGTTTATGAACGCATTTTTAGCCGACTGCACGGAAGGTAATGTGTTTGGGTTGTATGTATGTTTGTTTGTTTGTACGTTTCTTAGGCGAATCCTTGGCTTGATGGATTTTGATATTTGAGGTACGAGTATCATTGGATTCGTCTTGTTCACGAGAGTTCTATAGGATATATGAAGTGTCAAGAAAACTTAAATGGTGGCTTACAGCTGCCATAATTATTGTATTTTCGACGGAACAAAATAATACCAAATCCTATCGAATGGAGTACCAAAATGAAGATCTTTAAAATACCATTTCAAAAATATACAATTCTTCTAACTAAACAGTAGCAATAGTCTTCTTACAACATTTTCAATTTTAGATTATTCAACTTAATGTATTATACTATAGTCTAATGTTGCAATTGCAACATTTATATCAAAACTAGCTGTGCCTCGCGGTTTCATCCGCATCCCTCGGGATCCTTATTATTGTGATATATTTTTTGCGGGCGGTTAGCTCGTATTCAATAATTTATTCGCAGTTGGGTTTTTTTGAACGCAACTTTTAGTTTTTGTAAGTTGTCATTACTAATGAGAGTAATCTCGCCATTTTGAATTGTCAACAATTCATTCATTCATCTCGTGCGTGTAAAGAATTTCTAATTTGAATATTTTTTTTGGAAATTTCTAAAAGTGACAGTCATTACCTTACAGCATATAAAAAAAGGTAAGTACGTTAAATTAATTATTAACGGTATACTGAAATGGGTTCTTAGGAGCATTAAGCCTACACAATATGTCAACACGAAAATATGGTTATGTTGAGACTTTTTCTTGATTATTTATGATTTCGTCATTCCCTCACCATCATTTTTTACTCCAATTTGTAGTGAGAGAATGAAGACATATGAGGGAATGATTTTTGATTTTTAGCAGAGAGTGTCTGACTTTTTTGTTAGTCGTCATTCCCACACTTTTTATTTTTTTACCATTCTCTTTTTCGTTATTTCTTGGGACCACTATATCATCAAAAATTTGTTGATTCAGGACCAAAAGTAGGTATTTATAAAGTACAAAATACCAAATTTCGTTCAGCCGTCGGACAGATTTTTATCAATTAAACTACACAAGTTTTTTAGTTAACCCATAAATTATCTAACAGAGGAAACTGCATCGCACTCGGTCCAGTAGTTTTAACGTGTTGTGCGAAAAGACAAACAGAAATCCATGTTTTAAAAAAAATATATATTATAACAATTTATTTGTATGTTATAATATTTTAATAAGTTATTGTAATGATAATTATTATTATTTCAATCATAGGTATTCTGATAAAAACATTTAGTACGCTACTCGCCTTGGTCCTGTCCCAATAGGATTCAGGTTCGACCCGTGATCAACAATATCGTCAGCTCATCTTGTTGCTGGACGTCCAACGCTTCGCTTTCCGTCTTGGTCACCACTCGGTTACCGTCTTACTCCACCTGTCGTCACTTTACCTAGTTATGTGTCCTGCTCAACTCTACAATGGAAAATAAAATAATCTTGTAATTTTGGTTCCGACGTCTCAAACTTCGACTTCTCGTTCTTCGTCGGATCTCAACAATACGGAGTCGATCTAGAAATCTAATGTCAAGCATAGACATCTCCATGGCTCTCCGTACTACTTTGATCTTGTTCACCACCTCATGCGTAATGATCCATGTCTCGACACCATCCTTATGTCATGGTGGGCAGAACACACTGATTAAAGAGGCAAGTTTTGAGACACTGTGAGATTTGTCGTGATTTGAGGATGTCATATAGCTTTCCGAATGCCGCCCACTCAAGTTGAATTCACGTGGAGATCTCTCTGTTTCGATGCTGATTGCCAAAAGATAGAACATGGCAAAGATAATGTTTGACATCACTTTGGTCTTGGTCATATTAATCTTTAGACCTACCCTCAAAGAAGCACCTGACAGGTCTTGTGGCATGCTTTGGAGATACGAGGACATCTGAAAATCTTAGATGAGACAGGTAGACGCCGTTGATGTTTATGCCGCAAGTGTTCCATTCAAGCGTTTTCACGACGACTTCCAAAACCGCCGTAAAAAACTTGGGTGTACTGTTTGTCCGCTGCACGGAGCAGCTCAACTGTAATACCGTCTTGGCCCTGGTGAAGACGGTCTCCTGAGACTTGTCACTTTTCTTCTGGAGTACAGCCTTTTCTACTTCACAAAGTATTATGAGAGGTCTTCGTTAATTTTACTTTCTACACTCAGAACACTAGAGCCGTCTCCTATCAATTCGATCTGTAGATTGTGATGTATATAAGTTTTTGTAAAACTCCTCAACCACTGGCAATAATTTCAGTCTATATGTCACTGTACTGCCACTGGCATCTATTAATTCAATTATCTGTTTGGTTCCTGTGCAAAGTATTAGTACCTCCTCCAGGTACAGATAAACATAACTTTTCACGTATAATATTGCAATGATGCTATAACAAAAACAAATAACAATCAATATGGTTATGATTACGATCTTAGCATATGAGATATCTACGCTGAATACTAACAACTGTCATATAAATTTAGCTCTCCAGAGTTGTAATAACCAGTTTTAAGGCGTATCAACTAAAGGGTGTTTTTTTAAAGGTATAGAACTTTAAGTTGGCAACACTTTTTTAACTGGCGGCCATTTTGTTGCCAAGTGATTTATGTTTAGTTTTTGTTTGCAATTTCAAAATGAATAGACTGACGCCTGAACAACGCTTCCAAATTGTGCAAATTTATTTTGAAAGTCATGGTTCTGTTGAAAATACGTATCACGCACTACGTCCATTTTACGGTCAACATTATCGTCCATCAGAGCAATTAATTCGATTAACTATGGAACATTTTTGGACCACGTTTACTCTAAACGATAATACCATAATGTTGAGACACCGTTACATCCTGAAAAACTGACTGTTTGGTGTGCTTTATGGGCTGGTGGAATAATTGGTCCGTACTTCTTTAAAAACGATGCTGGCCAGAACGTCACAGTCAATGGTGATCGCTATAGAGCCATGATTACTGACTTTTTCATTCATCAATTGAACAATCATGATGTGCAGGAGCTCTGGTTTCAACAAGACGGGGCAACATGTTATTCAGCTCGTGCCACAATTGATTTATTGAAGGAAACGTTTGGTAACCGCATAGTTTCACGTTTCGGACCCGTGAATTGGCCTCCAAGATCCTGCGATTTAATGCCGCTTGACTATTTTCTATGGGAATATGTGAAGTCGCTAGTCTACGCCGATAAGCCCGAAACGATTGACCACTTGGAGGACAACATTCGCCGTGTTATTGCCGATATACGGCCACAAATGTTGAAAAAGGTCATTTTCGATGACCTTTTGATTGGCCTACGTCCGAGCCAGCCGTGGCGGTCATATGCTAGAAGTCATATTTAAATTATAATGCCAGAAGATTATATTTCGAATACAGTAAATTTCATGTCAATTTAAAAAATCATCTTTGTTTTATTCCATTTCAAAGTTCTATACCTCTAAAAAAAACACCTGTTATTTCAAATCTTCGGTCCGGTTACCATCCTTCTGTTCCTGTACATACACTGTCCACTGCGAGTAAATCCCCTGGAGCCTGCAAGAATATTGACTCTAAGGACTATTTCAACTGATCCTTAAGCTAAGTTAGCAAGTAATGATGATATTTTAAATAAATAATATAGCATTATTTACATACATTATTGTCATATTTATTTAACATTATTAAGTTTTTTTCTTCTTCTTTGGATTCGTGTATTTTCCTTAAGTGTGTGGCAAACATTTTTACCGTTCTGTATACGCATTCATTCACTTGAAGACTCCTGCACTAAGTAGTCGAGAAACAAGACGCTAATAGAGTAGGTATAATTAGTTCTGAAATTTTTATACTATGTAATTCCTTCCTAGTTATAATTTTAATAAATTCTGGACGCCAATTACTTTGTACGGATAAGTAGAATGTCAACATATAGAAATGCATTTGTGACGTATGTCTTGTCGTCCGATGGTGGAAAAAAAGTCTTTGCGGCGAAATTACTTATTTTCACCCGACTACGGCGGAGCAAAGGAAGGGTAACGAGCTTAACAGTATATTTATATATGTATGTATTTATGTGGATGTTCCAGAATACCGTCGCCCGTATTGTGGAACATCCACATAAATACATACATACATACATACATACATACATACATACATACATACATACATAAATACATACATAAATATACTGTTAAGCTCATTACCCTTCCTTTGCTCCGCCGTAGTCGCCCGTATTGGTCCGATTTTGACAAGCGAGGTATCAATCGATTCGTCTTCAGGTAAAGTGTCATAGGCTATTTTTTACCCAACTGTCGCCGGGTTTTTGTTTTTGAACTTATGTTGTCTTGTTAAGAATAATATCGCTTTTTACTGCGCAGTATACATAAATAGTGGGTGTAGGTCCTAAGTTTCTTCGAGTTTCATTTGAAGCAAGTTCATAATTTATGGGTGAGTTACGACTTGCGTCTTCATCGTAGGGACGAAATGTTGTAGCGAACATACTTGTTATGGCAAAAGTTTATGCTCACTTTGAAAGAAAAGTTTTCGGTTATTGAGAAACAGCAGATGCTCTACGTAAGTTCTTTGATTAGTGCCATAACGTTTTTTAGGGTTCCGTTAAAAATAAACCTATATAAGAGCACTCGCGTGTCTGTCTGTCCGTTTGTTATAGCCAATTTGCTCCTTAAATACTGGACTGATTAAATTAGAATTTGGTACACATGCTTATGAATTTGTATGATCCAATTACGCACGTGTAACGCAAATAAATAATTTCCCAATAAGGGGATCACTCTAAGGGGCAATAATATTTTTTTTTATAAAGTTTTGCAAACTGTACCGTATGATATATAAAAATACATGGCATATTATGAGGGTCTCAACCATTATTATTTTAAAAAAGGATGATAGACTAACGGTTTAACATTACAACTTAGAATCCAGCAATACCGGGTTCGGTCCAAGTCTCCGCACCAATGAATTTTCTAAGTTATGTCACAGAATAAATAATAGTACAAATTTATGTGTAGTTTCCCATCGCTCCGTGCTTTGGAGGGTACGTTAAGCTTTCCATCCCGGCTGTTATTGATTAATAACAGTCGTTAAGCTTTGTCAGAGGCCTTCGGGAGGCCTGGCTAAGTCTGATACCAGAGGCCAGCTTTACCTCATAAGACAAACAAAATTACTAGTATATTTATTTTATACCAGCTTTCGACCGCGACTTCGACCGCGTGGACTACAGTTTATCATCATCACAGACCACGACATCATGTATTTTATTTCTCCTTTGATGGGATCAGCTTGAACCTAGCGAGCTAACTCTTCATACCTCCTCCAACTACATCTTATATTTAAAAATCTAAAATCTAAAGCGTGTATGCCTCTTTTTAGTTTTGTTCGCTGTCGGGTTTTTTGTTCATATAATACATTTATTTTATTTTAATCTCTTTAGTTTATATCTACAAGAATTAGTGGAAATGGTTGCTAACCTACTTTAAATCGTAAAAGATCCTAAATGGTAATTTGAAATGAAAAATAATCAAATAAACCTAAAGGTTACTTTCAAATACCTATTCAATGATACCCCACTTGACATAGGTTGTCGACTTAAATTTGTTTGCTTCACTGTCTGGTTGTCGCCATATTGAATTTTGATTAATGTCATTTCTTTAATAGCAATCGCAAGATTAAGACAAAATGATTGACGTAAAAATCATCAAAATCGGTCCACGCGTTTGGTCTATATAGTGCCACAAAGGAACAGACACATATACATACATAGACTGAGAAACACATTACCGGGCCTTTGCGTTGCGCAGTCTAGTAAAAACTGGCCATATTCCCCAAATACAACAAATATTACAAAAAATATTGAAAAGCAGCAATTACCTATAACAGATTTCCGATTTGTGATGAAGTAGTTTTTCTAGAAAACTCTCATACTACTGTTAAAAATAATTGAAATCAACGTGGCGCACGCATGCGCAAGCTGGCTTATGAAAAGGTCTATTTATTGTTCAAATAACATAAATTGCGTAAACATAAGTCTAAATAACCTTGGCCGGAACAATCAATGGAGTGATAGCCAAAACAGTTGACTGGATAAAAATTACGATTACGGACAAAAAGATAAACTGCCTCAATGATTCTGAGTAAGAGACTCTTAAGACTTATCTTAAACTTATCTCATGTTATGTTGTAATGCTAAGGCATTACGACACAAAAATTCCGAGTGTGTAATTGTTGAAAATAGACTTCAATAGCAGTATGTAAGTATTGTAACCGACTTCAAAAAGATTAGATTCTATAATCGACTGTCTTTTAGAATTCCGTATCTTAGCCAAACAAGGAAGTCTTATAGTTTGGACGTGTCTGTCTGTCGGTTTGTATATCACAGTCATTTTATTCAGACACTATTAGATAAGGTTAATTAATAAGGTTGCAACTTGTTACTTGTTTAGATATTATAACTTGTACATAAGTGTATAAAAATATTTTAGACCTACATGAAAAACAAATAGGGAAAAAAAGTGTACGCCATCGATCTTGTTGAATAGGTTTTTTTAAAAAAGTTTCTTTGCTCATGTTTTTTTTCTCTAAAGAGAACTTTTTGAATGAGTTGAATGAAAGTCTCTTAACAATAATTTAGAATTATCTGGTAAGTACAAGCGCAAGATACAAATTTATGAACAAAATTATCACAAAGAAGTAAACTATCTGAGAGAGGATCTCCGACTTAGAAACGAAGGTTATTTATTCGTCTTGAGCTTAATCAGAAGAGATCTACTCAATTTCTGAGCAAAGAATTTTCTGTAGGAAGTTCACTTCCTCTTTTTGTTGCTTTAGTTGCTTTAGTTGCTTTTTGAAGAAGGAATTCATCAAAAAGTTTTTTTTTTTTTTTTTAAACTGTGCGCTTTCTGTTAACAACAGTAGTAGTCAAACTAAATTCTAACTAAATTTCCTAAGGTGGCGCCACTTTTGTATGACGCGTATAAAGTTTCTGGTAGCCATCCTTTTATATTCCTGAAGTACTAGTGAAATTAAATTCTAAATCTACCGAGATATCCTCCATTTAAAACATAAAAATTGGAAATCATGACACTACTCTTCTTCTACCGGTCCATGGCCGCCATTCGAGAATCTTACTTACCCAAAGGTTATCGGTTCTCTAGCTACAAAAGCTTCCCCATTTCCACTTCAATTCGTTTTTATGTCATCATCTATGTTTAAACTGGTAAACGTATTTAGAAAATGACATTTGGCTCATATTTTAATTTTAATGTCAAGTCACTGAAAACATCTGACCGGTATCTGTTTAATCATGTTCATTACTGATGTCAAAATCAAAGATTCATTAAGTCATACAAAGCTAATCATATAAAGCTAACTGGAAAATACGAAATAGGTATCAACATTTTCAATCAGGAAACACATGGTGTGTTGAAAATAATTGCTTAGGGCAAGTTAGTTTATATAAAACTTACAAATAACAACCAAGCTATTGTAGCTAGATTACAAGGATTGTTGACATGTAGCCAACACACACAATGAGTTTTGCGAAAATATTTGTATATTTTTTTACAAATTATGCTACTTTATGGTCTTTTTTAGTTGGGCATAACCAACAGCGTTTGAATTTGTCACGAGAACTAACCTAGTATATTTTTACCTGTTACACTAAGAACATTTAAAAAACCAAAAACCCGAGAGCGAAATAAACTAAAAAGAGGCAAACAAGCTTTAATTTTTTGATTTTGAAATATAAATGCAGTCGAAAGCATCATGTATTTCATTTCTCCTTTCACGGGATCACCTAGAACCTGGCGAGCTAACTTTTCATGCCTTCGACTGCATCCTTTATTACAAAATCAAAAAAAAATTGTTTGCAGTCTGGTATTTTGTTTTATATAATAATTTATTTTATTTTAAACTTTTCCTGTTTATGTTTACAGGAATTAGTGAGAATGGTTTCTAACCAACTTAAAATCGTTGTAGATACTACATGGTCATTTGAAAAGAAAAATAATTAAAAAACCTAATGATGAACCTATTCAGCGATACCCCACTTTGACATAGTTCGTCGATTTTCATTTTTCTTTTTCACAATATGGCGTCTAGTTGTCGCCATATAATCTAATATCCTAGGGTCGGGACAACCTACATCCAGTAGGTCACAGATCCTCGGGCAAAATTATACACCCACGTCAAAGAATATGTATAGTCCTACCCACACGGTGGTCCTGGTACATGACCCCCCCTGGGCTTATTTTAACCAAAGGGTTTTTAGGTCCATTTGTTATTTTCTTATGTTTTGTAATCATGTTTATTTGTTTCACTAATAGAAATATCTCAAAATTTGCGCGCTCGCTACGCTCGCGCCTTTTAAATAATATTATGTTTTATTCATACACTATTAATAAAAATAACTCCAAATTTTCGCGCTCTCTATCTATACTCGCACCCTTGTTCTGTTATTGCATGTTGAATGAAGGATAAGGCGCATCTCGTTTTGCTTCAGTTATTATATTATTACATGACTGCCCAAAAAAAGGAGTGTAATGTTTTTAGGATTCATGTATGATTGTAACGGAAATAGCTCAAAATTTTCGCGCTCGCTGCGCTCGCACTTTTTTCATATTACTTGTTATATGTTTTGTGCACATAGAAGGTCGATCATAAACGTTCAGTTTTATTCACATAACAACAGTTATAAATGTATGAGTAGCTCTACATTTTCGCGATCGCTTCGCTCGCGATTCCTTGGTTATATAGCACGTTTCGCAATCACACAAGATCGAACATTAACGTTTGTTTCTTTTCAAATAACTACATAACGCAATAAAAATATACCTAAGTGGCTCAAAATTTTAAGTTAAACTGTGTTTGTTTGTATGTATGAGATCAAAAATTGATTCAAAGCTAAACTATACCTGAGTGGCATAGGCTACGCCATTGATACTGCGGGGAACAGCTAGTCTATACTTATAATAAAGCAATACAAACGAAACAGTCTGTACAAAGAAGATAATAAAAAAAACTATTGTGCTTAAACAAGCTACTGAACAATTTTTTTTTATTTGTGTCTGTCTGTTTGTTAGTTTGTCTGTATTTTTGTTCACGCATCACTTAAATCTCTACCTATATCTCTATATGTATCTCAATCTAAACTATTGACGTCTGAAGGAATTTTGATCATATGTTGGTATATTGGTATTTTAGATCCTGGAATAGCACCTAGATTCCTTTTAACCTAGAGAAATGACCACGCGTGCGAAGCCGCGGGCATCAGCTAGTATTGTATAATTTTGGAAACCGTTCATTGTGACCCCTCCCCCCCAACTCGAAGGCTGGATCCGCCCTTGACCACGCAGGTGTTTAGAGTACCTACAAGGTTAATACAATATTTACAAATAATATTATGTAGCCAAAACTGGCTTCAAATTTGAAACTTTCTGACACGGGTTCAAGCTGATTCAACTTCCATGCCTTAGTTAATTGGTTTTTGGCAACCGTCACTTTATTTTGTATCTAAAATTAAAATGTATTAAAATACATTGTTGTTGTTGTTGTTAGGGCTAGAAAGCTGAAATGGTAATAGGCTGGACACATTTCTCGAAGGACTGACAACCATTGGGGTAGACGTGTCCTCTAGTGGAGACCGCGTCTTGGAAAATGTAGTGTAGGACGCCCACCGGCCAAAGGTGGACGACCTGCGAAAGGCGGCCGGTAGAAACTGGATGAGAAAAGCCAAAGATCGGGCTCTGTGGCGTTCATTGGGAGAGGCCTATGTGTAAATTGTTCAGTGGACGAACATAGGCTGATGATGAAGATGATGTTGTTGTTGTTAGCCTGTATTGTCCCACTCCTGGGCAAAGTCTTCCCCGACTCTTCCTGACTGACTGATCCTGTGCTGAAGTTTGCGACAGTTTGTATCAAAGATGTCATTCTTGTCCCGCTATTGTATTAAAACAAATCTCGTATCAAATATGTATTTTCCATTACAAAAGAAAGTATTTATGTCATGTGCCTAAGTTATAGGACCATCCATCCCATCCAATGGGTGCTGTAAGAACAGGGCTCTTATTCGCTTTGACCATCACACGTAACGCGTCGCGTTGTGGAATTGTTCGGCAAATTACGAACATACACGAACATTTCCACGCATATATCTTGACGCGGAGCGTTACGTGGTCCAATGGTCTATATACTGTAAACGAAGTTACTTTCTTAAAATTTTATTTTAAAGCGAATTAATCGTGCTTTTACTTAGATACATACCAAACGAAGTTGCATTGACCAGGGTTACCATCATATTATTTATTCAGTCGTCACATAAAAAGGTTTAAAAAAATCGGATTCCAAACCGCCAAATCGAAAGTGAAGCACCCAAGATATGACGTTCATTCGCACAAGCCTCGCGCACAAGCATATAGCAGGACGATCTCGACCTTGTTAGTCGTGTTAATTCTGTCAAGTTCACATGAAAAATCAAAAACAATGCAGTCCTTAAGATGAACACAATAACCACAAATTATCTATTCGCGCACACATTTGCCGTTTGCTATGCTTCTGTCGTTTGTTTAGCGGACTCTCTTTTTAGGCCTTCTTGTGGTCTCATCGCTGATAGGGGCGGGTGTAATTTTCAATTATGTGCATTTGGTCTAAAAACATATGATTGTTAGGATTGTCTCGACACAAAACATTATTGACATCTAAATATTATTTCTGGAATAATCGATAAAAAACGTTGAGGTAATTAGTATAATGATTTGGAACGATTAAGCCTCGTTTAAATTGTGTTGATGAATCACGAAAGTTTAAAAGCTACATTTTCATAAAATTGTGTTCATCAGTCAAAAGCTACCGTAGTAACAATTTATTCATAGACCAAGATTATTGATAGACTATCATAAATGATTTCCAACCAAGATGCGGGCAAGTCTAAACATTTATATTTGAAGCCAAAGAAATCCGGCTGAACGAACGGTGTGGATAATGTAAACAAAATAGCACCTGGTGCGATTTAACTGGCAATCAGGCGGGGTTTTTTTAAAGGTAAGTTCCTATTAATAGAGTGACAAATCAAAAAATAAATAAATCAAAATTAATAGGTTAGCGACTAATATTGAGCTTCTAAATACTCGATAATACTTAATTTTAACATTACAATAAAGGTACCAGTCGCTGATATTATATAAAAATATATAATTGAACGAGCGAGCGAAGTGAGTTCAAGTCTCTGCTTCAAGTACAATCAATTTGTTTTCATCTGTCAATTCTTTGGTACTCCTCCACGGGTCGTATTTTACAACCGATCTGGATGAAACTTGTTATTCAGGTTAAAGGTATTTTATTTATTTGATTGGTAGTATCTTTAAGTCAGTCTCATTTTCTTTGTGAAGATCTGATGAAAATCTTTGACGCGATGAGCTGAATAGCTCCTCAAAATGCAGCAACTTAATCACATTAAGTTTTTTTCCAGTGGCATCAGCAATTTACCTAATTGGTAGGGATTGATGGAAAACTTTGGTGATAAATGTTAGTTTTACAATAAGGTAACTAGATGGCGCTACTGTGCACCACTAGATTGTTGCAAAAAAGTTTATGCTCGCGAGGTAGGGTGGACGATGTCCACCCTATATACAGACGAGTGAAGCATAGCAAATGGCAACTGCGTATGTTTGCGTGAGTGAATAATTTCATCACAAAGGACTGAAATGTTTTTGATTTACTGTGAGAACTTGACAGAATCAACACGACTAACAAGCTCGAGATCTAGCTGCGATGTGGTGGCCGATCAGCATAATGTGGTGTATGTTTGTGCGTGGGGCTATTGCTTATGAGCGGATCAGTATTCTACTTCACTTTCGATTTCACGTCCCATTCGATTCAAAATACAAATGATTAGTTGATAGACTCAGGCGTTACTTTGCAGAAATCCATATTTAAAATGAATGCAGACAAGTTAATTTAAAAACATTATAAAAAGCTTTCATGAAATAGCTATATCATGATGAAAATTAGAACAGGCTATCATAATATAATGTGTACACAAAATTTCGTGTCTGTGCTGTTCCCAGTTGAGGAGTGCCCAAGTCAGGAGCCTACTCAGAGTGAGTGTCATGATAAAATTTCAAACCATCTATCATAATATAATGCGTACACAGAATTTTGTGTCTGTGCTGTTAACCGTTAAGGAGTTCCCAAGTCAGGAGCCAACCCGGAGTTCTGCAGCCATGTCATGGTGAAACTTCAAACCAGCTAACATAATAACGTCAACATCACGGCTACGAAATGTTGTGTACACGGCTAGTGTACAGATCCATATTGAGGGGATTGAATAAAAAAGAAAGTGATCTGCCATTTTGTGGGTGGCGGCCATCTTGGATTTTGAAATTTTATAGTGTACTGCATTCTGTTACTCAAGTTGAATTTCTGTTACTCAAGTTATTAAGTTTTGTTTTCATGGTGTACGCTACGATTCAACTCTCCCCATGATTTTATTTTTTATTTTTTAGTACATATATAACCGCTTAACTTAAAAAAGGCTACTTTATTTTCACGTTATTAGTTTTTTATTAAGTTAAATTGTACTATGTTCTACTTGTCAAGCCCTTTCATTTGATACCCTTATTGAGGGGATTGAAAATTAAAAAGTAATCTGCCATTTTGTGGTCGCGGTCATCTATAATTTGGAGTTTCCATAGTGTGCTATATTCTAATAGTTAAGCCCTTTCATTTGATACCCATATTGAAGGGGTTGAAAAAATATATAATCCGCCATTTCGGCCATCTTTAATTTACAATGATACTGAAAATACATCATTGTATTTAATTTTTAATGTTTGTACTAAATTCAGTATTGTCATCAGAACTAAAGGTTTGTACTAAATTTCAGATCAATCGGTTAATAGGAAGGGGGTAAAATTTCAATTACTAGATTTGACCCAAACAAACAACAAAAACATCAAGCACATAGCGGACTCCAATTATCAAATTGTTAAGAATACCCAGTTACCTTTTCAGACTATGGAGAGCAATTATTTGGACAGTATGTCTGAAATATAAACAACTTTTTATTTCCATAACTTGTTTCCCAATTTGTAAAATATTTTAAACATAATTATTCCGGAGATTCTTATACTCAAAGTTGGTACGTCCACTTTATAAAAATGGATGGCCGGTTTATCTTTCTATACGCCTTATAATAAAGCAGTATATAAGCTATTATTTATTCTGTGATATAAGTAACAAAAAGTACAAAGAAGATAATTAAAAAAATGTGTTTATGGGACTACAAATAAGCAAGAATTAGGCAGGTATACCATTACTAAATTGTGTCTGTCTGTTTGTCTTTATGTTTGCGCATCACGTAAAACATTACTGGACCAATTTAAATGCGGTTTTCACTGTCAGCTCAGCTTAGGTTTTGATTTAAAATCTGGTTGACTTTGTATCTCAATCCGAAGAGTAGAAGCCTAGCAATCACAAACACTATGACGCCAGGCTCGATAAATGTTGATGTAATGTAGTATATTGTACTTTATACGTACTTTTGGTCCTGGAATAACATGTAGGTTACTTTAAACTGAGAGAAAAGACGACGCTGGCATAGCCACGGGCACAGGTAGCATCGTAATATGGATAGTGTAGGATTCCGTAATCAGAGATTTTCCTAAATAAAATCTTTTTCAACACAGTTTACTTACTCGTAAAAATTATAATTAGATATTTTGATTAAAAGTTTCCACCGTGATTTACTGCACCTATGCTTATAAGTTTACTAGCGACCCGCCCCAGCTTTGCACGGGTGTAATTTAGAATAAAAGAAGAGAAAAATATGAAGTTCTCGCACACTCGACCTTCACTCCGCTTGGGGTCGGCGGCTTGCTTTGCTCGCCGCCTCCCCTCTCGCTACGTTCAGGTCTGTATACTCGCATTACGTATATAAACATTCCGTGAAAAAATATCTAACTTATGGCCTATAAGAGGAGTTAGCGGCCAAACAGAGAGACAGATAGACAGACGCGGAAAGCAACTTCAATTTATATTATGTAACTATAGATATTGATATGTCAAACTAGCTGTGCCCACGGCTTTGCCCGCGTGGTTATATTTCTGGGATACAAGGATCCTATGAGTTATTCCAGAACCAAAGATGGCGGCTAACGCTCCCACCCTCTAAGGTCGAAAACTTTGATTTTTCATCAAAGTCTAGACCTAAACAAATGTAAAAATAATTACTACATCACCTTTTGCAAGGCAAATTTCTCTACTTACAGGGGTTGTTAACGAGAACAAACAGTTATCTTCTATACAACCATCTAACATCGACCGTATCGTCGTTTTCCATCAGGCAAGATGACGATCAAATGCTTGACTGTCCGCGATAAAAAAGCTCTTCGTTACTTCAGCTTGCTCATAGTAATTGTTATAGTTTGATACATATAGTACAGGATGTACCTAATACTTATCTAAACACTTTTTATTGTGTCTAACAACAGGCCATTCTATGTTGTGTTATTAATAAATGCTATCAGTAATGTTATGGCATGATAAAAAGCTGCTAAACAACATCAGTAAACAAGACATAATCGTGAGTGCTAAAATAACAGACGGCTAACAAAAGTAAAAAGGCAAAAATTTCAGTGAGAATGGTTGATACGTAACCATCTTTAAATCGTTATTGATCCAAAATGGTAATTCCACATGAAACATGCTAAGAGAAACTTAAAGATGATTTTTATATACCTTTTCAATGATACACCGCACTCAACATAGTTCGTCGAGTTCATTTGAACGTTTTTGCTGAGCACAGGCCTTAATACACGACTGCCCAAAAAAAGGAGTGTTATGTCTTTAGCATTCAAGTATGTTTGCAAGTTTGTATGTTTGTATGTGAGTTTCTTTATTCCACCATAACATTTAAATGCCGGAATAGATATAGACGTATGGGGTATCGTTTGAATTCTTACATCCCTCCGAGTAACATAGACAATTTTTTTATTGAAAAAGTCTTATATAGCGGCCATGTGGATCCATTTAAACAGGCGAAACAAATTATTTTTCATCCAATTTTTTAATAAGCGTATCAAATTGAAGGCCTTGATAACCACATTCCAACAGTATATAATTTATTGGCATAAGATCTTTTTTGGCAGGGCAGGCGTGATTTTTTAGCTTTCAAGCTAGTTTATTGGTACACTCGCATCGCTCGTAATGCTGCACATGTAATTTTGTATTACAAGTATTACAACTAATTATATTTTTGTATAACATAACATAAAACAATCAGTCATTTTAACGAATAAAATTAACAATATGCATGTCAAAATGATAAATTAGGAAGTAAAATTAAACATAAACTATCAACTATGTAAATTAAATAAAAATGTTGTTCGGTATTGTTCGCGTTCTTCTGAAGTTCACGTTTTGGCCCAATCCATCTGCAATTATAAGACAAACAATAATTTAAAACTAATATAACCCCTGACTCCCCCCCCCCCCCTCCCCCTATAATAGTTGGCCGATAGACTGGCAGGCAAGAGTAATTTATCAAAGGTATTATAAGTTTTTAATTAGAATTCTAAGGTTTTTGGTTATTAAGAATTTATTGGTTTAGATTTGTTTGTTTGTTTTATTTGAAGTTCGTAGGTTAGGTAGGTATAATAAGTGATTCCTGGTCGAGATAATAATAAGTAGGTAGGTTACCTACTCAGTGAAAGTCATTTTAGGATCTTAGTTTAGAATTATGTGAATCGATTAGTTACGTTTGTTTTTAAGGAATTTATTTTGAGTTGGTATTCGAGTTTTCCGGTGTATAGTTATTTCCGTAGTGCACCAGTCTCAGTCAGTCAGTAGGTATGTCATGGTACTGTTTTGTAGGAATGATTAAAATAATTTAAGAAAACACCTCTTTTTATTATTCTGCACACAATGCGAAGGCCATTATTCACAAAGACCGGTCAATATTTTTTGTCAAAGTTGCTATCATATTGCCCTTTCATATTGGGCATTTTTCAAACTGTCTAGGTATCTATCTTTTTAAATACTGATAATAAATCAGTAGGTAACAAAATGTCAGTACAAACAAGATAATTAAAAAAATTACCCAGGGTACTTAAATAAGCTATAGGATAAGTTTTTTTTAATCGTTTGTTTTTTCGCGGATTGAGTAAATACAAGGTTTTGACTTAACAACTTGTGTGACTTAAAAACTTGTGTACCTACTTGGTATCTCAATCCGATGAATAGAAGCTGATCAATCGATAAAAAATAATTGATAGATAAATATTTTTTATGAAATTTAGTATGTATATTATACTTTATAGGCTCTTTTGGTACTGAAATAACACATAGGCACATACTCGTTACCCAGTTAAATAACCACGCAGGCAACGCCGCGGGCATAGCTTGTTTATACATACGTGGCGTAAATTCATTTTGAATGTTGAGCCGGGATAAAAAATAACATGAAACTTTGACAGCTTGTGTTGAAATTGATGAATTGTTTACGTGCCTCCTGGTGTGCCCGTAGAAACAAAAATATTTGAGCTTTGCAATGTTTTATTAATGTGAACGTAGCATTAGACACATGTCAAAAAAGTAACGTAAAAGACAGGCTATAAAATTGCGGTAGAAATGTTTGAAAAACATTCGCAATTTATGTATAAAAAAAGTGTTTCAAGGACTCCTCGGTATTGTATGCCAGACTTGAAGACCAAACACACTCTCTGACTGAAAATATTAACTAGGGCCCTTATTTGATATGACCATGCAGACATGTTAGGGCCATGCAGACATGTTAGGGCCATGCAGACATGTTAGGGCCTATGCACACGGCGATTTTTATACTCGCCGACGATGTGCGTTTCAGTATAGATTACCAAAAAGAAGGTTGTTGCATTTGTATCGATTTAAATGCGCAAACAAAGTGATACAAACGCGCTTAAGAAGGGCGTTCAAAGCTCGTCTATATCGCGTATACGCGCGTTTGAATAGTTTCAAATGCACTTTCAATTTACGTTGCATTTTTTTATCGGTTAACTTAACTCAAAATAAGTTCTTGGACTGATGAATATGACATCCGATTGCAAAGTTGTATTAAAATGACTACATAATCTTCTTTCGCTCATGATTGGGTCATCCAGAAATCCACTTTTTTATACTAGTAATAAAGCCAGTGTAAGCAGTGTTGTCTCGACCGACGCTATTTTGCTACTGTTTAGAAGTCTGGTGAAAACGTAGACGTTTCTGTATTACAATATATAGGCACGACTAAAGCGCGTCTGTATCGATACAAATGCGCGTTTACGGCACCACTAGATTTTTTACGTTTAAAGCGCGTTAACGTGCGTAATTTGCGTGTTGACCGCGCGTTAAAAATACGCCGTGTGCTTAGGCCCTTACGAGGCGCGTTACGATATCTTCGCTAAATTGTTCGCGCATTGTCGTAATGACGTTTTCTGAGAGGAATTGCGTTTGGCATAGCGAATAAGCGCCCAGTTCTAGGAAAGCTAAATTTTGAACATGAAAAAGCCGAATACCTAGCGGCCACGAAATCTCACTATAATAAGCTACTACCTCCATCCTCCCTTGGTCTTGATCGTTGGTCTAAAAGAGCGTGGTAACCGAACAATACGGCCAATTTACGCCACGCAACGTGAGTCGTATAATTTACGTTGCATTCAGATTCATACAATATTGCGGCTTGAGCCACATTACTAAGCAAAAAGAGCGAAGCGCAAACCGCAATGGTTAAACAAGTTGGATGTTTCATCGTAGTATAAAACCGAACGTAAGCTAACTCTGTTAGCGACTCTCTTTGCGCAGTGTAAATTACGCTACGCTCGTCTGGGCTCAGCCTAACTTGAACGACAGCTTGTACGCTTTGCGATTTGTGTGTACTTAAAATTCAAATCACGCTTCGCCTCGGCTCTGCACCATTGACCTCGATAAGTTATGAGCGGAATATGTCATCAGTTAAAACGACGACGTCAAATATAACAAGGAAACCGGCATATTCGGCAATAATTTCATATATTTACGTGATTCATCAAATTTGCACTGTTTGTGTGATGAGTTCTATTCCGTAACCTTTATCTGTCTCTCCCTCTGCCATAAAAGTAACAGCGATCATATTTTCTGTAATATTCGCCAGCATCATCGTCAGCTGTGTCTATTCATCATCTTTATTACCCCTCACTTGTCCACGGCTGGACGTAGGCCTAATGCACCAACAGTTTAACACGAGCCATCCGAAGCAAAGGGCAATGAAAGTTCACACACAACTTGGAAAACTCAAATGTGCAGAGCCGAGGAATGAGCCGGGTATCGATGGACTCCGCACTAGTAAGCCACTCGGCCACCATCGATATGGGGCTTTTAACTTTCAGTCAGTTGAACTAGTTTTGAATAATTAAAAATTATGTATGAATCATCATCATCAGCCTATACTTGCCGCTACTGGATGGAGGCCTCTCTTAATGCACGCCACTGGGCTCGCTATTCAACTCTCCGCATCCAGTTTCTGCCAGCAGCCAAAGTCGGCACCCCTAAACGTGGTCTCCACTCGAGAACTCGCTTAAGCCAACAGTTATCGGTTCTTTGGGTAATAACCAGCCCACTGCCACTTTAGTTTGCTTACCTTAGTCTGTCCATTGCTGTATAATTGGCTTCTCCAATGAACGCTACTGATTCTAGCTTTGGGTTCACCATTTTGTACCAGCAGCGATAGTAGTTGTAGACCACTTCTGCAAGAGTCCGCCAGGGAAAGTACTTTGCAAGATATTGAACCAAGTAGTAGTAGTAGTCAGTAGTGTCCAAACATGTATATTTGCTGGTTTGAAGGGAGCATTGCTCTCGCTAGGCTAGGTATTGCGATCTTTGTACACAGGTGCTTAGTTGCTTGTTTTTAGTTAAGTTTCTCTGTTGATTTATGTGTTGCTGTGTACAGTTTGTGAGAATAAATCATTTCTTATCTTATCTTATCTTATCTTACATAAGTTCAAAAACTAAAACCCGAATACGGTCGAAAAAAAAATACCCTGAAACTCGAATCTTGTGATGAAGACGAATCGATTGATACCTCCCTTGTCAAAATCTGACCAAGTTTTAAGTTTGAACACATAACCCTTCCTTTGTTTCCCCTTAGTTGAGTTCAAAAATATAGCCTATGACCTAGGAATTTATATAGTTACGTTAGTATATAAATTCCTTGCCTATGACATTCTATACCTGAAGACGAATCGATTTATACCTCGCTTGCCAAAATCGGACCAATAGGAGCGACGCTACGGTGGAACATCCACATACCCACATACATAATTATATACATACATCGACTGTTAAACTCATTACCCTTCCCTTGGTTCGCCGTAGTCGGGTAAAAACTGATGAGTGCATTGCAAGATAATACTACCACTGTTGATAGAAAAAAAAGAATAAAGAGAAAGTAAGAGAATACTTTTATTTATTACATAACTATCTGCGCCCAGAGGTTTCACCCAAGCAGATTATGATTTTGGATGATGATAACAAAACGTAGCCTATGTGTTAATCCAGGATATAAGCTATCCTGATACCAAATTTCATCCAAATACGTTCAGCCGTTTGATCTGAAGGAGTAACAAACATACACTTCTAAAGATAAAAGATAGATGGCACTAATCGGTTTTTATGCATTTTAAGACTTTTCTATGGATTGTCAGTTTTAATGTTTGGAGTTCTGCATCGCGCATGTACACGAAGTTTTCCACTTGTTAGGAGAGTATTCATTTTTCAGCTCTTATTGGCCTGTTTACCCATGTGGCTACACTTCTCTGATTTATAATATAAGTTTGATACGGGCAGGCGTGGTACAAATGTAGGAACCACCAAACGCAATACTTACTCGACTGGTCGCATAGTTGTATTAAAAGCCTACATGTCGTTCCTCTGATCGATGGGCGTCTTATAACTAAGTACTTTAGTATGGACAGGGTATTTTACCAAGGTCAACCCTTACTACGCCTAAAAAAATGGACTATATATTATTACTAGCATGCCCGCGGCTTTGCCCGCGTGGTTATTTCCTTATAAAATAGCCCAAATGTATTATTCCAGGATCAAAATTATATTTCTTTAAAATTCGTTCAGCTGTTAATTCGTTTTTTATCGATTGCTCTCCAGTCTCCATCTAATTATCAAATTAAGATACCAAGTACCTCAGTTTGTAAGTCAAACTCTAGTCTATCCAATAGTGTAAGCCGCATCGCAACCGGTTCAGTAGTTTTTACGTGATGCGTGAACAAACATACAGACAAACAAACACATTTTCACAAAACGATTTTTAAACATGTTATATTCTTGTTCATTAGCTTATTATAAGTACCAATTTTTAACCATTTTTTTTTATTTATCTTCTTTATACAGACTTTTTCGTTCTTATTGCTTTATTATAAGTACTAGCTGCGACCGCGGCTTCACAGGCGTTATCATTTCTCTAGGTAAAAAGTAGTCTATACCTCGGATCTGTCTCTCTATGTCCAGGACCTTATATACCAATATACCAACATTTGAGATACAAAGTACGCCAGTTTTTAAGTCCGACACTAAGCTACCCAACAGTGAAAACTGCATCGCAATCGGTCCAGCAGTTTTTACGTGATGCGTGAACAAACATACAGACAGACACGAATTTTAAAAATGTTATATATTTTTAATTATCTTATTTTAAGTACCCTAGACTTTTTTTTTTTAATTACCTTAATTGTACAGACTTTTTCATTCTTATTGCTTTATTATGAGTATAGAAGATAGATTATACCACATAGACAGTATAGTTATCTTCATTCCACACCCCTTGCTTATACATCAACTATCGCATCCGTCCCTATACAAGCATCATACATTGACGATGTTTACGTTCCATACTTCAAAGGCATCCATAATACCATGCATATCGCATGGCCCCAAGGAAGGCCTTTGCATGGCTTATAGCCCTCAGCACACAATGTCACTTATTTCCATAAGCCAAACAATTTACGAGTGCCCGCTTCATACGTTTTTTTAGTTAGCAGTACTCAAGTTTTGGAGTTTTATTAATAACTAGCTGTAACCACAGCTTCGCGTGGTCATTTCTCTAGGTTAAAAGTACTCTATGTTCTATTCCAAGACCTAAAATACCAATAATACTAAAATTTGATTAAAAATACAAACGTCAAAAAGTTTTTATCGATTGCTCGGCTTCTACTCATCGCTTTGAAATACCAAGTGCACCAGTTTTTAGGTCAAACCATAATAATAATGTAACCCGCATCGTAATCAGTTCAGTAGTTAAAACTGATGCGTGAACAAATAAACATTCAGACAAACAAAGAGATATGTTTTTTTTAATGTGGTTTTCTTGTTCAGTAGTTATTATCTTCGTTGTACAGACTTTTTTGTACGTATTGCTCTATTATAAGTAAGGATAGATAGATATAGACGATACATAGATATAGCGATGATATGAACTAGCCATTTCTATAATAGATTTAGTTTTTAGGTTTCCTAATGTCAGGATGAATAAAACGGATCCCTTATAGGATCACTCGTGTGTCTGTTCGTCTGTCTGTCACAGCCCATTTCCTCCAATTCAACTGGGCCAATTAAGTTGAAATTTCGTACTCATATAAATTTCTGTGATCCAAAGAAGGACATGTGGGCTTCCTAAATATAAAAAAAGCCTGCAATCTGTACCGTGTTATGTATGATGAAATTTAATTCGATATTTTTCTTAAATGTATGTGTTCAGCCCATGCAACAGCATGTATCTGTAGCACTAAATATGAAAATAATAAACTAATAAAACTTAAAACTAGGCATTATAAAATATGTCACAATTAAAACTTGTTATTCCTGCGACATGAGAAAAAAAAGCACGAACGAAATATAAATAGCAAGACAGCGAGCGATCGCGTGACCAAAGTACCTATAAACCAATAAGTGACGAGAACTGGCCATAGCTACCTACTATTACTTACCTATTTAGCACTAAGAAGTAATTCAGTCAGTCATAAGCCCGATTAAAGTATGAAGGAAAAACTGGAATCTTAGTATAGTTGTTGTTAACATAGGTACTACCTATTATTACTTACCTATTTAGCACTAAGAAGTAATTCAGTCAGTCATAAGCCCGATTAAAGTATGAAGGAAAAACTGGAATCTTAGTATACTTGTTGTTAACAAAGGTACTACCTACTATTACTTACCTATTTAGCACTAAGAAGTAATTCAGTCAGTCATAAGATCGATTAACATATGAAGGAAAAACTGAAATCTTAGTATAGTTGTTGTTATCAAAGGTATTACCTACTATTACGTACCTATTTAGCACTGAGAAGTAATTCAGTCAGTCATAAGCCCAATTAAAGTATGAAAGAAAAACTGAAATCTTAGTATAGTTGTTGTTATCAAAGGTACTACCTACTATTTAGCACTAAGAAGTAATTCAGTCAGTCATAAGCCCGATTAAAGTATGAAGGAAGAACTGGAATCTTAGTATAGTTGTTGTTATCAAAGGTACTACCTACTATTTAGCACTAAGAAGTAATTCAGTCCGTCATAAGCCCGATTAAAGTATGAAGAAAAAACTGGAATCTTAGTATAGTTGTTGTTATCAAAACCTATTTAGCACTAAGAAGTAATTCAGTCAGTCATAAGCAGTACCTATAAACCAATAAGTGACGAGAACTGGCCGTAGCTACCTACTATTACTTACCTATTTAGCACTAAGAAGTAATTCAGTCAGTCATAAGCCCGATTAAAGTATGAAGGAAAAACAGGAATCTTAGTTTAGTTGTTGTTATCAAAGGTACTACTACCTACTATTACTTACCTATTTAGCACTAAGAAGTAATTCAGTCAGTCATAAGCCCGATTAAAGTATGAAGGAAAAACTGGAATCTTAGTATAGTTGTTGTTATCACAAAGGTAAGAGATAAGCCACGCATCGTTTTCACCTGAACATTGCAAGAG
Organism: Alsophila aescularia; assembly: GCA_946251855.1. Classification (NCBI taxonomy): domain Eukaryota; kingdom Metazoa; phylum Arthropoda; class Insecta; order Lepidoptera; family Geometridae; genus Alsophila; species Alsophila aescularia. Next base: position 17,384,739 of record OX276383.1, on the reverse strand, counting down.
GGAGCAGGGCGGCAGATATGGATGGGTACAAATTTGATATCGCGCTCCTGGCGGAGCACCCGCGCCCGTGTGTCAAGTTAAGTGAAATATACATTTCATCTTAATTGTTTTGGGTCAGATATTTTTATTTTGTTAAATGATTGCTATATAACGATTCTGAACAATGGACCGAAAACATTCCTTAAAAAAAAAATTAAATAAAATTTCACCTTGTATATCATATGAAAAAGCTTGATGTGAGGGTCTCCAATTTTGTTCATTATAATGTTTCTATAATTCATTTTAGAGTTATTTAAGAAAAAAAAAAACGTTGACCATTTCCCCCCTGTCATCTCAGAAACAATTAAAAATAAAATGTAAAAAAGAAAAAAGAAGTCTATGGTCATAACATGGTAAATCTCAATATTGTAAGATAATATAATCATCGTACGAAACCCTCTCCACGCGAGTTCAACTTGTACTTGTCTGTTCTTTAGCAATATAATTTTATCACATAATATTCTCAAGTGACAGAATCCAGTACGCTGATGAATAAATTATGGTGTTAATAAGGAAGCTTCAAAGGTCTCTGTAATATAGCAACGAGAAAATTAAAATTAGACAGTTAAAGTTTGACCATGACATGGTTGCTGCACTCCGGGTTGGCTCCTGACTAGAGAACTCCGCAACGGTTAACAAGACAGGCACGAAATGTCGTGTACGCATTATATTATGTTATCCGGTTAGTAGTTTTACCATGACATGGTTGCTGCACTCCGGGTTGGCTCCTGAGTAGGGAACTCCTCAACGGTTAATAACACAGACACGAAATGTCGTATATGCATTATATTATGTTAGCCGGTTAGAAGTTTTACCATGACATGGTTGCTGCACTCCGGGTTGGCTCCTGAGTAGGGAACTCCTCAACGGCTAACAACACAGACACGAAATGTCGTGTACGCATTATATTTTATTATGCTAGCCGGTTAGAAGTTTTACCATGACATAGTTGCTGCACTCCGGGTTGGCTCCTGACTAGAGAACTCCTCAACGGTTACAACACAGACATGAAATGTCGTGTACGCATTAAATTATGCTAGCCGGTTAGAAGTTTTACTATGACATGGTTGCTGCACTACGGGTTGGCTCCTGACAAGAGAACTCCTCAACGGTTAATAACACAGACACGAAATGTCGTATATGCATTATATTATGTTAGCCGGTTAGAAGTTGTACCATGATAAGGTTGCTGCACTCCGGGTTGGCTCCTAACTAGGGAACTACTCAACGGTTAACTACACAGACACGAAATGTCGTGTATGCATTATATTATGTTAGCCGGTTAGAAGTTTTACCATGACATGGTTGCTGCACTCCGGGTTGGCTCCTGACTAGGGAACTCCTCAATGGTTAACAACACAGACACGAAATGCCGTGTACGCATTATATTTTATTATGCTAGCCGGTTAGAAGTTTTACCATGACATAGTTGCTGCACTTCGGGTTGGCTCCTGACTTGAGAACTCCTCAACGGTTAACAACACAGACATGAAATGTCGTTTTCGCATTATATTATGTTAGCCGGTTAGAAGTTTTACCATGACATGGTTGCTGCACTCCGGGTTGGCTCCTGACTAGGGAACTCCTCAATGGTTAACAACACAGACACGAAATGCCGTGTACGCATTATATTTTATTATGCTAGCCGGTTAGAAGTTTTACCATGACATAGTTGCTGCACTTCGGGTTGGCTCCTGACTTGAGAACTCCTCAACGGTTAACAACACAGACATGAAATGTCGTTTTCGCATTAAATTATGCTAGCCGGTTAGAAGTTTTACCATGACATGGTTGCTGCACTCCGGGTTGGCTCCTGACTAGGGAACTGCTCAACGGTTAACAACACAGACACGAAATGTCATGTACGCATTATTTTATGCTAGCCGGTTAGAAGTTTTACCATGATATGGTTGCTGCACTCCGGGTTGGCTCCTGACTAGGGAACTCCTCAACGGTTAACAACACAGACACGAAATATCGTGTATGCATTATATTATGTTAGCCGGTTAGAAGTTTTACCATGACATGGTTGCTGCACTCCGGGTTGGTTCCTGACTAGGGAACTCCTCAACGGTTAACAACACAGACACGAAATGTCGTGTACGCATTATATTATGCTAGCCGGTTAGAAGTTTTACCATGACATGGTTGCTGCACTCCTGGTTAGCTCCTGACTAGGGAACTCATCAACGGTTAACAACACAGACATGAAATGTCATGTACGCATTATATTATGCTACCCGGTTAGAAGTTTTACTATGACATGGTTGCTGCACTCCGAGTTGGCTCCTGACTAGAGAACTCCTCAACGGTTAACAACACAGACACGAAATGTCATGTACGCATTATTTTATGCTAGCCGGTTAGAAGTTTTACCATGACATGGTTACTGCACTCCGGGTTGGCTCCTGACTAGGGAACTCCTCAACGGTTAACAACACAGGCACGAAACGTCGTGTAAGCATTAAATTATGTTAGCCAGTTAGAAATTGTACTATGACATGGTTGCTGCACTCTGAATTGGCTCCTGACTAGGGAACTCCTCAACGGTTAACAGCACAGACACGTTTTTTTTGCACGCATGATATTATGCTAGCCGGTTTGAAGTTTTACTATAACATGGTTGCTGCTCTCTGGGTTGGTTCCTGATTAGGGAACTCCTCAATGGTTAACAGCATACACACGTTTTTTTTGTACGCATTATATTATGCTAGCCAGTTTGAAGTTTTACTATGACATGGTTGCTGCTCTCTGGGTTGGCTCCTGATTAGGGAATTCCTTAATGGTTAACAGCACATACACTTTTTTTTTGTACGCATTATATTATGTTAGCCAGTTTGAAGTTTTACTATGACATGTTTGCTGCAATCTGGGTTGGCTCCTGACTAGGGAACTCCTCGAGGGTTAACAGCATAGACACGAAATGTTGTATACGCAATGAATAAAACCAATACAATTTAGCTACGCTCAACATTTATTTGATTGTTATCTCATCTCACTAATGACCGATTTCTATATCTTAAAACGAACCGTTTTCACTTACTGTCCGTAGACTTTTGACATAAGCGCCATACAAAAAACGACAAAAAGTAACGAGATGTTGGAAAAACGACTCGTTTATTTTTTATAGGAATGGGGGGTAATTCTTTCAGAAACTGCAATTCTGCAGAAATGCAAACTGCAAACGTAGGATATGACATTGCGTGTAGTTTAGATACTGACACCATTTTATGCTGCGCTATTTTCACGCTAACTCCTTATCAGGTTCCTACTTTATTTGGGCCTCTTGTGACCCAAAGAGATTTATGAAATGCGTGAAGAGTGAGAATTTAGATTACATTTTTACATTTCATGGAAGATTTAAAAGGGTAGCCGTGGGCTGGTACGGAATACTTTCTGAATACAGAGGTATTTTTTAAAAGCTTTTATTTAACTTCACTTGTATGTATCTATTATGTAATCCGTGTATCTATGTTTATATGTATTTTGTCTATCCTGGAATCTTGTAATTAAAATCTCGAGTATTTTCCGATTAGAAAAACCGACAGAAAGCAAAAAAAAAAAACTTTATAACTTAAAAACGTAATAAAGTGACGTTCATTAAAAAAACACGTTTTTTTTTTATTTATGCTTATTTTAGAATATATTTATACGATATATTAGAACAAAAAAGGTGGACACGGTGATAAAAATACGATATAAGCACAGCACTTTAGGTGCTAACATAGTTCAGGCCAGCCACAGTCTCGAAAATGTTATACTATTCATAAAAGGGTGATGTGTTCATTTCTTTGTCATTCTATTGTCAGATACATGTTTTGATTATCCCTAGACGAGGAGATATCAATTAAAAAATCGAATCACTAATATTTGCTGATAGAGAATGGAAGATTGATGCGTGGATTTGAACTATATGATCAACCATATAACAGTGTATACGGGGATAGTCCAATCCAGGTACTGAATCTGGTAATGGTTGTTTTCCATTGTCCTAATCTAAGTCAATACTTGAATGATCTAACAAATACCTGAGGTGATCCACCAGAGAACCAAGATAACCTACATAGCTCGTATAAAGCAAGCTGAAGTGGCAATAGTCCGGTCCCATCTCTCGAAAATCCGACAACCGTTGGGGTAAACGAGTTCTAAAGTGGAAACCGAGTTTATGCAAGCGTAGATACGTAGGATTACGTAGTATTTGTATACTCTTTGGTGTAGGACGTCCACCAGTCAGATGGAGCAACGACTTGCGAGAGGTTAGGAGGTGCTCGGGTCCGGGTATAAATTGTACACTTATAAGAGAGGTCTACATACGTGGACGATAACTACAGCAGTAGAAGGATAAAACCTGATGATGATGATGATGTATAATCTAAATAAAATATGATCAAATCTAAATGATCATATTTTAGTCACATGGGCTCTTATACAGCTAAGGGCTCTCCTCTAAGTTAATTGACTCTATTATCAGGTTCGGAACACAACTATTCGAGGAAGATTTTCAGGAGTAACTGTTATTCTTATAATCCATCCATACCAATATATAAAAGTGAAACGTTGTCTGATTGTTTGTTTGTTTGGGGAGCTTTCACGCGATAACGACTGGACGAATTTTGATGAAATTTGAAATGGAGATAGCTTATACCCTAGAATAAAACAAAGGATACTTTTTATCCCGGAAAATTTAAATTTTCCACGGGAAAACTGAAAAATGTTGATAACTCGCTGTAAGGAACGGTTGCCATGGACACGAAATAACAAATCTGTCAAAAAACATCAAGAGCATTGGTGCAATACCTACTTTTGCATTGGTTTTTAATGTCTTAGAAGAACATACGATGCTTTTTTTCGCAATAAACAGTAGTCCGCGCGTAGGAAGTCGCAGGCGGGAAAGCTAGTATGTTAGAATCAATAACCAGACCGCCCATTGTGGCACTTTATTATTTTTGTTTTTTTAGTTGTAAGATTGTTATTTGTGTGGTTCAATAAAGAGTTATCTATCAAGACATAAGTACTGAATACTAAAAACCAAGTACGGTCAGGTAAAAATTGCTTTTGATACTCTTGCAAAGAAGACGAATCAATTGATACCTCGCTTGTCAAAATTGAACCAAGTTTTTAGTTTGAACACATAACCCGTCCTTTGCTTCGCCCTAGGTGGGTAGTAAAATAGCCTATGATACATTGATACCTCGCTTGTCAAAATAGGACCAATATGGGCTATGGTGGTACATTCACATATATTCATACTAATGTTAATTTCATAACCCTTCCCTTACTTTACCGTACTCGGGTAAAAAACTATTTGACTTTTTTTTGTATAATGTTCTATATAGGTACTTTTGGTCCTGGATATTTCTTCCTCGGAAAAATGACCACGCTGGCAAAGCCGCGGGCACAGCTAGTATATTATAATAAACTACAATTGCGCAAAATCGAAACAATAACTCAATTTACGAATACATAGATAAAAGTAATTTTATATCAGTTTTATGTTTCAAATCTGTCTGTTAGGCACCATTTATTTTTCAAAGCTGCCGGAGATCTCTGAATATTCATTCAATAACAAATTAACGGATTTGTCTATAATTTTATGAACATCGAAGCTATTTTGATATTTTAATAGCAATCCATGTCGAAATCAATGTACGAATAACTGAAAATACTGGAAACGTGGGCAGATTAATAAAGTTGCTGTTTAAATTCTTCTCACGGATACGTTCTATTATTATTGCCTCTTTTGCATGCAAACATTGGAAACAGTGAAGTAGAAAAGATGAAGTTGAGTAGGAAAATACACAAATACTACTTATATTATATCTATACTTATAATAAAACAGTAATAATAAAGAAGTCTGTACAATGAATAAATAAAAAAGGTCTAGGGGACTTAAAATCAGCTATGTACTGAAAAGAATAAACCATTTTTTAAATGGTGTCTGTCTGTTCTCGCATCACGTTAAAATACAGGACCGATTTCAATTCGGTTTCTACCGGATAGCTTAGATTTAGACTTAAAAACTGGGATACAATAGCTCAGGTTTTGCAATCTGGTGTATCTTGTATTTCAATCTGACGAGTAGATAAAAGCCGAGGTAATCAATAAAAACTGGCTGACCAAATTGTAATCTAATTTAGTATATTGGTATCTTAGGACCTAGAATAATACTTAGGATACTTTTAACCCAGATAAATTACATTGCGGGCAAAGCCGCTGGCACAGCTAGTGTTTAAATAAATCAGCACTAGTTAGAGCTCGAAGGATCGTTTTTGTATTATTATAATAAACTAGCGACCAGTCCCGGCTTCACACGGGTAGAAATATAAAGAAAGATAACATTTGTAGGTACTTTATTTGGACAAATAGAACAACAATAGTTTCTTACACAGAATATGTTTATAGGTTTTATACTCACTTACCATTTTGGCTATAGTATTATTCTGTTTAACGCAAGGGGGTTGAATTACGGTTATTGTTAAAAGGTTTAACGCCAGTAAGCGTAATTCAACCTCCTTTGGTTTCCTCCGTCAATGATTATTACATGTTCTGTGATTTCGTTTCCATGGCAACGTTCCATATACAAATACCCGTATCTCCTTCTTATTTTGTGATACAAATTATTCGAGATTTTTTGCAAAATTTGATACCTCTGGTTAAATCATTGTAATATTTGAAGCAAAATCAAATTTTTTGAAAAATAAAATACTGCTAGTGTCACTCCCTGAAAAATTAGCTTTCATTAAGAGAAATAATTTTTATAATCGAAACTGTATTTTTTGAGTTTATCCATTACAAACAAACAATCAAATCTTTCCTCTTTATAATATTAGTGTAAACAAACAAACAAACAAACAAACAAACAAACAAACAAACAATCAATCAAACCTTTCCTCTTTATATTAGTGTAGATAAATAAAAGCGAATTAATGTAACAATTACAAAGTAGTTAACAATGAAACAATGTAATTAATTGTTGCCCAAATTAAATAAATGAAAATACATTGAATAGCTAATAATTATTTTTACTATGTACTTTTTCATATCGTGAGTAAGCTCATCCCTGTCAAGGAAAATCACTAAAATAATGAAATATTTTCAGATTTCGCAAATAAAACAGTTTTCGTTCTTAAAATGAGTCTCAGAGAAATCTAAACATAATAAACATGAATGTTTATGTTTCTGGCGTCACGGGTTTGAAATAAATATACAAAAAATTGTCACAAATAGTTGATAGAGTTGTTAGAAAAGACGTGACATAGAAATTTACTGAACTGGCTCTGTGACTATTTTTGTAAGCCAAAAGGTCGATGTGAGAACGGTGGCCCAAGATCAAAGTATTTTTATCGTTCTAAAATCCGCTACTACACCTAAATATAATGGATATAATCTGACGCTTTTTTTAAAAGCCTTATTTTAACTTCACTTGTATGTATGTATGTATTGATAAATCTATGTATCTATGTATCTACGCATTTTGTCCTGGAATCTTGCAATTCAAATTTCAAGCACTTTCCGATTAGCTATCCAGCTGAAACTTTCAGGGTAGCTCACAAACCGAAGACAAAGCAATAAAAAATAAACAAGAAAAGAAGAAAAAAAACTTAAAATGTAAAAAGTGAAAATGAAACAAAAAAAAAACGAATATATGAAAAACGTGAAAATGAAACAAAAAGTATTAAAAAATATATATTAAACTCATTACAAAAAAACGTCTTAAAAGCTTTATTTAAATTAAATTTTGAAATTATACATATGGCAAGAAAGGACTCGAGACTTTTCGAAACATGAAATCGGATAATTTTTGTAAGGGAGGTACTTACAAAAAATACAATAATATAGTTCCAGTTTGCATCCTAATTATATTATTTTGCAAACAATCAAGGAATAATGTTTTTAAGTACTATACTTATATGCAATGGCTTGCTCAAAATGGCTTTAACGTTTTTGAGCTTTGTGATGGCAAATATAGGTACAACATTTTCGTATTTAGAATCCATCTTCTATCTATAAATAAAGCAATAGGTACGATAAAATCTGTACAAAGGAGATAATTGAAAAAAATATATGTCTATGGTACTTAAAATAAGGCACTGAACAAGAATATTACTTTTTTTATCGTGTCTATCTGTTTGTATGTCTGTTTGTCTGTATGTTTCTTCGCGCATCACTTAAAAAACTACTGGACCGATTGCAATGCAGTTTTCCTATAGGATAGCTTAGGGTTCAACTTCGATCAAATGAGAAGGAACGGAGCAGTTGATAAAAACTTTTAGACAGCTGAAGGAATTTTGAACAAATGTTAGTATATTGGTATTTTAGGTCCTGAAATAGCATAATTATATAGTAGAAATTACCACGCTGCGAAGCCGCGGGTACTGCTAGTATTTTGTATATTTTGATATAAGGTAAACGCGCACTCTAATGATTATGATGTAAAACAGATCTGCGGCGTGATTCAACAAAAATCTTTTTCTGAACACTAATATTATTTTAATAATCAATTAGGGTTTATGAAATTTGATGATAGAACATGAATAGATAGATAACGTAAATATATAAATATTAATAGATTCAAATATTTTCCCATTGTTAAAAAAAATATATATAGGGACTCAGATTATGTTTTACTACAGAGATAGTTTAATGGGGTACTCTATGTTTTAAATAGGAATACAGTTACTGGTGTAGAGTGGAAATTTTTACGCAAAAACAAAATCATAGTTTGTGTGTGTCACACACAAACTACCCTTTTTTCCAAGCCTTTAGAGTCGGTGACAGCACTCCCTGCCCCCAACATAACAAGTGCCAACCGAAAAACATTCTTCAAGTCCCAAATACGCTGACAGATCCTTTCTCTTGTATTGAAGGGGTACCATTGACCGCCGCGCTCGAGCTTCGAGTGGCGATCGACCTAGTTACATAAGTCTGGGCGTGCTAGTTCTTCGGTAATGATTTGTTTTTTGTCACGTGTTTACTGATCCTTTTATGACATGCACCGGGTTATGTCTGTTTTTAGTGGTCATTAGAGAAAGATGTCTTGTGAAAACTTATGAAAATCAGTGATTTTGTTATTTCAAATAGTGTGTTGCGAACTCTCACGTAGGTGCAGGGTCCCAGTTACAGATAAAATGAGACTTAGTTGAGCTCAGGATAGGAGGACAAAACGGAAACGCACTTGTTGACAATTTAGTTTATTATCACAGCAAACAAGGATGGTACAGAATATATAGTTTTGTAAACCCGGTTATAAATGTTGGCTATCGGAGCCGTAATAAACTTGTTGTGCTACTTAATAACTTTTAACACTTATATGAGAGCTTCTTGCTTCGACAGCTACTGTGAACGGGAACTTTGACGATAATACACCCCGATTTTAGAAAGTATGTGTATTTATACAAAACGTAAAACAGTCGAAGCTCTCCCATTGGGTGATTCATTTTATTTTATTCGTGGCATACGTGCGCCTTATTGTTCTAGGGTATAACTTTTCCACGCTCGAAAACAGGCACAAAAAATAGACCCAGAAGTATGTTACGGTCGTACTTTGAATCCGCACCTTAAAAACTCACACAAAAACGGTACCTGAACTTTAGGCAGCTTACTAAAATGTTGTCCCATTTCACGACATTTCTATGTGTGACTCATTGTAAATCTACACCTTTGACTGATTTTAGAAGAGCTTCTCCCATTGAGCCTCTTCTCACTCTTACTGTCTGTATTTCTTATTACCTTTACCGATTACCATTAAAGATGACCTTTAGATCAGCTCAGGTTTGCCCCGCGTTGCAAACCAGTATCCTTACAAAACGGAGCTCTTTCTGAGCCAACTTGTATCGATATCCATGCAACCACAGAGAACTTCAGTCTCTCAGTGGCTGCACCATGCAGCCACAGAGAGACTGAAGTTCTATGTGGTCCATTCATTTACCTAAAGAGGTACGCGGCCATTCCGTTGTGACGAGGTCAAAACCTCTTTCATAATAATACTCTTTTGATCTCTTAATTCTTTCATAATCCATTTCTTTTCATTTTGATAGTTGGCCATGATTCATTCTAAATACAAATATCCTGTCATTCGATATATTGATTTTTTGGAAAAACCAAATTATTACTATAAAATACTTATATAAGTTTATTGAAAATATATATGAGACTTGTAAATATATTTAAGAATACCTTCATAAGGCGTTTATAATCATCTCCTCCTGTTCCTGTGCTCCTAATAATAATTGTTCCTGTAATTCTGTTGTCCACTGAGGCTTGGTCCCTGGGCCGGTGGAGCAAGCCCAAACCCTGGGACCGCCTCGTGACACTGGCGCCCAACGTGGGGCATATAATGTCAATAATATAATGTCACATATAATGTCAATATAATAAATAAATCACATATAATGTCACCTTGGTTAAATTCAAGGTGTTGATGATGTTTATTATAATATTTTGCGTTAGTTTCATGAGCGCCAAATAAACGTGCTTGAACTTCAGCAAATAAAGGGCTTAACTGACCTATGTTGTCAGCGTACTCATCGCGTGGAGCAAAAATCAATTCTTCAGTTAGATCCGACGCATTATATACAGAACCACACGTTACAAGTTCGCGACCAAATACTAAGAAAGCTGGTGTGAATTTAGTAGTTTCATTAATAGCTGAATTTATGGCAATTTGGATTTGATTTAAATATAAATCCCACGTACGATGGTCATTATCAACAAAAGAAGCAACTGCTGTTATAATTGTTTTGTCGTAAAGTTCAACAGTATTGACTTGACCTGTATCAATACAGTGTTCAATAAGGTTTGTTCTTCCTAAAGGAAGTACGTCGGTAGAAATATTACGAAATTGTTCTACGACTGCATTAGCAAGAATCAATTGTGTATCTGTAAGTCTGTCATAAGACTGTAAGTAAGTATCATTATTATTGATGATAAACATGGGAGTATCTGAACTCTTGAGCATACTGACCGTATTAAGTATGTCTGGAGCCAGCTTAAAAGTTTTCCAGAAGTCGATATCTAATATGAAAGGTTGAGTAACAGCGGGTATTATATGGGCAGTAATTATAGCAAACTTATTTTTAAATAAAGATCGAAGCTTAATAGTACCAATTGAATTGATTGTTTGACCATTAGCAACAGAACCTTTGATAATTTGGTCACGTTGTAGTCCTAAACCATGTTCAAGTAATAATTTATGTGAGTTATTACCTAAAATTGTAATGGCACTGCCACTATCCAGCAAACCGTTAAGGGTTAAATTCCCAACATTTACTCTAAGGTATGAACGTTCAGTGTCCGATGTATTATTAAAGAGGAACGTAGAAACGTTGTATGTTTTGAAAAATATTGAAATAGTTTTAAGCCAATTGTTCCAATCATTTTGATCAAAGTTATTGTTAGTATTACAATTTTGTGTTTCTAGTTCCTCTCTAATTAGTTTTTTGAATTTTTTGTACATACAGGGCAATTGGTAAAAATTACGTCTTTTTTACCGCAACGAAAACAAACTTTATGTCTGTAGGGACATTGACATAAAGCATGACTGTCGTTTCGACAGCGAGGGCAAAATATAAGTAGTGCAGGTTTCTTAGAATCTGCAGCAATTGAATGTACAGGGTAAGGTTGAGGATAAGGGTGTGTTTGAACAAGTGGTTGTTGCAAGGTATTGTACGGATAATGTGGTATGTTAGGTGTAGCAGTAACTTTGTGTTGGGTAATAGAAGTCGAAGGCTTCGCTAAGTCTTGTAATGTAGAAGGAGTATCAGAGTTGGACATTCCAATGCAACTTTCGTACCATTTGCAAGATTTAAATAATGTTGCGACCGAATCAAGATCGTCTGATGACAACCTTTGACCAAATTCAGGTCGTAAATTACGCCTAAGAATATCAATCTTGGCTTTTTCTGAAATAGGCTCACGTAATTTTGCAAATAATGATTCTAATTCGGTAAAATAACAAATCACACGCTCAGTTGTTTTTTGTTTGCGAGCATCTATGATTTTCCGTAGTTTATAGTCGTAGTCTGTAATTTCAAATTCATTTAGTAATGTAATTTTAAAAGATTCCCAATCCGGGATTGTTTGTTTGTGAGCTCGAAACCAATCTAAAGGAGTTCCTTTCAGAATATCGTATATGTGATTGTATAGTTCAGTACGTGAAATATTTCGAGCGACTGCGAATTCCTCTACTTTTTCAATAAAATCTTTTGGGCAACTATCCCCCTTGTAAATAAACCGTTTAATTTCGTGACTTGATCTGTTGATCGAAATATTTTGTAGCTTTTGTGTCAGTAGGTTAAAATATGGTAATTGAGTTTGTTGTTCTGGAAAATGATCGTGTGTATTTTCTGTAGAAGAGCAGCTAGGATTTTCTAATGTTTCGAAACATTTTTGTAAATCGAAGAAACTCTCTGAAACATTTTTAAATGTTTCTAGTTGTACTGTCGTAAGTTCGGTGGTAATATCCATGTTATTTAATCTATTTTTAATGTGCAGAATATAGGACGCATTCTTCTCCTTTCGTACCGGGTAAGCTATTAAACGTGCAGAAATAATGGTTAGACATTTTTGAATTTCGGCTATATCCTGTTCAAATGTATACGGACTTTGAAAATCTTGTGTATTCGAGCTGTCAAGTAAGGTCGATAACCTTGAACGTAAATTTTCTGCAGTATCTGTTGTATGAACTTCAGCATTTCTACATTTTAATTCATAGATCAATTCTGGTTTATTTAGATGCGCAGGGTCCATTTTTATTTAATATGAGACCAGCAAATAACTGGTTTATTTAGATGCGCAGGGTCCATTTTTATTTAATATGAGACCAGCAAATAAAGCTAAGTTTTGACTTTGTAGGTAACGTGCGTTTAGTGCGTTTAGTGCGTTAGTAACGCTTTAAAAATATATAAAAAAAATAGCTTTAATGTAACTACGCGTTAATGCGTCACGCATAATAACGCGTCAAAGTTTAGAGTAATTCGGAACTAGGTAGGCCGATAGTGAAATTCGGTATAAAGTACGTATTAATGAAAATGTCTTACTTACATGAATGACTGGAATGCAAATATAAAATACACTTGAGTATAAAAAAACTGTTCTGGGTTTGCCAAATATTTCTATTCCAAATTTAAATCAAGATGGCCTAGTGCCTTTTAGAATTTTGTGGTACGACTTAAAAATTGAACACTGATTAACAAATTAAAACACACTGATTAAAAAAAACACGGAGAAATCAGGAACTTGTAGGCAGGTTGAGCAGGGCTGGGTACGGGACGTTGAGGGCGCCAGTGTCACGAGGCGGTCCCAGGGTTTGGGCTTGCTCCACCAGCCCAGGGACCAAGCCTCAGTGGACAACAGAATTACAGGAACAATTATTATTAGGAGCACAGGAACAGGAGGAGATGATTATAAACGCCTTATGAAGGTATTCTTATATATATTTACAAGTCTCATATATATTTTCAATAAACTTATATAAGTATTTTATAGTAATAATTTGGTTTTTCCAAAAAATCAATATATCGAATGACAGGATATTTGTATTTAGAATGAATCATGGCCAACTATCAAAATGAAAAGAAATGGATTATGAAAGAATTAAGAGATCAAAAGAGTATTATTATGAAAGAGGTTTTGACCTCGTCACACCGTATGCTATAGTCGTCATAAAGGATGGCACGTAAATCCTAAACTACGTTTGCCTGTCTTCTGAGCCTATACAAAATAATTTATAACTCGCTTACGCGTTAACCTACCAATATGCCGATTGGTGCAAAATGTACATTACACCTAAGCCCATTATCGTGTGTTGCTATTTACTGCCTACCCATTCACATATTTATGTAGGCTTCAGTTGCGCTCTTTTACAAACTTAAATTGTTATGATTCTATACATGACTTACTTATAGTTATACCTAAATCTACTTATAGCTATAGCTCGGTTAGTTATTGCACTCGTTAACATAGTGTGTTCGCTCTCGGACCATATCTCACTAATCACACTATCACACTGTTATTATAGCCATGTGGAGCCACTGTCGAAACAGGCCAATCAGAGCTTCATCATATCAGGCTTTAGAAGTCCACTGCTGAACATAGGCCTCCCCCAAAGAGCGCCATGACGAGCGATCTTGTGCCACCTCCATCCATCGACTTCCTGCGATGTCGTTGGTCCATCGTGTGGCCCCCCACACGTGTGGTCTCCCTATACTTCAATTGCTTGTTTGTGGTCGCCATTCGCTTTGTCCTCCAGCAGTTGTCAGTTCTGCGAACTATATGGCCTGCCCATTGCCACTTTAACTTGCAAACTCTGAGAGCTATGTCAATAACTTTGATTCCTCTACGGATTTCCTCGTTACGGATCTTATCTCGGAGTGAAACTCCGACTGAACCGTGAAACTATTGCACGCTGCTCGATTTTGAGTTTATGTATGAGACCAATAGTTAGCGACCACGTCTCGGTGCCGTATGTCATCATTGGCAACACGCACTGATTATAAACTTTAATCTTGAGGCTCTGCGGTATCTGTGACGAGAAGATATGGCGTAATTTCCTGAACGCTTCCCATCCGAGTTGGATTCGTCCGTTGACCTCTTTGTCGAAGTTGGATCTTCCCAGTTGGATCGTCTGACCCAAGTAGACAAAGTGATCAACAGCTTCGATAAACCGGCATGGTTGCGACATGGGCATTTAACATTAAATTCGTTTTACCCATGTTCATTTTAAGACCCACCTGTTGGAATCGGTCCTGTTGGACCTGTTGTTTATCTGTTGTTTTCCACGCGGCGAGAGACCCGATTTTTCCAAACGCTGTCTCAGAACGTGTCCATCCAAACGCGTGACAGCGTGTTAAAAACCTGTTTTAAATACGTTATTTTAACTGGTCCAGCTTAAATTGACGTAAGTTTAGAATAGATGTCAGAGGCAAAAATAATTTGTTACAAAGTCGACAAGGTTTAAATTACATTTGAAGCAATTTAGTCTAGTTTAGCTTAAGGAGTAAAATATCTGAATTGCTGCCACTGTCTCTTTTTACGCATTTGAGTTTTTTTTTTCTTATTCAATTTTTTGCATTGTCGTTGATTTGAGAGGTACCCTGAATGTTTAAGCAGGATAGCTAATCGGGAAGTGCTCGAAATTTAAGTCACAAGATTTCAGGACATACAGAAATGCATAGATATAAAAGATTTAATAATAATAAAATATGAATACCCTCTTATCGAGCGGATAACTTTGTATGCGAGATGTAGAACTCCATACAGTAGCACTGACAGTCGATACAAAACGACATATAATGTATAAAAACCGATTAGTGCCATAGATCTTTTATGTTTAGATGTGTGAGTATGTATGTTTGTTACTCCTTTACGCTCAAACTGCTGAACGGATGATGAAATTTGGTACCAGGATAGTTTATATCCTGGATTAACATGCTACTTTTCATCATCATCATCATCATCCATTATCATAATCCACGCATGTGAAACCGCGGAGCACAGCTTGTAGGTAATAAGGGAACGACGGCCTCGAAACTAGATGATCCATGGTCTATTATATTTGAATAGCTATTTTGAATCACCCCCAAATGTATTTCAGAAATGTTCAAGAGCGTTTAAGATTGGAACATTTTCTAAATGCCTTCTATTCCATGAAAAACTTTTGATCTATCGCGGGCCCGATTCCAGGGTGCAGATTGTCGCTACGTCAAGCCGGCAGATTGATCGATACGCTTGCCTAAACGTGGTCTCCACTCTAACCTCATCTACTTCATTGGTTATCGATTCTTCTACAGTTGTGACAACCCTCTTTGCTCAGATTCATCATCGTTGTCGTTGTCATCGTCATCATCATAAGCGCCTTATCCGGCCTTATCAGTCTATTCATCCAGCCTATGCCAAGACATATGTCCAACAGTGGACTAGTGAAGGCTGTTGATGATGATCAGCATATTCACATTACTTTTGAGACTCAGGTTTTCTCTGGCCATTTTCCACTACGCTATTGAAGTGCGATTTGGTGACCGGTCACCATCTATCTATCTATCTATACTATAATAAAACTGTAACTAGGCTAAATCTGTATAATATCTGTATATTTTTTGTCTTTCTGTCTGCCTGTCTCTTTGAACACGCATCACGCTGAAACTACCAGATGGATTTTGATGCAACTGGAAACAATCATAGCTTATGTTACTGATTAACATTTAGAATATTTTTTATCCCGAAAAAAAAATGGTTCCCGCAGGATAGGGGTTGAAAGTTATTTCAAAGAACACATGTCACGCTGAAACTACCGGATGGATTTTGATGTTACTTAGCACAGTTAAAGTTTGTATTATGTGTTAAAATCAATGATACTTTTTATCAAGAAAAAATAAGGGATTCTTGCGGGATAAGAGTCTAAAGTTATGTTAATTTGAAAAGAATAAAAATAGTACATCCGTTTATAAAATGACACTGTAAATTCGGCGTTCATGCCACAAAGCCCAGTGGCTCAGTGGAAGCGACTCTGGTCTGCAACCCAGAGGCCCACGGATCGAATTCACGCTCTTCTATAAATGTTTTGCCTCAATATCTATAAGCATTTACATATTTTATGCGTTATTTTTACATTTTCTTCGATAGTTTTAAGTCTTCTGTAATTTCCTTAAGTCTTCTGTAATTTATAAAACTTATGCACGAAAATCGCGAAATACCAAATGCTAGACGATTCCAATGTTTTAAATCATCACAGTCACAATAATTCCACTTCTGATTATTTAGAAAAAGCTCAAAAACAGAAAACAATTATGTCAATTTACTTTGTAATATTTTATGACTTTGTAAATTTGTTAGTTTTACCTAAAGTGCATGTTTTATTTACAATCCCTCATAAAAAGCGCCCTCTTTCAGCTGTTTGTATTGGTAACCAAATTACTTGCTGTTTTACATGTTGTGCTTACAGAACTGTCACAGCTGTGCGGTCGTCCGCGCAACCACGGGTTCTTTTGTGATGCACTAACTAAAGTGAGGGCCGACGTCGTTGTGTATTTCGAAAATATACTAATGTATATTTTCGAAATACGTAGTGACGTGAGCACACAACGCTCTTGACGTCAGATACCGTATTGGTATCGAGCATGTTTTAAAATCCAGAAAGCGAAAAATGTATTTTTTGAAAGTATACCGTAAAGGTATACATCCGAACATTTATGACGTCACTGGCCGAGCTGAGATTGGGTATAGGTAGTTTCAAATTTAAGAGTTTGGGCGGCGTATTTTTAAAATATTCCTCCACATAACTCTATTGCAACACAGATAAATTCCTGTCAACAGCCTTCAGTAGCGTCCCGACATGACCGTGATTGGTTAGAAAACGAAGACTCGCTAAGCTTCGCTACGCTTTGCTACGCTTCGCTCCCACCTTCGTCTTCGAACCTATCACGGACATGTCGGGTCGCTACTGAAGGTCTGTATGTAAGTTTGTTCGCGCATCAAGTAAAAACTACTAAATCGATTGCGATGTAGTTTTCACTATTGGATAGCTTAGGGTTTGAATTAAAAACTGGGATACTTAGTATCTTAATCTGATTATTAAATGCCAAGCAATCGATAAAAAACTGTTTGAGGCTGAACAAATTTTGAACAATTGTACTTTGTAGGTACTTTTGGTCCTGGAATAACACGTATGAGTTACTTTTAAATTAAATGACCACGCGGGCAAAGCCACGGATACAGAAAATTAAAACATATACTCATAAAATGCCTATTATTCAAATAAGCTTGGCCCTATTTGAATAAAATCTACATGTTATAACAAAAAAATATGTTACTCGGCAAACCTTCGGGCTTGTCATTTTAATCGCTATTTATGGAAAAGGATATTTTCAAATTGTGTCGCAGCTGACTAGAACAGACATGTTATGCATAACTGATGATTTTAATTTCACAGATTTTTTATAGGTTACTAGCTGCGCCTCGCGGTTTCACCCACGTGAGGGATAATGATGATGATGATGAAAAGTATCACATGTGTTATTCCAAGTTATAAGGTCTCCATTAAAAAAATCATCAAAATCCGTTCAGCCGTTTGAGAATAAAGTATGATGATGATGATGATGATGAAAGTATCCTACGTGTTATTCCAGGGTAAACTATCTCCGTTCCAAATTTCATCAAAATCCATTCTGACATTTAAGCGTGAAGGATGATGATGATGATAAAAGTATCCTATGTTTTATTCCAGGGTGTAAGTTATTTCCATTCCAAATTTCACCAAAATCTGTTCAGCCGTTAGAGTGAAGTATGGTGATGATGATGATTATGAAAAGTATCCTATGTGTTATTCCAGGGTATAAGCTATCTTTAATCCAAATTTCATCAAAATCCTTTCAGCTGCTTGAGCGTGAAGGATGATGATGATGACGATAAAAATTATCTTATGTGTTATTCAAGGGTATAAGCTATCTCCATTCCAAAGGTCATCAAAATTCGTTAAGCCGTTTGAGAGTGAAGTATGATGATGAAAAGTATCCTTTGTGTTTGTTATTCCAAGGTATAAGCTATCTCCATTCCAAATTTCATCAAAATCCGTCCAGCCGTTATCGCTTTAAAACTCTCCAAACAAACAAACAAAGATACAAACAAAGAAGCAAACAAACAGACAACGTTCATCTTTTATATATTGATATGGATTCTAAGTTGATGGTTATCTCATCAAGTGATAAGAAACGATGTGGTTAAGAAGCCTAAATGGCCTTAATGGGACTGGTTCTCAATGACAGTTGCTGGAACGCACTGAAGTGAGATTGAGATAGTTTTGAACCTTACAAGAAAGGACCTAATGTTTTAAATAAATAAAAGCTTTTTTAATTGTTAGGGAACTAACGGCGTGGCTCCTGCCCGACCAAAAGCAATCATCGCTTCATTCCAAAAATATTATAATAAAATCTAGCCATCTGGTTTGATCCTCTTATTTTTTCATAGTAGCCATCTGGCAACTACGAAGATACTTCTAATGAGAAACCATTAGTGAAAACACACAATCTATTTCTAGTTTTACAATAATTATTATTATATATCTCAATCTATTTTTAGCGTGTTTACTATCTTCGACCACAATTATTATTATTATAATCACTTTTACCACAGTAAGATACTGTCTAACGCTATTCTTAGACCAAGAAAAAAGTTTCCCGAGTTTCTTTCGTACGCAATAAATGAGAACGATGGTAGCCGAACGATAAAATAGCGCGTGTTAGAATCTAACGATTCCAGATTCGGTCCTCGACTTTTCTAAGTTATGTGCGTACTTCCATCCCTCCGTGCATCGGAGGTAACGGTAAGCGGTCGGCCCCAGCTGTTATGGATTTATAGAAGACAATAAGTCAAGTCAGTGGCCCTTGGATGGCTTTACTTTATATGACAAGCAAGCAAACGTTGGTCATATAACAAGGCCACAAAAGAGTTTTCAGTCGAAGGCTCTATAGGCAACACTGCAATTTAAATGGGCAGATTTTATTATGTAACCTTCAGAAAAACGACCTGGTTGTCTCGTTACTGTGTTATAAAATACATTTCACTGTGTTCATTAGTGGTTGTGGCTTTTCCGAACAATGGTGGAAGAGTCCAGTCAGAACAGGTTAAAAAATATGATATACAAACCTAATTAAATGGATCAGGAAGTAGGCCAATTCGTACACGAGATAACAACCAAAACATAATTACCGTCTTCCGTTCATTTCCGGTTTCCTTATGCGCTTGTATCCCCACCTTCCAGTATATTTATTTAATTGCATAAGTCAAATCTCACTTGAGAAATCAAAGCATTAATTTTCTGTGAAAAAAGTTGAGGAAAACCCAAATCATTTTTGCTTGTCGCTCCGCAGACTCTCAAAGAACAAGGTTTCTTTGAAATCGAATTTTATCAAGTTCTAAAATGAGTTTGGTATTTTTGTCGCAATTGGTAACCATCGTAACCGTCGTACCAAAGTCACCGAATGGTATCCAAGAGAAGGGCTATAAGACCTCAAGGCAAATGTCCCGCCCGATGGTCAGATGACATTGTGGGGTCCACTGGAGGCCAAAAATGAGATTAGAACAGGACAGGTAAAACTGGCGTGAACGAGAGGAGCCATATACTCAGCAGTGGTTGGATACGGGCTGATTAGATAGATAGCTAGGTATCCATCTTTGTATGGTTAAATTCGTTTGTGTATCGTTTAAAAAGCTCTTGTAACCAAATGAAAGTGACTGGCAATGATTCATATCTTTCTTAACAGCCACGTTAGCTAAATGACAAGCCGGAGAAGGCATAACAAAATTTCAATGCTATTTTTACGTACAAATTACAGTGCAGATGGCAGCACTGCACTTCGCTACTTGTTTAATGAAAACTATGTCCCATTATTTTTAAATCGGGTCACATGACATTATTCTTGACAGTTCTTCTTGAACAAAATATATTATGTTGATGCGTTAGCGGAATAGTTACAAAACCGGACAATTGCGAGTTGAACTCGCGTGGAGAATTTACTTATAGGTTTTCCTGTAATCTATAAGTAAAGAACAATTTTCTGTTTTTTTTTTTAATTTTAGGCTCTCAAGTTTCTCAAATAAGCGGAAGAGGAATGGTCAATTTCCATCTATTTTTTAAAGGTTTCAAAGCGAGCGCTTCGTTGAGAACGGGTTTTTGTATAGTGTAACGGTACAGCTCGTACTAAGCCTTTATTTTTTTTAAGGGTATTTATTTTAAAATGATTAGATAAAAATATTAATTTGAGACCCTCACAACAAGCCCTTTCATTTGAAATTTCACACGGTACAGTTTCAAAACTTTTTTCTATTTTGTATTTCCCCCCAAAAGTGACCCGGCAGCTTATTTTTTACTTTACTCATTTTTGTTTACAGAAATTTATATGTGTACCAAAATTTAACTTAATCGGTTAAGTAGATTCAGAGCATATTGGCTGTGTCAGACAGGGAGAAACACGAGTGATCCTATTAGAAGCGTCCTGTTTTTTAGTCGGACGTTCGGAAACCTAACGGTACCAAAAGGTTAGGTTCAGATCATTGAAACTTCAATAGAAACTAACTCAGGAGGACCGAAAGTGCACTGAGGTGGTGCCAAAAACATTCCATTGCACCGTCTGCTCTCCTGCCCTAGGCGTCGCAGGAGTACAATTCTGATAATGCACTCTTAAGATCTTTAACCGATCTATCGGATGACTTTACAATGGGTTGTAACAATCTTTACTTCGCAGCCTTTTGGTAATTACGTCAAAAAATGGTAACCATTGAGACTCTCGCATACAACTTGGTATTTACAATTACTTACGTGCTTCTTTGTTGAATGTGTAGTTCGCGCCGGTTCAGTTCAGCGTCGGTTTTGGGCTCGTATATCGAGGTTTAGAGGCTAAAGGTTTTGTAGTTTTGCGCTCTGTTGGGCGTGAGAAATCTATACAAAGGACCCCTTTGAGCGTCAATATTTTTCTCTTTATGTTTTAAGTTGTTTAAGGCTGGGAGGGAACTTTTCAAGTACCTACACTTTCCACGAGGTTTATAAGTCACCTGCAGAGCAAAACTTTGAATTCTATAATCTTACATGGCCAAGCACTGCGCTTGTTTCGTCACCCATAACGGTTCAGAAATGTATTTTTTTCTATTTTACTTACTTTTAACAAGACTTACTCGTAAGTTCACAAACTAAACCCCGAGAAGATTGGTAGTAAACAAACAAATACACTCACTTTCGCATTAATCATATATTAGTAGGATAATATAACTACAAAAGTCACAATTAACCCCAAAAACTCACTTCGTTACGTAAATCTTCCCTCATTCACAAATTGCGAGTTGCAAAATACGAGGCACGGTTTTCATGTAAATTCAGACGAATGCCGGGCTCATTTCGTGGATCACAACTAGGGATGTCATAAATATCCGTTACTGTAACCTTTCGTTTTTACCCGACGGCACGGAGGGTTATGTGTTTGGATTGTATGTATGTTTTCTTGTTTGTTTGTTTGTTTGTACGATTCTAAGGAGCGCCCTACAGCCTAAGCGGCTTGATGGATTTTAATAAATAAGGTATGATTAGATTCGTCTTGATCTCGAGAGTAATATAGGATTATTATCTGAAATGTCAGGAAAACTTATATGGCGGCTTATAGCTGCCATATTGTGTTACCGACGGAACAAAAATTACCAAAACCTATCGATTGAGGTACTATAATGAAGATCTTTAGGAGACCAATTCAAAAATTTATAAAATTGTCAATGAAGCAATTGTCTGAGATTCTTACAAAAAGTTAATTTTTTATTATTTAAGTTTATGTAAATACTAGTCTCATGTAGCAATTGCAAGTAAAAATATGTGAGTAAATAAGAAACATTAAATTTATATCAATACAAGCCAGCTGCACCCCGCTGTTTTAGCCGCGTCCCTCGGGAACCGTGATTTTTTCGGGATAACAAGTAACCAATGCATTAATCCAGGCTAAAAGCTATCTTCTTACCAAATTTTATCCGAATCCGTACAGCTGTTAAAGCGTGATGAAGTAACAAATAAACACACACACACAACCTTACATACAAGTACATATACATTTTCGCCTTTATAATATTAGTATGATTATTTTTGGCTGCGGTTAGCTCATATTCAATCATTTAGTTCGCAGTCGGGTTTATTTGTATTTTTATAATTATTGTACTTGTTAAATTTTCGAATTACCTATAGAAAACATCGGATCTTAAACCAAAATAAAAGTATGACAACTAAGTGTCCATAATGACAACTAGGTGGTTCTTTGTGACAACTAGATGGTCCTTGGTCATTTATAGTATTATCATAATATTAGTGATACAAGTTATCTTGTTGATGGTGAATACTATCATCAGCATCGTCACCCGGAAGAGGTCTACTGGTTAACATAGGCCTCCTCCAATAGAAAGCCAGAACGAGCAGTTACTCGCTCTTTGAATCAGCAGTGGTTCACTGCAACTCCCATTGCCTAATGGGAGTTGCCGTCATTCCATCTCGTAGGGGGAGAGGGGGGGGGGGGTGATCGTTCTACGCTTCTATATCCGCTCTTTGGTCACCATTCAAGTTCTACGAGTATGTGGCCTACCCATTGCCATTTCAATTTACAGTTCAGTATCAGCGACACAAAAAAGCGTGGACTGGGATAATACTTATTTGTACAAAAACTTAATCAAAGTTATTAGAAAAATTCTGATATGAATAAAAAAACTGTTTTTTTTTCATACAATCCGTAACTGAACCTCTTCTTGTAAAATAAACCCTAGAAATTTGTTAGTATTTTTGAACGCCATCGCCAGGCTCATTTCGTGGTTCCCAACAATCACTTTTTGCTCGACCGCGGCCGCAGTGAATGCCCGCTACGGGTTTTAAAAGCTTGATATGTATCAAGAGCTTTTTTTGATATCATTGGGAACTTTAACCTAAGTAAGACCCAATGATTAAAAAAATACAAATATGCACAATGACACAAATCGTTTTATTGTCTGGATAAAAAAAAATATTAAAATAATAATAAGTTTTGTGCAATATTTTTGTTTGTAAAACCACCCATGGTTCTCTGCTTGCTTGTCGTATGAAGTAGTGCTGGTATTTGGTGTCAGAATGTGTCAGAGTTTGTGGGCTTCTATTTGCTTGTCGTTTGAGGTAGTGCAGGTCTCTGGTGTCAGAATTTGCCAGAGTTTGTAAAACCACCCATGGTTCTCTGCTTGCTTGTCGTATGAGGTAGTGCTGGTATCTGGTGTGTCACGAGGCGGTCCTAGGGTTTGTTCCACTAGCCCAGGGACCAAACCTCAGTGGACAACATAAAAGTACAGAAACAATAGGAGCACTCGGAGATGTTTATAAACAGAGATCTTGCTCTCGACTATTCTATTCAGTCTTCTCCCAATTTAATATATTTGGTAAGAGTGTACCCTTGGGGCTCTAGTATTGTTATTATCACAGAATTTTCGTGCTTTTATAATAGGGATCAAAACAACCATGAACGAAAGTACTATCATATATATTTAAAGGACTCCAGATGTAATAAACATATTTAGGTACATATTTTATAACATATTATTTCGTAAAATTTCCGTTTTTGCTAATCCAATGACAATGTGGGAATGATAGGTTATTTGAATTTAGAATTAATATAGACAAACTATCAAAAAGGTATGATTATGATGAAAGAGGTTTGACATCGTCACAATACTGGTGTCAGAATGTGTCAGAGTTTGTAAGACCACCCATGGTTCTCTGCTTGCTTGTTGTATGAGGTAGTGCTGGTATCTGGTGTCAGAATGTTTCAGAGTTTGTCAGGCCACCCGTGGGCCTCTGTTTGCTTGTCGTATGAGGTAGTGCTGGTCTCTGGTGTCAGAGTTTATGAGCCCGCCCAAGGGCCTCTGACATGGTTAACTACTATTATATTTTTCTATTACTTATAATAAAGCATTATGTAACAAAAAGTCTGTAGAATGAAGATAGTTCATACAAATTTTGGTCTAGTGGAGGGCTCCAATGTTTTTTACCCGACTATGGCGAAGAAAGGGAAGGTTAATTAGTTTAACAGTCTATGTATGTATGTATGTATGTATGTATGTTTATGTGTATGTGGGTATGTGGATGTTCCACCATAGCATCACCCCTAGTGGTCCGATTTTGAAAAGGAGGTCTTTTTCAATTCGTCTTCAGGTATAGAGTGTCATGGGCTATTATTTTTACCCTACTATGGCAAGTCAAAAGAATAGTTATGTGCTCAAACTAAAAACTTGGTACGCTTTTTTTTTGAATCGATTCGTCTTCATCGCAAGATTGTAATAAGCTATTTTTTACCCGACCATAGTTGGGTTTTAGTTTTTGAACTTATTTCTTGTTAGCCTAAGAGACAGACTATTGGTCTAGGGAACTCAAAATAAAATAAAAAAACAGCAAAAAAATATGGTGCCTCTCTGTCTGTCTTCCTGTCTGTATGTTCACGCATCGCGTAAAAACTACTGGACCCATTGCTAGTGAGTTTCATTGGTAGTGAGTTTTCACCGTTGATTACCTTAGACTTCGACTCAAAATCTGGTATACTTTGTATCTAAATCCAATGAGCAGGAGCAGAGCAATCGATATTATTCGACGGCTGAACTAAACATTTTGTTTATTGTACGGAATAAGCCACGGGCACATCTAGTCAAAAGAACCAGCACCGCCATGTTATCGAAGAAGGAAAAAAAAAAGCCAAGCTTTGAACAGGCAGTCAAAGAACAATGGCGAACTCCCATACATACTTTTAAGTCAGTCAAGTTCACGGCGTCTTTAGACAAAAAATATCGGTAGTAATTCAGCATCATTTCCTGAGATTATTAGTCTAACATATATTTTTTTGAGCAGGCCAGGAATAATTGTTATTAGGCTTCAAAGTTTTGTAGGTTATGTTACTGTTAGTGACCTTTGAAACAAGTCTTAGAGATTTTAATTATTTTATCCGCTTAATTAGGTAGGCAAGTAAGTACTTATGCGTGACCTATTAAATTACCTATCTAGTGTAACAGTCTAGGCTTTTCAATAAGAATAATTTTCAATCTGTTACTGCCTGGCGAGATTACAAAACCATATGTTTAGATATGTTGCTGCTGTTTCACTGTGCAGTTGTCAAAACCAATTTTCCTCTATTAGCACAAATATTTTGTAACAAATCCTTACACAAAATATTTTATTTACACAAACCTTTGTTTCTTTGTATTTATTGTTCAATACTTAAACCAACACGCCCTAAGTACTATTATTTCTTTCACGACCTGGATGACTGGTAGATAATGCTGTTTAGCATTAAGTCCTTCCTTGTTCCTACACTATTTATGTGCAAACCAATTAAATATATTAACATACCTTAAAACAACAATTATTTAGACTTGCTCCATAAACTATAATGCATTGTATTCCCTTTCCTACGAGTATAATGTTTTCTATAGAGGTTTTATATTGACGTACCATTTTGTCTATAGCACAGTCTATATTATTATTCTGTTTATCGCAAGGAGGTTGAATTAAGCGCTTACTGTTAAAAGATTTAACGCCAGTAAGCTTAATTGGCCGTGGCGGTCTCGGCATAGAATAAGGCCCCTCCCAATCCTCCCGTGGATGTCGTAAGAGGCGACTAAGGGATTACACACCGGAAGATGGGCAGCAGCGTCCTCCGAGCACATATTTGCTACACTGCAGTCACCAATCCGCCTGCCAAGCGTGGTGACTATGGCAAACACCCCCCAATATGATAGACACACCAAAAAGACGGCCCCCAGTCCCAGACGGCTCCGTTATTCCTGGCACCGGTAGCAGCCATGGTAACGGCGAAGCATGGGGTGCTAAGAATCCCCGGCAGAGACCCAGCTACCAACCCCCATGATCTTTGGACCTTAGAATAGATAACCTTATAACGCACGCACTTGAGGACCGATGAGAAGTTGATAGAGCTGGAAGAAGTAGTAAGTTGCGCTGGGGTATTATAGGGTTATCAGAAGTCCGAAGAGAGGGAGAGGATATGATGACCCTCAATTCCGGAAACTTACTCTGTTACCGGGAGGGCGACCAGCAGTCCCAACATAATGTCGGGTTTCTCGTCCACAAGTCCCTCGTCAACAACATTGTGAAGATCGAAAGCGTTTCGAGCAGGGTAGTATACCTTATACTCAGAATTACCGAACGGTATTCGTTGAAGGTCATACATGTGTACGCCCCACACTTGAAACGCCCGGACGATGAAGTGGAGGCTATGTATGACGACATTTCTAATACCATACATGCCCCGAAAACACACTTCACAGTGGTGATGGGGGACTTCAACGCACGGCTGGGCATGAGGAATGGCGATGAACTGCGAGTGGGGCAGTTTGGATTTGGAGAGCGGAACCAAAAGGGTCAGCGATTGGCCGACTTCATAGAGAAGGAGGGACTCTTTATGATGAACTTCTTTTTCAAGAAGCTCTCGTCCAGGAAATGGACGTGGCTGCACTCCGGCGGTCAAACGCACGAGATAGATTTCATTTTGACTACCAATACGCATATATTCAATGATGTCTCTGTGATCAACAGGGTTAAGACTGGCAGTGATCACCGCATGGTAAGAGGCTCATTGAACATCAAAGTAAAGCTGGAGAGGTCTCGTTTGATGAGATCTACTCTTCGCCCAAGTCCTGCCCAAATCCACAACCCCGAGAGCTTTCAGTTGGAGCTCCAAAATCGCTTCCAAATCCTTACCGAATGCGATACAGTGGACGGACTAAATAACGGGCTGGTGTAAATTGTCCACGGGGTCGGGTCGGAGTTATTTAAGACCCCCCGCAAAAAAAGAACACAGAAACTCTCTGAGCATACACTCAAACTTATGGCAGAACGAGGCGAGATGAGGCTGCAGTCTTCAGTGGATATGTCGAGTTACAGCTTGCTTAATAAACAGATCTCCAAGTCAATGCGACACGATTTGCGTTCCTTTAATACTACTTGTATTAAAAACGCAATAGAGCGGATCAAGGGCTCCAAAGTGTTCGCAAAAGATCTATCTATTGGGCAAAGCCTGTTGCCGAAGCTGAAAACTGACAGTGGCAGCATCGTTTCGTCGAAGCTAGAGATTTTGAGTGAGCTCGAGAAGTTCTATGGACAATTATACACCTCATCGCGTAGTCCTCCTAGCAGGACTACCGATGCAAGAGCCCGTTTGACCCGACATTATACCGAATATATCCCGGACGTCAGCCTATACGACGTCAGAATGGCTCTCAGACAGCTTAAGAGCAACAAGGCACCAGGGAAGGACGGAATAACGACAGAGCTACTGAAAGCGGGTGGAACTCCTGTACTTAAAATCCTTCAGAAGCTGTTTAACTCCGTCATCCTCGAGGGTACTACGCCATAGGCGTGGCACAGGAGCGTAGTGGTTTTGTTCTTTAAGAAAGGTAATAAAACCTTCTTGAAGAATTTTAGGCCCATTTCACTGCTGAGCCACGTCTAGAAGCTGTTTTCGAGAGTAGTTACAAAACGTTTCGCTCGTAGGTTTGACGAATTTCAGCCTCCCGAACAAGCTGGATTCCGGAAAGGCTTAGCATCTTAGACCACATCCATACGCTCGGGCAGATTATACAGAAGACCAAAGAGTATAATCAGCCACTATGTCTAGCGTCTGTGGACTTCGAGAAAGCCTTTGATTCAGTCAAGACCTGTGCATTGCTACAGTCATTACAGCGGTGCCATATTAATTACCGATACATCGAAGTGTTGAAGTGTTTGTACAGCAAGGCCACCATGACAGTTCGTCTTCAGGATCAGAGCACGAATTCTATCCAGCTGCAAAAAGGGGTGAGAACTAATCACCTCTGCACTGGAAGATATATTCAAGCCTCTGAACTGGAACGGATTTGGTGTTAACATCAATGGCGAATACATCACTCACCTTCAATTTGCTGATGATATAGTCATCATGGCTGAAACCCTGGAAGACCTAAGCACAAGGCTCAGTGACCTCAATATTGTTTCTCAACAGGTGGGTCTTAAAATGAACATGGGCAAGACGAACATTATGTCAAATTCCCATGTCGTACCCATGCCGGTTTATGTTGGGAACGATATTATCGAAGCTGTTGATCACTATGTCTACTTGGGTCAGACGATCCAACTAGGTAGATCTAACTTCGACAAAGAGGTCAACCGACGAATCCAACTCAGATGGGCAGCGTTTGGGAAATTACGCCATATCGTCTCGTCGCAGATACCGCAGAGCCTCAAGACGAAAGTTTATATTCACTGCGTATTGCCAGTGATGACATACGGCACTGAGACGTGGTCGCTAACTATTGGTCTCATACAAAAGCTCAGAGTTGCGCAGCGTGAAAACGAAATCCGTAGAAAAACGAAGGTTACCGACATAGCTCTCAGAGTTTGCAAGTTGAAGTGGCAGTGGGCAGGCCATATAGTTCGCAGAACCGACAACCACTGGGGAATAAAGGTTCTCGAATGGCGACCACGAACAAGCAAGCGAAGTGTTTAGAGACCCCCCACACGATGGACCGACGACATTGTAGCCATCGCAGGAAGTCGGTGGATGGAGGTGGCACAAGATCGCTCGTCATGGCGCTCTTTGGGGGAGGCCTATGTTCAGCAGTGGACTTCTAAAGGCTGACATGATGATGATGATGATGATGAAGCTTAATTCAACCTCCTTTGGTTTAAAAAACCGGGTGGGAAGAAAGCGTAATTCAACCTCCTTTGATTTAAAAAACTGGGTGGGAAGTATACTGTGTTGACAATTTTGCCGTCCAAACTGGAAACGTCATTGCATTATATATATTTTTTCACCCGTTGGGCAAGCAACAAGGCCGGTTAAATATCGTAGGAAGGAAATGAAGTTACAAATTCATGTTTTTTTAAATAAAAAAATAAAATAATAAAATAAAAAATGAAGAAAAAATATGACACTGCAAGATTACTCGCTTAAAATTCCACCTATGTTCTTTAATGGTACGTTCTGGCAAGCCATTGAACTTGTTGAACTATCGCGAAGGCTGCCAAATAATTTAGAGGGTAGTTCAGAGTCGCCTTATTTCGCTAATTGGTGTTGAAACAAGTTTGTGAATCGTAATCGGCTTTGATGGCAAGTTATATTGATTTAAGATTTTCAGGACATTTGGGTCCATTTATTTTTAAGCCCATTTCAATTTGGTTAATGGCTTTTGACTATTTTATTCAGATTTTCACCCATCTAACTTGATTAAATCTACTTGAATTAAGATTTTTCATTTAAATTTAAAAGGTCTGACGGTATCTATTTTATTTTTGGCGTTCCGAACAAAATCTATTGAAGTTATTGGTGAGTACCTTGGTGACATTTGCCCGCGTGGTCATTTCTCTGGGTTTAAAGAAACCTAATACCATAATACCATAGGTACCAAAAGTACCAAATCGAGATGCAAAATATATCAGATTTTAAGTGAAATTCTATGCTATCGAAAAAAATAAACTGCATTTCAATCGGTCATGCAGTTTTTCCGTGACTTGCGATCACACAGATAGACACCATTTAAACAAGTGTTCAGTCGCTTATTTTTAGTACTTACCCTATATTTTTATTCTGCATTTTACGGAGTTTTTGCTACTTACTATTTTATCATAAGTTTAGTTAGATAAATAGATTGTAACGTCGATTCTGAGTGCACCAATTAAAATTAAACTAAACTTGACAGCTCTAAAATTATTGCTGTCACTTTCAAACCAAAAAGAAAGGGACGGCAACAATTTTAGAGCTGTCAAATTTAGTTTTAGTTTTAATTGGTGCACTCAGAATCGACACCATACCTAAGTTTAATTATAGATCGCGGTTAAGCGGCTTTTACCATTATAGATATACTTCAAAATTAATTTCAAACCCTGAATGTAACACAACCTAACTTATATACATATACATATACATAGTCCAACGCGCAACAACGCTAGCAGTTGACCTACTTATGCTTGGCTGAGAGGCAGATAAAAAAGCAGCTTACAGCTAACACGTTAGCTACTTGGCTTCTGTTGCTTCTGATTATGTCTTCATGTAGTAGGACATGATATTAGTCAAGTATACAGTCAGTCAATTATACAGTTAGTCAAGTATACAGTTATTAAGTATATAGTTAGTCAAGTATTACAGCCACCCTAGTTACTTAAATAATGTATTTCGATCTAAAAGTTGTCTGGAAGGGATACCTTTTTACCAGACTGCACAACGCAAAGGCCCGGTAATGTGTTTATCTGCCTATATATGCATGTATGTCTGTTCCTTCGTGGCACTATATAGACCAAACGCGTGGACCGATTTTGATAATTCTTACGTCAATCGTTTTGTTTTAATCTTGCAAGTGTTACTAAAAACATGACTTAAATCAAAATTAAATATGGCTACAACCAGACGCCATATTGTATAAATGAAAAGGAATAACGGAGCCGCCGGCGACTATCATATTGGGGGGAGAGGGGGTGGGGTGGGGGGGGGGGGGTTGCCATAGCACCACGCTTGGCAGGCGGATTGGTGACTGCAGTGTTACAAATAAGGGCTGTTTGATAAGTCCTTTTAAAAACTATTTATAAAACCTTTTTTCTGGTAAATGGCATTAACACTGGCAGGCACAATCTTTCAAATGAAGACTGTCGAAAATTCAGCAAAAAAAAAACAAGTTTATGTCAGTTTAACCATTGTTTAACTGTGATCACTCGTATTATTTTCAACAACTATGGAAAAATCTGAATTTCGTGCCGTTATAAAACATTTTTTTATGAAGGATTGCAGTGCTGCCACAATAAAAACTGAACTTGATTCTGTTTATGGCAGTAACGCACCAACGTTGCAGACTGTTTATAACTGGATTAATGATTTTAAACGTGGTAGGTCAAGCACATCTGATGCTCCACGCTCTGGTCGCCCAATCGAAGTCACTACCAGTCACTACTGAGGATGTTGTTGAAGAAGTCCATAATATTGTACTCGACGACCGCCGAGTGAAGGTGCGTGAAATAGCTGAGAACACAGGTATCTCCACTGAGCGAGTACATAAAATCCTGCATGAAGATTAGGGTATGACAACGCTGTCTGCACGATGGGTGCCACTTTGTTGACAATCGAACAAAAACGCGAACAAAAGCGAACTTCAAAACTGTATTTGGATATGATGAAGCGTAATCCTCGGAATTTTTTGAGTCGATTTGTCACAGTGGACGAAACTTGGGTCCATCATTATACACCTGAATCAAAACAGCAATCAAAACAATGGATGGCGACTGGTGAACGTGCCCCAAAAAAGATAATACTGTTTTGTCGGCTGGGAAGGTGATGGCGACAGTCTTCTGGGATGGCGAAGGAATCATGATGATTGATTACTTGGAAAAGGGTAAGACTGGCCGTTATTACGCAGTGTTATTGGACCGTTTTAATGCCGAATTGTTGGAAAAACGACTAAAATTGTCCGCCAAGAAAGTCCTCTTTCATCAAGACAATGCCTCAGTGCTCACGTCAGCTATTGCAATGGCCAAAATCGACGAGTTGGGCTTCGAGCTGGTTCCGCATGCTCCGTATTCGCCGGGCCTAGCTCCGTGCGATTATTACCTATTCCCAAATCTGAAAAAGATGGCTTGGAGGGCAAAAAAAATTGACAAATGAGGACTGCATCGCAAGAGTAAACAAACGGCTATTTTGAAGACATCGACAAAACGTATTTTTTTGGCGGGGATACAAAAAATGGAATCTCGCTGGACCAAGTGTTTGGCCCTCAAAGGAAATATATATGTTTAAAAAAAAATTTTTTTTTACTTTTTAAAACGTCTTATCAAACAGCTCTCGTATGTACTCGTAGGATGCTGCTGCCTATCTTCCAGTGTGTATTCTTACGACATCCACGGGAGGATTGGGAGGGGTCTTATTTTAAGCCAGGACCGCCACTAAAAACATGAACTATATAGAATTTTGATTTTGAAATATAGATAGATAGATAGATAGATAACTCTTTATTGTACACCACATAGAACAAAAAATACAATAATAACTAAAACATACAAAATAAATGGGACAATGGGCGGTCTTATCGCTAAAAAGCGATCTCTTCCAGACAACCTTTGGATGGAAAGGAATTAATATACGGCAAAGACGGTGGTGCATTATAATATAACAAATAAATAATAAAAACTGAATACAATGAATAAACATATATACACATATATTCCAATATACCTACACATAAATATGTAAATATATAGTACAGTATATATATATATATATATATATATATATATATATATATATATATATATATAAATATATATCCCGTCAAATGAGAAATGCAAAGCATGATCCCTCTGACTGCATCTTATACTTCAAAATAAAAAAAAAAACATTAGTTTGCCTATTCTTAGTTTTGTTCGCAGTCGGGTTTTTTGTTTTTATAATTATTATTTTTTGTGTGTTTTTCTGCTGAGTCGTGCAGCTCGCTCGCCTGATGGTAAGCGACATGCTTGCTTATAACAGTTGCAGTGCCACCCAGAACTATGGTTGCAAAATCTTGCGCGTCACTGCAGCACAGCTACACTGCGCTCGACATCCTTAGACAATATTTTTTAAGTCTCATGCTCAGTCATTTTGCTGGAAACATTGCCCTCCAAACAGAAACAAAGAAATGTTTTCACACTCTTGATCGACGGTTGAAATGACAAAGGTGTGGTACTTCCCCAAGTGGACTCTTGACCTACCACAACACAAGAATACTTTAGGTCCTGGAATAACTGAATGCTCAATGCCCCCGCTATAAATCTACCTATAATGTAAATACACTCCGATCACGTGACCATGAAATCATCGCGGCAAGACGGCAAAATGGCGCGAAAAAATTGTTGCCGTGCAAAACTTATTTTCCGTTCCTTCCTCAACGGTTTGGCAGATCCGTACAAAACTTGGCCTGTGATACGCTGAATATATGTAGCCACTGACAAACCGAACGTAAGTTTTATGAAATTATTATGTAAGGAGAGAGCACCGCGGAAAAATGATGAAGCCAAAAATGGGAGTAGTTTCAGAAAAAAAAACGCATTTTGGAAACGAAATCGATGACATACTGTTTTTTTGTTTTATTTAAATACTAGATGAACCAAGCTATCCGATAACATTAAAACATCAACACAGTTTAGTACAAAAAGTGACCAGAATATTTTCGTGAAAACAAATATTTCAAAAATTTAAGGCCGTGGTTTTATTTAAAAAAAAAAACTTCTATAATGTTTTTACGTATAATATATATATCCTTTTAAAGACAGAAACACACTAATTCGATAATATATGCGAGATTACATTTAACTCGATTTTAGTAGATCAAACCGTTACAATTAAATTCCATGTTTTTTTTTTTGGTTGCTCTAGCGACCAAGGGGGATTTGCGGTTTTGGATCTTGGTTGCTACAGCGCCAAAGGGGATTCAGCGGTTAAGAAACATCTCATGATCATCATCATCATCATCATCATTCTTAAACCGTGGGGCTCAGTTAGTGTACTTTTTTTGGCACCTTATTTGTTATTAATTATGTCACTTTTATATATTTTTTTGATATTTTCCGGACTTGTACAGCTTATATAACATTATTGCATGTTGTTGTTTGTCGTGTGAGATTGTGCTGGCCTCTGTGATGTCAGAGTTTGTAAGGCTGGCTTAACTACAGCTGGGACCGAAAGTATAACGCGCCCTCTGAAGCACACAGCGAAATCCGTAAATAACTTAGAAAAGTCATTGGAGCGAACCTTTGACTATATATATATATATATCTTGGGGGGTGTGGACGGAGCCGAGGATCAAAGCTGGTATCGTTGGATTCCAAGCGAATTAGAATGCCACTCAGCCACCATCATACTTACGTTTAGGTTAAACAATTTCAATCAAATCTATACTTCTATATCTATCTATTTTCTATACATATAATAAAGCAGACAGTAACAAAAAGTATGTACAATGAAGACAATAAAAATAAGTTAGTCTAGGGCCTGAAGTAAGCTCCGCAAAGCCCCGGGCACAGCTAGTACTTATAATAAAACAGTAGGTAAAAAAAGTCTGTACAAGATAATAAAAAAAAACTACTGAAGGTTTTTTTTGTAAATCCTTTCTCCTGTTTATCTGTACGCGCATCACGTAAAAAATACTAGATTAATTTTAATAAATAATAATAATAATTCCATGATAATAATTCGATTTTCACCATTAGATTAAAAGTCGTCTTAAAATTGTATGTAGGTATTAAGTGTACGTTTGCATCTATAATGTTTAGTTAAAAAATCGATTAATAGTGAATTTTGTTTGGTTTGTAGTACACAGAAATAAAACAACACCGGCCTTCAATACTTAGTACCACACTTTTAATGTCTGTCTGGTTCGCGCATCACGTTAAAACTTCTAGACCGATTATGATGCAATTCTCACTGTTGAATAGCTTAGGTTTTGACTTAAAAACTGGTGTGCTTAGTATCTCAATCCGATGAGCCAAGCAATTTAAACTCTATTAATTTCAAAAGTGTGGTACTAAGTTAAGAAGGCCAGTATAGATGGCGTTAGCATTATGGAAAATAGATCGCGAGAAACGGAAATCACTGGATATGTTGGCTTTAGACTAGGACTTTTAGGCTGAAATTATAGTCCACGAATCCACGGCTAGAAAGCTAGTAAATAAATATTATATATTTTATAAATACTGCGATAATAAGGTTTATATACTGAAAATAGTTTCTACTCTAAATATATATAGTAATGTATCAGTATTGCCACAGTACCTACACATTAATCAGTATACTGTAGTACTGATTTAACTATAATTTGTTACACTTTTTAATATATAGTGAAATTGAAACTCAAGCTACAATACAATAATCTATAATGCATACCAAGAAAGACCCACGCTTTGATTACAAAGCGCGACCAATGGCGGTTACTGATATCACCTATAACATTAGCTTTAACGATTATTTTTATCGCAACCCTGCGTTAAAAGTTAACCCCAAACAGCTATTGTTGTGATTTCAAATTTCCCCATAATTTCCAAGCTCACGAAACTGTAATAAAGTTGTGCCACGCAATATTGGGCCATATTTATTTTTATACTAGCTTTGCTACCTTGACCCAACTGGACAATTTAAAAAAAAATGTTTACGATCTAAAATACGTAGGTAAACAGTATAAAGGGTGGAGTTTTGAGATGGGGCAGTAAGGACAGGTACCTTAAGCGTTGCAGGTACAGGAAAACGCTGTTAGGAAACTGTCCCTCACTTTTGGATAAATTTTGACCGACATTCACAGATTTGGAAAAAACAGTCAACAAGAAAATGGTAAATATTCTCAAAACTCTTCGATTTATCTGTTATCTGTATCCTGTTTCTTGTAAGGTTCAAAAGTCTATACAGGTCTATAAGGTTCAAAGGACCAAATGAGGTTAGAGTACTAGAAAAAAAAACTGTGGTTTTAAAACCAAAGTTATATAGGTATAACGGTGAAAACCACATTAAAAGTGGTTCAGAAATTTATACGTGAAACGAACACACCCAGATATACATACACTGTTGAAAAAATATTACAGTCTTGTTCAGTAGCTTCTTCCACTAGTAAGTACCTTCTTTTTTTTTCTTTTTAGTTACTTCTTAAATAAAATAATAGATAACACAATTTTGTTTTTAAGTGATGGCCTTAAGAGGTCTAATAGTGAGT
Organism: Alsophila aescularia; assembly: GCA_946251855.1. NCBI lineage: Eukaryota > Metazoa > Arthropoda > Insecta > Lepidoptera > Geometridae > Alsophila > Alsophila aescularia. The sequence continues at coordinate 17,348,465 of OX276383.1, read as the reverse complement.
GGTAAATAATGATTTTGTTGGCATACTATTATTAAATAATTTAAAGTAGTTTAGTCAGGAGACCAGAAGTTTTTTTTGGAAGGAATTTAGCGGAGGTTTTTAAACCGAATCACACGATAAATGATAGTCCGAACATAAATGTTCCATTCTCTATGAGCGAAGGTGGCCGTACATACCAAAGAGTTTTCCATAACTACATAAATATTTTTGATACACACTAAATCAAATAAAATAATAAAAAATATATTTAAATGATTTTATGCAGTAGCCATGTCATGGTAAAACTTAGAACGTGTTATCACTATCAAATGTGAATACAACATTACGTACCTGTTCTGATAATCGTTGAGGAGATTCCTAATCAGGAGCCAACCCTGAGTGCAGCAACCATGTCATGGTAAAACTTATCATACTCGTAGTAAAATGAATACACACAATTTCGTTTCTGTGCTGTTGGCTGTTCATTTATTTGGAGCTAATCCTGGATGTCGATTCAGGTCATGCTTACCAAAAATATGCATTGTCGTCAGAACTGAACCAACATGTTCAAATTAAACTCCGTAGGATAAGATAAAGTGGTTCTAATTAAGCTTGCAAGATTGAAAAATAAAACTTACATACATACATACAAACATTGCAATTTAAATAATCGTAGTTTATGAAACGGTTGCATAACGAGGGTTATTAAAACACGTTAGTAAGTTTAATAGTAATAGTATCACTCGAGTGTTTTAATACCTAGCTATGTGCCGTTTCTTACACAACTATAACACAATTATAACAACAATATTATTTAACTCATGCAATAGGGAAAAAAATGACGTAATATTTTCTTTATTTTGCTGGTAAAACCTCGTCATATTACATCCACTTAAACATTAAATTGGTTAGGTACTAATTTAATGTAAAGTAAATTATGGTGGCAAAATCCAGTTTACACCAAATTCGCGCGCATACAGTCTAACACGTGCCGCCATAGATAATAAATGGTGAAAACCCTCGTTGTACGGAGCCAAATCAGTGCTTTTATGGGAAAAAAATATACGAGATACGATATGATACCTTGTTTAGTTCAAAAAACAGTATTATAATGTTTTTTTTTCTTATCAAAGATGTGCCGTGCGTAAAATATGTCATTATGCCACCATTTTTGAGTTTTTAATCCGGATTTTACGATATGAGTGTTGACAAGACATAAGTTCAAAATTGAATCCCGAATACGGTCGTGTAAAAAAATAGCCTATTACGCTCTTGCGATGAAGAACAATCAATTGATACCTCGCATGTCAAAATCTTTCAAATTTTTAGTTTGAACACATAACCCTTCCTTTTCCTTGCCGTAGTCGGCAAAAATTTGTCATATTCTACCAGCTAATATAAAAATGTACAATGTATCGAAATGGGAAAAGCTTGTAACAAGTAAACATCGAAACATGTTTCACCATCGACCGAGCATAATCCCATATTATTTCGATATATGGTTGCGTTAGGCATAAAAATTCATATCCAATATGAATAAAAAAGTTATGCCTATAGGAAATGGCAACATCAGGCATATGTGTACATACGGAAATAGCATTTATTATATGCTGTATAAAATATTAGGAATTTTAACAACTTAGTGATTGAAACGTTAGTATCTATACTTATAATAAAACTGTAACAGGTCCAATTCTGTACATTGAAGATATTTAGTAAAATTTTTTTGAGGCTTTTCTATTATTCGTACGGTTTTTTTTTGTCAGTAGTTTGTCTATCTATCTATCTGTATCTTGGACGTGCATCACGCCACAACTACTGAATGAATTCAAATGAAATTTGGCATGATTTGAATTCAAACTACGAGTTAGGACATTGAATACTTTTCATACCGGTAAATTAAAGGGTCCCCGCAGGATAGGCGTATTTTATTTGGAGTTGGTATTCATGTTTTACGGTTTATAGTTACTTCCATAAATCACCTCTAGGATACTCAAGGAATATTCCTCCAAATTTCAAATCCCTAGGTCCACCGGTTTAGGCTGGGCGTTGTCTGCCAATCAGTCAGTCAGTAGGTATGTCACGGTAGTTTTATAGGCATCATTAAAATAATGTAATAAAACACATATTTTTATAATTCTGCTCCAAAGTTAAGGGCATCTATACTTATAATAAAGCAGTAAGTACCAAAAAAAATATATCTAAGTTACTATAAATAAGCTTCTAAAAACATTTATCAAATTCGTGTCTATCTGTTTATCTGTTAGTCTGTTCACGCATCACGTAAAAACTACTGGACCGATTGCGATGCGGTTTTCACTGTTGGATAGCTTTGACTTATTATCTCAATTCGATGAGTAGAAGCCGAGGAATAGATAAAAACTTTTTGACGTTTGAAGGAATTTTGTTTTTAATGTGGTACCTATATTGGTATTTTAGGTCTTGGAATAGTAATAGAGCTCTTTTAACCTAGAGAAATGGCCACGCATGCGAAGCCGCGGGTACAGCTAGTTGTGAATAAAAGTACATGAATTCCAATGTAGGATAAATTTGTTTGAATTTTTTAATTTATCCAACTACCGGCAAAGCCGAATAAGTGTTACTGTGTTAGTATGAAGTAACGTGTGTGTAATGTATCAATATTACAAACTTATCATTTGTTCAAAATCCGTTTAGCCGTTTCAGAGTGAAGAAGTAACAGTCATTAACGAATTTTCCACTGTTTGCGTATCACGTTAAAACTACTGGACCGAATGCGATGCAATTTTCACAGTTGGATAGCTTAAGTTTTGCCTTAAAAATTGGTATACTTGATAAGTCAATCAAAGGTGAAGAAGTGAGCAATCGATAAAAACTATTTGACGTCTGAACGAAGTTTTATGGAATTTTGGTTTTGGAATAACTCATAGGATAACTCAACTTATATCCCAACAATGTATCCAACTCCGTTTAGAAAAATGACTACGTCATGACCAAAGCAGCCGGCAGAAAGTGAAGTATGTTTCGAAGAAAAGATGAAAATAACAACTCATAACAGCAGAAACAAAAAGTCTGTACAATGAAGATAGTTGGAAAAAAATATATAAGGAGACATAAAGTTGTCTAGCCCAATACATTTAATTGTATTTTTAATGAAGTGTGAAAATATGCCTCAAAATGCGCTTTATTTAAAATAAAAAATGGAAATTAAAAAAACACCTAGAGCGTGAGTACGGATTTGGTTTAGGATAAACTAAGAAGATTGAACAAAATCCCGGACAAAGATCCAAATTCAAACAATCACATTCACACACCACAGATCGGGCTATTCAATATGTAATTTGCCCCAAATTTTGCTGAAAGCACGTATAGGTGTGAATTTTCCCAGTATGTCGCAGATACGTGTCGTGCGTGCCAATATCCGATAGTAATGTGGAACTGATCTACCTACTGGATTTTTCTATGCTCTGTGTGTGTTATGAATTTCTTTTAGGAAAACATTTGCTACTACGTGGAAGGTGTTTTGATCTTTTCTGATAAAATAAAACTGACAAATCAACGTGCACAAAATTATAATAAATGAACCAGTTGATGAATCTTTCGGATTTTGACTGCTCGCATCAAATTTATAGTTTGGTAACAATATATAAGTTCAAAATCTAAAACCCGACTAAGGTCGGGTAAAAAATAGCCTATGCTGCCGTGCTAAGCCAAAAAGGTCATACGCGATTTAGCGGTTGCGAGAAAAATATAATTATACTAGCTTCCCCGCCCGTGACTTCGTCCGCGCGGACTACTGTTTATCGCGAAAAAAAGCATCCTATGAACTTCTAGGATATAAAAACTGTTTCTTACAGAGAGTAATCAACATTTTTCCAGTTTTTCCAGTTTTCCTGTGGAAACTTACAAGTTTCCGGTAAAAAAGTACCCTATGTTTTATTCCAGGGTATAAGCTATCTCCATTCCAAATTTTATCAAAATCTGTCCTGCCGTTATCGCGTGAAAGCTCCCCCAAACAAACAAACAGACAACGTTTCACTTTTAAATCATCAAATCCCCAAGTGCACTTTTTCAATGGGGCTTTTTGGACACAGTGTGAATAACATTGTACAAAACTTGGACTGCAGTGTCCAAACTTATGCAGTGTATAAAAAACCGTGGTGATTTTCCCAGGGTTTTTTTTAAACAGGGGCAGTTCGGACCACTATCAGAAATTTAAAAATCTAGTGCGTGTCGAATGTATTTTTTTCACAAAAAAATTAAACAAAAAACGATTAGTTTGGTAGCAATTTTATAATAGTAATCAGTTAAATGTATATAATATTTTCTAAAAAAGGTAAATTTGTTAAAAGTCAATAAATTGGTTTCCTAATTATCTACCTAACTCTTTTCAACAAAGTCTTCGATGAAGTAAATGACATTTTCTTTTGTATGGAAAAAAATATTGGTCTTATTTATTCATATTAGTTTTATTATGTAATCAATGGAGATTTATTCAACGCGATTTCGCCCAATTTGCATGTAAAATGGTCAAGATGGATGGATGGAGCTTAATGGAGTTTTTATTTTTTTGAAAATAAAACCGGAAAATATAATGTTATTTTACGTAGGTACTAAATTAGAAATAGAACGATGGTGGCCAAGTAGTATACAAGTGTGTGTTAGAATCCAACGATACAGGGTTCGTTCCTCGGTTATGCGTAAGTTAAGCGCGGATGTTTACATCACTCCGTGCTTTGGAGGGTTATAGATGTCGGTCCGGTTGTAACTGATTGATACTAATAGTTTTGTCTTGTTAGATGTCCTCGGGCGGAATTCTGTGTCAACATTATGATTTACGAATCGAATGCACTTGGTTCAAATCTTGCTTGTGTGCTTTCTTACGAGTATGAAGTGGATATGCATGAAAAGGCTACTAACTAAATTTTGTTTAAAACCTAGTGTCGCCAGTTGCGTAGTATTCAAATGATATATTGTCTTAGTGGACGCACCAATTGCACATATATATAATTCTATTTGTCACGTTTATTACTATTTTAAAAACAATAAAGGCCATTCGTAACTCTTAATGAATATTTTGGGGTATACATACGGATGATTTCCCTACGCGTCCGTACGAACGGTCACTTGTCGCTTTGCTTGAATATGTACATAGAGACAAATCGTGGCGCACCCGTCATGCTAACATAGCCTCATAACTTTAAACAAAAAAAACTCTTGTGGTAAAAACCATGGAAGATAACACTCAAATTTAATAACTACATAATGTAATCATTATACGAAGACTGGACAAATATATCACAGGACCGCAATGTCTAGAAGGCATGTTGGGAGTTTTTTTCCCAACAGTGGGACAGTACCGACTAATAGTAACATTCCTGTGACCAAGTGGTAGTTTTGGAGCGCATTCGATTCGTTTCGTGCTCGGCTCGTCTTCGTGGTTACTTTTTAAGCCCAGAAAAAGGAAATAGGTCAGTTGGCACGTATATACATTTATGTAGTTACACGTAGGGTGGGTTTGGGAGCGCAACGTTGCCTCAAACAAGTAGTTAATCCTCCTACTTATGAAAAAAATGGCGCGCTTAGGCACAACGAGAACGATAGAGGCATAGGATGGTTTCTATAGGTACTAAGCAGTTCGCCTATGGAACGCTCTGCCAGTTACTATAAGGCGAGCCCAGTCACTCCCTGTTTTTAAACTTCAAGTAAAGAAGTTTTATCTCTCTAATTAATATCACTTCTTGCTATTTTGTTGTTATTCTGTTGTGGTTTCACTGTATATTATTTTTATTATGTTTGTATATATTTTGTAAATGTATATGTAGTAAATGTAATTTATTATAATGTATATACTATGTATATGGATATATATTTATATATGTATATATATATATATATATATATATACTGTACTATATATTTACATATTTATGTGTAGGTATATTGGAATATATGTGTATATATGTTTATTCATTGTATTCAGTTTTTATTATTTATTTGTTAGATTATAATGCACCACCGTCTTTGCCGTATATTATTTCCTTTCCATCCAAAGGTTGTCTGGAAGAGTTCGCTTTTTAGCGATAAGACCGCCCATTGTCCCATTTATTTTGTATAAATGTTTTAGTTATTATTGTATTTTTTGTTCTATGTGGTGTACAATAAAGAGTTATCTATCTATCTATCTAAGTCATATCAACACCTATATTATAATGAGGAAATATATGATTTTTGTATGTTTGTTTGTAATGGATAAACTTTAAAAAAATAACTGATTTTAAAATTTCGCTTATAGGAAGCTACATTATCAACAAATAACATAGGCTGTATCTTATTTTTCAATAAATTAGAAATCCTTACGAAAATTGCAATAATGTACCCAACGGTACCAAAAATACAGAACGATATGATATGTTGCCATGAAAACGAAATAATAACAAGTCTGCCAAGTACGCGAGTAATAATGTTGTTGTCTATGATCAAAAAACACCACAATCGTTGCTGATAAAGATTTAGAATTACGCTTACTGGCTTATTTTTTTTTTAGAAGTTACGTAGTGTAAAATACTAAAAGTAAGAAAAGTGAGCGCTACCCGTGCGAAGCCGGGGAAAGTCACTAGTCGCGTAATAAAATTCCAGACCCAGCACATCCGTTAAAGTTCAATAAAAGTCAAATATTAGACGTTAAATCGTTAAAGATTTTAATCTTCTATCTGCTGGAGTATCAGGTGTAAAGTTATTGGAAAATGTGTGAGGTTTTAGAGCATTTAATGTGGATAGAAAAAGTTGACGGGCTTTTAAAAATCTTTTTGGCATTGTATTAAATTGTTGGTGGCAGGAACTTGTGCCAGAATCTATCTTGATGCGAACGACAACGTCGTCAGATGTTAGAACTAATAATCGGAAGTGTGCTTCTATGACTTCTTATCTTTCAGGACAATGTAGCAAGCAAATTACTGGGCTCTTATATTAGAGTCTTAAAATAAAACCAAGTGCGACTTGCGACTCTCGCGTTCAAGGTTCCACGCAAAGACATTATTTCTATAGCCAAAAGACTCATAAACCGAAAAATTAAGGTTATCGCGCGTAATTTAAGACCGTACTATCGCGCGAGATAGTATTCAACCACACCTATCATTTAAAAAGGATCTGCCGAATTATGCGTAGCAAAAGTAAACAAAGCACTACTAAGGCTGAACCCCTATGAGTAAACACACAAGACCACGCCTAACAAACTCTATGAGATTGAGTGTTAGAAAACTGGAGCTACCCTCTTGGGTATATAAACATATCAAAATAATGATAGGGGATATACTGAAAGTCCCAAATATCAGGACACAATACAGTCACGATCCAAAGTATGATTTCCTGTTACGGGCAGCAAAGATACACATCTAGAAAACAAATATTTACAAATCATATAAGATTTTTTCCTCAGGGGAATCCAAATATCTTGGATGTTTTTGCGGCGGTTTTCCTCCGAATCTAAACAGGTTTAGATTCCAGCGTTCTTCCATTCAAAATAGCTCCCTGAAAAAAATACAGTAAGGGTAGTATTTATAAAAATTGATACGAATCACTTAGCCAGCATATGCTTGAAGCCACAATTACTTGTAATTAATAAGTTAATTAAAAAACGTTTATAAAATAAGCTTTTATGCAGCCGTGTCAGCCATGCCATAGTGAAACTTACAACTGGCTATCACATTTAAATGCGTGTTCAACATTTCGTGTCTGTGCTATTAACCGTAGAGGACTGCCCCAGTCAGCCAACCCTGAGTGCAGCAACTATTTCATGTCATAACTTAAAACCGGCTATCATAATAAAAGGCTTACACAAAATTTCATGTCAGTATTGTTGACCGTTGAAGATTTAATTAATCTGTGGTAAAATTTATAACCAGCTATCATAATAAAATGCGTACACAAAATTTCGTGTCTGTGCTGTTAACAGTTGAAGAGTTCCTCTATCTGGATTAATCCTGGATGTCGATTCAGGTCATGCTTACCTTTAAAATGCATTGTCATTAGAACTGAACCAATATGAAAATCTAGCAAGCTGAAGTGTTTCTAATTCAGCTTGCTAGATTTTACCCTAATAAAAATACATACATACACATATACATACATACAAACACACAACCATACATAAATATATTTATACATACATATTAAATATAAATAAAATGGCTAAAAACTCACGAAAAAGAAGATCGGAAATACTCCGACCAGTTTCAGTTGCGTGCTGACGTTCGTAGCGCTCGTCGCGGCTTGTCGGCATAACACTCCCAGATGAAGGACTTCAAAATGGTCTGAAACTGGTCGGAGTATTTCCGATCTTCTTTTTCTTTTTCGTGAGTTTTTAGCCGTTTTATTTATATTTAATATGAATATCACTCGCGTTAGTTTTCAAAATCAAATATACATACATACATACAAACATTGCAAGATAAATTTAAGCTTTTTAAAAATACCAATGCTAGGTCACTTCTGTGTCCATAAAATTGTAACATACTTAGGTATGTGTGTTGAGTATAGAAACCTATTATATTATTATAAAGTATGTTATATTACTTGTGCATGATGTGTTCATCTGTAAGTAAAATTTCATGTAACCTTTATTATTAATTTTGCCGATAAGCATGTAATCATGTTATTTTTGTTGATGATCCTAATTAAATAAATAAATAAATTTAGTTAAGACTGAAATTTAAAATGATTAATACCTACTATAGTAGGAGCAGCGAAAGTATGCGTCTCGGAAATTATTTGCTAGTGGCTGCGTATACTACTATTTTTCAGCGCAATCCCAATGTTGAAGGTGAAGACAGCATTATATAACCGCCTCGCTCACTCGCTTACGTTTATCGCATATTCTATCTCGCTATTACTTTATGCTATTTTATCCCCACAGAAATACCTGCGCAATCGTCACAGAGCCTAACTTCACTAACATATACATTGGCTGCGACCACTTGTACATAATTATTGTTTGATATTTTTCAATCCAGTTAAAACTTGATTCTGTTCGGAACGCACACACACACACACACACACACTATAGCTAAAAATATTTCAGGGAAAATGAAACGTGAAAACTCACTGGATATCAGTTTTTCAGTCTATATTTTAGGTGTCAGTCGCAGTGCACAAACGAAGCAACACGATTCTATAAGGCTGTTAGTTACACTGCAATTTTTGTTTCCATATATGCATGAAAATTAATACGAAGCAAACGATATGTACTACGTCTAAACATTTTTTTAAAAACTCCGATGCGCCAAAACTCTCATTAATTGTTTTCAATTTGTATTATAGAAAATGTAAAATAATGAATAGAATCATCAAATTAAAACTTGAACGCTTCACAGGAATACCTTTACTGTTAGTGTGTTGTACCACCTACATCTAAAATCAACTCTCGTACGCCAGCATAACAAACTGACATTTTTATGTTACCTCGTGTACCTCGCAAGTAAAATTAAAGCATATTTATTGGAGCACAATTTACCTAGTTCCCCAAGGAAATTAAAGGCAATTTATCTAGTCTGATTGATTTAGGATTTAGGAGAGTTATCGGATTTTGTAAATTCAATTAATATATTGGTTGAGAGGAATTTAAACTGGTCGAATAGTGTTTTAGTATTAGATGTTGGGTTTTCTTCTAAACAATTGTTTATTTGAGGAACTCGATGATATATGTAGAATATACAGCACCCAAGCTTCACAAGTCTCGTCCACTGCCTTGTCTACCTTATGCTAGGTGTGGGCTTTAGTGGTGTTCCTTCCACTAAAGTCTGATTCGAGGATCTAAACCTCGAAAAGCCAAAAGGAAAATTAGTACGGTCTAATCGCATCCACGCATCCTACAAATGTAATTACGCCAGCTTTTCGGACTTCACGTACTGACAGATGTATCAGTATTTTTTGCTTAGTCCGATTCCTATAAATTAGGCGATCACCCAAGCCAAGGTTGGTTCCTCCATGTTGCCCTTGAGCCGATCGCCAAAATTTAAACTGACATGCGCCTTCTGTGTCTCGCATTGTGGCGGAGCACCCAGATGTAAGATTACCGCAAGGCTTGTAAAGACAATATTTGGAGGGCTTCATACGAAAGTCATAATGTAGTTTCTGCAACAAAATAAAACAATATAAACTGTAAAGTTGATTGTCTCGAAGGTTCACTACCTCTCATTTTTTAACATCAATGGTGCCTCGAAGCTACGAATCTTCGATAGGTCGTTACTTCGAAACTCGCAACTAGCAGTAGAAATTGTATTCCTACTCTTTGACCGAGAGAGCGAAGCGAGCTCAAGCAGACTCGGTTTGTATTTGTACAATCAATTTGCTTTCATCTGTCAGTTTGTTGGTACTCATCTACTAGTCGTAGTTTACAACCGATCTGGACGAAACTTGGTATACAAGTTTGTCGCTTTTATTTTTATTTTTTAGTAATCGGGGATTTTTGATTGGGGGGGATACTTACCCCAAAAAGGGGTAAAAGGGGGGCTACTGAATATTTCCACCTTATTAGATGTGATTTAATGGTTATTTGTTTTATTTGAAAAGCAGCAACTTTTAGTCTGACTAATAAAAATTTCCTTAAGATTTATTGAGGATCTTAGGAGTGATGAGCAGAATAGCTCCTCAAAATGCAGCAAATTGCTCACTTTTAGGTTTCTACCAGTGGAATCAGCCCTTTACCTACTATGTAGGGATTGATGGAGCACCTTGGTATTTCATGTTAGTTTTACAGTAAGGACACCAGATGGCGCTACTGTGCATCGCTAGATCTTTGCAAAAAAGTTTGTGCTTGCGAGGTCTACTGTTCGCAGAATTACTAGTATTATATTTTTATCATAAATAACAAAACTAATAACTAATTAGAAAACGATTCATGTTATTCATTAAACACCATTAGGTTCGTTGAAATCATCGTGAACCTCATTCTAGATGATAATGCTGTCATTTTTATGATGATGGTGGGTTTGTTTTGTAGTCATATTTTGTGTTAGGGTATCTTCACCCATAACAGCTTTAGTGGGTCGCTGCCCTAATCCTCCCAATAAAAAAGTATAGCAACAATATTAGTTTTGCTTCGAGAGTTAGGCCCTTCAAGTAATAAGGCCGTGACAAGGAGCCTTGAAGACGTCGAAAGAATACGTTATAAAACTTAATATTGCGTTGAAGATGTTAAGATTGTTTTGGTTACTTGACATGATGATAGAAGTCAATATAAATGTTTCTAAATATACAATTCTATCAAATGCATTTCTACTCACATAGGTGCTTAGATATATGAAAATAATGTATGTCAATCAATGGTATCCACACCAAAGTAAAAGTGAAACGTTGTCTGTTTGTTTGTTTGTTTGTTTGGGGAGCTTTCACGCTATAATGGCTGGACGGATTTTGATGAAATTTGGTATGTAGATAGCTTCTACCCTAGAATACCACATATGTAGGATACTTTCATCATTATCATCATCCTTCACGCTCTGACGGTTGAAAGGATTTTAATTAATTATATTTGAATTGTAGATAGCTTATACCCTGGAATCACACATAGGATACTTTTTATCATCAACATCATCATTATCGTTCCTCACGGGGGTGAAACCTAACGGCAGCTTGTTATATATATATATGTGCTCAAAATATCCCCGCAAAAACGACTTAAGTCGTCAAAGTTACTTGTTTCTGCACTCACAGCATGAGGCAACTAAACGTGCGTCATGTAGCGTGACGCTGACAAAGCCAGCGTTCACGTTAAAAGACTGCTAGTGCGCAAGATTTTGTAGAAGGTATCTAAAGAAAAGTTCCTGATAGCTAAGTTTAGGATTCAGAATTTGAAGCTATGACCACGGAAATACCGTTGCTGTAGCTGGATAGTGGTAGCTACTAACTGTCCGTAGTTTTACCCCGCATATAAAATTTTTCCTTCTCTTGTGTGATTGCGTTTTATAAGGCGTAAATTTTTATAACTAAAATTAAGCAACAAATCTAATACTGCATTGGAAGACTCCAACCTAACATAAATTTTGTCATTTGTATCACAACCCCATCCTAAATTACGTGTTCTATTCATTACTTAAGCTCCATTTCTCTTTGTTTCAGGGGCTTGAGCCCAACACAAACTTGACCCTAAACGCGTCATGGCTGATAGAAGTGGCGCGAAATATCGAAGATCCAAACATTCTTCTGCAGAAGTTCTCACAGAACAGAAAGGTCGATGACCCTACGAGATCGCTGCTTCTTACGTTTTATGGTATTCTGGTAGTCATCGGAGCTGTCGGCAATGCACTGGTTGTTATATCTGTGAGTGTGAGTTTTGTTTCTTTTGCGATGATTGTAGTAGTAAGTCCTTTTTTAACATAACATTAGAAACGTGATATTTACCATGTTCTTATTATCTTATGTTTTGAGTTTCCGATATTTCAGCACTGTTACAAGCGCCATCAATACAGATGAACTAAAGTAAAACCGGGTAGGTGTTATTTTTCTTAGAGTTGACAAAACGGTCTATTACCCCCTTGCGTGCTCGTTGCTAAGCTACCGTACGTCCAAATGAAAAAAAGGAACCCTTATAGGATCATTCGTGTGATTGTTTGTCCGTTGAAATTTGGTCAAATTCTCTCCGTTGAAATTTGGTATACATCTGTTATACATAATTTATTTAAACTGAATACGGAAGTGTAACTAAATAACTAGTCAGTGATGAATTATGAATATGGTGGTCACTTTTGGAGAAAAATCAGAAATTTCAAAATAAAGTTTTGTGGTTTCTACTAAATCTCTCAATATTGTGAGATTGACGAATATATTCATCGTATCAAACCCTCCACGCGAGTTCAACACGCACTTTACCGGTTTTTCTTATTCACTGTACACTTTGTTCTGTGGTTCACAATATCACTTCCAACTAATATCTCGACAAACGAAACTCACACACTAATGTCATTAGTGCCTGCTTCTAACAGATGCTGTATGGCCAATTTATGAGGATCATTATTATTCCTAACAGCTTTAATGTGCTCTTTGACCCAACAAGCTATAGTTCCCGTTTAGTATCCCGTTTGTAATGTTGACTTTAGTGTTCATGATCATGTCAGTTAAAAAATTATATTTTGTTTTTTGTCATACACAAGTAACAAATAGACGCTGCGCGGTGATAAATCATACTTTTACGGCCCCAATTTCGTCATTCCTGAGCGGATACCTCCAAAGTCTGATCTAGCTCAGTATCAATACTACATCGTCCACCCAGTAAGGTGATCTGCCGACCATTATCTTCAATTCCCAAGGATATTACTCTGTAGTGGTTTTGGTTCATCTGTCATCGTTCCGCCTGACCAAGTATTCTATCAAACACGTTTTTCTTTAATTGAATACTCGTCAAGCTAGGGCACAGATTTAATAGTATTACAAGGTATGGACTCTCTTCTCCGAGTGACCAGATTGACAGTCGTTTTCATCTCCACTTAACGATAAATCTAATAAGAGGACCCAAATTACACTGATAATCAAAATGTGGGACCCAAATTTGCAGCCATCATTATAATTTTGGACCCAATTGATGCAATTATCCTTTGAAATTTTCCAATCCTCTAACTCGATATAGACCATCGAGTGGCATTGAGTATGAATGCACAGACTTAAAAAGAACTTGATTGTAAATTCGTGCTTGTAATTGGAGTTTGTTCTGGGAGGGTCTTGGGACCTTTTTGTATTACTCTGTTATAATTCGTCTCCATTATAATTTAATGTTTATTGTAACAAAATTATGGATCTGAAAACATCATCATATGAGATATGTCACCAGGCTCCGATTCTTGCGAAAACATTGACAAATACGAGAATTTTGTGTGTTCAAAAAATCTCTTCGAAAAATGTCGAAGGAATAAATTGAAATGTTTTTACCGTAGTGTCTCCACAATATCTTTAAATTCCTTACAAAATCCGCATTACATAGTCTATTAAGAAGACAGTGATATGAAATTGCCTTTCATTAAAATAATTGGCATTTTGCTAGGTGATATCTAGATCACTCTCTGATGCGATGCTACTATTATTTATTTTGTGGTGCAATAAATTACCTACAACGGACGTCCCGCGCGGATAAACAAAGTATGTGAGCCTTTAATTCGATACAAGCCATCTGGATACATATAGTGTGCAAATGGAAACGCCCAAATATCACTTATCTGTACAGATAGCGACATGTTCATTATCAATGCCATATTCCATTACTTTGGCTGTTTTGTGACAGCATTAGGATAATGTTACGTTTGCACGGTTACAATAGAATTAGGGTAGAGTTACGCGCACGTGGTCCTGTGTAAGGATAGAGTTTATGATTATGAATGGGTTTCTTATTGCTATAATGGCAACAGTTTTGGTAATTGTAACTTTTAAACGTTCGCGATTAGAACAAACGTGTAGTTAATTATTTAAACTGAACCTAATCGCGCTGAAAGCGTGAGCGTAAGTTTTGAAGGCCCGTTTACATCATTAGCTAGCTTTGGTGATTTAAGAAATTTTGTGCTGATCTTACAAGCCGAATTATCATTGTCAAACTATAAAACTATTTAACGAAATTGACTGACGGGTGTTTGCGAGCAAAGGAAGGGTTTTGAAGTAATCAGTCTTTGTATTTATGTATTTATGTGGATGTTCCACCATAGCGTCACCCCTATTTGTTCAATTTTGTCAAGCAAGGTATCAATCGATTCGTCTGTATCAATCGATTCGTCTTTATGTACAGAGTGTTATGTTTTACCTGAATACGGCAAGGCAAAGAAAGGATTATGTGTTCAAACTAAATACTTGATCAGAATTTGACAAACGAGCTATCAATCGATCCGTCTTCATCGCAAGAGTTTGTTAGGCTATTTTTACCCGACCGTAGTCGGGTTTTTGTTTTTGAACTTATGTTTTGTTTTAGAGAATTGTAGACTTATCACGTTATCAAGTGGCCCGTTGTGTTGTTTATATTATTAATAGGACCACTTTTTCTCGTCCCACGGGTGCTGTGAGAATCAGCAAAGGGAATCCAAGAAATGGACAGCAGCATTTTACTGTGAATCACCAACTGCTGTGGTCATTATAAACCCTGCCAAGCGCGGTGGTTATAACGAAACCCCCGTATGGCGAAGGCCTATGTTTGGCAGTGGAAATCTTCAGGCTTATGATACAAACCTGTAGCAAAAGCCCTGGACAGTGATCTCTAGGTACCGAATGAGAGACCTCTTTCAGACTACTTCAAGATACCTGCAGTTTTGTATTATTTTTAACAGGTCAAGAAAGTAAATCAACACCGCTTTCTTACAGGTAGTGCGAAAGCCCATCATGAGAACAGCTCGGAACATGTTCATCGTCAACTTGGCAGTATCAGATGCCCTGGTTTGCTGCGTTGGAACTCCTCTAACCCTGATGGAACTCCTGACAAAGCACTGGCCTCTGCCAGACTGGCCAAGCCTATGCAAGGCGTGTGGTGCCATCCAGGCGATATCAATATTCGTGTCGACGATATCGATTACAGCCATCGCTTTGGATCGATACCAGGTGATTTTGACTTTATTTTGTTTGATGTTACAAGCTACTCGTAGGTAAATTTTTGACCCTTTTTAATCGACTTATTTTTTGTGCATGTTTTCTCATAGATTAGGAATTTCTGAAAGAATTTGTATTTGAGAGACCGTACCTATTACGGTTACGTGATCTTTAGTGTAGTCCATTATCAGTATAAATTATATAAGAACTAGTTCAGCAGTTCCTTTAGTAAATCCATATAAAGTCGATTTTGATTGTAAGGATTTGATTTTGAGAAGGAACTTTAAAACGGAAAGAAGGCCACGTTATGGAAAGCGATAATACTGTCAACGAATTAGTCTTCTTGGCAAGACAGTTTTTTAAACATTTTTTGTTGTATTGCTATCTCTAGGCGCTATGAAGTTAACGCAGTAATAAACGGACTGTAAACCGTATCGGCTGTCTCCCTTGCTTCTGGTTAGGTTAGCTACCTACAGATCATTTGGCGACGAGAATGGGATACGATCCCACGCGTTATCTATCGGGAATATTATGTCACTGTTAAAGTTTTGCTGGGGATGTAACGAAGCGGAACACCAACTCATCGCTTCAAGCCAACCTCACCTGCACGTGATGCATCCTGCTGGTTTACTCACGAGGCTCTGGTGACCGACAGATGGTGGTATAACCATCCAAATACGAGTGTAGCAAAATGGCGCAGGCTGGTGATGGGCAGCAGCGTCACCGGTACAAGAAGCTACACCCTGCGATCGCCAACCCATATGCCCAGCGTGGCAATTATGGACAAAACCTCAAATGAACAACACAAACAGAAAATGGCCCCTAGTTCCCGGTCACCTTGCTAGTCCGGACCAAGGTGGCGGTCTCGAAAATGGCAGGGCAGAAGGTGCGAAGAATCCCCGGGTGACGGTAGGCCACCAAAAACAAAAACTAATCGACTTGGCTACGTATAATGGACGAACGCTTAGGGTAGATGATCACTTGGCACAGTTAGAATTGGGACTAGATAGGATACGGTGGCAGATTCTGGGGTTAAGCGAAGTCCGTAGAGAGGGAGAGGACATCTTAACCCTGGAATCAGGTCACATTATGTATTTCCGAGAAGGAGATCAACAATCCCAGGGTGGCTTTGGATTCCTCGTCAATAAGGCCCTCGCTGACAATGTTTTAGAAATCTCCAGTGTTTCAACCAGGGTAGCGTACTTAGTACTTAAACTTACCAAGAGATACAGTCTCAAGGTTGTACAGGTTTACGCACCGACCTCGAAACACTCGGACGATGAAGTGGAAGATATGTATCAAGATATATCTTCAGCGCTCCATAATACCACTAAAGCGCACTACAATATTGTCGTGGGGGACTTTAACACCATAGTGGGAGTATAGGCTTGCGGTGAATTGATGGTAGCTCCACACGGTTACGGAAATAGAAATCACAGGGGGCAAATGCTCGTCAATTTCTTAAAAAAAGAGGGACTTTACATGATGCACTTTTTCTTTGAGAAACAGTCCCAAAGAAAGTGGACGTGGCAAAATCCCGATGGCGAGACAAAAAATGAGATTGATTTCATTATTACAAACAAAAAGCACATATTCAGAGATGTCTCAGTGATTAGCAGGTTTAATACCAGTAGCGGTCACCGACTTGTCAGAGGCTCTCTGAATATCAACTACAAGCTGGAAAGATGTCGGATGGTGAAGTCTACGCTCCGTCCTAACCTGCTTCAAACCGTTGTGGGATCAGAGCAGTTTCAGCTCCACCTAAAAAATCGATTCGCTGCTTTGTAAAGCACAGAGGACGTAGACGAAGGTCTACAACAAGTGGTGGGAGTCCTGAGGGAAGAGGGTGTGAAGTTTTGCCAGCTGCAACGTACGGGCTTGAAGTCTAAGCTCTCGGCTGAGACTCTCCGGCTTATGGAGAACAGACGGAACGTTACGCAAGCTACGCAGTCAGAAAAGCGAGCGCTCAATTGTAAAATTAGTATTACTGGTGCGACGTGACCTCCGATGCTCCAACACACGCCAAATCGAAAAGGCTATTGAGCAAAATCGGGGATCAAAAGTGTTCGCCCAGCAGTTGAAGCGCTCGCATCTGGCAAAGCTTAGGAATTTAAGTGGCCAAACCATAACTTCAAAGCCGGAGATCGTAGCTGAGATAGAAAACTTCTATGGCCGATTGTATGAGTCGCATGCTTTACAACCCGGCCCTATTGCAGAAGATTCTCGAGCCACTCTTACTCGCCACTACATGGAAGACCTGCCAGAAATCTGCCTAGATGAATGGATGGCGCTCGGACAGCTTAAAAATGGAAAAGCCCCAGGTGAGGTCGGAGTCACTTCGGAGCTCTTGAAGGCAGGAGGTAAACCTGTACTTCGGGAGCTTTAAAAGTTGTCTGAATACTGGGAGAACTCCAAAGGCGTGGAATAGGAGTATAGTAGTTTTATTTCACAAAAAGGGAGATAAAACCCTCCTGAAAAACTACCGCCACATCTCACTCTTGAGCCACGTCTATAAGCTGTTTTCGAGGGTCATCACAAATCGTCTCGCAAGAAGATTTGCCGAGTTTCAGCCTCCGGAGCAGGCCGGGTTTCGTAGAGGATTTGGTACCATAGACCACATACACACAGTGAGGCAGATTATACAGAAGTTCGAAGAGTATAATCAGATGCTGTGTCTTGTTTTTGTGGACTATGAAAAGGTCTTTGATTCCTTAGAGACCTGGTCTGTTTTGGAGTCACTGCAGCGATGCCAAGTGGACTGGCGGTATATCGAAGTGCTGAGATGTCTGTAAAATGCCGCGACTATGAGTGTTCAAGTACAGAACCAGCAGTCTAAACATATCCAGTTGCGCAGGGGAGTGAGATAGGGAGATGTCATATCCCTGAAACTGTTCTCGAACGCCTTGGAAGATATGTTTAAGGCACTGGACTGGAAAGGGAACGGCATAAATATAAACGGCGAGTACATCTCACACTTATGATTACCGATGATATAGTCCTTACGGCTGGATCATCGCTGGAGGAACTTGAGCTAATGGTGAACGGCCTGGCTCATGCTTCTCGACAAATCGGTCTCGGGATGAACTTAGACAGCACGAAGATCATGTTTAACGATCTTATTACCCCGAAACCTGTAGTCATCAATGGTGAACCCCTCGAAGTTGTTAATGAATACGTCTATCTCGGGCAAACTCGGCACTTGGGTAGACACAACTTCGATAGGGAAGCCAACAGAAGAATTCAGTTGGGCTGGGCGGTATTCGGAAAACATCGTCAGGTCTTCTCGTCGTTCATTCTACAGTGCCTGAAGACGAAAGTCTTTAATGCGTGCGTTCTACCGGTTATGACATACCGAGCCGAGACATGGACACTAACAGTGGGGCTTGTCTACAAATTTAAAGTCGCTCAGCGAGCTATGGAGAGAGCTATGCTCGGGGTTTCTCTGAAGGATAAAATCAGAAACGAGGTAATCCGCCAGAGAACCAAAGTCACTAACATAGCTCAAAAGATTAGCAAGCTGAAGTGGCAATGGGCTGGTCACATTTCTCGAAGGATGGACAATCGCTGGGGTAGACGTGTCTTCGAGTGGAGACCGCGTCTTGGCAAACGTAGTGTAGGATGCCCACCGGCCAGGTGGAGTGACGACCTGGTTTCCGTTTGCCAAAAGTTTACACATCATGCTACTTTTATGTACGGAAAAAAACTTAGCTGCAACGAGAGCAAAGTCACGTACGGAGCTAGTAGTTAATAGCAACAATGGAAAATTAATACTCTGCCAAACTTAAAATATTTTCCGATAGCTTGAATAGACTCTTAAAACAGATATGAATGAGTTAGGTATGAATAATGTATTTCATGTATTTCAAAGTAAATTTAGACTTCTTGTTTCTCTCATCGTTGCTAGAATGATTAAATTGACGCCTTCCTTGAAGTATAAATAGTCAGAAATTGATGTTTGAAGCTACTTCTATATGCTACTTCTGGATTTTCACCAGAATAGTTGAGATGATTTTAGAAAATAGGCGTCCACTGCTGTACGTAGGCATCCCCCATGGACGCCGATAATTTTTTTTGTTCCTTATTTTTTTTTGTACTTTCTATGGAACGCTGTGACTGATTGCTCGCTTTTCCATCCAGTGGCTCCCTGTGCCTCTCACCAGGTCGTCGATCCAACCCGTAGGGTGCCGTCCTCAGTCTCCCGGTTTTGTGGTTATCGTCAGATAACCGTTCTTTCCCAACATATATCAGTTATCAGTTCCGCAAACTAAGTGGACCAGACCAATGCCACTTCAGCAATCTAATTCTGAGACCTATGTCGGTAACTTTAGTTATTTTGCTGTTATCCACATACCAAATTTTATCTCGCAATTAGAATTTATTGCTCTTGCATAGCAAGAGCAATAAATTGCAAATAATTCCATTTCCAATTCCAACATTTACTCGTTAATAGTACCTTCTTGTAAAGTAAGTAGAATTTTTATTGCTATTAGAATCACGTTTCTAACATTATTAATAAAATTTCCAACAAAAAACAACTCAAAAGTATGTTAACGATTTTGTTTAAATTTTAATGACAATTTGAGAACTTTTTTGTGTTTGACCCTTTGACCGCTTCAAAATCTTTCCAACAATCATTTCAAACCCAATTGTCACTCGTGGAATGCGAAAGATTAATCCAAATTACCCATAAATTACATTTCCCCTTCCAATATACTGCCACAAGCATTCCCCATCATTGGATGGCCATTATCATGGGTTTTATTCACGGGTTTCTTTGAAGCCAACCATCGTCCCGGATCTAACAATCTAAACCAGTCGGTTCTGTGTAGGCAACTGCTTAGTCAAAGATCTTACCGTGTTATTTGTAAAGTCATCAGTCAGTTATTTAAAACTGAATGTGGGTTACTTTTAAGGGAACTTATAAGGTGGTTTAAAATTAAGAGGGATCAAGCAAGCACTGTGTGCATATTCATAAACTTTTTTGAAGCAATCAATGTTGTTTGTTGGTAATTAATCACTATTTTAAACGATATTATATTGAAAGTAGTGGGCAAGTTTATTTTTATTGTGTGTTAAACTACTAAGTTTATTATGAATTGTTTCTAGTTATTAAATTGGCATTGTTGGATCTTATCAGACTTTTTAAATACTAACTTAATAGTTGAGCCTTCGAAAACTCTACGACATGTTTTTTTTCAATCCCTATCTCCAGGATTTCCGACTGGATTTGGATGATTCTTTTTTAATTTCAAACGATAACAAAGGTTTATAAAAATGATATATATTTTTATTGTAGCCTAGGTAAGTAAATCCATTATAATTACAATTTTTATCTTGATAAATCTAATATTATAAATGCGAACGAATGTTTTTAAGTGAGTGAGTGTGTACGTATGTTTTTTCGGTCTTCATGCTGAAAGGGCTCGAAGGATTTTGATGGCTGGTACGTAGATACTTGAGGTCCTGCAAAAACTCATATTAAGGACCTGAAAGATGTAGTATATACCAGTGGACAGTATTTATTTATTCTGAGCTGGTGGATACTTGTCATCATCATCATCATCGTTTCTGTTTCTACTGTGTCATCATCCTCACGGGTGAAACCACGGAGTGCAGCTAATAATTCATAAAACCTTGCGTTAAATACATTCAGACCAAGAAGCTTGCCTCACTTATTAGGATGTTTTGCAAGTTTTGAATCTGAAAGTGGTGGTAAAAATCACGCAACTGGATCTCAGCCTAAACAATTTCGGTTTGTACGTAAACGATAACTGTTTCAATATATCTGGAAATAACTACTGTCTGCTTTTGTGTTTGACGTCACTAGTTTCGTATGGTCTTGTTTGCGGTGTTGATAGTTAGAACGACCAGAAAAACAGTACTTCAGTTGTTCGGTAACGACTTCTGGTTATTGGAGTTGTATGTTATAGGTTTACCTGTTTTTAATTATTTTTTACGATATATGCGCATAACAATTGGAGGATTTTTCGAGGCAAAGCTAGACTCTAAACAGCCTTGAACGCAGAGTTGCTAACTTATTAGGGACATTTCCACAAATCTATACCAATATATAAAAGTGGAACGTTGTCTGTTTGTTTGGGGAGCTTTCACGCGATAACGGCTAGACGGATTATGATGAAATTTGGAATGGAGATAGCTTATACCCTAGAATAAAACATAGAATGCTAGGCTCTTTATCCCAGAAAATTTAAAGTTTCCACGGGGTAACTGGAAAATGTTGATTAATCGCTGTATAGGTCGCGTCACGTAAAAAGAACGCCGGCGGATAAGCTGCGCATTAGGTGATTTATCGGTATATCTGGTGGTATGAGGTGTGGCGCGAGCCAAGCGGGTTTACGAAGCTGCGAGCGAAAGACTTATTAATATGCGCGAGTGTAGCGATACGCAAATACGCTTCTCCACTTTCTTCCAGCGTTTTTTTTACATGACGCGACCAATAAGGAACGGTTGCCATGGAAAAGATCTGTCAAAAACCTTCAAGAGCATTGGTGGTTTGCCTACTTTTGCATTGGTTTTTAATATCCTAGAATAACATAATGATGCTTATTTCGCGATAAACAGTAGTCCGCGCGGACGTAGTCGCGGGTGAGAAAGCTAGTTATACATATATACAACAGATTTTAAAAACCCAGTACTTTTTTAATCTGTTAATCTTACAATATTGATTTCAATAATCATTTTAATCCTCGAATATATTTCCACTTCTGTGAGTCAGGTCCCCATAGAGAATATCGTAGATACAGTAGATATTTGTGTATAAATCACACTTATATCAATGCGGTAAGTAACAAAAATTCTGTACAATCACAGAATAAATAATAGTACCAAACACAGCTCGGCAATGGAGATTGCACGCTGCGCGACTTTAATTTTATGTATGAGACCAAAAGTTAGAAGCTAAAATTTATTGCTCTTGCTATGTCTCAGTGCCGCATGTCATCACTGGAAACACGCACTGATTATAAACATTCGTCTTGAGGCGCTGCGGTATCTGCGACGAGAAAATATGGCGTAATTTCCCGAACGCTGCCAATCCAAGTTGGATTCACGGTTGACCTCTTTTTCGAAGTTGGATCTTCCCAGTTGGATCGTCTGACCCAAGTAGTCATAGTGATCAGCAACTTCCCGTTCCCAACATAAACCGGTATGCGTGCAGTTCAGAAGCTTGAATATATCTTCCAGTGCTGAGCTGAACAGTTTCGGAGAAATAACGTCTCCCTGTCTCGCCCCTTTTTGCAAGTTGATAGAATTCGTGCTCCGATCTTGGAAACGGACAGTAATGGTGGACTTGCTGTACAAACACTTCAACACTTCGATGTACAGGTAGTCAATCTGGCACCGCTGTAATGACTGTAGTCGTATTAATGCCCAGGTCTCGACTGAATCAAAGGCTTTCTCGTAATGCACAAACGCTAGATAGAGTGGCCGATTATACTCTTCGGTCTTTTGTATAATCTGCCGGAGCGTATGGATGTGGTCTACGGTCTGTGGTCTGCTTAAGCCTTTCCGGAATCCAGCTGGTTCGGGAGGCTGAAATTCGTCAAACCTACGAGCGAAACGGTTTGTAACTACTATAGAAAACAGCTTACAGACGTAACTCATCAGCGAAATGGGCCTATAATTGTTCAAGAGGGGTTTATCACCTTTCTTAAAGAAACTACGACGTTCCTGTGCCACGCCTCTGGCGTTGTACCCTCCAGGATGATGGAGTTAAACAGCCTCTGAAGGACTTTAAGTACCGGTGCTCCACCCGCTTTCAGTAGCTCTGTCGTAATTCCATCCTCCTCTGATGCCTTGTTGCTCTTAAGTTGTTTGAGAGCCATTCTGATCTCGTATAGGCTGATGTCAGGGATATCTTCGGTGTAATGTCGGGTCAAACGGGCTCTTGCAGCGCTAGTCGTACTAGGAGGACTACGCGATGAGGTGTATAATTGTCCATAGAACTTCTCGAGCTCACTCAAAATCTCTGGCTTCGACGAAACAATGGTGTCACTGTTGGTTTTCAGCTTCGTCAACAGGCTTTGAGCCCTTGTTCTACTCTATTGCGTTCTTAATACAAGTAGTATTATAGGAACGCAAATTGTGTCGCATCGACTTGGAGATCAGTTTATTAAGCAAGCTGTAACTCGACATATCCACTGAAGACTACAGCCTCATTTCACCTCGTTCTGCCATAAGTTTTAGTGTATGCTCAGAAAGTTACTGTAATCTATTTTTGCGGTGGATCTTAAAGAACTCTGACTCGACCGCCGCGTGAACAATTTCCACCAGCCCGTTGTTAAGTTCGTCCACTATATCGCATTCGGTAAGGATTTGGAAGCCATTTTGGAACTCCAACTGAAAGCTTTCGGGGTTTTGGATTTGGGCAGGACTTGGGCGAAGAGTAGATCTCATCAAACGAGACCATAGTCACCACGCTTGGTAGGTGGATTGGTCGGGAGGATTGGGAGGGGTCTTATTCTAAGCCGCAACCACTACGGCGGTCTCTAAAATAAGCTACTGAACAAGAATATAACATTTTTTAAAAATCAATTTTGTCTTTTTGTCTGTTTGTTTGTCTGTATGTTTGTTCGCGCATCACGTCAAAAGTACTGGACCTATTGCGATGCGGTTTTCATAGTTGCATAGCTTAGGACTTGACTTAATAACTAGCTTAAAAACTAAAAAACCACGCCTACCCTGCCAATAAATTAACTGTTGGAATTTGATACCAATATTGTAAATTTCGAAGTTTTTTTCGAGTTTGAAAATGGTGCCCAACATTGAACATTTTCAAAAAAAAATAACCTATGTTACTCGGGGGGATGTAAGAATTCTAACGATACCCCATACTTCTAAATCTGTTCAGGCATTTAAAAGTTATGGTGGAATAAAAAAACTCATATACAAACAAACCTAAATGAATGCTAAAAACAATACACTCTTTTTTTTGGGCAGTCGTGTAAAAACTGGGGTACTTGGTATCTCAATCCGATGAGTAGAAGCCGAGCAGTCGTTAAAAAACTTTTTGGACGGCTCAAGGAATTTTGATCAAATGTTGGAATAATGGTAATTTAAATATTGAGTAGCAATAGATTACTTTTAACTTAGACAAATGATCATGCGTTCGAAGCCACAGGCACAGCTAGTATATAATATATAAGTGTTAACAACAAAACCTAGCAATACGGTCCTCCAAACGATTTTGTTGTACGAACTACATTTTCGTGTTTTACACTACCGCGCTATCAACATTATTAAGTGCCTTTATCAGTACTGTAGTGTCGGGTGTTAGGTTCATTACTCGAACTCTTCAGTGATAAACTGATAAATAATGGAGTAGGAATCAATATCTGAAAACGACAGATGAAGTGCGTATCTTTTTCGTCGCAAGCGTGCATTTCTTTGTCCGCGTGTTTCAAGGCACGAACCAATTTAATGTTGTTATCTTGAACCGTGTCAAATCAGCTTTCTAACAAAAAAAACGCATCAAAATTGGTACATCATTTAGGAGCTACGATGTTACAGGCAGATACACACCCTAAACTTATAACACCTCATTCTTTTTGCGTCGGGAATTAATAATAGACAAGCATATTATGTTATTATAAATATATATATATATATTATTTATTATTAATTCCCGTAATGTCAGCTAGGAGGCGAGAATTGCCACGATAAGTTACATATAATCAGTAGTTTATACAACCAAGAATGCCTAACGTTTACTTATCAAAGATATGGTTTCCCTAATTACACGTTTGCTATTGCCTTTTACTTTCGTATCAGCAAACAAACCAATATTAACTTGAGGGACTTCAAAACCACCGATTGATTTCGACACAAAGTGAATTGTTTCTTCTCCGGATTGGCTCTGTATTATGTATCGGAATAATTCAGTTGTTGCATATACGTGTTTTGGTAGTTCGAACTCAAATTTAAGGCAAATATTGAGTACTTTTCTAACCCTTTTGTGGGGCTCTGTCCGTATATTGGACACCATCAATTTAGAATTTTCACGGCTAAACCAAGCGTTAAATAAATGTCACTTTTAGCTCTAAGGATGAGCCTATAAATAGCATTATGGAAACGTAAAAAATAGTGGCTCTGTGAGCTGTAGACCTCGCGTGAACAAACTTTTTTGCAAACTATTTAGTGGTTCAAAGTAGCGCCATACATACATTAAGTTACCTTAATGTAAATAACCAAGGTGCTCCATCAATCCCTACCTAGTGGGCAAAGAATGATTCCACTGGTAGAAACCTAAAAGTGAGAAATTTACTGCATTTTGAGGAGCTCTTCTGCTCATCACACCGAAAATCCTCATCAAATCTTCACCAAATTTTAATGAGACCAATTTAAAGTTACTACCTTTCAAATTAAAAAAGAACCATCGACATCGGATCTAATAAGGTGGACCTAAAGAAAAAACAAAGCTTCCCCCAATCAAAAATCCCCGACGATTAAAAAATTCTATACATTTGTTTAACCTGTATACCAAGTTTCGTCTAGATCGGTTGAGAAATGCGACCTGTAGAGGAGAACAGAGATCCGGAATGACATCCAGAGGACATAAGAAAGCATTTTTGCCCAAGCTGAAACGGAGACGCTTTGTTCGCGCTTTGCGCTCGCTCGGTCAAAAACATAGCCAACTTTTATTAGGTGAACAAAGATAATATTATGTCAAAAACAGCCAACTTTTATTAGGTGAACAAAGATAATATTATATCAAAAACATAGCCAACTTTTATTAGGTGAACAAAGATAATATTATGTCAAAAACATAGCCAACTTTTATTAGGTGAACAAAGACAATATAATGTCAAAAACATAGCCAACTTTTATTAGGTGAACAACGATAATATTATGTCAAAAACATAGCCAACTTTTATTAGGTGAACAAAGATAATATTATGTCAAAAACATAGCCAACTTTTATTAGGTGAACAAAGATAATATTATGTCAAAAACATAGCCAACTTTTATTAGGTGAACAAACATAATATGTCAAAAATTTGTGTTTTTTGAGTATTTATTTAGTAGTTTAGAGTATTTTTTTATGTAAGAAAATCTTAAAAACAATTAACCAAAAGTTTTCTTTTACTTAATGTTCCAAATGTTGTAAATATGGAGTAAATTCTCTGATTTTTGAGAATTTGGTTCACATGTCTTGTTACAAACGAAGAAATTTTCATTTCTTAGTTTGAGATTTGTAGTTTTTGGTTTATGACCAAGTATTTATAATTCAGGTGATTTCATTAGATAAATTAGAACATGTTCTCGAAGACAAAGAGTGCATCAAATGAAAAGTTCCCTTATGCATTGTACCATGTTTTGCACTATATTTTTTTATACAAAAAATGTCCCAAACATTTTCAATAAATATTTGTTTTATCATCCAAGTGTTTAATTTTTAATAAACAAGCCAGGATCTTCTGCCCTATAAAGGTTGTCAATAAAACTATCATAACAATTAGGCATCATACAATTTACTAATGGAAATTCAACGCTGAGTTAAACCCTCACGATGACAGTTACCAGACTCTACATACCAGCACTACCTCATACGACAAACAAATAAACAAACCAAACTCTAAAACCGGAGTTGGATACAACCATTACCTGACAAGAATATTGGAAGACTTGACGAGAAACTGAAGTTTTTTACTGTTTGTTACTTATTGTTTATTTATACACAAAAACAGTATACAAAGGTAGACTTAATGCTATGACTGCTTTTTTTGTTAGTCATCCTGGTCGTGCATGAAGATGTGTACAAGAGTGCACTCGATATAGACCGTGAAATAGATATTATGAATTTTTGAAAATATAAACAAAACTTTATTGACTTAATAAAAAAAACACATAAATAATTATCAAATATGGAAAAAAAATACTTTTTAGAGGTTTTTGGTGCACACTTCTCTAACGGGCATATTTCCTAAGTAAAGGCTAACGGTAGAATCAGAAGGGTATTCTTTTTTTATGCGAAATTCAACTCTTCACATGAATAGGAAATTACCTTTTCAATGTCAAAGCTTAGCAAGCATACTTAGTTTACCTAATTAAATTGATTTGATCTATTAATACTAGTTTATGTTTTGCTCCTTGTTCATGAGATGTTATGTTTTGACTAGTAAAATTGCTATTATTTTACCGATTCTCAATATGATACGTAGGACTTTGACTTTGAGCATAGGTGTCCAACCTCAAATCATTATCTGTATCAAAGAGCATTTCAATCACTACGTTTGTATGATCTGAGCCTCCACCACAGCCACAAAGAGCGGATTCTCGCTATTTGCATCCATCATTTCTCCGCAGTGCCGGTGCCTCTCCGTGTTAACACGTTTTATTAACTCGCTTTCTTGTATGTTTATCTGGTTGGAGCAAATATGTATAAGGTTTTTTTATAGTAAGTTTTCATATGAACGGTAACTATTGTTACCAAAACACGGTACAAAAAACAGTTTCTGCACGCGCTCTCGCTTTCGCTTTGAGCCTTTAACCTGTTTTAAATACACTTTTTCAAATTATAACACTTTTAATTGGAGATTTAAATTTTCTTTGAGGTAACTCAGTTATTGTCTTAGGAATTATGTTATATCATATTACCTAATATAGGGTATATTCATTCCAAATTTTGACAAAATCCGTTCAGCCATTTGAGCGTGATGGATGGTGATGATAATGATGGTTAAAAGAATCCATTGTGTTATTCCAGGGTATACTATCTCCATTCCAAATTTCATCATAACTCATCGAGCCGTTATCGCGTGAAAGCTCTCGAAACAAACAAACAAACAAACAAACAAACAAACAAACAAACAGTAGACAACGTTTCACTTTTATATATTGGTAGGGATGTGATATAACGCCATTGATTTTGCAATCCATAGTTCAGGATGGCACTGTAACTGTTATGGGCAGACGTGGCGCTCACCATCAGTTCAAGCAGTGACCTGCTCGTCTCGTCACTCAGTGAAACCGGTATTTTTTTATTGACTTGTTTCTGTCATTGACCCCAAATCAGGAAGTATTTCAGTTTTAGGTCAGTTTATTTATTTGACCGGTCAATATCGCAAACCCAAATTTTTACTAAATTCGGTTTGTGATCGTCTGATTAACCGGTTAAAATTATATTTGGCGTGTTTTTTTTTTCACGGTGAAATTTTTGCTATTGGTCAGACGGTAAGTCATGGAAGATGCAGTTGGCAGGGGAACGTGATTAACCGGTTTTTTGGGTGCTATCAAAATCTATTCGGCCATAATAATTACAATTCAGGAAAGAGTTCCCCAAGAAGACGGTTGACCTAGTTTGGGGAACAATTATTGACTGACTGTTGTGAGAAAACCCACTGCTGTTGTTAATTATTCGCTATGACCATCCAGATACGTATTTTCGTGAAATTGCTCTTGGATTGTTGTAATAACGTCACATGTTCTCTGCAAGGACAAAATTCCTTGCAGAAAACGCGTGGCTTAACTCCCTGGTCAAACAGATACGTAGAGGCTTGTCATCAATTAAAACAGTCACCAAACAATACTTAGCTTGGTAATTTCCACTTTACAGAAACCGATTCGAAAACTATAAACTTCCCTCCTATCGAGAGGGGTATTAAACCAAACTTTTCGGTAAACAAGGCAACAATGAAATATTGGATCGTGCTTCATAAGTTTGGAAAGTTGCAATATTGACAAAGTTAATGTGTTACGGATTTTAGAAAAGGTAGCTTGGGGGTTTGAAATTTATGAAAGTATTGATTTCAAGGATTCCTAGTTTAGAAGAACGGACTTGAAGAAAATCTACAATAGTTTATGGCCCTGTGATTCTGGATTCCATATGTCCACACGTCTACGGAAACAGTAATGATAGGGGGCAAAACAAATCTAGTTAACTTTTGGGAAAAAGAGGGGTTCTTTTTGATGAATTCATTATTCAAAAACAGGTCTCGAGGAAGTGGACAAGGCAAAGACCTGACTCTGTGATTAAAGTTGAGATTGACTTTATTATCCATACCAATATATAAAAGTGAAACGTTGTCTGTTTGTTTGTTTGTTTGTTTGTTAGGGGAGCTTTCACGCGATAACGGCTGGACAGATTTTGTTGAAATTTGGAATGAAGGTAGCTTATGCCCTGGGATAAAACATGGGATACTGTTTATCCCGGAAAGTTGTAAGTTTCCACGGGAAAAATGGAATTTACTCGCTAAAATGCTGATTACTCGCAGTAAGAAACGGTTGCCATAGAAACAAAATAACAAATCCGTCAATAAACATCGAGAGTATTGGTGCTATACCTTCTTATGCTTTAGTTTTTAATATCCTATAAGAACATAGGATGCTTTAATTCGCGGTAAACTGTAGTCCGCGTTGACGAAGTCGCGGGTGGGAAAGCTAGTGACGGATAAAATGCTCATATATAGAGATCAGCAAGTTAAATACGGGTAGCAGTGACCGACTTGTCCTAGGATGTCCTTGAATATCGTCCTGAGACTAAGAATACTGCAAAGTGCACGAAACTTCAGATCATAAAATAAATTAATCAATAAAACAAAAACCGTAAGCCATGTTACTGAACAAAATAATCTTACCTCCAAAATAAGTGTGTATTTACAAGTTTAGCTATTTCAAGATAATTAAAAACAAAACTACTATTTTTTTAGTTGCAACACTGACAGTGTTGTATCATAAAAACTAACGTAGTTTTGCACTTTGAAAATTAATAATAACAAGAAATGTTAAAAAATACCGTATGAAACTATACTCTCATATGAAACTGTACTTAGAATAGTCTAAGTATTTATTTTAAAGTAACAAAAAAACTGTACAAAGAAGACAATAAAAAAATGGTCTAGGGATTAGAGTAAACTACTATTTTATTTGCTAACTAGCTTTCCCGCCCGCGACTTCATACGCGCGGGCTACATTAGGATCCTATTTTCTTCTAGGATATTTAAAACCAATGCAAAAGTTGGTATAGCACTCTTGATGTTTTTTGACAGACTTGTTATTTCGTTTCCATGTCAACCACAGACCATTCTGTGATGAAAACCGTTCCTTACAGTGAGTAATTAACATTTTCCAGTTTTCCCGTGGAAACTTGA
This sequence comes from Alsophila aescularia, assembly GCA_946251855.1. Taxonomy (NCBI): domain Eukaryota; kingdom Metazoa; phylum Arthropoda; class Insecta; order Lepidoptera; family Geometridae; genus Alsophila; species Alsophila aescularia. The sequence goes on along the minus strand of OX276383.1, from coordinate 17,317,848 downwards.
AATTTTACGGGATAAAAAGTATCTTATGTTTTATTCCAGGGTATAAGCTATCTCCATTCTAAATTTGATCAAAATCTGTCTAGCCTTTATCGCGTGAAAGCTTCCCAAACAAACAAACAAACAGACAACGTTTCACTTTTATATTTTGGTATGGATTAAGCATATACCAAAAAATATGAATATGCATAAAGATGAAAAAAGGCGGGAATAGAAAACTTTTTTGTTGTTTTTGGGGTTTTTTTATAATTACGTGCTAATTAGGAAAAAAACATGAGTTCTTCAAGTGATGAAGATATAAGCTGCACTCCCGATTCAATAAAAATGGAAGCTGAAGCAGCAATTAACAATATTTTGCCTGAAAGTTCTAAAGAGAGATATTTGAAAACTTACGACGAGTTCATGAAGTGGCGAAAAGAAAAACGAGTAAAGTCTTTATCTGAGACTGTATTCTTAACATACTTTAGTGAGCTATCAAAAAAGCTGCAGCCATCTAGTTTGTGGTGCATTTATTCAATGTTAAAAGCAACTATGAGTACTAAACACGACATCAATATCAAGAACTTTTCAAAATTATCATCTTTTCTAAAAAGACAATCAGCTAGGCACAAAAGCAAAAAGTCAAAGGTTTTTACAGCGCAAGACGTGAAAACATTCATAAATGGAGCCCCTGATGACATATATTTAGCTGTTAAGGTACGTAAAATAACAAATCACATAATGGTAATACTTCATCATTTATCTTTTAAATTCTTACAATCCTATAAAACATACTTACTTATTTTTATATTTCGCTTGTTTTAGGTGGTTCTTATCTTCGGTATAACTGGCGCATGCCGAGGTATTGAATTGACAAATATAACAATAGAGAACATAGAACAACAGGGTCAGTTGTTATTAATTAAACTACCGAACACAAAAACTAAAATTGACCGAACATTTGTAGTTCCTCAAGAATTCTCTGAATTCATACAAAAATACAGATATCTTCGTCCTGAAAATGTAAACACCAACCGATTTTTTTTGAAGTACCACCAAGGCAAATGCTACAAACAAGTTATTGGAAAAAATACCATCAGAAGTATGCCGAAGCAAATCGCAAGTTATTTAAAGTTCGATAACCCGGAATTGTACACAGGTCATTGCTTCCGGAGAACATCGGCTACACTTTTAGCCGATGCTGGGGCTAACTTCACCACTATAAAAAGGCACGGTGGGTGGAAATCCAGCAAGGTGGCTGAAGGTTACATCGAAGATTCCATACAAAATAAAAGTAAAATTACCAACCAAATAACGGAAACTATTCAGCTTTCAAAAAATGAAACATCTTTCTCAAGAGATGATCCGCAACCATCAACTTCTGCTGAAGAAAGCTTCATCCCGTCAGATTTTGTCCATGACCAACAAATATTACAATCTCAAACTATTAACATACCCAAAAAACACCTGTCCCTAAAATTTGAAAATTGTTCTCATTTCACTATAAATTTTAACTAATAAAATGTTTTATTCTTGTAATGCCGGTTTTTTTCTACTTACCTCACAATCGAGATGTAAAGCAGAGTAGTTAGCTCGGGTGTAAGCATCAATTGCACCCTCGAACTATAGGCGCTAAATATCTCGGGCTGCAATTGATGCCTTACAGCCCTTGGCTACTAATCTACTATTAATTAACATGTAATGTTTGCATGTATGAATGTATTGTTTTAGTGATCAAATCTTGCAAGCTAAATTAGAACCAATTCCAACTTTTTCATGTTAGTTCAGTTCCAATGACAATGCATTTTATGGTAAGCATAGCTTGATTAGTTCCAGATAAAGCATACAGACACGAAATATTGTAAACGCATATAATTGTGATAACACGTTTTTTTTTCATTCTTATTATTCGATTGGATGTCGCAAATCATGTTATCAACGAAGTTTTTTTTTAAACTATACTGTTTTACAGCTGGGCAAAGTTATCCCGCATAGCATTCCAAGTCTCTGTTCTCTACCCCGTTCAATACCTGTTGTTATGCGTCCGTTTCATCTTACAAGATTTGGTAAGATGGACGACGCTGCTTAGACAGGGCAGCGTCGTCCATCTTCAAGAGCCCACTTTTTTATGACCTTGCCCCACTGGTCGGGATAGGCGTTTCGTCGTGGCCTAACTAATTTGCCTCACTGATTAGGCTACCGGGGCATGCATACGGCTTACGTGACCCGCCCAGTCCCATTTGAGCTCGGCAGCGTTGATCTCCACGTCTTTTATGGACTTGGAACGAAGATTTGTGACTATACTAGCTATGCCCGCGTTGTCATTTCATTGAAAAGTAGCCCATACGTGTTAATCCAGGTCCAAAAGTACCTCTAAAGTACAATAATATAAGACATTTCTGCAAAATTCGTTTAGCCGTCAAACAGTTTTTATCGATTGCTTGGCATCTAATTATTGGATTACAATACCAAGTAGGTACCCCAGTGTTTAAGTCAAACCCTATGCTAACCAACAGTGTGAACCGCATTGCAATCGGTCCAGTAGTTTTACGTGCGATGCGATGCGTGAATAAACATATTATAGACAAACAGACAGACACGATTTTAAAAATTACATATTTCTGTTCTGTAGTATATTTTAAGTGCCCTATTTTTTTAAAGTTACCTTTCTTGTACAGTTTTTTAGAGTATAGATTTTATATTATGTTTATAGATATGTTCTCATACTAAAGCATGATGTTGTAAGACATGACGTAATTTTGTAACACATGTTGCTCTATGTTGGTATCCCCGCAAACAAAACAATTTATCTTTAAGTAGTTTACATTTTAGTGAACTATATAACCAATAATTATGTAAACGACGACGATGCCAAGAAGTGGTGCGAAATTTTAGCTTTCTATACAAATGTACTGCTCTTTTTTTATTTGAGACTGTTTACACTAATTAGCCCCAAACTTATCCTAGTTTGGGGCTAATTAGTGTAAACAGTCTCAAATCCCTGTACAAGACAATGGATAAACATAGATACCTAAACTACCTCCATAACATGGTAATAAAATTTTCTGCTCACCACACAAAAAAAGTTTCCTTGCGGGATTTGAACCCGCGACTGTTAATTGATTTCACAGTCAGTCGTAACTGTTTCCGTTTCATTAAAAATACCATTCAGCTCAAAAGCTATGCCATATCCAGGTATGCAGAGTTTTTCTTGGTGTATGTTTTAAATTCAATAAATATCTTAAAATATATCTTTTTGTATCAAGATAATCATAAAATAACTTAATCATTTACACGTTAAAATTTATTAATATTCTAAAAACTAACGAGTGTTATTTATATTCCTGAAAACTGAAACCTGGTTGGAGTATATCCGGTCTTCTGTTTTATTTACATCCAAAAGCTAAATAGCAGATCCTTATGATTAAGGTAGGCAGCAGGGCCATCACGGGGGTGCAAGGGGAGCGAGGCACCCAGGCGCCGCATCCAAGGAGGCGCCGCACCGCCGGGGCACCCGCTGTCCCGCGCCTTAAAGTTGCTTCAACCTATAATTATGTAAAATTTTATTATGTTTGAAGGCGAGACCTCAAGATTGGAGTTTTTGGAACCACGATCCTCGTGCATCGTGCAGAAATAAACACGCAAGCGAGTTCCTTGCATCACTTGTATTCTCACAGCAATCATTCGTTACAAAATCATTAAAACTATGGCCGATGGAAACAGATTAAAACCCATAAGATGATATTCAGAGCTGCTCCCTCACCGTACCGTACTAGCTGATGCCCACGGCTTCGCACGCTTGGTCATTTACTCTTTGTGCTACTCCAGGACCTAAAATACCAATATACCAACATTTGATCAAAATTCCTTCAGCCGTCAAAAATATTATCATTGGTCTCGGTTTCTACTTATAGGATTCAGATACCAAGTACCCCAGTTTTTAAGTCAAACCCTAAACTATCTAAAAGTGAAAACTGCATCGCAATCGGTTCAGTAGTTTTTACGTGATGCGCGAACAAACATACTAACTAACAAACAAACAAACAAACAGACATACACGATTTATTAAAATGTTCTTTTCTTGCTCAGTAGATTATTTTACCCTAGGCCACTTTTTTTATCTTCATTGTAAATCCGTTGCGTTGTTTAAAATATTAAGGGCCTAAGGCTCTGTCCGCACCGCGATATTTCACCTCGCGATTTTAATTCGTGCCTATTTTATTCCGTGATCGGAATTACATCTAGTACGCACTGCGAATAAAATTCCGCACGATTTTGATCAGTTTGATGCAGTTACCGGCTAAGACGGACGTCTACTGAATCTTTCAGGGTAGCTCAAAAACCGATGATAAAGCAATAAAAAAAGGAAAAATAAGAAAATAATATATAAAAGTGACATTCATTAAATAAAAAAGTCGTAAAAGCCTTAAGTTTTTTTTTTAAACTTTCTTAGTTCATGACTGCCCAAACAAAGGAGTGTAATGTTTTTAGGATTCATGTATGTTTGTATGTATGTTTTTATATATGTTTGTATGTATGTTTGTATGTATTTTTGTATGTATGTTTTTATGTATATTTGTATATATGTGAGTTTCATTATTCCACCATAACTTATATGCCTGATCAGATTTACACGTATGGGTTATCGTTAGAATCCTTACATCCTCCCGAGTAACAAAGGCTACATTTTTTTTGAAATAATTCAATGTGGTGGCAGGGCAGTATGGCTTCATTTTCAAATGTATAATATATATTTTTTCGTCTAATTTTACAATAAAGGTTATAAATTGAAGGCTAAGCACATTACAACATAAATTATATAAATTTATTGACATAAGTTATTTTTTGGCAGGGCAGGCGTAACTTTTAGATAGTTTTATTTAACTGATACTACGGCGGGGCGGCAGCGTGACAGACCTATCAAAAGATGTCTTGAAACCTATGAACAGTTTTTTCTACATAAAACATCAAGAAGCTTTCGACTATATCAATGTCGTCATTATCTGGTAACTCATGTGCGGCCCCCGATCGGGCGGGAGAAGAAGCGCGCGACATCCTGTCAATAGTGCCGGTGCACGACTGAGCGAAACGCGCGAATTTTATTTCGCAGTGCGGCTATAGCCATACTGTATAAAAAAAACGCGCGGAAATAAATCCGCAACGCATCCCGTTCAATTTGCATCAAATTACAGTTTTTTTCCGCGCGAATTTTTAACTGCCTCTGCGGCTGCTCCCGTATGAATCAATGTGTTACAGAATTGTGGGAAAAAAAACGTGCGGTGAAATATCGCGGTGCGGACAGGGCCTTATAGGCATACGACGGAGAGCGACTTTGTTTTATACTATGTATTGATGGTCAATCTACTGATGGACATTGCTATCTCCCTATCCTGTGCCGATCTTCTCACTTGGTACATTGTTTGGCGAAGACATAACAATATCTCTTAAACATAATTTATATACATACAAGAGAAGCTATTTACAACCGATTTAAAATAAAACGTTGCATACACTCGCCAAAACGCAATTATTACTGCCAATACTACTGGATACGTACCAACTATAAATATTTTAATCATTTAATTTTCTGCCATCGACTACATACATGAAAACGCAATCTGAACCAAAAATCAAATTAATACGTCCAAAAAGAGAAGAAATGTGTAAAAACAGAAGTCAAACTAACAAGGAAGTTGCTTCGACACGCAGTCCCAGAGATGTCAAATTGCGATAAGTTAATGAAGTCACGAAAGGTCTACAATAAAAGCTGTTTGAACCACAATCGTCAAATGAGTGCCGCGGACATTATACGGAAACCCCTTGACATTCAATTTTAACTACACTGGCCTTCAAAACTTATAGTACTACACTTTTAAAATTACTAGATTTGTCATTAAATTGCTCGGCTCCTATTCATTGTAGTGAGATACCAAGTACACCAGTATCTAAGTCAAACTCTAAGTTATCCAACAATGAAGATCGCATTGAAATCGGTTTAGTAGTTTTGACGTGATGCGCGTACAGACGGACATTAAAAGTGTAAGGGAGCATTAGGAATTGGTAGGCAGTGTCCATTTGTCGCAGAGAAAGTGAGGTCTCTATACCAACTCAGACGAATAGGCATTTGTATGTTTGTTTCTTCCACGATAAATTTCGAATCATTGATGCGATCTTCATGAAATTTGGTAGGCCTTATTTTACATTTACTTAATTGACATTATGTTATGTGGAATGTGAACCACATTATTAGGACCTAGTTGTAGTTTGATGGCGAAAATAAGATGGAGAAATCTACTTTAAATACCCCGTTCCTAAACCATAAGGATCATAATCATTTAAAGTCTGATGTGTAGGTATTAGTCCAATGCTGGACATAGGCCTCTCCCAAGATACGGCACTGATTCTGATCTTCAGATGTTTTCATCATATGACTGCCATCTACTTAGGATATTTTCAAATCCCAAATTACATATATTGAACTAAACCTGTTTTATTCTTATCTGACCAATTTAAACAACGTTACCTATTTAAATTTAAAACTAAGCTATAGTACCTTTTTGTTCACAGTTGATCGTGTATCCCACCCATTCTGGACTGCAAACTATGGGAGCCATAGTCACCATGTTCTTCATATGGGCGATAGCGTTCACCCTCGCTTCACCACTCTTCATCTTCAGAAGCCTCAAGACCCATAAGCTAGGCCTCAAAGGAATGGACTTTCTAAGTTTCTGCATCGAAGACTGGCCCATCAAAAACGGAAGAGCAATCTACTCTCTATTTAGTCTTATTTTCCAATATCTCCTACCAGTTTTAGTTGTAGTCATGGCCCACGTTCAGATCCATAGGAGACTGAGGGGTAGAAGACGAATGACCAAAAAAACGCCGGCAATTTTAATAGCAATAGCAGTTACTTATGTGATTAGCTGGCTTCCGCTAAATGTTTTCAATCTAGTGGCGGATTTCAGTGAGGCCCCTTTTATGGATGAAAAGACTATGACAATAACTTATGCTGTGTGTCATATGTTTGGCATGTCCAGTGCGGTGTCCAATCCATTATTGTACGGATGGTTAAATGATAACTTCAGAAAGGAGTTCGAGGAAATTTTGTGTTGCTGCAAGAAGAGGCAGCTGACCAAAGATACGAGGAACAAGAGGAAAATGGATACGGAACTGACAGCGCTGGCTCAGCTAGAGCATACCGTCACAGTCAATACGAAGACTTCTGAATGCTCTCAGATTTTCTGACTAAAGTCTTGCTTTAAATAGCACGAGACCCCAGAGATGCAGAGTATGTGAACTGTCAATTCCAAAGACTACCAAGTGTTACGGTGTAATAAGTTCCTCTTCTGTTACCATGTGAAATATATTCTTCTGTAAATATAAGTACGTTTGTAGTTAAACATAATATTGTACTTTACGTTTTATTGAGCCCAAAACGTACGGTACTAATATTTTATTATCGAAGTCTTTATTTGAGTTATTTGTTAAGAGTTTTTTTTAATAAATAATCCTTGAAGGTATTTCTTTTCTTAGTTAACATTCTTTTAACTTTAAAAAAAAGAAAATAGTATATTTCAAAGTCTGTCTAATCGACGTGAGATCGCAAGCCAGTCAGTATTCCACAGATTGCACTACGGAGACCTGAATAATCTGATTCCCGCATCACCTTTTCATCACCGATGACCAGGCGATCGGCAAAGCGCCATCCTTTTGGTAGAAATTTGGTAGAATACCGTGGCGGTCTCGCCTAGCCGTAGCGGTCTCAGCTAAGAATAAGACCCCTCCCAATCCTCCCGTGGATGTCGTAAGAGGCGACTAAGGTATTACATACCGGAAGATGGGCAGCAGCGACCTCCAAGCACATATTTGCTACACTGCGGACACCAATCTACGAAACCCAATATGATAGACACACCAAAAAGATGGCCCCCAGTCCCCAGCGGCTATAGGGCGATTTAGCGAGTGGATTCTCCACTGGTATCCCAGGGATGGAGCGCGTGCTAGTGGGCGGCCAAGGAGAAGATGGTGTGATGACGTCTTTGAAGTGGCGCGCCCAGTCTGGCCTCTTCTTGCAAAGGATCGGAGAATGTGGCAATGCATGGGGGGGCTTTTACCCGATTTTGGGTGCCCTAATAAAACTTTGATACTTTGCTATCTTAAATTAATCTTTACTTATTTAATGGGAAGTAAAAGCTATTTTATTTTATTTTTATTTATTTTTTCTCTGCCACGTACAAATAAATCGAAAAACTGAATCGACAAAAAAATACATATAATTATTGAACCTGCTCTTAAAATTTCAAGAGAATCGGTTAAAAATGCGACCTGTAGAGGAGAACAGCCGGACATCCACAAGACATACGAATGCATTTTTGCCCAAGCTGAAACGGAGACGCTTCGCTCGCGCTCCATCCCTACCATACATACTCGTATGTAGATACTACTATTACATCCATAGAGAGGGATTCGAACCTACAACCATTGAGACTTCACAGTCAGGGTCACTAGCCACTAGACCAATCGGTCGTCAAATAAAATAATAGTATGGTCACTAATTTGTTTTCTTAAACAGAAACAGTATTTTGTACTGGCTTTGCAAACATGCTCATAAGTACCTGAAATACCAATTTACCAAAATTGATCGAAATTAATTGAGCCGTCGAAAAGATTTTTTAACGATTGCTTGGCTTCTACTTTAACATATGAAGTACACCAAATTTGAATTAAACATCTAAGCTATCCAACAGTAAAAACAGGACTGCAATCTGTCCAGTAACTTTTACGTGATGCGCGAACAAACATCCAGATACACAGACAGACAAACAGACTGGCACAATTACAAAACTGTTATTATTTAACAGCTTATTTTATGGACACTAGGCAATTTTTTTATTTTTATTTCTTTTTCAAGACTTTTTATTACTTACTGCTCTAGTATAAAGTATAGATCAGTTATGTTATGCTTCCAAGTTTCTCCGAAGAACAGAATCCGGAACGAGGTGATCAGCCAGAGAACCAAGGTAACCGACATAGCTCAAAGAATCAGCTAGCTGAAGCGGCAATGAGCAAATGGCGACGGACTCGTGGTCACACCGTTTTGTCACACTAGTGTGACCAATCACGTATCTCCATGAAATTGGGGTAAACGAGTTCTAGAGTGGAGACCGCGTTTAGAAATATGTAGTGCGCGGGCGTCCACCGGCCAGTTGGAGAAGCGACATGCAAAAGGCGGCTGGCACTGGATGAGGAGAGCTGAAGGTCGGGCTCAGTGGAGTTTACATAGGAAAAGCTTCAGTCCATAAGTGGATTCAGTCCAGAAATGGATTCCACTTCTGGACCTAGAGCGACTCCGCGCGCCTCACACCGGGCATGCAGTCTTGACATATAGATATTGATTGCTTTACAACCGAAATCGGTTCGTACCAATGGCGAAGGAAATGTCTTCTTTCTTCTTTTTTTTATTGGATGGCTTCTGCGGAGGCACTGGCCTACTAGCAATTTCGCCAATGTCAAGTGTATTATAGTATAAAGTAATGTCACGTCACAGTCAATTATTGTCAAAGTCACGAATCAGTAAAATGGTGGACATTTACTGAAACTTCCGAGGGAGATTTGGAAAAATCTCAAAATGCCATTTATTTCCGCGTTTGATTCTTTTGCCCGCACTCGTGCACGTTAACGAACACCTAATGGTTAATATTCAACCAATATTACACATTAACACTCGAAGATACACAAGATTGAGAATAAAATCTGACTCTACATCACAACATTTTGAATTTTTTCAAAAAACTTCCGAAGGAAATGTCTAACTATGATTCATAGCGATGACAATCTTAAGCTTTGACAGTTATTGTCAAAAGATATCTACTGTCATTGGCATCTGTACTGACAATGATCGCGATTGACATCGATATTAGGCAAAGATTACGAAATATCGTTATAATCGGACTTTGCGACCGATTTCTGTTGTAAAGCAACCGCTATCGAGGTCATTGGTAGTTTGTTACACCTCGTGGGCGGTCCAAAACACTTCTTAGACACTTTATTCACAAGCAAATAATCAATTTTGTGATAAATATCAATAGGTACTTGCAATTTACTGAGGATTTAAAACTGACACCTTCCTAATTATCGTTTAATTCGATTAATAGCACAAAACTCGCGTCATTAGAAGTTTTAATTAGAAAATTAATGCTTTTCAACGATCGTTTACGGTTATTAAACAGAAGTAAAAGATTTAATTACAAGGCAGTTTGCTTTCTAATGATATTGTTAAGGTTGTGTTTTTGCTAGATTCGACTAATGGTAAATATACATACATAATGTTTCTGATAAATATTAAATTAGATAATTAACTTACCCAAATAAGTGTATTAATATTTTCAGGCTTTTTATTGAAAATAGATATTATTAATAAAATAATGATAATATATTTTTGGAAACTAAACTAATTCAAATACGAGTAATAATGTCGAAAGAAACTCTGAGTTATCTAAGTCTTCTAGTAATCATTGGTAAGTGTAGAATGAAATGAATGGAGAAATTATTTAAAAAAAAAGCGACGTCGAACAAAACTAAAAAGAGGCAAACAAGCTTTAGATTTTGATATATAAGATGCAGTTGGAGGCACCATGTATTTCATTTCTCCTTTGACGGGATCAGCTAGAAGCTGGCGAGCTAACTCTTCATGCCTCCAACTGCATCTTATATTTCAAAATGAAAAATCTAAACCTTGTTTGCCTCTTTTTGTTCGCAGTAGAGATTTTTGTGTTATATTTTTATTTTATCCTCTTTAGTTTTTATTTATAATTATTAGTGGGAATGGTTGCTATAACCAACTTTAAATCTTTATAGGTCCTAAATGTTCATTTGAAATGAGAAATAATAAAATAAACCTAAATATGATGCTCAAATATCTATTTAATGATACCCCACTTGACATAGTTTTTACAATATGGCGTCTGGTTGTCGCCATATTGAATTTTGATTAATGTCATTTTTTTTTTTTTTTTCTGTTTAGGCAATCGTTTGACCACGATCTCACCTGATGGAAAGGGATGATGTGGTCTTTAGTAGCACGCGGAAGATTAAGACAAGACGATAAAGTAAGAATCGTCAAAATAGGTCCACGTCTTTGGTCTATATACATAAGACAGACATACATGCATACATACATACATACAAACTCAGGCTGATAAACACATCACTGAACCTTTGGGACTTCGCGCCGTCAAGTAATTAATACCTACCGAGCTGTAACTTGCAATTTTATTGTATTTGCAGTATTTGTACACAAATGCTTTGACCGAATATGATAGAAATGTTTTATAAAAATCCTCTTCTACCCTATTATTTAAAGAGGTTTTGTTGAATGTAATGGATAAACTAAAAAATCCTGAACCGATTTGAAGCTACAACATTATCAGCGAGTAGCATGGGCTGTATTTTATTTTATAAGCTTTTAACTTGCAATGTTTCTATGTATGTTTGCATGTATGTTTGTAAAGGTCAAATCTTGCAAGCTGAATTACTACTCTTATACTATTTTTGTTTGTAAAGTTCCAATGACAATGCATTTTTATGGTAAACATGACCTGAATCGACATCCATTATCAGCTCTAGATAAAGTAACTCTTCAACAGTAACGAAATTTTGTTTACGCATTTTATTATGATAGCCGATTTGAATTTTTATCATCACATGGCTGCTGCACTCCAGGTTGGCTCCTGACTAGGGGACTCCTCAACGTTTAACAGCATAGACACGAAATGTTGTATACGCATTAAATTATGATAGAACGTTCTAAGTTTCATCATATCATGACATGGCTACTGCATAAAAGCTTTTTTTTTCTTTTCTATCCTATGCTGTCCCACTACTGGGCAAAGGTCTCCCCAATATCCTTACAAGATTCTCTTTCCTGAGCCGCCTCGTACCAGCCCTCTTGGTAGGCGTCTTGGTCATCGCGCCACCTTTTTCTGGGCCAGTCTTCTTTTCTGGGTCGTCCATCTTCAGGCGTCCACTGTGTCATGTTCTTTGCCCACCGGTTGGGATGCATACGGCAAAGGTGACCTGCCCAATCCCATTTGTGCTTGGCTGCCTTGTAGCCTACCTCCATAATGCCTGTCCTGGAGCGTAGCATAGTGTTCCGAACTCTATCAGATCTTTTTACACCTAGAACGCTACGCTTCATCGCTCTCTGGCAATCTCCGAGTCTAGACTTTTGTTATTCGGTTAGAAACCAGGTCCGAGCACCGTACGTTAGGTTAGACAAGATACACATGTCGATGAGTTTGCGCTTCAGTGAAAGTGGAAGGTTGCCTTTCATTAGCGACTTTATGGACCAGTAGCTCCTCCAGGCGTTTTCGATGCGGCGATCGGTTTCTTGATCTTGCCGGTTGCTGAAGAAAACTATCTGGCCCAAGTAAATGTATTCATTGACATAATGTATTACTTGCCCATCTACCTCGACCCTACGTTTCATGCTAGTGGTCATCAGTTGAGTTTTGGACCAATTCATCACGAGCCCTACATCAAGGCTTGCCGAACTCAGCTGTTGGAGCATCTGTTGAAGTTCAGGGGCGGTTGGGGTAAAAAGGACAACGTCGTCGGCAAAGCGGAGGTTTGTTATCCTCTTATTGCCAACTTCAATGCCTTTTGCTTCCCATGAAGCTGCCAATTTTTGGAATATTTCCTCAAGGATACTCGTAAATAGCTTGGGAGAGAGCGGATCACATTAACACCTTTTAGTATTTTAAATGAGGGTCCTGCGGAATTAAGTTTTATGTTTGCAGAGCTATTTTTATAGTTTTTTTTATAAGATCTATGTATTTTTTTTTGACTTCTTGATTTTCTAAATCTATAAATATTTCTGAATGCTTAATACTGTCAGAAGCCTTTGTATAATCTACGAAGGCCAGATATAAGGGTTTGTTTTACTCTGAATATTTTTCTAGAAGCTGGTTAAGTGTATGAAGGTGATCGGTTGTGGAGAAACTATGGTGAAATCCGGCTTCTCAGGTGGATCAACCACCCGAGAACAGTCAACTAGAGCTCGTCTAGTTGACTGTCTATGCAATTATGTATAACTTTTATGAATGTCTTGTAGATGTGTGAAATTAAGCTTGTGGGACGATAATTTCCGATATCACTTTTGTCAACATTCTTGTGCAGAAGGACTTTATTTGAGTGGCACATTGTATTAGATACTTTACCTGACTGCAATTTGGTGTTAAACAGGTTGGTGAGGTGGGGTAACAAAGTGATAGAGCCAATTTTCAGAGATTCGGTGGTGATTCCATCTTCTCCAGAACTTCTATCGTAGTGCATACTGATTAGTGCTCTGTGCACTTCAAAACTGGATATTGGAGCGATGGCGTCAGGGTCAGGATATTGTTTTCTACATTTATATCAGGCTGTAACTGTGAGTGATCGGAGTAAAGTGATTTGTATTTTTTTTGACTATATGTTTGATTTTGTGTCTGCTGTAATGTTTTTTTCGCATTGCAATCTTTAGGGCTGTTATTCAAGTTTTTCCTTTTGTAATGCCTTGTTTCAAAACTCTCAATGAATTGTGTTTTTCTGGAGCTGTTTTTACTAAATGTGTATTGAGATTCCTAACGTCTTTACTTATACTTCGTTTGACTTCTTTATCTTTTATCCTGTATTCTGTCGCACCTATTTCTTTTTCTGTTCTCTTTTCAATCAAACTGATTGTGTGAGCCGTTAACTTGACTTTGTTTTTGGGTGTACTTTTAATATTCTTCTGGATCTTTTTCGTCGACTGCAAGTTCTTTGAAATAATTTGATAGTTCCAAATTAAATTTGTCTGAATTATTTATTAGAGTCTCTTTGGAAATTATTTTTAATCGTTCGTGAACAATTTTGCGCGATGGATTTTGAAGTCAAACTTTATTTTTGCTCAAATGGGTCTGTGATCGGAACTGTATTTGATTTTATTGATAACGCTGACGTCTTTGATGAATTGTTTATCGGACGATAAAAAGTAGTCAATTTCGTTACGTGTAGTACCATCGGGTGAAACCCAAACCAGCGTCGTTGCGATTTCTTGAAGAAAAAGCTGTTGGAAATTATGCAAACTTTGCCCGAAGGCAAACTGGATAAGACGAGCACCTCGCTCATTTTTTTTAAATGTTTTTAAGTTAACTGATTTATATAATTAGAGATACCTAAGATGCCGCTGTAAGAAATGGAATGACATGGAAACGAAATAATAACAAATCTGTCATAAAGCACCAAGGTCGTCGCTCTCAAACCCCACACGAATGAATGATGTGAAGCAGTTTTTTATTTTGAAAGCTGATTGAATGAGATAGTTCTTAGTTATGTGGAGGGATGGGAAGGGGGGAGGAGGAGGGACAGGAAGGGGGAGGGAAGGGAGGGAGGAAGGGGGAAGGGGGAGGAAGGGGGGAAGGGGGGAATGAAGGGGGAAAGGGGGGAAGGAAGGGGGAAAGGGGGGAAGGAAGGGGGGGAAAGGAGGGTGAGAATCGTAGCTTACAAAAGAATGGACTGATTTAGCTGAGGTTTTTAGGTTTTTATGTTTGAAAGCTGGGGTAAACGAGAGAGCGATGGAAGCCGAGCGGTAAAACAGTGCGCGTTAGAATCAAAAACGGTAACGGTTTCGGTTCTCGGTTTCGCACCAATCACTTTTTGACATGTACAGTACCATCGCTCCGTGCTTTAGAGTTCAGAGGGCGCGTTAAGCTGTCGGTCGGCTGTTATTGATTAATAGCAGTTGTGAAGCCACGTGAGTAGTCCTTGGGTGGCCTGAGAAACTCTGACACCAGGGCCAGCAGCTACATCATACAACATGCAAGCAAATTGTATTCTACTTATATGGTAGTTAAAAATCTAATGACCTAGATGTTTTAAAAAGTCAATTATAAATTTACGTATTGAATTAGTAAAATTATATCTATTGGCAGGTTTTAGAAGTACCTAGATGTTTAAAAAAGTCAATTATAAATTTACGTATTGAATTAGTCAAATTTTTGAAATTAGTCCGATACGTGACTGATTAACGTCGAGGTCAGGAAATCAACTCGCAAAATTCACAAGTATTGTCGTAGCATTTGCCGCTACGCTACAATCTACGGGTACGGGTACGATCTACGGGTACTCAGACAATCGTCGTCGATTCGGCGAGTTTTTCTGCGTTTGTTACCTATCCACTTGCTCATTGATAATCAATGCTCATATTTTTTGCAACAAAATTATGTTAGCTGTGAGACGTGCAGGTTGTTCGCCTGATGGCCTTACCATAACAATTGCAGTGGTCGCCAGAAATACACTGACCTTCAAAACATAGTAAAACACTTTAAAAATATCAATGTTACCTAATCTATAGAAGTCAGAGTTTTCAAATACTCGTAAAACACTTCTTTTAGGAAATCTCATCAACTTCCTTTGAATTTTTAGTATATTTTACAGTAGTAACGTGATAAACTTAAAAATATAAAAAAAATGGTCTGCCTCTTCGCGCATCACGTTAAAACCTAAACCGATTGCGATCGATTTTCATTGTTGAATAGCTTAGGTTTTGACTTAAAAACTGGTGTACTTGGTATCTTAATCCGAAAAGAAGGCGACAAGCAATTTTAAAAAAAACTGTTAATTTAAAAAGTGCGGTACTAAGTTCACGTTAAAACTACTAAACCGATTGCGATGCGATGTTAACTGTTGGATAGCTTAGGTTTTGACCTAAAAACTGTTGTTCTTGGTATCTCAATCCGATGAGCCAAGCAAATTAATAAAAAATAGATAAAAGTGTGTGGTACTAAGTTCAAGTTAAAACTACTGGACCGATTGCAATGCCATTTTTGCTGTTGGTTAGCTTAGGTTTTGACTTGACTTGTGAGTGCTCTCATATGGGTTCTACACACACAGCGTACTTTCTAGCTTAAAAGAAGAAAACCAATCACCTATTAGGTGATTGGGTTTTCGTTTTTACATAACTTGCAATAAACATCGACACATAATTGTACATTTGAAATGTAACATAGCTAACATAGAACCTAAACTAAAATAAATAATGAAACCTAAGCCTAAACTAAAAATCTAATAATATGTAGTTGGTGCTCATGAGGCATGGTGCAAAGAACGCTAGTTACATTTCCGCGTTGAATAATATTAGCTATTCTCTGTGCGAGAAATGAACTGGCCCTCTTGTTACCAGCGACGTCGATTAGACGGGGTGATATACTCGTATAACCTAAAATATCTTAAAGTATACGGCATTTTAAGATATTTTACGATATATCTCTCCATAAACTTGAGGTAAATTTTATTTGATTTCAGCAAGTTTTTCAGCATCAGCAGGAGATAACCTTGTCTCGGATTACATGGCTGACATAGGTGATCAAGGATATGATGACCTTGAAATTGAAGAACGAGAGATGCCTCATGATCTTGTCTCAGAAATAAGAAACAAAACTGATTTTGAACTAGAAATGGAGGAATGTATGACAGACTTTTTCCAATGCAAGAGGGGACGTTTTGATACAACACAGTAAGTGATCCACTGCTGGACATAGGCCTCTCCCAAGGCGCGCCACCGAGCCCGATCGGAGGGCGTCCTACACTACGTTTGCCATTTGTTAGTGATGATCTTAGCGAGACATAATTGAAAGTGCTAAAACCAGACTATGAACAAAACTAACAAGACATAAGTTCAAAAACTAAGATCCGACTACGGTCGGATAAAAATAGCCTATCTCTTGCGATGAAGACGAATCGATTGATACCTCGCTTGTCAACATCGCTGAATACACACATTGGTATTGTCGGTATGTGGAACATCCACATACCCACATACATATTTACAAACATACATTCATAGACTGTTAAACTCATACCCTTCCCTTGCTTCGCCGAACTCGGGTAAAAAGAGGTAAACATTTAAGTGAGAATAGTTGCTAACCAAATTTTAATCATTATAGATCCAAAAAAAATATACCTATTCAATAGTACCCGCACAAAAAATGGCGTCTCAACAATCAGACGCCATTTTTTTTTTACGGTATGTATAATTTTGATTAATATCATGCCTTTAGTAGCACTCACAAAATTAAGACAAATCAATTGACGTAAGAATCATCAAAATCGGCCCACGCGTTTGGTCTATATTTAGTGCCACAAATAAATAGACATACATACAAACATAGGCTGATAAACACATAACCTGTCCTTTGCTTTGCGCAGTCTGGTAATAAAGTTTAATTTAGTAATAAGGAAATAAAAAAAAAAGTTCTGAATTCCAAGACGACGCGCGACGATTGAATTATTTAACACCGATGAAAGGAAAAATTATATGTATCCTCGAAATATTGGGTAGATATGTACTTAAATTAAAAAGATGGCGTAACTCTAGTAATAACTCCTATATTCACACAGAATGGGATATAACAATAGTACATAACATTATTTATTTTTAGTATGCAGCCAGTTTGTGCGGAACATGGTAACACTACCGAAAAAAAAACATTTGACAATTTCTGTTACATGACATATGAATCTTGCAAGGAAATTATTTTGGATGGTATGGGTACGTAATTGTAGAAAACACAATTAAACTAAGCCGAATCTATGCCAAATTTAAGCCGAGTATAATCCAAGTCTAACTCGAGTTTTATTCAAGTCTGAGTCAAGTATGTCTTTAAAGTACTTGGTTTTATTTTATTACTTACTAGCCTTTAAAATTGGCATGCGTCGCAATGACCTTAATTATTTTTTCTTTTATTCTTTTTTATGCCAGATCCTTTAACACAAGTGCCAACAATAATTGTTGTAAAAAGTTTCAATTCAATCAGATAAACAATACACGAACGAATATATATTTTTCTGTCCTTGTCACTTGACCTGTTTTTAATGAAAGAAACTTCCACGCCCATAACATACTAGGTAAAACTGTAAAAAGTTTAAACTCAATCACATGAACAAAGGGCATTGCGCAAGTTCTTCAGCCACTAACGGAACTGATTTTATCGGAAAGAAGTCTTAAAAAGAAGCATTTTTTGCTTATACAATAACTATCTTAAATATAACGGGGCCGAGCTATTTGAATTTATTGAACTCACTAAAAATCACAAAAGTATGACTATTTTTAGCATTATTTCTATAAAAAGTAAGTGTATGCAGATCATAGAATTTATTGACAGGTACATTAGTTGAACATGCCGCGACCACTTGAAAACACATTCAAAGCTCAGATTGGCTGAACCAATCACAGCGCTTGATTTGTTTACCTGTACAGCACTTGTCATCGTGAAACTGAAATCAAAGGTAATCGACCATTTTTAACATGTCAAGAAATACTTTTGTAAAGATCATGCGTTTGGTAAGACAAGATTTGATGTCAGAATTTGTCCCGAGACATAAATAACGACCATAATTATGACGCGTCAAGATGTAATATATTGATGCTTGTCAATTTCAAATGCGCTAATTCAAAATCCAAAGGAAACTATTTCGCAAAGAAAAGCTATTGTCATCTTAGACGGGACTTACATTTACTTGCAAAAAAACTTTACTACTATTAGGATGGGGGCGACACCAATAAATCTATCCCCACCTTCACAATTGCTCGATGTAATAATCAGAAATGAAGTATAAAACGAAACACGTGATGAACCTAAAATAAATAAGATTAAGTAATTATAATAATGCAATGATGAAAACAAAGATAAATTAATTGTATAAGGTATATTTGTCTATTTTACTCATACCAAATAATATATTCCTTTAATAAAACTTTTTAAAGAACTAAAATGCGCAATTACTTAGTCGTTTTTAGTAACGACATCCAACAGAAATTTCAAAGTCGAATTACTCAGCTAGGATATGATTTAGGATACAGGCTGCTTATTATTTTAAGTATACTAATGTAGTATTATTAGATAGTAAAGAACAAACCAGAGACTGCCCGAAAAAAAGTTACGCCACTGCTCCATACAAAGTTGCGCAAACCCTTCTGCGCGAACGCATAGAAATTATTTTCTATTTGTGTCCGTTTTTTTTTGTCTTGGCAGGTTTTTATATTATTTTAGAAACCTTCACGCAAGTGCCAACAATAATAAAATAACGTCAACTTAATCGAATGAACGATGCGTGAACTAATATTTAAACTTTAAATGTTGTGTGTTTGTTTATTTTTTTGGGGAGTTTTAGCGTCAAAATGGCTGGATCAATTTTGATGTTTTTATGCAGATACTGTATACAGCAGTCACCAACATAATGTACGTTTGATCCCGGAGAAGAGAAAATTGACACGGTAAAACAGGAAAATGTTGATTACTCACACCAAAACAGCTATGATGATGTTTTAAATATAGGCAGGCACTCTAGGTATATAAAGAGATCAACATACCATTTATCTCAGAAATTTTAAACGGAAAATTGGGAAAAATTTGGAAGATTGGACCGTTTAAATCGATAAATATGGTAAATTTTATGACCAGTTTGAAAATAGAATTCTTGTTATCCCAGGAATATTAAGAATCCCATGGCTAGATCGTAAATGACTTAACATATGTTAATAAAATGTTGAATATAAGTACATGTACGTACAATACAGAGATAAACATAACAAATTCATCACAGACAAAAAGGTAAATGAAATCGGAAATCCTGAAAAACAGAAAATTCCCACGGGAAAAACGTACACGGCTTAACAGATTGCAATGTTTTTTTTTTATATTAAAATAAAGAGATAAACATAAAATATCGGAAAAAAGCAAGGAAAAACAAAAAAACCGGGTAAATTTTCGTAGATTGGTTGTAGTCGCTAACACATCAAGACTTATTGGAGTAACATAATAATTATGTTACTCCAATAAGGTTTCCTAAGATTTTATCATTGAATACGCGGACAAAGCCGTGGAGCGCAGCTTAAATTTTAGAAAGTGCCAACGAGCTTCAACTATAACGAACAATTGAATTGTTATTCCTAGGCATAGACAACTGCACATTACTCCGAAGGTTCTTCGACGAATTATCGCGAGTCATGTATCCTAGAATTTATGTTTGTTTGTGACTTGAACGTATCGTAGTTTTTTTATCGTCTCATTCGTCGGTCAGTGCTTTATTTTGAACTAGCTGTACCCGCGGCTTTTTCCGCGTGGTCATTTCATTTAAAAGTAGCCCAAACGTGTTACTCCAGGACCAAAAGTACTTATAAAGTACAATATTCTACATTTCTTAAAAATTTGTTCAGCTGTTAAATAGTTTTTTATTGATTGCTCGGCATCTAACCATTGGATTAAGCAATCTGACGCCTGCGGTTTTGCACTCGTCGTCATTTCTTTAGGTTAAAAGTACTATATGTACTATTCCAATACCCAAAAATTCCAATATACCAACATTTGATCAAAATTCTTTCAGCAGTCAAAAAGTTTTTATCGATTGCTCGACTTCTACTCATTGGATTGAGATACCAAGTATGCCAGTTAGTAATCAAACCCTAAGCTATCCAACAGTGAGTTTTTACGTGATGCGCGCACAAAGAAACAGACAAACACGATTTAAAAAAAATGTAATATTCTTGTTCGTTCATTTATTTTAAGTACCTTAGATCTTTTTTTTTTAATCTTTGTGCCGACTATTTAGTTTCTATTGCTTTATTATAAGTAAAGATAGTTTTTTTTGTGTCATATATACACTAATTTTGCAATGTTCTCTTTTCAAGGTGCATTAGAAGATCTCTAGCAAAAAAATATGTAAATGTGACTAAATAATACCAAGCAACTAATTGTCTGTTAAAACATGGATTACACTCAGATTAGATTCAGATTAGAAGTGGATCGTACTAGGAGTACATTCGATTGAACCTCGAGTTAGACAAATTGTACCCTAGTGAATTTTGTTCCAGGATGGCACTACTACACCGACGGGCCTTGTTCAGATCATTATCTCGTCCCAAAGCCAGCCGCACCAAAGCCCAGTGAACAAGTCTTGATCCCAGATCAGATCAGTAAAGATAGCCCAATCCCAGTAGATCCCAGTAATGTCGAAGAAATTACTGAAGACAGCCCAGTCCCAGTAGATCCCAGTAATGTCGAAGAAATAACTGAAGACAGCCCAATTCCAGTAGAGCCCAGTAAAGTTGAAGAACTTCCTGAAACTAGCCCAATCCCAATACAGCCCAATGAAGACAAAGAACCATCCTGAAGATCTTAGCCCGTTCTTTTGTAAGGACTAAATCAGTATAGTTAATTTTCGTAGAAAATAAATCACTACCTACTTATCACATTGTTACTAATTGTGAATAATTAATATAAAATATCGAACTTACATGAAATGTTCTTTTTTAAATAGTAAGCTATACTGTTTACCTGACTACGGTGAAGCAAGGGAAGGATAATGAGTTTAACAGTCTATGTATGTATGTATGTATGTTACCCAGTATATCTTGTGTATGCTCCACCATTGCGTCGCCCCTATTGGTCAAGCGATTTTGACTAGCGAGGTGTCATTCGTTTTTTTTTAGGTATGGATTGTCATCATATAGACATTTCTTACTGTCGTTGAGTGTCATATGCTATTTTTATTACCCGACTACGGCGAAGCAAAGGAGGGTTCAAAATAAAAACTTGTACCGATTTGACTAGTGAGGTGAATCGATTCGTCTTCATTTATAAAGTGTCGTAGGCTATGTTTTTCACCCGATTACGGCAAAGCAAAGAAAGGGTTATAAGTTGAAACTAAAAACTTAGTACGGTTTTGACAAGCAAGGTATATCAATCGATCCATCTTCATCGCAAGAGTATCATAGGATATTTTTTACCCGACCTTACATAGCCGGGTTTAAGTTTTTGAACTAGTGTTATTTTCATATTTTTCTGTAAGTATCTTCATTTTAATTCCTTTGAAACTTTCTTCTTCTTTGTTTATTATTTAAAAGCCCAGCTCTTGCCAGCGTTGCTTACCTTCGGCCAAAGCTTTGACTTCCCTATACGACATGACATTTGTCTTCTTCTTTATCTGATCTGTAATTGTACTTCTAGGTCTGCCTGCATCTTCGTCTCTTCCCTCCGATGATGGTTCTTATGAAGTTGTCATGTCGTTTAATGTGGCCAAACATATTTCCTCTTATAGTCTCTATGGTCGCTAGTAAGTACCGTTTAATATTAAGTAAGGCGGTACATTGAAACAGGAAATGGAAACTTGAAACGTGTAGTTTTACTTAATTTTATCATGTTACTAACTGCATCTCGAGACTTTTACTGCATGGATGTTTTTCTGGGATAAAAGTAAAGTTTCTGGTGTAATTCCAGGACCAAATTAAAATTCTTGGCTATATAAGTACCAAATTTCATCAAAATTCGTTCGGCCCTTAGTTTTTTTATTGATTGCGGTCAGTTTGTTGTTTACGCAGCTAACGTGCTAACTACATAGTAGTGGGTTAGAACGCTTGGGCTACTTTCCTGTAATGGCGTATTTCATACGCCATTATTCCAATACCACACAATGTGTGTGCAGTAGTAAGTAAAACATAAAGGTATTTTAGTAAATATCTGGTTTTTACTTCATTTAGAATAAAATATTTTATGACTGAATATAAAAATATGTCCAATATGCTGGTTTAGCCTTTCCAAAATTAAACATTATGTCTCGAGGCCATCGTTGTCCATTTTAATCCCAATACAATGTGGTATCTAGTAATAGAACCGTCCCTTTTAAATACTTGATAGGATAGACTTAACGGACGAAACGATGCGACAGGTAATTTCCTTTCAATAATGATAGGCAATTTTCTGGAAAGGGAATTGGTAGGTATTTGCTCGTATTTACCTTTTTGGCTATGTCTGAGCGGAACAGTTGTTAAGGCGATTTTTGGTTCGCCAAAAAACATTACGTTTGTTCATGTATATGATTTAATTTAAAAACGTTAAAAAAAACTTTTATACACAAACCATGTCACAGTGAAACCTAGACCGGGCTATCACAATTAAATGCGTATATAATTTATATTCTGTGCTGTAAACCGTTGAAAAGTTGCTTTATCTGGAGCTAATCCTGGATGACGATTCAGGTCATGCTTACTATAAAATGCATTATCATCGGAACTAATCCAACATGTAAAAATTTAACTAAATAGGATAAGAGACAGTGGTTCTACTTCAGCTTGCAAGATTTCACATAAACAAATGGTTGGAAACACAGGGTTGAAATATTTAACCGCACCCAGAGGGAAAGTACTCTAAAAACTGGAGATAGCAAATTTTACTCCAAGGAAACATTCCTTTATATTTAGAAAGAAACAAATCTGCATTCAAAGATTTTCGAAAACTCATTTGCTACTGTCGGGAATCGAACCAACCAAAACCGAAAAAATAGCATTCTATACTCTTATAGCATCAATCAATAGGGTCAATCATAAGAATCAAATCTCTTTAAGAAACATGATAAATAAAATTAAAGGAAATCCATAAAAGCTTAACTTTTTTTAATTGATGAAAATAAATGGTAAACTATGTGATAAGTTGCTTAAAATGAGCTCCATTTTGTAGGTTACACAAGTTTATTCATCTAATAAAGAAAAGATAAATTTATGTAATAAGGAGTCATTACAAACACTTGCAAATTGAAATCTTTTTATCTAAATAGTTCTTAGTCATTTTAATAAATAAATGACGCCAAAGATAATTGTAAATAAAGTACTAATATAAGTAATCTAATGGACTTATGAGTTATAGTGCTTGATCTTGTTCCATTTAATTTATTATATTTAGATTTTGTGGTATTCCTTTCATTTAATTTGCCATGTTTGTTAGAGAGATTTGATCCTTATGATTGACCCTATTGATTGATGCCATATAAAATAAATCTAAAAAAAAAACTTGTTAAATTCTCAGAGAAATTATAATTTCTCTGAGGTAACTATCCCTGCGATCGAGATGAAATGGTGTTGTGGCCAGTTTCAAAATGTACATTTTGAACAAGCCGTTTGCTTTGAACATTTTCAACACTTTTGCCATTTTTATAACTTTATACAATCAATATTACACGGCCAATAATACGAAGCAGACCATTGACAAAGATAGAAGCACTCCTTGATGCCTCATTTGTGTAGGCGAGTGCAAGAAGAAAAAAACTGTCACAGAACCAAATCAGCCAACTCCGACTCCACGTGATCTTGTCTGCCCTATACTAGAGTGCTTTGTTACGCAAGGGCGGACAGGCAGCACTTCCTGAAGCGCCAGAGCAATCTCGATTCATAATCTGTGGTAAAAGGATACTGTAATGTGCAAACGAGGCTTTGACTATGACATTTCTATATTTTAGTCTGTGAAAAAAGTGTCCAACCCGTATTACAGCCAATAATACGTGTACATAATTTGGCTTCGTGATCCTGGCTGCGTATTATCGCCTGTACAAAATCAGCTTGGGGTGATATTACACGGCCAATAATAATGTACACCGTGATATTACGATGCCAATCCACGTAATATTGGTCGCGTATTATTGGCTGTAGATTATTTGGTTGCGTAATATTGGCCGTTTAATATATGGACTCTGATAAACGACTCTATAACCAAACGGAATAAAATCGCTTTTTCTATGGCAAATTTAAATGTCATGTCATCTACATGCAAATCGAACGGTGATTGAAAACATTTCAGAATGCTTATTTCACCCACAAATGTCCAAGGCGAACACCAAATGTGATCATATATAGCGTTCTTAACAGTTACTCGTATTTTCGCTATTTGCTCCAAAACGAACGGCCTTTATATACGCATTCGTGCCAATAGTACTCTGTGAGAGGACGGTTACAGTGACTGTCTTGACTTGATGGCAGTTGGTTACTCGCTTTTTATCACCACATTGTTTGCTGACGCCATCTATTGGGTCATTTTGTAATCGTTTCTTTTTTTTTAAACGGCTGTCGGAAAATCCCCCATTGAAATGAAAACAGCTTTTAGTAAAACAGTTGCAGCGCCACCCAGAACTTTTTTTGAAGGACTACCGCCCCCGAGATTTCACGTATATTTCGCAAGCCACAGTACCATGGCTAGCAGAAGAGACTGGCAGTGGCGTTGGACTATTATGTATTCAGTACCAGTGCCCTTTAAACCAATGCACTACTGCCTGGATGTCGAATTTAAATTATTTACCACGTTGACATAAAAATTATGTGTTATTCCAGGACCTAATGTATATTGACCCTAAGCTTCATCAAAATCCATTAACCCGTTGTTCCAGAAGAAACAAACTTACTAACAACTGACTTTCATATTAAGTAGAATATAACAAAGGAATGGTACTTCCCCAAATTTGGCTAGATGAAGCCTCGAAATTACGACGAACCAAAATGTCCCGCAGCAGGTGTCGCTAGAGATGTCGGACGATGTCGACCTTTGCCAGAAATCTTGGCTTACAAACTTTTGGACGTAAAAATATGAAAAATGTTTGTAAAAATATACAACTAAATCACAACCCTTCATCCCCGTCAAGGTAAAGGAAAAATAAAACGAAATTCAACACATTTACTGCTATAATATTATGCTCATTCTGAAACGTAATTGTAATAATGTAAGCAAATACAGGAGCGCCTTCGTTTTACGTAAAGGCAATATACTTAGCATCGATCTCGTTTTATCATCGTCCATTCTGAAAGAAAGGAACTTTGTTATGTAAGTATTCAATGTAGGTATAATGAATAAGAATAATCTCACAAATAATACTTCTAAATTGTGACATTAAAATAAGCTTGTATGCAATAAAGACGGCGGAGGTAAAATGTCTATATCTATTTATACCTACTTATAATAAAGCAGTAGGTAAGAAAACGTCAGTTAATGAAGATAATGAAAAGAACAGCAACTGTAGATTAAAAAACTCATTTTTTTAGTATACTTTGTCATCGTTTTGTGATATACCCTGAAAGTTACGGCCGGATTAACCGGGAAGCGCACGAATTACAAACTACATAGGTACTTACTTCATACTTTTATCCCAGAAAATGCGGGAAAAGCTAGTACTACAATGATAGTCATTATCAGTTGGTGGTTGGATCTAATAAATAAGTATTCAATCACACCCTGGGCCTGGTTCAACAACAAATTTACTGTACCTCTAATATGTAGTATCAGATTTTTCCATAGGTACGATGACTCACCTCATTGGATCACCCGATATAATTATGTACTTCAGGGTTAATATAACTTTAGTTACTCTAAGCTATGTAGGTACCTAATTGTATGGATAACTGTATGGGTTCGAAAGATATGAGCTCGATGGTCAATAAGAAACCACCATGCATCACAGCAGTAGTTATGCCAGTCAAAGTTAAGTTGGGTAGAAGCAAGCTGTTGACAGACCGCTTCCTCAATAATGAGGGAATGACTGAGGCCTATTTTCTAATGTTAGTAAAAAACTTGGACTAGTAAGTTTGTATTTGGTAAATGTTATAGAGTGCATACAAGCTAAAATCATGACACTAAAAATAATGTCCAGCATAGGTACCAACGCGACCGCTCTCAGGTCGAGACTTGCAATGAGTCACAGTTCTCAGGTACCTCTGAGTCTTACGACTCATTGCAAGTCTTGAGGTAGTGTCGCCTTGTGTCACGGCAGTGTTCACATTACAATATCCACATAGTGAACGTCTACAGCATGGGTATACTATGGAATGTTTGTAGACCGAGTGTCATTTAATCTCCCGCATATGAACCGTACCTCCTTAGTTGCAGGTTTCGTGCTAGTCCAACACTAGCACGAAGCCTGCAACTCAAGAGAGACGGTTTATTTACGGAGGGCATTATTAGTTATTCTTTGCTAGTGTCACCCTCAGATTACACATTTACCGCCTTAAGGACGTAACTACGAGTGTCCAGGTGTCAAATATCTGTATGTATGTATCCCATAAGATTCAATTAAACTTACGCCTCCATCCGTTGCAGTTGTCAAACTCCATTTCGCAATAGTTATTAAATGTTTTGTAAAAACCATCGTAATGCCGAGCGCAGATCAAATTTTGCCTGTAATATAATATTGTGCAACTGAATGACGGGAAGAGCAGGTCGTTCGCTTGATGGTAAACGTCATGCCCATAATAACTACAGTACCACCCAAAACTTTGCAATGCAAAATATTGCGCGGAAATAATAATATTTTTAATTATTTTATTTATTATTTTTGTTTTAGTATGACGAGCCCAGTGCAGCAGCGCTGCGCTCGTCACACGAAAACATTGGGTTTGAATCAATATTTTCTTTCAGACATTTTGGATTACAACAAATTTTTATTTCGACTTCTGCAAATATAAAGAAATCTTTAAAATACATCATCATCATCATGTCAGCCTTTAGAAGTCCACTGCTGAACATAGGCCTCCCCCAAAGAGCGCCATGACGAGCGATCCTGTGCCACCTCCATACACCGACTTCCTGCGATGGCTACAATGTCGTCGGTCCATCGTGTGGGGGGGCTCCCCACACTTCGCTTGCTTGTTCGTGTCGCCATTCGAGAACCTTTATTCCCCAGCGGTTGTCGGTTCTGCGAACTATATGGCCTGCCCATTGCCACTTCAACTTGCAAACTCTGAGAGCTATGTCGGTAACCTTCGTTCTTCTACGGATTTCCTCATTTCTGATTCTATCACGTAGTGAAACACCGAGCATAGCTCTCTTCATTGCACGCTGCGCAACTCTGAGTTTTTGTATGAGACCAATAGTTAGCGACCACGTCTCAGTGCCGTATGTCATCACTGGCAACACGCACTGATTATAAACTTTCGTCTTGAGGCTCTGCGGTATCTGCGACGAGAAGATATGGCGTAATTTCCCGAACGCTGCCCACCCGAGTTGGATTCGTCAGTTGACCTCTTTGTCGAAGTTGGATCTACCCAGTTGGATCGTCTGACCCAAGTAGACAGTGATCAACAGCTTCGATAATATCGTTCCCAACATAAACCAGCATGGGTACGACATGGGCATTTGACATGATGTTCGTCTTGCCCATGTTCATTTTAAGACCCACCTGTTGGGAAACAATATTGAGAAAATACGGTCTACTTTAAAATACGGTCTTAAAAAAACAGATATGGCGATTTCGTTTCAACGCATAGCGCCTAAAACGCAAAATGCCAAAATCAAAAGATTTGGTGTTTTGCGATAGTGAATACTCACGCAAACTACCAAATGCGCATATAGTAGCAAATGGAAGATTTTTGAAATTGGGGTGGTCTAAAAAGTTGCCTCTTCAATCATTCATTAATAATCTGTCGTTAGTTTAGTATATCGACCACAAGCGTCCAATATCTCATAATTATAATTATCATGACTTCATGTACTTTTTATAGTGGAACAAAACACTTGATAACTTTTATGCTTTAAGGTTTACTGGGACACTGGAATTCCAAGTTTTTTTTTTATATATACATTATCTTTTAATAAAAAGATTTCCAAATCTTTCAGCCTATGAGTAGTTTATATGGTACGTTCGAGTTATTAGTATGAAAAAATTATTATGATAAAAAAGTACCTCAATGTCATTCTTTAATAATCTGTCTATCGTTTTAACATAGCATATCGACCACAAGCGTCCAATATCTCATAATTATAATTATCATGACTACATGTACTTTTTATAGTGGAACAAAACACTTCATATTTTTTATGCTTTAAGGTTTATTGGGACACTGGAATTAAAAGTTTTTTTTTTAATATATACATTATCTTTAAATAAAAAGATTTCCAAATCTTTCAGCCAATGAGTAGTTTATATGGTACATTCGTTTTATTAGTATGAAAAAAGTATTATGATAAAAAAAGTATCTCAATGTAAATTTAAATTAATCGACTTTAACAATGTATTTATTGTCATATTGTATGTGTTGTTTTTATGTTTAAGTACTATTATTTACTTTCCTTTTTTGTGATGTGTTCAATAAAGAGTTATTGTATTGTATTGTATTGTATTGTATTTTGCTTTGCAATCAACGACATCTGACTCATTTACATTGATTGAAGTTTAGTACCGAGTCATCATTTATGCTGTGTATGGATAATAATTTATCAGGGTATGGAATTAAATACTTGGAGGTCGTTGCATTTTTTTTTCATACTGAATATCACTTGGTCACCTTAAACTCTTTATAGGTTTTATGTTTTGGACTTTTTTGTTGCCTCATATTTTTTGCCTCTTTTTAAAGCTTTTATTTAACTTGCGATGTTTGCATGTATGTATGATATTTGGTTAGGTCAAATCATGCAAGCTCAATTAGAACCACTTCTTCTTATCCTACAGGGTTGCATTTTTTCATGTTAGTTCTGTTCCGATGATAATATATTTTTATGGTAAGCATGACTTTAATCAATATCCAGGATGAACTCCAGATAAAGGAACTCTTCAACGGTCAACAGCACAGACCCGAAATTTTGTGTACGCATTTTATTATGATAGCTGGTTTGAAGTTTTTCCATGGCATGGTTGCTGAACTTAAGGTTGGGTCTTCCTCAACGGTTAACAGCCAGACTCGAAAAGTTTCTAAGTTTGACCATGACATGGCTACTACATAAAAGCTATTTTTTAATATTTTTAATTACTTATTGTACAATATTAGGTATCATGTTTCTTTTAGTTCTTAGATCAAATATATTGTTTTGTTCTATTACATGCACTTTACTATTATTAGGATAACGACACGACAAGCTGAAATGTCAAAAAAAGTTCCTCTTTCTTTTAAGAATATAGAATAAGCACACTACACACTTAATCATACTTTTTATTTATTTTGGAACTCACAGAAGGTGTGGAAGCATATTTCCGCTATTTTAAACCGCCACTTAGAAAATACTTGATTTTTCAATAAAAGCTGGCACACACAGTTTGAACTTATAAAATATGATATCTTACATGAAGTATACACATAAGGATGTCTGATAATACCGGGAACACATTAACTTTAAGCTCCAAAGGAGAAATACAGGACAACAAACTTCCCGTATAGTTAGAAATTTATTGGAATGTCTCAGTTTGAGAGCCAAATAAAAAAATTAAGATATACCAGTACAGTAAAGTACATACGTGTTTATATCGCGGTACGATACTTTACGTTTCGTAAAAAGGAATAAAATTAGATGCATTAAATAAAAACTACAACAGCAATGGATCATATCGCGAGAGCGCTAAATAGCCCGCCCCACATTCACGAATATACAAAAATACCTTTAGTGCATCTAAATAGAGTATCACGATTTAGTATAACAAAATCTAATCAGTATTCAATCCACGTGTGTACTTGTCAGTTTGAAAAGTTCAATATTAGAAAACTTTCAGCGTCAGTAGAGGATTAAAGTTATATCTAACTAGCTTACGCCCGCGACTTCGTCCGCGCGGTCTACAGCTTATCGCGAAAACAAGACGTAAGTTCAAAAACTAAAATCCTACTACGCTACGGTCGGGTAAAACAATAGCACTTGCGATGAAGACGAATCGATTGATACCTCGCTACTCAAAATCAAACTAAGTTTTTAGTTTGAACACATAGCCCTTTCTTTGCTTCGCAGTAGTCGAGTAAAACAGTAGCTTTATGTCACTCTATACCTGAAGACAGATTGATTGATACTTCGCTTGTCGAAATCGGAGCAATTGGGGCTATGCTATGGTGGAACATCCACATATATACATACATACATACATACATACATACATACATACATACATACATACATACATACATACATACATACATACATACATACATACATACATACATACATACATACTTAGACTGTTAAACTCTTTATCCTTCTCTTGCTTCGCCGTAATCAGGTAAAAAGCATTATATTTTCATCAAGGATACTAAAACTCTTGATGCTTTTTGACAGACTTGTTATTATTTCGTTTCCATTTTGCCCGTGGCAACTTAGATAGATAGATAAATAAATTCTTTTTTCTACACACCACAAACAACAATAACAAAAATAAAGAAACAATAGTAGAAGAAGTGTAACAATGGGCGGCCTTATCGTTAAAAGCGATGTCTTCCAGGCAACCTTTGGATGGAGAAGATTTGTTACATCCGTGAAGAACGGGGTGCGAGTACGAGTAATCATGCAAAGCGGCAAACGAGCGTTCGTAAAGACGCGTAGGGAAATTGATGATTTCCCTACGCGTCTTTACGAACACTGATGTGTAGCCCATATTAAGGTATATTCTTTAAAGTAACGATTGGCGTTTAAAGCTTTTAAAATAGTAATAAACGTAATGAATAGAGAATTAAATATTTGAAATAATTGTGCGTCAAATTAGACAATATGTGGTTCGAATATGCAACAGGCGACACCAGGTTTCATAGGATAGAAAGGATGCGAATTAAATTTTGTTTGAAACCCAGTATCGCCTATTTGCATATTCGAGCGATGGCATTAAATTGCTTAAAAACATTGTAAATGCCATTCGTCTCAAAAGAATATACCTTATTGACGCGTTTTTACGAACGTTTCTTGTGATTTGACATGAATATGTACATTGGGACATAAATAGTTGCGGCGCACCTGTCACACTAACATAGTCTCTCTACTTTAAACACAAGCCCAAATTAAATATATATATAACCCACGACCCCCCATTATAGCTAAGAAGCATCTCCATCACATAAGCTTTCAAGCCACATCAAAATCGGTCCATTGTTTTGGGAGCTACGATGCCACAGACATACACACACACACACACACACACACACACACAAACACACACACACACACACACACAAACACACAATGCCTATATGTGTCTACCTATTTTAAGAATTTATCACATGAAGTAATAGATGTAGGAATAATGGCCGTTTCTTACAACGGCAGAGCAGCGAGGCAGAGGTCTAAGCGGAACAGTACTGCTACTATCTTAACGCACGTGCTGTAAAAGAACAGTACTGTAAGAACAGTAACCAGTGCAGCACAGTTAATACCCGACTGGTCTATTTTTTCATCGCAGTTTGCTTCTCCATCACCTTCGCTCTCTACTGCCTTGAAACTGTCGTGTGTGAACGTGAGGACAGTGTAGCGCGGCGGACAATTAAACCTGTCATGTCTGATGTCTTAAATATTTTTGACATTGTATTGATGATTAAGTTTCAACAAAGTGTTATAATTTTCTATTGTCATTCAATGCAAATAGCAATGGAAAATCTTAATAAATTCCTTAGGACCTTCATTTTTCATTTCTTCCAATACATGCCGTGGAATTACCTAAGCCAAAGCGATTTGTTGCAATCAGATTTTAAAAGCAATATCAACTCTAACGCGCCGCATTAAGTGCTAGTGATAATGAAATTCTGATTTCAACAAGATAATTAATTGCCCCGCTGAACTGAACAGCCAATCTGTGGTCTCCTTGCTATCCAATTTCGCACTCAAAGTTTTTCTTTCTTATTGATTTCCTCTTTTTTAATATGTGGCGAATAAACATCGCTTTTGTCTTCTACAATCCATCTCGCAGCATGTAGTGGTTATTTTAAATTCTCTTTGAACTGTTGGTACTGTCAGAACAGTAGACGTTCAAATTTCTGACAGAGACAGACTCTTTTCTGCCTTGCTGCTCTGCCCTTGTGTGAAACGGCCATCAGGAAGAATTATAACGGGAGTTGATACAGCAAGCGCCCTGGGCGCACGGCAGGGCTAAAATGTATGAAGCCTTGACACAGATGACTAAATAGTTAATATGGGTTAGCGTCCGGGCGCGCGCCCTGGCTGCTTTCTATATCAACTGCCTAAGACGTTGTCAAACACACAGTAAATGGAACAGACAGAAAAACAAAACGGCTATTGCACAACATGTTTCAAATCTCTGTTGTGTTACCAGGCTAAAAAAAATAACTGCACGAAAAATTGCCTTTATTATAGTTTTGTTTAAAATAACAATTTTGCAAAAACGAACTATTTTTTTTTAAATAATTCCATTTTATCATGTGTAACTTTTTATAAACAATTATGTAAACTCTAAACTAAAACCAAAAACTAATCTAATAAGTCGCTACCAGTAGGCAGCATTCCCAGAATGCTGGCAGCATTGCCACGTTGTATGGCAATGCATAATCTTTGTCCAAGGTAAAGGCCAGCATTTTGGTCACGTGTCATTTTATCATGTTACAATTTAAAATCAATTAATAATAATGTATATCATCAAATTATGGATTGCACAGTTTTCAATAAAAAAAAATCGTTCTCTCACCCCCTTTGTTTACATTTTAGGTCTCTAATTATAAAACAGGGTATAGTTGCGCAGGGGAGTGAGACGGGGATGTAATATCCCCGAAACTATTCAAATGGCTTGGAAGATATGTTTTAGACACTAGACTGGAATGAGAATTGCACATATATAAACGGCGAGTACATCTAAAACTAAAAATTTGACGATCACATAGTCCTTACAGCGGAATCGCTGGAGGAACTCGAGCGAATGCTGAACGGCCTGGCTGATGAAAGATTCGTCAGGTCTTCTCTTCGTCCATTCCACAGTGCCTGAAGATGGAAGTCTTTAATACGTGCGTCCTTTCAGTAAAGACATACCGAGACTTGAAAACTAATAGTAGGACTTGTCCACAAATTTAAAGTCAGCGAACTATGGAGAGCTATGCTCGGGGTTTCTCTGAAGGATAAAATCCGAAACGAGATTATCTTACAGAGAACCGAACCGAACCGACATAGCTCAAAAGATTAGCAAGCTGAAGTGGCAATGGGCTGGCCACATTTCTCAAAGGACGGAAAAACCCCTGGGGCAGACGTGTCCTTGAGTGGAGACCGCGTCTTGGCAAACATAGGTAGGACACCCACCGGCCAGGTGGAGGGCTGACCTGTGGAAGGCGGTCGGCAGAAACTTGATGAGAAGAGCCGAAGATCAGGCTCTGTGGTGTTCATTGGTGGAGGTCTATGAAAATGAAAATGAAAATGAAAATTTTATTAATAGCAAATGCTACATGTCAAGGAAAGAAAAACATTGTTCAAACAGTTGTTTTTAAAAATACGCATATATGTCCAGCAGTGGACGAACACAGGCTGATAATAATGATTATGGACACGACTAACAAGCCCTTCTTCGCAATGACCATGCAGACACGTAACGCGTCGCGTTACTTTATTTTTTGTTAAATCGTTCGGCAATTGTCGTAATGACGTAAATCGTTTTCTACAACGAATATCATCTGGATCTTGCTGTGATATGGCGGCCAATCGACATAGCATGGTATAAGTGTATGCGTGAAGCTTGTGCGTACGAGCGGATCGGCATAACTTGTGTGCTTCACTTTCAATTAAGGGGTGTGGATTCTGTCTTATATGAAACATTTTTGAATGAATACTTACTTGTAATTCGCCGGACAGTCCTTTATGAAGACTGGGCATCCATTGTCAATGAGAGCAGCTTTCCGAAACACGGACCGCTTTGGAAAGAAACGGACCCTCTGTGGTCTTGCATGTTTTGGGTTTACGTAGTGTGATGATATGTGCAGAAATATGCTGAAAACTGTGTTTTTAGAGTTATTCTTCTAATTCATAGATCCTAAAAAATTAAAGTAGTATGGAAATCTGAAATTGAAAATAAAATTATAGTGGATAAATTTTAATAGAGTCCATTGGTTTTAAAAGATTATTTCACATATCTATTGTTTTATTTGATGATTTGCGATTTCCTAGAACTCTGGTACCAGAGGCCAACACTACCTCATACGACAAACAAACAACATGCAAATAAATTGCAACCATAGCATATTATTATAACTACTAGGTTAACCTCTAGCTCTTCCCACGGCTTTGCCCGCGTGTTCATTTATCCATCCCCCCCCCCCCCCCCAATAACCTGCAACCTCCCCTTATAACCACAAGCCTCGCAAGACCTTCACAAAAAAAAAACACAAAATCATCGGTGACATCATGAACTGGTCAAACATTTGTGATCATATCGTATAATACGAGTAGTTATATTATCTACCGTTAGAGGCGCTAGGCGGAAGTCTCACTTGGCCGTGATAGGTTAGAAGGCGAAGGCTGGAGCGATGCGTAGTGAGCTCCCGCCTTCATCTTCGTGTTTTTTTTAACCTTGAAAACCCCTCATTAATTATATTTAATTATATGGTCAAACGTGGATCGCAATATCATTAATCGTTGATGTTTCAACAATATGGTCAGTTTTAGCTGGACATTTCATGAAATAAAACCATTTCATGAAATTATCAACCAAGCCACATCATGAAGTTATGAATTCTACGATGTGGCCGGAACTTATATACACAATTACAATTTTGCCAACTTGTACATAAATCAAATACTTACTAATAGAAATTCGAAGTATGAAATAAACATTACTCCTGAACATAGCAAGTAGCAACCTTCACAAAACAATGTGTTCAACTAACAATATTATTGTGTAACATGAAATTCAATTATAAGTATACAAACATTTTCAATAAACAAATAGTTAGCGAGTACTAGGGATGTTATGGAATTCAATATCTGTAACTATCGAATATCCGGAAAAAAAGTCAAGTTTCAGTTAAATGTATCGCTTATTTACTATACCGTTATTTTTAGTTGGCGATCTTCTTTTTACCCGACTGCGCGGAGGGTAATGTGTTTATTAGCCTATGTATGTATGTATGTTTGTTCCTTTGTGGCTCTCTAGAGAACAAACGCGTGGGCCGATTTTGATAATTCTAATGATAATTCTTGTCTTTATCTTACAATTTATAATACTATTAGTAGTAGCATATAGACATGACAGGAATCAATACAAAATAAGGCAACTTCCAGACGCCATATAATGAAAAATAAAAAAAAGTCGACGAACTGAATAGGTATTTAAAAATTATCATTTTCAGGTTTCTGTTATCACTTTTCACTTCGAATGACCATTTAGGATCTATAACGATTTAAAGTTGGTAAAAAAACCATTCTCACTTAAACTGTTGCCTTTTATAGTTTTGTACGCATTCGGGGTTTTTTAGTACTTTCAAGTTTGTCGTGTGTTTTTGTCCATTAGGTTATTAAATAATTTTTCAAATCAAAAAATACACTTCGTCTAAAAACTGAAGTCAACATTAAAAACGGGATATTTACCATGTATTTCTTATGTATGTTTTCGATATTTCAACATTGTTGCAAGCGCCATGATCACAACCAATGAGATTTTACCAACATCATTGATCACAACACATCAAATAAATTGAAGTATGTAAAAGCAGGTGAGTATTTTTATACGAGTAATCATATCGATCTACCCTCTTGCGTGTTATGTTTTTTCATCGACGTAGGTGTGGGACAGGATAGGAAGGCCAAATTTTGTATGAAACCTAGTGTGGCCTGTTGCAAATTCGAACGGTATATTGTCCTAGTTGATGCACAAATTGCACATTTATATAATTCACGTAGTTACAAGTAAACGTTTGACACGTTTATTATACTATTTTAAAAGCTATAATGTACCTTATTATGTGACATAATACAGATGATTTCCCTACGCGTCTTTATGAACGGTCGCTTATCGCTTTGCTAGAATATGAACATTGAGATTTAGTCGCAGCGCACTTGTGACTCAAACATAGCCCATCTACTAAAAACAATAAAAACAATGTCTTCTTTCTGTGTACCACTGTTCAAAATATCACATAAAACTCGATTCACATCACGACAAACGAAACTCACAGTATCTGCTTGCACGTTCTTCTTTTCTTTTACTCTGTTATGCATGTTTTTTATGACGGGTTTGGCAATCGTTTGACCAGGATCTCAACTGATGGAAAGCGATGATGCGGTCGAAGGTGTAGCACGCTTGCCTACGGATCATGGAAGCCAGTTATACGGCTATGCATCACTGGACCCAGGCCTGCGATACCGCAGAGGCCGTTTGTTTGCTCGTAAAAAAACAGCGACTGCTTTTATTTCAGTTTATATTGATCATGGCGCTTGCAACAGTGCTTGACAGTCCATAACCCGTATTTGATGTTAACTTTTTTATTTACTATATACGACAAAATACAAACAACTAATTACTAAAGTTTTTATGACGCCTGACGCCTGCTTAGCAAGAACATAATATCTCTTTTTTTTCCTTTAGAAAATTATAGGGTATGTTCTTGTTAACAGGCGTTAATGCTAAAATCATTTTTTTAGATTTGATAGGCGTTATCTTTACTATACGAAGTTAACTGCAATATATGCCGTGTTTGGTTGGTAAGTTCTGACAACTACCAATAGATGGCGTTACCATCCCAGTAAGGATTTAGAAACTTAGGGAAAAATTTGGATGATTTATTTTGGTCCCGGTAACAGAATTGGTTAAAGGCATGGGCTGTGCAGAGGGCATGGATGATACAGGTTCGAATCCCGTCCATGGTACAAATTTTTCCTTAAGAAAATTATTAGATAACTAACTACACTTTTTAATATAACATTATTGAACTACAATATAAAACATACACACATACATTCTGTCCTACGAGCCATTACTGGCTCACATACTTAGTACTATTATTTATTCTGCGTTCATAAGTAGGTTCACTTAGGTGAAAGACTAACATCTATAAAAAACATACAGTTGAATTGAGATTCTAAAGTTGATTAAAAATGATATCCGTAACTAAATCCATAATCCATAACAACCCTGATGAACATGTTTGTTTTGAAGTGCTGTCGGTAGTTTCAAATATTATTTGGTGAAAATGTTGTTTCAGGTTTAATTAAATTATTTATGTTTATTAAGTTCTTCACTAATATTACGTAATGTCAGTATTAAACCAGCTGTGTCTAGCGGTATCGCAAAACCACTTAAATATACTCTAAAGTACTGAAATCACTGATTTCAAATTCACAAATATGTAGGTATAAACTTCGTAACTCAAAGCGAAATAAAATAAAATTGTTTATGACCTTACGATTTATGGTTAGCACATTGATAAAACCAATCCCATTATAGATAAGTACTTACATACAAGACGCCTGCCAAGATTGGTGATTATGACAAATAGCGTACTATGGGGAAGCCGATGTTCAATATTGGCCATTTACCAGCTGATTTTTACAGGCTGATGATTATGACGATGATGAATTAGGAACGTTTTTATACGCTTTATATTAGCTTCACTTGTATGTTTGTAACCGACTCCTTTGGACGCTATTTTGACCACTTTAAACAGTCAGATTTCATTCAAATTTTGAACACCTGTCAAAAACTGATAACAATGCAATAATTAAAAAAAAAACGCTCTTATAAATAAACCAAACTAAAAAGTAGAATATAAATAATAGTTTTAAAAAACTAGTAAACACGCCTTATATAGAAAACAAAACTAAAAAATAGTTTTTTTTTTTATAATTTTGAATTAAGAATAGTGTAAAAAAATCTAATAAATATAAATGAATAATAGTGTAAATAAGAAAAAAATGTTTTATTTCTAAAAAACGTGGGGTGCTTTTTAAGATATTGTCGAAATAATAATCCTTCTTCTTATATCTGTCAATGAAATATTTATAACTATTGACCCATGCACCCCACGTTTTTTTTTTAAATAAATCTTTTTTTTTCTTATTTACACTATTATTCATTTATATTTATTAGATTTTTTCACACTATTCTTAATTCAAAATTATTAAAATTTATTTCCTATTTTTTACTTTGGTTTTCTATATAAAGCGTGTTTTTTAGTTTTTTTTATTTTATAGACATACAAAGGTTTAACTCTATACTGCATACTAGTATATACGAGTTTGCACTCTCTTCGAGGTTCAGGGGGACTTTAAAGCCATCGGAGTTAGTCGGTCCTATTCGCTAACAATTGAGTCGTATATAATCAAAGGCAGCCATGTATTATTGTAGGCCTCTTACGTAAGATTCCATCTGGGGAAGAACCATACCTTTGTCATATATTCAACCCCCAAGCAGTAGTGTGCAGAAATTTATGTGTTTTAGTTTGAATAGCAATGGTTCCAGCGAAATGACTGGGCAATGAGACGCAAAAACCAATGTCTCAGAGTAACTAGTGCAGTCTTCGATGAATTATTTCTTTCATCGATGAGTGCAGTGCAATGACGTGCATGCTTTTGTGTGGTTGTTGTTATGGGCAGTCGTACGCTTACCATCATGAGTGAGCAGCACGTCTCGTCATTCAAAGAACTAATAAAAAACTGTCTGTTTTTGACCTTTTCACGACTAAACCAATATGGCTGAACCAATTTTAATGAAATTTGATAAAGAATAGTGTGCATCATGAGGAAGGATAAAGACTTTTTTACGCGTTACCTCGGAAAAATTACCACGTGAGCGAAGCCTCGGGGCGCAGCTAGTAAACCATAAAAATGTACAAAAACAATGCAGTATTGCATATTTTGTCTTCGGCTAGTAAGAGCCTTATCGAGGGGCGTTAAAATTGATACATATCCTCATCAGCCTATATCTGACTACTGCTGGACGTAAGCATCTTCTAATGCACACCAAAGAAAGAAAGAAAGAAAGAAAATACATTTATTCAACAACCACAAAAAAAAATAAGATACAAATAATTACAAAAATACAGGAATATAAAAGAAAAGGAAGTACAAAGAATAAATAAAAAACTAGAAAATAAAAGTGGTGACCACTGAGCTCGATCTTAAATTTCCCTCATCTATTCTCTTCCAGCCGCCTTTCGCAGTTCACTCCACCTGGCCACAGGGCGTCTTACACTACGTTTGCCTAAACTTGGTCTCCACTCGAGAACTCGTCTACCCCAACGGTTATCGGTTCTTCGGAAAATGTAACCAGCCCACTTCCACTTCAGCTTACTTATCCTTTGAGCTATGTTGGTTACCCTGGTTCTCCGTCAGATAACTTCATTACAAATCTTGTCCTTCAGAGAAAATCCAAGCATAGCTCTCTCCATAGCTCGCTAAGTGACCTTATATTTGTGGACTAGTTTGACCGTGAGACGTGGACAGTCTTGGCTCCTTAGGTCATGACTGGTAGGACGCACTGATTGAAGACTTTTGCGTGGTCCTGCGCAATGTTAGATATATCACCACCCGATGATCGACTGGTTAGGCACTGTGGTATGGACGACGAGAAGACTTGACGACCTTGCCGAATGCTGCCCAACTCAGCTGAATTCTTCTGTTGGCTTCCTTCTCATAGTTGTTCTTACCTAATTGCAATATTTGCCCAAGGTAAACATATTATTGGACAACTGCAATCGGTTCCGGGTCAATAAGATCGTTAAACATGATCTTGGTCTTATTTATGTTCATTCTGAGACCGATGCGTCGAAAAGCATTATCTAGATTGTTCAGCATATTTTGCAAGTCTTGCAGCGACTCTGCCATTAGTACGTTATCACCGGAAAATCGTAAGTATGAGATGTTTTCACCATTGATATTAATGCCCATTCCTTTTCAATCCAGCGTCTTAAACATATCATGATAATATTATAATATTATATATGTATAATAAGAAAGATGTAAATTATTAAAATTATTTATATAAAACAAGTACCTATACGCATAGTAGTAGTAAGTATAGTATACTAGTAAATATTGGAGTGAATAGTCTTGAATATACGAGTATAGGTCCACACGCTACCTACTCGTATTACGGTTCATAAGATATAATAATTCTGTTAGGACACACAGATAGCCAGACGCACGGGCATGGCATAGGCTTATGGATAATGTAAGGGATCTAATACGAGCCCCTAAGAAACGAAAGCTATTTTTTTTGTTGAACAAAACATTGCAATCTAATCTTAATAACAATAAATACGAAAATAATGTGACGTGCTAAAATATTTACACAAACGCAAAATAGAGGTTAAAAATGACAAAGACTAATGGGAACCTATAAATATTCAAATTGATTACCTGGAACATGTAACGTAGACCATAATTTAAAAAAATATCAAACAGGACAAAGAAACACAAACACTCAAACGATAATAAATAAATAATTTAATTTCAAAACTTCAAATGATATCTGATTTAGTATAGTTTTAAAAACACTTGAAACCATTCGAAAAGTTAAGTAAGTTTTTGCGTATCTTTCAAAGCCATGGGAAAGGAACAACAGATTTAAGACAGGAACGCATTAAGGAGAACAAAGTAAATAGCGAATAAATGTTATTTGTAGAAAAAACATAAAACCAATAATACATTAGATATTTTAAAACATAATTAATAATTACTGATTATAAAATAATCCATAATAGTTACTTTTAAATGAATGATTATATTGTTCAGAATATTAACTTATATATAATCAAAAATACCATCAACGGACTTATCGCCAACAATAGAAATACTACCAGAAAACCTTAGAGTGAAGAAGATAATAGACTAATTATCTTTTGTATAGTATTATAATAAACTATCAAACTAACTAACTACCAAAATACTTATAAAAACAAATTAAAATAACAATACATGATATAGTAAACTCTATTTAAAATATCTCTATTATTCATAAAAAAAGATGACTTAATGCGACCCTATATGCCCAACACAAGTCAATGTAAAAGGGCAAACCTGGATGACAGAGACCATAAT
Organism: Alsophila aescularia; assembly: GCA_946251855.1. Taxonomy (NCBI): domain Eukaryota; kingdom Metazoa; phylum Arthropoda; class Insecta; order Lepidoptera; family Geometridae; genus Alsophila; species Alsophila aescularia. Next base: position 17,276,344 of record OX276383.1, on the reverse strand, counting down.
AGGTTAGAACGCGACGCGGTCTCCATATTAAAAAGAGACAAATACGAGTGATTTAAATAATTAATAATTCGCGTTTATTTACTATTAAAATAAAGTTTTTTAAGGTATAGTTTTTTCAACATACGTGTCCAATATGTAAAGCGAATTAAGTTGCAGTGGTTCACAGTGCAGTGAGTGGGGCCGTGCCTACACGCAGGAATTACAAGCTAAGTAGAAAACTTGGTGTTGGTCGATTTTCTGGATAAACTCTTATATTCTAGAATACATTACTAAGTATATACTTGGTGCTGTCGTGATTCTGAATAAAACTCTCATGTTTTAAATTACATTAACTAAGTATTAAGCTGATACTTATTCACTTAGTGCAAAGATTTTAGATGATTTAAATTCAACAAATTCAACATATAATTATAACTAGAAGAAAGATTCAGAGTTGCGATTCCTAAACAGTTAACCTTATTTAAATTATAAATAACAACTGAGTCGATGACTGAGTGTGTTTTATACACTCAGCATATTCAGTTCTAAACTTAACTGATTTAACCTAAGTATCTAGGCTATGTTACTTTGTGTATGATGATTCTAAATGAATCGCTAATTAAAATTCAATAACAACTAAGTCTATAATCGATGACTGTTTTATACTCAGGATATACAATTTTCAACTGAAATAATTTAACTAAGAGTATAAATCATACTGTTGATGGATCTGGACATTGTACCATATTTTAAACTTCAATCGCTATTAAGTATATAAGCCATAACATTGCTTATATACTAATAGAACTAAACACTTATGAACTGATTTTATGTAACTATAACTAAGTAAATAATTTTCAAGTTGCTTATTTATAAGAAGAACAGATCTAAGAAAAGTTGATTATTTATTGAACGAGTGGATTCCATATTTTTATAGAGTACGGATAACCTGAACTGATTTCGTATATTATTGAAATATAACAGTTGTGAATACTGGGAGGGGAAGTCTAGTGGAAATTGTTGATGATGTTCATATCTATTTATTGATGTGGATCTTATTATAATGTAAATGTCAAGTTATTTACATACAGTGAAACTCTTATGTATTATAAATTGACAAAACCTTATATACTACAAGTTTTGACGAAGTGATTATTTGCGAATTTACGGATGATGACACATATAATATTATATTATACAAAAGTATACAGAGAAATTCTTATGTATTATAAATTGACAAAACCTTATGACATTACATGATTTGACAAAGTGGTTATTGCTGATTACTGACAATGACATATATATTATATTATGTTAAAGTATTACTTTGTTCGTCTTTGTTTGTTCAGATATATTAAAGAGGAAGGTTATATGACAAATAAATTGATTGAAATACTATGTTCATATGAGATACATTACGAATGCATAACCCTTTTTGTTTTTGGTACAAAGATGTATAAATACAAGTATTTTATAATCAATTACTATGGAGGCAATTATTATTATTTCATAATTTAATGAAATAGCTGAGAGAAGGGAGATTGTTTCATCCTATGTGTCTCACGATAATATGTATATGATAAAAAAACATATACATATTATCGTGGAAAACACGCAACGTGGGATTTACATTAAAGCAACATTTAAAATGCTTGAGAATTCTGAAAGATTTGCTTCTTATTTATGTTAGAAAGAAATTATCTTCCTTATGGACTCTTGGCAGCCTTGTAAATATAAATAATGATTTAACTAGGAAGAAATTATCTTCCTTTGTTACTCTTGGCAACCCGGTAAATATAAATAATGATTTAACTTCACTCTGAGGAATTACATAAAAGTGTATCCAGCCGGCAGGCTTTGGGCTAGACCGAATACCGATACCGAATCTAGTGATACCGAATATTCCGTTTACTGGATATTAAAGTAGCCTAGTATAGCTGTGAAATGGCTGCACCGTTGGACTCAAGTCTAGTTCTTACTTGTTGGATTGAGAATCTTTCATGAATCTAACCGGAACTGGACATATAGTTCCAAGACAGACATTACCGACAAAATTTTGTGAATATCCCGAAACAGACAAAATATGTCATTACACCAAAATAAATCATAAATAACGCTTTATTTAACCTTCAAGTTTGTCTTTCATATGAATGTTAAATACATAAAATAAAGTTACTCATTTACAAAAGATTAACATTGACCAAGGAAGTGAATTATAAACACTAATAAATATTATGACAACATGTTTTATACTCAAATACTACAAACCATATATTAATATTTCTTAAACCATCTGAAGAAGCTAAATACAAAACTATTACCTATTATATAAACAATAATCTATTTTATTAGGATAGGGAATTTATTTAGAAACCACTCAGAAATTTTTGATATTCAAACAGAAGTCGGAGGTCTAATCCTTCACCCTGCAAGAGAGAGTTACAACGCGTGGAAAACATCGTGTGAAGACAACATCCAAGTTAGTCGCTTTTCACATTTTCTTACACAATTTCTAAATTTTCCTAAATGTTTATTTTACATGTTTTCACCTTTAAAACAGCTCAACTAAAAATATAACAGAACTACTTTTAACCAAATACGTTAATTTTCAGCAAATTGTTCATTTAACTTAGACGATCACATAAGCCCTTTAAATATTAAACTTCTATAAGCAATTATGATTATAACATTTCAATAAACTTCAATTTTATGAGTAATCTAGACGATCACATAAAAACTTTACATCTATTCTTTAAATCAGCAAATTTTAATCGCAGCGTTTCACGGAACTTTACTTCTGTAGTAAAATAGGAATTACCTAATAGCATTTTTACTTAGGCTAGGCGACTAGAAACCTTACATCAGGGCTATGTTTGGTCACTGGTTACGCAACCCTAAAACGACCCTTCTCCGAGCCCTATTTATCAACTCTATCAGCCAATAGACGAATCCTGTGATTTATTTACAGACCCAAACCTAACCCATACTAGTTGAATCGTCGACAAGAAAGAAGAAAAATTGCGGTATTACTGATAATACAATCGACTTTTCTATGTTCAATATCTTAAACTAAGCAGTGAAATAAAAATAGGCGAGTCATACACGCATAGCCAGACGCTGTAGCCAGAAAACTAAGCTACTCAACTATAAAAACCGCATTGCAATTGGTACAATATCTTTTACTTTATATGCCAACAAAGTTATTTTATGGTTAATGCATAATGTCTCTCACTATGGAACTTGCTAAGAGTTGACACGGGCATTAAATGCTTTATCTTGGTCGGCCATAGCTCGTAAACGAGTAAACTCTAGATAGCTATGATAATTTTGTTAGTAAATTCGTTTTATGCGTTAGTGCCCTAGATTATTTCAAATTATTTTGTTCTGTTCTTTACGAGTTGTTATGAGTTACATGCAACTCAAGCAATAATGTCACTTTGGAACTTAACTGCCGAATATTTCGTAAACTGAACCAAATAGAAAAAAAAAACTAAGTAACCTCATTATAAGTTATTATATACAACAAGACACCACCACTTGATGGGGTGCAAATAAATATTTTTGGTTCTTCACTTTTTATGTATTTTTTATACACCTTTGTGTAGCGTTTATAAATATCTACACATGCGCCGAATTTCCACTTTGTGGTGAATAAAATATCTGTAACATACTGACAAGACAGACAGACGGACGGACAAGAAGGTCATGACGAAACTAAAAGAGTTTCTTGTTTGAGTACGGAAATCTAAAAAGATATACCTGATAAATATTCCTACACATAAAATAAAACTAAAACCACAGAATAAATAATAGTCAAACGTACTAAAACATACAACTTTTAACCATTTTAACCCTTAGATCACTGGGCATTTTGCACATACAAAATGTATGGACATTCATGGAAAAGGGGAAATACTACAATCACCTACTAAGTCAGATAAACTGATGCAAGGGTTCATACGTTATCAATTTGCCTATTACATAATATTGTCAGCTCTTTGAATTTTTTAATTGATATGTACAACATTCTAACAAATTAAGAAAAATCCATTCACAATTAAGTGTAACAAAGGTCGGTCTTAATGTGCAAAGCGATCTCTTCAGACAACATTAGCAGCATTACAGCATATGCAGCGGTACAATGGGGTTCACTATAGCTAATAATAGTCATTTAATCATACCTAACATATACTCAATCTTTTTCTTCATCGTATCAATGGCTGAAATGCAAACTAACTATACCTATTGTTTGGTACTATAAGATTCAACCTCGTTGGCTTATGTGTCGAGAATTAGGTCGGGCTTAATGGACAAAAAATAATTTTATGTGACATTGCACGGAAAGCACCACAATCGCATTCCTCCCGGTCTGCTTTACCATACTCCCGTCTACGGGTTCACCCCATCGGTGTTTAAACCCACCGCCATTAGGGAACCTGCAAAGTGGATCGATAGATCTGCAACCTGCAAAGTGGATAGTTGATCGATAGATAACTAAATAATAACTCTTTATTGTGCACAAAAACTTACATAAAAAAATGAACTAAAACTTATTCTACAATGTCTTGTCGCTGAAAAGCGATCTCTTCCAGAGAACCTTTGTAAACGAAAACAGACGGTGATGTACTCTTAGGTATTATAAACATATGCGACTTAAACTAAAATAAATGATAAAACTAATAAGAATACATACCAACAAAACAAAATAAATGTCTAATAATATGTAATAAATTCTAATACAAAACATAAAATACATAACTATATATATATATATATATATATATATATATATATATATATATATATATATATATGTGTATCATGTATCTATACATGATCATATTTGGGCAAACCAAATATAAATGTTTTGAAGTTGCTCAAGTTTATTAAGCTGGTCCTCCGTGTGATCTAGATAGCATGCATAGGTATAGTCTAAAACGGGAAGGAGAAGAGACTGCGCAAGCGCAACTTTAGTGGCCGTAGGCAGAAAATTGTGGAGTCTTCTCGGGGAACCTGCAGACGCAAATAACTTGCGACTAACAACCTCAATCTGAGGACCCCAAGTAAGAAATTGATCCATTCTTATATCTAGGTTCTTGATATTCTGGTTGTACGGAATAATGGATCCACCGAACTCAACTTTGGGAAGCGTTGACCAGTTGACTTTTAATATTAATTTAGAACTGCAGAGATAGTTCCCTGAGTTTTAGTAGGGTTAAATTTTAGCCCATAAGCTTAACTCGACTCAGCAATATGGTGTAAATTTGCATTGGGGCTTGGCAATAAATCTGGAGATCGTCAGCACACAAGTGTTAAGGATAAGTAATGTGGAATATTGTGGTATAGAATTTATGAAAATATTGAACAAGAGAGGAGAAAGGACGTCGGCCGCCTTGCGGTACAAAAACTCCACCTTAGTTTTATGCATTTTAATTTCTCGCGGTTTAGTAAGTAAAAAGAGAATTTTACGGAGTGGATGCGTTGTCGAAGAGAATATACACTTTTTCTCGTCTTTTGCGTTGTTTTAGAATAGTGCTGCCTGCATAAAATTATAGAGTTCGTATATAATAAAAAAACAAAATATAGTTAACAAATTGAAGTACAGGAAACACACAAATAAATCTTCTTTATCTATATTATATTGGCCATTATTATATTATTATCTATCTATATATGTGCCAAACTTCAATTTTGTAGTGCTAGAGTAGTATTGGAATAAAATGGCAGTGATATACAAACAGACATGACATGATGAAACTATAAGGGCTCCTTCTTTGTCTACGGAACTCTAAACAGGGTTATGATCTAAATGCGTGCGCATGAAACCCGCACCCATATTGGTGTAAAGCAACATTTTTTGGAAGTTTTTAAGGTTAGCATTTAACTACTCTTATCACATATGTAATGTGCCGTGTGGTCGGCGTGGTGCCGTGTATACCTAAAGGAAATTCGGAAAACGTTCACAAGGATTTTCCTGCGTAGACTCCAGAATGTGCCCAGCCACTATCACATTAATATTATAAATCAGAGAAGTCATAAACAGGCCAATTAAAGCTTAGAATTTTAGAAAATGATTACATTATATCCAGCGGGAAACTTCGTATGCCCGATGCAGAATTCCATACATTAGAACTGTCAGTCTATACAAAACGTCATAAAATTCATATAAACCGAATAGTGTGTTACTCCTTCATAATCAAACAGCTGAACGAATTTGGATGAAATTTAGTACTAAGATAGCTTATATCCTGGACTAACACATATATTTTTTATCATCATCATAATCCACGCGGGTGAAACTGCGGGGAACAGCTAGTGGTTTAACAACTATGAATCCCTTCGCCGAAATCTCATGCTTATTCTTAGGGTTTGAACCCATGACCTACGGCTCGGCGTTGGACCACACAGCTACCATCGCTACAATATAATTATTATGTACACACTCTTATAAAAGTGGGTGAAGTAGTTTGAGAATCTAATCAATGAAGGTAGGTATGTACTTAATTTATTTTAATGCAATGTTTGATCGTCTGCGTATTGATTTATATGCTGTAATAGTTCGTCAACCTTTTTACCTGACTACAGCAAAGCAAGGGATGGGTAATGAGTTTAAAAGTCTATGTATGTGGTTTGGATGTTCCACGTCGCCCCTATTGGTCCGATTTTGACAAGCCATGAGTCGATCGATTCGTCTTCAGGTATAGAGTGCCATACGCTATATTTTTTACCCGACTACGATAAGACAAAGTAAGGTTTATGTGTTGAAACTAAAAACTTGGTCTGATTTTGACAAGGGAGCATCAATCGATTTGTCTTCATCGCAAGTGTGTCATTGGCTATTTTACCCGAACGTAGTCGGATAAAAAAGTTAGTTATGTCTTGTCACAATTAATTTTCGCTCTTATCCATATAATTCAAGTAATTATGTACTAATATTTACAGTATTTATTTGATTCTGAAAAGTTTTCCAAAGTGGAGCATGTCCACTCCTGTCTCCTGTTCATATTGTTATGCTACTAAAACCAAAAAACTTTGAAAAAGTGGTAAGTCAGGTGCTAGCTAGAAGATAGGAGTTGGCCAGTAGACTGTAGACTGTATAAAAATAGACTGCCTATAATCTTTGGGAATGCCCCGATCCCATCCCGTTAGCTAACACTCAGCTATAAGCCCGCATCTTTGCCCGTACTTTCGCAATTTTAACATTAGGTCCATGACTAGCAATCTTTCTCACCTGGAAAAAGGTTTACATTCGCACTTACAAATGTTGATTTTACGATAATATCGATTCTGTTAAGAATATAAAAAGGAATGTTTGACCAGGTGGAGTATCATTTGTTACTAGTAACGTATCAGGTAATTTCTGTCGTACTTATTTAATTGGAAATTGAGATTTAAAAAAATGAATTTCTCAAAGATTATTTTTTTCTTCTTCGCCATCTTTGTGGTCTTCGCTACAGTCAATTCAGCTCCAGAGCCAAAGTGGAAAGGATTCAAGAAAATAGTAAGATTTTTAAATTATATTTATATTAAGTAACTAGTTGTACTCACGGCTTCGCACGCGTGGTCATTTCTTTAGGTTCAAAGTAACATAGTGTACTATTCCAGGACCAATATACCAACATTTGATCAACATTTCTTCAGCCGTCAAAAAACCGTATATCAATTGATAGGCATTATCGGAATTATCGGCTTCTAAAATTGAACGGCTTCTAACTCACCGGATTGAGATACCAATTACATTAGTTTTTAAATCAAACCCTAAGCTATCTAACGATTACGAGAAAGCCCTTGATCAAGACCTGGGCAGTGCTATAGTCATTACAGCGGTACCAGATTGACTACCGGTACATCGAAGTGTGGAAGTGTTTGTACAGCAAGACCACCATGACAGTCCGTCTTCAGGATCAGAGCACGAATTCTATCCAGGTGCAAAAAGGGGTGAGCCAGGGAGACATTATGTCTCCGAAACTGTTCACATCTGCACTGTTAAGTCAAACCCTAAGCTATCCAACAGTGGAAACCGCATTGCAATGGGTTCAGTAGTTTTTACGTGATGCGCGAACAAACATACCGACAAAGATGACAGACACGAAATTTTAAAATGTTATATTCTTGTTCAGTAGCTTATTTTATGTATCCTAGACCATTTCTTTTTTTAATTATCTTCTTTGTACAGACTTTTTTGTTCTTATTGCTTAAGTATAGATAATGTTTTTGTGCAGTGGCGGTCTCGGCTTAGAATAAAACCCTCCCAATCCTCCCGTGGATGTGGTAAAAGGCGACTAAGGGAATGCACACTGGAATTGTTACACTGCGGTCACCAAACCGCCTGCCAAGCGTCGTGACTACGGCAACCCCCCCCCCCCCCTCTCCTCCCAATATGATAGACACACCGAAAAGACGGCCCCCAGTTTCCGGCTCTGCTATTCCTGGCACCGGTAGCAGCCACGGTAACGGCGAAGCAGGAAGTGTTAAGAAGTAGTAAGTAAGGTGCGCTGGGATATTATAGGGTTGTCAGAAGTCCGAAGAGAGGGAGAGGATACAATGACCCTGAATTCCGGCGACTTATTTTATTACCGGGAGGGCGACCAGAAGTCCCAACACGGTATCGGGTTTCTCGTTCACAAGTCCCTCGTCAATTATGTTGTGAAGATCGAAAGCGTTTCGAGCAGGGTGGCATACCTTATACTCAGAATTACCGAACGGCATTCGTTTAAGGTCATACAGGTGTACGCCCCACACTCGAAACGCCCGGATGCAATGAAGTGGAAGCTATGTATGACGACATTTCAATGCCATACATGCCCCGAAAACACACTTCACAGCGGTGATGAGAGATTTCGACGCACGGCTGGGCATGAGGAATGGCGATGAACAAACAGTGGGGCAGTGTGTGTGTGTGTGTGTGTGTGTGTGTGTGTGTGTGTGTGTGTGTGTGCGCGTGTGTGTGTGCGCGTGCGCGTGCGCGTGCGTGTGTGTGTGTGTGTGTGTGAGAGAGAGAGAGAGAGAGAGAGAGAGAGAGAGAGAGAGAGAGAGAGAGAGAGAGAGAGAGAGAGTGGTTTGGATTTGGACAGCAGAACCAAAGAGGTCAGCAATTGGCCGACTTCATAGAGAAGGAGGGACCTTTTTCAAGAAGCGCCCCTCCAGGAAATGAACGTGGCTGCACCCCGGCGGTCATAAGCACGAGTTAGGTTTCATTTTGACGACCAATCGGCATACATTTAATTATGTCTCTGTGATCAACAAGGTTATGACTCGCAGTGATCACCGCATGGTAAGAGGCTCATTGAATATCAACGTAAAACTAGAGAGGACTCGTTTGATGAGATTTACTCTTCGCCCAAGTTATGCCCTAATCCAAAACCCCGAAAGCTTTCAGTTGGAGCTCCAAAATCGCTTCCGAATCCTTACCGAATGCGATACAGTGGACGAACTAAACAAAGGGCTGGTGGAAATTGTTCAAGCGGTCGGATCGGAGTTCTTTAAGACCCACTGCAAAAGAAGAACACAGAAACTTTCTGAGCATACACTCATACTTATGGCAGAGCGAAACGAAATGAAGTGCAGTCTTCAGTGGATATGTCGATTTACAGCTTGCTTAATAAACAGATCTCCAATTCAATGCGATACGATTTGCGTTCCTATAATACTACTTGTAGTAAGAACGCAAAAAAGCGGAATAAGGGCTCCAAAGTGTTCGCAAAAGATCTGTCTATTGGGCAAAGCCTGTTGACGAAGGTGAAAACCGACAGTGGCAGCATCGTTTCGTCGAACCCAGAGATTTTGAGTGAGCTCGAGAAGTTTTATGGACAATCATACACCTCATCTCGTAGTTCGCCTAGCACTTCTAGCAATGCAAGAGCCCGTTTGACTCGACATTATACCGAAGATATCCCGGACGTCAGCCTATACGAGATCAGAATGGCTCTCAAACAGTTTAAGAGCAACAAAGCACCAGGGGAGGACGGAATTACGACAGAGCTACTGAAAACGGATAGAACACCGGTACTTAAAGTCCTTCAGAGGCTGTTTGACTCGGTTATCCTCGAGGGCACTACGCTATAGTCGTGGGACAGGAGCGTAGTGGTTTTGTTCCTTAAGAAAGGTGATAAAACCCTCTTGAAGAATTATAGGCCCATTTCGCTGCTGAGCCTTCTGTTTTCGAGAGTAGGTACAAACCGTCTCGCTCGTAGGTTTGACGACTTTCAGCCTCCCGAACAAGCTGGATTCTGGAAAGGCTTTAGCACCATAGACCACATCCATACGCTCGGGCAGATTATACAGAAGACCAAAGAGTATAATCAGCCACTATGTCTAGCGTCTGTGGACTTCGAGAAAGCCTTTGATTCAGTCAAGACCTGGGCAGTGCTACAGTCGTTACAGTGGTGCCAGATTGACTACCGGTACATCGAAGTGTCGAAGTGTTTATACAGCAATGCCACCATGTTTGTCCGTCTTCAGGATAGGAGCACGAATTCTATCTAGCTGCAAAAATGGGTGAGACAGGGAGACATTATGTCTCCGAAACTGTTAAACTCTGCACTGAAAGATATATTCAAGTTTCTGAACTGGAACGGATATTGTTTTAACATAAATGGCGAATGCATAACTCACCTTTAATTTGCTGATGATGTAGTCATCATAGCAAATACCCTGGAAGACCTAAGCACAATGCTCAGTGACTTCAATATTGTTTCTCAACAGGTGGGTCTTAAAATGAACATAAGTAAGACGAACATCATGTCAAATGCCCATGTCGCACCCTTGCCGGTCTTTGTTGGGAACGATATAATTGAAGCTGTTGATCACTATGTCTACTTGGGTCAGACGATGCAACTGGGTAGATCCAACTTCAACAAAGTGGTCAACCGACGAATCCAACTCGGATGGGCAGCGTTTGAAATTACGCCACATCTTCTCGTCACAGATACCGCAGTGCCTCAAGATGAAAATTTATAATCAGTGTGTGTTGCCAGTGATGACATACGGCACTAAGATGTGGTTGCTAACTATTGGTTTCATACATAAGCTCAAAATCACGCAGCGTGCAATGTAGAGAGCTATGCTTGGAGTTTCACTACGTGATAAGATCTATAACGAGGAAATCTGTAGAGAAACCAAGGTTATCGACATAGTTCTCAGAATTTTCAAATTGAAGTGGCAATGGGCAGGCCATATAGTTGTTCGCAGAGCAGCAACCGCTGGGGAACAAAGCTACTGGAATGGCGACCACGAACAAGCAAGCGAAGTGTAGGGAGACCCCCACACGATGGACGGATGACATTGTAGCCATATCAGGGAGTCGGTGGATAGAGGCGGCACAAGACCATTTATCGTGGCGCTCTATGGGGGAGGCCTATGTTCAGCAGTGGACTGCTTAAGGCTGAAATGATGATGATGATGATGAAAATATAGTTTATAATTATTCATTATTTTACTGGTATGTTACTTTCATGCAGAGAGAGAGAGAGGAGAGAGAGAGAGAGAGAGAGAGAGAGAGACAGAGAGAGAGAGAGAGAGAGAGAGAGAGAGAGAGGGAGAGAGAGAGATTCAGGTTTTTTTCTTATGGACTAGATCTAAAATGAGGTGGTCCGACAGAGAACCAAAGATACCGACATAGCTAGCAAGCTGGAATGGCAATAGGCTCGTCTCATCTCTCGAAGAACAGACTTCCATTGAGGTAAACGAGTTCCAGCGCAGTTCAGCGGAGACCGCGTTTACGAAAATGTAGGACGCCTACTGGCCAGGTGTAGTCATGACCTGCGGGCGGAGGCTGGCAGGAACTGGATGATGGATCGAATCGGGCGTTTACTGTAGAGGCCCACGTCCAGCAGTGAACGAATATAGGCTGCTGATGATCCTTCATGCAAAACTGCAAACGGTTTCGCAGATACTTGTTAAATACTTGATTGGTCAACTAAAATACAAGTAAAAAACTTAATTTATCAAATTAGAAACTGGCAAACTAGCTATTAGTCAATCACACTCTGTACTGTCAAGAAGAAAACAAATGAAAACTATAGGAAAAATATAACAAGCAAAAATGTCTTGTACTTCTTCATAGCCTTTATAAACTAAGCTTTTATAAGCTGCGCCCCACAGCATTGTGCCCCACAGCCCACGTGGCTATTTTACAGGAGTAAAATTAAAAAAAAATACATTTTCCTTCCTCATGATGTGTATAATTTTCTTGTAAAATTTAATCAAGATCAGTTCAGCCACAAAAAAAAACAGTAATGGTAACAAACAGACAGAGCATTTCTAACACTACACTGAAATTACATTCAGCTCTTAAAAATAACAGTTACCTACGATTGTGACGATATTATTTTTATGTTTTCAGGAGCGACTGGGACAGCATATTCGTGACGGGATCATCAAAGCTGGCCCAGCCGTTGCAGTTGTAGGCCAAGCTTCCTCAATCATAGGAAAATAGACACTTTTATTTTATTTTTACAGAATCGTGATTCATTTTAAATTATTGCTATTGTTCTGAACAGAAAATGTTGAATTATTAATAAAAATAGGTGATCTAATCCTAACGTTTTAACTCCAAATATGTACCTTATTTAACTATTTATCAAAAACACAAGTCTATTTTATATATATATATATATATATATATATATATATATATATACGAGTATATATTATCAATAAAGCATATAACTTTATTGAAATAATACTATTGATAATTTCCTTAATAAACTTTCTTGGAAAATAAATACAAACTGAATAGAAAACACGAAAATATAGAGATAAATGTAATATATTTAGTAGATATTAATATGAAATAGAAATCATAGAAAAATACAATTTTGTTGGATTGCACTGCCAAGAAGTTTATTTTCCGTGTGCAATAGCAGTGGCCGCCGCTACGGTTTGCACTGCCGGTGCCGCGCTGATAATAGCATCACGAACTCTCTGACCAGCCCTTTCCTAAAAACAAGTACATCATCAAATCAAAACAGACGGACGGAAAAAAGGACATGATGAAAATATAAGTATTCCCTGTTTTACTATCTACGGAATCTTAAAAATGTTTACGTACATCGTAAGATCTCAAGTTTGGAGCAACCTTCTATTCTTTTAAAGTACCTAAATGCATGGTATTTTTTACATGGTTATGAAGTAAACTAAATCAAATCTATGTAGTTACTAAACTCTATGGTAACAAAGCATTAAATGCTTAAAGATGGGCACAACTGTTGGTTGCAAAGCTAAAAAAGTCTTGGGCCAATCATGACATGAAGGTAAGGGTTTGACCGCTTCGCCAGTTATTTAACCACAACGAAGGGAAGCAAAGGAGACTTGAAATCCAAGGCCTCAATTTTTCGTCGTATGAGATAGTGCGGGCTGTGTCGGAGTTTGCCCAAGACACTTTAACTTGGATTAACGACTGCTACTACTCAATAAAATCAAGGACCGACGTCTAAACTTGCTCTACAAGGCAAGGAGTGTTAGTGCGATGTCGAAGATCGAAACAAGTATCGTTACATTCTAACCCGCACTAGCCGCACTTGCCGTTACGCTATCAAAAAAACAATACGAAAGTTCTGAGCAGGCAGGGCACCCTGTTCGTTTCAGTTTTATGCAAATATAACATAAATTACTTACAATTTCCTTAAGAGGATTCCACGGCTTCGCCGACACCGTAGCCATTGCTGCGAGGCAAACGCAGACGAAGAACAAAATCTTTGCAAAATTCATTTTTCAGAAGTCGAAAGTGTGTACACCTTGTTAAATTCCGTGTCAACGAGTAATTCTCTACTTCAAGCTGTCCGCCTTTTATATTCCCCATTTTAACTTTGTTAGGTACCTACAGCTTATAGATACGGAATCGTATAATGATAAATAGGCATTCAGACGTGTAGGTAGTATTAAGGGCAAGAAATACCCAGTAATGTTGGTTGTTTTTTGTATAGATCACACAAAGAAAAAAAAAAGAAGTTTTATAATAGTTACTAGCTGTGCCCGCGGCTTTGCTCGCGTGGATATTTTTCTCTGGAAAAAGTATACTATACTCTGTTCCAAAATTTTAGATATTTTATGTAAACTAAGGGGATTACAGTGCAAAAAAATCACCTTAAAATTGTGCAATCCATAATTTGAGATAGAAATTTGTTTTGCTTATTTTTAATGAATAATATGATATTCATGAATTATTAAATTGCTTTTAAGCTTTAACTTTTGTATGATAGTCATTCTACACAAATTTAGACTAAGCCAAAGTTTTTTGTGCAATTATTTTTCTTAAGACTGGGTACACTGCAGGTATTCAAAACATTTCGTGCAATCACTACCATTTTTATTTAGTTAATATTCGTTTAATAATATGTACACAAACTTGTCGCGATATCATGCTTTCCTGTACCGTAGATAAAGAGAATCCTATTTAGCTGACATGATATGTTTGTTAATTTGATACTTTACTCCCCGTCACTTGGCTACTGTCACTGCTCTTTTATAAGGTAAGTTCAATTCATAAAAGTTGAGTAATTTATTTTAATGTTTTACTTACGACTTCCTAAAACTATATTACATTTAGAATTTTTGAAGTGAAAAATCCTACTTAATTTCCTACTAATACTTAGTATGCAAAAGTTTGAATGTTTGTTTGTTAATCAGTAACGTTGTAACTTTTAAAAGCACAAGAACAAGATAGACTATAATTTATATAACTCCCAAAAAATTACTATAATGTTTTTAGAGTTCATGTAGGTATGTCTGTATCTATGTGGGAGAGTTTGTTTATTCTACCATAATTTCTAAACGCCTCAACCGATTTAGATGTGTGCATTATTGCTAGAATTTTTAGATTTTATCGGTTGACATAGGCTGTCTGTCTATAGAATTAGCATATACAATACAATTCATTACGGCTCGGCAGTAATATTTGTTTTGATAAATGGTATTATTTAATTTGTTATAATTGTACCGTGCGAGAGAAAAGCCGGGGGAAATAAAAACAAAAATATTTTCACAGGTGAAAAATGTTTTCGGCAACTGGCATGTCACTTTAACAATGAGTTTTCGTGACATTCCTTCGTTTACGTAAAATATCTAAGATTATGGAACAGGGTATAAGTGTGTGATATTCCAGGACTATAAAGGACAACGTTCAGCTGTCAAATAGTTGTTTTCTCCACTTTTGCTCATTGAACTTATATAAAATGTACGCCAGATTTTAGGTCATTGGGTAAGCTATTTCACAGTGAAAACCACATCGCAATCAGTCCAGTAGTTTTTATGTGAAGCGCAAACAGAAATACAAACAGAGAGACAGCATTTGAATGTTATTTTCTTGTTCAGGAGCTTATTTTAAGTACCATAACGATTTTTTTAATTATCTTCATCTAACAGACTTTTTGTTACTTGCTGCTTTATTATAAATATTATAAATATAGATACGTAGATAGACAATGGTTTAACATCATATTCGCGCCTAATCCTCCAGATTGATATATAAACACATATAGTATCGCTACCCGACCTCACCATTTTATGTACAAGTTGAGAGGAAAGAGTTGAAGAAAACGTCCTTGCTTCATTAAAACCTTCCCGTATTTTCCTATTTCTAGTTATGTTATTCGCATATGTGTGCTTTACATTTGCACATGAAATAAAAATATTTGAATATTTTTATTGTTCTTATGGTGTTTCTATGATGTAAAACAGGCAAATATGCCTAAGTGTGTAAAATAAACGTTCCAAAAAAAAAAGGGATATCAAGACAACAGGCAGTGTTCGCCTGTAGATAATATGATGAAGACTATTTCCTTCTGAAAGGAGTACATTATAGCAAGTATTTCCATTGGATGTAGTTCCAGTTTTATATGTTTTCACATCTTCAAAAGCGTATTTACGCTACGATGATAATGCAATCTGACCAGTCGGGACTGACCAGTCTGGGACTGTTTCGCTGCAGCAATGAATGGTTGGCGTTACTCTCACACCGGGGAGATACCTAAACTGATATTATTTTCTTGGCTTTCGTTCTTTTAATTGGGAAATTAATCTTGCCATGAAACATCACAAGCGGTTCTTGCTTTGTTCTTACAATCTTTTACTTTTACCTATTTAGGTAAATTCCATGTTTGACTTTAGTTATAGAACATAAAACAAAAAGTACTTACATGACACTGGTAAATTCCGACTTACCGAAATATGTTATTTTACACTGAATTGTCATTATAATAATATTTTTATATAATACTGAGATTAAAGGGGATAATGTCAAGGAACCTCAGCAAGGACTTAGTCTTTTTTAACAGATCGAGATCCAGCAGTTCTTTCATCTAAAGAGGAATATCGGATAAGCTGCAAAGTTGATCTTTCCAGAATCCAGGCCATGCAAAGTACTTGTAGACCGCTCTAGTATAGTACCTACATAGCCACAGAAATTGCCTAGAAAGAATACGTAAAAATATTATACGTACTTGAAAATACCTGCCTAGAGCCTGCGACCAGTATACAAAACAATATTCAGAACTGAAGAATATTTTTTTCCCTAAAAGTTATGTTTTCCAGTTAAATTTTGGATGTAAAGAAATTACTAATATTATAATGATACGTGATTTATAATAAGATTCCAGCGCAAAGCTTGGAAATCTCGGAAACATGCTGTTAAATTGAAACATTAATTGTTTTAAGACAATGATAATTATGTCGGAAACTTGAAAACTATTTAAAGTATCATCTAAAACAGTTCTGACATTAACTTCTATAATATATTTAGGCTTACACTGAAGTCTGTAGACTTTTTACTGAAGTCTGCTAAAATAGTAGACAGATCAGGCGTCAAGCCGGACACCGATTTAAAGAAATGGGGTTATTATTGACAACGAGGTGTTCCAAACCCATAGAGCTTTGCTCCAGTTATGTACTACATCTGCGATGGTGCATTCAGAAGCCACCAGCCAATATCAACGCACACGAGGTTTCCTCTTGGAAATTCAGCGGCTTGGAGTATAAAACACCACTAAGTACATTATCCTGTTTTTATTTTGCATTTAGGGGTCGTAGGTCCAGTTTGCAGCTTCAGTAACTGAACATTGTAGTTTGATGTAAAAACTTTCTTACTCAGCTGATGAGCTATGATTTATTATTATGACATTTCTTAGAAGTCCTTATAAACCTATACAATTAGGTGCTTTATCGGAGTATACGAGTATTGTATTTTGAATATATACATATGACAAGCAACTTATTTCACATATTTTCATTGGGCTGAAAAGATTCTAAAGTAAACTGCGACTCTTTTTAAATAAATATAATAGTAATCATGTTAATAAAAAATAATCGATCATTTTGAATTTATGTTAGACACATCACTAGAAATTGTGAATTGTGAAGCTGTTTTGACTTTAAATATATATTACGACTGTCACTCATGAGTAATTTTGTCGAATAATTCAATTCGACCGGTGTTCGGACGTTAAAAGAGGCCATCTTCACAAGTTTGCCCAGCAAGGGCGCGATGCAAACTGCGGACCGCCACACGTATCGCTCATTGCGTCAGTGGCGCTGGCGGTGAGAGCCCCAGCACAGATGACGACACACTTACGCACGCACCATTTTCACTGTTATTGCTGGCGTACACATACAGTTAAGGGTCCTCACACCACTTGTCGACAGTGTCCACCTTGCGGAGAAACGCCTCACTTTCGGTGTTTCGACTTTAATTTATCTTTCAGTTGCGTTTTTTCTAATGACCGATTCCTTACTACTGCCTCGGTTTATTACAACTCCGAGATCATACATATCTCCCATGACATCTATTATAGACCAAATCATACAAGATGACGTTTCAAATTTGATCACGCTTCATTACGTTGCCTGAATTGAAGGTCTCTTGGAATCTCGTATGCTGTGCCGCGCGAGATTTCTTGCAGAAGGCATGTGACGTCATTGCAGCAATTTTCAAATAACGTGACGCATTGCGTGTCTGAATGGTCATGACTAATGTTTATGTAACTGGTTTTATAACGGTAAATTTTAAGCGAGTGATTTTATATCAGTAAATTTCAATCGATTAGGTCTTTTCAATTTGTTTACTTAACAGTTGATATGCCAGTAACAGGTTGTTTATTAAATTCATTTAATTTTTGGGCATAATCATAAAGTAAATATTCATACTAGACAGAGATCACAAATTAGATCAGAATTATAATGTTTTTATTTCATTAATAACGGCTGATAGACACACAGGAAATATAATCAGAATGATTATCAGCGTTGAGTCATTTCCTCCTGACCTGACGTCAAATCGGCAATGATGGGTTCGACTGAGATCAAAACCACTAAAATGTCTAGTGATGCACCATATTATTATGTATCATACGCACCCACGTAGGCACGCGCGCCGAAACTCGTTGTGAGGTGACGTCTCGTCAAACATTGTGGCGACTTGAGATTGGGTACTAAAATAAGTGGGTAAAAATTAGGCTGTTTGCCGCATAATTATCGCTTGGAGCCAATCAAACATATATTACCTTTCAGTATTTTGGATATTAACGTTGAAAACTCAACGGTAACGCGGTGCCTAAATTTCACATCGGATCCGGATGTTTTAGCCATTAATTCGATAACATTATTTATATATTATTTTATTCTGTTTATATATTTAAGTCATTCCGCCTTCTTTCTTACAATCCCGATTGAAGACTCTTATTTCGCGTACTGTGACCCAACTTTTTTCTTCTTTTATTTAGCTTTGTATCATTTTCAAAGAGAAGCTATTCCAGTTCGCATCTTCATATTATAATCTTGATATTTTTTAAAACTGTGTGATGGTGGAACATTCATAAGAGGACTGTCAAGTCGTTAGAAGTCAATATTGCCATTTATATTTTGAACTCATTAGTTTTATAATGACTCCTAATATAAGACCACGGAATAAAAGGAACAAGTATATGACCAAATCAATGACTTCAAGTTGCCGATGATACGTCGCAGACACTATTAAATTATTACATAGTTCGAAGCTTACAGTAGCACATGGGATCCAGTAGCTCAGAGCCTTGTTTTGGGTAATTTAAATGAAAATCTCTAAGTAAGACTTGTTTGTCTAAGCTACACTTTTAAATTAAACTGTTACATTTTTAGCGCTGCTGGTGATAATATACCAGTGGCACTGAGCTGTAGACCTCGCGCGTACAAACTTTTTTGCAAACAATCTAGCGGTGCACAGTAGTGCCATATAGTTACCTTATTGTAACACTAACATTAATAACCAAGGTGCTCCATCAATCCCTACCTAGTAGTTAAAGGGCTGATTCCACTGGTAGAAACCTAAAAATGAGAAATCTACTGCATTTTAATGAGCTATTCTGCTCATCTCGACGAAGTTCCTCCTTAGATCTTCACCAAATTTTTATGAGACTAACTTAAGTTAGTTAACATATTTTTTCATTTGAACATTGATTTCTTCATCGTTGTTAACTGCCCACGGCAAATAAACGTACAGCTGTTAGGACCTAAAACAATGATTTTACTGGTAGATATTTGGACTGAGTACCTACTAGGTACATAATAATTAGAACATTATACACAATTACTACAAATGATAATTTCTGGAAGTAGGTAAAAAGTATCTAAGTAATTTACTGAATAGCTTTATACATATATATATATATATATATATATATATATATATATATATATATATATATATATATATATATCTTTTGATATGAAATAAAAAGCTTTGCAAACTGCTAGTTGCGCAAACATTTAGTCGCTTAATCAAAAGCAAGCGGGATGAGCGCACGATTTAAAAAACAAAACAAAAAAACTGAACTCGAAGCACGTGACTTTCTGCCACATGATACCCTAGTTGTTAATATAAACGTCATACACTGCCAGTTGGAGGATTAATTTAACGACTGGTCCTACGAAACGATCGTCCCAATGTAACTGAAAACAGTTAAAAAACATGTTTTTGCAATTTTTTTATGAGATAGTAGTTAACTAAAGTAAATATCACAGCCGTGCGTGAGGGCGAGCAACGCGAGTCCCTGGACGAGCTGAGATTTCGAGGCGTATTTTGAAAATATACCTCCACACTACGCTACTGCAATGCAACAGATATAGATTCTCAAGGCATCGCGCATAAAGAGACTAAAACGAGTATAGCACAATGGAGTATCCTACTTCCTTAACACGGGCGTCAGTATTTTTATTGTAGGACCTCTACACATTCCATTCATTCCATTGAGGGCTCATGTGACTCCATACTTAAATAAACACTCCTTGCTAAAAATGAAACAACGCCGTAAATTGCATTTAACTTATTTGTTTGGAGTCGTAAAACATGAAGCTCCCTCATATCCTTTTGAAAAGTTGTCCTGGTCCAGCAGGAGGGAGTATGGGTTCCGGCAATGCGCGATGCATCTCACCACGCAGCGGCATCGTTCAGTCGCTTATAGAGGTAGTTTCCGGTATGCAGCAACCAAATGCTGGAATAATATCCCGCCGCCGATAAGGAACCTGCAAAATGTTCATAGTATTAGAAATAAGTTAAAAATATTCATTTGTAAACACCAAATTAGTCAGGAAACACTATGTAAAGATACAAGTGCTTTTTAAATTTTATACAACTAATGTTTACACTAATTTATGTGTACACACAATAGTGCGCTATAATAATATAATATATATGTATAATATGTAATTATTATTTATTGTTTAAGACGACACGTAATAATGGTCGTGGAGGAATCCGTGACTTCACCTACCGGATCCAACGGAAGACCAGCGCTGGTTGTTGATCTGTCGATTATAACGAGCATAAAGCTTGGGACCGATTTATGACAATTTTCTTTGCTTAGTCTATTTATTGTGTTTTCATTTGTTTTGTTTTTGTTGTGAATAAATTTATTTTCTTTCTTTTCTTTCTTTCTTTCTACACTAGAGAGCGTAGTATCTGTACTTATAATAAAGCATTATGAACAAAAAGTCTGTACAAAGAAGATAATTAAGGTTTGATTTAATTGAGTGAAAGAGGCCTTAGATACTATATACTTGGTATCTTAGGCCTTTCGCGCACTGCCTTGCGGTGGAACGCGGTGCGTTTATTCTACGAGTACCGTTTATTTCATATTGTATTATATGCGTTTATTTCACCGCAATACGTGCATTTCTATGACACTCCGTACTTCACAGAATATGCGTTTTAAAAACGCAAGGCAGTGCGCGAAAGCCTTATTCTGATGATTAGATGCCGAGCAAGCGATAAAAAACTAATTGAAGAATTTTGAAGAAATGTAGTATATTGTACTTTGTAGGTACTTTGGTCCTGGAATAAGAAGTGTGGGCTACTTTTAAATGACATGACCACGCAGGCAAAGCCGCTGGCACAGCTAGTATGAAATATATATATATATATACGTATATATAAGGCTATTCAGTTACTCCTTGTATATTTCATAATACCAAATTACTAAGATAAGTTTTACCTACTTCCAGAAATTATCATTTGTAATAATTGTTTATAATGTTCTAATTATTATGTACCTGTAGGTACCAGTTCAAATACCTACCTGTAAAATCATTGTTTTAGGTCCTAACAGCTGTACGTTTATTTGCCGTGGGCAGTGAACAACGATGCGTTGGCCAGGAATACAATATCGAAATAAGACAGTGGACTGTCAGCAAATTTGTCAGGGAGGTTTCTCTAGAAATTGTGCAACGAGTCATGGCTTATATTATATTCCCTCGCACTGCAGTGGAGAGGATTGTTTGGGATGCATCGATTGCACTTATATATTAATGTAGGGGTTGTAATTCCCTACACTAAGGAATGATAGTCTGGGAAAAGATTTGATATGATAAACAGTGACGTAAATAAAACCACTCGAGTCCGTAGCTAAACAAAGCCTGATTTATTAAAATAAAAATGATACCAAACGCCGCGCCCGAGTAATATTGCGGGCGACAGCAAAAGTTATATGTACTTCTCAGGGTTGTTGATAAAAAATATCACTATTAATATGTAATGTACATATTGATAGTGACCCCTTTCACCAACAACCCTAGAGACCCCCCAACTGTTGGGTACAAGAATCGAAAGGGGAATTACTCAATTAACACCCAGTTTGTATGTATTTTATTAATTATCCCTAATCTACTGGAAGATAGTATGTGTCACCTCGGAGGCTCTGATATTTTGAATAATATTCCTTGATTATATACCTTGTCTTGGATAAGTAATTAATTATTTTATTTTAATAAGATACCTAATAATTTAGGTTAGGTTCAAGGAACATACTATGTACCTACTTTAGGTTAGTTAGGTAGAATTCCAAATGTCATTATCAGAAGTTTCTCCTTGGTGTAGATAGATACAAATGTCATTATCAGAAGTTTCTCCTTGGTGTAGATAAATACAAATGTCATTATCAGAAGTTTCTCCTTGGTGTAGATAGATACAAATGTCATTATCAGAAGTTTCTCATTGGTGTAGATAGATACAAATGTCATTATCAGAAGTTTCTCCTTGGTGTAGATAGATACAAAAACTCATTATTATTATATTTTCCGTAATAGGTCAAACAAATAAAAATCTGACAAATAATATCGAAAAAATGTTTAGTCGATTAGTCGTCTATCTGATCTGTAGTATAGTCCGTTTTGCCAGTTTTTAATCGATAAATCACTACACGTTAATGATTCGATAAAATTTACCGAGGCTAGATCCATGCTAACGAATTTAGATAAAATCGATAAACAAGAACTCTGTACCGATCGATAAATGTATCGATATTTATAGATCGGTATGATCCATGCTACTCGTAATGGCACAGAAGAAATAATAGTGCATGCGTACCATTCGCCTTTGACGCCGCTTCCAGAAAACAGAAAATTACTGTTTTATAGTGTCCCATTACAACCTCTTGTTGTTTACTGGCATTGTGACGTCATCATGTCTTGTAATTTTTAATGACATGTTTAGGTGTTAAGTAATTTTTTGGTGTAATAAGTGTAGAGTAGAAGTTGTTGTATGAGTTTGCTCGAAATTAAAACAGCGTGTTTATAAATAAGTAGATTCGCCCTGTGATTTCACCCGCGTGAGGGATGATGATGAAAAGTATCATATGTGTTATTCCATGGTATAAGCTATCTCCATTACAAATTTTATCAAAATCCGTTCAGCTATTTTTGAGTGAAGTATGATGATGATGATGATGATGATGATGACGATGATGATGATGATGATGATGGTGGTGATGATGATGATGATGATGATGATGATGAACATTTTATATAACACCCCTCCCCCCAATCCCCCCCCCCCCCCCCCCCCTCTATTATACCTAATAATTATCGATCACATCAGGTTTCACAACCAAAAAAAACGCATCAAAATCGGTCCATTAGTTTGGGAGGTACGATTCTCACCCCCCTTTTCTTAACCTTTTCAACTACACCCCCCCCCCCTCCTTCTCAACTCTCCCCATATAGCTAAGAACCATCTCGATTGCATCAGTTTCCAAACATAAAAACCGCATCAAAATCGGTCCAGTCAATTGGAAGCTACGGTCCTCTCCCCCCCATTATAGCTAAGAACCGTCCTGTTTACCTCAGTTTTCAAACATAAAAAAACCGCATCAGAATCAGTCCATTCTTTAGGAATCTTCGATTCTCACCCCTCCCCCTCCTTCCCCGTTCCCCCCACTAAAGCTAACAACCATCTCGATCACATCAGCTTTCAAACCAAAAAACCCTCATCAAAATTGGTGCATTCGTTTGGGAGCTACGATGCCACAGACAGACAGACACACACACACCCAGACACAGTGATGCTCATCCTAAACCTATAACATCCATCTCTTTGGTTAAAAAAAAAACAACAGTAAGCGTAATTTAAAATGATTGGCAGCAGTGTTTCTTGACCATAGACAACTGCATACTCATTTACTTGACAGACTTGATAAATTATTTCGTTTCCATGTCAACGTAAATTTTTGGTACCTTGGGTTACATTATTACAATTTTGTAGGGTTATCTAATTTTTTGAAAAAATAAATGCTGCCCATGTTACTCACTGATAATGTTGCTAAAAATTCTTTCGCCTATAGATATAGGCGAAAGAATTTTTAAAATCAGTTCAGTATTTTTTGAGTTTATCCATTACAAACAAATAAACAATCAAATCTTATAATAATCTTTATAATATTAGTGTAGATGTAGATATGCCAATAAAGTTTTTTTTTTCATATTAAGTAGTCATCTAAAATATTTCTCATATGGAGATAATAATAACTAAAGCAATCACGCAGTAACAAATTTATTTATTAATATTAATATATATGTACGTAACCTTACCTTTTGTTATCCATGCATAAAAACATTAATTTGAAATGATACAAAATAACATCACTATCAAATAAAAGGGGATTTTTTCATATCAAACGGCAAGGGGAATCACAGACGTCTTTGTCTCGTTAAACCACTGATAGCGAACAAATTTAACCTAACGTAACCTGCTTACGTTTTCAAACTAATAGAAACCTTATAAGTACCAGAAATAAGTCATCTTTTGGTCTGAATTTAAACTTAACCACATGTTTACGTCTGGAATAAAATTGTGTTGCTATAAAAGCTGATGGGTTCAAGTAGAGTGTAGCAGTCTGTGACAGTTGAAGATTGAAACGTTGAGATTCCGACAAACCGTGAATTTATAAAATGAATTCAGTACAGATAATTTTCTTCATTGGCCTTTGTGTCCTTATTGTGTCCACGGTTTCGGCTGACAACTTTTTTAAGGAACTCGTAAGTTTGATAAAATTCCACTACAACCTTTACATTTTTTCATTTTTGCTAAGCAGTCCTATGCATAAAGCGTTTACCATGTTCACTTAAAACCAAGTGAGATAAGAAAAACGGCAATATTTTAAAATTTCCAAATCTCTTTAAAATTGCTTGTACAAGTTATTAAGCTGATTAAGCTTAAGAACTTGTACAAGACTAGCTTTTGCAAGCGACTTCGTCCTCGCGGACCATAGTTAATCGCAATAACAAGTATTCTAAAAAACAATGAAAAATAGTACCTAACCACAAAATAACCTAAACATTTCAATTGCAAATAACATTTCATAATAGTCTTGGTGACAAACATTAGTGTTATCATTTGAAATAAGATATCCAGCGTCTAAAAAGACAAGCAAAATTTTTAAATGTCTTTGAAATATTCTCACTAATGCAAGTGAATTTTCTCAATTTCTATTCGTCTCTCAGTCATGAAATTCTCCACGCATTTTGATGACAATGACAACTGCGAAATATCAGCGTCCCATGTGTAACGCAACGAAATTAATCGAAATTCAGAATGAACAGTTTTGATATTTGCTGCAACCATGCAGCTCGCAGGCAATTATTTGATATTCTATCTGTTCATGCCTCAGCATTAAACATGGTGAACAGGTTTAAGAAGTGTTATCTCCCCACTTTGCTCGATCTTCGACTTCGGTTTCAGATAACATGAACTAACATAACTTTGACCTCTTTTTAACTCCTTATTGTCATTTCATAAATACTTGAATTATAAATATATAGCAGTAAATATTTTTTATTTTTTGCAGGAAGGCATAGGACAGCGGATACGCGATGCTATCATCAGCGCTGGTCCAGCAGTTGACGTCATTAACAAGGCGACACGTATTGGGAAACATTCTTCAGAAGATGATTAGAATTTTGACTTGATTGCTTTCTCATGTTGCCATTTAGGCATAAGAATAGATTTATTCTTATTCAAATGATTTCGGCTACTTTACCAATATTATTAGGGTGGTGAAACAAACGTTAAGCTGAAAAATATAAGCAGACTTTAAGTAGGTACTTAAGTTAAATAAGTGTGTGTACCTACACCAAACCTTGAAGCTCAAACACGTGATATTATTATGTAAGTATTTTTTATTATGACAATAGATTACAACAAGTATTTCAGTGAAATGCATTTACATAATTTTAATTTAAACTTGGTGTTAAATTAAATTTTAGGTCCGAAATGTAGCCACTGTTTTTTTAAATCCTACCTACAAATATGATCCTTGTCTACATAAACATCACCCTACACAATCACAATATAAGACTAGCTAACTGATCGCATCCGGAATGAGGTGATCTGGCAGAGAACCAAAATTGTCGATATAGCCCTTAGGATTAGTAAGCTGAAGTAGCAGTGGGCTGGTCATATCTGTCGAAGGACTGATAACCGTTGGGGTAGACGTGTTCTTGAGTGGAGACTGCGACTTGGTAAAGGTAGTGTAGGGGGCACCTAGGTGAAGCGATAATATACGCAAAGTGACTGGCAGCAGTTGGAAGAGAAGAGACGAAGATCGGGCTCAGTGGCGTGCTTTGGGAGAGGCCTATGTCCTTCAGTGGACTGACACGGGCAGATAATGATGACCCCCCTAATCAAAAATCCCTGACAATAATAAAATACTATCAAGTCTTCAAGTCTGTATACTAAGTTTCGTCCAGATCGGTTGTAAAATACGATCTGTACAGGAGTATCAACAAACAGACAGATGAAAGCAAAATGTTTGAAATTAAAGCAGAGATCTTCGCTCACTGGTCAATTATTAGAGTAGACTAGCTGTGCCCACGGCTTTGCCCGCGTGGTAATTTATCTGGGTTAAAATTAGGCTGTGTTGTTCCAGTACCAAAAGTGCCCATTATAGACAAAATACCAAATTTCGTTCAGCCATCAAATAGTTTTTATCGATTGCTCGGCTCCTACTCACTGGATCGAGATATCAAGTACAAGTTCATGTTTTAATTCAAAAGTGCCATAGCCAAAACTGCAATCAACTGCAATCGGTCTAGTAGTTTTTACGTGATGCTCGAACAAACAGACATACAGAAAGAATATATAAATAAAAAAGTATAATATTGTTCAGTAGCTCATTTAGCAGCCTAGACCTATTTTTTTAAATTATCTTCTTTGGACAGAGTTTTTGGTACTTGCTACATTTTAAGTATAGATAGAAGATAGACATATAGATAGGCGCGGACTGGAAGACGGAACATAGTACCTAATTTTTATTTAGTTTTTCGGCGTTCTACGGGAGAGACTTATCTTCAGCTGTGGACGTCGTCCGTGGACGAACATGATAGCAATATTTTTTATTACTTTTAACCCTACTACACTAAGGGTTATTTGTTTGGGTTGTATGTATGTTTGTTTGTTTGTACGTTTCCGGCGCATCCTACAGGTTACGACTTGATGGATTTTGTTAAATGAGGTATTAATGCATTTGTCTTGATCACGAGAGTGTTGTAGGATATATTATGAAATGTCAAGAAAACTAATATGGCGGCTTACAGCTACATTATTGTATTTCCGACGGAACAAAAAATAGCAAACCTATCGAGTGGGGTATAATAATGAAGGTATTTTTAAGAGCATTTCAAAAATATATAATTCTTATAGCTAAACCATAGCAATTGTCTGTTATGCTTCTCACAAAATTTTAAATTTTAGATTATTCAAGTTATCATAAATACTATAGTATAATGTTGCAAAAGGAAGTATAAAAGTAAAGTAAAATCTATAATTATTATAAAGCAGTATGGGTGAAAAAAACTGTGAAAAGAATATAATTAAAAAAACTAGGGTACTTAAAATAAGCTACTGAACAAGGATTTATCATTTTTTTAGATCATTTCTGTCTCTTTGTCTGAATGTTTGTTCGCACATCACGTAAAAACTACTGAACCGATTGTGATGTGGTTTTCATTGATGGATAGCTTATGGTTTTAATTTAAAACCTGGGTACTTGGTATGAACGAAATTTGAAGAAATGTAGTATATTGTACTTTATAGGTACTTTTGGTAGTGGAATAACACGTTTGGGCTACTTTGACCACGTGAGCAAAGCCGCGGGCTTAGGTAGTGTGTATTGTAGTATGTTAATAAATACGAAATGTTACATTAATAAAAATCCTAGCTCCGCCTCGCAGTTGGGCGTGCCTCAAGAGCCATGCATTTATTCGGGATAAAAAGTAGCCTTTGCGTTAATCCAGGGTATAAGCTACCTTAATACCAAATTTCATCCAAATCCGTTCAGATGTTTAAGCGTGAAGAAGGAACAAACATACAAATTTTCGCCTTTATTATATGTATTAGTGTGATTATTTTTAGCTCGTATTCAATAATTTTGTTCGCAGTCGGGTTTTTTGTATTTATATAATAATTTTACTTGTTACCCAAGTACGGCAAAGCAAGGGAAGGGTAATGAATTTAACAGTCTATGTATGTAGGTATGTAGATGTTCCACCATAGCGTCGCCCCTATTAGTCCGATTTTGTGAAGCAAGGTATCAATCGAGTTGTCTTCACTTACAGATTGTAATAGGCAAATATTTTTACTCGACTACGGCGAAACAAAGAACGGGTTATGTGTCCATACTTAAAACTTGGTTTGCTTTTGACAAGCGATATATGGAATGATTTGTTTTCATTCATTTCAGGCTAAGTGTGTACCCGACTGCGGTGAAGCAATGGAAGGGTTATGTGCTCAAACTAAAAAAAAACATATTTTGACACGCAAGGTATCAATCGATTCATGTTCATCGCAAGATTGTCATTAGCTATTTGTTTACCCAACCGTAGTCGGGCTTTAGTTTTGAACTTATGTCAGTTAGAACTTTTGTTTCAGGATCAGGCATTTAAAAGTTTACGTGAGTCCAATTCTGTACACCAATGATATTTATCTACACTCATTATTAAAATCCGGATTATACACTCAAGAATGGCGGTATAATGATATACGTCACGCACGGCAACCAAAAAAAACATTATAACACTGTTTTTGGAACTAAACGATGTTATAATATAAATATATTTTCCCATAAAGCACCGGTTGGCTCCGCACCAACGAGGGTTTTCGACATTTATTATCTATGGCGGCGCGTGCTTGACCGTAGGCGCGCGAATTCGCTGTGGACTGGATTTTGCGCCATATATTACTGTACATTACCTACCTAACCAATTTAATGTGTTTTTGTTGATCAGAAGTTTTATCCTGATTAAAAATGTCCAACAGCAAAGTTAGTGAGGAGAATTTGACTCCGCCTTCGGCACGGAAAGAGCAACAAACATGACGAATGATCTTTTACCGGGAAAATCTAAAAAATATTACATATTTTTTTCATTAAATGTATGAGTGTAGATAAAGTAGTGTATGAAATGGCAAATAACTAGTTATTAAAACACTCAAGTGAAGCACGCCAGTTTTAAACTCAATCTCATGTTTTAATACCGTTTATTATGCAACCGTTTCATAAACTACTACTTGTATTGTTTTTTGAGGCTGTTGTTAATTAAATACTGAAGCCAAAACTGTTTATTTTTCTATTTTTGTCTGTCTGTATGTCTGTATCTTGGTCGCGCATCACGCCGGAACTACTGAATGAATTCAAATGATACTTGGCATGATTTTATTTCATACTACGAGGTAGGACATTAAATACTTTTCATCCGGATAAATTAAAGGATCCCCGCAGGATAGGGATTGAAAGTTATTTAAAAGAACACGTATCACACTGAAACTACTGCACGGATTTTGATGTATCTTGGCAAAGTGATAGTTTATAATGATGGTGAAAATTAAGGATCCATTTATTCCGAAAAAATTAAGGGTCTCTGCGGGATGTGGGTCCAAATTCTATACATTGAAGATATTTAGTAAATCTTTTTTGGAGGCTGTTCTATATTCAATAAATATTTTTTCTATTGTCTGTCTGTCTGTCTATCTGTATCTTGGACGCGCATCACGCCGATACTTCTGAATGAATTCAAATGAAACTTGGCATGATTTGAGTTCATACTACGAGTTATGAAGGACATTGTATACATTTCATCCTGGTAAATTAAAGGGTTCCCGCAGGATACGGGTAGAACAAGAATAGAACGTTTTTAAAATTGACGTCTGTCTGTTTGTCTGTTAGTCTGTTAGTCTGTTAGTCTGTTAGTCTGGTTGTCTGTTTGTCTGTATATTTGTTCACGCATCACGTAAAAACTACTAGACCAATTGCAATGCGGTTTTCTTTGTTGTATAGCTTAGGATTTGACTTAAAAACTGGTGTACTTGGTATCTCAATCCGATGATTAGATGCCGAGCAATCGATAAAAACTTTTTGACACCTTAAGGAATTTTGATCAAATGTTGGTATATTGGTGATAGTACATTAATTTATTGACCGGACGAGCGCGAAGCGCAAGCAAAGTGTCTCTGTTTCAGCTTCGGCAAAAAAACTTTCGTATATCTGGATGTCTGTCCGGATGTGTGTCCGGCTTTTCGGCTGTTCTTCGCTACGGGTCGCATTTCTCAACCGATCTAGACGAAACTTGGTATACAGGTTAAGCGAATTTTTAAATCTTCGGGGATTTTTGATTGGGGTGGTATTTTCCCTAAGAAGGGTAAACTGAACATCTCCGCCATTTTAAATCTAATTTCAATGGTTATTTTTTCATTTGAAAAGTAGTAACTTTAAATTAGTCTCATAAAAATAGGTGAGGATCTTGGGCATGATGAGCAGAATAGCTCCTCAAAATACAGAAAATTTCTCAATATTAGGTTTCTACTAGTGGAATCCGCCCTTTTACTAGGTAGGAATTGATGGAGCACCTTAGATATTAATGTAAGTTATACAGTGAGGTACTACTGTACAACGCTAGATTGTTTGCAAAAGAGTTTGTACCCGTGAGTACTACCGCTCACAGAGCCCCTAGTTTCAATGGGTAGACTTTTATTGTAATACGTCATCAATTTCACCAAGAATGGTTTAGTTATATTTACTAATAAATCGATTTATTTTGGTATTTATTGTTCTCTCATATTTTAGGGATTTCTGCACCGAACTAAATGATTAGATTTTACTTTATAATTTAATAAACCTTCACTGTGGTACTGTGTAAAGTTCATCAAAATTGATTTAGTAGTTTATTTATGTAGGCATGTTCACCGATTTCTACTTTGATTGCGGACTATTTCAATCTTTAATTTTGACAAGCTTTAATTTTACTTGTAATGTGCAATGTTATGTAATGTATCTATGTATGTATATCTGTAAGTATGTTTGCTATGGTAAAATCTTGCAAGCTGAATTAGAACCAATTCCTCTAGTCCTAAAGATTTTTTGCATGATGGTTTAGTTCAAAGGTCGATGCATTTTTATGGTAACCTGAATCAATATCTCTTCAACTGTCAACGGCACTATCACGAAATGTTGTGTACACTTTCTATTATAATAGCCAGTTTGAAGTTTCACCATGGCATGGCTGCTGCACTCTAGGTTGGCTCCTGACTAGTTAACTCTGAACGGTTAACAGCATAGACACGAATTGTTGTATACGCATTTAATTGTGATAGCCCGTTCTAAGTTTTATTATGACATGGCTACTGCATAAAAGCATTTTTCAAATGTTAAATTAACTTATCTATTTGTATGATTAGACATCAGGTGTGGTCCTTCCTATATAAATTTCATCAGAATTGGTACAGTTGTTTTTATTAGTGAATCCATTTGAATTTTTAGAATGTATGCACTAATGTAATGTTCAGCTCTTGTTATTTTAGAATCTTATTTAAACAATGTGACAGGACATAAGAGGAGACTTTAACTTAATGGTGTAAAATAAAAGAAAAATATTAAAATAAAATAATATTCATACCTTATTTATGCAATGTGTTTGGACCTGGATACAAGACTGGGAGATTTTAATAGCACATTAAACTCTTTTTTTTTATCGGTGGAATTAAATAAAGGAATAAAGGTTATAAGAGTAGATTAGTATAATAAAGAAAATACAATAGTTTTCATTTATTATTAGTAACTTACAGATAAACTAAAATACTAATGATAAATGACAAACGTTATAGTTATGCAAATAATTCAAAGGGCTCTAGCCATTTCTCAGGGCCCCCTCGAGCACAACCAAAAGTAGCGATCCAGGGGTGTTAAGTCAGACCTCCAATGGCAACTGTCCAAGCCGAGGTTCGTACCCCCTGGGTGCCCTTGAGCAAGTCGCCAAAACATGACTTTGGCGAGTGCCTTCTGCGACACGTATTTCTGTGGAGCGCTTTGGCGCCCGCCGCCCCACCGCCTGTGACGCTGTAGAGGTCAGTTATTATTAACAGCATATATCCTTCATAAAAAAAAACTCCATCCAAGGAAGAGTAATGAGTTTAACAGTCTATGTATATGTACATAGATAAATCTAGCTAGGTGAATAGTTAGGTCAATGTTGTGGCACCAAGTAACATAAAAAGCATCTTCTACCCCTTCTTCTTCTCTTCCTCAAAGCATAATATCTATCATATTTTTTCTGCTCCGTGATCTATACATATAATACAGCAATAAGTACGAAAAAACTGTACAAAGAAACAAAGAAGATATTAAAAAAAAGTACTTTGAATAAAGTACTTTTAAAGCGCCGCTGACGCAATGGGCGACACGCGCGGCAATCCGCAGTTCGCATCGTGCCCTCGCCTCGCTGCGCAAACTCCTGAGGATGGACGTATTTAACATCTTAACACCGGTCGTAACATGTCTATATACTTTGAGTAAGCTACTGAACAAATATATAACACGTTTTAAAATCATATATGTCTGTTTGTCTGTCTGTTTATCTGTCTGTTTGTCTGTCTGTTTGTCTGTTTGTCTGTGTGTTTGTCAGTATCTTTGTTTGTTAGTTCACGCATCACGTTAAAACTTGTAGACCGATTGCAATGCAGTTTTCACTTTTGGATAGCTTGTGGTTTGACATAAAAACAGGTGTACTTGGTATCTCAATCCAATGAGTAGAAGCCGAGCAAAAGATAAAAACTTTTTGACGGCTGAAAGAATTTTGTTGCTATATTAGTATTTATGGTATTAGAATAGTACATAGAGTACACTTAACTTAAAGAAATATCCACGCGTGCCAAGCCGTGGGTACAAATAGTAACAGACGAAAATGAGGAAAATAGTAAATGGGTTTAATGAGGATAAACTACTAGGTATTTTGGTAATTTGTCCCCAAACGGTCTCTTGCACTTTGACATGATTATTTGCATTGAGACATATTCGCGGCGCGCCTATCACGTACAATTATTCATTCTGTGCCGTCACGCTAACATTAGCTTCTTCATTATAAGCACTTTTTGTCTTCTCGTTTCTATACCATCTATAAGTTCTTAAAAAAACAGGTTGAAACCAAGACAACTGACTCCACGCCCAAAAGATGCCGAAGAAATTCATATGCACTTCAAATTATATTGAAGACATTAAAATATCTGACACTGTCACGACATACATAAGATCATTGAGAATGAGGGAGAACAGAATATTGAATACTGATGACGATGACCCTTGCTTGAATGGTCGATGAGAGTGGGTCTGACATAATATTTATCCTCCGCAACCACAATCTGAGAAAAAAACAGTCAGAAGGGTATTAGACTTGTCATCAATCCCATAGTAGTTTAATTTGACCGTAAACACGACGTGGTCATTTTTCATTCCATATTTTTTAAGATGGATAGGATACTTTTCATCATCATCATCCATCATCATAATGCACGCGGTTAATACCGCGGGAGCAGTTTGTGTATAATCATAATGCACGCGGTTAATACCGCGGGAGCAGTTTGTGTATAATCATAATGCACGCGGTTAATACCGCGGGAGCAGTTTGTGTATAATCATAATGCACGCGGTTAATACCGCGGGGAGCAGTTTGTGTATAATATTAATATCACGTATTCATTTGGTTGGTAAGTTGCAATCATGTCTGGACAGATAAGAATGTACGAAACATTTCATTGACTCAGTTATATTTTGAGGTCAATGATGTCGTACAGATCTTGCCTCAATATATGTACTTATAATAAAGCAATAAGAACGAAAAAGTCTGTACAATAATGATAATTTAATAAAATATTATCTAGATTACTAGGTTACTTAAAATAAGCTACTGAACAAGAAAGTTTTTTTTTTAAATCGTGTATGTCTGTTTGTTAGTTTGTCTGTATGTTTGTTCGTGCATCACGTAATAACTACTGAACCTATTGCAATGCGGTTTTCACTTTTGGATAGTTTAGGGTCTGACATAAAAACTGGTGTACTTGGTATCTCAATCTGATCAGTAAAAGCCGAGCAATCGATAAAAACTTTTTGACGGCTGAAGGATTTTTTATCAAATATTGGTATTATAGCGTAGATCAAGTTAATGAGGGAAGATATTAAAGCGTGCCGTATATCCCGTACTACACAGCAACGCAGCACAAACATTCGTGCTCGTCTCGTTAAGTTTAAAAGGCAGGTGCACAACCAACAGCGCCAGATCGTCGTGATTTATATGAAAGAAGCAATATAACCAAAAGTTCTAAAAATACGTTTTTTTTTTAATTACGGACTAATCAATTGTTTGACCTCAATCTCAAAGCAAAAAAAGTGTCTTTTTT
This sequence comes from Alsophila aescularia, assembly GCA_946251855.1. NCBI lineage: Eukaryota > Metazoa > Arthropoda > Insecta > Lepidoptera > Geometridae > Alsophila > Alsophila aescularia. Next base: position 17,241,912 of record OX276383.1, on the reverse strand, counting down.
CCGTTTTGTTTTGGAAATTAGACAATATTAGGGACAAATGTATAAATTTCCACAAATACTTGTTATTTTGAGTCGGTCACACTAATTTATATATATATAATTTTGTAAGAATTAAAAAAATATGTTAATTGTGTTGCACATTGGGCGGTACTTTTAGTAACACTTAACTAATGAAAGTTTTTGTTATAAATTTTTGTATTTTTTTTCATTAATTTCATGTTTTTGGTAAGGTTAATGTGTATTATTCATATATGTTTATCTGTACGGGTGACTTATCAGATGTATCTAATTTATTTTATGTATGTATATAGTATTGTAAAAAATGCTTAATATTTATATAATTACTAGTTTTCCCGCCCGCGACTTCGTTCGCGCGGACTACAGTTTATCGCGAAAAAATGCATCCTGTTCTTCTAGGATATTGAAAACCAATGCAAAAGTAGGTATACTCTTGATGTTTTTTGACATACTTGTTATTTCGTTTCCATGGCAACTGTTTCTCAAAGCAAGTAATAACATACAAGAGTTTTTCCTGTTTTCCCGTGGAAACTTACTATTTTCCGAGATAAAAGTATCCTATGTTTTATACCAGGGTATAAGCTATCTCCATTCCAAGTTTCATCAAAATCCGTCCAGCTGCTATCGCGTGAAAGCTCCCCAAACAAACAAACAAACAGAAAACGTTTCACTTTTATATGTTGGTATGGATGTTAGTCTTTATTAATATCTGAACAAATATAACAAATTTCGCGAATGTATGTTTGTCCACGTATTTCTGGGAAACTTCAGATTTGGTTGCAATAATTATTTTTGTGTTAGTTTCAGTAAATTTCAACTTACGGAATAGTTAAAGTTTCATCAAAATCGGTTCAGTAGCTTACAAGATATGAACTATGACAATTTGGCTTTTTTCTTACCAATCGGAATATGTATTTCATTTTCTTAGGCATACTTTAACGAAACTTAAAAAGGAGACAAATAAACAAATTAAAAAAAAACTGACTTCAATTGGTTTAAAACTTTACTCAAACAATACTAGTAATGTGGTCATTATTTCGACAACCTTCTTTGGGCAAAGTCGACCTTGCCGCGCTGCTTGAATAGGCGCCAGCAAAGTTGTATGGAATTTCATTATTGTCGTGTTTTACGGCCAGCAATTTCCTTTGAAAATCCATTATTGTCGTCTTTTGTCGTAGCACTATTATTTATTCCGTGGGTTCGTTAACCCCGAACGCGAAAAGAGAGACGTTGTAGCTCCCAGACGAATGGACCGATTTTGATGGTTTTTTCTGTTTGAAACCTGATGTGATCGTGATTGTTGTTGTTGTTTCTGTTTCTCTTTCTGTTGCTGTTTCTGCTTCTACTTCTGCTTCTGCTTCTCTTTCTGCTTCTGCTTCTGCATCTGCATCTGCATCTGCATCTGCTTCTACTTCTGCGTCTGCTTCTGCTTCTGCTTCTGCTTCTGCTTCTGCTTCTGCTTCTGCTTCTGTTTCTGTTGTTGTGGTCGTTGTTGTTGTCTTTGTCGCTGTCGTTGTTGTTTTCGTTGTTGTTGCATTGTTTGAGTAAATTCTTATTTATACTAAGCTGGTTTTATTTAAATTTCTCGCATTGTTTGAGTAAAGCACTATACAAGCCTTGTTCTGCAATGACTGCCCTGCTGGCCACGCTATGACGGCCTCGAGCTTTGCTTAGTTAAGTTCTCGGCCTTCAAGCTTGGCCATCATTGCAGCCCCTTGTTGTCCGCTCTATAAAGACCTCGGCCTTCGGTCTCGGCCTTCATTCCAGCTTGGCCATCAAGGGCTGCAATGCTGACCGCGCTGTGATGGCCTTGAACTTAACTTAGCTACGCTCTCGACCATCATCATCGCTGCCAGCAACGCAGTCATTACAGACCGCGGCAGTAATGTACTATAAAAGAAATAAAAAAAAACAAATATTTCAGGTCCATAAATTATGAAGTCGTTTTTTTTTTAAATTAGTTTATGTTTCTTTAGTTTATTAGTTTTTATCCTAGGTTTTTTTTTAAATAATAGTAGTCATTACCTAGGCTGATTGATCTCAATATAAATTAATGTATTTAGAGCTACATATATTGTAATTAAACCATTTTATAATATATTTCCCTCGAAAATGGAGATTTATTAAAAGAAGTAATATTTTATAGAAAAAACTTTCATAATGTTTATTTTTCAGTTATTAGATATGTTTCCTATGCATAAATTATCATGCAGAGATGAATTCTTTCCAAGATAGAAACAATTTTGACGTCATGCCAATTCCAAAACTCAATCAACCGCTGAGGTACTTTACAAAGCATCCAGACTCAGGGAGTTCTCTTGAAGTCTTCACGAAACAAACGGTTATCTCTACAAACTTATAATTGCTTATAGTTAACTGCTCATTTGCGAAAAATGACACTTATACTTAAGGTAATAAAGGCCTGCTTACAATTTTATACAAGTTACACAATTCGGTGGATTTAATAGTATTCATTCAAAGCGTTTCCCGTTCACAGTTGAGTAAAACAATCAAATACAAATTCCAAACATGAATTTCTCCAGAATGTTCTTCTTTGTCTTCACGTGCTTGGTGGCGCTAGTGTCGGTCTCAGCTGCGCCTGCGCCGGAACCGAAATGGAAAGTCTTCAAGAAAATTGTGAGTACATATACACTCTTAGCAGTAAAGAGTTTTCCAAATTCAATAACACAAAATACTTTATTTCTGTATGAGTATATAACTATTGTACTACTATTGTATTTTTGAACTTTGGACTTCTATATTTTAATAAAGTTGTGATGCGGCATCAAAGTATTATTTTCATCCCATTTGTTAAATGTGGGACATCCTAATAATTATATACTAGCTGATGCCCGCGGCTTCGCACGCGCGATCATTTCTCTAGGTAAAAAGTACCCTATGTACTATTCCAAGACCTAACATACCAATATACCAACATTTAATCAAAACTCCTTCAGCCGTCAAAAAGTTTATATCTATTGCTCGGCTTCTACTGATCAGATTGAGATACCAAGTACACCAGTTTTTGAGTCAACGTGATTCGCGAACAAACATACAAACAATCTAACAAACTAAACAGAAAGACACGATTTAAAAAAAGTTATATTCTTGTTTGATAGCTTATTTTAAGTACCCTAGACCTTATTTTTTTAAATTATTTTCTTTGTGCAGGTTATTTAGTTCCTATTACTTTATTATACGAGTAAGTATTATCTTCTTTGTACAGACTTTTTCGTTGTTATTGCTTTATTATAAGTATACTATATATATAGATTATTTTGTATGAGATTCCCGTAGAGTTTATTGATGCTTGCACACCTCTATAACGGGGCATATTTCCGTAGCGTATCGGTCAGAAAGGTGCACAAAGGTGTTTGTTACATATTGAAACTGAATGCATGATTAATCTATCTATCTATACCTATACTATAATAAAACTGTAACTGGGCTAAATCTGAACATTAAATATTTTTTGAAAATTTTGATTGAGATAAACTTCAAAATCGATATGGAGTGCAAAAAGGTTATTTTTTTTATTTTTTGTCTGTCTGTCTGTCTGTCTGTCTCTCTTTAAACACGCATCACGCTGAAACTACCAGACGGATTTTGATGCAACTTGGCAGAATCATAGCTGATGTACTGGATTAACATTTAGGATACTTATTATCCCGGAAAAATCAACGGTTCCCGCAGGATAGGGATAGAAAGTTATTTAAAATAACACGTACCAAGCTAAAACTACTGGACAGATCTTGATGTAACTTGGCACAGTCAAAGTTTATATAATGTGTTAAAATGTTGAATACTTTTTATCCCGAAAAATTAAAAGGTTCTTGCAGCCTATGGGTCCAAAGTTGTGTTAAATTTAAAGTGATCATACATCCGTTTATATACTGGTACCGAATTTCGTCATTCTGCTACGAGGCTCACTAGCCCAGTTGGATAGATGCATGGGTATGTAATCCAGACGTACGTGGATCGAAATCACGCGCCGTAGAAATATTTTGCTCCATAATTAAAAGATTTTTACATTATTTATGCGATTCGTTGGTTGATTTGGTAGATTGTTTTGAATTATGTTTGTTTATTTTATTTGTAGTTATTAGATATTTTTATTATCTATATTCTATATTTTCTAAATCTATATAAGGGAGAGTTTCCAGAAAAAGGAGGTGTGAATCGTACCTTTCAAACGAATGGACCAATTTTTTTTATGTTTGAAAACTGATGTGATCGATATGTTTCATCATGGTTCTTAGCTATATGGGAGGGGGGGAGGAGTTAAAAAAAAGGGGGGGGGGTGAAAATTGTATCTTTCAAACAAATGGACCAATTTAACTGCGGGTTTTTATGTTTCAAAGCTGAGGTAAGCAAAATAGTTCTTAGCTATAATGGGGGGGCCGAGGGCGGGTGCTCGCTACGCTTCGCTCCCGCCTTCGTCTTCTAACCTATCACGACCATGTTGGATCGCCACTGGAGGTTGTTAACACAGGTAGGTAGGTATTACCTATATTGGTACTTTTGGTACTGGAATAACTCATAGGATCCTTATATCCCAGAAAAACTACCACGCGAGCAACGCTGCGGGCACAGCTATAAGGCAATAAGAACGTAAATCTATACAAAGAAGATAATTTAAAAAAAAAATGGTCTATTAATAGAACATTTTTTTAATTCGTGTCTGCCTGTTTGTTTGTTTATCTGTATGTTTTGTTCGCGCATCACGTAAAAACGTATTAGACCAATTGCGATGCAGTTTCAGTGTTGGGTAGCTTAGGATTTGTCCTAAAAATTGGGGTACCTACTTGGTATCTTAATCCAATGGTTAGAAGCCGAGCAATCGATAAAAAACTTTGTCACGGCGGCATGTTGATCAAATGTTTATTTTAGATCTTGGAATAGCACATAGAGTACTTTTAACCTAGAGAAATGACCACGCGAGCGTAGCCGCGGGCACAGCTAGTTTGTTATATTGTTTTGATCGATCTGTTTATAATTTCGGCCACATTCCATTTGAGTGACATCCCATTGAGGTAACCATAGAAAATACCTACAGCTCTTTAAGGTATAAATGACAGACGAATACTGGACAGCACGTAGGTTTAGTAAAAGGGCTCCGTTTGGATTTAGAGTACGGATCTCTAAAAATAAAATAGAATGTAAAAGCGATGAGAACGATGTTGATGAAAAGTATCCTATGTGTTATTCGAAGACCTAAAGTATCTATAATGCCATGTTTTATCAAATCCGTTCGAGTTCGAGGCGTAGCGCGCGGCATGCTTTACATTACATTTATTGTGAGGATTCCTTACTCATAGGTTCCGAATCCAAACGGAGCCCTATTACTAAGCCTACGCGCCGTTCAGTATTCGTCAGTTTATTCTACCACGTTTTTTTTTTAACAACTTTGATGAAATGTTAGTATATTGTAGTTTATAGGTACGTACTTGAATAACACATCGATAACTTTAACCAAGAGAAATGACCACGTGGTCAAAAACGCGGGTATAGCTAGTGTGTAATATAATGTAACAAACCTGGTTCATGAAATTTTATGTATTTATTTGAAATGTGTTGAAAAATGCTATAAATGCTTACCAAAATATATTTATAGTTCTTCAAACTAAAAATATTTATAACTAGCTTTCGCCCGCGTCTTCGTCCGCGTGGACTACAGTTTATCGCGAAAAAAGCATCCTTTATTCTTCTAGGATATTAAAAACCAATGCAATGCAGAACAGACTTGCTTCTATTTCGTTTCCAGGGCAACCGTTTCTTACAGCGTGTAATTAACGTTTTCCAGTTTTTCCGTGGAAACTTACCATTTTCCGGAATAAAAAGTATCCATTGTTTTATTCCAGGGTATAAGCTGTATCCATTCTAAATTTCATCAAAATCTGTCTAGCCGTTATCGCGTGAAGACTCCCCAAACAAACAAACAAACAAACAAACAAACAAACAAACAGACAACGTTTTACTTATATATATTGGTTTGGATTGCATATTATCAGTGGATTGTTATCATACCGATCCATTTTTACCCGAGTACGGCGAATCAAGGGTAGCCAATGTTTGTACTTAAGTAGCTAAAAGTTTTTTTTTTTATACTTATAGGAGAAGGTTGGCAGGAACGTCAGGAATGGCATCATCAAAGCCGGTCCAGCAGTAGCCGTAATTGGACCAGCCAAAGGCATTGGAAAATAGACCGTATTAAACTGACTTTAAGTATTTGTATTATTTACAGTTTTAAGTCATAGTAAGTATCATAATCGTATGTAAGCCTTTCGTTGTGATATGGGTACATAAACACTGTTAAATGTAAATAAATATTTTTTAATGTATATGTACTTTTTATTATTACGGTTCCGTATGTCCGAATGAAAATAGGTAATCTTTATAGAACTCGTGTGTCTGTCTTTCTGCCTGTTCATCTGTGACAGTGAATTTGCTCCGAATCTACTGGACCGATCAAGTACAATTATTTTGGTAATACACATTTGAATTTCTGAGACCCTTATACATTTCTACGACGGTAACGAAAATAAATGAATTTTGAGCAACCAGTTTCACTTTTCCGGGGGAATTTAGAAAAAATAAAACAAGTTCCGTACCGTTACTGCACCGTCTGAAACTATTCAGCCTAAAACCTATAAAAATATTCAGGAAATTGTTCTTTACTGATAGATTACAGGAAAACCTATAGGAAGTCTATGGTCTGTAAGTAACATGATAAATCTCTCAATATTGTGAGCTAATAATTATAATATTCACCGTATAGAAAGAACCCTTTCCACGCGAGTTCAACTCGCAACGCGATTTTTAATTGTCTGAGCGAGCAAAGCGTCTCTGCTTCAAGGTCACTCAATTTGCTTTCATCTGTTTTTATTTGAAAGGTAGTAACTTTAAGTTGGTTTTATAAAAAGATCTGATGAGGATCTTCAGCATGATGAGCAGAATAGCTCCTCAAAATGCAGTAAATTACTTGCTCACTTTTAGATTTTTACCAGTGCAATCGACCTTTAACTACTAGGTAGGTATTGATGGAGCCCCAGGGTAATTATTGCTAGTATTACAATGAGGTCACTAGATGGCACTACTGTCTTGTACTATTATTTATTCTGTGCTACTGTGCACCGCTAGATTGATGCAATAAAGTTTGTGCTCGCGAGGTCTACTGTTTGCAGAACTATAGTCTGCGCTAGAAAGATTGGCAATAAAGTGCATTGACTCCACGTCAGTCGCTAAGAGCAAAAGGGATGTAACTTAAAATTTTGCCAAATTTCGAACGCAAAAAAAACTTTTCACCTTCAATTTTTATTTCAATTCAACGTAGTACATACTAGAAAAACTCTACGTAGTACATACTAGAACACACTTGATTTGTTTATTTATCTCATTTGATAATCTCTAAACAGAAGAGTCTATGATTTTTATAACAATTGTGTTTATCACGCTAAGAGTGTTTTAACGAATCATCCAATTTATTTATACCTAATTGTTCTACTTCTAATATAAATTTAAAGCATTATTATAATTTATGTTATACTTACGAAACTACTTTCTAAAAATAATATAAAACTCGAGTTATTCCACTTCAACCCAAAAACTATGTTACGTCACACAGCAGGGATCATCTTAGTTCTGATACATTTTTGTTGTTAATGTTAATTGTAAAAAAAGTAAACATTGGTGACGATATGGATTCAGATTTCGTAACAAGCCGGTTCGTCCAGCAAACAGTCACGTCATCGTCGAATTATAGGTGCATAAAATAACGTTAAAGTGCCGATATTTCTAAGAAATGCAGCTTTTTGTATTTGTAATATTTTGACCTCACATTTAGCAATTTTTTTGCACGACTGCACTAAAAAGAAGTGTAACGTATTCAGGGTTCATGTATGTTTGTTTGTATGTAAGTATGTGAGTTTTTTATTCCACCATAACTTTTAATTGCCTGAACAGATTTGGATGTATGGCGTATCGTTATAATCCTTACATCGTCCCGAGAAACACAGGCTTTTTTTTATATTTCAATATTGCGACAGGTTTGCCTGTAGTTGTATCTAGTCTAATTTTTGTTTACGGTGTGGCCGGAGATCCCCCGAGGGTTGGCCCACTGCACCGACTCAAGGGCACTCCAAGCAGCACAATGTATATACAGGGACAGATGGATGGCAACCGGAACGAAGATTTGAAATAGTCGATACGTCTTGATCGGGTCGGTCGTAAATATGATACAGTTTATATAGGCAGTATAGAAGTCAAGTTATTGTGACGTAACCTGTACATCCTTTCTCAGACAGACGTATTTGTATACAATACATAGGCAATGTATAAAATACCTAAAAGATAAGGTAATTAATGAAATATTATTAATTTAATAGTTTGCCTAGGTACTCTATACAATACCAAATGCGCAGCCGGCAATGTGTGTAATTTGTGGTTTCATTATAATGAAAACCACAAAAAGTGTTAAAGGTGTTCAGACAGATAGGTTTTCAAGGGTTAAAAAAAACACGAATACAAAGGCGGGAGCAAAGCGTAATCTACTACCCCCAAATCGGGCTTCCGCCTAGAAAAATGGAAGTTGGAAAATGAAAGAGTTAGGTTAGATAACATTGAAAAATAGAGGCCACAATCTATTTTTTTGAACATCGCCGGTGGACTAACAGGTACTCCATAAAATTCCTAGGAATTGTATACATTATCTAGGTTAAGTATATAATGGTCAGTAATATTCATAATATTTTATGAATTGCCTAAACGCTGCAGGTATTCTATAATGCATTGCCTAGGTTTTGTATAGAATAACTGAATTATATAGATTGCAGGTGACATATCGAATGAATAAGTCAAATGTGTGAATGACAGGATCAATGAAGGCGATAAAGTTATTTTGAATTAGTGAATGGAAATATGTACGTGTGTGTGTGTGTGTGTGGACAGAGCACAGTGATTAACTATGAATGAGGTTGTAATGTTGATGAAAAAGAATGACTACGTCACAACGTGATAATAAAGCGTGCCTTATCTTATGTTTAGTTGTGTACTTAAGAGTACTTATCTTCCCCCCAGTGTCAGGTCGATGATCAGTGATCTTGGTAATAAACTTAATGTCCATATATTATTTAGCATAATTATTATTAAACGAGTGAGCGCGAAGCGCGAGCGATGCGTGTCCGTTTCAGCTTGGGCAAAAATGCTTTCGTATGTCCGGCTGTCCGCCGTCCCCGCCTGTCTGTCCCAGATCTCTGTTCTCCTCTACAGATCGCATTTCTCAACCGATCTAGATGAAAATAGTAGTAGTAGTATTAAAGTATACAGGTTAAACAAATTTCAGAATTTTTAAGTCATCGGGGATTTTTGATTGGGGGGGATACTTCTCTCAAAAAAAGGAGCAAAAGGAGGGCTACTGGAATTCCTCCATTAGATCCAATTTTGATGGTAGTTTTTTTATATTTGATAGGTATTCAATTTAAGTTGGTCTCATAAAAAAAATGGTAAAGTTCTGAAGAGGACATTCGGCGTGATGATCAGAATAGCTCCTCAAAATGCAGTAAATTGGTCACTTTTAGATTTCTACCAGTGAAATCAGCCCTTTACCTACTAGGTAAGGATTGATGGAGCAATAAGGTAACCAGATAGCGCTACTATGCACCGCTAGATTGTATGCAAAAAAGTTTGTAGTCGCGAAGTCTACAGCTCATTTCTTTTCATATTGTTCACTAGATGGCGAAAGCGAGAGAGTAATGTCAGGTCATAGTGTTACAATTAAATAAATAAATATGATGAAGAATAATTTATTTACATTTAAAATGGCTAGGTTCTTAAAATAAATATGACTTAGACGTAAGCATTACATAATTTAGCTAGCTTAGATGGAACACTCTATTTTCCAATGCCCTTGGCTTGTCCAACCACCGCTACTGCTGGACCAGCTTTGATGATTCCATCTCTGATGTTTTGGCCTACCCTCTCCTGTAAAATACAAAACCTTATTTTATATATGATTAAATTAAGTTCATACTTCTATAAAAAAATGATCAAAATCCTGTAGGAGCGTGGCTCTTGGTAGGTAACTTCGTTTGGCTCATGAGTGCAGTCAAGTATAAGACTCTTCCACCCTCAACCGCAACATATCTTTACATCAGTGATCGATCATTTAAGGTAAGCATATTATTTTGTATTATAAGTTATTTTGCCTGCCTCATATATATTTTATACTGTGCTTATAATAAAGCAGTAAGTACCAAAAAGTATATACAAAGATAATAATAAAAAAAAACGGTACCAACTTATAATTTTATATATATATATATATATATATATTTACATCGATTCCGTCTGTTTATTTGTCTGTATTTATGTCTATATGTTTGTTCGCACATCACGTAAAAACTTCTGGACCGATTGAGATGCGGTTTTCATTGTTGGATTGTCTAAATCCGCAAAGTGTGCACACACGATACTTGATTCACAGGAAAATCCACGCGGACAAAAACGCAGGGTGCAGCTAGTTTATTAATATAACTACTAAACCAAATTTCAGGAATTTTGTGTGGGGTATTTATTGAAGTCTAGGGCATTTTATCTTTTTTTTCTTTTGTTTTCTATCATTGTTAACAGTACTACTAGCCTAGTGCCAAGACAAACCTTTCTAGGGTAACCGGTTCTAGTACATATGCAAATTGTAAACATTTTCTTGTTATGAAATAAATAAATAAATAATAACAATAATAAATAGAGAAAATATGATATATAAATAAAAGAGAATTGAAAACTTCCATCTTTTTGAAGTTTCAAACAGAAACATAAAAAGTAATATATAACATCACAATATTGACTTACAATTTTCTTGAAGATTTTCCATTTCGGTTCCGGCGCAGGTGCCGCTGAGACAGACAATAGCGCCACCAAGCACGCGAAGACAAAAAATAACATTCTGGAGAAATTCATTTTATCAATTTGAATTTATTTTAAGACTTTCAAACTATCAACTGTGATCAGCGGATGTTGATTGAATGGTGCTCTATGAAGCTAACGCATTTAAATACTATTATTTTCACCAACTATCCCAACTCATAACAAAATGTATACAGACTATGTTGATGGGTTTAGGAGACATTTTCCTCAATTGAATAGTTAGTTGCAGAGATAACAGTTAGTCCCGTGAAGAACTCAAGGGGACTCCCTGATACTGAGCTCGTGTGTCAAGTTTGAATTTTTGCATTTTAAAATGGAGCCATACAGCCGCCATACAGAATTAAAAAAAAAGCCTTTTTTTACTCGGGGGATGTAAGGATTCTAACGATACTCTACACGTCTGTTCAGGCATTTAAAAGTTAAATAAACTGACTTACATATATACAAACATACATACAAACATACATAAAAACATACATACAAACTTACATACAAACATGCATACAACCATACAAACAAACATACATACATACAAACTTACATACAAACATACATGAATCCTAAAAACATTACACTTCTTTTTTTGGGTAGACCTGTAAAAATTGTCTACACCGCCAAACAAACGCATAGCAAATGCGGCTGCGTATATTATGTGCGTGAGTGGATAATTTGTAGTGTTCAGTGGTTTATTCACAATTTCATCACAAAAAAAAACATATATTTTTATTTCCCGTGAGAGCTTACCAGAATTAACAACGACTAAAAAGGTTGAGATCTTGCTGTAATGAAGCAGCAGCAGGCTGATTCCCTAAGGAGTGAGGTTGAGTGATTACTGCCGAGCACCCATTGCCGGTGCGCTTGAAGGTCGTGAAGGTTTTGGTATTACCCGTCAAGCACCCGCAGTCAACCTAATACCGGGAAACCGGTTACTATGCGGCAGAATTTAGCTAAATATAGGCTACAAATACTTCTAGCAGCAATAGGACTTTGCCGGGTAAAATTTTGCCGGGTTTTATGTTCTAGTGATTATCTGTGGATGGCGCGCCAGCCAACTAATGGCGGCAATCACCCTCCAACAATCATCGTCTGAATTTATTTTCTGTTGTGTTTTTTCTCACTCGCTCTAATTTTTTTTCTAAAATTTTGTTCCCGTGTAGATATTAAGTATAATTAAAAGTTAATTAGCATCGTAAGTTTTGTAGTGATCTAATAATATGCCAGTAACCTTATTGTAGATTGTACGTCTCTGAAAGAAAATCTAAACATTGATATTATTTCTCAGCAATAATGTACTTACCTACTTCAAATAATTATTACGACTTCCTATTTAAAAATACCATGTTCCTATAGGTAGAGTGCTTCTCAGGTAAAGTTACTTAACTGAAAATAATCTTTGCCGTCGAGTAAAAATTCTGTGAATGAAAACATATCATTCCTTGAAACACTACTTTTGTGCAAAATAATTAAATTAATAAATAATTAAAACGCCAAAAAACGAAGAAAGAAATATATTTGCGATTTAGAAATGTATTTCTACATGAAATCTCTTGCTTTGTACCTATATAGAAGTGTATTGGTATCTACCTAAGTCTTAGGTATCGTTGTAGATTCACAAAAATGACATGATGATGATGATGATGAAGTCTTGGAGAGACGGACAAATGGGAGCTCGACAGTTGATAATTATAGCCTAGGACTTTATAGACAAGTACATAACTATATTGAATGTTGAATCTACTTGATTGTACTAATAATATGACACATTTGTTTCAGGTGCATGTATAGGTGTTTTCTATTTTAGGGTTAAAATCCTACTGTAGCTATGAAATACCACATACATACATGTCATTAAACCTACCTTTCACAAAAACAACACAATACCATGGCACGATAAAACATGAAACAAAGTGTAGATAGATAGGTGTTAGAACTATAAGTTTCATAGTACATTAAGCTGAACTTCATTACTCCTTATATTTGACCAGAATGTGTGCATGCTTTCAGGCATTGGTAAGGGTGTATTTCTAGTATTCAAAGTGTCCTGTTTTTTTATGGAAATATTTCTGTAAAATCTTTTTTCGTTTGAATTAAATTGTTTTTTGCTGTTTTCATAAAGTGCAGTGGGTGTATCGTCTTAACCGGCTACTAGTGGCGTTAAGTCTTTGTTTTAGACTCAAGAAATTGTTCATTTGTTAAATTAGGTTCTTCGTATCGCGAGTGTGTCTTGTCTTTGGCTTTAATGTAATCGATATGTTCTATGAGGTTTCTACTTCTAATACCTGATATATACTGTGTTAGTCTACCTATGTCCCTTCTAAAATTTTCTATTTCTGTCCGTAGCCTTCTTTGCCAGGGTGGAATATTAACCCTGCTGGTTTGCGCTGTTTCTGATGTTTCCTTAATTTTTGCTCCATTGCAGATTGCCACTGTGTAGGCCGCTGAGTATATAATTGTTTGTGTATTTATAAAGTCTGTGACACGGTCTAAATGTTTAGGTAGAATATCTGTGTTCAAGTAATTTATTATATAGAATAGCTTTTTTGAAGTGTTTTGTCGTGGTATGTACGGTCGTGTTGTAGGATTTGTGATGATATATTTCTCAAGAGTAGTTTGTAATACCTTTTTTATTTTGTCGTTTAATTGTGTATCAGTAAACTGTGAAGAATATATATTAAAATCGCGTACGTCCTGACTGTTTTGTGTAAGTGATGTGCCGTCTGGTAGATTAGTTGACAATATGTCTTCTTGACTATCGTTAAGTTGGTGAGTGTCAGAGTTTTTTTGTATTCGTTGTCTGAATAACTGACATTAATTCACGCTCTATTTCATCCCTAATTTCTTGCAACTTCTGGTCTGGTATTAGTTTATTATGTACTATCACTCTTCTTTGATCAGCTACTCGCTGCTCTGTAACATGAGAAATTTGAGGGAATTGGTTAGTTATGCTGGTGTGTAATTGTTTGCGGTAAGCTGTCTTATTTTTTTCTACTTGTGTAATTCTGTAGTATGCTTTCATAATGGCCTGGTTGCTATCATCAGTTTATCTCATACTACTCGTAGATTGCGATATTAACATGTTTGGTTGACGTATAGTGTTAACTTGACAAGTTGTGTGTTCGTTTTGATTTGTACTACCATTTTGGCCAACTTCTTTTATAACATCCTGTTTTATTTTTTGTAGTGTGCTTGCTGGTAATAAATTATTCCTAACTATGGCTCTTCGTTGGTCTCCCTCCTATTCGCTGTCTTGAGACATTCTTTTGTGGGAATTTTTCTATGAAAAGCTTATGCAGCTGTTCTAAGTATGTTATAGTCTTGGTTTCATTTTCTGTCAGTCTTAAATAGGTGCGCCATATAAATTCGTTCATATCATTTGTCCATTTTTTTCGCGCACGGGTACAGTCAGTGTTGGGTACAGTGTTTATGGTGACTGCCTTCTGTACAACATCCTCTGACCCTGATGAACTAGTTGAAGAATAGTTTCTGAATATTTTATCAAAATGATGTGGTGATGGTCCGGTTGTAGCTGACGCCGGAGATGCTGATGATATTTTCTGGATCCCCGTTACTTCAATGTCCTCTTGTACAGCCTGGGTTCAAACCTGAGCTGGCTAAGGCCCTCCTGATGGAAGTTGCATCAGTGATGGATCTTGGTCTTAAATTATATCTTCTGTTCCGGCTATTCTTCAAACTTGGAAATTCATCATTTTCATTCTCGTAATCCAATTGTATAGCGTAGGTTGTTTGATGATTAAGATTTAAGATTTAAGATACCCACCCACTCGGAGATTCTTCTCTCCCCGGGCTCCACGAGGTATCTGCTTACTATCATCAGCATTCCTGTTGGAGCCGCTGGGCACTTGGGATTGGCTATCGGTTTCATTTTAATATTGGTTTCTTGGACGTGAAAAAGCTCTCTTGCTTGTCCAAGGCTTGTAGCTTCCTAACTGAGCCTATGGGTGCCGCCGTTGGTATGCAAGACACTCTTCCGCTACCACCCTAGAACCACCAACATCCCGCTTTGATGCCAGTTGTACTACCTAGGCCTAGACATACGCGCCTAAGAGCCCTAAAGTAGCCCCCCTTGGGTATACCGCCATTTGTCGTCGCCAAAGCTTCGATTATTACTATAAAGAGGAGAGATTTATAGGTTTTTATTTTTGGATCTTTTTTTGAAATGGTCAAACGAAAAAAAAATTGAATTCATTTAAAAAAAACACTCATTAGAAAGCTAAATTATCAGCGAGTAACATGGGCACTATTTTATTTTTCATGAAAGTTGAGATCCCTACGAAAATTGCAATATTGTAACCCAAGGAATCAATAAAAATAGGTTTCAAGAAAACTACCGTTCTCTTCTAACAAATACTAAAAAGAATAAAATAATTACAATAGAACCAGAACACTATCACTTTAAGAAAAGTAAAAATGTAATACCGATTCAAAAATACAATTTTAAAATAGAAAGAGTTAATAATAGTTTCTTACCCCCCATTTCTCAATCCCCCCCCCCCCCCCTATTATAGCTAAGAACCATCTCCCTCACACCAGATTTCAAACAGACAAAAACACATCTAAATCGGTACATTCGTTTGGAAGCTACGATGCCACAGAAAGACACACACACACACACACAGAGAGGGAAACACACAGTGCTACACGCCCTAAACTTGTAACACCGTCTCTTTGTTCAGGGGTTAAAAAAACTTACATAAATTAACTACTAAGATGAATTTTATACAGTACCGCACAGTATGTTTATTCTTTAAAATATGATAGAACATTAACATCAAAACAAATCGATTTATTAATAAAAACTACAATATAAAACTGCTGAACCAATTTTGATGAAATTTATGTGGGAGTACGCTGAAAGTCTAACCTTTTGAATAAAATAACAACCATTCAAAATGGTTTACAAGTCTTAGAGATTTGGGGCAATATAAACACAAAATAAAATGGATGTACCTACTAGAAAAACTATTGAACCAATTTTGAAACAATTTATATGGGAGCACCTGGAGAGTATACCCATTCAAACAAAAAATAATTTACAAATAAATCGGAGTACATCAATAAAAAAAACATGCTATCGAACACATAACCATTTCCTGTTGTGAAGTCCATTAAAAATATAGAACGGAATGACACGTTGCCATGGAAATGAAATAAAAACAAGTCCGTCAAGTACGTGAGTAATAGTTAGACATTTCTTAATGTCATTAGAGCAATAATGCAATTATTGTTTATGGGTAAAAAAACACCATGACCGTTGCTGCCAAAGATTTTGAATTACGCTTACTGGCGTACTGTTTTAAAAGTTACGATGCGTATAAAAAATCTAAAAGTAAGAATAATGCCGCGGTGTGAGCGCTACTCGTGCGAAACTGGGGCGACTCACTAGTATGTAATATTGATAAAAATTGGTACTTATCAGTGTATACATATTATGTTAGTCTTTATGGGTAGGTACCTAAACAAATGTTACTACTTTGTATCTCAATTTCAATTTCCTGCTTTGTATCTCAATTTGATGAAAAGAGAAGCCCATCAATCGATGAAATAATATTTGATAACTGACCGAAATTTGGTAAATTGTACTTTTGGAATATATAGGCTACATTTTCCCCAGAAAAATATCCGCGCGGGCTTGTACTATTATTTATTCTGTGGCGCGGGCAAAGCTGCGGAGGATAATATAACAAAACCTCTATACCTATATTATTCTAGTTTGTTCTTATCTTACGTTTTTTTGCCAGACGGAAATAGGTATATAATATATTTATAAACGATATATTTTGTGAGTTTTTAGAGTCATTCAAACATTTTTCTTTCCGTTGGTAATAAAATATGGCAGTTGTAAGCCGCTCAATACTTCATATTTCTAATAGCACTCTCGCGGTTAAAACGAATCCAATGATACCTTATTTAACAATATCCATTAAGACGTTTAGTCTGTAGAACGTGCCAAAGAAACGTAAAAACAAACAAACATATATACATACAACCCAAACACATAACCAAACGCAGTCGGGTAATAAATGAAGTTTTTTTTTTTAGGATACCAATAGTGGGTCGAAAAGATTGGACTAAAGAGTCCAATCTTGATATATACTTATATTGCTATACACTTTGGTCCAATCTACGAATCTCATATTTGTGGTATTGGCATCCTACTTGCAGAAAACAATCTCTCCTTCTCGTATTTTTACGTGAAGATACTTCATGCGCGAAACTTGCTCGTAGCGTTCTTTTCAAAACCACTCTGAGACCCCCGGCACCCGCACCACGTGCGTCAAATCGGCCGTTTACTCCTCGATACACTACTGTCTGTAAAGACTATAATGTACTGTGACACTACTGTCCGTAAGTACTATGTATGTACTGTGGCCAGAAGTATCTGTAACCGGCAATCTGTATAATCTGGTATTCTATACAATACTTAGGCAATGTATAGAATACCTACCTAAAAGTTAAGGTAATGAATGAAATATAATTCATTTAACACTTTGCCTAGGTATTCTATACAATACCGAATGCGCAGCCGGCAATGTGTGTAATGTGCATCCCAAAGGTATGTGTAAAGGTGTGTGTAAAGGTGTACAAACAGATAGGCTTCCAGGCTTTTAAAAAAAACACGAAAACAAAGGCGGGAGCGAAGCGTAGCGAGCTGTTGGTGTGCAAGACACTCTTCCGCTACCGCCCTAGAACCACCGACATCCCGCGTTGATGCCGGTTGTACTACATAGGACATAGGCCTCGAAGGCGGGAGCTCGCTACGCTTCGCTCCCGCCTTCATCTTTTAGCTTACCACGACCAAGTTGGGCTACCGCCTAGTCTGTATTTATCAATTTTATGTAAGTAGGTACCAACCCAGGTGAGTATAAAATGAAGGGTTAGGTTAGATAAAATTAATAAATAGACGCCAAAATCTCTTTTTACACATCGCCGGTGGACCAGCAGGTACTTTATGCAATCCCTAGGAATTGTATACATTATCTAGGTAAAGTATATAATGGACATAATATTCATAATATTTTAAACCTGTCACGAGGCGATCCTAGGGTTTGGGTTTGTTCCACTAGTTCCAGTAGGGACCAAACCTCAGTGGACAACATAAAAGTACAGGAACAATTAGGAGCACTTGGAGATGTTGATAAACAGAGATCTTGCACTCGACTATTCTATTCAGTCTTCTCTCAATTTAGTATAGGTATTTGGTAAGAGTATACCCTTGGGGCTCTAGTATTGTTATTATCACAGACTTTTCGTACTTCAACGATACGGATGAAAACAACCACGAACGGAAGTACTATCATATATATTTAAAATACTCCAGATGTAACAAACTTATTTAGGTAGGTACATATTTAAACATAATATTTCGTAAAATTATCCCAGTTTTTGCTAATCTAATCAATATAGGAATAACAGGTTATTTGAATTTAGAATTAATAATGACAAACTATCAAATGGGTATGATTATGAAAGAATTAAGAATTTATGAAAAAGGTTACACATCATGACAAACCTACATTGCCTAGGGTTTCCATAGAATACCTGAATTATACAGATTGCAGGTGACATAGCGACTGAATAAGTCAAATGTATGAATGACAGGAAATTTTATCACCTTCATTGAGAAGGTGATAAAATTATTTTGAATTTGAAAATGGAAGTATATATGTGTGTGTGGACAGTGCACAGTGATAAACTATCAGCGCGGTCCGAATCAGGCCATAATCGATATTATCGCGCTCAAAAGCGGTTCGATTAAGCGTAAGCGCGCTAACGACAGACTGACGATATCGCGTGTGATGTCATAGATGACGTCATTATTGTCACCATATTTAACTTACGGTGCTTATGCTCCTGCGTGTCATTCATTGTCAGCCTTATGTCAAATTTAACGTTTCTGCCAAACATCGCTGGTTTTGTGGATTATTGCAAAGAGAAAAGAACCCGCACAAGGCATTAAAAAAGAAGTTGAGTTGAGATTAATGAATATAATCACTACTTATGTACATCCCCGTATCTCTTTTAAGGTCATTGCTACCTGCGTTTAGAATAATTGAGAAAATTGAAGTCCCTATTAGTTATGAAGGCACCGGGTGGCAGTTTACCCTTCGTTTGACGCTGCAATAGGTCGAACGAGTGAGTCTGCTACAAAGAGAAAAAATATCCGCGATCAAAGGAAGGTCCGATTCAAAATCACGCTGACAGCACTGTGAGCTGTCAAAATCGCATTTTTTGATTCGGAACGCAGTGATTTCCGTCAACGCATTGAGGAATGAAATTCGATTCGGACAGCGGCCTATGAATGAGGTTGTAATGTTGATGAAAAAGAGTGACTACGTCACAACGTGATAATAAAGCGTGCCTTATCTTATGTTTAAGTGTGTACTTATGAGTACTTATCTTCCCTCCAGTGTCACGTCGGCGATCAGTGATCTTGGTACTAAACTTCATGTCCAAATATTTATTGGTATAATTATTATAATTATGTTTAATACTTACATGTATCTATTAAATGTTATTTAGGTATCTATTGAATTCCTTATTGTCCAATTGATGGCAAAGGCGAACGAGAAATTTTCTTTCTATTTGGGTTGTCATAATTATTTATAATCTTACAATTAAATACCAAATACAAATAATGAAAAATAATTTATTATTTTATTATATTAATTATTTATTTTTTTCATTTAAAGTTTCTTAAAATTAAAATGACTTGGACTTTAACATTATATAATTTAGCTATTTCTAATAACGATAGAACAGTCTATTTTCCAATGCCCTTGGCTTGTCCAATCACCGCTACTGCTGGACCAGCTTTGATGATGCCATCTCTGATGTTTTGGCCCACCCTCTCCTGTAAAATACAAATGCTTATGATTAAAATTAAAAATTGGGTTACTTGGTATTTTAATCCAATGAGAAGAAGTCGAGCAATCGATACAAAACTATTTAAAATGACCACGCAGGAAAAACCGCGGTCATAGCTACTTTTGAATCAGTAAGTACCAAAACGACTGAACTATGTTAAATTATTTTAAAAAAAACTCTCTAGGTTGCTTAAAATAAGCTACTGAATATTATTATTTTTATATAGTGTGTGTCTGTTTGTCTCTTCTCGCATCACGTAAAAACTACTGAACGATTGAAATGCAGGTCTCACTATTGGACTGTTGTCTTGACTTAAAATCTGGTGTACTGTATCTAAATCCAAAAAGTGTGCACACACGATACTTGTTGCACAGGAAAATTCACGCGGACAAAAACGCAGGGCGCAGCTTGTTAATTATAAAACTAAACCAAAATTCAGGAATTTTGTGTGGGGTATTTTTTTAAGTCTATGGCATTTCAATAAAACAAAGATCAACCAAGAAAATAATATGATGTATAAAAAAATAGAGAATTTTATACTTATATCTTTTTGAAGTTTCAAAGAGACTTCTAAGAAGTAATAAATAACATCACAATCTTGACTTACAATTTTCTTGAAGATTTTCCATTTCGGTTCCGGCGCAGGCGCCGCTGAGACCGATACTAGCGCCACCAAGCACGCGAAGACAAAGAAGAACATTCTGGAGAAATTCATTTTATGAATTAGTATTTAATTTAAGACTTTCAAACTATCAACTGTGATCAGCGAATGTTGATTGAATGATGCTCTATGACTATTGAAGCTAACGCATTTAAATACTATTAATTTCACCAATCTATCCCAACTCTTAACAAAATGCATACAGACTTTATGTCGATCGGTTTAGGAGACATTTTCCTCAAGCATATAGTTCGTCATGAGCATGTATAAGTTTGCAGAGATAACAGTTAGTCCCGTGTAGAACTCAAGGGGACTCCCTGATTCTGAGCGCGTGTGTCAAGTTTTAGTTTGGCGTAAAACTGATACTCAAATGAGCATTGTGGTTCAAGTTCAAGTGGATCGGTTGGTCTAGTGGCTAGAAACCCTAGGTACGAAATCAAACAGTCGCGGGTTCAAATCCTGCAAGGTGCATTCGTTTGTGTGATGAGCAGAAATGTTTGTTTAATATAATACTCGTATCTATGTATGTATATTTATACAGGGTATCCTAGTTTGGGGCTAGGTAATTGGTGTGGAATTGTACCGTTTTTTTATTATTATTTAAGTCCAGCTGTAAAACATATGTTTTATCATCATCATGATTATAAGAATCACCCATGCTAGGCGAATATTTAGGATATCAGTCAAGGTAAATAAAAATAAATTATTATAAAAACAAAAAAAAACAAGACTGCGAACAAAACTAAAAAGAGGTAAACAAGCTTTAGATTTATAATTTTAATATGTAAGATGCAGTCGAAGGCATCAAGCATTTCATTTCTCCTTTGACGGAATCAGCTAGAACCAGGGGTGCGATTTTTGAGTGTCACCGGTGATTTCGAAATCAGCTTTTCGCAAAAGTGGTATTTTTGAATATCATACCTGTATTATCTCATTCGTATTTTAGGAAAACAACACACGAAAAGTAGGTTAATTTATGAAACTATGCACGAAATGTCAAAAATATCACAGGGTGATTTCAAAACGAGTGGGAGGAGGCACTCGTAAACGAAATCATACGTATGATATTTTTTATCACCCAGTGAAATTCAAAAATATGACTTTTGGGAAATCGGTGACTTTTTATCATTTCGCTGATATTTAATCACTCGGTCATATTCAAAAATCGCACCCCTGGACTTTTTTTTTGTGGGTAATGATGTTTATTTTTTGTATCATCCATATTTTTCACAGCGCACGCCAAATAATGACTTTTAGGGGCAAACCTTGGGTTACAATACCATTTTTGTAGGGATTTCCATTTTTATTATAGCCCACGTTACTCGCTGACAATGTAGCTATTTATATGTATTAATATATATGTTTTTTCAACCCCTAAAGGATACAGAAAATATTCTGACATTTAGCTTAGGACTGAAAAACTAGTCCAATGCCTGTGCTGCTTGAGCCACCATCAGGAGCCTGTGGGTGGACCCAAAGTAATTTATTGTAAATAGGGTAGATAATGTAAAATGTACAACATAATTAGCACATTTACATGTCAAAACTTAACTGACTGTCTTTAATATTATAAATTCAATAAATTAGGTAAACTAACCATACTTCGAATTGAAAAGGTTCTTTTTTTCGTGTGGTAATTCAGAGTTGAATCTATGCACAGAAAGGAAACACAGTGCTTCAGAAATATGTTACCTAAGTATTAATCAATAAAACTGGATTGTTACCCCTTATTTTGTTTTTGTCTCGTTGAGTTGTTGGGAATTTAATGTATGTTGTCAGAAGATTATTCAATGCCTCCACCACCTGTATATATCAACTAACGGCTGGTTGAAATGCTAGCCGCTAGCCAATCCTGTATTTTTGTTGGCTTTTGATAACTTCTAGTGTGCTTCTCGTGAAACGTAGTGATTATGTTCTCTTTTCTCGTAGCTAGAAAATTTAAGGTTAGAACCTGGAAAAACAAATGCCAATTATTATTTTAATATTATCTGAATTTGTATTTTTAATGTTTTGAGTGACAACTGATATACCTTAAGTATACTTACTTTGATGAACAATCCGGGACTTATAGACAGGGGATCTGCTGAATCCCTAGACCCTAGAACTATTATCCAACTTACTAATTAATAGTTGTAGATATAAAGTTAACGACAACTCGATTCGACAGTGAGTTTTGAATGAAAGGTTATGTTTTTGTTGTGAACAGGTGAAGTGTTGCCATTGCCACGCCCAAAAATAAAAAATAATTTAATCACTACGTATTACCAAAAATGAAAAAAAAAAATTGTCCAAGCACTGCCCACAAAGGTGGACATAATAATTTTAATCCATCGTGTGGAGGGTCTCCGCACATTTCGATTGTTTGTTCGTGGTCGCCATTCGAGAACTCTTATTTCTTTGCGGTTGTCGGTTCTGCGAACTATATGGCCAATTGCCACTTCAACTTGCAAACTCTGAAAGCTATGTCGGTAACCTTGGTTAATCTACGGATTCCCTCATTTCGGATTCTATCACATAGTGAAACACCGAGCATAGCTCACTCCATTGCACGGTGCGCAACTCTGAGTTTATGTAAGAGACTAATAATTAGCGACCACGCACAGCTAGTTCTAATAATTAAACAGTAAGTTACAAAGAGTCCGTACTCCGTACAATGAAGATAACTAAAAAAAAGAATAGGGTACTGATCAAAAATATAATATATAAAAAAAAATGTCTGTTCGTGCATAACGTAAAAATTGCAAGACGAATTGCGATGTGATTTTTAGTGTTGAAAAGCTTAAAGTTTGACCTAATTGTTGTGTTCGGTATTTCAATCCGATGAGTAGAAGCTGAGCAATCGATATAAACGATTTGGCGTCATTACGAAGTTTGATGCAATTTGGTATAATGGTACTTTTGGTTGTGGAATAACTTGTAGGATTGTTAACGAGCGCAATAAAAACTGAGCTACAGCTATAAGTAGATATATGTATAGCTTTAAGTAGTCGTGTATAAAATCTTAGAAATTAAGATTGTAAAAGAGCGCAACTGTAAATTGCAAGTACATGTGAATAGGTAGGTACAGAAACACACTTAAATAGGCCTAAGTATTGTGAACATTTTGAGCTATTTAACACGCAAGCGAGTTAACGCATAGGCGAGTTAAAAATTATTTAGTATGGGCTTAGGAAACAGGAAAACGAAGTATAGAATCTACGTGCCATCACGTATGACGTCTATAGCATACGGGATGGCCGCGTACCTCTTTAGGTAAATAGCTGGGAAGATGCAGCCACAGAGGAACTGAAGCTCTCTGTGGGTACATGGGTATCGGTACAGATTGGTTCAGGAAAATTGCGCTTTGTAAAGGTACAAGTTTACAACGCGAGGCAATCCTGAGCCGATCTAAAGGTAACTTGAACAAGGTATTGGTAAAGGTAATCTAAAATATAGATAGTAAGAGCGAGAGGAGGCTCACAGGGAGAAACTTCTCTAAAATCGGTCAAGTGTGTTTACTTGCGATGAGTCACATACAGGAATGTCTTGAAATGGAACAAACTTTTAGTAAACTGCCTAAAATTTGGGTACCGTCTCCGTACAGGTGCGAGGAGATCACAAGATCGGAAGTTCTCCTCGCACCCGTAGCAAAGCCATAAAAATTGGGCTTTCTTGGTGGTGGAGATTCGAGGTGCTTCTGGGTCAATCTTTTGTGCCTGTTTTCGAGCGTGAGAAAGTTAGGGTAGATAAGGGGCTAACATATGGCATGAACAAAAATACCAATAGGAGAGCTTTCCGTGTTTTGCGTTTAGTATAAATACCCATACTTCCAGAAATCTTTGTGCATTCCAAAAGTTCCTGTTCGCTAAAGCTGTTGAAGACAAGAGACTCTCCTATAAGTGACCAATATTAACTAGTAGACCCCACGATGTTATATTAAGGCTCCAATGGCCAACATTTGTAACCGGGATAACAAAAGCTATATTCCATTACTATCCTTGTTTTACGAAATATGTGAAGAATATACAAACTAAAGTGTCAACAAGTGCGTTTTCGTTTCATCCTCCTATCCTGAGCTCATCAAGTCTTATTTTCTCTGCGACTGGGACCCTGCACCTACATGAGAATCTTCAACAAGGATCCTTATATATTAGAACAAATACTACGCAGGACACGCCGCAGGCACAGCTAGTTTGTAGATAAAATAATAACATTGGATAATTTGAATTTCGTTTTTTTTTAGAGCGGATTTGTGCCGTTGGTCTATAACTGACTTCTACAGCGTCACCGGTGACGCTGTATATATATACTCGTCTGTTATAGATGCCTCAACTTTTCGCAAGTTTGCGTGACAATGTAAATGCGTGCTTTATGTGATTACCTCGCCTCCCTCGAAAAATGGCAGAAACAATTTAGTACTAGAAGTTGCGTTTGGTAACTCCCGTTCTATATTCTCAAAGCGTAAAATAATGAAAGTAGTACTTAAATAATATTTATTAATCTTTTATTACACTTATGTAATATTATTGCTAAATACCTAATTGCCCCGATACATTTCCGAAACGAAAGGACTAACATAAGCCTAGTATATCTGTATTGGTTTCAATCAGATTGTCACGATCACGTGCACATAATGCAGCGCGTTAGAGTCGATATTGCTATGAAATATTGCTTGTTGCTTATTGAAAAAAGATAGATAATTGCCTTGCTGGTCAATTACATAAGCCAATGCGATTTGCTGCAATCAGATGTTCACATCAATATCGACTCTAACGAGTCGCATTATGTGCACGTGATAATAAAAATCTAATTGCAACAAGATATGTAATTAGCCTGCTGGAACCAAGTGAAATCAAAATAAAAAAACAACGGGCATAGAAAATGTTTGTTTCAATTCAGAGAATTCAGTTTTAGATATCACTAATATACAATAGATAATAATGGCCCAGTTATTAAAAGGTTTTATTTAACTTGCAATGTTTGTATGTATGTTTGAATGTATGTTTTTTTAGGTCAAATCTTGCAAGCTGAATTAGTATCCTCTTATATTACGGATTTGAATTTTTGCATATTGGTTCAGTTCTGATAACAAAGCATTTTCATGGTAAGCATGACCTGAATAGACATCAGGGAACAGCTCCAGATAAAGGAACTCTTCAACGGTCAAAAGCTCAGACACGAATTTTCACGTACGCATTATAGGGGAGAGGTGGCATGAAAGGGACAGGTAAATAAAAGTCATCGCAGAACAACACTAATTCATTTGCATCTAATTTCACGTTTCAGTCAATTCAAAGATAGCGGTGTCGTACGTGTGTTTGTAGGAAAGTTCAAAAGTTTTATTTTTATTAATGAGGAGAAACGTTTTGTCAAATACTTTATATTGTTTATTTATCTGTGTACAATTGTTTACTATTGGTTAGATACAGAAAGACATGAGAATAGATTAAACTTGTGATTACAAATGAAGAAAAAATAATATAACTATGTGTTATTGTGTGTGATATTTATGAAAGGGACACAACAAACGGTTATGAAAGAGACAACTGATTCTGACTCTATAGATGATATTTCTGAAACTGAAGTATTCACTCCAAGGTTAAGATACTGTAGCCAGACAGGAGATAAAAGAAGAGATGATGACCAGTGTCATGTTTGTAAGAAAACATATTCAGAAAGCGTTGAAGATTGGTTTCAATGTAAAATTTGTTTGTACAAAATGGGGTCATGAAACCTGCGGAATCAAAGGGGTCTTTAACTTTTTTGTTCGACATACTAAGATTCTTAATTATTTTCAAAATTAATTATATAGTTTTAAGATGGTCATTTAAAAAAAACTATAGCAAAACTGTTCATTGTTACTGTTTCTCTCATAACCCATCATAAATCATTATTTTTAAGCAGTATTATCTTTTTATGAAAATGATTATGAAATTGTTCATTTTTTATTTACTGTTTATAATAAATGTGAGACTAAATTGATCTCTGCTTACTGTGAAAAATGAGATTTTAGTGTTTAATATAAGTAGTTAAATGTACCCTCTTTTATTTAGCAAAGAATAAGTCGGTCGGCTGGTTAATAGCAGTTGTTAAACCATGTCAGAGGCCCATAAGCGGCCTGACAAACTCTGACACTATAGGACAGCACAACTTCATACGACAAACAAACCAACAAGTTGATTTTCCTTGATATTATGTACTGTCCCTTTCAAAACTTATCGTGTCCCTTTCAAGACCGTCTATTTATGAAAGGGACAAAATACACTTTTGCTAAAGGTGCAATAAAATATATTTCAGAATAAAGAAATGGTTATTATTGCATTTTATTTCGATAGTTAAATAAAATAGGTTAACAATTCTACTCCAATCTGTTCAAAATTTTGTTTCATCTATTTACTAGAACATCATAAGAAAAAATGACCCTTTCATGCCACCTCTCCTTATGACATGGCTGCTGCACTCCGGATTGACTCCTGACAAGGGAACTTCTCAACGGTTGACAGCACAGACACGATATTTTGTGTACGCATTATATTATGCTAGCCTGTTTGAAGTTTTACCATGACATGGCTGCTGCACTCCGGGCTGGCTCCTGTCTAGGGACTCCTCTACGGTTAACAGCACAGACACGATATTTTGTGTACGCATTATATTATGCTAGCCTGTTTGAAGTTTTACCATGACATGGCTGCTGCACTCCGGGCTGGCTCCTGTCTAGGGACTCCTCTACGGTTAACAGCACAGACACGATATTTTGTGTACGCATTATATTATGCTAGCCTGTTTGAAGTTTTACCATGACATGGCTGCAGCACTCCGGGCTGGCTCCTGTCTAGGGACTCCTCTACGGTTAACAGCACAGACACGAAATGTTGTATAGGCGTTTAACTGTGATAGTCCGTTCTAAATTTTTATCATGACATGGCACTGCATAAAAGCTTTTTTTTAATTGTTTTTAATTTAACTTATTATTCTAAATGGTTTGTCATAATTTAGGGCGTCAGGTGATATAAATACAGACATACGAATATAAATAAAGTTAATTTATTTACAATTATATTTCAATTTTCTTATAATAACAATGACTTAGATTAGAGCATTACCTAATTTATTCATTACCATCCAAATGTTGGCTGGAAGAGATCGCTTTTAGCGATAAGTCCGCCCGTTGTACTTTAGTTATAAGACTATTGTTCTATTGTTTCTATTTGTTGTAATTTTTTGGATACTGGTGTACAATAAAGTAGTATCTATCTATCTATCTATCTAATTTAGCTATTACTAGTTTACACTAAAAAGTTTATTTTCCAATGCCTTTGGCTTGTCCGATCACGGCTACTGCTGGACCAGCTTTGATGATGCCATCTCTGATGTTTTGACCCATCCTTTCCTGTAAAAGATAAAGAGGTATATTAGCAAATGTTTTGCTTTAAAAATATAAAATTTATAAGAACGTGGGTCTAGCAACTTTGTTACGCTCTGGAGTGAATAAAAACAACTCAGAGTTTGTTTGAAGTTGAAGTGGCAATGGGCAGGCCATATAGTTCGCAGAACCGACAACCGCTGGGGAATAAAGGTTCTCGAATGGCGGCCACGAACAAGCAAGCGAAGTGTGGGCAGACCCCCCACACGATGGACCGACGACATTGTAGCCATCGCAGGAAGTCGGTGGATGGAGGTGACACAAGATCGTACGTCATGGTGCTCTTTAGGGAGGCTTATGTTCAGCAGTGGACCTCTTAAGGCTGACATGATGATGATGATGATGATATTATTTTGCATTAAAAAGTAATCTTCTTTGAATCTATACCTACATACCTAATACTTATTTTCAATAAAAAAACTCTGCTTCATATAAATTTTACGAAACTACTGAACCAAACTCCATTAAATTTATATGGGGCTATCCTTGAGTCTACCATCTTCCATATTTATAATAAAGCAATAGGAACGAAAAAGTCTGTACAAAAAAAGATAATTAAAAAAATGGTCTAAGGTACTTAAAATATTCATTCGTTCACTCACCACGTACAATCTACTGAACCGATTGCGTTGCGGTTTTCACTATTGGATAACTTCGGATTTGACTTAAAAACTGGTATCCGATGATTAGATGCCGAGACAAATCTACCATCTACCATCACACAACAATAATTTAATATGCAGTCAAATTGTTTTCCTTTGATGTTGGCAAAACTTTTAAATCGGTTTGTCGGCTAAATAACACCAATGTTGACTTACAATTTTCTTGAAGATTTTCCATTTCGGCTCCGGCGCAGGCGCAGCTGAGACCGACACTAGCGCCACCAAGCACGCGAAGACAAAGAAGAACATTCTGGAGAAATTCATTTTTGAATTTGTATTTATTTTTAAACTTTCAAACTGTCAACTGAGATCAGCGAATGTTGAATGATGCTTTATGAAGCTAACTGCTCCGTTTAAATACAATTATTGTTACCAAGCTATCCCAACTCTTATCTAAATGTATACAGACCTTGTGTTGGTCTAAATAAGTGCCATTTTCCTCGTATGTATAGTTAGTCATGATCACAAATAAGTTTGTAGAGATAACAGTTCGCACAACGCTTCGTGAAGAACTGAAGGGGACTCCCTGATTCTGGGCGCATGTAAAGTATCTCTAAATTTCGTATTTGGCGTGAAAGTATTGCTCGAAGGAGCATGAGGGTTCAATACACGCTAAGAAAAAAAGAGTTTAATTCATCATCATCATAATGAGAAACTTGTAATAGTTATAATAACCAATAATGCTAGTAGTATATTTTAGGTATAAGTGATGAAACATTTTTCGAGTTATGAACGAAAACGGAACCTTGCACCACAACCTACACGATGCATTTTACGTAGCACCACCACAGAATAATAAATAGTACTTGGTACTAGTACACTTGGCCAGAAAGCTAAAAATGATGTTGCAGTTCCTTCTTCTCGATATATGTCATTCAAAAATTTACCTTCCTTGATTGTAGGTTTTATGGTTTGGAATACCTATTTTATGGCAGTTGCTTATCGTAACATATTTGGAATTTTATATTGACATTGTTATTGTTTGTGTGTGTACTTAAATGATTTTTAACCATAAACTATTATTTATTCTGTGCCATAACATGAATCAATAGCCGCAAAGGTTGACTAGAAGAGATCGCTTTTACCGATAGGTTCAACTCTTGTTGTTCTGTTGCTTAAATATCTATACTCTATTTATACCTATACTTATAATTAACCAGTAAGTACCTAACAAAAAAACTCTACAATTATGATAATGAAAAAATATGGACTAGGGGACTTTAAATAAGCTACTGAAAAAGAATTTAACTTTTTTCAGAATGGTGTATGTCTGTCTATCTGTTTGTCTGCGTGTTCGTTTGTTTGTTCGCGCATCACGTAAAAAGTACTGGACCGATTGCGCAGCGGTTTTCACTGACAAAACTTCATGTCTGTATTGTTGACCGTTAAAAACTTCCTTAATCTGGAAACCATGTGGTAAAATTTATAACCAGTTATCATGATAAAATGCTTACACAAAATTTCGAGTCGTTGCTGGTAACTGTTGAAGAGTTCCCTTATATGGAGCTAATCCTGGATATCGATTCAGGTCATGCTTACCTTTAAAATGCATCGTCATTAAAATTGAACCAACGTGTAAAAATTCAACGCCGTAGGTTAGGAGCAAGTGGGTCAAATTCAGTTTGCAAGATTTGATCTAAACAAACTTACATAAATAATGACATTGCAAATTAAATAAATCTTATTAAAACTATTTATACCTGATGAAATAAGTGATATAGGCACAGAATAAATAATATTACCCCGTACATTGGTACCACAGAATAAATAATTATTGGTACGAAACCAAATCCAGGTTTTTTTTTTTTAATTAAGTCTATACTTAAAATACAACTGTAACGGGTCTAATTGTGTCCATTGAAGATATTTTGAAATGTCCTTTTGGAGGGTACTCTATATTCGATACTGAAGCCAAAACTGTATTTTTTTTTTCATTTTTGTCTGTCTGTCTGTCTGTCTGTCTGTATCTTGCTGGACGGATTTTGTTGCAACTTGGCACAGTCATAGTTTATATTGAAAATTGAGGATCGATTTTATCACGAAAAAATAAAGAGTTCCTGCGGGATAATGTCCAAAATTCTGTAAATTGAAGTTTTTTTTTTTGACGCTGTTGTATATTCAATACTTAAGCCAAAACTGTATTTTTGTAATTTTTGTAGGTCTGTCTGTCTGTCCGTCTGTCTGTCTGTACCTTGGCAGCGCATCACGCCAAAAATACTCACTGAATTCAAATGAAATTTGGTACGATTTGATTTCATACTTCAAGGTAGGACAATGGATACTTTTCATCACAAAAAATTAAAGAGTTCCTGCAGGATAGAGGTGGAAAATTATTTAAAAGAACACGTAGCACGCTTAAAACATTGGAGGGATGTTGATGCAACTTGGCACAGACATAGTTTATAAGATGGATGAAAATTATGGATACTTTTATCCCGAAGAAATAAAGGGCTCCTGCGGTATATGGGTCCAAATTATGTACATTAAAGGTATTGTGGTTTTTTTTGAGGTTTCTTTATATTCGATCATGAAGCCTAAAATGTATTTTTTTTTTGTTTCTGTCTATATGTTTGTCTGTATCTTGCTCGCGCATCACGCCACCAGCATTACTGGATGAATTCAAATGAAACTTGATTTGAGTTCATACTACGAGGTAGGAACTTAAGATACTTTACATCCCAAAAAATTAATGGGTTCTCGCAGGATAGTGGTTGAATGATGCAACTTGACACCGTCTTAGGCTATATGATGGGTTAAAATTGAGGATACGTTTCATCTCGAAAAATTAATGGGTTCTCGCAAGATAGGGGTTGAAACTTATTTAAAAGAACACGTACCACGCTTAAACTAATGGACGTATGATTAGAGTTCATACTACGAGGTAGGACATTGGATATTTTTTATCCCGAACAATTAAAGGGTTTCCGCAATATAGGGGTTAAAAGTAAAAAAAAATACACTTATCACGCTGAAACTACTAGACGTATTATTGGATGCAAATTGACACAGTCATATATCTATACTTATAATAAAGAAATAGGTATGAAAAAGACTGTAGAAAGAATATAAATAAAAAAATGCTATTGGGTGCTTAAAAAGGGTATTGAACACGAAAATCAAAAAACGTGTTGCTCTGTATGTTTGTCTGTATGTTTGTTTGTTCGCATCACGTAAAAACTATTGGACCGATTGCAATGCGGTTTTCATCGTTAGATAGCTCAGGTTTTGATTTAAAAAATGGTGTAATTGGTAGCTCAGTCTGGTGAGTTAGACGCCGAGCAATTTTTTGAATAAATGTTGGTATATTGGTCCTGGAATGGCACATTATGGTTTCTTGAATCTAAAGAAAAGACCACGCGTGCGAAGCCGCGGGTACGGCTAGTACCATATAAAACTCGACATGGTCATGTTTATATGTAATTTCACAAGTACTTCCGTCTAAACGGCGAAATCTTAGCATTTTGGTCTGAATCCTGACTAAGATCACGCACTTGTTGATTATCCTTCAGTTTTAACGCAGCTTATAACTTTTCATATTAGTACCTACATTGTATATATTGTTTTTGGCCAACGGATCCGTGTGGACAAATAATCCAAATGATTCCCCTATGGGATCAATGTTAGGGGAGCCACGTGGACGGAGGCCAACTTCAAGTATTTATCAACCGCTGTCTTTGTCAAATCCAGGAAGCCCCTCCGTAGATGCCCTAGAGACATCTTGAGCGATCCGGACGATGAAATCACTGCCGCAGAGCTGGCAGCGATGGCCCCGTCCAAATCTTCCTCACCATGTGACAACACACATAGACAGAGACACCTATCTCGCCGGTAAAGTCGAAGGGCCCGTTATTAATCAGGTAATATTCGCCTTCAAGTTACTTGCCTATTCTTCTCGAAGGAACACCTTCCGAATCGTGGTCAGTCATTTAAATCAATTAAAGGGTTCTTAGCCATTTTAGTCAGGGGCCCTTGGATCACTACTAACACTAGAAATCCAGGGGTGTTTTATCAGACAAACAGATTAGGGTGTTTTACAGAGATCCCTGTTATCAAGGCTACGGCCCAAGCCGACGTACGTACCCCATGTGTGCCCCTGAGCAAGTCGCCAATATTTTTACTTCGGCTTGCGCTTTCTGCATTAAAATTGCGGCGGAGCTCTTTCGCAACAGTTCTCCCGCCCGGTGACGCGGTAGAGGTCTAAAAGCATACAAGTATATTCCTACTAAAAAAAAGAAAAAAATATACAATTCCAGGAGATGTTTTGGCTGGACAGTATCACCAACGTAGACATGTGGAGACTGTGCCAGGAATATAAACAAAAGAAAGAAATAAAGAAAATACATTTATTCAACACACACATAAATAAAAGATACAATTAATTAGAAAAAATAAGTAGGTACAATAGAAAAGGAAAACAAAGAAAAGGTAAAAGTAGATAATTAAAGTGGTGATGAATGGGCATTAGGCTATTTGCCGAAGGCACGCAGCGCTGGTTTTCAGCTAAAGCCCAGAGAGAGCAGAAAAAATAAACATACAAGAATAAGTATAAAAAATGAAACTAAATCTGAATATATGAGTACAGCTAGATGTACCCGCGGCTTCGCACGCGTGTTCTTTTCTTTAGGTTCAAAGTACCATAATGTGCTATTCCAGGACCAATATACCAACATTTGAACCAAATTTATATTCATATTTAATTTAATTTTTTATACTTATTCTTGTATTAATATTTTTTATTACTTGAATATTAACATAACTTTGGACCCATATCCTGCAGAAACCCTTTACTTTTTCGGTATTAAACCTGTCATCAATTTTAATCCATCATTTAACTTAAGACAGTGCCAAGTTGTATCAAAACCCGTCCATCAGTTTCAGCGTGGTACGTGTTCTTTTAAATAAGTTTCAACCCCTATCCTCCACCCATAAATTTTTCGAGATGTAAAGTATCCTATGTCCTACCTCGTAGTATAAACTCAAATCTTATCAAGTTTAATTTGAATTCATCCAGTAGTTCCGGCGGCGTGATGCACAGCTAAGATACAGACTGACAGACATACAGACAAAAATGAAAAAACATACAGTTTAGGCTTCATTATTGAATATAGAGTACTTTCCAAAAAAAAACGATATCTTTAATGTCCAGAATTTGGACCCATATCCCACAGGAACCATTTATTTTTTTGGTACATAATGTATCCATAATTTTCACCCATCTTATAAACTATGTCTGTGCCAAGTTGCATCAACATCCGTCAAATAATTTCGGCGTGCTACGTGTTCTTTTAAATAATTTTCCACTCCTATCCTGCAGGAACACTTAATTTTTTCGGGATGAAATCTATCCAATGTTCTACCTCGAAGTTATGAACTCAAATCATACCAAATTTAATTCGAATTCATTGATTATTTTCGGCGTGATGCGCTAAATGCGCCAAGGTCCAGACAGACAGACGGACAGACATATAGACAAACAAAAATTGAAAAAATACAGTGTTGGCTTTAGTATTGTACGGCCTCCAAAAAATATTACATAATATATTCAATTTACAGAATTTAGGACATTATCCCAAAGGAACACTTTATTTTTCTGGATAAAAGTATCCTCAATTTTTATCCATTATATAAACTATGACTGTGCCAAGTTTCGAGAAAATCCATCGACGAGTTTCAGCGTGATACGTGTTCTTTTAAATAACTTTCAACGCCTATCCTGCAGGAACCCATTAATTTTTCGGGATGAAAAGTATCCAATGTTCTACTTCGAAGTATGAACTCAAATAATACCAAATTTCATTTGAATTCATTGAGTATTTTCAGCGTGATGCACTTCCAAGGTACAGACAGACAGACGGACAGACAGACAGACAGACAAAAATAAAAAATAAACTGTTTTGGCTTTGGTATTGAACATAGAACGGACCCCAATTTTTTTTAACAAAATATCATGAATTTACAGAATTTGGGATATTATCCCGCAGGAACTCTCTATTTTTTCGGGATTAAAGTATGCTCAACTTTAACCCATCATATAAACTATGCCTGTGCCAAGTTGCATCAAAATCCGTCCAGTAGTTTCAGAGTGGTAAGTGTTTTTTGAAATAACTTTCAACCCCAATCCTGCAGGAACCCCTTCATTTTTCGGGATGAAAAGTAGCCTTTGTCCTACCTCGTAGTATGACTTCAAATCATACCAAGTTTCATTTAAATTCATTCAGTAGTTTCGGCGTGATGCCTAGCCAAGATACAGACAGACAGACAAAAAAGAAAAAAAAATAGTTTTGGCTTCAGTATCGAATCTAGAGTACGGTCCAAAAAAAATATTTCAAAATATCTTCAATGTACAGAATTGGACCCGTTACAGTTTTATTAAAAGTATATATAATATATAATTATTATTATTATATATATATAAATAATAATAATTATTATAATTACATATAAGTAATTTTAATAAACATAGATAAATTAAATAAATAAATAAAAAAGTATATTTAAGATATAGCAACGACAAAGGAATCAAATAATGTAGTCCCTGAATGGTGTCAAATAACTGAGGAAGAAAGTGTCGTCAAAATTGCGTTGAAGAGTACAGCATATTCGCATACTGACAAAATATGCGAATATGCTGTTGACTTGCAAATACGGTGTCGCAAGTGGAGCTGGATAGGTCATACTTTGCGCAGCGCATTCCTGCGCACCACAATCCCAGACAAGCTCTGGATTGAAATCCGCAGGGCCGCGGCGGCCGTAGGCATGGCGGACCCAAGTGGACCTGGCGGCGCTCTGTCATTGCAAAGGCGGAAGAGATAGGCAGGGAGAAGCTTTTTCATCTGACGCCTTTTGCCCCGACATGGGCCCTTACGAAAAAACGAACCCTGTGAAAGAGTTGTATTGAGGAAGGCAAGTATGATTGCTTTAAAACTATTGAAACTTTTAATAAGTATAGAAAACCAGGAGCAGCCAAATTTAAACGTACTATCTGCAATTTTCGCTCACTTATCACTGTTAAAAAATAACTTTGTCACCTACTTCGGGGAAGAGATGAAAAAGCTCGACACGATGAATTGGGTTTGTAACCCATTTCAAGATTACCTATAAACTAAAATGTCAACAAAAGCAAATGAAGAACTCATTGATTTGCCTGATGATAAATCATTGAAAAATATTTTCAATCGTAAGTAGTTAACGAAATTCTGGCTCTCAGTTGCTGGCCTTGGCCTGTTTCATGAAGCTATGAAACTCCTCCTTCCCTTCAGTACCACACACTTATGAGAAGCGGGATTTCTGGCTATGATTATTATTAAAACCAAATACCGAAATAAATTGGACGTATCAAACTCATTTCGATTTGAAATAACTAAAATTTAAGTTGATGCCTAAGGCTATAATGACAAAAACTAGGAAACAAATGCATCCTTCTCATTAATAAATTAATTTAAAAAAATACATCGCGGGATGCCTGGCAGATGTTAACATCGAATTCAGCCGAGCTGAGGCGGAAAGAGCTGACGAGCCACGAGCGCGAGCGGCGCGGTGACGCATCGCCATGCCGGTGGTTCTAATTAAGCTTGCAAGATTTGACCTTTAAAACAACATATATGTTACCTTGATCTCACTGAAGACCAGCTAAATAAGTTAGAACGATACTCAATACCTGTATTCGCTTCATTTTTGGTCTTCGAAAGTATGACCATATCTCAGAGTATCGTTCAAAACTTAAGTGGCTCAAAATTCGAGATAGAAGGAATGCCAGATTACTCTGCTTACTTTTCTCAATTTTAAACGATCCCAATGCACCCTCCTATTTAAAAGACTCCTTTAGCTTCCTATCCGATTCACACGATCGCCACCTTAGATCCACCGGTGTACCTTTGTACTCCTAAGCACAGAACCTCTTTCAAAGATAACTCTTTCGGAGTCGCCGCAGTCCGTCTGTGGAATATACTACCTGTAAAAACAAGAAAAGCACCTTCCATAGTTTTTTTTCAAGAAGTTGGTCAGAGATCATTATTTTAAAGCTTCATCTACTTAGCTGTTTATCGCTATATCGCTCCATTATCACTACTTTTATATTATCGCCTTTATTATATTTAATTATTTAGACATAAATCATATGTATTATGTTATTATATGTATTAGATTGATTTTATTCAATATATACCTATGTATGTATGTTGTATTTTTATTAAAATTTGTCAATTTTTATTAACTGATATTTTATTGATATTTTTTGCACGCCTACAAACTCTCTCTCAAAAAAAAAAAAAAAATTTATATAACCTCTCTCTCATTGCATTATTTGGGTGACTGGTAGATAATGCTGTTAGTATTAAGTTCGCCATTTGTACTCTTTTAATTGTGCAATAAGGTATAAATAAATAAATATATACATACACACATACAAACCATGCAAGTTACATAAAAGCTTTTAAGAAATAGCACTCCTTTTATTTAAATATTAACACTTTGGATTGGAACAGAATATTTGTTCCTTGTTTGCACAGTCCTTCATTCATATAGTTATGCCCCTTATTTAGTAAGAGAAAAAACACAACTGCCTTACCAAAAAACGAATTAGAACGATAAGTATACATCCAAATCTGTTCAGGCATATCAAAGAAACGGTGGAATAAAGAAACTCATATAAATACATTCAAACATAGATTCAAAAATCACTGTTAAAAAATTACTTTGTCACCTACTTCTAAGACACATAGATACATGAACGCTGAAAATATTACAAACATTGCCCACACATTACATTGCCTTTGTTGGACAAAAATAGACATAAACCATCACAAAATAATAAATAGTCCAGTATGTAGGTATAACTTTTTGAAGAAGTATCAAAGAAATATAAGCGGCGACCAACAAATCCTACGTGAATGCATCCACGAACGTAATATTTGAACAGCTCATATTTTTAACAAAGAATGAACTCTACGCGGGTCAAGGGAAAGAACCCGAGTGAATCATTGATTGGCTTATTGATTTGCGAGTTGAAAGAAACAGTTATGGCAAAAATAAATCGATTAGATGAAATGCAATTAATTACTGAATCATTCACTTATGTACTTATGTACCTACTAATTGTATATAAATATCTCTATGTATTGAATTGGGTGAATCGGTCGGTGGCTTATGTGGATACTCGCCTCTGGCACATAATAAATAATTGTACCCTCTGGGCTGCGGTAACTCTAAAGAAGTAGGGGAGAGGAGTTATCTGGGCCAAAGATAATCCTTTCGATTATCTTTGTCTGGCCCAAATTTATGGGCCAGTTCCTCACTAAGAATATGTAACGTAGTAAACTTGACCCAAGCTATTTTTTAATTTCTTGTGAAAATAAAAATGAAAAATGCAGCGGG
The DNA here is from genome assembly GCA_946251855.1 of Alsophila aescularia. Taxonomy (NCBI): domain Eukaryota; kingdom Metazoa; phylum Arthropoda; class Insecta; order Lepidoptera; family Geometridae; genus Alsophila; species Alsophila aescularia. The sequence goes on along the minus strand of OX276383.1, from coordinate 17,203,988 downwards.
TGAGAGGCTGCTTCAAAATTCGTTAAGCCATCAAATAGTTTTTTATCGATTGCTCAGCATCTAATCATCGGATTAAGATATTAGTTTTGAAGTCAAACCCTAAGCTATCCAACAGTGAAAACCACATCGCAATCAGTCCAGTTTTTTTAACGTGATGCGCGAACTAACATACAGACAAACACGCTGACACGATTTAAAAAAATGTTATATTATTGTTCAGTAGCTTTACTTTAAGTACCCTAAACCATTTTTTTTTTATTATCTTCTTTCTACAGAATTTTTCGTTCTTATTGCTTTATTATAATTATTATTAGATAGAGAGAAAGGTATGGATTATAAGTAAGATAAGATAAGATGATAGATAGAAGATAGATTATATTATATTTAATTATTGTACTGTGCCGTACTATTGCCACATTTGCTATTACACATTCTCAAGATCACTCCTCTAACGAGTTGGGCCCACCCCATACAATGCGATATAATCGTGACTTCTTTTGACCATGTGCTAACTCCTTAGAGGATTGGTTATGCCTACGCTTACACACTAACTTGTAGCGAGTCTGTGGCACTGAGTCGCAGCGCAGACGGTCCGCCCGGCGCCCGCGCCCGCTCCCGGCACGCATAGACGGGCGCTAGACAACGCGGTCGCGCATTGTGTATATACTTTTATATGCCTGTCGTACTTCTATAGTACTTATTTGTTGCTATCTAAATTAAACAGTTTTGCTACCCTCATAACGTAATATCCGGATTATGAACTCAAAAATGGTGGTTTAATGATTTACTTTACGCATGTCACGTCTTATATATCCATACTAATATATAAAAGTGAAACTTTGTCTGTTTGTTTGTTTGTTTGGGGAGCTTTCACGCGATAAAGGCTGGACGGATTTAGATGAAATTTGGAATGGAGGCAGCTTATACCCTGGAATAAAACATAAAATCCTCCTGGAAAATTGAAAATTTCTATGAGAAAACTGGAAAATGTTGATTAGTCGAAGGAAGGAAAGGTTGCCATGGAAACGAAATAACAAATCTATCAAAAAAACATCAAGAGCGTTGGTGCTATACGTACTTTTGCATTGGTTTTTAATATCCTAGAAGAACATTGGATGCTTTTTTCGCGATAAACAGTTGTCTGATACTGCACGAGTGAAGATAAAGTAGTGTATGCAACTGCATATAATTAAGTAACCCCAGTTAATGACAGTTGCATAAACTACTATTACTTTCTTTAATAAAACATATACATTTCTTTCGACCTAACTTCCTTCATTAATATAAGCACTTCATGACCTTCGCTTCGTGATCCACAGTACCATCGTCGACGCACGATTTATGTGATAGTACTGAACTTAGAACTACTGGGGAAAAGCAGTCTACGGCTTTGCCACCCCTGTTCACCCTCTAATTTCAAAAAACTACTTTGCAACCCTAGGGCACTCAAGGAATATTTTCAAATCGGTCCACCAGTTTAAGCTTAGCATTATCTGTCAGTCAGTAAGTATGTCACGGTACTGTTTTATAAGTATAGATAGATTGTATTTTAAAATTAAAGGTACCAGGGTACTAGGTAAGCATGAACGTCAAAGAGGTACATTGTGTAAACAGAAGTGATTACAATATCGAATCCACAGTGCGTGATCTTGAACCCTCATATCTGTAATTACCGTTCTCAAATAAATCCCGCTCTTATTACAGTTACTGTTATCAACTATGACGAAAATGACCTCGTAAGTTATGCATAAACATCGCAGCCGGGACTAAACCTGATGAGATGACTCATTTATCTATTAATACTTATAATAAAGCAGTAACAAAAAGTCTGTACAAAGAAGAGAATAAAAAAACTAACTTAAAATAAGGTACTGAACATGCATTAACATTTTTTTGAAATTATGCCTGTTTGTCTATTTGTTTGTTTGCGAATCACGTTAAAACTACTGGACCGATTGCGATGCAGTTTTTTCACTGTGGGATAGCTTAGGTTTTGACTTAAAAACTGGTAAACTTGGTACGTCAATCTAGCTAGAAGAAGCCGTGAAATCGATAAAAACCATTTTTCCTTTCATATCAGAAAAAATTACATGCTGGCACAGAATAAATAATAGTACAAGATGCCGGCAACGCCAAGGGCACAGCTAGTTTATCTATACGCATGCATTGATAGCTGCGTCACGTGGTTTCACCCGAGTGTATGATGATGATGATGATGATTAGAAATATCTATAAATACTTTTCATTGTAATACATTACATTTCATTTCTTGTACTTACGTATGTTTGTTTGTGTGTAATGGATAAACTCAAAAAATACCGGTTTTAAAAATTATTTCGCTAAGAAAGCTACATTATCAGAGAGTAAGAAAGACTAAGTACAAAATTATAAATTTAAAATAAATTAAAATCCTTATTAAAACTGCAATAATCTAACCCAAGGTATCCAAAATTTGCCTATAAAATTCATTATTTGGTGTGTGCTGCGAAAACTATTGATGATACATAAAATGATGTACAACGTGTTTATGGTACTCATCATTACCCACAAAAAAGTCCGAGAGGCTATATATTATGTCTCACTATTATTATTAAGTGACAATAACCGTTTATTGTTCAAGTCATTAGTCAATCAAAATACGGGTAGAACCGTATAAAAATAAAGAGGAACTCTTAGCTACCCGTGCGAAACTATGGCGAGTCACTAATATATTATACAAGAACTAAAACATCTTATTAAATTTAATGAAGATTCTCTCAGCTGTTCTAACTCTGAATTACAAATAACAAATTTACGAACACAAACAATTGTATAGAATTTTGCACACCTTAATTTTTCGATTGTAATGTTTCAGGTAGAATCAAAGCTTTTGGTTGCAAACAATTCTTCCCATTATATTAAAAAAACAGACCTCAAAATGGAACTACAGCAAAAACTACTTAAGGAATTAGTTGGGACCTCTTGGAGAAAAAATATATCTAAAAATTGTATAAATAATCACGTAATTCTGCAGCATAGTCTTTGATTAATCCTTCTATGTCATTGTTTGTGAGTTTTTATTGATTAGAATAATAGAATTACGCGATATAGTGTCAACACCAGGCTCGACTAGTTCAGTGTTTCATCCCAATGGGACTAATCACTGAAATAGAAAATATATTTTTATACCGTACAGTATTTCGTCCTATTCATTTTATGTCTAATATATAAATCAACTAGTTTTCCCACCGGTGACTTCATACCAATGAAAAAGTTGGTATAGTACCAATGCTCTTCATGTTTTTTGACTTGTTATTTCGTTTCCATGGCAACGACAGACCATTCTGTGATGGCAACTGTTTCTTACAGTGAGTAATCAACAATTTCCAGGTTTCCCGCTAAATTTTTCAATTTTCCGGGATAAAAAGCATCCAATGTTTTATTCCAGCTGTCTCCATTCTTTATCAAAATCCGTTCAGCCGCTATCGCATGATAGCTCCCCGAACAAAAAGCAAACAAACAAACAGACAACGTTTCACTTTTATAATTATTGGTATGGATATCGCGAGAATTAATACGAAAAAATATATATTTGAATACCACGGAAAATTAACCACGCAAGCAAAGCCGCTGAATGCAAAAAGTGGTTACAAAATTTTAAGTCGAGAGCGTACAGCGCTCTCAAATTTTTATCTTGTTCGTCTAAGTCCAAGTGATGCAGCTCGGTAGCAGATTTTAGATAAATTCTTTGATTTTGAATGACATACGAGATGCATCGAAAATTTGCTATGTAAGACTGGATCAACTAAACAATCTTACAAAGCAAATTGTGGGTCGATATTAATATAGTTTTTAAGATATTTTGCCTTTGCAAAAGAGCAAAGTTCCAAAAACATTTGATCAATATATTCTATTGAAATGGTTTTTCCTCTTGTTCCTAGTTAAAAGACTAGAGAAAAACATATATCAATGTTAAACTTCTGACTAATTTACAAGTATTACATATCTCATTCCATCAGGGCCCCGATCACAGAACTTGGCTTCAGATTGTCACTTTTTTCATAGCATTTTCGTGTCTATCACAAGGCACTAATGAATTTGACGGCTTGAAACCTAAAATGATCAACACTGTGTAATAACACTGAGGATCTTTATTAGGGCTTTTGCTGCTCACAGCGCCTTAAATAGAAGTCTGAGCAACACACATTGATCAAAAATAGTTAGTATACTTCGAAACATAGGTACAAAGGAAGTAATGTAATGTAAAAAATATCATACATAACTTTAACTAAATAAGTTACATATTTTCTTTAATATCTTTCTACATTTTTTTATGTAATTCTAAGGTCAATGTCAATTTCCAAATAATAATTCGATAGGTATACATTTTGTTAGAATATAAGATTGATTAATAATTTATAGGAGAATGTGAAGTTACACTGGTAATATCATCATCAGCCTAACCAGTCCACTGCTGGATGTAGGCCTCTTCTTATACACGCCGCTGAGCTTGTTCTCCAGTTTCTGCCAGCCGCTTTTCGCAGGTCGTCACTCCACCTGGCCACAGGGCGTCCTACACTACGTTTGCCTGAGCGAGGTCTCTACTCAAGAACTCGTCTACTCCAACCTATCCTTAGAGCTATGTTGGCTACTCTTGTTACTCTGGTTCTCTGTCGGATATCTTAATTTCGAATCTTGTCCTTCAGAGAAACTCCACCACACAGTGGTGCGGCCCACTGCATGCTAGTAAAAATGGATGAGAAGAGCTGAAGACTGAGTTTATTGGTGTGCGTTAGGAGAGGCCTATGTCCAGCAGTGGACAAATAAGCTATCTTTGAGCTTCGTTATAGGTTATAGGCCAAGCTTCATAGTAAAATGTGAGATCCCCTTTGAGGTACATTACATGGGTCCAGACTCAGGGAATCCCCTTCAGTTCTTCACGGGACGAACTTTTATCTCAACAAACTTATACATGCACGTGACTAACTATTCACTTGAGGAAAATGTATTTTATTACGATAATTATAAGATCGATTTACATTTTGTTTAGAGTTTCGATACCTTGGTAAAACTAATTGTATTTAAATGCAGAGTTGGCTTCATAAAGCATCATTAAACATTCGCTGTTCACATTTGACAGTTCATTTGTCAGTTTAAAAATAATATACAAATTCAAAAAATGAATTTCTCCAGAATGTTCTTCTTTGTCTTCGCGTGCTTGGTGGCGCTTGTATCGGTCTCAGCTGCGCCTGCGCCGCAACCGAAATGGAAAATCTTCAAGAAAATTGTAAGTAAACATTGTGATGTTTTATTACTACATAGTCTTGCTTTATTTTTTTCTGACTTCAAAACGGAGGGTTCTGAATTAAAATTTAATGTTTTTGTACCACGGATTTTGTACAGCACTTGTTGATATTATAGAGATGATTGATCACTGTCTCGTATGATTTAGAGTGATGTTGGGGTAAAAGATGAAGACTTAAATCCACTCAAAGTTGGAACCTCGAGCCACGGTCCTTTAGCATTTGATAAGTTTATATTACCTATATGAAAAAAAATAAAAAAAATGTTTTGTCTTTTACAGGAGAAGATGGGCAGAAATATCAGAGATGGCATTATCAAAGCTGGTCCAGCGATAGCCGTGATCGGACAAGCCAAGGGAATTGGGAAATAGACTGTGCACTAGAAATATCCAAATTATGTCATGCTCTCTAAGTCATTTATATTATAAGAAACTTGTAATTTAAACTGTAAATAAATTATTTTTAAGTGTATTTTACCAGTTTTATCTGACGGTGAACAAAAGTTACAATTAGAGTTCCTACACCCAATAGGTCAAATGGAACCCTTTGCTGTAGCAAACCTATCCGTCCGTCTTCGTGAGATCCGATCTCCGAGTTATAACAGAGATGTGAAATTATGTTTCTACCCTATATACCTAATAATAATTGAGCTATGGTAGCCTAACGGTTCAACAGTGAAACATAGAATCCAACGATATATAAATACCGAACCGGATTCGGTCCTAGGCTCCGCACCAATGACTTTTCTAAGCTATGTGCGGTTTTTCATCACTCCCTACTTCAGAGGGCACGTTAAGTTGTCGATATATGCTGGTATTGATTAATAACAAGGCCCTCGGGCGGTCTGAAACCGCCAATGGCCAGCACTAGTTCATACCAGAAACATCCAAAATAAAAAAAACGGTCAAGTGAGGTCCGTACAAACTTTTAGGTATGCAAATAGTTCGGACGTCACAGAAATCGAGACGAAAGTTCGCGAAATGAAAGGGTTAGAAAGACACAGGCTTTTTTTCGTGTACCTAGGATTAATTGATCACTCAACTTCACTATAAATACCAAGTTTCGGCAAAAAAAAATATTCAATCGTTTGACCACGATCTCACCTGATCGAAAGCGATGATGTGGTCGAAAGTGTAGCACGCTTGCCTAGTAGATACCTATTCACTCTTGACTTGAACACACCGGGGTTATAATTTACCGGAAACACTGACGAGGGCAGGGCATTCCACTCCTTCATCTGGTCACTCATGTTCGAGTTATCGCTAAGTCAACAACAGGTCAATCGGGAAGAAAATGTCAACTAAACAGAAAATTGAGTTTCACGCTGTCATAAAGTTCCTCACCAAGCTGGGAAAAACGTCGCAGAAAATGCATGAAAGAGATGTCATCTGCTTACTCTTGGGGACTCTTGCCCTGGGAAAACCATGATTTACAAATGGCGTGACCTATTCAAGCAAGGCAGAGAGTCAATTGAAGACGATGACCGGCCGGAAAGAAAAAGGCGTCAACTCACCGGAAAATACCAGCCAGCTTACTCAAAAAGCTAAAAAATGCCATCAAGGAAGAAAGAAAGGGAAAATGGACTCGAGGTGTGTTGCTTTTGCACGACAACGCGCAAGTTCACAAGAGCCACGTTGCGATGGCTGCCCTACACAACTGTGGCTTCGGAACTTTAAATCATCCACCTAGTCCAGATTTGGCCCCGTCGGATTACTGAAAATTACTGTTCTCGAAAATTAAAAAAGAACGTCGAGGAAAAAAGTTTACTAACGATGAAGAAGTGAAGTCGGCGATTTCGGCCTATTTTGAAGGCACTTGACACTCGAAACTTGAAACAAATCAAATTTTTTTCAATGGTTTAAATAAATTATTTGACAGATCGGAAAAATGTATTTTAAGAGAGAGTATATTGGAAAGAAAAAATAATTTTCGGTTTAATTTCATTTTCTTTCCTTGCCATTCCGCGAAATTTTTGATCGCCCCTCGTATCTGTGCCTGCTTGGTCATTTCTCTTGGCTATGATTACCTAATGTACTACTCCAGAACCTAAAATACCAACACTGAAAATTTCTTCAACAGTCAAATAGTTTTTTATCGATTGCTCGGCTTCTTCTCATCGGATTAAGATACCAATTGAACCAGTTTTCAGTCAAAGTCTTAGTTATTCAACAGTGAAAACCGCAACGCAATTAGTTTCGTAGTTTTCACATGATGCGTGAAACAGACGTAACAGAAATACACGTCATATACATGCATATCTTATGTACCCTATTTTTATTTAATTTTTCTTGCTTTGTGGTACTTACTGCTTCATTGTAAATATTAGCTGACCCGTGTGGTCATTACTCTGGGTTAAAAGTAACCTACCTGTTATTCCAGGACCTATAAGAAACAAAACACAAATTTTCGTTCAGCCGTCAAATAGTTTTTAATCGATTACTCGTCTTCTATTCCTCAGATTGAGATACCAAGTATACCAGTTTTTGAGTTACACATAGGTTACACCCTAAGCTATCCAAGAGTGATAAGCTATCTGCATAGTGAGATATATATATATAGTGATATAGTGTATAGTATAGTGCTGAGTATAGTGCATCGCATTCGGTTCAGTAGTTTTTATGTGACAAATTAACAGACACGATATTAAAAAAAAAATTGTTCGCTTTTTTATTATCAACCTCGTACAGACTTTTTGGTACTACCTGCTTTTATTATTAGTAATAGTTGTGCCCGTGGCTTTGCCCGCGTAGCCATTTCATTTAAAAATATCCCATACTTGCTATTCCAGGACGAAAAGTGCCTATAAAGTACAATATACTAACTACACTTCTTCAAAATTCGTTCAGCCGTCAAATAGTTTTTATCGATTGCCCGGCATTTATTCAACGGATTAATATACCATGTACCTACACCAGCTTTTAATTCAAACCCTAAGCTATCCAACAGTTAAAAATCAAGCAGACAAATAGACAGACACGATTCTTAAAAAAAAAAAAACTTGTTTTTATTGTGCAGTTTTTTAGTACATAGAGTGCTTTACTATAAGTGTAAATAGATAGAATATAAATAGATAGATAGATAGGAACTTAGAATTAAAATCATTAAGTAGGTCCTACATCACACAGTTAAGCTTGAGGACTGAATTAAAACAGCACATCAAACAATAAAAGTCACAGATTTATTTGGATTCTGATATAACATAATGTTATTCGTATAGAGAAAAAATAAATAAAAATACATTTAGAATGAACGGCAAGTATAGTTTATTGCTTACACCCCCTATGAAATGATTATTGAGATTTTATAGTTATAAGTAAACCAGGTCCACCGTTAATTAAAAATGACTAAAGTTCTGAGGACAACGAGTAAATGAAAAAAAAAATATAGGGCAGTAGATTTGCTTATATCATTAGACATACCTACCCACTTTATCTATATGTCGTGATAATACCGTAAAATTGATCTTTTCATGAAATGGTTGGCAACATCAAGTTTTTTCTATTTCATTAAATTATCGGTGACATCGTGAAATAGTTTGGCCAGATGAATGAATGATTCGCGTTTGACGATATGAACAGCTAAACGCACGGCTACTTCGTGATATGGTTGAACATTAGTGATCATATCGTAAAAAACTTACAGTTTGAACACCTTTGGGTACCTTTGGAACGCTAGATAAATAATATTTAATTATATGGCCATGCGTTGATAATATATGATGAAACGTTGATGTTTCAACGATATAGTCAGTTTTAGCTGGGCATTTCATGAAATGATTGAAATGATAAAATCGACAAAAAACAGGCAATAAGAAAGGATATTTGAAAATTAGAACTCAAACTCGAGATGACTCGAGATTAGGGTGGCAAAGTTTGCATGCAGACAAAGCATATCTTGACTAGAATTATGATTATTAATAGACTTTAATGTTATTATCAATGACAGCCATTCCCCCTCTAATGGTGGGTCATCTGGTAAAGGCGTCTATTTTAATAGACCTACAGCTGCGCTCCGCATCATTACCCTAGGACTAGGATTAAAATAAATTAAAGATTTCACGCGCCGAACACGGAATTGAGGCCAAAAAACCAAATTCAATTTTGAAAAGTTAATACAACTTCGCTTTGCATTTGGCCTTACTTCCTTGTTCTGCGCGTTACATCTGTCTTTTCCTTCTAATCTGATGATCAAGAGTAGGTAACTTCCCTATCCTATTTATTGCGCTCTAAAAGGCATACAGTTAGCCACAAAGTGTTTTCCTAGCCTAGTGTACCCGCACCCTTACAAATGTTATTAACATCGCCCAAGTAAGTCCTACCTATATTGTCTCGAACATAGTTAGTTAATGTAGTATTGTTCTGCTTGGACCAGCAGCAGGGCGGTTAGAACGTAGTTGGGTACCTAACTACATTCTAGTCGCCCTTCTGCTGGTCCAAACAGAACAATCCTACATCCTAGCTGCCAATATTGAAGACATGCAGAACGTCGCCAAGCTGCTGATTGTTTTTCCCATCGATGGACAAGTGGGCAACATCATTAGTAGAGCCTACAAAGTTTTCAACAAACGTTTTCAACGTTATCGTTTTCAGCTCGAGAAGGCCAAGGCACAGAATAAATAATAGGCCAAGGCTGAAATGAGGAACTGATGATGGTACGAGAGTTTTTCGGGTAGGTATGTTATCTTTTGCCTGCAACCTCTTCCGCGTCAATTTAAGCCTAATGATTAAGAAAGTGCCTTTATAAACTTACTAGCTGTGCCCGCGGCTTAACACGCTCGGTCATTTCTCTAGGTTAAAAGTACTATAAGTGCTAAACCTAAAATACCGGTATACCAACATTTGATCAAAAATCCTTCAGTCGTCAAAAAGTTATTTATCTATTGCTCGGCTTCTACTCTTTGCATTGAAATACCAAGCACCCCAGTTTTCAAGTCAAACCCTAAGCTATCCAACAGTGAAAACCGGATCGCAATCGGTCCAGTAGTTTTTACGTGATGCACGAACAAACATACAGACAAACAGACAGACACGATTTATAAAAATGATTTATTCTTGTTCGGTAGCTTATTACGAGTATAAGTACACTAGGATTTTTTTATTTTCTTCTTTTTACAGACTTTTTCGTATTTATTGCTTTATTATAAATATAGATTAAGTCACCCTCCATGCGAGCTCCTTGATATTAATAGAGAATTCGCATGAATTAGAATTTGGTGCTGCGATATATTTTATATAAAATAAAAATAAAATATGCAAAGTAGACTAATATATTCTGAAATATCTTAGTCTACTTTGCATGGTCTTTTGTTTTGTTTTTGTTTTGCCGTATGAGGTAGTGCTACCCTGTGGTGTCAGAGTTGTGTATATGTAGAAACGTAAGAGACGGTGACGGTGACAGTGACCGTTATTGGTGAAGCCAAGGGAATTGGAAAATAGACTGAAAATAGACTACACGTATCTAAATAAAGTATGTATCCCATGTGATGCTCATTTATATCATTGATAATATTATAAACTTGTAATTATAAATGTACTTTTATTTGTAGTTTGCCACCTAATTAAGCTATCCAACAGTGAAAACCACATTGCAATCTGTTTAGTGGTATTACGTGATGCGCAAACAAATATACAGACAAACTAACAAACAAACAGACAGACAAGTATTTAAAAAAGTTATTTTCTTGTTTTGTAGCTTATTTTAACTACCCTAGATCATTTTTTAAATATAATCTTCTTTGTAAAGACTTGTTCGTTGTTATTGCTTTACTAGCTTTCCCGCCCGCGACTTCTTACGCGCGGACTACTGTTTATCGAGAAAAAAACATCCTAAATTCCTATAGGTTTTTAATAAAACCAATGCAAAAGTATGTATAGCACCAATGCTCTTGATGTTTTTTGACAGACTTGTTATTTCCGTTTCCATGGCAACTACAGATCATTCTGTGATGGCAACCGTACCTTACTGTGAGTAATCAACATTTTCCAGTTTTCCCATGGAAAATTACAATTTTCCGGGATAAAAAGTATCCTATGTTTTAATCCAGGGTATAAGCTATCTCCATTCTAAATTTTATCAAAATCCGTCCAGCCGTTATTGAGTGAAAGCTCCCCAAACAAACAAACAGACAACAATTCACTTTTATTTATTGATTTGGATAATAAGTATAGATAGATAGATAGGAAGTCGTTTTCCTAACCGTAACTCCGTTTCGTAGTATTTTCTCACGTCCACACTCATGACTGATTACGACCGACTAAATGAAGCACGTATATAAATGATATATAATTAATATTTAATGAGATCCCTTGTTTTCCATTAAGATAATAGTAGGTTTAAAATAATAACAGTATCTAGATTTTGAGGTAAATACTAAAAAAACAATCGCTAAAAATAAGCAAAAACCATTAAATAACAAAGTACCAAATGAAACGCCTGATGGAAAACTGTTGCTTACTATCTTCGCGGGTATTTCTTCTTCGTTTCGAAGGTACATTTATTTTTATATTATGTCCGTTTGGACCAGTAAGTGGCAACATCTATGGCATTACTTACACTGACAAAGATCTACCAGTGTGCAGCGATAGGGAGATGAAGGGTACTCCAGCAATTGTGGCATGGTTTGCACGTGTGAGCCAAGAGTCAGATTGCATCCTTGACCGGCCAATAATGCCCCACCTATATAAGTTGCTCCTGCAGCGTCCAACCTGGGCACGGAGTCTATTTAAGATTTTCCAGACTGGCCGAGGTTGTTCGTGACCAGGTGGTAGCCCCTCCATTGGTTTTATGAAACCTATGGGTTATACCTCGTGGTCGACTGGTTAATTCGCTTGGAGCAACAGGCGTTATAATATTGTTCTCAGAAAACTATGTCGGCTATTTAGTCTGTTAGCAGAATCTAGGGTACATAGAAAAAGCCAATCATAGAGAGCCGGTCCCATATGCTTACCATGTTTAACTTCGATCATAATTATTATCTTCACTTAACGATATTAGTTTATAGCGATAAGACAGCCCATTGTACCTATTTTTAAGTATATTCCTAAGTCTGATTCAATTCTCGGTGTCAAAAAATAAATAATCTATGTTTTAAAGTACCTTTTTTATATCTCACTCTCTATATTAATCATCGAGATTCTTAGCTTTAATGGGGTGAAGGATAGAGGAGGTGGGGGGTGAGAATCATAGCTTCCAAACGAATGGACTGAATTAAATGCGGTTTTTTATATTTCAAAGCTGAGGTAATCGAGATGGTTCTTAGCTATAATGAGGGGGGGGGGGGGGGAAGGAGGGAACCCCCTCCACCCCATTCTCAGCTCCCAAACGAATGGACCGATTTGTGTTTGAAAACTGATGTGATCGAGATAATTCTTAGTTATAACGGGGGGTGGGTGTCGGGGGTTATATACATTTTTTATTTGAGCTTGTTCATTCAATGACTTCTCTTCAACCTCGCAGACCATCTCTGAGCAGACTTAGCATGATCGTAGTGTCTTCTTGACAAACATTTTTGATTTTTTCAAGCTGTGTTCAGACAAGGCGAACGGGTAAAGTGTGATGATTCCCGACACTTGTTGGTGTGGACTTTGCGAGCGCCGCGCCCGCACATCTCCCAAAAGATAATATCGACGACAACTTCACACAGTACATGAAGAACATGACTCTGACTCAGTAGCGCAGCCACTTAAATTACTTACCTACGTCCAGGAAAGTTAAAAAAAAACGGTTTTCTCGCCGCCAAAACGAAAGTGAACCTCCCAAAATATGCATACCGATCCGCTCGTACGCAAAGCCCTCACAAACACACCACCATATTATGCCGATCGGGTTGTTTTTCGGTTTGTCTGATTATCAATTCGTCTGATTTCTGGAATTTGTCTGGGGTATCATTTTTGTGTAGTAATTTGTCTCATATCATGTTTAAACGAGTACTTTAAGACGAATTGAGAACCAGGCTAGCTGAGAATATTTGGTCGTTAATATCGCAAATCGTCTACCAAACAAACTACGTATTTTTTAATTCTCTTTTTGTCTGCCGAACAATATGCTACATTTTGTTCTCACTTGTCTGCCGAACAAACTGCTACATTTAGTTCTCAATTTGTCTGCCGAACAAACTGATACTTTTGTTCATAATTCAAATGGAATGAGATATGATCTCACAGGCTATTATGAAAGTAGTACCGATTAGCATACTAATATTCTCAAAATGTATTATCCTTCTCACCTATTTTGCCTAAACTACTGTATAACAATATAATATAATGTATATCAGTGATAACTTTAATTCGCTTTTGGTCTACCAGACAAAGTGATAACACGCCAATCGGATGGAGAACATATTTCTCAATTTGTATGCCAGACAAAATGAGAACAAGATAAACGAGAAATAATAGTTTTTTATTTCGGAATTGGTCTGCCAGACAAATAGATAACTTTTAAATCGCATTCTACCAGACTTTTCAGGTCTACCAGACATAGTGATACTAAAACAAACGAATCGAGAAAATATTTTCAAATTCGTATGCCTGACGTATTGAGAATCGGACAAACCGCGAAACAGCCAACGATCGGCCGCCACATTGCAGCAAGATTTCGACCTTGTTAGTCGTGTTTATTCTATCAAATTCTAACGAAAAAACAAAAACAATGCAGTCTTTTGTGACGAAATTGTGTATCAACCACAAAACATTCCAGATTGTCCACTCACGCACACATATGCACCCCTCATTTGCTATGCTTCGCTCGTTTGTTTGGCAAAGTAGACTCAGTCTTTTTTTAAACCGGCTTGCCTATTTCCTAATATTGATTTGAATAAACCTTTTTACCCGACTTCGGCGAAGCAAGGGTATGTTTACAGTCTGTGTCTGCAAGTATGTAGGTATCATCATCATCATCAGCATATATCTATCCACTGCTGGACGTAGGCATCTCCTAATGCACGCCACTGAGCTCGGTCTTCAGCTCTCCTCATCCATTTTCTGCCAGCCGCTTTTCGCAGGTCATCACTCCACCTGGCCACAGGGCGTCCTACACTACGTTTGCCTAAAACTCGTCTACCCCAACGTATGTAGGTATGTATGTATGTATGTATATTTATGTATGTATGTATGTATATGTATGTATGTATGTATGTATGTATGTATGTATGTATATGTATGTATGTATCGATGTATATTTTGTATGTGGGTATGTAGATGTTCTACCATAGCGTCGCCCCTATTAGTCCGATTTTGTCAAGCGAGGTGTCAATCGATTTGTCTTCATTTATTGAGTGTCAAAGGTTTTTTTACTCTACTACGGCGAAGGAAAAAGGAAGGTCTATGCCAGCAATGTTGGGTACGCTGTAACTGTGGCAATACTGCTACCTATAACCCCTCAGATTAGAATATAATTACATAGTCACGTGAAAAATACAAAAATGAGGCCAAAGAAATGTAATAAATAATACACAAAATGAAAAAATATATAATTTCAGGTTGTTGCGCAGCAAAGTGTCGTGTTTCGAGTAGGTACTTGTGAATTAATGTGTTTTTAAAATTTGAAGTGACTGGTAATAACATACTGCAAACAAAACGCAGTGACTCAAAATCAAAATATAGGTTCTCTATTTTGTATTTGATTTTTTGGCCTCACGTTCGTGTTCCGCGCGTGACATCTTTCTAATCTGAGTATAGCCCAGTTAATATTATTCAGTACCTGTATTTTATGATGTGGTTGATTTTAAGTTAGTTTCGAATAATTATATCATAATTAAAAACAAATGAATTATTGCTTTTTCCTTTAGTTTAATTTCAAACTCTTGTACACAAGATTTGTTGTTTATTTTCCTGTTTAATCGTGATATTTTAGACTTTGACGGGAATTCCATATCTTTTATTATTCTAAACGGGATAATTGGATGACAAATGGGTTTGTAATTTTATGTGTAATCTATTTTATAAACTATCCTCATTATTTAACAAAATGTAAATCACCTGCCACAGTACATATATGGGTTGTTCCCAAAGTACTTCATTCTTTTGTTCCAAAAAAGAATGAATCCCATACATTCATTCTCAAACTACTCCAAAGAATTATTATTATAAAGTTTTAATTTAAAAATACCGTATTTAAGTTGCATCTTACTCCACGAGTAGCTGGTACTATTCTCAAAGTACTCCAGCGACTATTGATCATCAAAATCCAAACTGCTCCATCGAAATATTATTAAACATATATTAGTCTTATATAATGTACTGTGGTTTTATTGTATAGTAGGTACGAGTATGTTAGTTTGTTTAGGTCAAATAATGCGATCTGACTTTCGCTTATCTTACAGAATTAACTTTTTACCAGACTGAACATAGCAAAGGCCCAGTAATGTGTCAGGCTATGTATGTATTTATATATGTCTGTTCCTTTGTGGCACTAAACAGACCAAACGCGTGGACCGATTTTGATAATTCTTACTGCGAGTGCTACTAAAAAATGACAATAATCAAAATTCAATATGGCGACAACCAGACGCACTATTGTGAAAAAGATAAAAATGAAAGTCGACGAACTATATGTCATATGGGGTATTATTCAAATTAATTTATTGTAATTAAAAACATTAATTACACAATTAAATAATAAAAAAAAAACATTACAAGAGACAATTATAATACAATATCAAATTAAATATTTTCACAACAATGACAAATAAATGGACAAAATAGTTTTCAAGTTGTCAATTATAGATCAATATAAGGGTTAGGGTCAAGGAGTGCATTGAGGTTGCGAGCGCACAGACCTACAAAGAGAGTACTTGGCTCGGGCAACAATGCGACTACCAGGAACACAGAATAACTTACGTCTTCTGTTGGGCCTGTGCACACATACTCTTAGTTGTCCGGGACGAAAAGCCTGCACAGTCGTATGTAATTCTGAGGAGTCAACGGACCTTCTCAGTACTTTACAACAGATAGTGAGCTGGTCTAGCAACCTTGTCACTTCCAGAGAATTGAAGCCAAGCTGTCCAAGCAAGAACATAGTGGGATAGTGGTATGGGTAGAAGCCAAAAAGCTTCTTGTAAAAATACCTTATAAATGCTTTCTGCACCTTTTCAAGCATCAGTGTGTAAGTAATATGATGCGGGTTCCAAACACATTCGCTCGATTCTAATTTACTCCTCACAAGAGTATCAAATAAGGCTCGCATAACCTGCAAGTTCTGAAAATCCTTTGCGTGCGAGGCCCCAGCGACAAAAAGACTCTTTAGCCAAGTTAAAAATATGGTCATGAAAAGTGAGTTGTCGTTCAAAAGTAACTCCTAATATTTACTCTATTAAAGTCAACATTGTTTAAATTGTAATTTAAATTAATTCAATTATGTTTACGGTCAAATGTTATTACATAGAATTTATCAGAATTGATTAAGGCCGTCCGCACCGTTAATAGGCGAGTGCCCGGCGCGGGTCGCCCACGCCGGGTCTGTTTTGTGTAACTTGATAGGGCAGCGCTGCGTCAGGCGGTCGCACGTCGCACGCGGCGCGGGCGAAGGAGCCCGCCTCGCGGGTGACGGGGCACGCTCGCGGAGCTGTTTTTTGAAAATCTATGAGTGCCGCTGCGTAATTCGGGTCACCCGCGCCGTGCGTATACAGATGGTATACAGCCATGAATATTATATGGAACGTGTTATTATAGAAGTTCAATCTCGCCTGTTTTATGCGATATAACAACTGAATTAGTTCTGAATTAGTTCAATGGAATAAAATGGAACTATTTAAAAAATGGTAGCACTTCGTAGATATGAGGATATAAAAACCCAAAACAAATGGATTTATAAGTTGTAAATGCTGTAATGATGTATGAGTGTCCTTTTTTAAAGCAATCTTTTACAGACACCACCAGTACCACTTAAGACCTTAAAACTCATCGAGACCAATCAATTAAGCCTAAACTCGAAGAGGTTTCATCATTTGATGGTTGGGTAATGGGTTCCTATGACTCCATCTCCATCATCAGACCCTCGATACCTCATTAGACCAGAGAACTTATGAAGACAAACCCAATGAAAGCAAACTCGAAGGGGTTCCATTATTTGATTGTTGAGTTCTATGACTACCTTACGGCTCCAACATCAGACCTTGGATACCACATAAAACCAGAGAACTCACCAAGACAAACCAAATGAGCCCAAACTCGAAAGGATTCCATTATTTTGTTGTTAAGTTCCTGTGACTACCTTTCGGCTCCCTCATCAGACCTTGGATACAACAAAACACCATAGAACACATCAAGACAAATTAAATAAGCCCAATTTTAAAGAGGTTCCATCATTTTGTTGTTGTGTTCCTGTGAATACCTTCCGGCTCCATCATCAGACCCTGGATATCACATAACACCAGAGAATTCATCAAGACAAACCAAATGAGGCCAAACTCCAATAGGGTTCCATCATTTTTTGTTGAGTTCCTGTGACTCTCTTCCGGGTCCATCATCAGACCCTGGATACCACATAACACCAGAAAATTCATCAACACAAACCAAATGATCCCAAACTCGAAGGGGGTTTCATCATTTTGTTGTTGAGTTCCTGTGACTACCTTCCGGCTCCATCATAAGACCCTAGATAGCACATAAAACCAGAGATCTCATCAAGACAAACCAAATGAGCCCAAACTCGAAGGGATTCCATCATCCGATTGTGTAGTTCCTTTGACTACTACTACTACTACTACTACTGTAGTTAATTGTCATCAGAACTACGTGTACACCTAAGTGCAAAACTTCAGCGTCTTTGGACGTTCTTAAATTGTTCAAAATTGACTTGCAATCCAGTCTTTGCACACAGTGAATTAAATTAAAGCTTGTTTAAAGCTACTAGACCAATTTTGGTAAAATTGATACAGTACAGTATACAGTACCACTTTAGAGGTCCTTTTACTCAAGTAAAAACATCATGTAATACGGTTCAGAAATCCCAAGATATTAGAGAACATAAACTATAAAACAAATAGATTTTCTAATAAAACTACTGAACCAATTTTGATGAAGTTTATATGGGATTACACACAAAAATTACCCTTTTGAATAAAAAACAACCATCTAAAACGGTTTAGAAACCTTAGAGATAAACCCATAATGAAGGCAATATAAACACAAAATCGAATGGATTTACTCAAAAAAAATAAACTTTTTATTCCCGAAAAACTGCTGAACCAATTTTGATACAATTTATATGGGACCACCTTGAGAGTATACACTACAAAAAAAAAAAGATCGGGCTGCAATTGACGGAGATATCGACCGAAATACATTTAAATACATACAGCTGAACATATAATCGTCTCCTTTCCTGAAGTTGATGATTAAAAATGAAGCACATAATATATGCCAATCCGCTTGTACGCAAAAGCCTCATGCACACACTTGTTCTCACATGCAACAACAAGTGTGTGTGTGTGTACAACAAACACCAATTTACTTATGCCGATCGGCCGCTCATCGCAGCAAGATCTCGACCTTGTAGTGTTAATTATGTCAAATTATCACGGAAAATCAAAAACAATGTAGTATTTTATGTTTTAATTGTATATCAACCACAAAACACCACAAATTATTCACTCACGCACACATACGCAGCCGCAATTTGCTTCATTTGTTTGTTTGGTGGTGTACACTCTTGACTACAAGGTTTAAATTAGGCTTGTGTCTTGTACTATTATTTATTCTGTGCTTGTGTATAGAATTTATAATCGCATAGAATGTTTATACAAATCGCCTTTTTTGAACTGAACGATGTTATAATTATTTTTTTCCTTTAGAGCACTGGTTGGCTCACCACCTACGAAGGTTTTTGTCATTTATTATATATGGCGGCGCGGAGATACGTACGTAATTTCGAATGTCGTTTTTGCGAATGTCTATTCCTCGAAGTCTATTCATCGAATGCTTACATCCTCGAAGGGTCGTTACTGCGAATGGTCAAAATTGCGAAGGTACGTTTTAGTTAGACTGTATGCGCGCGAATTCGCTGTGGACAGGATTTAGGCGCCATAATTTACTTAACGTTAGTACCTAACCAATTTTATGTAATTAATTAAGTTGATCAAGTTTTATCCATGTGACAAAGATATGTTAAACTTGTGAAAACAGTGTTCGTAAAGAGAATTTGACTCTACCTGACAACACAGAACAGCAATGAATAGGACGAACGCGCTTTTACGAGCAAAATCAAGAAAAGATTACAACATTCACATCACCCGTATTGCTCCGATTTTAACAAGCGAAGTAGGTATCAATCGATTTGTGTTTAGGTATAGAGTGTCACTCGACTAAGTTGAAGCTAAGTCACAGAATAAATAATAGTACAAAACCAAGTAAGGGTTATATACTACCTTGCTAGCGCCCGAAAAAGCTACCACGCGCATGACCTCGCGCATACTACGCGTGCGCACGCGTAGCAAGGTAACGTTAGTAAAGCGCTGGTCAAACCGCATGCAGCGCAGCGCAGCGTAGCACAGCGCAGCGCAGCTTATGGCGTTGTAATGTAGGGAACATTATGGGATATGACACACCAAACGCACGCTGCACGCATATAAAGCCACGCAGAGACAAACCGAATCCGTGAACGCAGTAGGCGGTCTTGCACTGTCTGGCAATGTCACGCGCGTTTCGTGCCCTGATGACATTGTATTATATGACTTTCTGTAATTGATGTCACACCGCGGACGACTACGCGCGTCGGCGTGCAGCGCTGTGCGACACCTTGCTGCACGAAAACGGTGATTTGTATTTAAATACAAAATGCGGATGCGGAATTTAAAGAAAAATAATTAATTTCTTCATTAGATGAGATACTGCACCGCATCAGAAAACTCAGAAATGCTAACGCTGTGCTCATTGTATTCCATTTAAAACGAAAATGGCAGATGTCCAGAACGTTGTAGTGCAGAGCGTTGCAGCACCGCACATCACGACAAACTGGCCGGTGTGACATCCTACGCAACGCGCTGCGCTGCAACGCTCTGCTCTGCAACGCATACGCATCCAGTTTGACCCACGCTTAACACAAAACAAATCAACGGCAGAAAAAATAAGTAAAAAGAAGTAAATTCAAAAACGATTAAAATAAAAGCTTTTATACAGTAGACATGTCATGGTGAAACTTAGAACGGGTTATCACAATTAAATGCTTTTACAACATTTTGTGTCTGTGCTGTTGACCGTTGAAGAGTTCCTTTATCTGAAGCTAATCTTGGATGTCAACCCAGGTCATGCTTAACATAAAAATGCATTATCATCAGAACTGAACCAACATGTTAATATTCAACTCCGTAGGAACAAGAGGAAGTGGTTCTAATTAAGCTTGACCTAAACATACACACATACAATGCAAGATAAATAAAAGCATTTAAAATAACAGTTTGTCAATATTTTTACCTGACTGGGGAGGGTTATTTGTTTTGGATGTATGTGTGTTTGTTTGTATGTATGCGTTCTACAGCTTAAACGGCTTAATGGATTTTGATAAATGAGGTATCATTGGATTCGTCTTGATCACGAGAGTGCTTTTGGATATATGAAGTGTCAAGAAAACTAATATGGCGGCGTACAGCTGCCATATTGTATTTTCGACGAAACAAAAAATTACCAAAACTTATCAAGTGAAGTTTCAAAATACAAGTCTATAAAATAACATTTCAAAAATATATAATTTTATAACTAAACAGTAGCAATTTTCTTTCAAGCTTCTTACAAAATTTTCAATTGTAGATTACTCAAGTAAATGTAAATACTATAGTCTACTGTTGCAATTGCAACTATTAAAGTAAAGTAAAATATGTAAGTAAAATATAAATATTACATTTATACAAATACTAGCTGCGCCCCGCAGCTTCACCCACGTCCCTCAGGAACCATATTTTTCCCGACAAAAAGTAGCCTATGTGTAGGCTATGGTTCGCAAGGTCTACACGATGTACTGGAGACTTCGGTTCCTAGCTCCTAGTAGTTCAGGTTCCTGGTTCGATGTGTCAAAGTCAAAGGAACTACACAATTGGATGATGGAATCCCTTCGAGTTTGGAATCATTTGGTTTGACTTGATAAAATCTCTGGCTTAATGTGGTATCCCGGGTCTGATGATGGAGCTGCAAGGTAGTCACAGGAATTCAACAACAAAATATTGGAACCCTTACGAGTTTGGGCTCATCTGGTTTGTCTTGGTGAGTTCTCTGGTTTTATGTAGTATCCAGGGTCTGATGATGGAGCCGGAAGGTAGTCATAGGAACTCAACAATCAAATAATGGAACCCCTTCGAGTTTGGTTTCATTGGATTTGACTTCATAAGTTCTCTGGTCTAATGAGGTATCAAGGGTCTGATGATGGAGATGGAGTCGTAGGAACCCATTACCCAACCATCAAATGATAAAAACTCTTCGAGTTTAGGCTTAATTGATTGGTCTCGATGAGTTCTCACATCTAAAGTGGTACTTGTGGTGTCTCGTGAAATATTGCTTTAAAAAATAACACTTACATCATTACTGCATTTACAACTTATAAATTCATTTGTTTTCCGTTTATGTTTCCTCATATCTATGAGATGTGTTACCATTTTTTTAATGAGTTCCTGTTTATTCCAGTGAAATCATAGATAATTTTTGTTAAAACTAATTATTATTTACTTATGTTTTCATCCTTGGTTTTAATTTACCAACGCTTTGAGTCTATTGAGAGAGTCTACTATTTTCTTTGGCATATTATATTCTTTTCGATCTTTGATTAAGACAATAAAAAAATAAAAAACTGTTTCACATTAAAAATGTTATTATGTAAACAATCACTAAAAAGAATAAAATAATTACAATTGTGCCAAAACAGTATCACTTTTTTTTTAAATTACCAACGTAATAATAATGCAAAAATACAATTAATGAAAGAGTTTTTCGAAGGCGGTGCCAAACCCAGGCATCATTTAAATCTAATATCTTTACAAAATTAATACATACCTATTTACGTACGAAGTAATATGCAGTTGTCTATGACGCACCCTCATACAAAACATGAAACGCAGAAGAGACAAAACAAGAGACTCACACGAGCAGATTTTGACTTTCACACGTTCACAAACCGATTGACACGAATACAGCAATCTAGTAAATGATAAAGTTTTTGTAGACCTTAAAAGCTTATTATTTAATATAGCACGTCAAGCCATATAAGACATTATCTTTTTGAATAAGCTCAACCATATTAATAATTATGGCTTGGTTTTGCACCGCCTTCAAAAAACTCTTTCTTATCTTATGTTGTATTTTTGCATTATTATTACCTTGCTAATTTCGAAGTGATACTGTTCTAGATCAATTGTATTTTTTTTTTCTTTTTAGTGGTTGTTTACAGAATAACATTTTTATTATGAAGCCTTTTTTTTGTAAAAATGTTTTATTAAACTTTTGTCTTGTTTCCAGAGCATGTAAATAGTCCACGAACCCAGAAATAAAATACCTTATAAAGTTTTAGGCTGTTTTGATAGCAGTAGGAAAAATAAGTAATTATTCAGACACCGCCAGCGCTTCTTTAGTGTGTGGCAAGCGTAATAATAATTAAATGTTTTAAATGGGTACTTATAAATTGATGATAACAGAGTATATAAATATAATACGGAAAGTGTATGATTCAATTACGGTGGAATTGTTTGAGAATTAACACATTATTTTAGTAACGTTTTCTAATATGGGAATTAATTATTTGTTGTTTGTCTGTGTTGGGGTTGTGGCTTTATCTTTGGTGTTAGGTGCTCCTTCTCCTAGAAAACCTTTATGGGATAATCGAGTGAGTAATGTTTTATTCAAATTAATTTTTAGCATATATTGTTACCCTAGTTGCTTGTAGTATGAGGTGCTGGCCTCTGGTATCATAGTTTAAAAGGCCGCCCAAGTTGGCGCTTTTTGTTCTAGTGTGCAAAAAACGCAAAATCGGCGAGTGAAATGCACGAATCGTCTAGAAAAGAAAAAAATATGTCTGAGATTTAAACTGAAACGAAGCAAGCTGATTCCGGCAATGGAGAAAAGCTTGCTCGCGTTGTTTTAGTTTTTACCGCAGTCGCGTTTTCTGTTATATTTTTTTTCATATTAATTTTATTGTAAAGATTTTAGTTTACGGTTTAGGTAAAAGAAGTATATATTTTTGGATTGTTAAAGTAAAAATCTTAATTTTGATTGGTACTTCACTGGATAGGTTTTGGCAATTTTTTAATTATTCGGAAGTACATTATGGCAGTTGTAAGCTGCCATATTAGTTTTCTTTATACCTCACTTATCGCTCTCGTGCTGAATATTAATCCATTGATTTATCAAAATCCATCAAGCCGATAAGGCTTTAAGACGTGCCAAAGGAACATACATAGATACAGCCCAAAAACATAACCCTCCATATAAGGGTAATAAAATATAGCTCTATCAACTGAGCAATCATAGCTTTAAAATTTATAATTAACTATTTTTTTTCCGTAGGGTCTTTTCATGAACATTGATCATACGGCAGAAGACGGAGCAAAAACTATTTTCGGCCAAACCAACATGGACATACATGATTATTCTCGACACAAGACAAACATTGGCCTGAAACCGTCAAGACGTGAAACAGAGAAAGATAAAGATAGCTTCTCGTTCGAGGATATGAGCTCAAGTAACAGTGATTCTTCTAGCTCCGAAGAATCTGGAAGTTTGTGGGATAATCGAGTTAGTAACATTTTATCCAAATTCTTACATAAATAAAATAATATACTGAATGTGACTAAAAAATCCGCGGCGGTGAAAGAGCGCAAGAAAAGTGCGTATTGGACACGCATAGACATAGTGTTCCGTAGCCAGAGTCCTAAGCTACCCAACTATGAAAACCGCATTGTAATCGGTCCAGTAGTTACCAGGTATAACAGCAAAAAAATTATCTAACTTGGTCAGATATATCTCGTAATTATAGATAGCCGTGATAATTTTATTAGCAAATTAGGCGCTAGCGACCAATATTTTTTCATATTTTTAATGGTAATGTTCGTTATGAGTCCCTTATCAGCCAAATATTTCGTAAACGGAAACAAAAAATCTGTCAAAGTAACTTATTTATAATTTGAAAACGTTTATCTAACGAGACCTCACTTAATAGGGTACATAATCCTTTTTTATCTTTCTTTTTTGATGTGTGGGAGTAATTACATATTTTTCTTTACCTCTAGAGCGGTTATGATATTAATACGTGAGCCAAATTTCAACTCTAGTTTTAATATGAATCAAATGGCTGTGAAAAATAGACGGACAGGCAGACAGATAGACAAACGAACATGGCAAAACTGAAAGGGTTTTTTGATTGACTACGGAACCCTAAAAATAGGATGTCTCAAATACCATCTTCTAACGTATCTTTCCATCGTCGAAAAACAAGTTATATGACTGACGTTCCTTCATACGCACAAAACGATTCTCATCCACTTATTTTCTGAGTCAAACAGCGAAGGAATGGAACATCAAACCTGATGACCATGCCTCAAACCAGAAGGCTTCCAGATTACGAAGAATGTATCGTAATCTGGAAGTCTCAAGTCAAGGTACAATAAGTGAATAGGTCTGATATCTAAAATGAACAAAATAAAAATATGTAGCTTACTTCATCCAAATACCAAACGTCTGACATCAATACGACACGTGTGAGAGAAACTCACACCACATCACTCTCAGTCCAGCATTTGACGAGTCAACATCACCCGAAGATGCCTCGTGCAGAGGCGAAACACGTGTCGTATTGATGTCAGACGTTTGGTATTTGGATTGAGGTATATGTTTTTATTGTGTTTTTATATTATATGTATATGAATATATAAGTGTTTCGATACTTGTATTTGGGTAGGGTTTGTTTAGCTTGGGGGTTTTTTATTGTGTATATATATTTATATATATTATTTGTATATAAGTGTTTTTTCTGGCCTCCAGGCCTTAGCTTTTCTTTCATTTATATTTTTCATTAGTTCAATCTGTGGTAGGGTTTTGTTTAGCGTGGGGTTTTACTTGTGTTAATTTTACCATTTATCATTTGTCTGACTTACAGTTTTGGCGGAAGTAAGCTACATATTTTTATTTTGTTCATTTTAAATATGGATTTCCGCAAAGTAACGCCTGAATCTATCAATTAGGTCTGATATCTTTTAGGAAATCATGTTCCACTGTCGGCTGGTCATAACATACCATCAGCTGTTGGAACTACGATCAAATGCTTGGCATTACGGCACTTGCTGGTGGATTCACGCTACTTTCTATTTTGTAGTGGTAGGTGGTATGTCTCTTCTGTAAGAGTCTGCCTACTGAACGTAAAGTTTTAAAATTATAACGTGGTTAGTACTTGGTTTTGCGCTTTAAGGACCAACATCGAGCACGCAACTCTAAAGTATTGCGCAATATTTTGCAAGGCGCTGTGCTTCCCGCCATATTGTGATCAAACAGGGCAGCAATTCTCTTCTTTTCGCCCAAACATTCTATTTTTTACATATCAACGTCACATTTTTATAAAAAAAACTCGACAAACGAGTATTTTCAACAAAGGCTAAATAATCTTTGCGTTACATAATCTTTTTATTTTTAAGGGTCTCATCATGAACATCGATCATCATGCAAAAAAAGGGTCAACTACTATTTTGGGACAGAGAAATGCAAACATATATGACCATTCGCAACACAGAACCGACATCTTCGATTCGTCAAGGGATTGCGAGGTATTGGAAGACGGTCGGTGCTAAGCCATCTACAGTTAAAGTAAATTACTGATGGTCCCCATATGAATTAAGTATACCCTGTGGGAGTTTCTTACCCAAGTTGACAGTAAGCTTTTAAACTTCAAAAACATGCCAATTATGTAATTTTGTTGCTTTATAAACAGTATCGGTTGTCACAGTAATGACGTCGAGATCTCGGACGTCATTGTTGTTTTTGTGTTTTAAATTATTATAACTATCCGAATCTCGAACATTTAAAAGTTACAATTGCTATGGTTAAACTAAAGCCAGTAATTGTTGCTGTTTGTTGTTGCCCTGGCCACAGAATAAATAATATTATTTATTCTGTGGCCAGGGTCTTGACTGTGATATTTTGGCTTAATTAAAATCACTGCTGCATGTATGACAATAAGCATACCTGTTTTCGCTTTGGTCACAAAACTAACCAAGGTAAATCTACTGGTTTTTTTTAAACGATCCAAATACATGTGCGATAGCTGAGAGCGCAGGCAATTTTATCCCCGCTTTTAGAACCGTTTTCTTTTAATTTCTCGTATGTATGTATTATTTTTGTTAATTACTTTTTATGGTACAGAATAAATGTTTGTGTTCTTTCCATAGGTGTTTCTTTTCTTTATTTCCATATCCATACCTTTATTGTTATAAATCGATTCAAACATCACTAGAAGAAAAATTAGTGTGACCACCAGAATTTTTAGTAAATTATTGCAAACTAGCTGCTGTGCCTCCGGCTCCGTCCGTAGTTTTCCTGTCATCTAGCGAAGACGTTTTCCCAGGGAAAAATGTCTAGCCTATTTCCATTAGGAATAATGTAGCTTTTTTGTTCCAGAGATTCTTACAAACGTGCATACAAAAAAAAACATAATTTGTATTTTAAAATATTTGTATAGAAAGTATAGAGAGCAAATTCAAAAGCGAAAGATAATTTGTTACAGTACGAGTATATCATGTGAAATTCTGTTGAAAAAAAGTTAATTTAATAATATTGAAAAAAAGTTTTTATGCAGTAGCCATGGTATAATAAAACTTAGAACGGGCTATCACAATTAAATGCGTATACGACAATTCATGTCTATACTGTTAACCCATGAGGAGTTCCCTAGTGAGCAGCCAACCCGGAGTGCAGAAGCCACGTCATGGTAAAACGTAATTTTGGACATCATAATAAAATGCGTACACAAAAATTCATATCTGTGCTGTTATTGTCAACAGCACAGATACGATTTTTTGTGTGAGTTCCTTTATCTGAAGATAATCCTGGATATCAATTCAGGTTATGCTTTACCATAAAAATGCATTGTCATCGAAACTGAACCAACAGGCAAAAATTAAAATCCATAGGATAAGAGAGTAACGACCTCCATCGAGACCTGAAGGTGGATCTCGTTACTAAGGTTACTAAAAAAGTTGCCGAAGCTCACGAACGAAGACTTCATCATCATGTGAACGTCGAGACTATTCAGCTCCTCGACAACACGGGCATCGTGAGAAGACTCAAATGGACAAAACCATTTGAGTTAGTTTAGTGATATGATAGCGACAATCAATTAGTGAAAATCAAATGAACGCAAGAACAAAGTGACTTCCCCTTAAATAGTGACATTAAGAAAAGTGCTATTGGACACATTCTTAGATTATACTCTACTTAGTAGCTTAGGTTAAAGTAAAATTACTTGTTAGACTTAATGCTAGATTGTAATTTTAATGAGGCACCACAATAGCGTTGTAAGTCATTGCGTATAAAAAAATAGGATAAGAGGAAGTTGTTCTAATTCAGCTGCAAGGTTTGACTTAAACCAACATTCATACAGACATACCTATATACAAACATTGCACGTTAAATAAACATGAATTAGCATCGATCTTCTATGGATTAAGAGAAAAAAATATTTTACTCAAAACTGCTGTTGGTTCTATACTCATATTTCTCTTTTTTTATTATTCACTAGCTGTGTCCTTGTATACCAACATACCAATATTACCAACTAGCTGTGCCCCCGGCTGTGCATGCTTGGTAATTTCTCTAGGTTAAAGTAAACTGCTGTACAAGCCGTGGCGGTTTCGGCTAGCCGTGGCGGTCAAGGCTTAAAATAAGATCCTCCCGTGGATGTTGTAAGAGGCGACTAAGGGAATACACACCGGAAGATGGGCAGCAGCGTCCTCTGAGTACATATTTGTAACACTGCGGTCACTAATCCGCCTGCCAAGCGTGGTGACTACGGCATTATCTGCTTTGTACAGACTAATTCGTACATATTGCTTTATTATAAGTATAGATTAGCTGCGCCCCGCGGATTCACCAGCGTGAGTATAAAGATCATGATGATGATATGATATGATATAAAGTATCATATGTGTTGTTCCAGGGTGTGCGTTATGACTATTCTAAATTACATCAAAATCCGTTTAGCCATTTGAGCGTGAAGGAGTAACAAACATACATACAAACTTTCGCTTTTATAATATTAGTGTGATAAATGAGCATACTTTTGATGTCAGCTACTAAAACAATTGTTCATAGATTGCTAAATTTTCGCTTTTATCACTTTTGGTATTCTACTTCAAAGGAAAAGGGTAAGAAGATAATCTAGCTGATTTTCAAGTAGGATTTAAATTCACCGAAATGCGGCAGATAAAAATATATTGATTATATAGAAAACACCTATCAGAGTGCTAAAGGAGTTTTTAAGGAGTTTTTAAGTTTTCCGTATCCAAAGATTCCAAACGGAACTCTAATGCTGTGGCAATATCTGTCCGTCCGTCTGTCATGGGCTTGTAGCTCTAAAACTAAATAAAATATGCACGTACCGGCACAGAATAAATAATAGTACAAGTACCGACCCAAATCTGCCGCATTGCTCCCGCGATGTCCCAGGGATAATAAGTTTAAATTTTGACTAATTTAATAATGCCTAGTTTATGTTTTATTAGTTACTAGCTTACCCGCCCGCTACTTCGTCCGCGCGGACTACCGTTTATCGCACAAAAAGGCATGCTATGTTCAAGGATATTGAAAACCAACGCAAAAGTAAGTATAGTACCAATGCTCTAGAAGTTTTTTGACAGACTTGTTATTTTGTTTCCATGGCAAGCATTCCTTACAGCGAGTAATCAGCATTTTCCAGTTTTTCCGTGAAAACTTACTATTTTCCGGGATAAAAAGTATCCTACGTTTTATTCTATGCCCTATGCTATCTCCATTCCAAATTTCATTAAAAACCGTCCAGCCGTTATCACGTGAAAGCTCCACAAACAAACAAACATACAAACAAACAAACAGTCAACGTTTCACTTTTATATATTGGTATGGATATCATTATTCTACAAGCAGCGTTGTTTATGAAAGTTTGATAGTGTAAACCGGATATTATGGGTTATGTGTTAACTAAAAACTTGGTCCAATTTCGATAAACGAGGTATCAACTGATTCATCTTCATTTATAAAGAGTGATAGCCAATATATTTTTACCCGAATACGGGGAAGTAAAGGAAGGGTTATGTGTTCAAACTAAAAATTTGGTCCAATTTTGACAAGTGAGGTACCAATCGATTCGTATTCATTGCAAGAGTGTCATAGGCTATTATTATTTGCTTCGCCGTAGTCGGGTTAATAATATTCTATGACACTCTGTACTTGAAGGCGAGTCGATTGACATTTCTGTCATAGGCTATTATTATTTGCTTCGCCGTAGTCGGGTTAATAATATTCTATGACACTCTTGTACTTGAAGGCGAGTCGATTGACATTTCTGTCATAGACTATTATTATTTGCTTCGCCGTAGTCGGGTTAATAATATTCTATGACACTCTTGTACTTGAAAGCAAGTCTATTGACATTTCTGTCATAGGCTATTATTATTTGCTTCGCCGTAGTCGGGTTAATAATATTCTATGACACTCTGTACTTGAAGGCGAGTCGATTGACATTTCTGTCATAGGCTATTATTATTTGCTTCGCCGTAGTCGGGTTAATATTATTCTATGACACTCTGTATTTGACGACGAATCGATTGACATCTCGCTTATCAAAAAGACAAATACGGGCGACGTTATGATGGAACATCCACATAACGACATACATAGATATATACATACATACAAACGTAGACTGTTAAACTCGTTACCTTTCCCTTGCTTTGCTGAAGTCGGGTAAGAATAAGAAGATTTCACGGCGCTGATTGTTATGCGTCATATACATGATAACTTTTTTGATAAGAGAGAGATATTTCGTATAAATAATGTACGGCAAGTAATTCAGTCACAATAACAGGGATATCTTCCATTGGGAAGTACCGCTTTGGGAACTACACTATTTTCGAACAATTTATCAAAATGGCAACTAAAATTATTGTGCTTGTGATCGTTTGCTTTATGGCTTTATCATCGGTATTAGGTACTCCTGCTCCAAAATGGGATAATCAAGTAAGTGTGTGATAATTCATTTAAATTATTTTAGCCCGCGGCTTTGCCTGCGTGGTCATTTTTTTAGGATAAAAGTACATATCCTATTTGTTATTCCAAGACCAAAAGGACCTAAAAGGTACAAAGTTATACCAAATTTCATTATTTATGTCCATCCGATTGTCCAGCTCTCGTACTCGTCAGATTATGATACCATATACATTCATTTTAAAGTAAAACTCTTAGCCATCCATCATTGAAAATCGAATCGAAATCGGTCCAGTAGTTTTTACGTGATGCTCGACATCACGTAAAATTACTGGACAGGTTCCGGTGCGGTTTTCACTGTTGGATAGCTTAGAATTTTACTTAAAAACTGGGGTACTTGGTATCTCAATTCAATGACAAGAAACTGAGCAACCAATAAAAATATTTTTGACGGCTGTAGGTTTTTTTTATCAAAAGTTGGTATTTTGTTATTTTAACTATAATACTTTTAACCTAGAGAAAAGGCCACAGTTTTTAAGTAAAATTTTAAACAGAGACAAAAACATGATTTTAAAAGATGTTATATTCTAGTTCACTAGCTTATTTTAAGTATCATATACAATTTTTTATTATCTTCTTCGTACATACTTTTTCGTAAGTAGATATTGCTTTATTATAAGTAAAAAAGATGGATAGAATCAATTTAATAAAAGATCAAAGTGACATGTTTCGCTAAAAATGAATTCTTTTTTTTATGAATCTTTATTTATTTTTAGGGTCTCATCTTGAACTTCTTTCAAGAGGCAGAAAATGGATCAACTACTATTTTGCAGCAAAGAAATATCGACATAACAGACAATTCTCAACACATGACCAATATTGGCATTAAATCGTCTAGTCATTACATGCAAGATGATGAAGATAGCTCCTCAGCCTCGAAAAAAGATAGGAAATCAAGACACCGACATTCTTCTCGTTCCAAAAAATCTAAACGAATGTGGGATAATCGAGTAAGTGACGTTTATTGATATAACTATCTATTTAAGTTCAACAAAACGTGGAATGCTGTCTATGGTCGTCGATGTCTTGACCTTTGCTGCACGTTCACACATTGCTTTGTAGCTTGCTAATGCAAGTGTTGAGTACAGTTGTGCTTAGTAATTAGTGAGTGAGAAGAATAATTGAGATATTGAGACTATTCGCTATGATTAGCCTTATCAGTCCTTATTCTTACTCGTACTAAGCTTGTCACTAATCACTTGCTGGTTCTTACACTTTGATAAGTCTAGTGCCAGTGAGAAGTGTATATCAAGTGTTAAGTGTTAGGTAGATGTTTAATATCAAGGGGCAGTGCTAAATATCAACATCATCATCATCATCATCATCATCATCATCATCATCATCATGTCAGCCTTTAGAAGTCCACTGCTGAACATAGGCCTCCCCCAAAGAGCGCCATGACGAGCGATCTTGTGCCACCACCATCCACCTCTTCCTGCGATGCCTACAATGTTGTCAGTCCATCGTGTGGGAGGTCTCCCCAAAATTCGCTTTCTTGTTCGTGGTCGCCATTCGAGAATATTTATCCCCCAGCAGTTGTCGGTTCTGCAAACTATATAGTTAGACCATATGGCCTGCCTATTGCCACTTCAACTTGCAAACTCTGAGAGCTATGTCGGTAACCTTCGATCTCTACGGCTTTCCTCATTTCGGATTCTATCACGTAATGAAACACCGAGCATAACTCTCTCCATTGCACGCTGCGTGACTTTGAGCTTGTGTATGAGACCAACAGTTAGCGACCATGTCTCAGTGCCGTATGTCATCACTGGCAACACGCACTGATTATAAACTTAGGTCTTGAGGCTTTGCGGTATCTGCGACGAGACGATATGGCGTAATTTCCCGAACGCTGCCATCCGAGTTGGATTCGTCGGTTGACCTCTAAAGTAAGTTAAAAATATAAGTGCTAAATATAAGATTATCGATTGCTGCGTAGTGCAGTACAGTTTATGTGATCAATATGGAACGCAACTGTGCTTCCAACTTTGTGAAGTAATCAAAGAAGATTTAAATATTGTTTTAGAGCTTAAAGAAGAAGTAGCTCAATAACAAGTCAAGAAATAGAACAGTTACTAAGTACTAAGCACTTAACAAGAATAACTTGTCACTCGCACTTATCACTATGTCGGTCCATACGAGTTAAACACTTGTCACTCGCACTTGTCACTAACCAATGTGTAAATCCGGTTTTAGTATGAAACCGTGTAGATGAATATTTATACTTTCAAATCGTAACAATATTGATCAACTGCCTTGTCTTGTAAGGATAATATTTTTTTACTCCTTTCAAGGGTCTCATCGTTAGCTACGCTCAAAAGGCTGAAAATGGATCAACTACTATTTTGAACCAGAACAATATTAAAATAAATGATCATTCTCAACACACCACCAATATTGGCAACAAAGCATCAAGTGCACATGATAATTTAATCTCAAAAAACAGAGATTCTGAAGAAAGAGATTCTTCTAGTTCTGAAGAATTTGGAAGTTTATGGGATAATAGAGTAAGTGATAATAGATAATGCAACAGCCAGCGCAAGAATATGCTTCGTGGACGTTGCGTAGATGACTCTTTGGTCAAAACATTCAGAATCTGAGTAGAAGAATCTAACTATTTTCTTTCTTTCTTAGGGACTCATTATGAACTTCTTTCATGCTGCTGAAAACGGATCAACCATTATTATGCAACAGAACAATTTGAACATAACGGACATCTCAAATCACAAGATCAACATCTATCTCCCAACGTCAAGTGAAAGTGAGGAAGATGATGATGCCAGTATATGATAATTCTTGATGATCATTGAGATCATGAATATAAATAATATTGTCTTCAGTTTATCAATCAGAATAATATGAGCCATTCAGCCTTACTTGAATTTGAAATAGTTTTCTGAAAATGTATTGTATGTACCTAAGTTTTAAGTTACTTGTAATAAATGGTTTTTATCAACAAAAAAAAGAAGTGTAATTTCCTTCTGCTGACTTTGTCGATGAAAACAAAAGTTTGTTAAGTTTCGTTGACTTTGACTATGGATCAGGTTGCTGCCATTGGAAATCCTATTCGAAACAATCATCGGCATCAGAATCACCACTGATGTTTGATTGTAATAACCATCAATAACCATCAATTGTACCACCATCAGTAATAACCAAAAGATCAGCGCTGGTCTTCATTTAGTGACACTACCTTAACGGCTAAGTATAATACTTTTTTTTTTTTTTTTTTTTTAAGTTTACAAACATGCAAGTATGTTGGTGGTGAGCCTAGAACCGATCTCAGTATTATTGGCTTCTAAGGTGAACTAGTATACCGCTAGGCTACCATCGCTCAAAGTAGCGTAACACCTGTAAATACATGTTTTATGCTCGCAGTGACAGCGTATCCTAGCTTGGAGGTACAGCACAGTGGTAATTCATATGCTATCGTGAAAAAAAAAAGCGAGAATTTTGTATTACAAGCGACAAACATGATCAGTGGCTAGCACTGGCTAGTTGACGGGCCCCCCTGTGCTCTGACGCGCGTTGGAAATATTAATTATATGTCTATATACTTATAATAAAACTGTAACGGGTCCAATTCTGTACATTGAAGATATTAAGTTTTTTTTTTGGAGGGTACTCTTTATTTGATACTGAAGCCAAAACTGTATTTTTTTTGTTTTTTTTTCTTTCTGTCTGTCTGTCTGTCTGTATCCTGGCTAGGCACGCCGAAACTACTAAATGAATTTAAATGAAACTTGGTATGATTTTAATTCATACTATGAGGTAGGACAAAGGATACTTTTCATCCCGAAAAATTAAAGGGTTCCCGCAGGAGAGGCGTTGAAAGTTATTTAAAAGAACACGTATCACGCTGAAACTACTGGACGGATTTTGTTGCAACTTGGCACAGTCATAGTTTATATAATGAGTAAAAACTGAGCATAATTTTTATCCCGAAAAAATAAAGAGTTCCTGCGGGATAATGTCCTAAATTCTGTAAATTGAAAATATTTTGTAATTTTTTTTGGAGGCCGTTCTATATTCCATATTAAAGCCAAAACTGTAATTTTTAATTTTTGTCTGTCTGTCTGTTTGTCTGTACCTTAGCTGCGCATCACGCTAAAAATACTCACTGAATTCAAATGAAATTTGGTAAGATTTGACTTCATACTTCGAAGTAGGACATTGGATACTTTTCATCCCGAAAAATTAAAGTGTTCCTGCAGGATAGGGGTAAAAAATTATTTTAAAGAACACGTAGCATGCTGAAACTATTAGACGGATGTTGATCAATTTGGCACATACATAGTTTATAAGATAGGTGAAAATTATGGATACTTTTTGTCCCGAAAATAAAGGGTTCCTGCGGGATATGGGTCCAAATTTTTTGGAGGTTGCTCTTCTAATAAAGCCTAAACTGTATGTTTTTCATTTCAGTCAGTCTGTCTGTATCTTGGCTGCGCATTACGCCACCGGAGCTACTGGATGAATTCAAATGAAACTTGGTATGATTTGAGTTCATACCACGAGGTAGGACATATAATACTTTACATCCCGAATAATTAATGGGTTCTCTCAGGATATGGATTGAACATTATTTAAAAGAACACGTACGACGCTGAAACTAATGAATGAATTTTGATGCAACTTGGCACCGTCTTAGGTTATATTATGGGTTAAAATTGAGGATAAGTTTCGTCTCGAAAAAATAAAGGGTTCCTGCAGGATAGGGATGGAAAATCATTTAAAAATACATGTAGCATGCTGAAACGATTGGACGGATTTTGATGCAACTTACGAGCGATTTTGAGTCATTCTATTGTTTTGTTGCTACTGTAATGACTTTGAAAGTCATGAGACTAGGTATTATGTATTTTTAGAAAGCTAACAGTGTGTACCTTAATTAAATTTAAGTTATATTTGCAACCAACATTTAATTTAAAAAATATTTAGGTCAAAGTGAAAATGTAGGTAGTGTGCGATTTCTATGCTCTCGAGTGTAGTTTAGAAGATAGGTGAAAATTATGAATACTTTTAATCCCGAAAAAATAAAGGGTTCCTGCGGGTTATGAGTCCAATTTCTGTGCATTAAAGTTATAGTTTTTTTTAGGGTTTACTCTACGTTTGATAATTAAGCCTAAACTGTATGTTTTTTCATTTTTGTCTGTATGTCTGTCTGTATCTTGGACGTGCATCACGCCACCGGAACTACTGGATGAATTAAAAAGAAACTTGGTATGATTTGAGTTCATACTACGAGGTAGGACATAGGATAGTTTACATCCCGAATAATTAATGGGTTCTCGAAGGATAGGGGTTGAAACTTATTTAAAAGAACAAGTATCATGCTGAAAGTAATGGACGGGTTTTGATGCAACTTGGCACCGTCTTAATTTATATGATAGGTTAAAATTGAGGACACGTTTTATACCGAAAAATCAAAGGGCTTTTGCGGATTACGGGTCCAAAGTTATGTTAATATTTAAGTAATAAATAATATTTTTGGATGATTCTCTATATTCGATACTGAAGCCAAAACTGTATTACTTTTTATTATTCAGTGTCTGTCTGTCTGTTTGTCCGTATCTTGACTGCGCATCGCAGAGAAACTACTGAATGAACACAAATGAAACTTGGTATGATTTGAGTTCATACTACGAGGTAAGACATTGGATACTTTTCATCCCAAAAAAATTAAAGGGTTTCCGCAATATAGGGGTTGAAAGTTATGAAAAAGGACACGTATATGCTGAATCTATTAGGTGGATATTTTGATGCAAATTGACACAGTCATATATCTATACTTATAATAATAAGTACGAAAAAGGCTGTAAAAATAAGATAAATAAAAAAATGCTCTTGGGTGCTATACCCTATTTGCTTAATAAGGGCAAAACACGTTTTTTATAATCGTGTCTCTCTGTCTGTTTGTCTGTATGTTTGTTTGTTCACGCATCACGTAAAAACTTTGGGTTTGGGTTTTATTTCCACATTGGGTGAAATATACCCTATGCCCTTTTCTGTACTCCTTAAAACGTCACTACAACGTGTGTGCAAAATTTCATGATGATCGGTTGAGTAGTTAAGGAGTGAAAGCGTAACAGGCAAACAAACGCACTTTCGGATTTATAATATTAAGTAGGATATTTGGATAAGGTGCATTATTCCATTAGAAATCAATGATATATTGACCTTAATGTTACTATCCAGTTTAGTGGCCGCTTTGTATGAGCCGTCATGATTCAACATGTCATGAGTCAACTTTTCTATATAAATGTTCAAAAACTTCGTTTCCAATCCCTTCTCCGGTAACGAACCCTCTAAGCGATCTCTTCCAGACTACTTCTGAATGAAAACGTTTTTTTTTTTAACTTTTTATATCTTTAACTAGCTAAAAATTCATCCATGCAATGTGAGCCGACAATGACGCTTGAGCCTGAAACTTGTTTCAAGCTTAAAAAACGCGAATTGAAATTGTACGCCAGCTTCAAGTCTGCAATCTGTAAGCACAAAGCAACGTGGGCAAAAGTCGTCACTAAACAGGAGTCACATGGTCGGTTACGGAACGTCAGGTCCTTTAAAAGGTGGCGGAAAATTTTGAAAACCTATCAACCTTATCTGTCAAGATAAATAGAGTTTTGCCTCAGTTTTAATATTTGTTTTATATGCTGAATAATTGGGAAGACCCAAAGATATAAATATAATTATATTTCGGTATTTTGAAAGGTTATCGTGTTGTGTGGAATACTTTCATAACAACAATTTATCACCAAACTTTAAATGTAAATTAGCTGATAAAAAAAACTGATGATGCACAATGTCTAAACACAGGCTGACCAAGTGACTCTTTAATTGTATGGATTATAGTAGATTCCTTTTAGTTTCATCGCGGTAGGTAAAGTTAAGCAATCGACAACCTCCAAATCTGTTCCAACCATGGAAAGAGTTCACTTTATTTTTCCGTGGCTCTCTGACAGAGGCTTACTAAAATATTTACTTTGCATCTTTCACACACCTCTATGATAATAATACCACTTAAGAGACGGATGTTTTCCATGCGTATGATTATGTCGAAGTTGAGCAGAGGACGGATTGAGGAAGGTATAGACATTATATAGACTAGAGCCCAGCAGACCTACGGCGTTCAAGTCGAAAGTGTGCTTGATAAAGATTCAAAAGCTGTCCCGGTGTGAAGTACCGCCTAACCTTAGACAAAATACCAAGTTTTTTTGCAGCTACCTTGGCTTTGGATTCAATATAAGACCCAAAATTCAGGTTTGATGTTAGTTCAACACCCAAAAGCTCCAAATGGTCGGCTATTGGTATTGTTACACTTTGGAAAGACGGAGATTGGTTCAGAGGACTCTCTTTAGCAGAAAACAAACACGCCTGCGTTTTAGTAGCATTAAACTTAACCAGGTTAGCATCGCCCCAATCGGACACGGCTTCTAAGGCAATTTTTTTTTTTTTAACATACACTCCCTTTGACTTGAATACATACACCCTTAAACTCATTACCCTTCCCTTGCTTCGCCGTAGTTGGGTAAAAGGATTAACGATTGATAAGGGTATTACGTCCGGTGGTCAGCTCTACTTGCAGTAACACGCAAAACTATGAATTGCAAAGTCTTGCGTAGCCCTGTTCTGCGCTTGGGATCGCCTGGTTCATACAAGCGCAGTGAGGCAGCAGAGCAGTGAGCAGAATAGTAATGCTAACAGTACAGTAAACAGTGCAGAACAGTTAAGCGATCGTTCTGTTTTTTTATGGTAGTACGTTTTACCTCATAACTTTTGCTTTCCACTGCCTCGAAACAGAAAATCTGTAGTCTAGACATAGTGGTTGCTTTACAACCGAAATCGGTACATATACCGATAACAATCGTTAGCAATAACAGTTATTGTCAAAAGCTATCGACTGTCACCGGTATCTGTACTGACATTGATCATGACTGACATATATATTTGATAGAAACTACCAAATATCATTATAATCAGACCTTGCGACCGATTTCGGTTGTAAAGCAATCTTTATCGATGTTGAGACTGCAGGCCCTGCTCCCCAATTCAGAACCTTTCGATAGCGAACCGAATCGATTCGATTCGATATTGTGAATGAAAAATGTATTGAATTGAATCAAACAGAATCCACAGAATAAATAATACCATATCGATCGACAACGGAGTTATCGTAGGGTTCTGAATCGGGGAGCTGGTCTACTGTATTTCTCTAAATCCATTTGGTGCAATAAGTGACCCTATTTCTTAGTAGATAAGGCCATCGACAGAAACCAATCTTCGTATTTCGATTGTTAGAGTAGAGCAGCTTGAGATGTCTGCAGAAGCGGGCAATATACAGTGTGTCAGGAACAATAGGTCAGTGGTCAGGACAAGGCCAGGACAAATAGCTGACACTGTCATTACAAAAACAGAGATTTTAAAATGTTATATTCTTGTTCAGGAGTTTATTTTATGTACCCTAGACCATTTCTTTTTCAATTATCTTCTTTTTACAGACTTTTTCGTTCCAATTGCTTTATTATAAGTAGTATAGATTACCTTTATGATCAAATGAGTTAATTTATATAACATAAAAAAAGCTATGCCATGTCTTGGTCAGACTGAGAACGGGCTAATGCGTATTTATGCATTTGATAGTGATAGCCCATTCTAACGTTAGCAGCTCTGACACGAAATGTTGTTTAAGTCACCGTTAGCTAGATTGTAAAAACCGATACATTACGATTTAACGGATCCTTATTCGTTAGATTGTAAACAAACGAAAAATCGTCTTCTGACATGCTATTCGCTAGCTGATGGACCAATCATTGCGCAGTTTTACAATTTTATAGATACTATCGCCTGTTATATTGTAAACCTTTGCCTGATGGGTCTGTCTAGGTTTGTCACCATAGCTACTAATTAAATAGAAGCTCACAAAACTGAATCGTAGCACCCGAACCCCACATGGTCCGACTTGCCCTACCCCTGTGTGCAATTCCAAAACCAAGACAGCCAGAAGCTCGCAATGAGTTGACGGTGGGAATGAAGTGGAGATCATTTGCAATTGACAGATTGTTTATTTTGTATATCTATGGTGATAAGCTCGAGTCTGACCAATCAAGGGCAGGATTCACAATTTGACAGTGGCGATAGAATCTCAGATATCAGATAAATTGTAAAACTGTGCATGTTCGTTTTTTGTCTGTTTGTAACAAAACGAATTAGGATCCGGCAGATTGAAATGTATTGGTTCTTTATACTACACCACATTTCGTGTCTGTGCTGTTAACTGTTGAGGAGTTCTCTAGTCAGGACCCAACCCTGAGTGCAGCAACCATGTCATGGTAAAACTTAAAGCCAATTATCATAATAAAATGCGTACACAAAATGTTGTGTCAGTGCTGTTGACCCTTGAAGAGTTCTTTTGTCTGGAGCTAATCCTGGATTTCCATTCAGGTCATGCTTACCATAAAATTGCATTGGCAGAAATTCAGTCATGGTACTCCTTAAACTAAACTAGACTAAATTTCTTCAAATGTAGTTTAAACCTTGTAGACTTCGTAACAAGGTCTTTTTGCCGCTGGCATCTATCCTAAACTTACGTCAAACGCTTAAAATAACGTATTTAAAACAGGTTTTTAACACGCTGTCTAACAGCGTTTGGATGAATTCGGATACGTTCTGAGACAGCGTGTGGACAAATCGGGACATTCGCCGCTCGGAAACAAAGTTGATTTTACGCTGACAGGCTTTAGTGATAGTTTAGTGAGTGAGGCATAGATGCCAGGGGAAAAATAAATTGTTACGAAGCCAACAAGGTTTAAATTACATTTGAAGAAATTAAGTTTAGTTTAAGGGATGTCCAAATCGCTACCACTGTCATCGGAACTGAACCAACACGTAAATATTCAACTAAATAGTCATGGAGTCTTTTTTTATAGGTAGGTATGATGCACATCTCAAGTGATCACCTTGTTCGATCCTTTCTCAGTTGTTGAAAATAAAAGTTTGGTACAGTGTGTATAAGTTTATTAATTCATAATAAAATAGTTTCAACTTACTTTAAAACAAGTAAATAATTTTATTGACTTCAGAAATTCAGAAAATCATCTCAGCTAAGTGGTACGCCTTTATAAACGCCATCTTTGACTCGTATTAATATATAATTCTATGTAAATAATTATAAAAATAACTTGTCAATGCCTCAGCCTTACACAGCTGAATGTAAAAAACTAGGTTAATAATTTCCTGTTTGATGTACACCCCCTGATTTTTTTCCTCTCAAAAAGCTTCCCCCAACAACGGGGTGAAAAGGTAATTGAAGTGAATACAGTCCACGCGGGCAACGCTGCGAACAATTAGCTATACAAATTATAATAAATATGTCACGCTAAGCCGAAGCTTAGCAATATGCATACATTTTTATTTACATTTTGTCAATTTTCACATAATTTTTTCTATTTATTTCATTTATTATTCGAACTGGTTGCTCGCCTGATGGTAAGCGTCACGCCTGTCCGTAACAGTTACAGTGCCACGCAGAAATTTGGTAGCAAAATCTTGCGCGTCACTGCAATGCGCTCGTCACCCTGAGACATTAGTATTTTTAAGTCTCATTGCCGAATAATTTCTCTGGTAACATTTTCCTTCAAACCGAAACAGAAATGTTTACGTACTACTGCTTGGTGGTTAAATAGCTGACGAAAGAGTGGTAATCTGATAATTCGCCAGGTGGACTCTTCCTTAAGAGGCCTGCCACATCAATAAACTTCTTATCTGTTACATCTATCGTCCTTCATGAATGTGGGTCGTGTGATGAGATTTGTCTTCTATTATAATGCTGTTCTGGTTGATTATCTGCGTTGATCCAGGTTTTGCCTTGGGGAAGTCGCGGAAAGGGTCACCCTAAAAAATAAACGGTTAGTCATCATCATCAGCTAGAAGAAGTCCACTGCTGAACATAGGGCTTGATCCCCATGATCACCATATATGTCTTGTTGATCGCAGATATGTTTATTTTAGATATGGGTCATATTATACCTTGAAATAAAACTGACATCCATACATATATATACAAGTGAAAAGTCGATATAGCTTATACCCTAGAATAAAACTTAGAATACTTTTTTCCCGGAAAATTGTAAGTTTTCATGGGAACATATTGATTATTCGCTGTAAGGAACGGTTGCCATGGAAACGAAATAAAAAGTCTGTCAAAAAACTTCAAGAGCATTGGTGCTATACCTTCTTTTGCATTGGTTTTTAATATCTTAGAAGAACATAGGCTGCTTTGTTTCGCGATAAAGGGTGATTTGTTTTGCCGCCCTCGACTTCGTCCACGCGGACTACTGCCGCGCAGACTACTACCGCGCGGACGAAGTTGAGGGCGGCAAATATAGTATAAGATAAACTAAATTATATCACCCGCCTGATATATCGTGATATTAAGGAGGTAAACTATATAAAACTATGTAGTGGAGCTGCGAAAGAGTTAACCTAAACGTTACAATCTGAGTGATAATGTTAACGAGACCGCTAGGTAAGGCATCCTCGATGAAGACCGCGTCTTGCATCAAATGCAGTGACAACCTGCGGAAGGCGGCTGGCAGAAACTGGATGAGGAGAGCTGAAGATCGGACACTGTGGCGTTCATTGGGAGAGGCCTATGTCCAGCAGTGGACAAACACAGGCTGATGATGATGATGTTAGACTTAACATCAGGACATCAGGACAGCAAAAGAAGTAGTAGTAAGTTAGTAGTTTTGTTCAAAAGCAAAAGTAGTAGGTATAATAATTTAATGCCACATTTTATTATTATTGGTTGAAAGAGTGGGTATGGCAACGCAAAGAAAAATACGGTAAAATTGCAATTGTAGATTTTTGCCTCTTATTGTCCGGATTCTTAACCAACGAAACGTCAATCTTACAGCAACCATTTGTAATCAACTCAACCTACTAATAACGAGACGTCACATAGTTTTTTATTTCCTATTTTTTGTTTTTGATAAAGTTTAGTGTTGTGTGTTGTCAGAAATATTTTCCCTCGAAGTTGTTAATGAATATGTCTATCTCGGGCAAACTCTGCAGTTAGGTAGACACAATTTCGATAGGGAAGCCAACAGAAGAATTCAGTTGGGCTGGGCGGCATTCGAAAAACTTCGTCAAGTCTTCTCGTCGTCCATTCCACAGTTCCTGAAGACGAAAGTCTTTAATGCATGCGTTCTACCAGTTATGACATACGGAGCCGAGACATGGACACTAACAGTGGAACTTGTCCACAAATTTAAAGTCGCTCAGCGAGTATGGAGAGAGCTATGGTCGGGGTTTCTCTGAAAGTTAAAATCAAAAACGAGGTAATCCGCCAGAGAACCAAAGTAACCGACATAGCTCAAAGGATTAGCAAGCTGAAGTGGCAATGGGCTGGTCACATTTCTCGAAGGACGAACAACCGCTGGGGTAGACGTGTCCTCGAGTGGAGACCGCGTCTTGGCAAACGTAGCGTAGGACGCCCACTGGCCAGGTGGAGTGACGACCTGCGAAAGGCGGCCGGAAGAAACTGGGTGAGAGGAGCCGAAGATCGGGCTCTGTGGCGTTCATTGGGAGAGGCCTATGTCCAGCAGTGCACAAGCACGGGCTGATGATGATGCTGATGTTATCAGAAATAAATGTATATTATTTTTTTTTTACACAAGTTTTTCATGGTGCAGAATTTCCGTATTTTGATCAATTACGCTATGTAACTCTAAAAGTTCACTGTAATTTTTTATTTAATTTTCATAATTATCAACTCCACGCATTATGCTAATGGAACATTGTTATTGTAACCCTCCATACGTTTATAACAAACCTTAGTTTTATAGCAACATTTTCAGCTTACGTCTGGTAGATAATGTCACTGTTCGCTACTGAAACGAGTCGTTTTATAGATATAGAAACCAGGCATAAATGCGCGTAGTGCGAATAATGCCATCGAAACTAAACTCAAAGTAAAAAAACAAAATTTTAAGTTAACATTTTCTATAGAACGCGAGATCCATTCTAAAATATTGATCTGAGTTCAATTTATTGGGAACGGCTGAAAAGATTTCTTCTTAATAAAAAAAGCTAAGAAGATAATATAATATATAATATTGCGCCTACAAATATATTATAACACAAAAAAAAACATTTCTATAATAAATTAGAAGATCTAAAATTACGCCTGCCCTGCCAAAAACAAACTTATGGCAATAAAGTATCCAAACCAATATATAAAAGTGAAACGTTGTCTGAGATTTGCCGCCGATAGACATATATATAAAAATGAAACGTTATCTGAGATTTGCCGCCGATAGACATATATATAAAAGTGAAATGTTGTCTGAAATTTGCCGCCGATAGACATATTTTTTCAAGTGTGTAAATGTATGTGTTTATATTACTTGTGTAAGATGTGGGTTTAAAAAAAAGAAGTAGTGTACAGATGAATATTGCCGTGGCTACAAAAATGACCCATGATCTTCTCCCAAATAAGTAAAGGAAAACATATACGACTAAACCTACAAGGAATCTTTGGAGTGGAAATATATGGAAAATAAAGTTTTTTTCATAAAACGTGATGCTTGGCTAAATTTAGTACATATAAGAGGGCTAAGCTTTTTCGTTCTGTGTGAAATACCCAAAATTTTAATAACTATCCATACTCGTATCAATACATAAAAGTGAAACGTTGTCTGTTTTTGTTTTTTGTTTGTTTGGGGAGCTTTCACGC
This sequence comes from Alsophila aescularia, assembly GCA_946251855.1. Lineage (NCBI taxonomy): Eukaryota > Metazoa > Arthropoda > Insecta > Lepidoptera > Geometridae > Alsophila > Alsophila aescularia. The sequence goes on along the minus strand of OX276383.1, from coordinate 17,159,769 downwards.
GATAACGGCTGGACGGATTTTTATGAAATTTAGAATAGAGATAGCTTTTGCCCTGGAATAAAACATAGGATACTTTTTATCCTGGAAAATTGTAAGTTTCCATTCCTTATTTGTTGTAAGGAACGGTTGATATTGAAACGAAATAACAAGGCTGTCAAAAACCATCAATAGCATTGATGCTATACCTACTTTTGCATTGGTTTTTAATGTACACTTAGGATGCTTTTTTTCGCGATATACAGTAGTCCGCGCGGACGAAGTTGCGGGCGGGAAAGCTAGTATATTATATTATTGGAATGTGCACATCAAGGCATTCAATTTGATACTGATGTTGTAAAATACGAAGTTTTTTTCCCATATTAACCCCATACTACCGCACTGCATAGAGTAATATAAAAAAATAATAAAATAATATGTTGTGAGGATTCTAACATTCAAGTCTGTTCAGGCATTTAAAAGTTATGTTAGATTATAGAAACTCACATACATAAATACATTAACCCTGAAAACATTACACTCCTTTTTTGGACAGTCGTGTAAAAACAAGTACAGTGGGCGGTCTTATTGCACAGAGCGATTTAGATTTGCACGAATTTCAGCTAGTCATGCTAAGCTGTAGCTTGCCGCATCGAGCCTTATATGTAATAGTATGTAGAACTATTATATATTCTGTGAACATAGTCGGGTTTTAGTTTTTAAACTTATATTTAAGTTAAAGTTAAGTGTTCGCGTGACAGGCGAGGTTTTAAAATCGATGCATCTGTTTGGGAGGTACGATTTCACGGACAGACAAGGATAAGAAACTTATAACACAGCTCTTTTTGGGGGTTTAAAAATATATGTGGAAACTTTTAATTGGCCTTCTGTACATTTTCGCATATTTGATACTATGTTGTTTTAGCTGTAAGTTTTCCTAAAATTTATAAATAAAATAAAATAAATAAAATCATAATGCATAACTGTATTACAATAAAACATTACTTACGAAATTAGTCCACGATCTTTTAGGAACAGGTGCAGGTGCACCTAATACAGACTCTAAAACCAAAAAACAAACGCACACTATAATCAAATTTCTTGGTGCCATTTTAAAAACACGATTCCAACGAGTGTTCTGCTCTCAAGAAATCCCAATGTTATTGTGGCTGTGAAACATTTCCCAGAATATTTATATACGGTTTATCTTACTGATATCAGCAATGACGCGGTCTTCTAGGTCAGAGTACATGGGAAGACCAAAGTAGCATTTTTCTTAAAGGCTAATTAGCCTTTAATTGTTTTTTTTCTATTGTTTACATACGCTTTCTATTGTTTACATACGCTTTCATAGTTAGTTCACTATGTTAATAGGTGTGTTTGTTAGAAAAATCATCTTGCATGTCAATTTTAGCTGAAATTTTGTACACACGTGTAGTTCTGATGACAATACAATATGACAGTACCACGGTGATTTGATTTTTTTATTTGATGATTGAGCTGGAAGGTAGATAGATAGATAGATAGATAGATAGATAGATAGATACATTCTTTATTGCACGCACCACAAACAAAATCAACAAAAAATAAAGGAACAATAGCAGAAGAAGTGTCACAATGGGAGGCTTTATCGCTAAACAAATAAAAAAAAAAAAATGATAATACCTTCAAATTTGGGCACACTGTGCTGGATAAGTTCTTACTTTAGATGGGAAGCTGCTTGGCTTGGCAGAGATCTCAAAAAAATATATATTGTAATAATTTTATTCTATTTGAAGTCAGACATAATTTGATTTTGAAAACTAACGCGAGTGATATTCATATTAAATATAAATAAAACGGCTAAAAACTCACGAAAAAGAAAATCGGAAATACTCCGACCAGTTTCAGACATAATTTATATAAAATTAGTTTATGAGTTATGTAGTTGTATGTTTCTTTGCTACTAGTTCAGGATCTTTATTATGTTGAAGAAGTCGTGGTGACCTCTGCAGCAGTGACCTTCCGAGTTATCTATTATTCACATTAAATATATTTTTAGATTGTTTTATTTCGTATCTGGGAGAACCAAATTGATTGAAAGAACCCAATGTAAACAAATTTATATAGACGTCGTGCGTCGGGGGAAATCAAAGTTCGTAAGGTTAACTATTTCATCAGTAAACACATATTTTTTTATGGAACCTTGAGGCGAGACTCTTCGGTCATTCACACATGATAAGAATGATGTTATATTCATTACATTGCAACCCTGAACGTTGGGTAGCAATATCTTAAATGGCACTGAGTAGATTAATTCTTTTGTCTCCTAAGAAATGTCAACAGGAAGCCGGTTGAAATTATCGCTGAATATGTGCGGCAGGAGCAAATAAAAAAACCACTCAAATTCAAATTGGACTCGCCTAAGAATGCGTAAAAGTAGCTGGCAATTACATGAAGAGGGCAAAATATCAAGCTCAGTGAAACGCATTAGGAGGGCCCTTCAGCTATGAATTAGTACTAGCAATTGATGATGATAGCGATAACCTGCGCTATCTGGCAGCAAGAATGTGCTCACTGTCTCGCGTTTGGAGAGCCCTTCAGAAGTGAATTAGTACAGACGGTTCATGAAGATGATCACTTTGAAGTAACCAACGGTAGTTGAGTTTTGGAACTATCCTTGATTAACACTGCACGTATACAGATGGGTCTTCAAGTACACTTACTTGTAGGGTTTGGCTGACGATTCGCGACCACCCGCCGAGCACGCGCTCCGGGATCACTGCAATCTAGCTGGGTTGTACCGCGTAGTGTATATTTTCTATGCTAATACTGTCTCTACAATATATCAATCATACCCTTTTCAGAGCCCTGCCAACTACATCTGATTTAATTTACAGAGCCATCGCAGATGGTTCAATCAACACGAAAAAACATGACTAATGAAAATAATTAATTCAATGGATGAAAAATGACGGATGATGTGATAATTCCTGAATTTGTTTGACAATCTTCTAGCTGCAACCATTATAATAAGTTAAACAATTAAACCGGTCTGCGGAGTATTTTTGAGAATTCAAAATAAGTGTTTGTTGTCTTTTTGGAGTTTCTTACCCAGAAAATCCCAGCGGAACCCTTGACTTTTGGCGCTACGGCTATTAAATATTTATATGTGAATAATTTAAAAAAATGCCAACCAGGTCGTTCTACTTATTTTCTCCAATTCACAATCTCAAAATAAAGTCATTATTTATTTTTATTTAAAGATTTTAGAAAAAAAAAAACAGAAGCAGCTTGTCATTATTTGTAATTCGCGTAAGCAAGCCCCAAAATTCTTGGATATTCTCGAGGATGTCAATACAAACTTAATACATACCAAAAGCATTTGTAATATATTCTTAATACATATTTTCACCATATTATGATATTATTCGGGTTTGGATAGTATTTATCTAGGTTCCCATAATATCGTGAATATATGATTCCATTATAAATGCTTTCGGTATAACGTTTGCTTAGACAGTTCATCCTCTGCCAGACCATTAATTTGTAATCGTAGTACGCAAAACGGTGGTCGTTAAAAACACCCTATATTAGTCCACTGCTGGATATATGCTTCTCCCAAGGCGTACCACTGAGTCCGATTTTCAGCTCTTCTCATCCTACTGCCAGCTGCCTTGCGCAGATCATAGCTATATCTAACCACGTTAAGCTTACAGTCTCGGCTGTTATTGATCAATAGCAGTCGTTAAGCCATATCAAAGGCCCTAAGGTGGCCTAACAAACTCTGATACAAGAGGCTAGACAGTTGCTCATATGACAAGCAAGCAAGCTAGAGGGCGTCCCGTACGATTCTCAATTCGCGGTCTCCGCTCTAGAACTCGAACTATTCTACGACAATGTGACCAGCTCATTGCCACTTCAGCTTGCTTATTTTCTGAGCTGTGTCAGTTTATCGTCATCATATCAACCTTTAAAAGTCCAGTGCTGAACATAGGCCTCCCCCGAAGAGCGCCATGACGAGCGATCTTTGCCACCTCCATGCATCGACTTCCTGCGATGGCCACAATGTCATCGGTACATCGTGTGGGTCCCTACACTGCGCTTGCTTGTTCGTGGTCGCCATTCGTGAACCTTTATTCCACAGCGGTTGTTGGTTCTGCGAACTATATGGCCTGCCCATTGCCACTTTAACTTGCAAACTCTGAGAGCTACGTCGGTAACCTTGGTTCTTCTATGAATTTCCACGTTTCGGATTCTATCACGTTGTGAAACACTGAGCATAGCTCTCTCCATCGCACGCTGAGTGACTTTGAGCTTGTGTATGAGACTGATAGTTAGCGACCAAGTCTCAGTGCCATATGTCATCACTGGTAACACGCACTGATTATAAACTTTCGTCTTGAAGCTCTGTGGTATCTGCAACAAGAAGATATGGCGCAATTTCCCAAATGCTGCCCATCCCAGTTGGATTCGTCGGTTGACCTCTTTGGATCTCTCGAAGTTGGATCTTTCCAGTTGTATCGTCTGACCCAAGTAGACATATTGATCAACAGCTTCGATAATATCGTTCCCAACATAAACTGGCATGGGTGAAACATGGGCATTTGACATGATGTTCGTCTTACCCATGTTCATTTTAAGACCCACCTGCTGTGAAACAATATTGGGGTCACTGAGCATTGTGCTTAGGTTTTCCAGGGTTTCTGCCATGATCACTATATTATTGGCAAATTGAAGGTGAGTGAAGATGCATTCGACATTGATGTTAATACCATATCCGTTCCAATTAAGAAGCTTGAATATATCTTCCATTGCAGAGGTGAACAGTTTCGGAGAAATAACGTCTCCCTATCTCACCACTTTTTGCAAGTCTTTTTGGAGACAGTCATGGTGGCCTTGCTGTTGAAACACTTCAACTCTTCTATATAACGGTAGTCAATCTGGCAACGCTGTAATGACTGTAGCACTGCCCAGGTCTCGAATGAATCAAAGGCTTTCTCGTAGTCCACAAACGCTAGACATAGTGGCCAATTATACTTTTCGGTCTTCTGTATAATCTGCCGGAGCGTATAGATGTGGTCTTTAGCACCCTAAAGCCTTTCCGGAATTCAGCTTGTTCATGAGGCTGAAAGTCGCCAAACGTAGGAGGGAAACGGTTTGTAACTACTCTCGAAAACAGCTTATAGACGTGACTCAGCAGCGAAATGGGCCTGTAATTCTTCAAGAGGGTGTTATCACTTTCTTTAAAGAACTACACCACTACGCTCCTGTGCCACGCTTCTGGCGTAGTACCCTCGAGGATGACGGAGTTAAACAGCCTCTGAAGGACTTTAAGTACCGGTGTTCCATCCACTTTCAGTAGCTCTGTCGTTATTCCGTCCTCTCCTGGTGCCTTGTTGCGCTTAAGCTGTTTAAGAGCCATTCTGATCTCGTATAGGCTAACGTCCGGGATATCTTCGGTATAATGTCGAGTCAAACGGGCTTTTGCATAGCTAGCCATGCTAAGAGGACTACGTGATGAAGTGTATAATTGCCCATAGAACTTCTAGAGCGTACTCAAGATCTCTGACTTCGACGAGACGATGCTGCCACTGTCCGTCTTCAGCTTCGTCAACAGGCTTTGCTCAATAGACAGATCTCTTGCAAACACTTTGGAGCCCTTGTACCGCTCTATTGGGTTTTTAATACAATTAGTATTATAGGAAAGCAAATCATGTCGCACCGACATGGACATCTGTTTATTAAGCAAGCTGTAACTCGAAATATCCACTGAAGACTGCAGCCTCATCTTGCCACGTTCTACCATAAGTTTAAGTGTATGCTCAGGAAGTTTCTGTGTTCTATTTATGCGGTGGGTCTTAAAGAACTCCTACCCGACCGCGTGAACAATTTCCATCAACCCGTTGTTTAGTTCATCCACTGTATCGCATTCGGTAAGGATTTGGAAGCCATTTATGAGCTACAACTGAAAGCTCTCGGGGTTTTGGATTTTGGCAGGACTTGGGCGAAGAGTAGATCTCATCAAACGAGACCTTTCCAGCTTTACGTTGATATTCAATGAGCCTCTTACCATACGGTGATCACTGCCAGTCTTAACCCTGTTGATCACAGAGACATTATTGAATATATGCCTATTGGTCGTAAAAATGAAACCTAACTCGTGTTTATGGCCGCCGGGATGCAGCCACGTCCATTTCCTGGACGAGCGCTTCTTGATTCATCATAAAAAGTCCCTCCTTCTCCATGAAGTCGGCCAATAGCTGACCCCTTTGGTTCCGCTATCCAAATCCAAACTGCCCCACTCTCAGTTCATCGCCATTCCTCATGCCCAGTCGTGCGTTGAAGTCCCAATTGCCACTTTGAAGTGTGTTGTTTGGGCATGTATGGCATTGGAAATGTCGTCGTACATAGCCTCCACTTCATCGTTCGGATGTTTCGAGTTTGGGGCGTACACCTGTAAGACCTTCAATGAATACTGTTCCGTTATTCTGAGTATAAGGTATGCCACCCTGCTCGAAACCCTTTGGATCTTTACAATGTTAAGACCGCCCATTGTGACACTTTATTATTAACTTAGTTTCTTTAATTGTAAGATTTTTATTTGTATGTTTCAATAAATAGTTATCTATCTATCTACCTAATATTGTTGAAGAGGGACTTGTGGACGAGAAACCCTATGCCGTGTTGGGACTGCTGATCACCCTCCCGGTAATAGAGTAAGTTGCCGGAATTGAGGATTATCGTATCCTATCCCTCTCCTCGGACTTCTGATAACCCTATAATACCCCAACGCAACTCACTTACTACTGCTTCCAGCTCTATCAACTTCACATCGGACTCAAGGTGCGTGCGTTATAGGTTGCCCGGTCAAGAGATCGTGGGGGTTGGTAGCTGGGTCTCTGCCGGGGGTAATTAGCACCCTCTGTTCCGCCATTACCATGGCTGCTAAAAAGCTACCAAGCTTGGCAAGCAGATGGGTGACCGCAGTGTTACAAATATGTACTCGGAGGACGCTGCTGCCCATCTTCCGGTGTGTATTCCCTTAGTCGTCTCTTACGACATCCACGGGAGGATTGGGAGGGGTCCTAATTTAAGCCGAGACCGCCACGGCACATAAAACTTATTGAAAAATAATATAATATTGTAATATACTTCCGGCTCATATCATATTTTTATGTTCACTCGTACCATATTGTAAAAAAAAAACCTCCGAAATACTTAATAAATAGAAATAGTCAATCTTAAGTAAATATTTTGTTGTTTTTGAATATTGTATAGTTTATCTTATATAGTTTTAATCATATTCCATTTTAATATAAATTTATAAGGTACTGGCTTTACCCGCGGCTTCGCACTCGCGTTCTTTTTTTTTAGGTTCGAAGAACCATAATGTGCTATTCCAGGACCAATATACCAACATTTGAACAACATTCCTTCAGCCGTCAAAAATACTTTATCAATTGCTCGGCTTCTAACTCACCGGATTGAGATACCAATTACACCAGATTTAAATAAAACCCTCAGTTATCTAACAATGAAAACCGCATTGCAATCGGTCTAATAGTTTTTACGTGATGCGTGAACAAACAAACATACAGAAAAACAGAAAGAATGAAAAGATTAACAAAAAAAATATGTTCAATACCTATTTTAAGCACCCAAGACCATTTTTTTCATTTTAATTCATTTAGTAGTTTGGGTGCGATGCACGGTCAAGATACGGACAAACAGACATACAAAATTAAAAAGTAAAACAGTTTGGCTTCAGTATCGAATATAGAGAACCATCCAAAAAATATTTTTATTACTTAATTATTAACATAACTTTGAACCCATATCCCGCAGGAACCCTTTACTTTTTCGGGATAAAACGTGTCCTCAATTTTAACCCATCGTATAACTTAAGACAGTGCCAAGTTGCATCAAAACCCGTCCATAACTTTCAGTGTGGTACGTGTTCTTTTAGAAGAGTTTCAATCCCTAAATAATAACCCATATTTTTTTTGATATGTAAAGTATCCTATGTCCTACCTCGTAGTACGAACTCAAATCATACCAAGTTTCTTTTGAACTCATTCAATAGTTCCCGCGGCGTGATGCGCGGCTAAGATACAGACTGACAGACATACAGAAAAAAATGAAAAACGTACAGTTTATGCTTCATAATCGAATATAGAGTAATTTCCAAAAAAATAACACTATTTCTTTAATGTACAGAATATGGACTTATATCCCCCAGGAACCCTTAATTATTTCGGGACAAAATGTATCCATAATTTTCACCTATCCCTGTGCCAAGTTGCATCAACATCCGGCCAATAGTTTCAGTGTGCTAAATGTTCTTTTAAATAATTTTTCACCCCAATCTTGCAGGAACACTTAATTTTTTCGGGATAAAAAGAATCTAATGTCCTACCTCGAAGTGTGAACTCAAGTCACACCAAATTTCATTTGTATTCATTAAGTATTTTGCGCTGCCAAGGTACAGACAGACAGACGGACAAACAGACAGAAAGACCAAAATTAAAAAAATACAGTATTGGCTAGTATTGAATATAGAACGGCCTCCAAAAAGATTACATAATATCTTTAATTTACAGAATTTGGGACGTTATCCCGCAGGAACTTTTCGGGATAAAAAGTATTCTAAATTTTAACCTATCATATAAACTATGACTGTGCAAAGTTGCATCAAAATCCGTTTAGTAGTTTCAGAGTGGTAATAGTTTTTTGAAATAACTTTAAACCCCAATCCTGCGGGAACCCTTTCATTTTTCGAGATGAAAAGTAGCCTATGTCCTACCTCGTAGTATGAACTCAAATCATACCAAGTTTCATCTAAATTCATTCAGTAGTTTCAGCGTGATGCCTAGCATAGATACAGACAAACAGACAGACAGACAGACAGACAGACAGACAGACAGACAAAAATGAAGAAAAAAAACAGTTTTGAAAAAAATGGCGCCTTCGTCGTGAGACTAAGTTGCCGGTAGAATCATGGCACAGGAAAGGATTGCCAGGTGGCACCACATTCGTGTTACGTTCCGGTGCCATGCTTTTTAAATATTCCTGAAGTATTAGTCAAATTGTATTCTAAATCTACTGCAAAAAGCCTTCTATTTTATCACAAAATTTGGAAATCATGAAATTCGGCCATCCGGAAACGTGTTGCCTCCCGGCAATACATCACATCACATCACAATAAATAAAAACATGTAATGTGAGTGCTTAATCTAAATCATGACATTATACAAAAATAATGCTCAATAGGTTAAATATTACTCCCGAAAAATACATAGGTAACTTTCTTACATGAATATTTTACACAAATTTTAGAAAACTAAGTATTTTATATAAAATCTTTACCAGAATGTTCTGAACTCAAATGTCATTCATAATCATTTATCGTAAATATTATTAAAATTAATAGTACTATATATTATTTTCTAATGCCTTAGACAACATATCTATTTTACAATCATGATATTTGCATTAATGAACTTTTGTTTTATATCAATTGTATAGATTACTTAATATTAAAATATTTCTTTGTAATATTGCATATACATTAATTTATTTCATCAACTCCTACAATTAGATCATTAATAACTAGTAAATAGTATATAACTTTATGTAGTGCATGCTTATCTCGCAATTTTTAACTAATTATAATTTCATATTGATTTATAATTACTGTCAACATAAATGAATGCCTGAAGCTACATACCATCACTACGCAGTACGCAAGAACGAAAAACATAAAGTAACTTAGAGAGATGTCCTGAATAAACCATTGCTATCATCTTGAATCCAGTAAGAATCCTGCTGACTTGGTTACAAGAGAAATGCTTCAGCCCGAACTGAAGAAAAGCAACTTGTAGTGGAAAAGCTTGAGCTGGCTATCATCTTACGGGTCTTCTGAAGTGCAGCTACATCATTGCACCTGGACAAACACCGAACCTTTCCTCTTCTCTTTAGATTTCTTGTTCTGACATCGCCTTAAATTCATATTGGGCAGTGTACCAGCTTTGTCATCTAACGGCCTTGCTCCACCTCACTGAAACATACATTGTCTGCGCCATAATCCATTCATAACAAATTAAAAGGTTTTATCTTAACTTGTCGTTTCAATGTTACCCTTCATAATGTTATTCATTTTATAATATTTTTATTTTGGTAAATAAACAAATGCTAAATAGTAGAGTTGAGAAATTATTATTCGTTTAATTGTATAATTAATATAAAATAACTAATTCCAATATCTATCAAGTCGGCTCAATGCGTTTAGAAAAATTGTTTACTCAACAAACCGAATACTAGGGGCACATTCATCATTATATCAATAATAATTTAGCAGATTGAGAGTAATATATATCACATATTTTTTAATGTAGTTATGACAATTTAAAGAGTAAAGCTCACTTAATCTTGTAAGCAAACACAGTTTACTCAACATAAGAACAATAATTTAACAAATTTTATTTTAACTAGGATGTTAATTTATCCTCATTACTCAATATTTTAAGAATAATAATAATCATTGATCTGATTTATTTTTAGTAACATTGTAATTTATCTTCTTTAAATAATGTCTAACAGAATATGTCTTAACTTTAATATCATGAAGATTAACATGGAAATCTAGTAAGCATACATAGCTTGCTCAGTAATTCATGGGGTTCACGCAACTACCTGGGGAAAGCATATCCGTGCAATAATCCTGTGAACTTAACACCTAACAACTCATGCAACACCTTGCGGATGACAATCCCGCTCAATAATCCTATGAGCTTAACTCCTAGTAGCTTGCGCAACATCATTTATATAATCCTGCGAGCCACGAACTCACGCAATTTCCTATGGAAAACATATCCATATAACAATCCTGTGAGCTTAACACGTACTAACTCACGAAACAACCTGTGAAAACCATATCCACGCAAAAATCCTGTGAGCTTAACACCTACGAGCTCACGCAACAACCTCGGATATCATATTCATGCAATAGTCCTGTGAGCACCTATGAACAAACATAGTTCACTAATCCAGAAGGTAACATGGAAACATTACATCCATCACAAAAATAATTCTCAAAATAATTATCTAGGGCTACGAAAACATTCCTTATCATTATAGTGTATCATTTAAAGTTTATCAATTAACATTTAGTGTATCATTACAAGTCATTCAAAGTTAATCATTCGAGGTTTATCTCTGGAAGTTTATTTAAATTTAATCCTTTAACATTTCTCCTTTAAAGTTTATCCTTCAAAGTTTATCCGTCAAAGTTTATCCTTTAAATTTTATCATATTTGATATTTATCATTTGAAATTTATGACTTAATGTTTATCATTTAAAGTTTTAAAGTTTACCCTCTAAAGTTAATCATTTAGAGTTTATCTTATTTCATATGTTACCATTTGAAATTTAATATTTGAATTTTATCATTTAAATTTACCGTTCAAATGTACCCTTTAATATTTACCATTGAATATTAACCATATTTACCATTAATACATTTATCATTTAAATATTAACATTAAAATAATACCACATTTAAATTTACCATTTCAAATGTTTAGAATTTAAAATAAACAAACTCGAACACCTTAACTCTCATCATTTAAACTATGATTTAAACTGTCACTTAAACTTTGATTTAAACTGCGAGTTAAACACTGTCATTTAAACAATTACTTAAACTATTATTTAACTTTCAGTTCATGTATCTGTATCATTTTTCAACTGTACCATTATTTAAAAGCTCATTTAAAATATAATTTAATCTCTATCTTATTGTTTATTTAAATACCTTTAAACCATTTTGACCTATTTATAAAAGAAAATACCGAAAAGTGGCGGCCATCAAAACCATAATATACCGAGAGAGTTACTTTAATGCTATCAAAAACTAAACTTTATCATTTAGCAGACGTGTCATTTTTGTGTTTATTTTTTATCATTTAAGCTATCTATATCGATAAAATTTTATTATGTAAAAATTATTTTACAACCTATTTTTTTTTATTAATAATGTTAGTCATTTCATCATTTAAACTTTATCAATGAAACGTTATCATTTAAACTTTAACATTTTAACTTTATTATTTAAACTTGATCATTTAAGATTTATCGTTTAAACTTAAATCATTTTAACATTATCATAACTTTATATATTTAAGTTTATCATATTAACATTATCATTTTAACTTTATTAACATATAAACTATATTATTTCATTATTAAAACTTTATCATATTATTATTTAAACTGAAAGGCAATCATTTAAACTTTATTATTTTAACATGATCATTTCAAATTTATCATATAAGCATTAATCATTTTAACATTATCATAACTGTATGTATTTAACTTTATAATTTTAACTTTATCACTTAAGATAATATAACTTTTATCATTTAAGATTTATTATTTAATCTTTATTATTTAGTATGTTTGGTCACGAGGCGGTCCCAGGGTTTGGACTTTCTCCACCAGCCCAGGGACCAAGCCTCAGTGGACAAACATACTAAAAAGTAAAATAATAAAATTTAGAATAAAGTACGTATTAATGAAAATGTCTTACTTACATGAATGACTGGAATGCAAATATAAAATACACTTGAGTATAAAAAACTGTTCTGAGTTTGCCAAATATTTCCAATCCAAATTTAAATCAAGATGGCCTAGTGCCTTTTAGAATTTTGTGGGGCGACTTAAAATTTTAACACTGATTAAAAAAACACGGAGAAATCAGGAACTTGTAGGCAGGTAGAGCAGGCTGGGTACGGACACGTTGAGGGCGCCAGTGTCACGAGGCGGTCCCAGGGTTTGGACTTGCTCCACCAGCCCAGGGACCAAGCCTCAGTGGACAACAGAATTACAGGAACAACAGGTGCATAGACTTTTTCGTGGTGCTACAATATGGATGAAAACGACCACTTACGAAGGTATTATTTTATGTATTTTAAAAGAGTCCAGTTGTAATAATCTTATTATTGGTATTTTATAACAATTTCGGGTTTGCTAAAAATCCATATATTGGAAATGACAGGTTATTTGTATTTTGAATGAATAATGAACTATAAAAATGAAAAGAAATGGATTATGAAAGAATTAAGATATCAAAAGAGTATTATATGAAAGAGGTTTGGACCTCGTCACAATTTCTATCATTATAATTTTCATTGTCAATTTAATTTATCTATATTATTTAACATATTATTTATCTTTATCATCTTTCATGATCATTTTTACCATATCTATAATTTATCATTAACAATTATTATTAGATTATTCATTACAGAGGGGTAACATTCTAGGTTATCAAAAAGATACTAGATAACAATTAACCAGAGTAGCTTTGAAAGTTTATATACGTTGAACGTAATAGTTGGATAATAATAATACCCGGGTAACTTTAAAACAATATCAGATATCAAAGTAATTGTTAACTAACGATTTAGAGCTAATATTTAAACATTAACAGGTACCAAATAAAATTTTCAACTAAAATGACAAAATAAGGCACGTTTGAAATCCTTTGCGGAACTTAACCTTACAGCCTAATCTAAAACTGGTTCTTTATGCACACAATAATGTAAAATTTACTAGGACTGATGTGAACGGTCATAAGTGACGTCGTAATAAACATCAATAAATATTCAAATAATAATTATAACCATCACAGAGTGCTCGTGTTCTCCTTCAAAGATAAATTTCACAAAAATCAATATTTAAACCAAACTAAAACCCGACTTATTCAATTTTCTTTCGTTAACTGAAATGGCCAACTAGATCTAGCTTAACAAGCCGACTAGCATCTATTTTATGTTCCCTTTGGGTAACCTAAAATATTTTTGTGAGATTAATAATTGTGTACTACTTTGATCTCTCTAGTGAAACCTTTACCTTAATACTGAATTCAAACATCTAATCTGAATCTCTTACTCTATTTATGTATGAAAGCATAAAAGCATCTAAATTCAATCAGTTATTTTTAATTCGTTTAGTTCTTTCAGTCAAATATTGACAACAAAAAACGGGTAATATCTCCAATGTTTCCTGCATGGGAATCAATTTTGAGCCTGCTCAGTTATAAAATACATTGAGTAATTAAGTGCACAAAAGAAACTGGCCTAAACTTTTAACCAACAAAGTTTTATGATGAATTTTTATTAAGTAAAGGAAATAAAATATTTACAATTTAAAATTATTTCTGTAATAGTACCAAAATTATAATACCGATGTAATTTCAACAATCCCTATAATTCTGATCATTTTAGTGGTAAAGATAATATTGCTCTAATATATTCCTATTTTATTCCTATAATTATTATTATGGTATATAAAAACTATTACATAAGAAAACCACAAAACTTCATTAAATAACAAGATAAATCATATTAATTCAGCACAACCAACATTATGGTTGAAGTAGGAACATTAACTATTACCAGGAAAAGATTTATTGGACAAGACCATCATAGTAACATTTTCATTGAACACATTATCACTGAACATTGTACAGAAAAAAAGCATTATTATCATATTCATTATTCATACTTCTTGTTGTTTTGTTCTTTAAATTTCATTGGGTAGCTTCAAACTATATATTCTTAAAATCCCTTTTATACATTTATTATGAATGAGAACCTGAAATTTACATTTGTGACAGGTTCCTTTAACAGTGCTCTGCTACACCATTATTGTACATAAATCAACAAAAACATGCGCATACAAACAAAATACGCAGATATCTAATTATTGTTTTGTTCTCTAAATGTGTTTTGTGCCAATAAACATTTTTCTCTTTTCTCGCTACAAATAGGCACAACCCAGGTGTAAGGAATGCGCGTAATAGTACGCACTGTTCCATAAACACAAATTCTTTATGCATAAACCTATCAGGTTGCCCCTACTTAACTTTTTACGAAAATTTATCACGGTAATGAGAAACTATTTGAAAAGGAGTTATGAATATCCTAATCATCAATAATAAGCACAAGCGAAGACATTTGATCGTCAGCACCCATACTCTCAACTAAAGTGCATAAAAATAGGTGTTATACTACCATGACAAAGACTCAGCTAAGTATCCACCCATTACCTTATAATACTGCGCAACATGCAATAATTATGCTCTTAAATATATACTAGGTAGACAAATTGGACGGAGCCGAGATTTTAATAAAATAAACAACAAATTAAATTTGAAGTTAATTTTATTGGTCTTACTTTTGACCGTACAATTCAAGCGAAGATAAAATAATGACAATTTGTACTTAGTAACTTCCTTATATAACTTTTATAAATGCGTAGGCGATTTCTAGTACATTCTTCATTTGCAATAACAACTAAGTAGTTACATTTCTCACACTTTAGCGAGAAAAACATCTAAGTACATAAATGCTTATTCAGCTATGCGCAATTAAATCAAATCAACATGTACAGTACCTCTACTGCGCATTATTCATAGAAAAACAACATAAGTACAAAAAGTGCTTAATTGGTACTTTCACAATCTAAGTTAGTACCTACTTGTATGATTAAATATGTCGCAATTGGACTTCGGTAAACAACGATGGGTTTGTGGTACATATAACTTCTCCACCCTGAGATTGAAAATTATCTGAAAGTTCATTTTCTGAAGTCAGATTATTTTCAATTTTACATAATTTCAAAATCTTATTTTTATATTTTATAATAAAGTATACAATAGTAAAAATCATTATAATATAAAGTATTAATGTCCATAAACTAACACTTTTTATTTGCACTTTATTGACCATTTCACTCATTTCACTATATTCACTGTTTTCACTTTTCTTCAAAATATAATTCAGCATTTGTAGATTTTCCATGTTTACTCCATCTAAATTAACAGGTTTTCTTTTGAAATTATTTGTAACTGGAACACTTGGTAAATTTATCAATGGTAGTTTAGGAATATGTAAGTTCATTCCTCTGAACAATTTCTTCCGTAGAGTAATATCTTCAACTTGTATTTTACAATTATCGTCCAAGGTTAAAATATAAGTACCAAGGATTTTCTCTCGAGTAATCTCATTTTCACAGGTTTTTGTCAAGTACGTTTGGTAACTTGCAAAAATTATCCATATGTTCATTTCAATTTGTTGAATTTTTATCTCTGAAGTTTCGATTCAAATTGGAGAACACGACGTAATATTCAACGTAAATTTCATTAAATCAGTTATACATTTATCTTGTTCCAATACGACTGCACAACTTTCTTTACAAAGAAATAATTTCTCATCAATCTCGTCGCATGGCTTGGAGAGCAATGTAATAGAGTTCAAATCCTTCACGAGAATAAAAGGATATTTAGGAAGTATCAAGGATGTAATATTATTAGAAGTATCAAGGATAGGTAAGGGGAATAACTGGTAATATTTGTAAGTGTTTTTGCGTACAATTGGAATTGCCAGTACATATGTAATTTGCCTACCCTTAATATAAGGTTTTATCTCTATATTTTGCTCTATATTAACTAAATTTTCATAATTAACAGGGAAAATTAACTTATCTGTTCTCTCAATATTTTTAACAATTCAAATAATTCATTAGATTACGAGTTAACAAACTATAAACATGAGTAACTTTATTTTCAAAATCATTTATTTTATTTTTATTTATTGCTTTCTCAATATCAATTAAATTTATCTCAAATTTAATAAAGTTATAATTAGAAGTATTAGTGAAATAGCATCTTGCTTAGTTTTAATTGCAATAATTAATTCATCTTGATTGCATAAATAAAAAATTGCATTTCTTTGTTCTTGATGCATACGATTTAATCTCAGTTTCATTAGGTTTTACACATAATATTTGTCTAATTCACAGTCTGTTTCCATATTTTTTTTCAATTATATTATTCACTTTTTGTAATTTTTTTTTTAATTGTAGCCGTGTCTTTACATCGCTGCATTCATTTAGTAATGAGGCTGCTCTGCCTACAAATTTACTTAAAATTACACGAAATAAATTGAATTATTGTGCTGTTGTAACTTCTGATCCACTTAAGGGCACATATTCACATTTTGTAATAAATAAATTTACTAATTTTTCATTCCCATTAAATTTAGGAATCAATTTCACAATTTCATTCGTTATAATCCTCATAGGTTCCATTTTTAATTATTATTTAAAATCAATTCAAATTATTAAAATTGAGTATGCGTTTGTACAATATAACACGTATAACACACAAAAATTCAAAATATAATTAAAGAAAAGCACATAAAAGTTCAATAAAAACACAAAAATCAATAAAGACACATTAAAATCAATAAATTCACATAAAAATCAATAAATTCACATAAAAAAACAATTATGACGCATAAAAATCAATAAATTCACATAAAATTCAAATAAAAACGCATAAAATATCAAAACGTTCACATAATAATCAATAAAGACACATAAATTCACATAAAAATCAATAAAAACACATAAAACGTCAAAAATTCACATAAAAATCATAAATTCGCATACAATAAATCAAAGTGTATTGGCAATGTTTGTCCAAAAACACTAAGGGTCGAATAGCAGGGCAAAAATACGGAAAGTGAATGATTTTCGACTCACTTAAAACCGCTCGATCCCATGCCTCGGTGATAATTCCACTCGCTGAATTGTTTCTCAACTCCTTTTTCCAATACAGTCGTATTTGTTTGGTTCGAGTATTTTTTCCGTGGATTTGTCAGGAACACACTGAAGTTATTCAGGACAGCTGCACCAAATATTTAGGTTGCGCCAGACAAATTATATTTCACAATTGTTGAAGTAAGCGCCGGACAAATTAAATTTCCACGATTTAAAAAAAAATACAACCGGCTGCGCCAGACAAATTGGACGGAGCCGAGATTTTAATAAAATAAACAACAAATTAAATTTGAAGTTAATTTTATTGGTCTTACTTTTGACCGTACAATTCAAGCGAAGATAAAATAATGACAATTTGTACTTAGTAACTTCCTTATATAACTTTTATAAATGCGTAGGCGATTTCTAGTACATTCTTCATTTGCAATAACAACTAAGTAGTTACATTTCTCACACTTTAGCGAGAAAAACATCTAGGTACATAAATGCTTATTCAGCTATGCGCAATTAAATCAAATCAACATGTAGAGTACCTCTACTGCGCATTATTCATAGAAAAACAACATAAGTACAAAAAGTGCTTAATTGGTACTTTCACAATCTAAGTTAGTACCTACTTGTATGATTAAATATGTCGCAATTGGACTTCGGTAAACAACGGTGGGTTTGTGGTACATATAACTAGGTAGGTACTCAATGAAAACAAAATAAAAATAAAAACTCCGATTACAAAGTCACTCCAAGTAAACTTACGTGACGCTTGATAATTTTATCATTAGTGGGCGTATAACCGAGTAAAATAAAAAATTAAACGTTAACAAGTACAACAAACCTTTTGGGTGTATCGCCTCTTCTGAGATGTGAAAAAAAAAACCTCCTTCAGGTATAAAATACTTGTAGTATCCACTGGTCACTTATATTCTACTTTACATTTGTAGTAAAGAACTTCTTCAAACATAAATATACTACTATACAGTCGACTCCTCCGTTCCAATGCTCAACAAGAATTGAATAATCTACCTCCTCACAATCTTTTCCCTCCAAGAAAAAAATGGTGCCTTCGTCGTGAGACTAAGTTGCCGGTAGAATCATGGCAGAGGAAAGGATTGCCAGGTGGCATCACCTTCGTGTGACGTTTCGTTGCCATGCTTTTTAAATATTCCTGAAGTATTAGTCAAATTGTATTCTAAATCTACTGCAAAAACCCTTTTATTTTATCATAAAATTTGGAAATTATGACAGGTAAGTTCATTTAATCAGCAATTATATCTACCAGCTCATATAGCAAAGTATTTTTGATAGTGTACCAAAAATTATCAAGGAATGATGATTCAACTCACACCAGTAAGCGTAATTCAACCTCTTCGGATTCAACTCTCCTGACAATTTTAACAACAAGTTTAATTCAGAAATCAAAGACAAGTTAAATTATTAAAAACATACAAATAACCAAAAAGCTGACTGCGAATAAAATTATTGAATACGAGCTGATCATCCGCAATAATAATCACAATAATACGAGGGTGGATTGAAAAGTAGTCGGCCTACCAAAAAAATAAACACATACAATATCAGTTATACTATTATTTTTCTACATAATCACCATCAAGTACAATACACTTTTGCCACCTCCCCTTCCAAGCATTTTAGACCGTCTAAAAAAGGATTCTTCCTTAGAGTCAATATAAATAAGCGTCTACTGCTACTTTGACCTCGTCGTTTGTTGAAAATCTTTGACCTCCCAAGTGCTTTTTTAGGTAAGAGAACAGAAAGAAATCTGATGGTGCCAGATCAGGTGAATAAGGCGGATGCGGAAACAGTTCAAAGCCACAGTTGTGGATTTCAGCCATTGACTGCACAGACGTGTGAACACGGTTGTTATCTTGATGAAACAGGACTTTTCTTCTGAGCATTCCTCGACGTTTTTCTTTTATTTCCTCTCGTAAACGACGTAAGATGCAGTAGTAATCAGAGTTTAAAGTCTGACCCCTTTCAAGATAATCACTCATAATCACACCTTTCGAGTCTCAGAATACTGAAGCCATCACCTTATTTGCCGAATAAAACAACTAAGCCTTTTTAAGGGGTGGTGAACCAGGTCTTCTTCACTGTTTTGATTGTTATTTTGTTTCCGGTGTACAGTAATGAACCCATGTTACGTTCATTGTAACAAAACGATTAAAAAAATCATCTGCATCGGCTTCAAATAATTCCAAACAGTCGCGTGAAATAGTCAATGGCGTCCTTTTTTGTTCAATTGAAAGCAGTTGCGGAAACCACCTCGCAGACACCTTATGGAAACCCAAATCGTTGAATATGTTGTTTTGAGTTCATTCATAAGAGATGCCTATAATCTCGGCTGTCTCTCTAATTTTTAATCTGCGGTCTCCCATTATTTAAATCAAGCACTTTTTTAATATTTTCGTCAGTAGTGGTTGAAGGCCTTTCAGAGCGGGATTCATCTTTCACACTCTCTCTACAACGCTTAAGTTTGGTGCGGGGGTAGCTTATAATCAGGATTAACACATAGGATACTTTTTATCCCGGAAAAATGTATGGTTCCTGAGGGATGCGAGTGAAACAGCAGGGCGCAGCTAGTATTGATATAAATTTAATGTTTCTTTTTACATAAATATTTAACTTTACTTCAATACTCGTAGTTGCAATTGCAACATTAGACTGTAGTATCTTCATTTTTGAATAATCTAAAATAGAAAATGTTGTAAGAAGCTTAAAAGAAAATATTTTATACCTCACTTTGATATCTAACTTTGAACCAGGGATGTTAGGGAGCTTCGTAACCGTAAACGAAACTATCAGATATCTGAAATAAAAATCTATCCGTAACCGCATCCGATATAAAAGTTCTGGATAATTTCGGATAGGGTTTAACCGAACCTCTTCTAATGGGCTTTCTTCATGATCGGCGATTATAGACGTTTTGTTTGTTTGTCGTATGAGGTAGTGCTGGCCTCTGATGTCAGAGTTTGTCAAGCCGCCCGAGAGCCTCTAAAATGGCTTAACGACTGCTAAAAATCAATAACAGCTTGGACCGAAAGCTTAACGTGCCCTCCGAAGCACGGAGCGATGAAAATCCACACATAACTTAAAATACTAAAACGCACATGACTAAAAGTCATTGGTGGGGAGCCTAGATTTTGAATCCGGTATCGTTGGATTCTAAATTGCACTATAGAACCGTTCGGCCACCATCGCTCTATTAGGCCGTTTATAGATATTATAGATGTTTACCCGCAAGCACGATCGTGTGGAGGGTTTACTCGCTTGTAGTCGCAGATGAGCGTCTATAATTGCCATAGTGATCGCGGCGATCGGTGACTTGTCGGTTTTTCTGGCACGCATCAAAGGGAATAATATATATTTATATATATAATAATATATTCGGCCAATTCCACACCAATTACTTAGCCCCAAACTAGGATAGCCTGTACTATGGGTGTACTAGATAACGGATAAACATACATAGATACAAATATTACATCCATGACTCGGAAACAGACATTTCTGCTCATCACACAAAATGATTGCCACCTTGCAGGATTCGAACCCGCGACCGTTTTATTACGTACCTAGACCACAAGACCAACTCTGAATTCACGTCTAGTTGCGTGTGCGTGCCCACACGATCGCCGATCATTCATTCACCTGAGGACAGCGAAGCAATAAAAAAAAATAGAATTAGAAAAAGAAAAACTTGTTAAAAATATAGACTTGTTATTATTTCGTTTCCATGGCAGCCGTACAAGAAAAAAACAAGAAAAATATCAGGAAAAATACTAGCGAAATATTAGTAAAATATCATTAAAATATTAAAAAATATCAGTAAATTACGAGAAAATACGAATGATATATCAGAAAAAAAAAACAAGAAAAAAACCCATAAAAAACGATAAAAGTATATACGAGTATAATACGAGTAAAATATCAAAAACATATCAGGAAAATACAAGAAAAATATTAGTTAAATATCAGTAAAAACGATTAGTATATCGAGACAAATATGTGAAATACACAAGTAATTACAAGTGCGAATAAATATACCAGTAAAGTACAAGTAACAAATCAGTAAAATATCAAAATTATTTGAGAAAAATACTAGTTATGTAAAGTGAAGTAATATTTATTGCTCAGCTGCCAGTAATAACTATAGAAAGTAAAAAACTAGTAACATAAGTGTTTTTTTTTTACAGAAATTGAAATATACGAATAAATTATTAGGAAAACAAAAGTCAAATATCAAAAAATAAACAGGAAAATACGAGAAATATATGATAAAATTTCATGAAAAGTACGAGAAACACAAAAATATCCAAACAATATCAGGAAAATACGATATATATATATATATAAAACTAGTTTTCCTGCCCTCAACTTCGTACGCGCAGACTACTGTTTATCGCGAAAAAAAACATCCTATTTTCTTTTAAGACATTAAAAATCGATGCAAAAGTAGGTATAGAACCCACTGCTCTTGATGTTTTTTGACAGACTTGTTATTTCGTTTCTACGGCATTCACAGATCATTATGTGATGGTAACCGTTCCTTACAGTGAGTAATCAACATTTTCTAGTTTTCCTGCGGAAAATTTCAATTTCCCGAGATAAAAAGTAACCTATGTTTTATTCTAGGGTATAAGCTGTCTCCATTCTAAATTTCATTAACATCCGTCAAGCCGTTATCGCGTGAAAGCTCCCCAAACAAACAAACAAACTAACAGACAACGTTTCACTTTTATATATTGGTATGGATATATCAGAAAATATCAAAGTCAAAGTCAATCCATTTATTGCATTATTACAGGTAATATATATGGTGTTATAATAAAGATGAGCGCTGTAACATACCTTACAAATAAGGTGTGCAAAGTAAAAATAATATTAAAGTACGAGTATTTGTATGCATAACTCACAATAAGAATATCATGAACAAATATAATATTATTATTTATACAAATTAATGAAAAACATAAAAAAGTAAACCAAAAATAATAATAAATGTCAAAAATAAAATTAAAATGTACCATAAGTTTTACGAAATGTCAAAAATTATTCATAATTCACCTTCTCTCTCAAGTAGTCGTCAACAGTATAATAACATTAATTAATAAGAATTGTCTCTAACTTAATTTTAAATAAGGGTAATTTTACTTCCTTGAGTTCTTCAGGTAAATTATTCTATACTCTTGTTGCCATCACATAAATGCTATTATTAAAAAATGCCATTTTAGATGGCTGATGAGGTTTCACCTGAACCTTGTTGCGAGTTTTCCTTGGTCGCTTATTTTGTATTAGATTATATTGATTTAAGTTATCTTTGACGAATATACATGCTTCATAAATAATAATGATGGTAAAGTTAACAAATTCATTTTTTTTAAAAGGAGTCTGCAGCTATCTCTTTGAGAGACGCCAAACATTGCCCTGGCACATATTTTTTTGAGCTCTGAAAGCCGCCCAGCTGTTCACCGAGTTACCCCATTACAAAATGCCATAGCGCAGGTTCGATGAGACATACCCATGATAAGCTGTAAGTGCAGTTGTCCGTGAAGATACCTGTGTTAGTTTTTTTAGGGCATATACAAAACGACTAATTTTTTCACAGACATAAGCTATGTGAGCTTTCCAATTTGCGTGACAATCCAATTGGATACCCAAAAATCTTATTTCATCGACGAATTCTATTTTTGTGTCATTAAATGTAACGTCGATTGAGAGCTGGCGTTGTTGTGGTAAATAGAACTGCATGCATTTTGTTTTGTCAAGATTAATCATTAAATTGTTATTTTTCATCCAATTTATAGCATTAAAAAGAGCACAATTTATTTCACTTTCAAAACTTAATGGATTTGTACATTTTATTAGAATGGTTGAATCATGTGCAAACAAAGTCATTTTATGATCAGAACAGGAAGGCATGTCGTTTATGTATAAAATGAATAGAAGTGGTCCCAATATACTACCTTGTACCCCATATTCGACCGTTTTTGTAGCAGATCTTGCCTTACTCTGGTTTCGATTAGTATCTACATATGTGATCTCCGTATATTGTTGTCGGTTGCATAAATAACTTTTAATTAAATCATGAGCAGGCCCCCTGACACCATACGAAAACAATTTTCCGAGGATAGTTTTATGGCATACCAAGGCAAACGCCTTTGTCATATCCATAAAAATGGAAGCTATTGGTGTACTATTATTTAAGCACTCTGAAACTGTTTTCATAAGATCGTACATAGATTTATTTCTTCTAAAACTATGTTGCTCAATACGAAGTATGTTATTTTTTTCTAGAAAGATATACAATTTGTCATAAATTACTCTTTCGAAGATATTTGAAATGACTGGAATTAACGCTATTGGACGATAATTTTCACAGAGATCTTTATCTCCTTTTTTAAATAGCGGCTTAACAATTGTTAATTTAAGTCTCTCAGGATAAATACCTTTAAGTAGGGCTAAGTTTATTACGTAACATAGCGGATTTGACAGTTGCTTAGAACATTTTTAAGTATTGCGGTCGATATTTCATCATAACCGACACTAGACGTGTTTTTTAGATTGTTAATTGTTTAACATACCTTATCAACTGAAATCGGAGATATGAATATTGAATTAAGTATTAAATTATGCAATGAATTATTTATATTAACTGGATTATTAGTTTTTTTTTTGATTTAAAAATATCTTTGCAATGTCAGTTGGATCTTTTACAACTTTATCATAATGTCTTATTTGCTTAATAGTATTTATACATGAATTATTTTTCCCTTCGTTAATTATGCGCCAAGTGGCTTTTGTTTTATTAGTGGCATTATTTATTCTTTTAGTGTTATCTAATCTTTGTGAAAGTTTAATCACTTTTTTTAAAGTATTAGCGTAAGTTTTATATTTAAAAACGTTGTTATCATTTTATTTTGTAGCTTTCTACGATAGAGGTGTCTCTTAGAAATACTAGTTTTTTTTATACCTTTCGTCAGCCACGATGGTCGACGTTTTATGTTAATTTTAATTCTTCTTATAGGAAAACAGAGGTCATAATATACCATTATTGTATTAATGAATTTATCATAGGCCACATTTACATCAGACTCTGTGTATATTTCAGCAAAGCTTATTCTTTCCAAACAATTCACAAACGTTTTTACGTTCCCGTCGCAATAGTCACGTTTCTCTATAAACCATGAATTTAGTGAATATATCTGCTTTATGGGATACTGCAACAGTTGAGCTGAGTGATCAGAAAGACTTAAATGTAATACTTTACTGCGACATCCCCTTCCACTATGGGCAATATTATCAAGACCGGTACCACTCTCTAATCTAGTAACTTCATTAAATTCTAATTTCATATTATGACCCATCAACAAGTTAATGAAATCATTGCAAATTTTACTTTCCTTAAGAATATCTATGTTGTAGTCTCCGCATATTAATACCTTTTTATTCTTTAAATAACATAACTTATCTAGCATTTATTCCAATTGTGTCATAAACATTTATATATTATTTAGGCTAGGCGTTCTATATATTCAAACAAAAATAATTTTATGAGATACAATATCAATCGCACAACACTCAAAACTTTTAACACTGAAAGTTTTTTTATATTCAAAAGTTCTATATACTCTATTCCTCTGCGAAAAAGAATGCATGAACCTCCTCTCTTTTTTTCTTTCCGCGAGTATATTGCTGCCATTTTATAGTTTGTCAATTGAAAGTTGAGTTCGTGACCTTTTTGTATAAAGTGTTCAGTCAGGCAAACTACATCTACTTCTTCTTTTTTTCCGATAGTTGTTCCAGAATAAATTCAAGTTCATCACCTTTTTTCTCAAGACTGGCAATGTTCTGGTGAAAGATGTTAAGATATTTTACCTCTTTAACTTGGAAAAAAATATTTCGATGTTGGATTTCTCCTTGTGTTTAATGTAGATGTTAATTCGAGGGTTGAAATCCTAGTGTGAGCTTTGTCTATTGAAGGAAAGTAGTATGGGATCGTTCCTTTTAGTATTTTGTTCTGGTAGTTTTTAAGAGATGTTGAATAAGTAATGCGCAATATTTCTCTTAAAAGCCATCGTCCTATATTTTGAGCATTTTTTTTTCCCAGGTATGCAATATCTGTATTCCATATCGACAAACGTCGCATGTTTATGCGCTTCATATATGCATCTCACCTCATTGTTCAGTTTAGTTTCTTTTAGGTTTTTATTAAACGGAATTTCACAAATTAGCATATTAGTATTTGGATGACTCCGTATCCAATGTTGTAAGCTAGACGTTAACTCATTAGGGTAACTATCATTAAAACCACCCAACAAGATGATGTAGTCATTTGAAGTCAGCCCATTTAATTCTTCTTTCATTGTGCTACTCATGTTATGTACCGTTGCTCCTGGTTTTATCCAACAAAAGACTTCATATTTATCTCCAATTAGCTCCTGGAGGACTTGCTGTACGCCGTGTCCTTGCTGGTCTGCAAATATTATTATCTTGTGCTTGTTTTGTATTTTTGCTGGTTTTGCTGGTTTCCGACTCTCGCTGTCCTCTAAAGGCAATGTTTTCGACTTAATACTAGCTTGTTCTTTATTTTCGTCTATTAAAACTGGCGGTACTTTTATTTGATAAGTAGTTGGGTCTTCTAAAGTGTTCGTGATGTAATTTGTCTTTACGCTTAGTTGCTTTCTAGTTGTAACTTTCTTTGTGCTTGTTTTTATTTTTATGGGTGAGTTTTTAGGGGATGGTCCACCATAAAGTCATTTACTCAGGATACTGTTTTTTTTCTGAGCGTCTTGCAAATCTTTTTGAAGTGTAGTGTTGTGCATATTAAGCTTTTCAATCTCGCCATGAGCGCTCGAGAGTTCAGTTGTCAGGATTTCCACTTGTTGTTTAATTTCATAAGGCATGCGTCATATTGTCGAACACTGACAAAAATCCATCATAAAACTAACCGGGGCGCCGGCACCGGCGCCTGCTGTAGGTATCTTTCACATACTCATGCAGCAGCGCCAAGTAAGAAGTATGGCATGCCTATGTGTGCGTGAGAGGCGCGGTGCGAGAGCGTTAGTGGCGTTAGTTTCAGCTCAGAATTTGTTTAAAATTTTGCTGTGTTCCGTAATACCAAAAAATATGAATGTAAAGTTCATGTTTTTTGCATTTATTAGTGTGATTATATAAATTGACCATAAAAACCATCAATAACCACCAACCAACCACCATAAATTGACCATTGAATTTGTTTAAAATTTTGCTGTGTTCCGTAATACCAAACAATATGAATGGAAAGTTCATGTTTTTTGCATTTATTAGTGTGATTATTATTTAATTGATTGTGTGATTTAATTTATTAATTGATTGACTTGATTTGAATTTATTAAGGTAATCTATGTTTTCAAACAAAAATACTATATATCTTTGTTTTTAATATGAAACAAATAAGACGGAAACACTTCCTTCACGCAACCTTCACGACGTTAAAACATGCAAAATGCAATTCTCTTACAATTCGTTCTGGGTAAGTATTTTGAAAACAGATAATCACTATCCGATTCCGAATAAAAGCAAAATATGGTGAAAATATGTTTGAATTACAAATTATGTTGGTATTTCGTTTGTATGGATAATTCATCCTTCGCCGGGCCCTTAAAAAGATCGTGTAAGCCTTAACCTGTTTTCAAATGCTTTTATTTTCTTCACTTGCATTTATATAATATATAAATGCAAGTGAAGAAAATAAAAGCATTTGAAAACAGGAATACATATTATGTATTCCTGGAATTATACAATCAATATTTCACCCACTTCCACTGAAGCTATCGGGCTGAAATTTGTCACACATGTTAGGTTCTCGTGATAATGTACCCATTTTTAATCCGGCGGTTTAATGGTGATTTATTATTTTTATAGTAACTCCTATAATATGGGTATCAAATGAAAGGGCTGGATGAGCGAAACACAATAAATATACTCGTGACATTACATTATAGCGTAAAGTATTCTTCTTCTTTTTTTATTCAGGTCTCGCAGGAACCTACGGAATCTAGGAAAAGTGCTACATAGCATCTCATAATTTGATCTTTATTCTGGTATCCAACATAGAAATAAAAATAAATAAAAAATCTGTTTGCTTGGTCTTATTAGAAAATGAAGTCTCTAAACTACTGTACCCTGAATACGCGGGTCATTACTTGCACTTGGCCATTGTTTGCTGATAACGCTGATAAATCGTTATATAAATGCTGGAAGTAAGCTGGCTCCAATCATTAAACATTGTAACTTCTAGTGAGAACAACGAATTACTTTGTTTATTATAAACATTAAAAAGAATACAATGAGTTTTAAATATATTTTGTTTTTATGCGTTAGTTTCTTGGCTTTGTCATCGGTGATGGCAGCTCCTGCTCCTATTGTAGGCTATTATGGGGACCTGGTAAGTGAAATAAAAATATATTCTAACAGTTGATACTATATTTTGAAATGTAGCTAGTCGGTAGGAAGTTGATATATTGGCGTACAAATGGGGATTTAAATATGATGAGACAATAATCATGTCAAGTGGAGTGTTATATATACATATTTATTTTTCTTTTTGACGTTTGACATAGACTAACTAATCGAGTTAGTAACATAATAAAATAGGTTTAAGCATGAATTAATAACAGTACCTTATAAACTTTCGCGATTCGAACACATAGTTTAGTATTATAAAAGACCACGATCAATGCAATTTAATCGAAACATCAAGGTAAATAAAAATTAAGTTTTCAGCGCGATTAAGTCAGTAATAACAGTACTGCGGTATAAGTTCGGAGCGAACTATTAGTCAAACTTTATTTTTTGTTTATTATTTATTACCCGACTGCGCGGAGGGTATTGTGTTTATCAGCTTATGTTTATGTATGTATGTTTGTTTCTTTGTGGCGCTCTATAGACCAAACACGTGGGCCGTAGACGCAAGTATGTAATAGTAATCAATTTAATACAAGTGGAACTTTAGACAAAATTTGCACCTTGGACCACATTTCACTTTTTTGTTGACTACGAGTTCAAATGATTTGCCTTATAGACGGAATGATGCCCATGCAAGTTTTTCTCATCTCTATACCTATAAAATAGTACCGTGACATACTGACTGACGGATCTAGAGATTTGAAATTTGATGGAAATATTCCTTGAGTTCCCATGCAGGGATGCACTAAGGACCGCTGTTGTAAAAATCCATTCCTTAGGGTGTTAACGGGTTTAGCAAAGTTTGAACGCGTGCTGCGGGGCGTTACCTATTTAAGAGGAAAAAAAGTGAAAAAAAATATGTATCAATAGCAACAATAATTTTTTGTTTCAGATTTTGGCAAATGCACTAGGTGGTGGCAGTGGCTCATATCAAAGAGGAGGATCGACTAGCATTTTAAACCAGAACTGCATCAAAATTTACGATCATTCTACACACGAGACGCACGTTTATCAATTATTATACTAAAGAAGCTAGATTAAAATTAAAGAAAATCCAAGGACTTTTATATACAAACTAGCTTTCGCCCGCGACTTTGTCCGTGCGGACTACAGTTTATCACGAAAAAAGCATCATATATTCTTCTAGGATATTAAAAACCCATGCAAAAGTATAGCACCAACGCTCTTCATGTTTTTTGACATACTTGTTATTATTTCGTTTTCATTGCAAACGTTCTTTACAGCGAGTAATCAACATTTTCCAGTTTTCCCGAGGAAATGGCTAGCATTTCCGGGATAAAAAGTCCAGCCTAATGTATACCATCTCCATTCCAAATTTCATTAAAATCCTTACTTATGAGTACTTCACCAGATAACGAATTGATTGTCACCTTGCTTGTCAAAATCGAACCAATAAAGGCGACGCTTTGGTGGAACATCTACATACCCACATACATACATACATAAACTGTTAAGCTAGCTGTGCACCCTTCCCTTGCATTGCTGTGGTCGGGTAAAAAGGGTGCTACTGATTATCTCCGCCTTATTAGATCCGATTTCGATGGTTAATTGTTTATCTGAAAGATAGTAACTATAAACCATGTTTTTTTTTCCTATATACTTGGTGAATATCTTATTAAGATCTTCAGCATGATGAGCAGAATACGTCCTCAAAATTAAGTTAATTGCTCACTTAAAGGTTTTTAACACTGGAATCAGCCCTTTAACTATCTCTACGAAGGTAAAGGAAAGAAAGAGGATCCAAATTATTAGAGACTATCCCCCTTACTTATAAAAAGTTATGCAATGGTTATGCAATGATTAATAATTCCGTGCAGTACAATTTTGTACTGCGCGGAATTTCTGGGTATTGCTATAATTACAGCGGTAGCAATTTTTTTGAAATGGTCTTAGTACACGGATTTCAGAGTTTTTAGAAACAACGTATGCATTATCACCTTTACCTTGTTCTATCAAGGTAAAAAATAATATTTTTACTATAATAATTCATCATGGAAGCCTTTAGAAGTCCACAGCTGAACTTAGGCCTCCACCACATTATAATAATTAAGAAGACGTAATGTTTAGCCCTGAAAGTGGAGCATTGTTATACTGCATCACTCCTTCTCTAAAATCTGTTCTATCCTCAGTACATTTTCTAAATGTTTGCTTCGTAATATGAACAGCTTTTTCTGCCATACCATTGCTTTTTGGATAAAGCGGAGTGCTTGTGGTGAATTGTATTTCTTATTTTGACGTTCAGTTGATGCAAATGGAACATTATCTGCTATTAATTCTACTGGATAACCAAATCTAGTAAATACACAATGCATCACATTAATTACAGATTTTAAACTTATTTTCCAATGGTAGCACCTCAAGCCAATTTAAAAAGTAATCAACAAGATAGTATTTATCAAGAAAATCGAATATGTCACAAATGTGTTAAATATCTTTCTTTGAGAATTTTGTGTGGTAGCAAAGTTTTATTACAGTTTAGTGGACTATACTTTTAACAAATTCTATTTATTTTTAGAAAATTTGTTAAATTTGTTCGCATTCTAAGCCAGTGAAACATATTTGTAGGTCTATTTATACATTTAGCAATTCCATTATGACCTTGATGTACCATCTCCATAACATACGACTTTATTGGTACAAGTATTTTAATCTCAAAGTACAGTAACCCATCTTGTAAGTAAATATCGACATTTAGTTTATCAATAGGTTTTGGCCATCCGTGATAATAGTAGTAATGATAACCTTGCTTAGCACAGAATCATTATGTCGCTTGTAAGTATCTAGATATATATATCTTAGCTTAGCTTGTAAGTATCTAGATGTAGATGGTCCACTATAGTGGACCATCTACATCTAGATACTGTAACATTTCACTATCATGTTCAGTGAATTTAAGAATATTGCGCGATAACATATTCTAAGCAAAAAATACTAGTTGGTATGCCTGACACATAACATACATTGAGGTTATACATTAATAACTATAACCGCAACCGTCTCAACCTAGGAGATCCCACCTTACTGACATGTTCAGACATAATTGAAACAACAGGCTTGTGGTCAGTTTATAATGTAGTCGCAGCCAATCTATATTTTTGTGAAGTTAGGCTCTGTGAACGATTGCGCAGGTACTGCTGTGGGGATAGAACAGTATAAAGTAAGAGCAAGATAGAATATGCAAAAAACGTAAGCAAGTGACCAAGGCAATGCTGTTTTCACCTTCAACATTGAGATTGCGCCTGAAAAATAACAGTTTGTGCAGCGACTAGCAGACAACTTCCGAGACACATACTTCCACTGCGACTACTGTACATCTACTTCAATTCCATATACAAATTATGTCATTTTTGAACTCCAAAATAAATTGCTAACATTTTGTTCTCTATTTGTCCATAATTTAATTCTCTATGATTCAAAGTTTGAGATACACAAGCAATCAGTCTTTATATATTTTTATCATCACTCTGAAATATACAGCAACCCAACCATTTTAAGAAGCATCGCACTGATTTTCTCTTAGGATCAAATAGAGTGTGAGCTGGGATATTACAAGCTTTATTTTTTAACTTTTGAAATGCCTGCTCGTCTACTTGAAGCCATGTAAAATCACAATCTTTGCTCAATAATTTACATAACGGTACCATCAGTTCAGCCATGTCCGGCACATATCTTATTATGTAACTAAATAAGCCAATCATGATTTTTAAATATTATTGCACTATCTAGTGGGCGATTCTAATTTTAACGATTCTAGTCAAGACTTATCAATACTAATACCTTTCTCACAAAAACAAATGGCCTACATACTAGATTTTTTGAATTTAAAAGTTTATGCTTTACTTAAAACAATACCTAAACTTTTAGCTTTTTATTTTATTTTTAAATTTATCTTGTCGCTTCTTTAACTTTTTACCCATGAGACTTACAGAACAACTGTGAACGCAGATTGCAAATATAGTCTTCTTTATACTTTTCATAGACTCTTTTGCCATCAAGCTAACTGTTAAGGAACTATATCGAAAATAGCTAATTTTTCAATTTCAAGATGGTGGCTAACACTCTCACCCCTAAAGATCGTTTTTTTTTATTAAGTAAAGGTCTAATAACTAAGGAATAAAAACCAAAACATCTTCAACTCCACCATTTGTAGGGCAAAGCTTCATATTTTCCCCCAATGACTGGCTTAAAAGATAATAATATAAATAGATGTACCAGGACACATTCAGCCCGCGCCCTAAAATTGTGACGTTACTGTGATAATGATCTCGCAACGAAGCTGCTTACGATGAAGACGAATCGATAGATACCTCTCTTGTCAAACTCAGACCAAGTTTTTAGTTTGAACACATAACCTTTCCTTTGCTTCGTCGTAGTCGAGTAAAATAACAGGCTATGACACTCTAAATGAAGACAAATCGATTGAAACCTTGCTAGTCAAAATCAGACCAAGTTTTTACTTTGAACATATAACCCTACCTTTATTTCACCGTATTCGGTTAAAAAATAGCCTTTCTAATACTATAGTATACCAGAAGACAAATCGAGTGTGAAAATTGAAAGTGAAAATCGGACGACACTATGGTGGAACATCCACATACCCACATACATCTACGAGTATACATTATACCCTTCCCTTGCTTCGCCGTAGTCGGGTAAAGATAAATTCATCATAACGCAAAAAAAACGCTATTTTAATCTCGCTCAAACTTTTTACTATCACCTCGAAGAGATATTTAATAAATTTTCTGTGGTCTCCTGGGCAACATTGGGCAATTAAGTTTGTTACCATTTCTCAGTCACTAATCTCTGATTTGCCGTCAAAATTGTCCTGTTTGCCCTCACAGCTACTTAACTGTAACATATGCTCCAAGATCTGAGCACAGCAAGCCTTGAGATTGGACTAATAATGAACCATAGGCACAAAACGGTCATAGACACAAGTGATGCTAACAGAACCAAACGTAGGCTCGAAGTCGTCGGGCAAAAAATACACTATGTCGACGAATATCTGAGTTAGATAGTCTCCTTCAGCAAAAGGCAGGATAGTAAAATCGATGGCAAAATCGAGAACGCTTGGAGGAGCAATTGGTGCATGACCATATTGGACCTTATGAAGGGCAACTTTCCGCTATCACTAAAGTAGAAAGTCGACACAAGTATTTTACCAGTCCTAACTTATGGTGGTCCGACGTGGTTGCTGACCAAATCTCAAAAGTCCAAACTCAAGGTTTGCCAAAAAGCAATGGAGAGAAGCCTGTTAAGAGTTAAAAGGATCGACTGAGTTCCGAACTGCACAATTCGCTCAACAACAGGAATCGCTTGTGGAATATGACTGCTAGGCTAAAATGGGAGTGGGCGGGACATGTTAGCTGAATGCATCCGGATCGCTGGGCAAGAGTCGTCACACCATGGGTGCCTGATCTTGGGCGGCGTCACCTAGGCAGACCCAGGAAGCGGTGGCATTATGCTTTCCAGGAGACATGGTCGCAGATTACAGGGGACCGGGATGTCTGAAAGGAAATGCGGGAGATCTTTGCCTAGCAGTGGGGCAAATTATCCATACTAATATATAAACGTAAAACGATGTCTGTTTGTTTGTTTGTTTGGGGAGCTTTCACGCGGTAACGGCTGGACGGATTTAGATGAAATTTAATGTTAAGAAAAATAGGTGAAAATAAAATTTAAGTTTTTTTTTATCACAGAAATTGTAAGTTTTGCACGGTAAAACTGGAAAATGTTGATTATTAACTGCAAGGAATGGTTTCCATCACAGAATGGTATGTGGTTGCCATGGAAACGAAATAACAAATCTGTCAAAAAACATCAAGAGCATTGGTGCTATACCTACTTTTGCGTTGGTTTTTAATATCCTAGAAGAAAATAGGATGCTTTTTTTCGCGATAAACAGTAGTCCGCGCGTACGAAAACTAGTAGGTCATAAAACCAAAAAATAGTTACGCATTAAAAATAACCTTGTGACATCTGTCGTCAGTCTACCATGATCAAAAGTTGACGGGCACTGTGGTGTTCAAAGCTTCCAGGGCTTAAAATCTATACCTACTTATAATAAAGAAATAATGACTAAAAAGTCTGTACAAAGAAGATAATTGAAAAAAAAATGGTCTAACATAAGTACTTACAATAAGCTACTGAACAAGTTTTTTTAATTGTCTTTCTGTTTGTCTGTTTGTTTGTCTGTATTTTGTTTACGCATCACGTAAAAACTACTGAACCAATTACGACGCTGTTTTCACCTCTTGGTAACGTAATCCGATAATTAGATGCCGAGCAATCGATAAAAACTATTTGATGGTGGAAGAATTTTAATGAAATGTAGGTAGACTGGGTACGATTGTGCCAGGGTAAGTCGTGACAGTCGTCGCACTGGCGAAACTATAAGGAATACGGGGGCGGGTGCAAGGGCGGAGAGGAGCGGCGTGCCTGTCCGAACGTGTTTCACAGTATTGCGTCAGCCAGCGCGCGACGTAGCGGCTTGCAGAGTACCATATTACTGTTTTATGTATACAGATAGAGTGGTAAGTGTTATTTCTCGTAAAAACTTAAACATTAGTGGTTAAATAGCAGTGATTAATTTGAACGTAAGTTATCTGGTATAGTCATGGCAAATGTTTTTTTGCGAATGAATGCAATGGGTACGGTTGTGCCATATTTTCTGGGTACAGTTGGGACATAAGTAAACATATTTTTTTTTTGCTTTTAGATGCCCCGACAACGTGTAAGGAAGACAGAAAGAGGTCAGTGTCACCTGCAACAGTATCAAGATGCTTATCAAACAGTGAAACGCGGGACATCTATACGGTCAGCTGCGGAAATACACAAAGTTAATCGGATGTCTTTGTTTCGATACATTCATAAACGTGATGCAGCCGGCGACGGCGAAAGCCAAAATGAAGTCAACGTCAGAATGGGGTATGTCAGCCTTAATAGAGTATTTAACGAGGAGCAAGAACAGCAGTTATCCAAGTATATCCAACGTTGCGCGGAAATATATTTTGGTCTTTCTCCAAAAGAGATACGAAAGTTAGCTTTTGAGCTTACAACTAAATACGAACTAAAGCGACCTGCTACCTGGATTGAGAATGAGATGGCTGGCGAGGAGTGGTTTCGATCATTTTTTGAAAAGAAATTCCGCACTGTCTGTTCGTGTAGCTCAGGCTACTAGCCTTTCAAGACCAACAAGTTTTAATCACACAAACGTAGAAGCATTTTATAACAACTTGCAAAAAGTTATGGACAGACATGCCTATGAGCCACAACATGTGTATAATGTTGACGAAACAGGGGTGACTACAGTTCAAAAGCCCGATAAAGTCGTAGCAAGACGTGGCATACGGCAAGTGGGAGCTCTTACTTCTGCTGAACGTGGCACTCTAGTCACGGTCGCGTTTGCCGTTAATGCCCTGGGAAATTCCATTCCTCCCTTCTTTATATTTCCACGGGTTCGATATCGCGAGCATTTTGTGCGGGATGGGCCAGTCGGATCGGTAGGCACTGCAAATCCATCAGGTTGGATGCAAGATGCGTCATTTCTAATATTTCTCGAACATTTCAAGAAATTCTCTAACGCTTCTCCAACGCACAAAGTGTTGCTTGTTATGGATAACCAATCATCTCATATCCACATTAATGCATTGGGTTATTGTAAAGAAATGGAATCACTTTGCTGTCATACCCCCACACTGTTCCCACAAACTTCAGCCCTTGGATCGATCTGTCTTCGGACCCTTCAAAAAAGCTGTAAACACTGCTTGTGATGGATGGATGCGGAGTCACCCTGGAAAAACTATGTCGATCTACGATATACCAGGGATCATCAAAACTGCTGTGCCTTTGGCTTTCACACAATCGAACATTCTGGCTGGTTTTTGCAAAACAAGTGTTTATCCATTTAATCGTAATCTATTCCAAGAAATTGACTTTGCACCATCTTTTGTAACAGACAGACCAAACCTTGAAACTGAAGAAGAGAATCCAGCAACATCATCATTTGTAATGAATAGATCAAACCCTGACACTAGAGAGACTATTCCTGCAGAAAAATCTGAAATAAACTTTGACACTGGAATGACTTATCCAGCAGGACCATCTAACAGAACTTCCTTTGAAGTAACTAATCCTGCTAAAACATTGGGCAGAACTACCCTTGGAGTGACCAATCCTGCTGAAAAATTGGACAAAACTACCCTTGAAGTGAATAATCCTGGAGAATTATCTGTTCTTACGGACGGCCTAAACTTTGACACCGGAGAAAACAATCTTGGCCCTAATGATGAAACACCGCCCCTATCACCTTCCTTATTGGGCGAATCATCAATCACTATTTCAAGCAATTTTCAACTAACTGCGCCAACCTCAGCAATGCCATCTGTTTTTTCGCCAGAAATTGTTCGGCCTTTTCCAAAGGCTGGACAAAGAAAAAAAAGATGTTCGAGAACTAAAAAAGTCGGCCATTTATTTATACAGACACACCTGAAAAAGAGGCAATAAGGCAAGAATATGAAGAAAAAACAAAACGATTGAAGGCTAAGCAAGTAAAGAAAAATCTTACTGAAATGAAAAGAAAAAATAAAGGACTAAGCAAAGCAAAGGAAGACATCACCACCGACATCCGATGAAGAAGATTATTTTTGTCTGGTATGTGTAGGGGCTTATTCTAAAAGTACAGCTGGCGAAAAATGGATCAAATGCCAAGGAAAATGTAAGCTCTGGTCCCATTTTGAGTGCACAGATGGTAGTCGCCATTACATTTGTCATAACTGTGAAGAGTCTGACTAGATCTCAGTAGGTTACTTTTTTAGAAGTATGAACTTCCTTAGATTTTATTGTTTTTTTTTATTGTTGCATGTTTACTTACACAAATGTTTATTGAAGCTGTTATACAACTGATTAGAATTTTAGTTAACTATTGGCTAATTAATATGAAGACTGTTAATAATTAAAGATGCTATATAGCCTTATTACTTATAAGTGATACAAATGTTACTTTGTTTCCTGTATTTTACAACAAAATGATTGTATGACTTTTATTACGTGCCATAAAGGTGATATTAGACCAATTATGTGTGTTTTAATCTTAAGGTAAGTTAAGATCTTAAGATCATTAAGTATGGGCTGATTAATATGAAGACTGTTAATAATTAAAGATGCTACAAAGCCTTATTAGTTAAAAGTGATGCAAATGTTTCTTTGTTATCGTCGTTTCATCACAATATGATTGTATAACATTTATTACGTGCACTAAAGTTGATTAAATACCATTTATGTGTATTTTTGAACCTGTCACTTTCTACCCCAGGCACTGTCACAACTGTCCTTGGGGTGGGGACGATTGTGTAATTTTTTTCTTTTTTTTCACATGGCTCCTATAAGTTAACCTTTGCATTTATAGACAAAATTGTAGTACTTATACGTAGAAAAATGTCTATTTCACTATAAAACGCACCTTGCTTTAAGCTACCTGGAATACTTACGAAATTATGGGCGATCAAATGAAAATTGGCACAACCGTACCTAGTCTACCTACTTTTTGGTCCTTGAATAACACGTATGGGCTATTTTTTAATGAAATGACCACGCGACCAAAGCCGCGGGGCACAGCTAGTAAATAAATAAACGCGCTAAAAAGTTACAAAGCGTTTAATTTATAATACATTACTATTTAATATTATAATAGGTATAATTATATTACTTAACAAATGATTATCGTAGAAAGTCGTATAATAAAAAAAAAAAAATTGTAAATAAAGTTTCTTAATTGTGAGAGATTTAGGAAATATTAAAGCAGTAAAAGATCTGAATTAAAAGCTTAATTCCAAAGAAATAACCACCTTTTTGTAGTTCCTGCGATAAGGAAGGCTGGAAGAAAATGGATGAGAAGAGCTAAAGACCGAGCTCAGTGGCGTGCATTAGAAGAGGCTTACGTCCAGCAGTAGACAAGTATAGGCTGTTGATGAACAAAGATTATTATAATATTATTAGTAAAAAACTCATAAATGTACATTACAATATTATTAATGTACCTATACATTATAATTATACAAATGTAGCAGTTGTGATACAGTAGCTCAGATCTATCACTTGTGCTAGTTAGGCTATTTCTGTTAATAAACAATTCCACAAAACACGTAAAAAAAAAACAAATTACGGTAGAATGACGAGTTATCCTATCACAAATCAAAATTTTATAATTACTATACGTATTTTAATATAACAACTGATAAACGTGCGTCTCGTGCGTGGAATAGTCATATACTCTGATCTGGTTTTGGTTTAGAATACTAGTTCTTCCTCCGTATTGGTATCCGCCGCCGCCGCCCAATGCTTGATTTATAACCTAAAACAATAGAAAAAGATTATGTTAAGGTTACTTAAATAACAAAGAAAAACAAGTCATAGGTTCATAAACTTAAGACACTATACCTGAAAACGAATCGATTGATACCTCTCTTGTCAAAAACAGACCAAAAGGGGCGACACCATAGTGGAACATCTATATTCCCACATACATACATACATACATACATACATTCATACATACATACATACATACATACATACATACATACATACATACATTCATACATACATACATACATACATACATACATACATACATACATACATACATACATACATACAAAGAGTGTTAAACTCATTATCCTTCCCTTGTAGCTCCTTACTCGAGTAAAAACACATCTGGGCTTTTATACGCTATGACCATTTAGACATGTGCGTCGCGTTACGTTATCTTTCGTGAATTGTCGTGATGACGTCACACGTTTTCTGCAAGGAATTTCGTGTGGCATAGTGAACAAGCGTCCAGGATTAAAACAAGAGTATAACCAAGACAAGAGTCATTTGGAATGCAACTAAATGGATGCACTGAATATAAGGTTAAAGAGTCGCCCATTATTTAACGACAAGCATATAGCTGCAACGAATAACAATAACAATGTGCTAATTAGTTAAATCGGAGTCAGTTCTGTAGGCTTAACAAAATCTATTTAAAAAAAACACCTCTTAAACTAAACACTCCTTCATTAATTGTGTAGATAGAGATCTATCTACACAATTAATGAAGGAGTGGCAACCTGCGAAAGGCGGCTGGCAGAAACTGGATGCGGAGAGCTGAAGACCAAACTCAGTGGCGAGCATTAAGCATTAAGAGAACATTAAGAGGCCTACGTCCAGCAGTGGACAAGTATAGGCTGATGACGACGATGACATTTATAATCAAACACCACTGTCAATGGGTGCCACTGTATGTTACATTATTGTGTTGTTTGTTTGATATAATATGCGGTAATGCTGGCCTCTGGTCTCAAAGTTTTTGGAGCCACTTTAAGGCCTCTGAAATGGAATAACACTGCTATTAATCAGTTAACAGCTGGGATCGATAGCTTAAAGGATGATTCGCGTGCCCTCCGAACAACGGAGCGATGGTAAACCGTACATCATCACATCATACTAATATTATAAATCGGAGAAGTGTAGCCCCTGTCGTAACAGACCAATCAGAGCTTACAGTTTTTAAAAATGAATATTCTCTTAGCTAGCGGAAAATTTCGTACATAAGCGCAATGCAGAACTCCATACATGAGAACTGACAGTCCATCCAAAACGTCATAAAATTCATGAAAACCGATTAGCGCCATCTATATTTTATCTCTAAATGTGTGTTTGTGTATGTTTCTTACTCCTTATACCAGGATAGCTTATATCCTGGATTAATATATAGTCCAATTTAATCATCATCATAATCCACGCGGGTAAAACCGCGGGGCGCAGCTAGTAATTTATATGTTAGAAGAAAAGTAATTTGTGACAAGCCTAAAACCGAACCCGGTATCATTGGAGTGTAACTCTCACTCGGCTACCATCACATTATTGAACCATTGCTATTGTTATGGACAGGCGTGACGCTTACTATCAGACGAGCAGACAGCTCTCGTCACTCTAAGCAAAGAGAAGAAATAAACCTATTAATTTAATTAATAATTCACTCACATAATCTGCATAGTAGCCTCCTATGATGGGAGCGGGAGCTGACAAAACCAACGATATGGCAAAGAAGCAAATGCTCAAAAATAACACACTTTTAAAACCCATTTTCTAGTAAATATATATTTAAGGAGTAAGATGTCGTTTTCTTAAGAGATCACAATGTTACTACGGTTGGTACACTCTCCTATCAGCCTTATATAACTGTTTCTGTTATCAGCAACCAGATACTACTACCAACTCGCTCGGTTTTGCCCAAGTAGGTAATTTTAAACTCGATCGCATGCGCGACTACCAAAAAATACTGTGGGATGCCCTACCGTTTCAATTTGTAGTAGTTGTTAACTTGTCAGACAATAAAGGGAATAGTTTTTTTTATAAAATTACTTAAGTACCACGGTGGTACTCCATTAAAATTACTTAAGTACCACGGTGGTACTCCATTAAAATTACGATCTAGCCTTATTAAAAAGATGATTAAAAAAAACGAGGGACTAGAATGATTAAAATAAAACAAGACGCCTGCCAAGGGATGTGATTATGACATACCCCCTCACTCCACCCCTCCCCTATTATGGGGGAGTAATTGTAAATTATAATTAATAAATGTTTCGTATCTCATGTTTGTATGTTTGTTCGTTTCTTAGGCGCCTCCTACAGCCTAAACGGCTTGATGGATTTTGATAAATGAGATATCATTGGATTCGTCTTGATCACGAGAGTGCTATAGGAAATATGAAGTGTCGAGAAAACTAATATGGCAGCTTAAAGTTGCCATATTGTATTTCCGACGCAACAAAAAATGACCAAAACCTATTGAGTAAGGAATCAAAATACAGGTATTTAAAGGACCATTTCAAAAATATAATAATAATAAACACTTTATTACAGCATATAAGGAACAAATACAATAACTTATTTAAATATATAATTCTTATAACTAAACAATAGCAAATTTCTTATAAGCTTCTTCTAACATTTTCAATTTTAGATTATTCAAGTTTTTTTTTTTTTTTTTTTATGTTGCAATTGCAACTATT
Organism: Alsophila aescularia; assembly: GCA_946251855.1. Taxonomy (NCBI): domain Eukaryota; kingdom Metazoa; phylum Arthropoda; class Insecta; order Lepidoptera; family Geometridae; genus Alsophila; species Alsophila aescularia. The sequence continues at coordinate 17,118,639 of OX276383.1, read as the reverse complement.
AAAGAAAAGTAAAATATATAAGTCAAAAAGAAACAATAAAAAATATATACTAGCTACGCCCAGCGGTTTCACCTGCGTCCCTCAGGAACCATACATTTTCCGGGATAAAAAGTAGCCTATGTGTTAATCCAGGGTATAAGTAAGTTTGTTACTTCTTTTGGTACAAAATAAATAACAAACTTACACACACACACACACACACACACACACACATATATACACCCTTATATACATACAAACTTTCGCCATTACAATATTAGTGTGATCATTTTTGCGGGCAGTCAGGCCCCCAATTCTACTAAAATAATTGTTCATAGATTGTTAATGAATTGTGCCAGAATTGTTGCTTTTGACACATTTGGTATTCTACTAACTTCAAAATGGTTTTTGAATTGCCGATAATTTTGACAATTGTAAAACAATCGATAATTATTTTACATTTCGTATTCTACTAACCAATCTCCTAACAATCGTCACTAGTCGGTATGAATAATTGGTAGTCTACTATTTTTTTGACTTCAATTTCAATTGTTAATTGTCTTCGAAGATGCAATTTTGCAACAATTGCTTTTTCGCAATTATTACCGTGTTTTCTGCTCACTTTAGGTTAATAATTTACATTATTGAATAAGAAATGTAATTTTAATTTTACCGTTCTACATAGGTACCTCTTGTTGAGGTTTATATTTTTGATAGGATTATTAACAATTAGAATTCTTATGATGGTAAGCGCCAATCTGAAGTACCTCACAGAACATCAGTAATTGCAAAATGGGCACCCCCGCCCCCCCTCTGTACAACTTAGTGACGTGACGAGACGAGCAGGTCGTTCTTATGATGGTAAGCGCCAACGTGCAGTACCTCTGTGAACATCAGTGCTTGCAAAATTGGCACCCCCCCCCCCTGTACTACTTAGTGACGTGACGAGACGAGCAGGTCGTTCTTATGATGGTAAGCGCCAACCTGCAGTACCTCACAGAACATCAGTAATAGCAAAATTGGCACCCCCCCCTGAACAACTTAGTGACGTGACGAGACGAGCAGGTCGTTCTTATGATGGTAAGCGCCAACCTGCAGTATCTCACAGAACATCAGTAATTGCAAAATTGGCACCGCCCCTTCCCTCTCTGTACAACTTAGTGAGTAGACAAGTAGGTCGTTCTTATGATGGTAAGCGCCACACCTGCAGTGCCCTCGACCTCAAAGCAGGTACCTCGAAAGTTTCCAATTAAAAACATTTTCCAAAAATAAGTCACTTAAAACACTTTGAAATTGTTCTAACAGCAAGACAATTATAATTCTTAAACGAGACAATTGTAATTCAATCGAATTTCAATTGATAATTTTAGTAAAAATTATAATTGAATTACAATTGCATCGTTTATGAATTGTTTTTCTTCAGAAATAAGAGACTTGGGGCCCAGGTCGTCGTATTCAATAATGTTGTTCGTAGTTGGGTTTTGTATTTTATAATTATTTTACTTATATGTGTATAAATTGTGTTTGGGGTCAATGATAACAAGGTTTTTCAAACATTGATAAAGCACAGAATGACCAATAATAGTTTTTTTTTTATAGTCAGAAATTACCGGTGGGTCTTTCCAAATGGGCTTCAGTAAAACCAGATAAAAATAACCCAATGATAAAAATAAGTTATTGACGAACTGAGAAATGTTTACTGATATAAGGTTTTTTTTTGCATTACGATGATTATCGAGCTCTAAATATCATTGAAGAAAGTTTGTACCTATTACCTACAATATAAATTGCAATAAAAGTAAAGTTTGCAGTCACTGTATTTCTGTATCTATGTATATCTATCATAAAGCTGTCTGTCTGTCTGTATGTTTGTTCTCGTATCAAGTAAAAACTAGGGGAGCGATTAAAATGGTGGTTTTTACTGTTGGATACAAACCAACAGTAACCAACAGTGTTGTTTGTTTTATGTTGGATTTGACTTAAAAACTGGCAGATTTTTAATCTCGATGCAATGTACCAAGCAATCAATAAAAAATAATTTGACCGTTCAACTTTAGTATAAAAATTTGGTGGACTTAAAATCTGGTGCCACGGACCCATCATACTACTGGCCTGTAATTATCTTGTGATATCTAGCACTTTCACGTGGACTATTAGCAGAACACCAGAGTAGCAAAATATCAGAGTAGCTGCTGCAAAGTAACAGGCTGAGTGTTGGTGTTCTGATGCAGGAGAAGTGACAGGAGGAGGAGTGACCATAACACTAAGGTTATGGTTATGTAACCCACCATACCACCAAGGCCAGTAAGTGGACTCTGGTGGAAATCTGGCATAAACTTGTCGTCTCGATGAAATGTGCAGAGTAATCAATATAAACAATTTTACGGTTGAAATTTGATGTTTTGTAAGGTAATTTTAAAAGCATTAATTTTACTTGTAATGTTTGTTTGTTTGTTGTGGCTGTATGTATGTTTGTTTAGGTCAAATCTTGAAACTGAATTAGAACTACTTACTTTTATTCTACCGAGTTGATTTTTTGCATGCTGGTTCAGTTCCGATGACAATGCATTTTATGGTAAGCCTGACCTGAATGGGCATCCAGGATTAGCAACAGCACAGTCACGAAATGTTGTGTACGCATTTTAATATGATAGATGGTTTGAAGTATTACCATAACATGGCTACAGCACTCTGGTTGGCTCCTGACTATGGAACTTCTCAACGGTTAATGGCACAGACACGAAATTTTGTGTACGCATCAAATTGTGATAGCTGGTTTGAAGCTTTACCATGACTTGGTTCCTGCGTTTTGGGTTGGCGCCTGACTGAGAAGTTCTCAACGGTAAACAGCATAGTCACAGAATGAATTGATGTGGTATACGCAATTTAATTGTGATAGCCCGTTCTAAGTTTCATCATGACTTGGCTACTGCAAAGCTTTCTTTTTAATATTTTTATATAAACTTATTTGTCCTAGACTTATATTCTAGGTTCAATTAAATGCATGCAAAGCCACTGGGCACAGCTAGTAAGAAAAAATGTTTGCAGTGGATTCTACCAACATCTATACTTATATTAAAGCAATAAGTATGAAAAAGTCTGTACAAAAAAGTTAATGAAAAAGTTGTTTAAGGTTCTTAAAATAAGCCACTGAACAAAAATATAACATTTGAAAAAAAAACGTGTTGTCTGTCTGTCTGTTTGTGTGTTAGTCTATTTGTCTGTATATTTGTTCGCTCATCACGTAAAAGCTACTACACCAATTATAATGCAGTTTTCACTGTTGAATAGCTTAGGTTTTTACTTAAAATCTGGAGTAATTGGTATCTCAATCCAATTAGTAGGAGCCTAAAAATCGATAAAAATACTTCTGACACCTGAAGGAATTTTGATCAAATGTTGGTATATTATATCGTGTTTTAACTTTTTAGTGTTAATAGCTTTTAAATACAATGGCTGTGACATAAATACAGATGGACGGACATGACATTACAATAAGGGTTCCTTATTTGACTACGTAACCCTAAAATCTTGAGCCCCCATCAAAAACAGCTTCTATTCGACGAATTGTGTAACGACTATCTAATAAACATCTAAGAATCTTGAAACTGTTTTTTTTTTATAATATATTATCTCATTATTCTTTTACAAATTAATTCAATTTTGCGTTTACAAAAATTTATTTTTTATCACCTCCATAACCAGCAATGTACGTACCTGAAAGTTGAAGTTGTTCAGGAGTATATTTACCTCATGCAGACTATGAAATTGGGCTGGAATAACTACGAAAGGGAAGCCGATAAGAAGAGTCAGCCGGGATGGGCATCATTTGGTAAGCTCCGTCAGATCTTCTTCGTATGCTTTTTACCATTTATGACCTAAGTAGCTGAGACGTGGATACTCACAGTGAGGCTGGTCTACAAATTTAAAGTCGCTCAGCGAGCTATGCCCAGAGTTTCTCAGAAGGGAAGAATCCGAAATGAGTTGACCCGCCAGGTAACAAAAGTACCCACATAGCTCAAAGAATTAGCAAGTTAAAGTGGCAATAGACCGTCACGTAACTCGAAAAACTGACAACCGTTGGGGTGAACGAGTTTTAGAGTGGAGACCGCATTTAGTCAAATGTAGTGTATGTAGGACGTCCGCCGCCGGCGCCGCCCACCCAGGTGGAGTAACAACTTGCGAAAGGTGGCTAGCAGCAACTGGATGAGGAGTGTCAAAGATTGAGATCAGTGGCGTTCACAAGAAGAGGCCTGCGTCCAGCAATGGGTGAATACCGGCTGATAATGAAATACCTAGATCAAATAAGTGTGTCCTCATGTGTTAATTCAAATGAGAAGTGAGCTTTGCTCATTCAAGGTTCCGTACTTCTAAACCTTATTTCAATAAGCCGTAAGACTTTGTTTATGAACCGCTAAATCAAATTGGCTGCTTGCTTGCTTATTATCCGAGTTAGAGCAGGTCTCTGATGTATGAGCTTGTCAAGTTGACATGCCACCTTTGGATTTCTCACATGGCTGATATTAATCAATAACAGACGGGACCAACAGCCTAGCGTACACTTTAAAGCAAAAGGAGTAACGGAAATTCGCACTTAACTTGGAATAGTCATTGGTGCGGAGCCGAGGACCGAACGTGTTATCGTCGGATTCTAACTCGCTCTAGTATATTACTCGGATACCTTCGTTTTTACAGAAAAAATCGGACAAATGCGATTTGAGCTCGCGTGGAGAGGGTGCCGTAAAGTGTATTATCTCACAATATTGAAATGTTTACCTTATATAATGATTTTATGATGGAAAAATTTAGATCACCGACGAGATTCGAACTCGCATACTGTGCCTCAGCGCGGCACATGCCTTTACCAATTCGGCTACCGGGACCTATGCGTCGTTATCCAAATCTTTCCACTTCAAATAGTGGGTACAAATTTATGTCTCTGCTATCTATGACACTATAATGGGACAAAAAGCAAGTATTTTCATAGTATCATGCAATTTGGAGTAATTGGAGTGCAAATATAAAGAAAAACACACACTACTTATTTATATCTTCTACCTATCTATACATATAATAAAGCAGTAAGTTTTAAAAAGTCTACAAAAGAAAATAATTTCATAAAAATTGGTCTAGGTGACTAAAAATAAGCTAGTTACTGAACAAAAATATATCATTTTTTATAAACAATTGGACACAGCAAGTCTACAAAAAAAAATTACTTGATCATTATTATCATAATTTTGCTATACGTATTTTAATCAGTTATTCTCTTTTATCGACAAGATCGACTTCAATTGATTTGTTTTATAATTTCTGGTGTAGGTACTATATAGTAGTTGTATTGTTTTTTATTGTTTTAGGTATTGGAAGCCCTTAATACAGTTCTTCGAGGATCAGGAAATGTAAGACCAAATCAATTTCTGCGGATATTCTCATGTTTGCAGATGACACTGTCCTACTGTTTCACGATTCTTCTTGGTTGAAAGTATACAATAATGCTGAAATGGGTTTGTCTAAGGCTATTGCTTGACTGGAACACAACTTGCTCTCTCATAACACAACTAAAACTAAGTACTTAGAATTAGTAAAACCAATGCGTCTAGACCACCAAGCAATCTTCAAATTCATGCACATACGTATCCTTGGAACCGTACTTTCATAAAAGCTGACTGTGACTGTAGCGTATTGACCTGTTCTAAGAATATAAGGTACCTGAATGTCATATTTGATGACAATTTGAACTGGAGTTCCCATATAGATACAGTTTCTAAACGCATCGGAAAATTGATAAATGTATTTTATACATTAAGAATCAGTAGCTGATAAGGACCTTCTGATGCAAATTTACAAAATATTGGACGAGTGCGCCATTGATTCTGCATTAGATCCTGGGGAGGAGCATACAAAACTAACATGTTGATATCTGAAAGAGCACAAAGAGCCCTGCTTAAGGTCACAATGGGCTTGAACTTCAGATATCCGACTGCTGACATATATAAAATGTGTAAAATATGCTCTGTGAGAAAACTTTTCTTATATCAGTGTAAACGTAGGTACCATAAGAACACAATCCCGAGTTGGCCCGTCTGTAAAAAAATACTTTATAAATGCCCAGTTCCCAGGTGTAAGAGTAATGTCGCACGGAGACATTACAGTCATTTGGCACCTGTTTTGTATTACAAGTTAAATTCAATTGCTAAGATAAATAAAAGATCTAGTGCTACATAAATTGAAACCTATTGTTAATGAATGTCTGTCCAATTTAGGTTATAACGACGTGAAAGGACTTTTAGAGAGGGTTCAATAATCATAAATGTACATATAGTATATATGTGTATAGTGTGTAGTGTCTAATATAATACAACCGTTCCCAAACTCAACCCATAATTGGGACCATGAACACTAATACGCACGTTCACTCACACATTATCACATAATATATATACTTAAAACTAAATCTCTATCTTATCTCTATCTTAATCTATTTTCTAGTGAAATGTATAACTATAATTTATATACTTTTGCTTATTCTTAAAGCCAAGGTCCAAGGTTACATTTTCCCACTCCCCACTCCCCTGGCACCTACCCTGCATTCTGCCACCCGCTACCCGCAATAAGCACTGAAGTGCCTGCGTAACAAGGTTGAATATCGCGAGCACTGTTTGAACACACAATTTAGCTTGGAACTAAATGACGTATGTCTCATAAGTTATTTATTTAATTGGCAGGCTAATAATAGGTAAATGTTATCTTAACCTTAGATGATAAACTACATTTTCTTGCTGTGGGATTTATTTTACAGCTAATACTTAAGCCGTTGAGTAGAAAAATGTAAATATTACTGAAAATAACGTAATTTTTGATAAGAAAATATATCGAATAAAATTATGTTAATCATGTTTTTGTCTAAGTCTTAGAGAGATAAAGATCTCAAAAACATGTATGTTGAGTTTCACGTTTATCAGCTTTGTGGATGACCCAGCATATTTATAGAAAAAGCCCTTAAAAAGTAGAGCCTTGTAGCCCTACTAAATTGTTAAACGAATATTAAGTACTATTTGTTTTAGTAAGTTATAATTTAAGTGTAGTATTAATAACTATTATTGTAAAACTATAAGACCTATTATGGGAAGACGCTGCCTTTTGCAACACAGGTCTAATAACTAAGGCAAAAGGCAGAGTATCATTCACTATGTATCACAATTTTGTTTTTACAATAAATATATTATTATTATATTAATAAATAAGCAGACTAAAGTGAAAATAGGCCGGTCATATAATTCGAAGAACTGATAACCGACGGGGTAGGCGAGTTGTTTAGACTAACTACTAAGTGAGTTGTAACTACTAAGTGTTGGTAAATGCAGTATAGAACTCCTTCCGGCTTGATGAAGGGATGAACTGCGTAAACTAGCTGGCATCAATTACATGAGAAGAGCCGAAAACTGGGTTTAGTGGAACTCAGGAGAGGCATGTGTCCACAGCAGTGGACAAATACAAGCTGACGAAGATACACATATAGACATATAAAGGTGAAAAGGTAACTTCGCCTGGAGTTTATTTGAATCATCTTTAAGTACACATAGACTAAAAACCCTTGACACTAAACACCAAATAGACCAGTAACCGGAAGTTTTGCCCTACAAATGGTGGAGTAGAAAATGTTTTGATTTGTATTGCTAAGATAAGAGGTCTTTACTAAAAAACATATTTTCGTCGTCGAGGGATGATAGAACCGTTAGCCGCCATTTTGAATTGAAGGGGAAAAATTGTTTTTTTTTTCTTAATAGTTCTTTAACAGTTATCTTTATGGCAAAAATGTCTATAAAAAGTATAGAGAAGATAATATTTGCAACTTTTTTGCATTCACAGTTGTTCTGAGTTTTAACTAATAAAATACTTATAATTTCCACTTTTGTTTATTCAAGTTCACATAAGAAATAATGTAAGACCATAGACATTCATGACTTTTAGATATATTGACTTTAAAGTATAAGGGTTGCCACACTGTACATCACAACACCTCCCTCCTAAAAATTAAATCTTGCGGTGGCCTAATCATTCAATCACTCCGGGTTACATGTTGTGGAGTTAACGAAGTATCTCTTAAAACATTTACATCAGTCTTCAGATGAAATTCTATGAGATGTGTGGCTTCTAGGAATGCTATGCACCTTATCTGTTCCATCATGCAGCAAAGAGAGTAGCGGATTAAACACAAAAAAAAACATGTTTCATTTTTACAGTATGATAATTTTAACTGAAAATTATTACACCTTAGTTTTGAACCTTTCATGATATAAATTACAAACAGCATAGTATGCGCGCAGTAGTGTGCAAATGTAGCTTTAGTGCCAAAGCACAAGCGAATTGATAAGATCTAGGTTGCTTTCAATATTTTATTACTATACCTATGTATAAGTATGTATGTTTGTTTTTTGTGGCGCTGCAAACACGTGGGCCGTAGACGCAAGTATGTAATAGTAATCAATTTAATGCTAGCGGAATTTTAGACAAAATTTGCTGTTTTAAAAATAACTGGTTATATACATTGTGTATTCTGGGTTTTAACCACTGCATTAAGCAAGGTACCTGTATTCTAAAATTTCTACTATAATAATTTATAAGACGTAAATTTTAACGTTTATTTGATGCAAATGGAACACTATATGCTATTAATTCTACTGGATAACCAAATCTAGTGAATACACAATGCATCACATTAATGACAGATTTTGTGATGTAATTTTCCAATGGTAGCACCACAAACTTATGTGAAAAGTAATCAACTATTTTTCACGAAAGTCTAATCTTTCACAAATGTTATAAATATCTGTCTTTGGGAATTTTGTGTAGTAGCAAAGGTTCATTACGAGACGTGCTACGAGTCTCATTTGAGATGACACTCTTGTAAAGAGTAAGCAAAGTCTGGCGCATCGACGAGAGGTTGCAAGTCTGTTGGTATTCTACAGATTGCACTATGGAGAGTATGCACAAGAACTGCACAATCTGATTCCCCATCACCTTTCCATTACCGTACGACTAGGTGATCGGCAAAGCGCCATTTTTTTAGGGTTGAAATACCTCGCACAAAAACGAAGCGTTACGCTTTTTCATTTATTATAAGAACTTCTAAGGAGTGGAATGCTCTGCCCTCGTCAGTGTTTTCGATAATATATAACCCTGGTATATAAGTTATTCGTGCTAAAATAATCTTATTTTTTCATCCTATATACTTGTAGTGGGTTCTTTTTCTTGGAACTTTTTATAACTTTAATATACTCTTCATCAGTGTAAGTTTTTCCGTAGAATTTAAGTTGGGTTTCATTTTGGAAAAGTCAGTGTCATACGTTAAAAACTTATGACCGGACTCCAAATATTGTTTTGTGATTTGTATCACACCTGCTGCATGGATCTTTTTTTGAGCTTTTGCAATGTAAATTTAAGTTTTTGCAAAATATGCGTTTCAGTGTATCAAATGCTATTGCTTTTTTTTTTCCTCGCCATATGTATCTTTGAATTTATCTCTATATATATCGTATATTTTTTGAACCGTAATCCCCTGTTTCAGATATTGACAGGCACCACTATATTAGCCTCGTCTGTAATGTGTTTTTTTCTTGGCAAAGCTTTGATGATATTCTTCACAAAATCAACGTCTCCTTCATCAGTATTGTTCCAGCCTGCACAAGACCGAAATGTTGATAGAATTACCAGATCTATGTTTTCGCAAGCTTCAACTTTTTTTGTGAGTTTGAGAGGTGAGATTTGAGATGTATTTATAAACATTTCTCTGCAGATTTCAATGTCACAGATTGTGTTTATTCATGTATATTTTCTAGTCAAAGGTTTTTCTAAATAATCGACTAAATTCGAAATAAATTCCCGCAAAAATCATGCGTGATCTTTAAAAAATATTTATGAAAAATCTAGAGCATAGAGGTGAAATATAAAGTTAATATTGTGTTGCTACATGTTATTACTAGTAACTTAGATTAAATAAAAAGCCCTAAATTCGATAACTTTTAAATAAATCGACAACATGTTCGGCTCGCAACTAAAGAAGCATTACGCAATCGGGCTTTAATTATTTTGCAACTAAAAAAGCTTTATTCATACGAATGATTTAATCGATAGAAGTTGAAACAACAATTAATTAAGTATAAAACACTAAAGGCATATTTGCAGAATGTGCAAAATATTTCAACGTAAACTGTTTTTTTTCCCGAGCGTGCGCGTCACAGTTTTTTTATTTAAATTTTTTAGTAATTCTTTTTGTTGAACTTTGTCATTAAATTGGATTGCCACACTATTAAACAGTACCATAAATCAAACAAAGAGGTTTTACACAACCCAAATTGGAAATAAATAGAAGTTTACAAATTTCGTAAAAACGCAACAGCCGTTGCATGCCACACGTTAGGATTTCCAAACTCGCAACAGATAGGGCGCGCCATACGTGAGCGGTTAGATAATTTACTTTTAGATTACAACAAAGTACTAATTATGGGGGATTTTAATACTTGTTTAATCAAAAACCATTCGCGTTCTCGTAAACTTACATCATTGATTGATTCGTCTAATTTTTACTTCCCCTTTCACCCACGCACCTTTCTCATACCAATGACACACTGCTTTATTTGCTGCTTGATTAATTTGTTACCTCTGACTTAAATCTTATTTCAGTTAAAATATGAATACATAAAACGAAACCCATTACTTTAAACCAACGTAATTTTTCCCGTATGAGTATAGACGACTTAGTCAAAGATGCATCGTCGACAAATTGGTCAACGGTTGAACAGTTGGCTACTGACGACGAAAAAAATTGTTTATTTTACGACTAGTATTTTTAATCTGTTTGTCCGTCATGCTCCAATGTATCCTGTCAAAATCAAACATAAGTCATCACCATGGATGGATGATTTAATCCGCAAGGCTATTTTGAGGAAGAATCGGGCTTTTAGAAAATATAAGCGTGACCGATCTGAGGAGAATTGGGCTATGTACATGAGGCTGAGGAACAGGTGCAACCAGCTATGTCGTAATGCAAAGAGGCGATTTATAGCTAATCAAATCAAACTCTCCACCTCCGCAAGGATTTGGAAGTTCTTAAGATCTATTGGTATTGGTAAACCTATAACGCTTGACTCCAATATCCCTATTGATTTGAATGTGCTCAACACTCACTTTACTTCTTGTACTGATTTGGACCTTAATAATAAACAGTTTACTCTGAAATAAATTCAGGATAGACTGAGACCGGAAGTAGATTCATTTGACTTTTCACCCGGCAGTCAAAATTTTATTAATAAAATAGTTCAAAACCTTAAATCGAAAGCAATAGGTTGGTAAGATATTGGTCGCATCATGATAGTGTATATTTTTAAACATATTCTTCCAGCCCTCACACATATCATCAACTTTTCACTCGAGACTGGGCACTTCCCAGACCTTTGGCGTAAAGCACACTATATATTGCCTTTACCTTAAATATCAAACCCTCTCTTACCTTACCAATTTTGATCTTTATAAATCCTTACCTTTCTCTAAAAGGTCATTGAATCAGTCGTCCACAAGTAAGTCACCTAATTTAATATAATTTCATTTTTTTTTTTTTTATTTAATTTCAAACGTTGATCTATTTAACCCATTCCAGTCTGGTTTCAGAGCTGGACCCAGCACAAGAACTGCGTTACTGAAAGTCACTGAGGATATAAGGATTAGTATGGAGAACTCCCAAGTTACAATTCTTGTCCTCATTGACTTCAGTAATGCTTTCAATGCAGTTGATCATGACCTGCTTCTACCAATTATGAGATACCTAAATATTTCCTCTCAATCCACAAACTGGTTTTCATCTCACTTGAAGGGACACCAGCTTTGGCAGACGATTCGAAGCGGTCAGTTTATCTGATTGGTGCTACTTGGAAGCTGGTGTTCCTCAAGGAGGAATACTAATCTCTTTTGCTCTTCTCTTTATTTATTGATATGCTCTCTTCATAGGATAAGAATCTTCGAATCTGACTAAATCTGATTAATGTCAACAAGAGTCATAATTGTGTGATGCTAATTTTTGTAATGTACATAGCTTCAAAATCAATTTCAAATTAAGGCTTACGACTTGCAACTTTTGACTAACTATAGTGACTTTTGATTTGCAACTTTTGATTTACGACTTTTGACTCGTTATTTCTGACTTTTGACTTTGCCCCACTTTCCTCAACATCCCTCCATCTTTTCCTACCGTCCACTTAAATCCCCCACCTTCCCCTACCATCCCCAATCTTCCCCTCACAGCCTCCTCCCCTCCCCCCAACTTTTCCTTACCCTCCCAACTTCCCAAAGTGGACTATGGAAAGAAATAAAAACCCCTGGTACACCCAGAAATGAAAAAACTGCACTTGTAGAAAAAAATGCACTTGTTACAACCAGGTCAACTATGTAGGTGGACCACGGGCAGGGCGCGAAAATAGCGTATGAAGACGATTTGATAGATACCTTTCTTATAAAAATCAGACAAAGTTTTTAGCTTGAACACATAAATAACCCTTCCTTTGTTTCACTGTAGTCGGTTAAAAATTAAAGACTATGACACTATTAATGAAGATGAATCCTTTGAAACCTTGCTTGTCAAAATCGAGCCTAGTTTTTACTTTGAGCAAATAATCATACCTTTGCTTCGCCGTATTTGGTTAACACACTATACTAGAAGACGAATCGATTGACTCCTCTCTTGTCAAAATCGGATCAATAGGGCAATGGTGGGGCATCCACATACCCACATACATATTTACATACATTCATAGACTGTTAAACTCATAATCCTTCTCTTGCTTCGCCGTAGTCGGGTAAAGATATGTTCATCATAAAATCTCAATTTAAATATGTGACCCGCTCTCGCCCAATATTTTTACTAGCACCTCGAAGAGGTATTTAAAACTCTGGCAGTCTCCTGGGAAACATTGGGAGTTTGTTACCAACTCTCAGTCACTAATCTCTGATTTGCCGCCGATATTGTCCTGTTTGCCTTCACAGCTACCGATTGCAACAGATGCTCAAAGATCTGAGCACAGAAAGCCTTGAGGTAGGACTTGAACCAAAGGGACAACACGGTCATAGATAAAAGTGATGTCTAACAGAACGAAACGTAGGGTCGAAGTCGACGGGCAACAAATACACTATGTCAACGAATATATCTATCTGAGTTAGATAGTCTCCTTCTGCAACCGGCAGGATAGTGAAATCGATCGCTGAGTCGAGAACGCTTGGACGAGCTATTGGTTCATGACCATATGGGACCTTACAAAGAGTGACCTTCCGCTATCATTAAAGCATACACTCATCGATACAAGTATTTTACCAGTCCTGACTTATAGTGGTCAGACGCGGTCGCTGACCGAATCTCAAAAGTCCAAACTCAAGGTTTGCCAAAAAGCAATGGAGCGAAGCGTATTAGAAATTAAGAGGACCGACTGAGTTCCGAACTGCACAATTCGCTCAACAACACAATTTGCTTCACAACAGGAATCGCTGGTTTGGGGAATAAGACTGCTAGGCTAAAATGGGAGTCGGCGGGACATGTTAGCCGAATGCATCCGGATCGTTGGGCAAGAGTCGTCACGCCATGGGTGCCTGATCAGGGGCATTGTCGCCGAGGCAGACCCAGGAAGTGATGGCGTTATGCTTCCCAGGAGAGATGGTCACAGATTGTAAGGGACCAAGATGTCTGAAAAGATATGGTGAAGGTCTTTGCCTAGCAGTGGGACAAATTATAGGTTAAAAAATCAAGCAAAAATTAGTTGCACATTAAAAATAACCTTCCGACATCTGTCATCAGTCTACCTATGATCAAAAGTTCACAAGCACTGCGGTGTTCACAGCTTCCAGGGCTTCTAATTTAATCTATACCTATTTATAATAAAGCAATAAGGATTAAAAAGTCTTTACAAAGAAGATATGTTAAATAAAAGGTCCATGGTACTTAAAATAAGCTACTGTTTAAGTTTTTTTTTTTAAATTATATCTGTCTGTTTGTCTGTATGTTTGTTCACGCATCACGTAAAAACTACTGGACAAATTGCGATGCGGTTTTCACTGTTGGATAGCTTAGGGTTTAACTTGAGAACTAATGGTACTTTAATCCGATTATTAGATGCCGAGCAATCGATAAAAAACTATTTGGCGGTTGAACGAATTTTAAAGAAATGTAGTTTTTGGTCCTGGACGTATGGGCTATTATAAAATGAAATGACCACGCCAGCAAAACCGTGGGCACAGCTCATAGAATCGTATCGTAGAAATTCGTATAATAAGTTTCTTAATTGTGAGAGATTTTAGAATTATTAAAGGAGCAAAAGATCAGGGCCCCAATTCTACTAAAACAATTGTGATGACAATTATCAACAATTTTCGCAAAATTTTTGTTTTTACCTCTGATAAGAAGTAGAAGGAAAACATTTGTGAATTTTTTTGAATTTTAAGTATTTCTTTTTTGAAAATATTTTATTTTGAAAATATTCCAAAAAAAATCTTTTCTACCACTTTTAAGAGGTAAAAGCGAAAATTATGCGAAAATTGTTGACAACTGTTATTACAATTGTTTTAGTAGAATTGGGGCCCAGAATTTAAAGCTTATTTCCAAAGAAATTACCACTTTCTTGTAGCGCGTGCGATAAAGAAGTCTGGAAGAAAATGGATGAGGAGAGCTGAAGATCGAGATCTCAGTGGCGTGCATTAGGAGAGGCCTACGTCCATCAGTGGACAAGTATAGGCTGATGATGAACAAAGAATATTATAATTTTGTTAGGACGAGTAAAAAACTCGTAAATATACATTACAATATGATTAATCATAATTATACAAATTTAGCAGTTGTGATACACGCTCAGATCTATCACTTGTGCTAGGTAGGTACCTATTTCTGTTAATTTACATTTCCACAAAACACGTTAAAAATATCATTTTACGGTGGACTGACGAGTTCAAAATCACAAATCAATAATTAATATACGTATTTTAATATAACAACTGATATATGTGCGTCTTGTGCGTGGAAAAGTCATATACGTTGAGGTGGCGTAGGTTCAGAATACTAGTTTTTACTCTGTATTGGTATCCACCGCCGTCGCCTAATGCTAGTTTCATAACCTAAAACAAAAGAAAAAGATTATGTTAAGGTTACTTAAATAACAAAGTAAAACAAGACAAATGTTCAAAAACTAAAACCCGACTAAGGTCGGGCATAAAATAGCACAAGACACCCTATACCTGAAGACGAATCGATTGATACCACGCTAGTCAAAAACGGACCAATAGGGGTGATGCCGTGGTGGAACATCCATATACCCACATCCATACATACATACGTAGACTGTTAAACTCATTACTCTTCTCTTGCTTCGCCTTACTTGAGTAAAAATTCGCTATGACCATTTAGACACGTGCGTCGCGTTACGTTATCTTTCGTGAATTGTCGTTATGACGTCACACGTTTTGTGTGGTGTAGTGAATAAGCTTCCAGAATTAAAACAAGCGTATAACCAAGACAAGACTCATTTGGAATGCAACTAAATGGATGAACTGAATTTAAGTTTAAAGAGTCGCCCATTATTTAACGACAAGCATACGAATAACAATAACAATGTACTAATTAGTTAAATCGTAGTCAGTTCTGTAGGCATAATCAGTTCTATTTAAAATCGACAGCTCTTAAACTCTATCTACACAATTAATTATGCAACAACTCATTAATGACTCAGTGACAACCTGTGAAAAGTGGTTGGCAGAAACTGGATGCAGAGAACTGAAGACCAAGATCAGTGGCGTGCATTAAGAGGCCTACGTCCAACTGTGGACACGTATAGGCTGATGACGACGATGACATTTATCATCAAGCACCACTTTCAATGGGTGCCACTGTCTGTTACATTAAAAGAATCACATTTTCGTGTTGCTTGTATGTCATAATATGAGGTAGAGCTAGCCTCTGGTCTCAGAGTTTTTCAAGTTACTTTAAGGCATCTGAAATGGCTTAAAAACTGATAATATCAACAGTTTAAAGAATGATTCGCGTGCCCTCACAACAGAGCGATGGTAATCCGTACATCATCACATCATACTAATATTATAAATCATACATAAAATATGACCAGCCAAAAGCATTACATCGGAATCAATAATCGTCGACTGAGCGCCTCTCGTAACTACACAGGAGCACGTCTACCTTAGTCATACCTTTTAGATTAAGCAGATACAGCATTAAACACGAAGCTGATACTCGAATTCGGTTGGGCTCCACCAATTCCACAATGCCTAAATCCAGTAGTCTTCAATCAGTGCATCCTACCCGTAATGTCATACGGAGCTGAAACTTATACCCAAACTGTGATATTGATCCACAATTACCATGGAATGGTAATTCACTCGGGGTTTCTCTAATGGATCGAATCCTAAACGAAGCAGAGAACGAAAGTTACCGACATAGCTCAGGCTGAAGGAAGTGACAATGGACTAACCGGCGGCTACATATCGAAGGTTTGATAACCGATGGGATAAACCAGTCCTCGTAGAGAGCACGTGTAGTGTAGAAAGCCCTCCAGCTAGATGAAGCGAAGACCTGATCAAAGTAGCTGGCAGAAATAACACGAGAAGAGCTGAACATCGGGCTCAGTACGAAATGGTGGAATGTGGAACGCAATACATCAAGTACATCTTCAGCAGGCTTAGGGTGGAGTTCACCGACTTCTACTTGACCGATGTTTTGGTAATCGGCTGGTGAAATCCCAAACGTCGTTTAAACAACCGCTTAAATGTTGTAAACATTTAAGCGGTTGTTTAAACGACGTTCACCACGCAAATTTGAACCGTACTTAATAAATCGGACGATCACCAACCGTTCAGAGTGAAAGAACGAACGTTATAAGGCATCGCAATAACGAAGTCGCTTTATCATATCTATTCAACACGATGAAAGGTGGCGTCCGAGTTTAGAAGCATAAAATAAAATGAAGTCAACTTGTAAAGTACAATAAAACGTACTGGGGAAGCTATATTGTACTGTAGTGCTAAATTTGGGTAGGTATTAACTTTTCTGCCTGCACCATGTGGCCTGCACGTGTTGATTGTTGGAATTCGTTTACGTTTGTGATTTGTTGGACTTTATCTTTTGTTTGTTGTCAAGTTCAGTTGCCGCCATCCGCGATCATCAGATTCATTTGTGCTTGTGCTTTTTAGAGAGTGGTTTTTATAGTGTAGATTTATATAAGTAGTGAAAATGGAGACCAAAAAAAAATGCGCAAAAAAACATTTTATCATTCTATTAATTGCAGTACGTGCAGTGCAGAAATTTTAGACAAACGGAATCTAGTTTTAAAGAATCTTCATCATAATCTTCAAACTAATTACGATGCACTTGAAAAACTCTTGGTCTTCTAATTTTCCTTTCCTAAATTTCCAAGGAAGTCAAGGTAATGGGCCTGATAATTATCTACCATAACATTAAACACAAGAACACACGAAATATATCCAAATAAACTAAAAATAATGTTGACACAAATGCACAGTACGTCAAAATGAGGTAAACCGACGGTTAAACGATGTCGCCAAGCTCGGTTACATAAATCGGCCGTTCAAGGGCTGTGATCATTGGTTAGGGTGTGGTGAACATTAAAATTTGAATAACCAGCAGTTTAATTGTTAAACAGCCGTTTTAATAGTCGGTGAACTCCACCCTTAGGCCATTAATGTTTAAAAAAATGAGTTTCTTTTAACATTCTTCACTTAAAAAACCATACAACCCTTGTCAAATGCATCCAGATCTACGCGCCAGCGCTTTCTCGGACTCCCTCGGCGTCACCGCCCATCTTGTGGCACCCACTGGTTAAGATCTTGGCCCATAGGTCGGGATGCATTATTTCAGTTTAATTTAGATTTATCAAAAATAACTATTGTCTTGCTAGAAGAAGAAGAAGAACGACACTCAGAACCAATCTCGTAAGTCAAATCGTCATTCAATCCGAAACAACAAATTCTTACAAAGCCCAATAAAACACTAAAGTCTGCTAACCTCATAACCTGAATTCCTGAATTGAAGCATTCCCTAAATTCGTTTCCCTTTTGGAACCACTTTTATTACATTATTGGATTTATTGGTGGATACGCAAATTGGCCCAATATTACAGGAATCTTACCAATCATCGTTGTGAATTCTTGTCACGATGTAGTATATTGTGCGACCGTTACTTTTGTGTAGGGTGCGACATTATATAAATGTTTTATATTTTTATTGATTGTGATATTTGTGTAGGAAGACCAGCGAGGATTTACATGAATATAAAACTCAGATTTAGGAGTTGGGAGACCCAAACCTTTTTTGGGCTGCCTTTTTGAAAATACCTAAATATAAATATAAAGTCTGACATTCTGACTGCATAATATCTGCGATTAGCTATTTTGATAGTAAAATTATCAACAAATTGTATTTTTTTGTAAAATGTTGGCTTTAGTCAGTTAAAACAGGTAATTCAAAAAACCAACTTCGTTAAATTTGTGTGTACTATATGTTATACACAGGACGTTGATATGTTATACACAGGTATACTGTGTAGTTTAGGTAATTGGTATATTCGACAACAGTATTTGAATTCATTTGTTAATTTGTTTAGTTACTTATTTTATTTTTAATAACAATAAATAACTGTAGACAAAGTCAGCATGAACATATTCCTCAAATTAAAGTATAAAACAAATAAAATAAACTAATAGGGTAGGGTGGTCTAAGACTGCGCGGTCGATAAGACTACGCATACATTGAATTATATGTTATATCTCTATGTACACACACGACTTTTATCAAAATCAGAGCAAAGTTCTTAGCTAACGTCAGTGTTGTTTTAAAGCGTACAGAATTAAAAATAATCACTTAATTTAAAATAAAATTGGTTTATCGTGAAAATACAATTGCCCAGGTAAGTTTAAAGTTTTTATTACAGTTTGATTTTATTTTTCCTCAATCAGAATGTGTTATAACATACTAAAATGTTGGAAAACAAAATATTAAAATATATTCAAATTGCTTGGACAAGTGAAATCAGTCACAAGATGGCTTTTGTGCCAATGATTCAGCTCGTCCCAGATAGCTGGCCATACCTGTATGAACAAGTGAAAATGGACAATTGTGTAAGATTGTGCATGATACACCTTCGTAATAGTGCGTGCGCAGTTTCACACGCCAGTTTTATGATCCTTTATTTTCAAAATTTGGAAACGATGCAAATTCTGATTAATATACTAAATTACACAGTGATCTCGAAACAGGAAAAGAAAAACCAGCAGTTTATTCCGTCATAAATAGTAGAAACCGCACTTAAGTCAGTTACAGATGGTGAGAGTAAGAGGTTTTGAGAGTAACTTGTTATGGCTGAGTCTGTTTTAATACTGTAATTGAATAGACTTTAATCAGTAAAAAAAGGAAGATACGAGATGACATTTAAAATCAGAAACCGAAGATAGTTCGAAAAATAAATTAAAAACTACATCCAAAGCTGAGTCATAAGAAAGCTCGATAATGTCCAAGCAGGAGAGCTGGGTAACCGATAATCGAAGATTAGATTGAATGCGTTGGTTGCAAGGAGTGGTGGCTAGTCCTTGACCATTTTGGTTTGATTTGTGTGATCAATAATAAGTGCGCAGTCCCAGATAGACCCACGCAGTTTTACAGATCTCACTGCGCACTTTTACACAACAGGTAGTGTAAAAGTGCGCGCTTCTATTTTTTAAATTATACTGAAATAGTTCATGAGTGTGGCCACTGTCACAGGCCAATCAGAGCTTAGAGTACTCTCTGGATATCTTATCACCTGGATTATTATATAGACTACTTTTCATCATCATCATTATCCACCATCATAATCCACGCGAAGGGACTAGTAATTTATATTTTAGAAGAAAGTCATTGGTGAGGAGCCGTAGACCGAACTCGGTATCGTTGGAGTCTCACTCTCACTCGGCTACCATCACATTATTTAACCATTGCTATTGTTATGGGCAGGCGTGACGCTTACCATCAGACGAGCAGACAGCTCTTGTCACTCAAAACAAAAAGAAGTAATAAACTTATTATATAAATTGGAAAAAAACACATATCACTCACATAATCTGCATCAAAAATGCCTTCTGTGCTGGGAACGGGAGCTGACAAAACCAATGATATGGCAAAGTTGAAGTTAATTTAAAGGAATAAGATGTCTTGTTTTCTTAGGAGATCATAATGTTACTACCGTTGGTAACTCTCCTACCAGCATTATATAACTGTTTCTGTTATCAGCAACCAGATAATACTACCAACTCGCTCGGTTTTGCCCGAGTAGGTAATTTTAAACTCGATCGCATTCGCGACTACTATAAAATGCTGTGGGATGCCATACCGTTTCATGTAGTAGTAAGTATTTTTTAACTTGTCAGAACATACAGGTTTTTTTATATAATTTCTTGTGGTACCCCATTAAAATTAAAATCTAGCCTTATTAGCTCCTGGAGCAGCACATACATTACTTTTAACCTTCAGAAATGAGCACGCGTGCTAAGCGGCGGGTACAGCTAGTATCCCAATAAAAGAAAATGATCAAGTTAATCAATGATCTAGCTATACAATCAATTACTGTTGATTGAGTTCCATTAGTGCTTTATCCCTGTTTATCTTCAATTGTTATAATATCAGAAGTAGAGTTTTCCGGCAAAAGTATTTTGACAATAGAAACATGTATCCAACCGCAATTCAAATGCATTAACTTTGTCCTTGATTTAAATATCAATTAACAATAAAACCAGCATGTGCGAGTCATACACGCATAGATTTATGGTTCCTTAGCTAGAACCCACATGTGCAAACCGTATTGCAACAATTGCGACGTTATATAACTAGTGGCTCTGTGAACTGTAGACCTCGGGCGTAAAAACTTTTTTGCAAACAATCTAGTAGTGCACAGTAGCGCCATCTAGTAACCTTATTGTAAAACTCACATTAATAACCAAGGTGCTCCATCAATCCCTACCGAATTGGAAATGGGCTGATTACACTGATAGAAACCTAAATGTGAGAAATTTATTGCATTTGAGGAGCTTTTCTGCTCATCACGACGATGATCCTCGTCAGGTCTTCACCAAATTTTTATGAGACCAATTTAAAGTTAATTGCGACATAAAAAAAAAAGTTCTGAATCAGCAAAATTGATGTTTTGTGATCTATATTTCGGGACAACTCGCAATTTGTACGTTTCACGACAAACAAACGGGAGTGCACCCCGACACAGTCCCACTCGCATTTTTCCCTTCTGTGTACAACTGTACGGTGCCTAGTGTACTCACAATGCATGGCAGTTATATATTTTTACCACGCTGAAACTAATGCACGGATTTTGATGCTACTTGGCATTGTCATAATTTATATGATGGGTTAAAATTGAGGATACTTTTTATCCCGAAAAAATGAAGAGTTCCTTCGAGATACGGGTACAAAGTTATGTTAAGTATGAAGTTATAAATTTTTTTCAGACTGTTCTCTATGTTTGATTCTGAAGCCAAAACTGTATTTTTTTCAATTTTGTCTGTCTGTCTGTCCATCTGCCTCTCTTTGTCTTGACCTCGCATCACCCCAAAACAACTGAATGAATTCAAATTAAACTTGTTATGAATTGAGTTCATACTACGAGGTATGGCATTGGATACTTTTCATCCCGAAAAAATGAAGTGTCCCCGCGGGATAGGGGTTAAAACTTATTTAAAAGAACACATACTCGTATCACGCTGAAACTACTTGACAGATTTTGATGCAACTTGGCACAGTTAAAGTTTATATGGTGGGCTAAAATTGAGTACCTATACTTTTATCTCGAAAAAAAATGGTTCCTGCGGGATAGGAGTCCAAAGGTATGATAAGTTTGAAGTAATAAATAATGTGTTTTTGGACGGTAATCTTGTATATTCGATACTAAGCCAAAACTGTATATATTATAATTTTTGTCTTTTTTCTGTCTAAACCTTGACCGCCCATCACGCTGAAACTACTAAATGAATTCAAATGAAACTTGGTATGATATAAGTTCATACTACGAGGTAGGATATTGTATACTATAAATCCCGATATTTAGCACATTTCTTTGGAAGATGAGATGAAATTCAAAATGTGTACTTAGTTGTAATTCAGTTACGCGTAGTTCGATTTCATTCCTTATTTTTTGTTTAAAAGGAGGTACCTTCTTTAAATATTTTCATGTTAATATTTAAAAGTTGGAATAAAAAATGGAGTTCTAAAATTACAGACAGCACAACCCTTAGTATTATGTCCAAATAACTTGAAACCCGAAATGTACAGGAACGTTTGAACGTACGGCTCATCCTAAGCTGGCCTTTGCAATTTATCATATAGGATTAACGGTCACCGTAGACGCTATCACAACGTAGTGTGGGACGCCTGCCGGCCAGGTGGAGAGATGACTTGCGAAAAAGAGCTGGCAGTGACCGGATGAGAAGAGCCGAAGATTGGGCTAAGTGGCGTTCATTGGGAGAGGCCCACGTTCACTGATATAGGTTGATGATGATAATGGTGATATAGTCTCAAAAATCGCGATAGGCTTATTCAGTGGTTTGGTAAAAAAAAAACGCAAGTAATTGTATCGTCCTATTTTTTTGGGATGTTGTAATGCTATATACCAGTAGTGTCTTCGTGGTGCTCGAAAAACATCGAAGTTGAGAAAAAGGGGGTGAGAATCATAGCTTCCAAACGAATGGGCCGATTTAGCCCCCGAACAAAGAGACGGGTATTATAAGTTTAGGGTGCGTATCACTGTGTCAATCAGGTTGTGTCTGTGTGTGTGTGTGTGTCTGTCCGTGGCATCGTAGCTCCTAAACGAATGGACCGATTTTGATGTTTGAAAGCTGATGTGATCGAGAAGCTTCTTAGCAATTTTGGGGAGGGAGGTGGGGGATCCGGTGTTTATATACATTTTTAATTTGTGCTTATTACACAATATATATATCGGGAAAACCAAGGATTGTAACATTTACTTCCATAAATCCCATTCCAGTGGTTCTATCTGTTTTGCACGGAAATATCGCACGTGAATAAAATAAAACCAAGTTATTATAAGAAGAGATTTACATTTATCATATTATTACAAAATAATAATATTATGAACATATAAATCATGGTACAATAGCAGTCATATGCTTTGAATTATCATATATATTGTATTGGTCATATGTTATTTGAATTCTCTGTGCCACACAAGCTCCAGAAAAAACGAACACAACCACTTCGACCGCAGTTTGGGACCCAAGCCTGAAAAAAAAAAAACAAAATATTATTAATGTAGAAGATGTGAAGAAAGAAAAGATAAATTCAAACAAAAATGCAAGCATGTACACATACAAATACATGTTAACTTTTCACAAAAGTAAGTATTAAAATATTTTAAGAACATGCAGTAGTACTCGTAGTAATAAAAAGTACGCATGGGCGTAGTCCGTGATCTCGTATCCAGGACACGTCGACCCCAATTGTCAATTTAATACCCACCAGCCCACTGTCACAGCCTCGAAATCAGGCTAATATACGGTCCTAACCCCAACCTAGGTTTCTAAAACTACACGGATCGTTGCTTGGTCCCACAAATATCCAGATAGATAGAGCCAGTAGTTCACAAAAATATGTTCCGTGCGCGAGAATCAAACCCGAAACTTCAGGCGTTGCATTTCGACTCTTCATCCACTATGTCACTGAATCTGTCACATATTGAATTAGAGAAGGATTAACTAATTATACATAATATACTTACAAGACAAGGAGCTGCAGCCACAGCGAATAATGAAGCAACTAAAATGCAAAATACGCATAAAAACTTTGCAACCTTCATATTTAAAGTCCTCAATCTATGTCAGAATAAATAAGTTTATCGAGCGTTAAGGAGCAGATATTTTTGATATTTGTCAGGATGCGCGTATATATATTTAATAAATAAATAAGGAGACAATACTGTTTTGGTGACAATCTCGTTTTTAAATACGCTGTGTTGCCTTCAGACTTTTATTTATATACCAAAGAGTAACAAAAAGGTGAAGTTTACCAATTTATGAGAGAATATAATTCTTAACGTCATCTGGAATATTTTTTTTACATTCGGGATTATCGGGAAAGATAAATTTTACCCTGACATGTAATCAGTAGACAAACATAATTTAACAAGAATAACAATAACATCAATTTCTAACCGTATATAAATAGAATATAATTTCTGAAAAACAAATTAATCTTTAGCGCAACATTACATAAAACAAAAAAAAGTAAAATTATTATATAAATACAAAAACCCGGACTGCAAAGAAAATTATTGTAACGAGCAAACCCCACCCGAAAAAAAATCAAGCAATTATTTTATAGGCGAAAGTTTGTGTCGTATGTAAGGGTGTGATTGTGTGTATGTTCGTTTCTTCTTCACGCTTAATCAGCTGCAGAGATTTGGATGAAATTTGGTACGGAAGTACCTTATACTCTGGATTTATATATAGGCTACTTTTTATCTCAGAATTATGTTTGGTTCCTGGGGGACGCGGATCAAACCGCAAGGTGCAGCTAGTAACGTATCTTTGTTATTTACATATTTTACTTTCCTTTAATAGTTGCATTTGCAACACTAGACTATGGTATTTACATAAACATGAATAATCCAAAATTGAAAATGTTGTAAGAAGCTTAAAAGAAAATTGCTACTGTTTAGATGAACAAATTATATATTTTTGAATTGTTCTTTTATAGACCTATGTTTTGATATCTGTGGTTCGATAAGTTTTGGTAATTTTTTGTTCCATTGGATCTTAGAATATTTACGCTGCCTTAGGGCAGAAGTAGCGTCGATGACGTCACTACAAATAGAAAGAACGAGCGATATATAACTAAGGCTAAGACAGAACGGGGCAGAGCTATTTATTTTGCATCCCTTACGCATAACCTTTTTTTTTGTCTGTCACAAAGTCAACTTTGTGACAAAAAGTACATAGCTGTCATATTGATCGGTTGGCGAATAGTATTTTTGTATTTTTAAAGTTTTAGAATACATTAAGGGTGAGAAACGGACTCCATTAGTGTTATATAAGTTTACACTATGATTGGGTGTAGTGTGTCTGGCTGCCAATCCTAGTGAATACAAAAATCCTGGAATTATCTTCCACACGTAAGTATTACTTTTCACCTAATATTTTTAAAGTTATGTGCTACAAGCTCGTCTCAAATAAATTTCCTATGTAATATTCCTCACAATAGTATCGATTTTAATCCGTAGTCACCAATTTCCAGTAAATTAGTCGCAATCAAAAGTAAAATAACCTTAAACAGTAACAAGGAGAATGTTTCATAAAATGGCATGTAGTTTTACCCAATTTATAGGGTAATGATTTTGTTTTGCAGTTTGTATCATGAAGGTATAGGTAGGTATTTTCGGTATGTTTAAATAATGTTTTCATTCAATTTAATTTAAACGATATACAGCATTTCTTATTAGTGTTTAATCATAACGGTATTTTTGTATGGAATAAGGAAACCGGAACGAGATTTTTACGTTTTCCTATTATTGATATTAAAATAACACAAGAGGCAAAATTATTTTATTTCAGGTTTCCTATATATATAACTGTAAAACAACAATGGATTAATGCAACAGGCCAAACAAATTGAGTACCAAGTAAATATGCAAGAATTTGCCCAGTCCGCTTTGACGCCTACACAAATAGTAACAACAAATAAAACAAAGGGCTCGTTGAAGATGCAGTTCTGGTAGAATTAGTACAGTAGTCACAGCATGCATACCTATATGTTTGTGAAGTAAGGCTCTGTAAACGATTGTGCAGGTACTGCTGTGGGGGTAAAACAGCATGAAGTAAGAGTGAAATAGAAAATGCGAATAACGTAATCGAGTGAGCGAGGCAGTTATACAATGCTGTCTTCACCTTCAACATTGGGGTTGCGCCTGAAAAATAGCAGTTTGCGCAGCTACTAGCAGATAACTTCCGAGACACATACTTCCGCTGCGACTACTGTGCATGTATGTGCTTTCTTGTTGCTTACTTTTTTTAAATTATTGCAGCACACATGTGACAATGTGTGATGCAATAATTCAGTTAGTTAATTCTTAGTCATTAAAAATTCCTGCTGTTATTAAGTAGGTAACTATATGTGTTTTTTGTTTGTATACTCAATCATCAGAGCCTAGAGCTGCCACCAATCAATCTATTGTTGTGGTTACTTGCAAACAACAAGCAAACAAGACATAATTGAGTATTTCAGAAAAACAGCTGTACGGTAGGTAATACTTATTATTTATGTACAGTTTATAAGTTCCTTTTCCAGCATTCACTTTTTTATTTGCAGATACTTCCTTCAATATCAGAAGGCACAAGTCTGTCTTCAATAATGTGTACCGCCAAACGACATTTCTAGAATGTCAAGAAACTAGTGTTTCTTAAAATTATTGTTTGGCAAGTATTATTATAATCAATTGGCGTTTTTCTTACACTATTTCATGTTATTTCTTTCGAAGCCTCTAGATATGTATGACGTTGTCCCCCCATCCTTTGTCTTGTTCGTAGACATTTCCTTCGACGTCAAAGTGCACAAGTCAATCTGTAATGATCGGCGCCGCAAAACAACATCAAGTTTTTTTAGATACTAGCGCTTGTAAAAAACATAATGTGGTAAGGGTTATAGCATATCATATTAAAAAAGAATTAAAACCGTCTATGTGCGAGTCTGACTTGCGTTTATAGAGTTGCGTAAAGTTTCATTGCAAATGTTGCAATGAACAACAATTGCAAGCCTCGACCAACATCTTAAGAGGCTCTTGCTGGATGGTTGGATTAAAAGTCAGATGTAGAAGGCAGTACTCCTTAACACGGCGCGTATAGTCAGGAGGTTCCTCACTCTACAGCCCGTATAGTCAGGAGGTTCCTCAGGCTGCAGAGTGACTCGCAATGTTTGTAATGTTTGTTTAGGTCAAATCTTGCAAGTTGAATTAGAGCCACTTCCTCTTATACTACGAAGTTGAATTTTTGCATGTTGGTTCAGTTCCGATGACAATACATTTTTATGGTAAACATGATCTGAATCGACATCCAGGAACAGTTTCAGATAAAAGACCTCTTTAACGGTCCACAGCACTGTCACGAAATTGTATGTACTTACACATTTTATTAATCTAGCGGGTTTGAAGTTCCACCATCATATGGCTGCAGCACTCCGGGCTGGATCCTGACTTGGGAACTTCTCAAAGGTTAACAGCACAGACAAGAAATTTTGTGTACGCTTTATATTATGATAGCTGGTTTGAAGTTTTACCATAACATGGTTGCTGCTCTCCGGTTTGGCTCTGGATAGGGAACTCCTTAACGGTTATTAGCACAGGTACGAAAAACGCATTTAATTGTGATAGCCCGTTCTAAATTTCTTTATGACATGGTTACTGCATAAAAGCAGCTCAATGTTTCCTTCGAAATACAAGAATAAACGGCGACGGACTCGTGGTCACACCGTTTTGTCACTCTAAACAAAGGAAGCCTGCAGCCGTATTATAGAGTCAATGCGGCCAGTCGCAATATCGCGGGCAAACTAATGCCACGCAATAGAGTTGTTATTGCTTTTTACCCGACTACAGCGAAGCAAGGGAAGGGTAATGAGTTTAACAGTCTATGTATGTACGTATGTATGTATGTATGTATGTATGTATGAGGGTATGTTGATGTTCCAAAATAGCGTTGCCCCTATTGGCCAATATTTGGCAAGCAAGGTGTCAATCAATTCGCCTTCAGGTATAGAGTATCATAGGGTATTTTTAATCCGACTACGGCTAGGCAAAAAATTATAATGTGTTCAAATTAAAAATTGGTCCGATTTTGACAAGCGCGGTATCAATCGATTCTTCTTCATCGCAAGAGTGTCCTAGGCTATTTTTTATCCGTAGTCGGGTTTTAGTTTTTGAAATTTCTTGTAATATTGGTGTGAATTAATGTGATACATACATACATAAACTGTTAAACTCACTACCCTATCTTTGCTTCACCGTAGTCGGGGAAAAGAACGCTCTCTAAGAAAATACCAGTGAGAGCGATACATAGTCGAGTTAGCGAGACCATATCAAATAAGTTATGTTCTTAATTTGCCCTATACGGACGGGACCCAATAACTGATTGATTAAAATTATCCCGTGTCCCAGAGGAATGAGTAGGCTGCTGATGATGGCCTATTCCGCTTAGTTAAGTTCTATCAATGGAACTAAATGGACAAAAAAACAATTATTCAACTTTGTATACAGGGCTACAGGAAAAGTTGACCTAGATATGCAAGGACGCTTTTATTTCGGTAGTGTCCGACAGATTTGACCCGATAACTTTCTATCCAAAGGTTAAATATTTTCCAGACATTACACTTTTCCTTATTTTTAGAAACATTTGTTTTTGCTTTATTTTCAACATTTTTATTTTTTTCATACTCTATGAGTATGTTGAGTAAAGGCCGAGCTATCGATAAAAACTTTTTGACAGCTGAAGGAATTTTGATCAAATATTGGCATATTGGTATTCTAGGTCTTGAAATAGTTCATAGAGTACTGTTAACCTAGAGAAATGACCACGCTTGCTAAGCCGCGGGTACAGCTAGTATTTCATATATTTATTAGTTCCAAATCCACACAACTTTGGAGCCGTACCCCGCAGGAACCCTTTATTTTTTCGGAACAAAAAGGTATCCTTAATTTTAACTTATCATATAAACTATGACTGTGTTTAGGCGTGATACGTATTCTTCAAAGAACTTTCAAATCCCTATCCTACGGTAACTCTTTAATTTTTCGGTATGAAAAGTATCCATTGCCCTACCTCGTAGTATAAACTCAAATTATGCCAAGTTTCAGTTAAATTCATTTAGTGGTTCCGGCGTGATGCTTGTCCAAGTTACAGGCAGACAGACAAGAAAAATATTTTGGCTTATCGAATATAACTTCAAAGTTAACATGACTTTGGACCCTATCCCACAGGAATCCTTAATTTTTCGGTATAAAAGTATCCTCAATTTTATAAACTATAACTGTGTCAAGCTGCATCAAAATCCGTCCAGTACTCTCAGCGTGATGTGCGTTCTTTCAAGTAACTATCAACCAATAACATGCGGGAACTTTTTAATTTTTCGGGATGAAAAGTATCCAATCTCTATCCTCGTAGAATTAACTCAAATCATACCAAGTTTCAGTTGAATTCATTCAATAGTATCGGCGAGATGCGTGGTTAAGTTATAGACATATCATGTAAAGAATAGCTTTAAAAAAAAAACAATATACAGAAATGGACCCGTTACAGTCTCACATTAAGTATAGATAAATATAGATAAAGATATGTAGCTCGTGCGACAAACGTTTGGGTGTTTTAAGAATAGCCAACCCCATCTATGTAGTTTCATTTTAGGATACTAAAAGCCAAAGAAGTAGTTTCGGTGAAAATTAAATCTATGTAAATAATTTACAATTTGAAAGCTTTTTTTATTATTTATTGTGTTAAATAGGACATAATTATAAAATTCACATACTGTCTTACTATTTTGTTAGTACCTACATATTTTTTATTATTTATTGTGTTAAATAGGACATAATTATTAAATTCACTTACTGTCTTACTATTTTGTTAGTTTCTAAATATTTTTTATTATTTAATGTGTTAAATAGGACATAATTATTAAATTCACTTACTGTCTTACTATTTTGTTAGTACCTACATATTTTTTATTATTTATTGTGTTAAATAGGACATAATTATTAAATTCACTTACTGTCTTACTATTTTGTTAGTTTCTAAATATTTTTTATTATTTAATGTGTTAAATAGGACATAATTATTAAATTCACTTACTGTCTTACTATTTTGTTAGTACCTACATATTTTTTATTATTTATTGTGTTAAATAGGACATAATTATTAAATTCACTTACTGTCTTACTATTTTGTTAGTTTCTAAATATTTTTTATTATTTAATGTGTTAAATAGGACATAATTATTAAATTCACTTACTGTCTTACTATTTTGTTAGTACCTAAATATTTTTTATTATTTATTGTGTTAAATAGGGCATAACTATTAAATTCACCTACTGTCTTACTATTTTGTTAGTTTCTACATATTTTTTATTATTTATTGTGTTAAATAGGACATAATTATTAAATTCACATACTGTCTTACTATTTTTTTAGTACCTACATATTTTTTATTCTGTGGCGCAACTATATATACAAATATCTGCAACTTCTTTTTGGATGATCCAATTTTGATTAAACAAAGATAAAAACCTCCGGAAGACTTCAAGGAATACAGTTCAGTGGCATCAATATCCATGCAGTGGTTTTTGCGTGACACAGACAGACAGAGAGACAGGCAAACATTCTAATAAACTATATTATTGCATTCTACTACCTTCATATACTCAAATCAAAATGTTTTTTTCTAAATTATCTTCCATGTAGGCAACAGCTTTGACTTTGGTTACAGTTTTATTATATGTATGTATACTTGGACAGTTTTTTTGAGATGGGGCAGGCAGAGTGGCTGGTTGGTACCTTTACCGTTTTAGCTACAAATTTTGGAATATGTTATACCCTGGAATTAAACTTAGGATATTATTTATCCCGGAAAAGGGTAAGTTTCCGCGGGAAAACTGTAAAATGTAGATAATGCGCTGTAAGGAACGGTTGCTATGGAAACTAAATAACAAGTATGTCAAAAAAAAAGCGTTTGTGCTACACTTACTTTTCTATTGGGTTTTAATATCCTTGAAAAACAGAAGATGCCTTTTTTCATCAAAAACTGTATTCCGCGCGGACGAAGTCGAGGGCAGGAAATCTAGTAAATCTATAACAGCTGGGACCAACAACATAATGTGCACTAAAAGCAAAAGGAGTGACTGATATTTGCACTTAACTTGGAAAAGTCATTGGTGTGGAGCCGAGATCTGAACGTGGTATCGTTGAATTCTAACTCGCGCTAGTATACCACTCGGCTACCTTCGTTTTTACAGAAAATAAACAGATAAGTGCGGGTTGAACTCACGTAGAGAGGGTTCCGTAATGTGTATTATCTCACAACATTGAGATATTTACCATGTTATTTTAATACTTCTTGTAGGTTTTCCTGAGTATAACTCGTTTATGAAACAAGGTATTATATCCTCGACTTCAATATCTACCCTCGGCTAGGGCGAATAATAATATATAAATTATAATAATGGCTTGTTTTGTGCACTTCTTTTTCTTTCTTTTTTCTTTCCCAAATCTTGTTATGAAATCTCATCTATATTTTACACATAAAAACCCGTTCTGATTGACTCATTTCGCGAATAGATAAGACGTAAGTACATTTGTCCGCTGTTATCAATCACCTTTAAATACCAGCTTCTAAAATTGTCTCAACCATAACGACTTAGGGAGCGCTTGAGAGTAAACTACTTTTGATTCCAAATTCCAAAATGACTATCAAAAATGTTTTGTTTGTGTGGATCTGTGTCTTCGCTGTAACATCGGTGTTAGCTGCTCCTCTTCAAGAAAACTTGGATAATTACATAATATTAGTGGCAAAAGACAAATCATGGGGAGATAAAGTAAGTGACGTTTCAACAAAATGTGATCAAACCTACTTCATGAATTTCATCATATTCATCATCAGCTTATTTTGTTCCCAATGCTGGGAGACAATCCGTCTCTCAGATGGAAAGAGATAGAGAGTATGTGCCATACTTTTATTAACCATACATTGTTACATGCTGGACCTATTTTAATGAAACTTAATTATAATGGGACCCATTGCAGGTATTTTCATAGTATCACACAATTTGGAGTAATTGGTGAACAAAAAAAAAAAAAAATTGTTCATACTCCTTGTTTATATCTTCTATACTTATAATGAAGCAGTAAGTTTTAAAAAGTCTGTACAAAGAAAATAATTTGTACAGACTTTTTAAAACTTGATATATTTTTCTGGACAAGAATAAATCATTTTTTATAACCGTGTCTCTCTGATTGTTTGTCTGTCTGTCCGAACATCACGTAAAAACTACTAAACCGATTACGATGTGGTTTTTAGTGATGGATAGCAAAGGTTTTGACTTAAAAACTATTGTACATGCACATCAATCCAATGAGAAGCCGAACAATAGTTAAAAACTATTTGACGTCTGAACTTAGTTTTATGAAGTTTGTTATACTCGTATTGGTACTTTTAGTTTTGGAGTAACACATAAGAAAAATTAACACGCGGGCAAATCACGGCACAAAACTAGTCTACAACAAAAAATGACTTGATCATTTTTATTATAATTTTGCTATACGTATTTTAATCAGTTAATCTCTCTTATCGACCAGATCGACTTCAATTGATTTGTTTTATAATTTCTGGTGTAGGTACTATACAGTATTTGTATTGTTTTTTATTGTTTTAGATATTGGAAGCCCTTAATGCAGTTCCTCAAGGATCAGGAAATACAAGAACAATCACTACATTAAACCAGAACAAGATAAGAATAACAGACAACTCTACGCACAATACCGTTTTTTATATGGTACCCGACGCAAAGAAGGCCCAACAGCTAATGATGTTTACTCTCTAACATACAAATTTTTAGAATTTATTATACAATTGGCCATTAGGCGTTTTTTTATTTATTATTCTTCGGAAAATCCAATAATTTCTACAATAAAAACTGCGTACATCAAGTTGCTTGAAGTTTTTAAAAAACACATTTGTTTCGGCCTCATTAAGAACATACGGTCTCAATAAGAACACGGTATATGCCTTATTAGAAATACGCAATATAAGGCCACAAATAATATAAAACAGTTGAAAATGAAAGACAATAACAAATCCAAACTCTCATTTTTCGTGGTTGGAGGTCCAGTTTATTAGAGTATAATACTGAAAAGGATTTATTTTTAGCCAGGATGTTTAAGTGCGGTGTTAAAAGAGTTGATGATACTCCATTGGAATGACTTCGGTACAACTGTGCAGAGCTGAAGGCCAAAGTCGGAGTCGGAGTCTTGAACATTATTCTTCAGGACATTATTTTCTAGGACATAACCGTCCTAGAAAACCGTCCGAGTAGCGGTAGTCTGGTAGTGCTAATGCGCCGATATATATATATATATATATATATATATATATATATATATATATATATATATATATATATCGGCGCATTAGCACTACCAGACTATATATATATATATATATATATATATATATATATATATATATATATACACAATATATATTTATAAATAAATACATTCTACAAACTAACAACTTAATAAGTACAGATGATTGACATTGTCTTTAAAAATTTGCAGTGATGTCGCTTTTGTACATGCTAGAAATACAGAATGGAATTTAAAGGCGGTCAGTGTAGCGAAAGTAGGTACTTACCTTAAATATTTATGATAGCGAGTTTTACTCAAACGAAACATTTCTTTATTTTTAATTTGTTATAAATTAGTTCTATATATCTACCCGTGGAGAGCCACTAGTTAACTAGGGCGGGTCGCTAGTTTATTATAAACTAGTTCTGCTCGTGGCTTTAAATGCGTGTTTTTTTTTTAAAGTAATATTTTACATTTCCTCAATATTCCCATTAAGTGAAATAAATATTTTTAACGATTGCTATACTTATCAAATTTATATACTAAGTTTACCAGATTTTAAGTCAAAACTAAGCTACCCTGCGGTAATAATCGCATTTCAATCGGTTCAGTAGTTATTATGTGATGCCGGAACAAACATCAATACATACACACATACTGACATACACAAATTTTTTAAAGGTATTTTCTGTTTTAGTTGTTTATTTTTAGTACCCTAGACTATTTTTTGAAACTCCTGAAATGATAATTTCATTTTAAAATTCATAATACCGATGAAAAATAATAAAAAACACTGTTTCCTGGAGGAAAGCCTGAAAATTGAGTTGTTTATAACAAACAATAGCAAAATTCACTACTTTGTTGTGATAGATTACTCGTATTATGCCTTAGGTTTTTATAAGTATTTATTATAGTTATTACTAGCTGTGTCCGCAGTTTCGCACGTTTCTCTAGGTTAAAAGTACTCTATGTGCTATTCCAGGACCTAAAATATCAATATACCAACATTTAATCAAAATTCTTTCAGCCGTCAAGAAGTTTTTTATCGATTGCTCGGCTTCTACAAATTATTTTGAGATACCAAGTACACCAATTTTTAAGTAAAACCTTAAGCTATCGATAAGTGACAAAAAGCACCACAATTAGTGCAGTAGTTTTTACGTGATGCGTGAACAAACAATTAGACGCAGATAAACAGACAAACAGACAAACCGATATTCTGCTCGGAAGGCAGCTAAAATTACAATTTTGAACTTCCAAGGGAAAATGGCTAATGTTTGAAGTACTGCATCTCGAAGTTTTAAATAATAATAGAGCTGCAGTTAGGCTCAAATTATAGCAAATGTTGATTTCTCTATAAAAGTAAGAGATAACTTTTCCGTGGGAAGCACCTTTTAGAAGTTATAAGCCAAAATGTGAAAAAATAAACGATAATTTCAATGTTTTTCGAGCACCACGAAGAGACTACTGGTATATAGTTTAACGGCATCCCAAAAAACAGGACGATACAGATTTTTGTGACCAAGCCACAGAATAAGCCTAACGCGATTTTTTGTGACTATATCATCATCATCAGCCTATACCAGTCCACTGCTGGACGTAGGCCTCTCCCAATGAACGCCACTGAGCCCGATCTTCAGCTCTTCTCATCCAGTCGCTGCCAGCTGTCTTTCGCAAGTCGTCTCTCCACCTGGCCGGCGGGCGTCCCACACTACGTTGTGATTGCGTCTACAGTGACCGTTAATCATATATAATAATGAGCGAACGTACAGCTCCATTAAGCAGGTCGCTTAAGATGAGCCGTACGTTCAAACGTTCCTGTACATTTTATGTTTCAAGTTATTTGGACATAATACTGAGGGTTGTGCCGTCTGTGATTTCTGAACTACAAAATCGACAACCTTGAAATATTTACATGACAATAATTAAAAAATGTACCTCCTTTCAAACAAAAAAATAATGAATAAAATCGGACTACGGGTTAATGAATTACAACTAAGTACACCTTTTGACTTTCATTCCTTCTCCCAAAGAAACCATGCTAAATATCGGGATATAAAGTATCCAATATCCTACTTCGTAGTATGAACATATATCACACCAATTTTCATTTGAATTCATTTAGTAGTTTCAGCGTGATGGGCGGTCAAGATTCAGACAGACAGACAATAATTAAAAAGATACAGTTTTGGCTTCAGTATCGTACATAGAAGAGTACCGTCCAAAAAAAATTAATTATTACTTCAAACTTAACAAATATTTGGACCCTTATCCCGCAGGAATCCTTTTTTCGGGATAAAAAGTAGAGTTACTCAATTTTAGCCAACCATATAAATTTTGACTGTGCCAGGTTTCATCAAAATCCGTCAAGTAGTTTCAATAACATTAGGATACATAAATAAAATATTTAAATTAAAAAATAGGGAAATTACACTGAAAATATTTATTCAAAACTGTGATTATACTTACAATTAGGATAAAAAAATAGTTGAAGAATCACAATACATTTTATACAGAAAATGTTGGCATGTTTGTAGCAGTTGATATGCGTAGATGATTTGCTCTGAAAGACTCTACATACCTGTTGCTACATATATATCTTCGAAACATCAAATGGTCGTAATGTGTGGTAATGTCCTCAGTTGAGTTTATATAACTGCCATGCATTGTGAGTACACCTAAGCACCGTACAGTTTGAAACATAAGGGGAAAATGCGAGTGGGGCTGTGTCTGGGCGCACTGCCGTTTGTTTGTCGTGAAACGTACAAATCGCGAGTTATCTCGAAATGAAGATCACAAAACATAAATTTTGCTAATTTTGAGTGGGACACCCGCAGCTTTGCCCGCGTGGTTATTTCTCTGGGTTAAAAGTAACCTATGTGCTAGGACCAAAAGTACCTCTAAAGGTACTTTTGGTCCTAGCACATAGGCATCCGCTTCTATTCATCGGATTGAGATACAAAGTACACCAGTTTTATAATCAAAACCTAGTATTTACGTGAAACGCAAAGGGACAGACAGAAAGAAAAAAAAACTGGAATATTCTTGTTCAGTAGTTTATTTTAAGTCCCCTATACCATTTATTTTTTAATTTTCTCTTTGTACTGTCTTCTTTATTATAAGTATGATCATCAATCAATACATATCATAAAACAAAGTCGCTTCCCGCCGTCTGTCACTTAGTAACGCTTAATTTTTTAAACTGCGCAACGGATTTTATTGCGGTTTTCATCAATAGATAGGTTGATTCAAGGGATTAGACGTATATTTTGATATGGTTTTGTGTTAATTTGTTAAAATATGACGATAATTGGAAGAAATCAATACATATTGATAAAACAAAGTTACTTCCCGCCCTCTGTATGTATGTAAAGCTCAATCTTTTATATTTTTCGCTCAATAGATAGAGTAATTCAACAGAAGATTTATACATATAGTTTGATATTGTTTTGTGTTAATTTGTTGAAATATGAAACGGATACTACGTTAATAAAATTACATTAATATTATTAAATACGCAATAGTGAACATCAAAATGTGGAAACATGATGAGCAGTCAAAGACCCATTAGGGTCCCATAGTTGAGAATGAGAATTATACGCAGCCAATGAGTTATCTCTTGAGGATTAATAGAAGTTTCCATTTTATTCGATTTTTCAAGTTGTTTTTTTTTTTAGAACTTTTTTTCCAATTTACATTATACTTTTATTTATCATTATAAGTTATTGATTTACAAATTAGTGAATTAGGCTGGTTTGTAAGATTTTAGCTCATAATGTCAATAATGTTAATCCTTCAGCACTTTCTAGCACGCACATTACGTTAATGTGCGTTATCGAGTGAATGGTGTTTGAAGGGTTAAGGCCCACTTTCTTTATGTTAATGGACGAACAAGTCAACGGTCCGCGGCACACGTGTCACGGCGTAGACAATTTCACAAAATTTCGGGGGTTAAACATGTAAGGTTGGGTTTATAATAGTTATTAGCCGTATTTGTTCTTGTGCTTAACTTACAATAGCTAAATAAAACCCGTAAAAACCGTTAATACCCGTGCTAATACAAAGAAATCCCTATAGTGGTTGAGTTTATTGTCTGACCAATTTTTAAAGTGATACCCTTCCTTACTCTCCCTTCTATACAATACCACAGAATAAATAATAGTACATTCGTTGCCCGGCAATATTGCACGTCATTAAAATAAAACCAAGTTATTATAAAAAGAGATTTATATAATATATATATACACATCATATTATTCAAAATAATAATATTATGATCATATAATTCATGGTATAATAACTGTCATATGCTTTGAATTATCATATATATTGTATTGGTTATATGTTATTTGATTTCTCTGTGCCTCCTCGAAATCACTCAAGCTCCAGAAAAATCGAACACAGCCACTTCGACCACAGTTTGGGTCCCAAGCCTGAAAAAAAAAAATATATTTTAAGTTAGACAAAATTAATGCTAACAAAAAATGCAAGCATAACATGTAAACTTTTTACAAAAGTATATATTAAAATATTATAAGAACATACAGTAGTAGCAATAAAAAGTACGCATGGGCGTAGTCCGTGATCTCGTATCCAGGACGCGTCAACCCCAATTGTCCATTTAATGCCCACCAGCCCACTGCTACTTCAGCCTCGAAATCAGGCTAATATACAGTCCAAACCCCGAACTAGGTTTCTAAAACTACATGGATCGGTGCATGGTCCCACAAATACCCAGATAGACTCAGAGCCAGTAGTTCACATATATACGAGTATGTTCCGTACGCGAGAATAGAACCCGAAACTTCGGCGTTGAATTCCGACTCTTCATCCACTACGCCACTGAATCAGTCACATATTGAAAAACAGGAAGATTAACTAATTATACATAATATACTTACAAGACAAGGAGCTGCAGTGACAGCGGATAATGAAGCAACTAAAATGCAAATTACGCATAAAAACTTTGCAACCTTCATATTTTAAGTTCTCAATCTAAGTCAAAATAAATAAGTTTATCAAGCGCTAAGGAGCAGATACTTTTGATATATCTAAGGATGCGCGTATATATATTTCATAAATAAATATGGAGACAATACTGTTTTGGTGACAATCTCGTTTTTAAATACGATGTTTTGCCTTCAGACTTTTATTTATATACCAAAGAGTAACAGAAAGGTCAAGTTTACCAATGTATGAGAGAATAAAATTCTTTACGTCATCTGGAATATTTGTTTACATTCGGGAGAATCGGGAAAGATAAATTTTACCCTGACATTTAATCAGTAGACAAACATAATTTAAGAAGAATAACAATAACATCAAACAATTTTTAGCGAATATAAAAGTTCCGAAAAACAAATTAACCTCCGGCGAAAGATTACATGGAACAAAAAAAGAAAAAGTGTTATATAAATACAAAAAACTCCGACTGCAAACAAAAATATTGATAGCGAGCTGACCGCCCGCAAAAATGATGACACAAATATTTTATAGGAGAAAGTTTGTGTCGAATGTAAGGTATGTGTGTATGTTTGTTTCTTCTTCACGCTTAATCGGCTGCACAGAATTGGATGAAATTTGGTACGGGGGTAGCTTATACTCTGAAATAATACATAGGCTGCTTTTTATCCCAGAATAATGTTTGGTTCCTGAGGGACGCGGGTGGAACCGCAGGGTGCAGATAGTAACGTATCTTTTTTATTTACATATTTTACTTTACTTTAATAGTTGCATTTGCAACATTAGACTATGGTATTAACATAAACATGAATAATCCAAAATTGAAAATTTTGTAAGAAGCTTAAAAGAAAATTTCTGCTGTTTAGATAAAAGAATTAAATATTTTTGAAATGGTCTATAAAGACCTGTATTTTGATTCCCCACTTGATGGGTTTTGGTCATTTTTTATTCCATCGGTTATACAATATAGCAGCTGTAAGCCGCCATACCGCGACCACTTCTTTTTAATTGTAGGTAACACAGTTTTGAATAAATATTTGCAATTACCCTTCACTATTTTTTAATTTAAATAATATAATTATGTATTCTAATCCATACCAATATATAAAACTGAAACGTTGTCTGTTTTTTGTTTGTTTGTTCGGAGGAGCTTTCACGCGATAACCGCTGGACGGATTTCAATGAAATTTGGAATGGAGATAGAATAAAACATAGGATACTTTTTATCCCGGAAAATTCCACGAATTCCGTGGAAGTTTCCACGGGAAAACTTGAACATGTTGAATACTCGCTGTAAGGAACGGTTGCCATGGAAACGAAATAACAAGTCCTTCAAAAATCATCAAGAGCGTTGGTGCCACAGATTAAGTAAACAAGCCACGGAGGCCATAACTAAGAAGTCTAAGTCTACTTTTGCATTGGTTTTTAATATCCTAGAAGATTGTACGTAAGATGCTTTTTTTCGCGATAAACTTTAGTCCGCGTGGACGAAGTCGCGGGCGGGTAAGCTTGTGTTATTATAATAACTTCTAGTTTTCCCGCCCGCGACATCGTCCGCGCGGACTACAGTTTATCGCGAAAAAAATAATCCTATGTTCTTCAAGGATATTGAAAACCTATGCAGAAGTAGAACAATAAGGTTCTTGATGTTTTTTGACAGATGGCAACCGTTCCTTACAGCAAATAATCAACACTTTCCAGTTTCCCCGCGGAAACCTACCATTTTCCGGGATAAAAAGTATCCCATGTTTTATTCCAGGGTACAAGCTATCTCCATCCCAAATTTCATCAAAATCCGTCCAACCGTTATCGCACGAAAGCTCCCCAAACAAACAAACAAACAAACAAACAGACAACGTTTCACTGTTATATATTGGTATGGATAATAAATACATCAAAAATCTAAAGCATAATAATCTATCACAACAAAGTAGTGCATTTTGCTATTGTTTTTTATAAACAACTCAATTCTCCGGCTTTTCTCTAGGACACAGTGTTTTTTATTATTTTTCATCGATATTATGAATTTTAAAATGAACTAATCATTTCAGGAGTTTCAGTATATCCTGGTTTAAAAAATGGTCTAGGGTACTATAAATAAGCAAATAAACAAGAAGATTCCTTTAAAAAAATTGGTGTATGTCTGTATGTATGGATGGATGTTTCTTCACGCATCACATAACAACTACTGAACCGATTGAAATGCGGTTATTACAGCAGAGTAGCTTAGGTATTGACTTAAAATCTGGTAAACTCAGTATATAAATTTGATAAGTATAGCAACCGTTAAAAATATTTATTAAACTTAATGGGAATATTGAGGAAAGGCAGTTTTTTTTTTAAACCACGGATGCAAAGCCGCTACTATATAATAAACTAGCGACCCGCCCTGTTTACTTTCACGTGATAACGGCTGGACGGATTTTAATGAAATTTAGAATGGAGATAGCTTATACCCTGGAATAAAACATAGCAAACTTTTTATCCCGGAAAATTGTAAGTTTCTACGGTTAAACTGGAAAAGGTTGATTACTCATTGTAAGGAACGGTTGCCATCACCGAATGGTCTGTGGTTGCCATAGGAACGAAATAACAAGTCTGTCAAAAAACATCAAGAGTGGTGCTATACCTACTTTTGAAATGGTTTTTAATATCTTAGAAGAAAATAGGATGCTATTTTTCGCGATAAACAGTAGTCCGCGCGTACGAAATCGCGGGCGGGAGAACTAGTTCTTCATAAATCGCAATATATTCAGCCCTTCAGCTTGTATAATTATTACAAAAATGAGCAGTTGCAGGATGCCTGGCAGATGTGAAACATCGAATATTGCCGAGCCGAGGCGGAAAGAGCCTACGAGCCACGAGCTGCGCGTTGCCACACGCCACGCCGCACCGCTCACCACGCCAAGAGTTGGCCTTACTCCTGTACCACGCCATTAGATGTTCCACATCAAAAGTGAAAGAAATTACAAATCAAATCAATTTTCAAACTACACAAATTTTAT
Source organism: Alsophila aescularia (assembly GCA_946251855.1). Classification (NCBI taxonomy): domain Eukaryota; kingdom Metazoa; phylum Arthropoda; class Insecta; order Lepidoptera; family Geometridae; genus Alsophila; species Alsophila aescularia. Next base: position 17,077,483 of record OX276383.1, on the reverse strand, counting down.
TCAAAATTATTCATTATTTCATACACCTGACTATGACACCACTTGTTTTGTTACCCACACGCAATAGAGCGAGGAGGAAACTAAAACTGACAGAATATAGAAAAGAGACCGCGCTCTATGGTGCATTTACGGAAATAAGAAGTATTTGTTATAGACAGATATTTATAGATTAAACGAACTTAACTGTAAGTGAAGTTCTATTATAATTATGTGAGGTGTTCAAGCATCAGAGTGAATTTCCAAATTATATTCGTCAAACTTTATTTTATTTACCGAGTTATTAATAGACTGTATCCACCAGTCAAAATCTGGACCTAATGTGGTTGGTATTGACATGAATTTGTCATAATTATCATCTCCTTTTAGATTTAAAATTTATATCTTTCAAATCCCTTCGTGTAAAGCCAGCTATGTTCAATTGCTGGGCAAGCGGATGTTAAAAGTCCTACTAAGCGCGCAAATTCTCGAATCATACATCTTTTAAGTTGTTTAAATTTTAGCAATTCCGTTTTAATTTTCATTCGTTTCTCTAAAGGTAAACTAATTCCCATAGTTTCAGAATTTGTAACAAATCCCAAAAATCTACATGAATTACTCGGAATCAAACAGCTTTTAGATTCGATTATAATAAAACCTAGAGAACAAAAGAGTTTCTTTGTGACGTCAATATTTTATACACAGTCACTATAACTACGTGATATAAGACATAAGTCATCAAGATATATTGTTGATAGATTACCAGCATAGCGTAATAATTTGACAACTAGTTTCATTATTTTCGTAAAAACATAAGGTGCAGTATTGAGACCAAACGGCAGAACATTAAATTCATATAAACTATCTTTCCATTTGAATCTGAGGTACTTTCTTGAGTCATTGTGAAATTTTAATAAAAAATATGCGTCCTGGAGGTAAATTTTTGACATAAAACAACCTTTAAAAACAAGTTTTATCATTGTTTGAAAGTCTTCTAATTTAAAGTGCTGTGTGTCAATAAATTTGTTAAATAAATTTAGAATAAGCCGTTTTTTGCCGTCTGGTTTCGGTACTAAAAAAATACTGGATATGAATTGTCCATCAAAGGGCTCACAATTTGAAACTGCACCTATAGATAGTAAGCTATCTATAGTCTGATCGAAGACACATAATTCAGAATGTGAATAAATTTGAGACTGCGGTTCATTATACTGATAAGGAGCGAGTGAGAAAGGGATTTGATAACCTCTTATCCATGACAAAACAGTTTGGTCCGTTGTTATTTGTGACCATTGGTAGTAAAATTCAGAGAGCCTGCTGGCATAATTTACCGTATTGTCTAGCGGCGGCCGCGACTGGTGGTCGGACGTGATCCTCTCTATGAGCACACGTGCTGTTGTCTCGGAGGTGCAGGCTCCTTCGCTCTCAGAGGCCCCGTTGGTCTGCGGTACGGGGCCGGCGCCTTCCAGTTAAATTTTTTGATGGGTTTTGGTTTTTTCGCGGCACTCTTGTGTGGTGCGACTGGCTTGAGTTCAGTTCCTGACTTATTATTTGCCTTAGCTATTTTTAATGTATCTGCAAGCTCTTGTCCGAAAAGTAAACTATCAATCTTAGTCAATTGTATCTGATATTTTAATTCCTTTTTTAGTACTGCTAGGATGAAATTACGTCTGGTAACAGAGTCATTATGCTGAGAATCACACAGTATGCGTCCTGAATCGATAAATAGCTTTAATATCGTCGTATCTTTCGTGCTTCTAGATAAAAATATGGTAATAGCTTCACTCAGACATGTAATAGCACTACAAATCTGTTTTTGTTTGACCTGTATGGCCTTGTCTCGCTTAACAATAATTTCAGTGACAGCTGCTTTTTTCTCGGGATTAAGCAATGGAGCGTCTATCATTTTGCAGTTGGCTGGAGGCATATGAGATTCTAGGAGTTCCTTGTGGAGTTCCTTTGTCAAGCCAGAAGAGGCTATGAACTCAAAGCGAATGGCCAAGTCTTTTTGGATATCCTTACCAAAAGCTGCAGTCGTTGAAGGATCTGCTCCCAAAATTTCAAGCATAAATTTGTCCAGTTCCTGTGTCTGCTGATGTTCCATCTCAATATCGCGAGAATGTTCGGTCGTCAGTGGAGGTTCCTCCAGTATCACATCAGGCGTTTCTGACGTCAGCAGCAAATCCAAGCATGACGCGCTTGTTGACGATCCTGGCCCGTATAAAAGGTTTTCCGTTATGCCCACCGGATAGGATCCTCCGATTCTATCAATGAGACCTTTTTTTTTTTTTTCATGGGGAAATTCATTTACGCATACCACTGAGCCCGGGGAAGGCCCAGCGGCTATGTGGGACTCACCGGGCGACTGCCCGTCCTACCCACTAAAACCCCATGGTGAGCAGTCCTCCACCGAGGTGGGGCAAGATGGGGTCGCGGTTGCATTCTACCATCTTGCCCCAGTGGCAGACCCAATCGGGCCTCTCCGCCTGTGCAGGGGCAACCTTGCTCACCCAAAGTCACCCCTCACCACGACCGGTGGGGCGTGCAAGCCGATGGAGAGCCCTCCGACTCTCCACCAGTGACCCCACAAATACGAAGGAGGAGTCGCCTCCTCCTCCCACCTCCTCGAGCCGGCGCCAAGCGCACAAGGCCCCACCTCCACGTCACACTCCCAGCACCGAATCCATCATTCCGAAGTATGGTAGGTCTGAGAGCGGACCACCTCCTCGAGTCTGCGCCGAGCGCACTGGGCCCCACCTCCTCGAGCCGGCGCCAAGCGCACAAGGCCCCACCTCCACGTCACACTCCCAGCACCGAATCCATCATTCCGAAGTATGGTAGGTCTGGGAGCGGACCGCCTCCTCGAGCCGGTGCCAAATACCCGGGCCCCACCTCCTCGAGCCGGCGCCAAGCGCACAAGGCCCCACCTCCTCGAGCCTGCGCCGAGCGCTCGGGCCCCCCCTCCACGTCACTAGGACGCCCATCCCACAGGAAGAGAACCTCCACAAAGATAAAAGCTCTTTGTAGCGATTCCCCTCCTACCGTCCAGGTAGTAAAACTACCCAGACCCACCTTGCCAGATATCGGCTACGGCCAATAATCCCCCGAGGAGAATTATTGACCGATCCCCGGGTGCACCGTCCCAACGGCTGCTCTTCCCCCCAGATGAAACGCATCGGAGGGGACCAGCAACAGTCGGGCACTCTTGGAGGTTATCCGGCCTGCAACCCCTATCAATGAGACCTCCCCCATCCACCCCTAACCTTAAATCAATGTCATCAGAAGTAAATTTGAAAGTAAGGAAGGAAAAAAAACGGAAATAGAGGGGCTGCGCAACTTTTCCTTCATAGGGGGAAATTCCTACCTCTCCCCCTACCCCCTCCATCCCTCCCCATCCCCAAAATCGACGGTATAGCAACTACAGTTTAGCCCATTTTATAGGTAAAACAATAAAAAACATCGTAAAAGATACTATTAAACTATCAAAAATATACTCACGTTAACATTTTCCCGCCAAAAGTGACGAAAGGCACTTTGAAGCACTTTGTGACAATCGTCACTCGCGGGACACTAAATACAAAATTATTGTAATATCTTCCTTACAGTATTATTAGGCGTAATAACACAAAATAAAAGCTATAAATCACTAAAAAGAACACAAATAAAAAATCACGCGGTCGTTGATCTCATTAGGACAATCTGAACTCACAAAAAAAACGATTAAGACCTTTATTATCCAATAAAATTGCTCGTTTCAAGCTGTTTTCACATGATATGTAACACAAATGCAATACTATATCCTAATTCAATACAATTATGGTTGCAACTCCGCTAGACTCCCCGACCGAAGATCGTCAGCCATGGCCTTTACGGGTCGGAGCGCAGTTGGTAAGCCCCAACATCCCCTAGCATCATACGAACTAACAACGCTGTGCGCTATTATCGCGTTCTCTCTGTCGCTCTTACACGTATCTCGCTACTTGTCTCGTTCATGTAGGTGGCGAAGCGGTAACATCGCAACAGTTGATTTAGAGTAAAATTAAATTTATTATTTTCCATTTATAATATCGTAAACTGTACTTAAAAATTAAAAGACACATCCTTCCTGCCTTTCACAGTCGTCCCAGTGTATGTACTGCACTTTCTAAACACACAAGATGGCATTTTTGATTATATTTTCATGTTTCGGAAGTCGCGTGTATTTACGTGTTGCGTCGTTGCCACTCTCTTTGGGACTAAGTCGACACAGGCTGATTAGCTTGTGTTTACTTCGCCACGCAGAGCGGGGTACAACGTATCTACCTCAGTTTATATATAACATCATTGGATTCTATAATTTTATCATCTGGAATCGGAATTATTGTATAGCTTAGCTATATCATTTCAGTATAAAGAGGGTAGTTAACAAATGTAATCGTTCCTCAACATGATATTGTGCGTAATTTTTCGTAGGTACCCACCTACGGTAAGTATCCTTAACACTCATAATCTAAAACAGGTAATAGAAAAATCTTATGTACATATTATACAGCGGGTAAGGTGAACTCAGGCGTTGCATCGTGAACCCGAGTTTAATGAGGATAAGTCACAATTCATACATTGTAACGTTAATCCCTGTTATCATCGGTAGGTAACAACTCAAATCGTTGAAACGTGTACCGTCGACGTGTATAGACAGGCTATAAAAACCTTAGTACCGTTAGTGATTTAACGTGAAATTAGTAGGCACAATTGGAACACAATTTACCTTGAGGTTCGGTAGACAATTGCACGGAATCCGAGGATGATGACGATCTGCGGCGTTGATCTTTTAACAATTTTCTTTCCAGTTTGTTTATTTTCTTCTTAATAAAAACCAATGATTCCATATCGTTGCGTTTTCTCTTCGACATCGTAAAAATAAAAGTTCAATAAACTGAATAAATAATTTAAGGTGCAAAGTGGCGGAGCACTGAAGTGTGAATGAAGAAACCAATGCTGTGAACTTGTAAAGATGTCGGTCTACCAAATTTTTTTTATTTTATTTTTTCTCTGTTCTGAGTGCATTGGTGACCATATTGTGTGTGGGACTACAAGTGTATAACTAATCTCGAGAACGAAACACAGAAGCATAATCACAATTCACGTCGTACCCTGACATATTCTGAAATATGTTTCTATTATTTTTATGCCAGAAAATGTTCTTAGGTAGTGTTATGCGCAATGAATCAATGGTTTATTTATGTTATGTCAAAAATACCCTAAAAGTATGATAAAATACCCTAAATAATTTCATACGCTAAAAAACCATGCGAGTTCAGTTTTTGGTGAGGGTGTGTGTGTTTGTGTGTGGGTGTGTGTCTGCCTGTGGCAGCGTAGCTCCCAAACGAAAGGACCGATTTTAATGCGTTTTTTAAGTTTGAAAGCTGATGTGATCGAGAAGCTATTTAGGGGGAGGGGGGGGGGGGATAATATAGGGGGCTATTTAAATTTTTAATTTGTGCTTGCTACACAATACACGTTTGAGCCACTAGGAGCCACTAGGGCTCAGTGAGCTGTAGACCTCTTTTTCCTCTCGTACAAACTTTTTTGCAAACAATTTAGCAGTAGCGCCATCTAGTTACCTCATTGTAAAACTAACATCAAAAACCAAGGTGCTCCATCAATCCCTGCCTAGTAGGTAAAGGGCTGATTCCACTGGTAAAAACCTAAAAGTGAGAAATTTACTGCATTTTGAGGAGCTATTCTGCTCATCCCGCCGAAGATCCTCATCAGATATTCACAATTTTTTTTTATGAGACTTAAAGTTACTACAATTCAAATAAAAAAAAAACATCGAAGCCGGATTTAATAAGGCGGAGATATGCAGTACCCCCCAATCAAAAATCCCCGAAGACTAAAAAATTCAAAAAATTCGCTTATCCTTTATACCAAGTTTCGTCTAGATCGGTTGAGAAATGCGACCTGACCTGTAGAGGAGAACAGAGATCTGGAAGGACTAACATCCAAAAGGACATACGAAAGCATTTTTGCCCAAGCTGAAACGGAGACGCTTTGCTCGCGTTTTGCGCTCGCTCGGTCAGTAAAGCCGGAAAACCAAGGATTACATTATTTTGCTATATATTCCATTCCAGTGGTTCTATCTGTTTTGCCCAGCAATATCGCACGTGAATAAAATAAAACCAAGTTATTTTAAAAATAAATTTATATTTATCATATTATTACAAAATAATAATATTATGATCATATAATTCATGGTACAATAACTGTCATATGCCTTGAAGTATCATAAATATTATATTGGTTATATGTTATTTGATTTCTCTGTGCCTCCTCAAAATCTCCCAAGCTCCAGAAAAATCTAAGACAGCCACTTCGACCGCAGTTTGGGTCCCAAGCCTGAAAAAAAAACAAAAAAATTATTAATGAAGAAAATGTTATGAAAAAAAATTGCAAAAAAAAATGCAAGCATGAACACATAACATGTACACTTTTCTGCAATAGATACAACTATTTATTCAGACAATAAATAGTTACGTAGTAGTCATAAATAGTACGCGTGGGCGTAGTCGTGATTTCGTCTCCAGGACGCGACAACCCCAGTTGTCCGTTTAATGTGACCAACCCACTGCCACTTCAGCCTCGAAATCAGGCTAATATAGAGTTCTAACTCCAATCTACGTTGCTCCGTATTTTGGTATATAAAACTACACGGACCATTGGTCCCACAAATACCCAGAGGGACTAAGAGCCAGCAGTTCACAAAAATATGTTGCCGAACCCGAAACTTCAGGCGTTGCATTCTGGCTCTTCATCCACTACGCTATATAATCTGTCACATATTGAATAAGAGGAGGATTAACTAATTATACATAATATACTTACAAGACAAGGAGCTGCAGTTACAACGGATAATGAAGCAACTAAAATGCACAATAAGCATAAAAACTTTGCAACCTTCATATTTTAAGTTTTCAAAATAAGTGATTTTATCAAGCGTTAAGGAGCAGATATTTTTAATGTTTTTAAGGGTATATTTTATAAATAAATGAGGAGACAATGTTTTGGTGACAACCTCGTATGTTAAATACGCTGTGTTGCCTTCAGACTTTTATTTATATACCAGAGAGTAACAAAAAGATCAGAATTGTGAGATTATAAAATTCCTCACGTCATCTGGAATATTTGTTTACATTCGAGAGAATCGATTAAGATAAGTTTGTAGGCTGAACTTTAACAGTGGGAAATTCTGACATTCAATCAGTAGATATACATAACAAGAATAAAAATAAAATTAAACAACTTTTCAACGAATATACTTAACAGAAGTTCAGAAAAACGAATAATACTCCAGTGAAAAACTTTCTGTGCAAATAAAATACGGACAAGACATACACAAGTTCAAAAACTATAGCCCGACTACGCTCGGGTAAGAAATAGCCTATGACACACTCTTGCGAACACAGACGAATCGATTGATACCTCGCTTATGAAAATCGGGAAAAGTTTTTAGTTTGAACACATAACCCTTTATTTGCTTCGCCGTAGTCGGGTAAAAAACCTATACTACATATATAAAGACGAATCGGTTGATACATCGTTTGTCAAAATCGGACCAATAGGGGCGACGCTATAGTGGAACATTCTCATGACCACATAGATACATACATACATATACTGTTAAACACATTACCCTTCCCTTGCTTCGCCGTACTAAGGTAAAAAAAAAGACACTGAAAGTTCTGAAACCTAAAATCCTCCAAATAAAATACTGTAAATCCTAATAAAGTACAGAACTCCCAATGAAATACTAATTTTCATGCAAAATAATCAATGCCGATTTTACCTTGTCTGGGCGCCCCGACCACAGTATATATATATTTTCTATGTACTGTGCCCCGACTTCCATGTGATGCGATGGTAGCATGGTATTCCGTCTAATACGTTTTCGGAGTTGGGGTAGAAAGGTTCTCGAAGTGACCACAGACCTGGAGATGGAGCGTAGGACACGCGAGATGCCTCTGTCGATAATGACAAATGAAGTTTTCAGTATTCCTTTTGGGAGTTTTTGTATTTTCATTTGCACAAAAGTTTTCGGTTACCTAGTACATCGGAAAGTGATATGCATACAATGTATCTGGACACTTTACTTTAACAGTGTGATAAACACTTAACTCTATCGAAGATATATATAAAAGAAGGGAAACCACCCCACCCCATTTTAATGCTACCTATTTTATATTTTTAAGTGTAAGAACGGCATTCTGGAGGTCACCAGTTCAAGTCCTGTTTAGTTGTAAATTTTTTAGTTTTTTTTTAGAATTTTGCATGTAAGTGCTACTTTAATTGAAGCTTGAACATTATCAGCGAAATGACACTAACTGTACTATGAATGTCGAAAGAGGTAGTGCTGACCTCAAGTGCTATAGTTTGCCAGGACGTTAAAAAACCTCTGACGTGGTTTAACGACTGCTAAGTATCAAATTAGTAACCGGGACCAACGGTGACGGCTTAAAGTGCCCTCCTAAGCACGGACCGTGCCTGTACTAATATTGTTTTATCCAAAATTATATTAACACTAATAAACATAAAATCTTTCAAAATGAAAGGTAATGGACAGGCAGGTAGGTACCTACACAGTTTTCCTCTTCAAATGGTTTGCGGAAGTATAAAAAGAAACGTCTAAAGAAAGAGAGTATCCAAGGAAAAAATTGGAGGTATTAATAATACCTAATGGGATGGAAAGAGCAGTGATAAGTCCTAATGCATGAACATTACAATAAATGAAACCAATTTACAAGGAGTTTGTTTGACGATGCTGAAAAATATAATAGAAACAAAACCAATGAGCCTGGAGAAGGGCTGAAACATCGAGATGAGCGGATTAATTCCCATAATATGGCCATTCGGCCTTAACCTGTTGGGGGGACATTTGAAACGAAATTTATTTAATAAGCCCCTGTGGTTCTGCCATGAGGCCGTGTGGGCTGACTAGATTGTGAATATTAGCCTAGCAATTCAGGATGTGCTGGATATTTCTAGAATTATAGGGATTATAATATCCAAGTAGCAAGTACCGCCCATGAAATAACTTCATAATGACTTCATAACTTCTTTGATAATGTATTTTCATGTACTTACTATTTTTAAAAGCTTTTATTTAACTTGCAATGTATGTATGTACGTTTGTTTAGGTCAAATCTTGCAACCTGAATTAGAGCCAGTTCCTCTTATCCTATGGAGTTGAATTTTTGCATGTTGGTTCAGTTCCGATGACAATGTATTTTATGGTAAGTATGACATGAATCGACATCCAGGAACAGCTCCAGATAAAATACCTCTTTAACGGTCAACAGCACTGTCACGAAATTTTATGTACTTACACAATCTTTTAATCTAGCCGGTTTGAAGTTTCACCATCATATGGCTGCAGCACTCCGGGCTGGCTCCTGACTTTGGAACTCCTCAACGGTTAACAGCACAGACACGAAATTTGTGTAGGCTTTATACCATGATAACCGGTTTGAAGTTTTACCATGACATGGATGCTGCTCTCCGGGTTGGCTCATGAATAGGGAACTCCTTAACGGTTAATAGCATAGACACGAGATGTTGCAAACGCATTTAATTGTGATAGCCCGTTCTAAGTTTCATCATGACATGATTACTGCATAAAAGCTTTTTTTTTAAATGTTTTTAAATTAATTTATTTTCCTCTATGTTTCCTCCGAAATACAAGTATAAGCAAAGGACGCCCGCAGCCGTATTATAGATTCAATGCAACCAGTTGCAATATCGCGGGCAAGCTAATGCCACGCAATAGAGTTGTTATTGCTTTTTACCCGACTACGGTGCAGCAAAGGAAGGGTAATGAGTTTAACAGTGTATGTATGTACGTTTGTATGTGGATATTCCGCCATAGCGTCGCCCCTATTGGTCCGATTTTGACAAGCAAGGTGTCAATCATTTCGTCTTCAGGTATAGAGTGCCATATGTTTAAACACGACTAAGGCGAAGCAAAGGAAAGGTTATGTGTTCAAACTAAAAACATGGCCGTCGAAGCCGGATAACTTTTTTTGCCTACGACACTCTATACCTAAAGACAATTTGTTGCGGTGGAATAATGTTTTATTTAGACACTTGCTGCACCCCGCGGCTTTGCACGCGTACAATTTTTATCCCCTCCCTCTCTCCTTCTTCCCCTTCCCACCTCCCTTCATTCCAACCTTCTCTTTCCCACTGCCGCCCCAAAACCCCACTTATTTTTTCTTTCTTATCCAATAAACGATCGAGGAACCTTTTCGAAACTGAGATGAAGAAAAAAAAACATCGAAATCAATCAAGCTGTCCTCGAGATATCTTCAAAAAAACAACAATTTAAATAAAATGCAATATCTACCTATCTCATGGTGAAACTTAGAACTGGCCATAACAATTAAATGCGTATGCAACATTTCGTGTCTGTTTCCGTTGATTTGGTCCATAATCAGGAGCCAACCCTGGGTGCAACAACCTTGTCATAGTAAAACTCAAAACCTGATATCATAATAAAATGCGTACACTAAATTTCGTGTGTGTGCTATTAACCGTTGAAAAAATGAAATGAAATTAAATGAAAAATTAATTTATTGCCGCTATCATAATACATAATAATTCATTATATGAAAGCACAATAGAAAAAAAAAATATGCGTCCAGCTACAAACATCGACGACTATAGGGCAATTGGGTATCTTCAGCTTGTGCTGAGTTCACATTTTCATGTGTCCTCAGCGCTGTTTTTAAATATACCCCTTTTTCGGACTGAGGTATTTGCCAAAATATGAGCAATGCAGGTTACATTACAACTAGGTTAACATAATTAAAAAAATAAAACAGTGAAAATAAAACACAAACAAATACAAAATACCACCGACTCAAAACAAATTCAAAACTGCGTGATGTGTAAGTACATATTATGTAGAGGTGTGTGTTTGTGAGGGTGTGTGTGTGTTTGAGGGTATGTGTGAGGGTGCGTATGAGTATGTGCATGGTTGCATGAAAGTGTACGATTGGATAAATTTTCTGCCCTTTGTTTTAAAAGTGGCCTCAAAACTGTGTTTTTGTCGCACCAATAGGTTTAATTTCAGTATAGTTTTAAAAGAACTAATACATTTTTTTTTCCTTGTAGGTGGCAGGAGGTTACCCAAAACACTATTGTGTTTGGGATTGGCTAGACTATTATGGAACTTAGAGCGTGTGTTTAATTGATGAACATCCTTGATCCATGTAAATTTTTCAAAAAGATATTCTGGCTTCCCATTCCAAATAATCTTTTGAATCGTACATGCTAAATGAAGCTCTCTTCTGGACTTCATATTAAGTATGCCTTTTTTAACTAAGTAGGGTGTAACATGCTCTCTCCTAGGTATACTAAAACAGAACCGAGCGCATGCATTTTGCACTCGTTGGATGGCACTTTCTGTTTTAGCCCATAACCGTTGAAGAGTTCCTTTATATGGAGCTGATCCTGGATGTTTATTCAGATTATGCTTACTATAAAAATGCATTGTCATCGGTACTGAACCAACATGTAAAAATTCAACTCCGTAGGATAAGAGGAAGTGGTTCTAATTCAGCTTGCATGATTTGACCTAAACAAACATACATACATACATTGCAAGTAAAAGAATAGCTTTTAAAAAGCCGTTCTATACAAAACGTTAGAGAAAATGAATTTGCTTTATAAATACTTTTGTCGTGAATTTTTCGGATGTTTTAATAGTTATTCTGCTATTTGGGGTGAAGACAGATTCAACAAATCATACATCATAAAAATTGGTCCAGCCGTTCTTGTGTTGTGAACTAATTTTATATTATATATTTAGTTTTATATATTTAGACTAGCTTTGCCCGCGGTTTTGCCCGCGTGGTCATTTAACTTGGTGAAAAGTAACCTATGTGTAATTTCAGTACCAAAAGTGCCTATATAGTACAATATACTATACATAATTAAAAATTTGTTCATCCTTCAATTAGTTTTTAATCCTAAAGATGCACTACGGAAGTAACTATAAACCATAAAACATTAATACCAACACAAAATAAATACCTCAAAAATAAACGTAACCAATCTATCTACAAAATTCTAAAATATGATCCTAATATTAGGGTAGGTAGGTAACCTTACCTACTTATTATTATCTCGACCAAGAAACTAATAATACCTAATTAATACCTACCTACAAACTTCAAATAAAAACAAAGAGAAAAACTAAACCGAACAAACCAACGAATCTAATGAAAAACCTAAAATACTTTCGATGAACTACCTTCTCCCTGTCCTGTGCGCTGTGTCTTGCCTGTCTGTCTATCGGCCGGCCGTCTACTAACTATTATATATTCTGTGGTGGCACGCAGTCCATCGCGCGCGCGTCGGGTGGCCCAAGATAATCTATCTATACGTATAATAAAGCAATAGGAACGAAAAAATCAGTACAAAGTAAAAATTGGAAAAAAATATGGTCTAGGGTACTTAAAATAAGCTACAACCGGGACCGCGGATACGCATAGTAATGATAAATGTATTGAAATTGATATTTCTAGTAAGGGCTTAAAACTTGAGTATGACCGACCTGAGTTGGAAAAAACCGACGAGCAACGCTTGCTCGCGTCACGTAACCGATCGATCGCCAACATCAAAAATTCACGTTCCAAATTCAAAACTCATTACTGCCATCTCTGAAAATCTTGAACAGAAAATACCTGCTTTGCTCCCTCTTTTCGAGGAAAACATCAGCGTTTTGCGATTAGATTAGATGAAAAAAACCTTTTTTTTTTTTTAATTAATAGATTTAATGTTTGGGGGGTTTAAGCAACTCTATATTATATATTTTCAGCTAAATGCGACCGTACTCTATTTCACCTGTATAACGACTGACAAAAAAAGAATATAACTGACAAACGTCACACAGGTAGGGTGTGACAACGCTCTACGAAGCCGAAATTAGCAGTCTCTTTCCAAAGACCGATGTGCATTATTTATCGTCAGTACCTGTAGATGTTCTGTGATTTCGTTTCCATGCCAACGTTCCATATACAAAGACCTTCTTCTCCTTCTTAGTTTGTGATCTTACGTAGTATTTATATACTCTTTGGTTTGTGATACATAGTAATCGAAGTTTTTTGCAAAATTTAATACCTCAGGTTTTATTATTGCAATTTTCGAAGGGAACTCTAATTTTTTGAAAAAAAAATCCTGCTAGTGTTACTCGCTGATAATTTAGCTTTCTTTATATGAAAGAATTTTTTAAATTGAGTCTATATATTTTGAGTTTATCCATTACAAACAAACAAACCAACAAACAATCAAACAAACAAACAATCAAATCTTTCCTCTTTATAATATTAGTGTAGATGACTTTCAGCGTGATACGATTCAAATAACTATCAAACAATATGCTGCGGGAACTAAAACGCGGGTAAAGAGTACCCTCCAAAAAGAAAACAAATTATCTTTAATGTACAGAATTGGACCTGTTACAGCCCTATTATAAGTATAGCTAACTATACATACAGTAGCTCGTGCGACAAATGTTTGGGTTTCTTAAGGATAGCCACCACCATCTAGTTTCATTTTGGGATACCATAAGCCAAAAAAGTAGTTACAGTGAAAATTAAATCTATGTAAATAAATTAAAATTTAAAAGCTTTTTGTTTAATTATTTAATGCGTAAAATAGGACATAATTATTTAATTCACATACTAGTTTCGATTCTGTGTCAACATTTTCTAAACCTTATTTTAAGTTAGGTTTAGATAATTTCTATTCTGGGTTGTCACTTGAACTAAATTTAGAAGTACGGTTCGACATCTCTGTAGTCTCTAAATTGAATTGAATCATTGTTGACATCTTAATAAATACCATTTGTTCGAGAAACCGGTAATTTTCCGGAGGATTTCTTATAAATAATTTTCTAGAGTGATATTTAATATTCCAATTATTATTTATTCTCATGGCAACATCATCATGGTCTTCATTCTTAATTTTAAAAAGCGCGGGATCTTACAAATTTATTGACGAAACTCATCGCTCTTTTCAAGGCTTATTTGTTACAATCAATAATTTAATTATTTGGCAATGGAGCCACAAAATATGAGAAAGTGAGGCTGCTTCAGCAAGGGCTGCTTGTTGAAATTCTACAAGCAAATATGGACTTGGCAAGAGGTAAGTACCTAAGGTTTTATTAAACGCTATGTTCGTAAATCCTAATCAATTATTCAAAATTTGATTACTTGCAGTTAGTCGAAATTAGGTTTGTAATATTGTTTATTTGCCTCTATGGAATAGAGGCAAATAAACAATAGGAAATATTACCTGTGAGGAAGCCGGCACTCCCATTGTTTGCTGCCAATGCTGCTCCCACGGGTAAAGATGTATCGTCTCCAGCCTCACTCGAAGCCGAAGACCCAAGCCCATGATTTGCCACAAAGGCCGGCAATACAGCATCTGCTCGTACTTGGATATACAGACACAGACTGACCTTGGCCTCCAAGACGCCCTAATGCATCAGTATCTGATAAGATTGATAAGCCCATTAGAGAGTGCATTATTGGTGGTCTATACAGAGAGTCGTAACAAGCGGCAGATTCATAAACTTTCAATGTATTTGTTATCATTGTATTGATAATAATGCTGTATGTGTACATTTATATAATGTATAGTTGTGCAAGTATGTACCTATTGTTTTTTTGTTAAATACATAATGGTATTATCATTATTCGTATTTTTTTATCATCATCATCATTTCAGCCTTTAAAAGTCCTCTGCTGAACATAGGCCTCCCACAAAGAGCGCCATGACGAGCGAACTTGTGCTACCTCCATCCACTGACTTCCTGCGATGGCTACAATGTTGTCGGTCCATCGTGTGGGGGGTCTCCCTACACTTCGCTTGCTTGTTCGTGGTCGCCATTCGAGAATCTTTATGCCCCAGCGGTTGTCGGTTCTGTGAACTATGGCCTGCCCATTGCCACTTCAACTTGCAAACTCTGAGAGCACAGACCATATACTGAGAGCTATATCGGTATTTTTTTACATAATGTGTAAACTCATGAATTCCCATTATGTTGGTATAATACTTATTATACCCTAGTATGCTTGGGCAAAGATCTAGATCGAAGTACATCGCAGCCCAGTTATTGATCTATTGGCCGACAGCTTGGCCGAATGGTTAGTTACCCTGACTGCGAAGTCGATCAACGGTCGCGGGTTCGAATCCTGCAAGGTGCAATCATTTGTGTGATGAGCAGAAATGTTTTTTCCGAGTCATAGATGTAATATTCGTTTATCTATGTAAGTTTATCCGTTGCCTAGTACCCATAGTACCTACAGGGTAGCCTAGTTTAGGCTAGGTAATTTGTGTAAAATATCCCTAATATATTAAGTTATTGCACAATGTGGAGGCAAAAGTTTTTTTTTTTCAATTTGGAAGCTGAAATGGGTCCGTCGTACCTATCTCGTTGCTGTCTACCTGTCTCGTTTATCCTGGTTAAAAATTTAGTTAAATAACTTTAAATTGTAGGTGCATAAAGAATCTGAAATTATTCCTGTTTTTCAAACATCTAGTTTTTACACTTGTATGTAGGTACCAGAAACAAATTAAACACATACTTCTCTGCGGACTCTATAAATGCCGTAATAGGCATAATATAGGATTTCATCGTCCATCATAATCGTAATTACGATTAGATAAAATATTTTTGTAAGCCGAAACTAAACAACTAACACGAACCTACCGTCTCAGTTCAGTTAAACTTTCGCGCCAAGTTTGCGACATCGCGCCTTCGAAGAACAAGACTTCTTCTTTTTTTTTCCTCGTAATTATTAGATGAGTAAAAGATACTAAATATCTTTTACTGCGTAATCTGTGATAAAAGTGTCTATAAGGGATACTACATCGCTCGTAGAGAGATATGAAAATAACAAAAAAAATAATTGCTTGATCTTGTACTAAGTACTAGTTATTCTGTGGCTTGAGAGCCTAAGAAAATTTTAAGAAGGACCTTTAGCGATACTTCCTAAAATTAAGCGATAAGTGACGTTTAGAAAGTCGTCCAGAATACGAAAATGCTCACTAAAACTAAATTGAGTAAATTAAGTGATCCAAATTCAAAATTAGATTTAGGTGTGTACCTTCAGAATAGTTTATTCAGTTTGACACGTCTAAACCTAATTTTAGAGAATTTTAAAGAACATAGGTGGAATTTTATGCGATAACTCTTGCAGCGTCTTGACATATCATTTCTACAGAACTTAAGTAATTATTTGTCTACGTTTTTTCAACATAGCCGGTAAGCTGGAAAAAGCCTAGTTAACAAATCAATTTAAAAAACATGAAACTGTAACTTAATTTCCTTCCTGCAACGTTTATCCGGCCTGTTGCCTGCCCAACTGGTGAAAAAATATATATTATACAATGACGTTTCCGGTTTGGACGTCAACATTGTCAACACAGTATACTTCCGACCCAGTTTTTTAAACCAAAGGAGGTTGAATTACGTTTTCTTCCCACCCGGTTTTTTAAACCAAAGGAGGTTGAATTAAGCTTACTGGCGTTAAATCTTTTAACAATAAGCGTAATTCAACCTCCTTACGATAAACAGAATAATAATATAGACTGTGCTATAGACAAAATGGTACGTCAATATAAAACCTCTACAGAAAACATTGTACTCGTAGCAAAGGGAATACAATGAATGCATTATAGTTTATGGAGAATGTGTAAAGAATTGTTGTTATAATAGGGTATGTTAATTTATTTAATCGTTTTGCACAAAAAATAGTGTAAGTACAAGATAGGACGTAATGCTAACAGCATTACTACCAGTCATCCAGGTCGTGAAAGAAATAATAGTACATAGGGCGTGTTGGTTAAAGTATTGAACAATAAATAGGAAAGAAACAATATAGAATATTTTGTGTAATGAATTGTTGCAAAATATTTGTGCTATCTACTACCTAGCTCGCGCGCGAAAAAGCTACCATTTCATTTTATTAAACACAGATAAAAACCTCCGCAAGACTCCAAGTAATACAGTTCAGCGGCATCAAAATCTATCCAGTTTTGCGTAATAAAGTCACATACAGACATACAGACAGAGAGACAGGCAAAAATTCTAAAAATGATATTTTTGGATTCTACAACTTTCATATACTGAATTTCATATAGTCCACCAGTGGTGGACAACAACAAGTGGGGGACAAAGGGAACAGACGGCCCCAAACTAGGATACTCTGTATTATGGGCATTAGATAACAGATAACATACATAGATACAAATATTACATCCATGACTCGGAAAAAAACATTTCTGCTGAACTCACAAATTATTGCACTTTGCAGGATTCGAACCCGCGGCCGTTTGATTTCGTACTAGGCTCTCTAGCCACTAGACCAACCAGTCATCAAATAACAATCTTCTATACATATAAAGCAGTACCGTGACTCACCTACTGACTGACTGACAACGCGCAGCCTAAGCCGTTAGAGCTACTAATTAAAAAATTGTAGAAAATATTTCTTGAGTACCCTAGGGATGCACTACGGAGGCATTTCATGAAATCCCATCCCTAAGGGCCCCCCCATAGGGAACGAGTGAACGGGGGTGGCGTTACTGTGGGGCGCAGCTTGTTAAGTATAATGGTAGTCATCAGGAGACGTTTGATCAGTTTGACTCATGCGTGTTTGTCATTAATAATGTAATTAATTTAATTATACGCTTTGTTAAAACTGTTTGACTAGTGATTTTATATCGGTTTATAGGCAGTTCTCAATCGTACTCAAGCAAAACAACATATTAATATACTATTATCTTTGTTATTAAACTTTATAGAGATAACAATATGTCAAGTCCGTCTGGAATTTCCGAAGTTGTGCTCATATATTTCGTCTGGAATTTCTTAATTCTTTTGTTATCTATATTGATACCATAATATAATTGTTTTTGTTTTTTTGTATAATCTATTTCCCCCAGAATGAAGTAAACAAATAAATGTTACCTACGTCTCGGTTTAAGTTATTAGTAGGTAATAATAATCTGAGAGTTTCCAATTTCATAGCATAAAGCCATCTTTTTAAGTAGAGTTTTTTTTTTTGCATAAGTTGGTGTAGTAATGATTTTCACATGTGTTGTTTAGGTCTAGACTCTGATGAAAAATAGATCTCCTGGAGTTTATAGTTACAGAGTTATAAAAGCGAGACAATATAGCTCTTTTCGTGACGGTCCCATTTTTAGTCATCTTACAGTCAGCGACAAAAGTCGCTTAACACACCCACTTTTATAAAACAGTACACCGGTTTATTACTAAAGCCGCGGATGCACTAATACCACATAATTAAATGAGCACCGCTAAATAACAAAAATCGCAGAAAATCGACGCATCAAACTTATTTAAACACATTGCAGAGCAAAAATCTGTGAATATATATAAATCTATACTTATAATAAAGCAATAAGAACGAAAAAGTCTGTACAGTTTTTTTTTTAAATTATCACAGAATGCAGATAATTAAAAAAAATATGTATTGTACATACTAAAAATAAGCTTCTGAACAAGAAGAGAACATTTTTTAAAAAGCTTGTCTGTCAGTTTGTCTGTATGTTTGTTTGCGCATGATGAAAATAATTTTACTTACATTCACTTTGCCTTTGTCATTTTTGATTTAAAATGAACCGATGGTGAATTATTTTATTTTGATTCAACTAATTTATCACGACTTTTTTGTAACATAACCTAACTCCCCCTTCCCCTATTGAGAGTGAAGTATGATGATGATGATGATGATGATGATGAAATGTACAATATGTGTAATTCCAATGTATAAGCTATCTCCATTCCAAATTTTAACAAAATCCGTTCAACTGTTTGAGAGTGAATTATTATGATGATAATTATGAAAAGTATTCTATGTATTATTCCAGGGCATAAGATATCTCCATTCCACATTTCATTATAATCCGTCCAGCCGTTTGAGAGTGAAGTATGATGATGATAATTATGAAAAGTATTCTGTGTATTATTCCAGGGCATAAGATATCTCCATTCCACATTTCATTATAATCCGTCCAGCCGTTTGAGAGTGAAGTATGATGATGATAATTATGAAAAGTATTCTATGTATTATTCCAGGGCATAAGATATCTCCATTCCACATTTCATTATAATCCGTCCAGCCGTTTGAGAGTGAAGTATGATGATGATAATTATGAAAAGTATTCTATGTATTATTCCAGGGCATAAGATATCTCCATTCCACATTTCATTATAATCCGTCCAGCCGTTTGAGAGTGAAGTATGATGATGATAATTATGAAAAGTATTCTATGTATTATTCCAGGGCATAAGATATCTCCATTCCACATTTCATTATAATCCGTCCAGCCGTTTGAGAGTGAAGTATGATGATGATAATTATGAAAAGTATTCTATGTATTATTCCAGGGCATAAGATATCTCCATTCCACATTTCATTATAATCCGTCCAGCCGTTTGAGAGTGAAGTATGATGATGATAATTATGAAAAGTATTCTATGTATTATTCCAGGGCATAAGATATCTCCATTCCACATTTCATTATAATCCGTCCAGCCGTTTGAGAGTGAAGTATGATGATGATAATTATGAAAAGTATTCTATGTATTATTCCAGGGCATAAGATATCTCCATTCCACATTTCATTATAATCCGTCCAGCCGTTTGAGAGTGAAGTATGATGATGATAATTATGAAAAGTATTCTATGTATTATTCCAGGGCATAAGATATCTCCATTCCACATTTCATTATAATCCGTCCAGCCGTTTGAGAGTGAAGTATGATGATGATAATTATGAAAAGTATTCTATGTATTATTCCAGGGCATAAGATATCTCCATTCCACATTTCATTATAATCCGTCCAGCCGTTTGAGAGTGAAGTATGATGATGATAATTATGAAAAGTATTCTATGTATTATTCCAGGGCATAAGATATCTCCATTCCACATTTCATTATAATCCGTCCAGCCGTTTGAGAGTGAAGTATGATGATGATAATTATGAAAAGTATTCTATGTATTATTCCAGGGCATAAGATATCTCCATTCCACATTTCATTATAATCCGTCCAGCCGTTTGAGAGTGAAGTATGATGATGATAATTATGAAAAGTATTCTATGTATTATTCCAGGGCATAAGATATCTCCATTCCACATTTCATTATAATCCGTCCAGCCGTTTGAGAGTGAAGTATGATGATGATAATTATGAAAAGTATTCTGTGTATTATTCCAGGGCATAAGATATCTCCATTCCACATTTCATTATAATCCGTCCAGCCGTTTGAGAGTGAAGTATGATGATGATAATTATGAAAAGTATTCTGTGTATTATTCCAGGGCATAAGATATCTCCATTCCACATTTCATTATAATCCGTCCAGCCGTTTGAGAGTGAAGTATGATGATGATAATTATGAAAAGTATTCTATGTATTATTCCAGGGCATAAGATATCTCCATTCCACATTTCATTATAATCCGTCCAGCCGTTTGAGAGTGAAGTATGATGATGATAATTATGAAAAGTATTCTATGTATTATTCCAGGGCATAAGATATCTCCATTCCACATTTCATTATAATCCGTCCAGCCGTTTGAGAGTGAAGTATGATGATGATGAAAAGTATAATATGTGTTATTCCAGGGTAAAAGCTGACTCCATACCGAATTTAATCAAAATCCGTCCAGCGGTTGTCGTGTTAAAACTCCCCAAACAAATAAACAAACAGACAACGTTTCACTTTTATATGTTGGTATGGATTAATTATTCTGTGATTTTAGTATATACTAACTGTACCCGCGGCTTTGCACGCTTTGTTATTTCTCTAGATTAAAAGTACCCTGTGTGCTATTCCAAGACCTAAATACTCGTACCAATATACCAATTCACAACTCTTTCAGCCGTCAAAAAATTTATTAACTAGCAATGATGATGATGTTTTGATGACGACTGATAGTGTATCTTTTGTGGATCTATTATTACCCAATGAACCTTATTTTGCTAATTAATTTAACCGGAATACTGTTTCACGTCAGTTGACCATCTGCAAGAGCGGTGAAAAGACTTCCCCAGAAGGACATTAGGAGAAAATCTAATATTAGGCTAGATAAGAGTCCTATGAACAGAACCAATTTGACAAGAACCTTACAATTAATTCCATAACAAGATTTAGAAAGCAGAAACGTATTACTTCCTTTGTCATTTCCAACCGACAAACAATGCGTTATCATTAACGAAATTGAATGGCGAACCAACCAAGCCTATCTTTAAAATTGTAAGCTTTCCTCATTATTATTTTATCACCAACTTTCTTTTCAAAATTGGGAATTATTATCTTCTGAGTATCACAGTAGAGCTTCTAATATGGTTGCATTCTAATCTAAGTGACGAACGGCCAGGTGCACTTGCTTGTTTATCGTAAGAGGTAGTGCTGGCCTCTGATGTCAGTGTTTGTCAGGTCGCCCGAGGGCCTCTGACATGGCTTATTGACTGCTAAAAATAAAAAACAGCCGGGTCCGACAGCTTAAAGTGCCATCCGAAACACTGATCGATGGAAAACCGATGGAAAACCTAGGACTGTCTAGGACCAAACCGTTGGATTCAAAGTCGCATTAGTAAACCGCTAGGCTACCATCACTTTTACATATGGTGCACTGCTTCTTTATAACGAAGCTGATCGATAAAAACAACTCATTGTGTAGCACCTCTCTCTGAAAGGCAAATCCAGACGATTCGTTTAAAAATGGACGGATTTTCACATGGAACCTAAGTCACTATGCTAGCCTGAAGACCTGAAGAAAGAGAGAGAAATAATATTACAAACTTTAAAAAATATTTATTATATTTTAAAGTGGTTAATATGAAAATAACACATTACCTTTATATAACAGTAGTTATTTCAAGTCATGCAAAGTCGCACTTAACCCGCCTAATCTTAGGCAAAGCGCCTAAAGACTTCCGATGGACTATTAAATAAATGAATAATGACTGAAATATGAAAATAGCGTGTTCGGAATCTCTATTTAGTGTGGCAATAAAGATGTGAAAGATAAAATCAAGCAAGCGCAGGTTTACATTCAAATATGTTTCACGAAATACTTACCAAAACACCTGAGCCATTAGCTTCTAACTTTATTTTACGAAAAGCCAAGGCATGGAATATCTTATTAACGTCTTTATTTTCTCACAAATTAACCTGGTTGTGTTATATTCTAGAGTGAACACATCTTTAATGCATGCATGCTTCATCGTTGTATAAAATGTTAATGGAGATCGCGGTCAAAATAAATGGTTGCGTTACAAAACTCTGAAAAGAGGAGCAGCTGAAAGGTATTAGCGCAACGAGATCATGACGAGCGGAGTTTGTTTCATCTTGACCTCTTGGCCTCGTAACCTCTTTTTATATTTGACTTTCTCAAAAACTAAATGTCTTCTGGGGAGAGTACTGTAAGGGGTAGTGTAGATTTTTAAATTTTACTGCAGTAGCGCATACGAAGTCGTGTATAAGCTATAAAACATACGTTTATATTTTAAGAAACTAGGCTGAACCAGTCCGCACTGATTTAAGAACAAGAAGTACGAAAGCAGAAAGCATGAGAATAAATAACAAAATTATATAGTTGCGTGCGCGTTTTTTTAAACATTGTCGTTGTTCATAACGCATAAAGATTTACCTACTGTTATTTTTTGTATGACTGTTATTTTTAAAAAAGGGGCTAGGGCATTTAATATATAAATACTACAAAACACAACCAACTATAACATACAATATTCTGTCAATCTACAAGACTAGTTTATACGTAACCCAACATGCTGGCGGCATTGCCCCGCTGAATTGCAATGCAAATTTGGTGAGCCAAATAGGTAGTAGCATTTTGGTCAATACAATTCTGAACGCAATGCACACCAATATGTTATAGAAGTGAAAAGCTTTCTGTTTATTTGTTTGTTTGGGGAATTTTAACGCCAGAACGGCTGATCCGATTTTGATGAAACTTTGTAAATAGGTACTGTACAATATAGAGACCAACATTGGGTACTTTTTATCCCGGAAATGGTAAGTTTCCACAGGAAAACTGTAAAATGACGTTTACTCGCTGTAAGGAACGGATCCATGAAAACCAAATAACTACAAGTATCAATACTTTTGCATTGACTTTTTATATCTTAGAAGATCATGGGATGCTTTTTTTTGCGATATGCTGTAGTCCGCGTGGACGAAGTCACGGGCGAGAGCTAGTACTGAATAAATTTATATACGATGAGTTAATAAGTGGAAGCGCCAAACTCTAGTTGTTGACAACCTCAGGTGTACACATGTATGTTTTAAATAATTCGAAATACCACCGTGAGTACCAATGCAGTTGTCTATGCGAAATGCACTTCCACAAAGTCAAATTATAGATCAATGATTACTTCGACATATTGCAATGTGGTCGAATGCAGCATACCGTTCGCGTGCTACTGCTTTTCCATCAAGTACACACTCAATAGAAGAAAAAGGTCAGTGAATAGAAGTTTAACCTCTATCTAGGGTCTTACGGCCCATAGACAAAAATCTTAATGACTGCGATATGCTTTTAAAAGCATTGGAACTGGAGTTCATTTTTTGTAAACAAAGGTTGTCACCAAAAACATTAGTTGAGAAAAAGTAGAAAGGCCCACACTCATGTTATAGCAATAAGTAGTTTATACAATAAAGCTAATAAAAAAATGCTTAGTCAACTCGAATGTAACATTATTTTTAAAGTGTATCTGTCTGTTTGTTCTCGCATCACGTAAAAACTATAGGACCGATTAAAATGCGGGTTTTCATTACTAGTTACCCATTTTTTACATTTAAAGACTTAATTGGTTTTATTTTATTATTATTTTTATTAATTATATTAACATTAATTAATCCTAATATATTAGGAGTTTGTCCACGTGGAATACAGTTTATCATATGTTCTTCTAGCATATTCTACATCATATGTTCTTCTAGCATATTAAACAAAAACAATGCAAAAGTAGGTATAGCACTAACGTCTTGTTTTTTTTGACAGACTTGTTATTTCGTTTCCATGGCAACTGTTCCTTACAGCGAGTAATCAACATTATCCAGTTTTCCCGTGAAAACTTAAAAAATTCCGGGATAAAAGGTATTCTATGTTTTATTCCAGGGTCAAAATCAAAATCAAATCAAAAGTTTATTTATTTTCCTCACAAATGGCTATAAACAGTAATTGCGACCAGACAGGAGTAACAAAATAAACCTAGCTTTGTGAGGAGCTGGTGCCTGAAATAGGTTTAAAAAAACCTGTAGTACAGGTCACCAGGATCCTCTCCCGCCGGAAGAAAATTATCTTGGCATCCCCATCATAAATAAACAATTATTTTATTTTGTGGGTAGAAGAAAAATAATAAACATACCTACATATATTTTTTTCCGAGTGGCGAGAAGGCTATGTGAGTGTTGTGTAGTGATATGTACGTGAGTGTAGCTGTGGTGCGTATGGTGAACGTGTTCGTGTTTGTATATTTTCGAGATATACAATGAGAGTCAGTAGTAAAGTTACAAGTGATTTCATACTTATTAAGCAGACTCAAAATTGACATTAAAATACATCTAATGAAGAGACAAAAGGCAAGCAATGGAACTGTTCAGTTACTTACAGTAGATTAGAGGTGCTTAGGCTTATTTACATCGTTATTTACCGAAATTTGGCGTTTTAAGATGTTAAATATTGATCATTTATTGGATCTTTATGAAATTTAGAAGAATGGTATATCATTGCGGTGTAAAAGGGTTGACATTCTGCGCTTGCCCTTCACAAGTTCAGGGTTGTATTGGAGTTGTGAATGTTTTTTGAGGACAGTGTGAAGAATGAAGAGTTGCCTGACAGTTAGGACCTCCCATTATTTGTAAAGGTCAACATTAGGATATCGGAAGGGTAGACAAGCTCCGACTTTTAATATCGCACGTTGCGCTCTCTCAACCTTAATCAGATCTGATTTGGTGGCACCACCCCAAGAGACAATACAGTAGTCAACTAGAGACTGACATAGGGCAAAATATACCATTTTGACAATTTTACAGTCGGCAGTATGTTCTAAGCCCTTAAAAATATAAATGAGTATACGTAATCTGGTCACAAGGATGTCAACGTGCGGCTTAAAGGTAAGTGTTTTTTATAATAACACCTAGGTATTTCATTTTGTCAGTTTTTTGAAGAGCAGGACAGGAGCAATTAGAAAATCCTGGATCACAAACATGGGCGGTGATGGATAAGGTCAGCGGTGGAAGAAAATCTGACCTTAAGGCAAACGGGATATACCTAGTTTTAACGACATTTAATGTCAATACATTACTTTTAACCATTCACAGACCCTGTTTACTCCATTTTGAGCAATATCAAATACCTCGTCCCAGCTATCACCGCTAAAGAAAAGAGCCGTGTCGTCGGCAAATGTGAGTGTTGAGCCACCGCCAAGCTCACAGAGGCCATTTATATAAACTAAAAACAGTATTGGCCCCAATATATTGCCTTGTGGGACTCCGTACTTAGTATTTTGCTCATCACTAAGCCAGTTCTCAATTTTGACTCGCTGCTTCCTTGAAGTTAGATAATCATCAAATAACTGCAACTGATTGCCTC
Source organism: Alsophila aescularia (assembly GCA_946251855.1). Lineage (NCBI taxonomy): Eukaryota > Metazoa > Arthropoda > Insecta > Lepidoptera > Geometridae > Alsophila > Alsophila aescularia. The sequence goes on along the minus strand of OX276383.1, from coordinate 17,051,812 downwards.
TGACACCAAGTTTTTCCAATTTCTGTAATAAGTGTGGGATAGAGACCATGTCAAAGGCCTCAGCTAGATCAAGGAATACAACCAAGCACTTCCTCTTTTCATCCAGTTTGGTTAAAGCAGAGTTAACCAGCTCATGAACCGCATCATCTGTAGACCTACCACGACGAAAACCATTTTGAGAGTCTGAAAGAAGATTGTTAGATTCTAAGTAATTGATTAAACGACGGTTCATTAGACGTTCAAGAATCTTTGAAAGCGTGGGTAAAATAGAAATAAGCCTAAAGTTATTGACGCAGTCTCTACCACCACCCTTATAAATTGGTTTAATAACCGCAATACTCCCGTCGACATGGCCAAGTTACAAATATGCATGATAGGAGATAAAATAACGTGAATATATCTCTTTAATACTTTGCCAGAGATCCGATCAATACCCACCGAACCGCTATCATTTAGACAACTAACAATGTGTAAAATTTCACCTTCATCAACAAGTAACATAACAAAGGAGTCACGGGTGGAAGAATTAGTTTCATAAAGGGTATTTGAAGAGCGTTGGATAATTTTTTTCTCCAAGCCTTGTGCCAACATCCGCAAAGAAAGAGTTTACTTTATTGAGACTCATCTTAGGAGTGTCAGACGACAGAAGACAGGACGAAAGATCCACGGACCGATCTGAACCACCAATCTTTTTAATAGCCTTCCATAGCATTTTTTTATCACCTTTAGCACTTTCGATTTTCAATTTCTCGTAGTCTCTTTTAGATTTCTTTACGCGAGAGTTACAAAAAAATCTGTACCGTTTGCGTTACAGAATTTTTTGTAACTCTACAAATACGTCTCCTACGTCATTACTATGATCCTTTTTTAGTGTTTTATAGAGGTTATCTCTATTCCTCATGCAACGCAACAAGCCCTGGGTAATCCATGGATTGTATATACGTTTTCACGAAGGCCTAGTTTTTAATTTAGTGTTAGTTTTAATTGCCTCAGTTAAGTAATTTACTAATTGATCTGTCGCTTGGTTAACATCATCAATTTCGAGAATATCCTGAAAATTAATATTTTGGATGGTTTGATCTAAACTGTCATAGTCAACACAATGGCTAACTTTTTTAGAATAATCTATCTGATTTACTAGATTGAGACTAATAGCCACACTTTCATGATCCGTAATTGATGATTCAAATATAACACAGGTTGCATCCAATTTAGTTCTAAGTATCATATGGTCTAGAGATGTCCGACCATGAGTTGTCACAGTGTGTGCAGGTAACATGCAATGGCTTGCTTGCTTATTTAAATACTCGTAAGATCGTTTGTCAGGAGTATTAGGAAGTATATCGATGTTGATATCACCACAAAGGATTAAAGTGTAGTGTAAGTGTATGAGTTTTATGTGAAGTGTACATAGTGTGTATATGAATTTAACATTCTCGGACAAAGAAAACCAAAAGTACAATAAATACCCAGCATGCATTATTACATAATAAATTCTACGAAGAGCTGCCAATATAAAAAACGTAGTAATATTAAAGAAATAATAGGTATATGAAACAAAAAGTAGTCAGAAAAACCGTTTAAATATTTCAGTTTCTTCATCAATGCGGATGTCAGCTGCCACGAAATCTATCTGCTTCAGTAGTTCTACAGCCGCTTTTGCAAACACTGCTGCCGTATCCTCTTTCGGATCTTCAGGGAGACCATGTAGCAACAGAATTTTTCGTCGACCTCGCATCTCCAGGGTGTCTGTCTCTTTCGCAAGCCATTCTATTTGACCTTGAAGAGCTCGCAAAGACTTTGCTACGAAAGTTTTAAAGACAGCAAACTCGGCAGCCAATGCTTCTGTACTGGAGGTGGTCGGAGTATTCTGAAGCTTACCCTCGAAGCTGTCCATCCGTTTATAGAAGGTCACCATTAGATCCTCAAGTGATTGTTTGAAATCAGTGGCATCCAACGTAGCAACGTAGCAGCAACGTAGTGCAAAATATAAAAGATGATAATTTTAGTGAAGTGTAGTGATTTATCCAGGGAGAACACTATATGGCAGGTGAGGTACGTTACTTTATAAGATTATGCATAGATTCTTGCCCAGAACACTATTTTAATATATTTAAATAGTAAAGTGGAACTACTAAAAAGTACCTGTTACTTATTTAACACCTACCGCACGAAAAAAAAAAGAAAAAACTCACTTCACTCTTTCATATAATGTTTATGTTTTTAGCTGGATTTTATTGTAAAAGTAATTAATATATTAACCATATCTTGTGACGAATGTTCGGCTTTTACTCAACGCATTGAGATCCAAAATACTTGCACTAGATTTCAAGCCAAACCCTCAGCTATCCATACAAATATATAAAAGTGAAACGTTGTCTGTTTGTTTGTTTATTTGGGGGAGCTTTCACGCGATAACAGCAGGGCCCTGTTTCATAAAACTGACAATTATAGTTTACCATTACAATTTAGTGTACATTGATGCATATGTTAGAGTGTTACGTGTAAATATGAATTTTGCTAGAAGATAAACTTCAGTGTACACTAAATTGTAATAGTAAACTACAATTGTAAGTTTTATGAAACAGGGCCCTGGACGGATTTAGATTAAATTTAGAATGGAGATAAATCATACCCTCATTCCTTCTGTGGGCTCTGCGCAGTGCAGACGTGCTTGTTTGCATTCCCGGAACAATATATTTCGCATTTAGACCAACACTTGAAAGACCGAAGCCGATTGATATACTGGGTGTGCATAACCTCGAGGTGGTTATAGAAGCCGACTGAGCAATTGTATATAACCATAACATCATTGCAGAGAGGTTTTACCTATGGCACGTGAAGAATACAAACATAGTTTGCGTGAGTTTTTTTTTTCACATATAATTTAACGCATATTATCACTCCCGGTCGTGTATCACTTTTTAGGCCTAGTGTGCATCAGTGCATTCTGTTGTTTACTAACAATGTCGCTCCAGCGTACTCCGCCTGGTGACAGCGCCGTCAGCTCCCAGCCGCAGTTAGTGCACCGTATACTCCAGTACATTACAATTCGGACTCTGCTATACACAAAGACCGTAACTCAGATCTGGGCGATAATTATTTAAATGTCACTAAACGTCTAAAGCGTACTTTTGGAGACATCGACCATCACCCAGTTACATCTATTTCTGAAATTAAATTCATAATTGATGACCTAAAGGAGCAACAAGATAACAAATTTGAGTTGTTGACTAAGGCTCTAACTACCATCATGGCTCAAAATGAAGGAATCCAAACATCGGTAGCCGGTGTGAAAACCCAGAATGAAGACCTCTTTCTAAAAATTAGCAATCTTGAACAAGAAAATAACGAATATAAAAAGCGGGTGTCTGTTCTGGAAGCTAAGGTTGACTCACTAGAAAAAAACTCCCGCTCTTCTACCATTGAGATTCGGAACGTTCTAAAACAATCCCATGTGGATAAGAAGGAATTAATTAGCATTGTTCAAAACCTTGGCTCAGCCCTCGGCCTGTACATTCCAATTCAAGAGTCGGAAATCAGGGAGCTTTATCGCTCCAAGTTTGAGGTCATAGTGGTTGACTTTAGTACCACTTTTCGGAAGGAATCAATAATTTCAAAACTGAAATCTTTTAATAAGTCAAGATAAATTCTCAGCACATTAAAATACCGGGGTACTTGTGCTGTATATATTTCGGAGTACTTGATAAGTAAAGCAAGAAGAGTATTCTATGTAGCGCTTGAAAATGTCAAGAACAAAAAATTGGCTGCAGCCTGGACTGCCTTTGGAAAGGTTTATGTGAAAAAAAGAAGAAGGTGATGGAACCACCGCCACCGGATGGGACGCACTGCGAGCCCTGACAAGCCTAGGCCGATTCTCTGCAAGTTCCGTGACGTCATTGTTCGAGATAGGATCTGGACTGCTAAGACTTGCCTGAAGGGAACTGGTGTTACCATTTCGGAGTTCCTGACAAAGACCCGGCATAATCTTTTTATGGCAGCTCGTCAACAGTTTGGTATCATGAAGGTTTAGAGCTTTTACACAGTATAAGCTGTGAAACTGTGGAATGCACTTGCACTTGCACCGCTGGATATCAGACGAGCTAAAACATTACCTATATTTAAAAATATGGTAAAGAATCACTATCTCTTCAATCTAAGCACTGCTACGTAAAAGTATGTATTTAAACCTAATTTGTATTATAAATATGTATTAGTTTATCGTATAAATCGTTATTGATTTATTGTATTTTACAAAAGTATATATGTAATAGAATGTTATTTTAATGCACCGCCGTCTAATCCTTGTTCTTCCATTGCTGTCCATCCAAAGGTTGTCTGGAAGAGATCGCTCTTAGCGATAAGACCGCCCATTGTACTTATTTTAAAGAAATATTTTATGTGTAATAATATCTTTTTAGGTGCAATAAAGTATTATCTATCCATCTATCTATCTATATGCCATTTAATTGTGCTCGTTGCAGCAAATAAAAATTTAAATCACATCGAATTGCATTTTAAGACTAAAAATAAATTTAAAAATTAAACATTAGTGCCATCATACCTAGATCTTTGTCCACTCCTCAATTAAGACAGATTTTGAAAGCCTGATGTTATGCATTTTGTAAGCTCGCTAAGGGAATCAGCTCAATCAGCTGAACTTCACCAACTATGATTTATTCTGTGCACACACACGTGAAATTTCTCTGAAGTATTGACAAAATTATTAAGCTTGTTAGGTTTCTATACATCTGTTTTGTCCATGCCAACAATCTGCCAATCAATCACAGTGCTGCCCTAATGAGGGTGGTGAGACCACCGTACCTTGAAAACGCGGTGTATGTTTGCACAAAAGAACATTTAGAGCGTAACAACTACCAGGGACGATATGTAAGGAATTTATATTTTAAACAGTTCTATTGAATAGGGCTTTATATGCCATAAAGTAGGTACTTACGGTTATGAGCACATTACCTAAAATGAAAGATGCCAATCATATCTATAACGCTAGTTGACTAAGAAGCAAATTTGGGACTATAAATAGTCAATGACTTATCCATTTTGACGTAGATAATATATATTTGTTTATGCAATAGACAGTACTACCCGACTCTCCATGCGCGTTTCCCGTTGCTACTACAGACCATTCACCGTAAGGGCATCCGCACAGATAGGCCGTCCGCACCGTTAGGCGGGTGCCCTACCGCTCAAATGCGCCAAGTGTCTACGGTTGCCAAATAAAAAAAACCCGATTGCGTCATACCTCTGTGGTGGCCAAGGTCTAAGTGTTCATTTTTTTTCGATTTATTCAAGTTTTATCGTATGGAGGACCATTTATTTAATCTAAGGTACTAGTAATATCATGTAGCTACCCAATAAAATGCCATAGTCTCAGAAAAAGATTCAATCCAACTTTAAAAAAATATACCGAAGAAATATACCGCACGACTCTGACAAAAAAAAAGATACCGTTAAAATATTTTGCAAATTCTGCAAATAAGCCGTAAGTTCATGGGATAACAAGTGTTATATATTAAAATTATCGTTGTTTCAACCTCTATCGATTAAATCATTAGTATGAATAAAGCTTCTTTAGTTACAACAATTAAAGCCCGATTGCGTCATGCTCCTCTAGTTGCGAGTCGAACTCTAGTTGCGATTATTAAAAAAAACCCTCGTTTATTTCGTTCTTATTTTTTATCTGTTGGAAAGGTACATCTGCAGCGATACTAAATACATATAAAAAACTATAGGTCGTCGCAGAAGATCTCGAATAAAAAAATATTGACAATATGAATGCATAGATTTTGACTTTTCTTCAACTGTCAGCGTGTTTTTATAGATATTTTGAATAGATATGTATTAAAATAACGATTAACGATCTATTATATATTTTTTAAGCTACACAGAACAGTAGTTTGGTTAAAAAATAACCGTATGAAGCGGTCATAAAGACGGTTTGTTTACGCAAGGTAGCTGCCGGCAGATGGGTTTCCCCTTCCATTTTGACAGTTCAGCAGACGACCATCCCGTCATTTTGAATGTCACGTTCGACTGCATGTAAGCGGCTAGCGCCGTGTCTGTTTTGCGGGGGACGGGACACGCGAGCGGAGCTGTATTTTGAAAATCTATGAGTGCCGCTGATCCAGGCTTATTAGCTAACTAGCAATTGCTACTATTGTACAATTCTAGCTGTCAAATAAGCAATTATCTGCTGATTCGTATTAGCTAACAAGCTACCGCTCGCAAACATACAGTAGCGCCTCTAGTGGACGATTTTGACACTAGAATCGTGATTGTGATTGTAATCATGTATGAATTGCTCCAAAATTCGTATTAGCTAACGCATTCCGATTGGTAGCGCGATTAAAATGCAAGCAATTGAGCTGTCAAAAAAGCAATTACTCAAATAGCGATTGTTGAGTCTATAGTAGGGTTATTTTGTGTTTTTCTCAGTGGTAAATAAATTTAATTGAGATCTTGAGAGAATATCACAAACAGTTTAAAAGGACAAAACAACAAATCACAATACAAAATAACAACTCAAGCCCCTGCTGCCGATAGTGAAAAGAAATACAAAGGTCTCTCCTATGCTACAGGATCATACCAAAAGCCTGTAGGGATGAGCTACCTCCATGGGCATAGCTAGCCAAGTGTGTCGCTTGCTGTAGTGTACAGTAGTAGTGTACCTACGTGAAGTGACTGATGCACTCAATACTCCAGGGATCCAAGAAATACATTATTTTCCCATATAGATACACTAGAGAAGAAAAACTCCAATTAATGTAAAGGTTAGTAGAAATAGTTCAACAAAGAATATTACAGCAGTTTACAAGTTGTATTCATCATCATCATCATCATCATCATCATCAAGTCCACTGCTGAACATAGGCCTCCCCCAAAGAGCGCCATGACGAGTTGCATTACAATTTGACAAGTTGCATTAAGTTCCAATAATTTCAATTGTGGTTTTGAATATACCACTATAGCCTTAAGATCATACAGGCTTACACACCAACCACGGCACACTCGTATGATGAGGTAGAAGATGTTTGATTCCTTTGGCCCTACATAACACCACAAAGGCCCACTACAATGTTATCATGGTAGACTTTAACCCCAAAGCGGGAGTGCAGACTTGCAGTGAATAGAAAACAGGTCCACATGGCTATGGAGACAGAAATCATAGGGGGCAAATGCTAGTTAACTTTTTGAAAAAGGAGGCCTTGAATTTATTATTCGTGGCCTGTGCAATCATTATTTATATGAGGAGGGACGATGATTAACAAAACATTGATAATAAAACAGTTGTTAGTCTGTATATGGTTTAAAATCTTTCAGCTAAGTAGGTATTTCAAATAATGAAACAGTTGTTAGTCTGTATATGGTTTAAAATGTTTCAGCTAAGTAGGTATTTCAAATTAGCATATAATTAATCAGACATTATAATTTCCAGATTTTCACACAAATTTGGATTCCCAAATGGATAACGGATAATAATGGATCATCGGAAGAATTACCATTCCAGGAATGTACAAATTGCATAAATAGCAGACTGCCAGTCAACCAATGCTTGTGGGGGCAATTTGTTCCATTCTATTCATCATCATCATCATCATCAGCCCGTGCTCGTCCACTGCAACGAGTACATGGACATAGGCCTCTCTCAATGAACACCACAGAGCCCATTCTATTACTACGTGCCTATCCTTACAAAATAAAAACCTTAGTACCTAAATATGATTTGTTTTTATTTTACCCGACTGCAGCAAAGCAAGAGAAGGGTAATGATTTTAACAGTCTATGTGTGTATCTATGTATGTGGTTATGTTGATGTTCCACCATAACGTCGCTCATATTGGTCCGATTTTGATGAAAGTGTCTGTCTATTCATTCATCTTCAGGTACAATGTCCTATGCATTTTATTTTACCCGACTACGGCGAACCAAAGGAAAGTTATGTGTTCAAACTAAAAACTTGGTACTAGTGATGCAACGAATACGAATACGAATATTCGTATTCGCCGAATAGTAGACATTTACCGAATATTCGTATTCGGCGAATACTAATACGAATATTTAAAAACTAATATTTTACGTACAAACGCAACTCTAATTACTGACAGACTTGAAAAACGCGCGTGTAAAAATAGGCTGAAATGGAAGAGCCAATTTCAATATTTTCTGGTGAGTATGAAAAAAGTTAGAAAAGTTATTAATAGGTAATAGGTACTCTTTGTCATCTACATAGTATACTAAAAGTTAAATTTAATTTCAAAATGTCTTTTTACAGGGGATTCGCAAACTAAAAACGAAATAGATGCTTATCTAAAGCTCCCAAATTTATCGCCAACTGCTGATCCACTGGCCTTTTGGCGAGAAGATGTCCATTTTCCAAGTCTGAAAAAACTTGCCCAAAAATATTTTTCACTGAAGCCATGTACAGTCGCCTCAGAAAGTCTTTTTTCAACGGCTGGGAACATTCAGACTGAAATAAGACATCGCCTTAAACCAGAAAATCTACAAATTTTATGTTTTTTAAATAAAAATTTGCCTGTTGTAAATTTTAATTATTAGAAGAATAGAAATTTATCAAATAAATTAGTCTTTTATTACCATGGCGAGATATTCATATTCGTATTCGTATTCGCCGAATAGTAGGTTTGATATCCGTATTCGTATTCGTAAAAGTACTATTCGTTGCATCACTACTTGGTACGATTTTGACAAGTAAGGTGTCAATCAATTCGTCTTCATCGCAAGAGGCTATTTTTACCTGACCGTAGTCGGGTTTTAGTTTTTGAGCTTATAACTTGTTACATTTCAATTTAATAAGTAGGTAGGTAGAAACAAATATCAGGATAAACACAGTGAATATGCATAGAAAAATTGTTTTTTTTTTATTATATACCATGTCTATTTTGGAAATCTTTATATTTTTTTACATTATTATATTTTTGGTTAATTCACAAAAACAAAGTGCAGTAACTTGGTATGCAGGTATACATCTATTGCAAAATATAACATGTATATTTTATAGAGGAAGAATAACACTCTTTAGCATGTCTTGAACTCGCTATATAAATTGATTGATGTATAAATCTCTTCGACTGCAGGCTGCCTCAAAATAATTCTGCTTGCTTCTGATAGGTACCGAAACTGAAAATAAAGATAAAGCTATCATATGTGACATTTCTACATAACATAACATGAGTTAACATTTTTAAAAGGATTAATTTGTAGTAGGTACACAGTTATGCTGCCTCTGGTGTCAGAGCTTGTCAGGCTGGAAAAGGGCCTCTGACATGGCTTAACGACTGCTTGTATTAATCAATAACAGCTGAGACCGACAGTTTAACGTCCCCTGTGAAGTATGGAGCGATGAATGCAATAATGAACTGATAGGCTACCAATGTTTTGCATTACTTCCATACTGTTACCTACTGCCTCTAATTAACGTGATCATAATTATGGTATGTAGCCAGAGAATAATAGAACGATAAACTTCCGTCCAATATCTAAAAGTGAAACATTGTCTGTTTGTTTGTTTCCTGAGTAGAGTTGAATATGAGAGGTTAGAGGTTGCTACTTATAATTAGTTAGGTACCTAATTATGAGCAAAGTATGCTATATTTAGCTTAATTATGAAATTAGGTAAAAAATATATTAAAAACAGGCAGGTACCTAGGTATAGGTATGTTAACAATTGAATAGAATTTGTGAAAATTTATAAACCTATAGCAGGTAAATTTACCTTGATTCGAACAGGTACTTAGTATTAGAACCAAAATTACTGTTTAATATAGCTATGTAAGACAAAGACATTGTTTACTTACGATGTTTTTCTTCAAACTCGACCAGACTTGGATTAGTTAGAAATCCCAATTGTAGCTCCATGCAAAGATCTTTCTGTAGTACGCTATGGTATGTATTTGTTGTTTTTTTTGTGAGAATATAATATACAGGTTATCCATTTTCAGAGGCTATTATTTAATTAGCATGAAAAATTAGATTTGAACACAACATTGTTTTACTTCTGTAGACAATGTTTAGACAGCTAATAACAAACAGTTGTTAGGTAACAATTTTCGATGATACTCTCTCTCACTTGACAGAGGAGGTCCTATATTACATCAGTTTGCGGTCACTGCCATCAATCGCTAGTGGAGCCAGCGTCTATACAGATATTTCCGATCACAATTTTAATTGCGATTATTTGACGTTCGCTTACCTAATACCAATTTAGCAATCAGTTTTACAATCGATTGTGCGATGATCGCGCGATCAGTCGCAATTGCTGTTCCTTAGCTAATAAGCCTAGCCGGGTCGCCCGCGCCGTGCGTATACAGTCATGAATATTATACGGGACGTGTTATTATAGAAGTTCAATCTCGCCTGTTTTGTGCGATATGTTTAATGACTTATATAAAGATTGGGATTCGTGATGATAACTGATAGTAGGTATCATAGTAGGTGCTTTATTCACTTGTACAGTATAATAAGGAGCGTTATCTAAGGAAAAAAGTAAGTAGTAAGTTCTTAGGAGTTCGGAGACAAATTAGGTATAAGTTTATCTGAAAGCCATTTCATAAAATTTGTCCTATTCGTATCGTCGTGGTAGTCCCCTGATTTACTCTGCAATTTATTCAATTGAGCATTAGAAATAAACTCCATTTCTCCACCTGCATTAACAATAATCCATCGCGTTCCAGCAGAATCACTTGTTAGTACTCCGCCCTCGTCATCTTTTTGTCAACATTTTTTCACTGCATATGATGCGTGAATTTATATTTCATCTAAAAAAAACTATTGGCCGACCGTCTACTCAATTTTTTCTCATAGTATCGATGTACTTGCGTCTTCATGCAACTATGTCGTGTCTTTCCATTAAAATTTTCCGCTTCGAACCACACTTTTTGTACTGATATCCCATTCGTTTTAAAAAAATCCACAAAGTCGTTCGACCTCCACCAAAGTTTATGTCATTAATTAATTCTACAAGTAATTTATTCAAGCTAGGAACAACTTTTCTGACAGTATAAATTTCATGGATTTTATGTCTTATTGCGCATAAATCGAAATCATCAAGATCCACCGTTTCACGTATTTGTCGATGTTTTCCAGGAGACTTGAGTTTTTCAGAGGTAGAGGCAGCAACTTCACCTTTAGATATTTTACTCATGGGTTTCTCCAACATGCCTGATATAGACACATAAAATTAGTATCCTTTTATAAAATTAAATATTTATATAAATACAAATAAGGACCATGTCATAATGAAATAAATTAAATTCACTGAGATATAATTTTATTTATTTTAATTCGTTATGTCATTAAATTTTAATTACTCATACTAAAGGCATTGTGTCGGAAGCTCAATTCAAGAAGAAATATAAAACTTTAGGGCAGTGGGAGCGCGATATAAATTTATTAGTATAAAGTAAAAAAAGAAAGTAAGTAAAGCATTAATAAATGTTTTTCTTTATTTCTTTCTTATTTTGCTAAGCAGGTGTGACTAAGGGGTTGGAATCCGGAGCGCAACACTATTCAAAATCAGCAGATCATCAAGTCTTATGGTTTATGTAGGGCAAAAAGAAGTTTCTATGCAGTATCCCTGTAACATGCGGTCCTTAGAATCCAAGGATGAAATTGTACTGATCTTCATTCAAAGATCTAAACACGGATATCTGAAGAAGAACTAAGGCAGATGACATCAGATCCGGTTAGTTAAACTCAAGTAACGATGAGCGGAAAACTTTAAAATATATGAATATTATTAGATGTGTTATCGCTAAGCATCCGTTAATGTTAAAATCATATGAACATATTTTTTATACCCTAATATATTTTTAGAATGTTCTTTTATCTATAAAAATATCTTTTATCTCCTTCATTTTGAAACCTTACTCGATTGTTTTTGGTAATTTTTTGTTACGTCGGATTATACAACTTCTTTTAGTTGAACATCATTTATATCCCATAGCACTCTCGTAATTATGACGAATCTACTGATACCTCATTGGTTGACATCGTAGACGCGAGTATATACTATAGACTTGGCATTGAATAGCAATTATAATGAGAGAAGGACACACATGCCATAAAATGTAAATATGTTATGTGTTAACCTAGTACTATTAGGTTGCTCATAGTACTAGGTTGCTCAATCAATAAGTGAATAGAAAAAACTGGTATGTTTATATCCAGTTGCTTGCCACGCGCGCACGCGCATGTATGCGCTCAGTACTACGCAATGTTAGAAATAGCGCCACCCGATAATCATGTACCAGTTTTTCTATTCACATATTTATTAAGCAACCTAGTACTATGAGCAACCTAATAGTACTAGGTTGCTCAATCGCTATTGATTTTCTTCTTTTGGAGTCTGAAAAGTAAAAAAAATAATTGAGGTACAAATTTTATCATATTTTGTTTTATGATTACATACGTACATACATACTCGTATTACATACAATACAATCATATTAATATGCACATGATTGTACTATTTATGTTATACGTATGTATGGGTCAGATAGACGACGAACATATTTGAGGATATCATTGTCATCGAGTCTTCATTATGAACAACTTGGATCAACTTTTGAAAAAGCTTGAAAAAGCTCTTTTTGGCAGGGCAGGCGTGTTTTTTTTTTGCTTTTAAGCTATTAATTTATATTTTCATTATTTACATATTATTATATATCCGTCACCACCAAATTTAAGTGGTTTTAGCTTCTTCGGTATATTATTTTATTTTTACCAGACATATACATATATGTATTTTTACAGCATGTATGTGGGTACGTATGTATCTATAAAAAAAGTATGTTCATTTGTTCCGTCATAATTTCTAAACTACTTATCATAATTTGACAAATGAGGTAATGTTGGAAGCGTCTTTATTGTCCGCTGGTTTTAGGCTATATGACGTCACATTAAATTGACTATGGATATACGACGTGAACTAAAAAAAACCCACCTATTTTGTTACATTTTCTTGTTGCGATAAATTAAAACTCTGCAATCCTAGGCTAGAAATTATTATGGTTCAGTTCAATCTATCTACAAACTTTAGTTTCGTTTCGATTTGTATTTTTTCGATTAAACCGGTAGGTACGTTTTCATGAAAAGAAGAAAATCCACACGTGGCATTCTTATATTGATTAAAATCCTGATAGATCACAACTTGTTTGATTCGTAGAAATCTTTCTTTTCCTAGAAATAAAAACCATTAAAAAGTTGATAGTTCTGAAATTAGGTGTCCAGTATCGGGAGTCGGATCTCAAGTTTCAGAATCGAAAACCATTCGTACCTAGTAAGGAGTCGACTATGGTGTCCGACGGATGCAATATTATATGTTTTTAAACGCACATCGCTAACTAAGATTATTAAAGTTATTTTATATGCTTAGCTAAGGTAAAGGATGGCGATGTTTGTACTTGTTTTTACTATGTCAGGTCACATTGGTTATCAAACTAAGGCTGGTGATGGTTGCTTGTTTTATCCATTAATATGGGTAAAATATTTCCCCTATTAACTCTTTATGCTACGTCATAAACTAATGCTATCCCTTACCTATACGCTCATGGTAATTCTATTGGTATAGTCTTTCTACGGTTAACATCCATCAAGCCGTTTAGGCTGTAGGATGCGCGAAAGAAACATACATACAAACAAAGATACAGTACCTGGCGATAAATAATGCACTTTATGGATTTAATTAGTTTTTTTTTATATAGGTTTTGTATTTCTCGCTACGTTCAGGATTCTACTTATGAATCCCTCGCTAATTCCGCTCTGGATTCAAAATAGTGCCCTCGTCGTCAAAATATTATTTTGCGCCATAGTAATACAATCTACTATACTATCATTTTTTCTAGTAGTTGCAACAGCTCTCTATAGATATTTAAAGTTTACATGTCTTAAGAATGTCCATAAAGTGCAAGTATTTATTTGGTATGAAATGACATTTAATAAATACGGTGATTAATGGACGGTCGTCAGTGTTCGGAAATCGTCGTAAACAGACAATTGTCTCTTTCCAAAGGCCGATGTGCATTATTTATCGCCGGTTACTGTACATATAACCCAAACAAATAAAAACATGCGCAGTCGGGTAAAAACAGAGAGTCCTCACCGCTTAATAAAAAGTGAAGCACGCAAGATATGCCGATGCGATTGTGTGGTTTATGAACATATGTATTGTATTTTCCCAATTAATTTCAATATTATTTTGTAATTTCAAGTGCTTATTTATGGTTTATGTATTTATTTATTGGTTGAAACCACCGTCCCTATTACTTTTTTTTTTACATGGGGATATGCGTTTATGCATACCACTGAGCCCGGGGAAGGCCCAGTGGTTATGTGGGACTCACCGGGCAACTGCCCGTACTACCCACTAAAACCCCATGGTGTACCTCGTCTGCCGCTCACGACGGGAACACGGGAACGCTTACGCACACGACCGCGAACGGACAGCCGCGGCGGCTGTCCGTTTCCGGACCCGCCTCTGGGGAAAACCCCCCTGCGACGCACCAGTACACATGGTGCGCCGCAACCACCCGGGGACCAACCCGCAAATGAGCGCCAAACGAAATCCCCGCGTCTGGACGCTCGAGGTCCCCCTGCGATGGGTCGGTTCAGTGGCCCCACCGCCAGCCACTTCGGCCGCAGAGGATAGGGAGAGCGGCGCACCGCAATACCGACACCCGTTATTCTTTTCCATGCACGGTTGTCTGGAAGAGATAGCTCTGAGCGATAAGACCGCCCATTGTGACTCTTTATTATTAATTTTGTTTTTTTTAGTTGTAGAATTTTTATTTGTGTGTTCAATAAAGAGTTATCTATCTGTCTATAATAAATATACGTACTGTAAAATTATTAAAACCTAAGTTTTGTAATGTTAGCCTTCGGTTGGTCAGAATTGTCGCGTAGGAAATAAAACTTATCTGCACCTAGTATTAGAAGCAAGTTGTTATTTCCTATAGTTGGTATCTATAGTAGGTACCTAGTAACTACAGCTACAAAATAAATAACCTAAGAAGTATTGAATAAAAACAAGGAAATAGGTTTGCAATTCTTTATATTGTTTACTCATTTGAACATCGAATTTGGAGTACACCACTATAGAAGAAAACGAGCAAGACACTACGTGGCGAATATGTTTTGTAATATTATTAAGCCAATAACTATTTAGATACATAGTTATTAATAATTTTAATGTGATAATTGGTCACAGACAAACGTTTATATTTGCCTTAGTTACACTAGGCATAATAACTTTGAAAACAGCATTAAAACACAATCAAATTGATGATAATCCCGTTAACTATAATGTTATAGATCATTTCATCACTTCACAATGAAGTGAAATGAAGTGATACACAATAATAATTACACAGTTACAAATAAGCAGCATAACAGAGTAATTAGAAAATCACTTAACTTGTCAAGGTCCTCTTGGTGCGGCGGTCACAAGAACATTAAACATTGCTAAGTCGAGAGAGCCTAATAGCATATTCGAACATCCGACGCTGTCTTAAGTCATCATCCGAGTCGAAGACTACCGACATCGTCCGAGTTATTTGAGTCGTTTGAAAACAGATCAACAAATATCTACAATTGACTTTATTAATTACATTAGACATCTCTGATAGTTTTATTAAAATATTGGAATACATTTTAACATCATTCTAATAATTATGCCATAATAATACAGATGTTTCAGAGTGATGGATGACATACACCGTAAGTTTACACGTGGTACTTTACTTTTCCTAAAGTAGCCAATACTTCGTTTCAGAAAGAATTCTACGTAATCTGAGTTTCGTTCTAAAAGTGGTTGGACTCAAAGTAGACAATACTTTTTTTTCAGAACGAATACTTCGTTCTGAAAGCAGCCTGATATTTGCAGCGAATGTTGTTTACAAGTAACGTTGCTACAAGGTGATAGTTTTATACGTGTTAAGGTGATTTATTGTGAATGCTCGTAATACTATATACGTAACATTTACATGTCCCAAGTATTATTTTTATACATTTCTATATTTACAATAAGTAATAATCTAACACGCTCGTACCACGCCATATAATCTTAGAAGAAAAAAAGAATTCGACCTATTCTTCAGCGTCTTGTCCTGGTGGTATCCACCCCCTGACCGTGACGTTATAACATAATATTAAAAAAAAAAAAAAAAACGGGACATTTCCACACCAACATACATCCATGATTCGGAAACAAACATTGCATTGATTGCACCTTGCAGGATTCGAACCCGCGACCGTACGATTTCGTACCCAGGACCTCTAGCCACGAAACCAACCGGTCGTCAAATTAATTAAATGTATTAATTAAATTATTAGATTAATAAACCAAACATGAGAACGAGCAGTTTTACATTAGGTGTTGTAATGTAATGACGAGTTCTTTCATCGTCAAGAGATGGCACTCGCGTAACTTTTGTTATTTACTCAGTTCAACGTATTATTCGAAAGCAAGTAAAACCAGCGTTCTATCGTAAAAATACACAAACCACGAGCAAACCAAACGAACGACAAGTTGTTTGTGTTTGAAATTTGTAACCTATTTGTTTTTATTTTTTACTAGTGTTTCCGCCCGCAAATTCGTACGCGCGGACTACTGTTTATCACGAAAAAAAGCATCCTATTTTCTTCTAGGATATTAAAAATCAATGCAAAAGTACACTACACACACCAATGCCCTTGATGTTTTTTGACAGACTTGTTATTTCGTTTCCATGGAAACCCACATACCATTCTGTGATGGCAACTGTTCCTTACAGTGAGTAATCAACATTTTCCAGTATTCCCATGGAAACTTACAATTTTCCGGGATAAAAATTATCCTATGTTTTATTACAGAGTTTAAGCTTTCTCCATTCTAAATTTCTTTAAAAGCCGTCCAACCGTTATCGCGTGAAAGCTTCCCAAACAAACAAACAAACAAAAAAACAGACAAACAGACAATGTTTCACTTTTTTATATTGGTATGGATTATGACATTGGCAGTGTTGAGATATTCAGATTTTATTTACCCCTTTAATAAAGCAAATAAATAAAACTAACTAAAACTGAATAAAACGGTATATTTTTTTTTGTATCATTAGCTGTAATCCATACCAATATATAAAAGTGAAACATTGTCTGTTTGTGTGTTTGTTTGGGGGAGCTTTCACGCGATAACGACTGGACAGATTTTGATGATACTTGGAATGAAGATAGCTTATACCCTGAAATAAAACATAGGATACTATTTATCCCGGAAAATTGACAATTTCCACGGAAAAGCTGGAAAAACTTGTTTCTTTTTTATTAATCGCTACAAAAAACGGTAGCCATGGAAAATAAATAACAAGTATGTCAAAACCTTCAAGAGTGGTGCCAACTTGTATACTCTTTGAGTGCTATATGGTGCTACGAGTATAACTACTTTTGCATTGGTTTTTAATATCCTAGAAAAACATATAATGTTTTTTTCGCGATAAACAGTAGTCCGCGCGGATGAAGTCGCGGGCGGGAAAACTAGTTTATAATATAGAATATCAAGAATAAATACTTTATGTAATTAATTTGTTGCAAAACTGACTCACAACTTCCCATAAACAAGGGAACACAGAATGTACACTACCACAATACTTTTACCAAAATTGTCGCAAACGCTATCTAGCGAGAGATAACTAATGCTAAAATGGCATTTGAAAAACCGCTCATTTCACTTACATCAAAGAGAAAAAGTATTTACATCATACTTTCTGGCAACTGACATTGTTCGCCAGTGTCAGTGATAAATAAATTTCAAACATACTAATTCTTTATATTAGATTAAATTATTGATGTTTTTGTTGTAATACGAGTGTAGGTACTCTACATCATGAAGAACACTTGGTGTGTTATGCATTGCAAAAGCAAACGGAGTAGTGTTAAGTTACACCGTTTTCCATAGACTGAGATAGGATTCAAGAGTGGAAAGTGTTTAGTTATAAAATAATAAAATATGTTTTTATATTATATTATGTTATTTATTAACAACTATACGTCTACGACAACTACACGTCTACGTTCGACTATCGTCGAACATCAAGAATCACCGAAAGAGTGCTTCATATGTAGTATAAATACTCACTTAGCACAACATCCTCCCTTTTATAAAAAACAAACAAATAACAATAATAATAATAAGTATTTACGATAGAAGTTTAACTCGCTTCGCTGACCGGCTTTCATTTCCGGTACTCAGATCATTTCTGTAATTTACATGTCCGTTGCTACTCTGTACATCTTTATCGGAGATTCCATTAGATACACCAATAATACTCTCCCCTCTCTCCAGACTATAGTCTTGTGACGATTGAGTGATACGGGCCGTTTTCTACGGATAATGATACCTTTCGTAGTCTTTATGTCGTAGCTTCTGGACTCGTTTCGCTGCTTTATAATTGTCCCCTAACTCCGTGAAATTACATCCCATACCAAGGGCTAACACAGACAACTGCCTCGCTTTATGCCTTTTATAATAATTTTCTTTAATTTTTTTGTTCGGTACTCATTTATGATTATTAACTCTCATTCCATTTGGACATTCTGGTATAAGCAAATATCTGTGCCTCGGTACAGTCGTACGGATTCTTCTACTAAATAGTACTCGTAGTTGCGCTGGACTATAGCCATTTTCTGTTGGAGTGCTTTGGTATGCCAACAAAACTAAATCTGGCTCTTCCGATTTTAATATTATGGTTTTTACTATTTTTACTACTGCCTCTAATATTCCGTTGCTCCATGGAGCATGTGAGCTGCTGGTTATATGTCTGAAGCCCCATGTTTTGCGTTTTTTTTTGTGAATTTTTGGAATTCAATTGAAGAATATTGTGGTCCATTATCTGACCTTAGAACACAAGGTACGCCTTGTCGAGCAAATAGTCCTTTGAGAGTGTTATGATTGCGCTTGATGTTGTGGAATTCAATTTGAATACTTCCGGGAACCACGAAAAATAACCAATGACCACCATAAATTATTTTCCGTTAGCTGTAAATAAATATACCGCCACCACTTCCCACGGAGACTTAGCGTTTTCTGCTACAATTAGTGGTTCTGTTGGATTGACTCAATACATTCTTCGCATCGTTCAATTATTTGTGTGCATATGTTTCTTGAAATTCCAGGCCACCATATTGATTCTCTTGCATGTCTTCTACACTTTTCTATTCATAGATGGCCTTGATGCAACTTTAATAGCATCTCTCTTCGCCATTATTTCGGTATAAGTATCCCATGAAGTCGCATTATTAATCCTTCTTGAATTCCAAGTTCTCCTCTAAACTGATAGAACATCGTAATGCTCAAGTTTAAATCATTTTTGTGTGGCCATCCGTGTTGTATAAATTGTTTCAGATTACAGCATGTCTCATCTCGGTCTTGTGCATCTTGGATTGCTTGAAACGACGTATCTGTGATAGGAATCGCTTGGATTTCTGCCATCATTGCGTTCTTGATTTTGTTTTCATCCACAAAATCTGTCACTTTACTTATTTTAACTGGTGCACGTGAGAGTAAATCTGCCGTTCGCATATTTTTCAGGAAGATGAGCAATACTGTAAGTGAATTTTGATAATCTTTAACGAAATCTTTGCATACGAGGAGTTAATTCAGAAAAAGGCTTATCGCCAAGTATTTTCAACAAAGACTGGAGATCTGTTCGTAAATAAAATGAAGGTAAACCTATAAGATACATGTAAAACTTTTCACAAGCCCACGTTAAAGCTAATGCTTCTTTATCAATTTGAGCATAATTTCCTTCCGTTATATTTAAGCTTCAAGATGCATAGCTGACGGGTTTCCACATATTTATTCCAGGTACAAATTGTTCTATAACAGCTCCTAACCCATAAGAGCTTGCATCGGCTAATACTCTTATTTTTTTCTTTGGATCGAATAGAGCCAGGAACATGGTTTAGTTAGATTATTCTTTTGTCCATTTTATGCTTTTACCAGAAGTTGTCCATTGGTTTGTTTTTAAAAATAAGGTTTGGTGATTGTAGATATATTAGGTAGGAATTTCAATTGATAGTTGACTATACCAAGAAAACTTCTAACTGTTGTGACATCAATAGGTTGAGTCATCTTTATTATAGCTTCTGTCTTCTTAGGATACGATTCAATACCATTCAAGGTGCCCTAGAAATGTACATTTTTGTACTTGAAACTATCATTTATCTTTGTTTAGAGTTACCTCTTCATTTTGCATCCACTTTAATATTTCAGTTAATCGTTTATTGTGTTCTTCTACTGTATTACCAACAATCAATATGTTATCTTGATAGAAAACCACGCCTTCAACGCCCTCAATCATATTTTGCATTTTCTTTTAAAAAACTTCTCTTACACTATTAATTACCAAATTTTTTTCTTTTATAGGCGAATCTGCCAAACGGAGTTATGAAGGTTGTAAGTGGTATTGACTCTTTTTCCAGATGAAGTTGAAAATACCCTTTGTTCGCGTCTGCCCAATATTGAGAAAAAAATTACCCCTCCTATTCGTACCAAGCATTCATCAACTGACGGTAGATGGTATCTGGATCTTTTTATATTATTATTGAGTTCTGTGTAATCTACGCAAAGCCGGATGTTTCCATTTTCTTTAGGACGAACTACAATTGCTGCACAATAATCAGTCGGTTTATTTACTGGAAATATAACATTTTGATCTAGCAGTATTTACAACTCCTTTTTCAATAATTCATAAAGTGGAATTGCTACTCGTCTTAGATAGGTTATTGCATACGGTTTTTGGTTTGGCTTCTGATTTAAGGCAAATTTTGTACTCTCCTTTAAGTTTACCTAGCCCTCCAAATATAGACCGAAATTGTCCTTGAGGTTCGACATTTTCTGCGCACAACTTTCTATTAACCTGTATTGTCTGTTCAATTGTGTTTACTCTGATAATTATTCCGAACTATTCAATTTATCTTTTCCCAAGTAATGGATGCTCTAAATTCTTTATGACATACACAAATGGTTTTGTTATTTCATTATTTGTTTTGCCATATCATTTCTGATTGGAATTAATTTTCCGGACACATTGAGGGGCTTATTTCCAGTACCTTTTAGATATGACGTAGTGGGAACTAAACTAGTTTAGTTTTTAATATTTTTGTTAAATTGTTTTCGCTTATTACTGACACATCAGCACCAGAGTCTATTTTAAAATTTAGCTCTATTCCATTTATTTTTAATATGGCCTTCCATGGATCTTTTTTTATATAAAATTCAAAAGTCGCTTCTAATTCATCAATTGTAGTGAGACGGACGTCTGCATTATCTTCTTCTTCACGTATTTGTAAATCGCATTGCTCCACTTCATTCAATTTTTTTCAGATCTGCATTTTTGCGCCCAGTGGCCCCTTTTTGGCATCTAGTACGTACTTTATTTCTTGTCAGCGAACTTTAGAAGGTATGCGATGGTGATTTCCCGCTTCTCCCACACAAGTTTGGGTAAGATGGTTTCTAAGATGCATCATTAAATTGCTTGTTTACCCGTTTTGCTCTGTTTGTATATTACTACTACTATTATTGGAATACTGGACATTATACATTATTGACTTCTTGGGAAAATTACATGCTTGGTCTGATTACACTTTGTTGCCGAGAAACCTCATCCCCTAGTTTAATTTTAATAATCACTGTTTCTTGTGTTATTTCAGGGCCTAAATACAGTTTATTGGACACTTTTATATCTTTTAGGCCAACAATGATTCTATCTCGAATTAATTCACTTCATCTTTAATGTTTGGTGGATATTGGCAAAATTCGACTGCAGCGTATATTTTTGATATGAAGTCGTCTGTTCGTTCATCCTCTTCTTGGCAAATTTTATTAAATATTGCACGCACGTGAAATTTATTTTGTGCTGAAGATTTTATTTTTATTCATCTTTTTTTTTGTTAATCCTCTTGTTTTATGTTAAACATTGTTAGCAGATGGTCAGTTTTGTCTCCTAGGATATACATGAGCGTGCTAATCTGATTAATACCTGGTTGGGCGGTCAGGCCTGATGCTTGACTGTACTATTCGAACCTCTTGTTGAAGTTTTTCCAATCTACAGCTTTCCCTGAGTATAACGTTGGATAATTTTCTGTCATGATAATTTTTCATGAAAACTTTCAGGCACTGTGTTATAATATTATATCTTGTTTTAAACCGCTGTCATCATGTTTAGTAATAAAATAATAAAATCTATTTGCGTGTTATTTTATATTATATATTGACAACTGAATAAGCTACAGGACGTCATCGCCGACCATCGTCGAACCATCAACAATAACTAAAAGAGTATTTCGAATGTTGTATAAATATTACCTAAAACAACAGAAATCTGGTGTAAAATACCTATAATTTGTGCAAAATTGAAGGAGCTCAGGTCAGAGGAGCTTCAAAAGCTGTTTGTGTATTACAAATTCCTATTCTAATCTATCATATTGGCCATTTCAACCATATTATCATTAATGTTACACGAACCTACCTACTCCTGTTTTTTATGGGTGCAATTCCATATAACATGATTTTATTTCTCTGGTGTACAGTATAGTGAGAGACCCAGCGGTACTTAAAAATACAGAACACCTAGACTAGTACTAAGAAATAAGATTGCACGATTATATGAAATTATATTTGCTTACATAGTGTATGTTTGTTTTAATTCTTATTCATCTAAATAGAAGGGAACTTATTTAATTTGTAGCTTACGTTAGCGATATCACGTTGTTTGAAAACCGTTGTAGGAAGCGTTATAGGAAGTACTACCTATAAAGGAATTTATACTTGGTTTCTATCTACAGGACTATACAAAAGCATCAGTGGCCGGCTGAATTGTCCATACTAACGAAATTCCAAAATCATTTGTAAGTAATTGAACCATATTTTCACCATATTATAGTATTATTCGGATTTGGATAGTTATTATCTAGGTTTCCAACTTGTTTTTTATTTCAGAATGCTTACCGAAAACGAAATGGAAGCGAATTGGATATTTGTCTTGAAAATAATACTAGCTTATTAACATTTAGTTTTGAGTAAGTACCTAAGCATTTTGAAGAAATAAAAATAGTTTGGAACCTAGACAAATACTATCCGAATCCGAATAATAACATATGGCGGAAAATAGCTGACAATTGGTGGACAATTACGAGTACATTTTTTTTTCGAATTACGTTTGTTTGGGCAATTCATTCTCGGCTTTTTAAGGTGGGATAAAAACAAAGAGGTTTTATTACGCTTACTTTCATCATCATTTCAGCCTTTCGAAGTCCACTGCTGAACATAGGCCTTCCCCAAATAGCGCTATGACGAGCCATCTTGACAACGACTTCCTGCGATGGCTACAATGTCGTCGGTCCATCGTGTGGGGGGGTCTCCCCACACTTCGCTTGATTGTTCGTGGTTGCCATTCGAGAACCTTTATTCCCCAGCAGTTGTCAGTTCTGCGAATTATATGGCCTGCCCATTGCCATTTCAACTTGCAAACTCTGAGAACTATGTCGGTAACCTTGCTTCTCCTACGGATTTCCTCATTTCGGATTCTGTCACGTAGTGAAACACCGAGCATAGCTCTCTCCGTTGCACGCTGCGCAACTCTGAGTTTGTGAATGAGACCAATAGTTAGCGACCATGTCTCAGTGCCGTATGTCATCACTGGCATCACGCACTGATTATAAACTTTCGTCTTGAGGCTCTGCGGTATCTGCGACGCGAAGATATGGCGTAAATTCCCGAACGCTGCCCATCCGAGTTGGATTCATCGGTTGACCTCGTTCTCAAAGTTGGATCTACCCAGTTGGATCGTCTTACCTAAGTAGACATAGTGATCGACAGCTTCGATAATATTGTTCCCAATATAAATCGGAATGGTTACGACATGGGCATTTGATATGATGTTCGTCTTACCCATGTTCATTTTAAGACCCACCTGTTGGGAAACAATATTGAAGTATTGTGCTTAGGTCTTCCGGAGTCTCTGCCATGTTGACTATATTATCAGCAAATCGAAGGTGAGTGATGCATTCGCCATTGATGTTAACACCATATTCATTCCAGTTCAGAAGCTTGAACATATCGCCCAGTGCAGAGGTGAATACTTTCGGAGAAATAACGTCTCTCTGTCTCACCCCTTTTTGCAACTGGATAGAATTCGTGGTCCAATCCTGAAGACGGATAGTCACGGGGGCCTTGCTGTACAAACACTTCAACACTTCGATGTACCGGTAGTCAATCTGGCACCGCTGTAATGACTGTAGCACTGCCCAGGTCTTGACTGAATCAAAGGCTTTCTCTTAGTCCACAAACGCTAGATATAGTGGCCAATTATACTCTTCAGTCTTCTGTAGATTAGCCGGCAGATTAGCCGGAGCGTGTTGATGTGGTCTACGATGCAAAGGCATTTCGGGAATCTAGCTTGATCAGGAGGCTGAAAGTCGTCAAACCTACGAGCGAGACGGTTTGTAACTACTCTCGAAAACAGCTTATAGACGTGGCTCAGCAGCGAAATGAAAATGGATAATTCTTCAGGAGGGTGTTATCACCTTTCTTAAAGAACAACACCACTACGCTCCTGTGGTACGCCCCTGGCGTAGAACCATCGAGGATGATAAACAGCTTCTAAAGGCCTTTAAATACCGATGTTCCACCCGTTTTCAGTAGCTCTGTCGTTATTCCGTCCTCCTCTGGTGCATTGTTTTTCTTAAGCTGTTTGAGAGTCATTCTGATCTCGTATAGAATGACGTCCGGGATATCTTAGGTATAATATCAGATCAAATGGGTTCTTGCATCGCTAGATGAGGTGTATAATTGCCCAAAGAACTTCTCGAGCACACTCAAAATCTCTGGCTTCAAAGAAACGATGCTGTCCGTCTTCAGCTTTGTCAACAGGCTTTGTCCAATAGACAGATCTCTTGCAAACCCTTTGGAGCCCTTGTTCCACTCTATTACGTTTTTAATACAATTAGTATTATAGGAACGCAATTCGTGTCGCACCGACTTGGAGATCTGTTTATTAAGCAAGCTGTAACTGAACATATCCACTGAAGACTGCAGTTTCTTCTCGCCTCGTTCTGCCATAAGTTTGAATGTATGCTCAGAGTGTTTCTGCGTTTTTTTTTTGAGGAGGGTCTTAAAGAACTTCGACCCGATCGCGTGAACAATTTCCACCAGCCAGTTGTTTAGTTCGCATTCAGTAAGGATTTGGAAGCGATTTTGGAGTTCCAACTGAAAGCTCTTAGGGTTTTGGATTTGGGCAGAACTTGGGCGGAGAGTAGATCTCATCAAACGAGACCTATCCAGCTTTACGTTGATCTTCAATGAGCCTCTTACTATGCGGTGATCACTGCCGGTCTTAACCCTGTTGATCACAGAAATATGATTACATATATGCCTATTGGTAGTCCAAATAAAATCTTTCTCGTGATTATGACCGCCGGAGTGCAGCCACGTACATTTCCTGGACGGGTACTTCTTGAAAAAGGAGTTCTTCATAAAAAGTCCTTCCTTCTCCATGAAGTCAGCCAATCGCTGACCTCTTTGGTTCCGCTGTCCAAATCCAAACTGCCTTACGCTCAGTTTATCGCCATTCCTCATGCCCAGCCGTGCGTTGAAGTCCCCCACACCCCTGTGAAGTGTGTTTTCGGGGCATGTATGGCATTGGAAATGTCGTCGTACATAGCCTCCACTTTATCATCCGGGCGTTACGAGTGTGGGGCATACACCTATATGAACTTCAACGAATACCAATTGGTAATTCTGAGTATAAGGTATGCCACGCTACTCAAAACGCTTTCGATCTTCACAATGTTGTTGACGAGGGACTTGTGGACGAGAAACGAAACACGATACCGTGTTGGGACTGCAGGTCGCCCTCCTGGTAATACAGTAAGTGACGTGTGAGTGAGTAAGACTTCTGATAACCCTATAATACCCCAGCGCAACTTACTACTTCTTCCAGCTCTATCAACTTCTCATCGGTCCTCAAGGTGCGTGCTGTTGTGTGGGCCTATTAGTTGATCTTATAAAAAAAACAACTTTTCGGGCACACACTAACATTTATTTTTATTTTACTTCAACAAGTCTTAACAACTAACACAACAATTACGATACTGTAATTGTTGCTGCACTTCTGTCTATTTGGGCAGAGGTTCCACCTGACTATGCTTAGTCCAAGCTGACCGGCAGGCCTAAGACCGGGTCCGTAGTCAGGTGGCTTCAGAGAGCGATTAAGGAAAAAGCCTCGAATACTATAAACCACGGATTATATACCTTTGCATATTGCTGACAGTGAATTGAATGGTTATTGGGGGTTATCCCTTAGGTCAGCAATATGCGCAGTGTAACACCTTCCTCCTTTAAAACGGAACATCCAAAATAAAATAAGGATGTGAGTAGAAATGGAGGAGCTAGGTAGAAATTGAAAGGAAGTTGTAATTGACTTGAAATGGAAAACAAAATATAAAGACGACTGAAGTGCAGAAACCAGAACGTAGTACAATATAGAAAACAAAATAGAATACAATATACAGTAGTAGCAGTAATGGTTACAATAAACACAAGGATAAAATTAGACAAAACACAATAGCAGTGGAGTACACAGTTAAACATAACAATCAATATGAAAATTTTACATTGATTACTGAAACATGTAAAACAGGTTAGACAATTCATTTGATTACACTTAGAAAATAATTAATATTAGGACATTGTATAAAATGTGTAAAAAGAAATAGAACTTAGTAAATAAATCTTAAATAAGGATTTAGGATTAAGATTTAGTAATTAGGATTAAGGATTAGGAAATAAGTTTACGATCTAGAACTAAGTAATAGAAATTAAGATTAGGAATTAGTTAATTAAATTTACAAGTTTAGATTTCTTCTGAAAGATTTAGGAGATGGTGATGAATCTTCAGAACTGAGTTCAACATCTGTCATTTCAATACTAGTTTTACTTTTGACTCTAGTATTCGACTTAGTATTGCAACTGTTGAATATTTGAATGCAACAGTTAGCTTTCGCGTCGTTACTTGTACAAAAGCAACGATAGAATTTGTACAGAATATAGGAAAATACAGAAATGGAAAGGAGAGTTGTAAGGAAACTAAAGTAATATCCATAAGTTATATGATATGGTTGGTTCTGAATTTTATCTAATTCGTCAACACTTTGATCAAGTTTATGGGAGGCGTACTGCAGTGAATCCAGATTGATATGCGATAATTTTACTGGAGTAAGAAATGGAATGCTCTTATTAAATTTTTGTCTAGAGCAGCAGTCATCCTCGATTATATTGAAGTTAGGAGAAGGTAAATGTATACTTAACGTAAATTCATTTGAAGGAAGAAATTGTAGTAGTTTATGATACGCCTTGCAGTTTTTAGGAACTGTAAGAATACCTGAACCAACTATATCGTAGTCGTGGATATACTCTTTACATTTAACAGTTAATTTAGTTATATCAGATTGTACATATAACCATCTATTATTGGTTATCTTTTGCCATATATCTATGCTACCTAAAATTAGTTTATAATTACAAGAACTGGGAATTTCACGTATGTGTTCCGTTATGATAGACACTTCACAAGTAGGGTTAGAGACGCTAGATTCAATATTGTTCAGTTTACACACATAGTAGTTATTAAGGATCACTTTACACTCACTTAAGTCATTGGACATAGAATACGTTAATTTATCGTCAGTTATTGCTAAAACTTTGTGTTTAGACTTATCATTGCAAAAGTATTTGGATTTAGAACATCATGTGGAGTTGGAAGAGCATAGACATGAAATAGATTATATTCGGTTAGTGAAACTAAGGGAATTTTTATAACAAATACGATTTTATTATCAACAGCAAAGGATGCGACATCTGCGATATCAAGAAAAGTGTGAATGTTGTCAATGGAAACTGAGACAGGAAAGTTACGATTCATATTGTTGGAATTAGAAGACAATTCGTGGAATAGCTGAATGGGACTTAAAATGTTATTGCAGTCTGAACGCATTTGATATGAAGGATAAGTTGAGCAAATTAATTTGGAAGTATCTAGATTGGATTTGAGAATGTCGAGGTGTGGTTTGAAATATGAAACATCGGAGAAGGTTATGACATTGTAGAAATCGTTATGATATTTTACTGTTCCGATGGGGTCGAAGTATTGAAGACCAGGGCTATTGATGATCGGGGTCGTCAGGTTTAATGGATAGGTCATTATTCCTGGCCCGAGGGCCCTGCAAGAGAATGTTCATGAGCAAGCTTGATTTCATCGAAATGGTAGCGCATGTGTTTACGGTTAATGAGGATCGTGACGTTATGATTATTGTGAACTTTGACGATTCTGTACGGGCCTTTCCAGACTGGGGATAATGCTTTACGCAGCCTATGATGCCATTTCACGTAAACCATTTCTCCAACATCGTATGATACTTTGCGGGTATGTTTGTCATAGTATGATTTTGACCTTTCTTTACTTCTAAGAATGTTTTCTCGAGCTAAGTTTCGGGACATAGTGAGTTTGTGTTTCAAGTTCTTGATGTAATCGGGGTAAGTGACGTCAGGGGAAATGTCGTATATTGAACTTGGGATATGAGGTTTGCAACCAAATAATAGTTCGTGGGGAGTAAAGTGAGTCGAAGAATGGACGTTTGAATTGTAGGATATAAGAGCAGTAGGAAGGAACTTGTGCCAATCGTTTTGGTTCTCGTTGACGTAGGATTTTAGGTATTCCTTGAGAGTAGCATGGCTCCTTTCAAGAGCACCATTCGTTTGAGGATGGTAGGGGGATGAAAAAAGATGTTTTATCTTAAAGAGAGAAGTGATCTGCTTGTAAACTTCTGCAATGAAGTGGACACCTTGATCAGACAGGAGAATTTTTGGAATACCAAAATGGGAAATGAATTTAATGAGACAGTTGGAAGTTTGTTCGGCGGTAGAATGAACAATAGGATAGGCCATTGAATACTTAGTTAGGTCATCTTGAAAAGTAACGATGTACCTGTACTTTTCAGAGCCAGATTCTGGTAATGGGCCAACGATATCAGTAGCAATTCTTTGAAGGGGTTCGTGAGATGTGGAAGTTATTTCCATGGGAGCTCTATTAGTAGCTCTTAAAGCTTTATTTTGTTGACACTGAGAACAATGTTTAACATAGGACTCAACTTCGGATCTCATGTTCTTCCAGTAGTACAAATCTTTAAGTTTGTTGTACATACGGGCTGTACCTACATGACCACCGATAGGAGAGTCGTGATTGTCTTTGAGAATGGTAGGGATTTCGTTTGGAGAAGGATATATGACCTTATTATGGTAAAGGTTGATCTTGATATTAGTCTTGTTAAAGAGGTAAGTAATTATTTCGTAAATGAGCATGAATTTCAGTTTATCGAAGGGATTGGTAAAATCTGATATAGAAACTTCTTTGACATTGGGATAGAAAATTATCAGTTGATTACGTAGTTCTTTGAGAACAGTAAAAACATCTTTGTAAGATGCAGAGTCGAAATGATGTACTTTCGTAAAGAGATGGAAGAAAGTTTTATTGTTGACTTTGGAAACTTTAACACGGTTTAGTTCCTTTTCAGACATTATGAAGTCTTCTTTGTCTTCTAGAAGTTCAAGAATGTCTTCACAATAAAGATTTGAACTATCGAGATCTATGGAAGTTGGATAGGCAATAGCAGAACACGAAGTTTTTAAGAGACTTTGATTATGTTCAACGATTTGAGTATCAGATGCAGTAGGACTGGAACGGGACTTTAGGAAAGATTCATAGGTCAGGTTAATAGTTAAGTTAACGTCAATGTCGTCGATGGCGTTGATTGGAGGACGAGACAAACCGTCAGCGTTTGAGTTTATTCGACCTGGTTTGTATAAGATTTCGTAGTCGAACTCTTCGAGTTTTAGTCTCCAGCGAACAAGTTTACTACTTGGGTCCTTGCAATTGAACAACCAAACAAGAGGACGATGGTCCGTGACAATTTTGAACTTCCTACCGTAGAGATAGGGTCTGAATGTTTTAACACCATAAATTATACCTAAGAGTTCTTTCTCTGTAGTACTGTAGTTTCCTTCAGCACTATTTAAGGTTCGCGAGGCATAGGCAATGGGAAGGTCTTTACCTATTTCACCTTGTGAAAGGACAGCGCCTATGGCATGATTGGATGCATCGGTGGTGAGGATGAATTCTTTGGAGAAATCAGGGTATTGGAGTATAGGAGCACTAGTCAATAAGGATTTAAGAGTATCAAATGCTTGAATTTGATCTTTGGACCAGATGAATTCAGAGTCTTTCTTTAGGAGAGAAGTCAGAGGTTTGGTAATTTTGGAAAAGTCTTTTATGAATTTCCGATAATAGCCTACAAGGCCAAGAAACGCTTTGATGTGTTTCGGATTTTTGGGGACAGGGTAGGAGGCAACAGCTTTGACTTTATCCGGATTGGGAGAGACGCCTTTGTCAGTAATAGTATGACCAAGATAAGCGACCTCACGACGGAGAAATTCGCATTTATCTGGTTGGAGTTTGAGGTTATGTTGTCTTAGGGCTTTGAAAACAAGCTCCAGCTTTTCGATGTGGGAGGACAGATCGTGACTATATATGATGACGTCATCAAGATATATAAAACAGTGTAAGCCCTGGAGACCTGAGAGGACTGTATTCATCAGTCTTTGAAAGGTTGCAGGCGCATTTTTCAGACCAAATGGCATTCTGGTGTATTCAAAATGGCCATTAGGGACAGAGAAAGCCGTTTTCGCTGCGTCAGCTTCATTCATCTTAATCTGGTGGAAGCCAGAGGCTAAATCAAGAGTGGAAAAGTACTTGCTGTGTCCTAGCTGGTCAAGGATTTCGTTGATATTAGGAATAGGATATGCATCACCTATCGTAACGTCGTTGAGCTTCCTATAATCGATTACGATACGCCATTTCTTTTGGCCGGAAGCGTCTTGTTTTTTGGGAACTACCCAGATGGGGGAGGACCATGGAGAATTGGAAGGCTTAATAATCTTCTGATCAAGCATTTTTGAAATTTGCTTGTTGACCTCTTCTTTGTGAACTTCAGGATATCGATAAGTCTTGGTATGGATTGGTTGAGAATTGGTAGTTTTAATCTCATGTTCTAAAGTATTAGTACATGTTAAAGAATCTCCATCAAGGTGAAAAAGATCAGAGTATTCCGTGCATAGATTGTGTAATACTCGGGACTCTTCAGCATTGAGATGGACAGATCTGATTTGTTCTTTAACTCTACTGATTCTATTGGGAGATTGAGAAACAGGACCAATATGGCCAATTTGAGTCACATCAGGGAGATCACAAGGATTGAGCTCGACACTAAGAGATTTTATTATGACGTCAGACTCAGTGGTATTGAGAACTGAGACATTAACATGATTATTTGGCTTGACTGAGACAAGGCAGTTTGATATGAAAACACCTTCTTGGATTTCAAGTTTTTCAACGAAACCAGTGGACACTTTGGGATTAGAAACATTGCATTCGATAATGGTTTCAGATCGAGCAGGAATAGTATATTCAGGATTTGTGAAATGTAGGAGTAAGGAGTGATTGCCAATACTTAGAACGTTACTCTCATAATCAATTTTTGCATTTACAGATTTCATAAAGTCACTACCAATGATTCCATCAAAGTTTATGTCGATGGAGTCTGGTATCAAATTAAAAACACCGAGGATGGTGTGATCTGAAAAATTGATATCAAATTTGAACTGTCCAAAACTTTCAATATAGTCAGCCTTTTTATCAATGCCTTTGAATTTGATCACCTTTGGTATCAATTCTGGTTCGGCTTGCAAGGAAGACTTTTTTAGAAGAGATATAGCAGCACCAGAGTCTACTAAGAGCACCAGTGGCTTATCGGAGTACTGAGATCTGACATATACATGAGGTAGATGGACCTTCTTGTTATATTTGATTTCGTAAACAGCTTGATATGATCTGGAGTCTGGGATAGGGTGATGAGACTGGATGTTAGGCTTTGAATGCAAGTTTGAATGCTTGTATTTAGAAGATTCAGTGGGTTTGGTAAACTTAGAATACTTGGTAGATTTATTTGACTTAGAAGATTCAGTGGACTTGGTAGACTTGTGTGTAGAGTTTGTTTGTTTACGGTTCGGGGATTTAGAAGAAGAGTTTATAATTTTCGATTGAAACGATTGAGACGATTGAGTCGATTGAGGTGATTGAGGTGATTGAGGCGATTGAGACGATTGAGGCGATTGAGACGATTGAGGCGATTGAGACGATTGAGGCGATAGAGACGATTGAGGCGACTGAGGCGATTGAGACGATTGAGGCGATAGAGACGATTGAGGCGACTGAGGCGATTGAGACGATTGAGACGATTGAGGCGCTTGAGACAATTGAGACGGTTGAGGCAATTGAGGCGATTGAGACGATTGAGGCGATAGAGACAATTGAGGCGATTGAGACGATTGAGGCGATAGAGACATTTTCTTATGAGATTGAGTCAATTTAAACGACTGAGACGATAGAGACGGATTTTTATAAGATAGAGTCGAGTTAGTATAAGATTGAGTCGAGTTAGTAAGAGATTGAGTCGAGTAAGTACGAGATTGAGTCGAGTAAGTACGAGATTGAGTCAAGTCTGGTTTAGGTTGTATCGAGATAGAATTTCTGAAAAGAAGATTAGGGTTAGCGGATACAGAGGACATGGAAATAAATTCATTAATTGATCTGTTGTATGTCACGTCGGTTTGTGTAGATGATTCCGAACGACGTGCAACCGGAATCTTCTCTAGTTTAAATCACTATCTGATTTATAGTCGTCGGAAACTTCGTTATAATAATGGACTTTATTTTGAGACTGAGAAGAGTTCGGTTGTAGTCTTTGACGTGCATTATTATTATATTGGCGCTTACGACATTCTGATATGTCGTGGCCAATATTTTTGCAGTATCTGCAAATTATTGAATTTGAATTAGCATGACGTGGTGAGTTGGAAGTTGATGGCATTGGGTGCTGCGGTTGCGATTCTGAGTGAATAGGGCGTCGATGGAGGGAACAACTCCTTTCGGAGTGTCCTGGTTTACCGCAGGTTCTGCACAATATTTTACTAGACCTCAGTTCAGTATGTTTTGTGGACTGGACATAATTGTGCAGCTTCTCCTCTTGTATCGCAAGATTAATCGCGTCATGTAAATTTGACGGATTCCTACATCTAACGATAGTGGAGATATAGCTTGGGAGACCTAGTAGGAAGGTATGTAAGGCTAAGTCTTCAGTACTGGCTATACGACCTTTCAGTTCGTCTTGTTCGCGTGTGGAATGGGCAATGTCAGTTTGTAGACGAGTTAGGCAAGTTTCTAATCGAAGGCTGTACTGTGAAACCGACTCTGATGATATAATTTTACAATTTTGAAGGTCTAACAAGAGGTGATCTCTATGTTTTGTTTCACCAAATGTAGCCTTCAGAAATAATTTCAGGTCTTGCCAGTTATCAAAAACCTTAAGGGAACAAGCTAATTCGGCTTTGCCTTCTAATTGCGACAATATGAATTTAAACAGTAAGTCTGTTTGGGAAATTGAAGCTAGGTTTATCGCATTATCGCAGTTTTTAATGAAAGGAGATAGTTTTTGTCTATCTCCATCGAAAGATTTGATAAACTTCATCAGGACATTGAATTGAATGTTTTCCATTATTGCCTGGTTAGGTAGAGAGAGCCTCTCTACTTTAGTTTTATCTACAGACATTATTGCTTGTAATGATAATTACTGACACAAGAAATAGCAATATAACGATTATAAAATGTACAAAAGTCACTCACAAGAATGCGATTAAGTAGGTCGGCATCAGACACGTAGTTGCGCGTCAGCGTTTTCGGGTAGCGTGCGGCGGGTCTGGCACGGAGCGATGAACTTTGTTGTCCACCGGGTCGACTCGTCTTGGATTCTGCTTGGCTGGTGATGGCTCGGCTCTCGGTCCGTCGTGACCAAGGGCAGATGGAGCTCGGGCAGCAGGCGGGTATGCTCGGCGTCTGGTCGAAGACCAGAAACAGTGGAGCTGGTGGTGGTGGGGCTGAGCTGGCTCGGCACTCGGGCAGAAAGCCTCAAGCACAGCGGAGCTCAAGCAGCAGCGGTGACAGGCAGCTGAACAGCACCAGGTCCTCCAGAAGGACAGGGTGGCAGTAGACAGCAGGCGGCAGGGGCAGCAGTGACTTGTTTGAAGAAGGACGACCTCGTCAGGGAAGGGCGGCCAAGGGACTAGATCCCCTTTGATTCTGACACCAAATGTTGTGTGGGCCTATTAGTTGATCTTATAAAAAAAACAACTTTTCGGGCACACACTAACATTTATTTTTATTTTACTTCAACAAGTCTTAACAACTAACACAACAATTACGATACTGTAATTGTTGCTGCACTTCTGTCTATTTGGGCAGAGGTTCCACCTGACTATGCTTAGTCCAAGCTGACCGGCAGGCCTAAGACCGGGTCCGTAGTCAGGTGGCTTCAGAGAGCGATTAAGGAAAAAGCCTCGAATACTATAAACCACGGATTATATACCTTTGCATATTGCTGACAGTGAATTGAATGGTTATTGGGGGTTATCCCTTAATTCAGCAATATGCGCAGTGTAACAGTGCGTTATAAGTTGCCAGGTCCAAAGATCGTGGGGGTTGGTAGCTGGGTCTCTGCCGGGGATTCTTAGCACCCCCTGCTCCACCGTTACCGTGGCTGCTACCGGTGCCAGGAATAACGGAGCCGCCGGGGACGGGGGGCCGTCTTTGCGGTGTTTCTATCATATTGGGGGGAGGGGGAGGAAAGGGGGCTGCCATAGTCACCACGTTTGGCACTTTGGTGACCGCAGTATTACAAATATGTTCTCAGAGGACGCTGCTGCCCAACTTCCGGTGTGTATTCCCTTAGTCACCTCTTGCGACATCCACGGGTGGATTAGGAGGAGTATTTTTCTAAAGCCGAGACAGCCATGGCTACTTTAGACGTGATAAAATCTCTTTGCTTATAAAGTAAACAAGGCATAGACAAAAAGCATTATCGATGGACTAGTAAATGCAAAGCACTAAATTAACATAATAGATTATATAATAATTGTATTCGTATTAGTTGTTCGGAGATTCTCGTTTGATCCTGTGACTCCTATTTAGTTTGTGGTTTGTAAGCACAAGCCTGACAATATTTACATACATATATAGACACAATATTTACACCATGATATGCCGATCGGCTGCCACATCGCAGCAAGATCTTTGCCTTGTTAGTCGTGAGAAACAATGTCTTTGTCGTGAAATTGTGTATCAACCATAAACACCACAAACTATCCAGTCACACACACATACGTGGCTGCCATTTGCTATGCTTCACTCGTTTGTTTGGCAGTATGGACACCGTATTTTTTTAAACGTTGTAACTAAGATTGTTTCTTGCTATTAACTATTAACCTTATGAACTTTTTATCATCCACACTGTACCATGTATTTCTTATGATATTTATTGGCAAAGTACTGATTGTAAATTACTAAAGTTTATAACAGCCCTACGAATAGACGTCTTCGATTGCGCACAATTATTTTTAAAATCTCAAATTTTAAAATGGGTGTTAATATTTTTTTATATGTGTTTGTTTCTATTTTTGTTACATCAGCATTTGCTGCGCCAGCTTATGTAGTAAGAAACCCCTTTTGTAATTAAATAACAGAGCCTGTTATTTTAAAAGGTGCATGAAAAATGAATGAAAATTGTTCTTTTAAAAATATACTGAAATCACACATCCTCCCACAAACACAGAATCACAAACACATACCTCCACATAGGTACTTACACGTCACGCAGTTTTGATTTTGTTTTGATTCGGTGGTATTTTGTAATTTCTGTTATTTTATTTTATCCGCTGTTTAATATTATTGTTACTTAGTAATGTAACCCGAATTGCTCATATTTCGGCAAATACCTCAGACCGAGAAAGAGGTATATTTAATAACAGCGCTGCGGGCGCATGAAAATGTGAACGCAGCACAAGCTGAAGATACCCTATTGCCCTATTGTCTTCGATGTATGTAGCTGGACCTTTTTTTTTCTACTTTCCTGTCCTATAATGGATTATTATGTATTTAGTCTTATAGTGGCAATAAAGTAATTTTTCATTTCAACTTAACAACATGAAACAACATAACAGTACTTTATTTATATGTCAGTCAGTACCCACTTCTCGAAATATTATTTGGAATGAACATATACGCAGTTTTGTACTATTGAAAGCATGACTGCGGGAAAATTTAAGGTTTTCATGTGTTTGTACCTGTAGTTTGATATTACTAAAAGTCAATTGTAATGATAAAAAAAATTATCCATACCAATATATAAAAGTGAAACGTTGTCTGTTTGTTTGTTTGTGGAGCTTTTACGTGATAACGGCTGGACAGATTTCGATGAAATTTGGAATGGAGGTAGCTTTTAGTATTTTATGTTTTGCTTAGTATTCTGTTTTGTTCCCTGGAATAAAACATAGAATACTTTTTATCCCGGGGAAAATGGTAAGTTTCCACGGGAAAACTGGAAAATGTCGATTACTCGCTTAATGGAATGGTTGCCATGGAAACGAAATAATAACAAATCTGTCAACGAACATCAAGACCGTTTGTGCTATACTTTTGCATTGGTTTTTAATATCCTAGAAGAACATTGGATGCTTTTTTCGCGTTAAACTGTAGTCCGCGCGGAAGAAGTCTCGGGCAAAAGCTAGTACAAATTATAAATTAGTTATTTATCTTCCAACCTACACTGCGCAAGGCGTAGTTTATTAATATGTCCCATGTGACTCGCTGCTCGCTGGTAATGTAGCTTTCTATAGGTGAAATAATTATTAAAGGGGTTCAGTTTTTTTTTTATTTATCCATTACAAACAAAAAAACATATAAACAATCAAATCTTTACTCCTTATAACATTACTGTAGATGTATACGCTTCGGCGACTGTTGTTGTACCTTGTGAATGGAATTATTATTAACCGCCTCCAACTCGGCGAATCTTGATTAATAATTAGATGTTATTAATAGCTATTTTTTACGCTTAAACAAGTAGAAACACATACTAGTACTTTTATCGGGCGTGAGCTAGGACATTAAAGTAGAAGCAGAGAGACTCTAAACTGGGGGAATAAACTACCAATTATTTTTGTTATTTTTTCAGGAGCTCGATCTTTTTGATCCACAATACGGAAGGCAGAGGACGTATGGATACAATTACAATACCAACACTGTTAACATATACGACAATTCACAACACCATACGTTGGTTGTCTCGGCTCCAAATGTTCAAGGGGATTTTTCGGGAGTTGCAAATAGTCTTCAAAATTTACTTAATAGATATCTTCGAAACATGTGAAAAACATTAAATTTTATTCTACGTTATTTTTTTTTTATTGTAAACGTCTTCTTCTTTTTGAGTCGATGATTTTAATGGCTGGTAGTGCCATGTTAAATACTTATAAATACAAACAGGGTCAAAAAATACTGTACCTCAAGAGCGCAATCGCGTTTTTTACCTGACTACAGCGAAGCAAGGGTAGTAAGTTTAACAGTCTATGTATGTATGTATGTATGTATGTATGTATGTATGTATGTATGTATGTATGTATGTATCTGTGTATGTGGGTATGTGGATTTTCCACAGTAACGTCGCCCCTATTGGTTAAATTTTTACAGCCAAGGTGTCAATCGAGTCGTCTTCAGGTATAGAGTGACATAGGCTTTTTTACCCGATTTCGGAAAGGCAATTAAGGGTTTTGTGTTCAAACTAAAACCTTGATCCTATTTTAAAAAACGAAGTATCAATCAATAATTCTTCTTCATCGAAAGAGTATCTTAGGCTATTTTTTACCCGATTTAGTCAGGTTTTAGTTTTTGAACTGATTGTTTTATTTTAATACATATATTTCACTATAACCAAAAGAAAATACGAGTAAATCCGTTAAGTCAGTTCCCACTTCTCGAAATATTATTTGGAATGAACATATACGCAGTTTTGTACTTTTTGAAAGCATGACTGCGGGAAAACTTAAGGTTTTTTAAAATGTAAAATTATGAAAACTTATTAAATCTATAGGTCCTATTGACTGTCGAGGCACGCAAATTACAGTACCTAATGAGGGAGAATATTTTCATGAATCATTATTCTAAATTAACGTATTTTTAACAATAAACGTCAAAATTTTTGATTACATTTTCCTAAAGTCATGATGAATTAAACTTTCAAATAATTAAGATACATACAAAAAATGCTGTGCCAATGGCTTTGCAAACGTGTTCATTTTCCGGGAATTTATGGATCTTTTTTTTTCTTTTTTTTTTTTTGACATGGGGAAATGCGTTTATGCATACCACTGAGCCCGGGGAAGGCCCAGTGGTTATGTGGGACTCACCGGGCGACTGCCCGTACTACCCACTAAAACCCCATGGTGTACCTCGTCTGCCGCTCACGGCGGGAACACGGGAACGCTTGCGCACACGACCGCGAACCCGCCGCGGCTGTCCGTTTCCGGACCCGCCTTAGGGGAATTCTCCCCTTGCAACGCACCAGTACACATGGTGTGCCGCAACCACCCGGGGACCAACCCGCAAATGAGCGCCAGACGAAATCCCCGCGCCTGGACGCTCGAGGTCCCCCTGCGATGGGTTGGTTCAGTGGCCCCACCGCCAGCCACTTCGGCCGCAGAGGATAGGGAGAGCGGCGCACCATTATACCGGCACTCCTCTTCCCCTGCGGCCCACCGCGTCCGCCATCAAACGGTGGCGGCCCCGCCGAGGCCGCGGAAGGTAGGAAGAGCGGCGCACCTTATCACCGACACTTCTCTCCCGCCGCGGCCTCTCTTCCCTCAGCCGCGGTGCTGCCCATACAACACCGCGGCCCGCCTCAGTTGCGATGCCACCCATACAACACCGCAACCTACTGTGGCCACTTCAGCGTGGGCTTGAGGAGCAAAGGCCAGTGAAGCGGCCCCCCACTTTGGGGCCGGCCGGCGACACCCTGCCAGCGCGGCCCCGGGTTCCTCTTAGCTTCACCGTGGTGGGCGAAGCCACGGTTACTAGAGCCCCGCCGCCACGACAAGGCGGGAACCCACGGGGGGATAAGTTGATCTAACCTAACCATTTTTTTATTTTTTTTACATGGGGAAATGCGTTTATGCATACCACTGAGCCCGGGGAAGACCCAGTGGGTATGTGGGACTCACCGGGCAACTGCCCGTACTACCCACTAAAACCCCATGGTGTACCTCCTCTGCCGCTCACGACGGGAACACGGGAACGCTTACGCACACGACCGCGAACCCACCGCGGCTGTCCGTTACCGGACCCGCCTCTGGGGAGTACTCCCCCTTGCGACACGCCAGTACACATGCCGCCCCGCAACCACCCGGGAACCTACCCGCCAATGGGCGCCAGACAAAATCCCCGTGTCTGGACGCCCGAAGTCCCCCTGCGATGGGTCAGTTCAGTGGCCCCACCGC
Source organism: Alsophila aescularia (assembly GCA_946251855.1). Taxonomy (NCBI): domain Eukaryota; kingdom Metazoa; phylum Arthropoda; class Insecta; order Lepidoptera; family Geometridae; genus Alsophila; species Alsophila aescularia. The sequence goes on along the minus strand of OX276383.1, from coordinate 17,012,250 downwards.
CAGCCACTACGGCCGCAGAGGATAGGGAGAGCGGCGCACCGTTATACCGGCACTCCTCTTCCCCTGCGGCCCCACCGCGTCCGCCATCAAACGGTGGCGGCCCCGCCGAGGCTGCGGAAGGTAGGAAGAGCGGCGCACCTTATCACCGACACTTCTCTCCCGCCGCGGTCTCTCTTCCCTCAGCCGCGGTGCTGCCCATACAACACCGCGGCCCGCCTCAGTTGCGATGCCGCCCATACAGCACCGCAACCTACTGTGGCCACTTCAGCGTGGGCTTGAGGAGCAAAGCCCAGTGAAGCGGCCCTTCCATGGGGCCAGCCGGCGACACCCTGCCAGCGTGGCCCCGGGCTCCTCTTAGCTTCACCGTGGTGGGCGAAGCCACGGTTACTAGAGCCCCCCCGCCACGACAAAGGCGGGAACCCACGGGGGGGAAGTTGATCTAACCTAACCTAACCTAATCAAAATTTTTTCAGCAACCTAATAGTTTTTATCTACACTAATATCTTTAAATCCGGATTATGAACTCAAAAATGATGGCATAATGACATACACTACGGACGGCACGTCTCTGATAAGAAAAGTGTTTACATGAAAACATTTTTTTTTTTAAGTTTTTTAGATGTTATAATATATTTTTTCCGATAATAGCACCGGTTGGCTGCGCACCTACGAGAGTTTTCGTTTTTTATTATCTACGGTGGGTCGTGCTAGACCATAGGCGCGCAAATTCGCTGTGGACTGGATTTTGGCGCCACAATTTAATCTACATTAGTACAAATGTCCGACAGCAGTGTTAGTGAGGAGAATTTGACTCCACCTGATATCACGGAAACAGCAACGAACTTGACGAACGAGCTTTTACTAGAAAAAACAAGAAAATATTACGACTTTTTTTTTTCTTTCATTTAAGCTAAATTCCTTTTGCATGAGTGTAGTTAAAGTAGTGCATGAAACGCCACATAACTAGATATTAAAACACTTGAGTGATACTATTAAACTCTATACTCACTCTCGTGTTTTAATATGCAACCGATTCATAAACTATAAAATAATTAGACATATAGGTATTTTAATTGTTATTAGAAAACACAGGAGACAGCCGAAAAGCTACACTTTATCTAATATACAGATAGATAAAGTGTATATAGGGGTATATTGCTTTAGCAATATGTACAAAAAGTCTGTTCAAAGAAGATTAATAAAAAAAGGTCTAGGGTACTTCAAATAAGTATGAAAAAAATCATGTCTGTTTGTTTATTTTTCTGTATGTGTGTTCGCGCATGACGAAAACTACTGGTCCAATTGCGATTCGGTTTTCACTGTTAGATATCTTAGGGTTTGACTTAAAAACTGGGATACTTGGTATCTCAATCCGATGAGTAGAAGCTGACCAATCGATAAAGATCTTTTTGACGGCTGAAGAAATTTTGATCAAATGTTTGTATGTTGGTATATTTATGTCTTGGAATAGCACATAGAGTACTTTTAACTTAGAGAAATGACAACGCGTGCGAAGGCACTGGCACAGCTAGTGTAAGTATAAGAACTTAAGGTCCAGTCTTAAACCATGTCAGAGGCTTATGACAAACTAACACCAGAGGCCAGAACTACCTCATACGATAAGCAAAGCATGGCGAAAACTGACATCCCGGAAAAAACCCCACATATGCAATTTCTATTCAACCACAGATAACGGCTCTGTTGTTATTTCCCGATCGTGCCAGTTAGCGAATATAATAATACAATATTATCCCGTCATGCTTGTCTGTCACGGAATAGTCGCGTCGGTTTGGATACTATTTGCATGAAGGAATATTATATGGTCCAGTGAAGCGGACATGTACAATATGAACACATTTCTTTATTATTTGATTACAAACAAGTAATATGAATATAGGTAGTATATTCAAAATTGGAGGCTATTTAACAAGGATCATTCTTTCAACTTATCAAAATTACACAAAGCATACTCGTGGACGGGTGCTGCCTGCGGGGGCTGGATTTCTCTTTTAGCTGCAGGGATCCCATTAATCTTAGGTGTGTAATTGCATGTAGGCTGTCGTAATACCAGATGTAGTATTTAATAGTAAATAAAAAATATATACAAATCTTCTAGAGTAAGTTTCCAAACCTTAAATATTAGAAAGAAATTGTAACAAATAGTAATACTAAGCAAAAAAAAAGTGCGGACTCTGGTGTCCGCAGAGAGTAATTTAAAAAAAAACCACTCAAATAGTAAGTAGAACTTTCATTGTGATGTAACAGGTTTATACATTAGAGGCACAGTTTTGTGTACAAGTGGTATCTTGCTACATGTTTAAGCACATCTTCAACTTTAAATAATCTTCACATATAAAACGTTGTTTCAATTCCTGGTGCGTCAAGGATGCAAGGTCTGCATTACCTGAAATAATATTCAGTTCAACACAGGATATATCTAAATACAAAAGTTTAGCGTTACATTTAAATGATCTTCACATTTAAAACGTTGCTACAATTCCTGGTGCGTCAAGGATGCAAGATCTGCATTACCTGAAATAATATTCAGTTGATCTGTATTACAGGATATATCTAAATACAAATGTTTTGCGTTGCATTTAAATGATCTTCACATATAAAACGTTGCTTCAATTCCTGGTGCGTCAAGCATGCAAGGTCTGCATTACCTGAATTAATATTCAGTTCAACACAGGATATATCTATACACGAAAGTTTAGCGTGACATTTAAATGATCTTCATATTTAAAACGTTGCTTCAATTCCTGGTGCGTCAAGGATGCAAGATTTGCATTACCTGAAATAATATTCAGTTCAACACAGGATATATCTAAATACAAAAGTTTTGCGTTACATTTAAATGATCTTCACATATAAAACGTTGCTTCAATTCCTGGTGCGTCAAGGATGCAAGATTTGCATTACCTGAAATAATTCAACACAGGATATATCTAAAAACAAAAGTTTTGCGTTACTTTTAATTGATCTTCACATATAAAACGTTGCTTCAATTCCTGGTGCGTCAAGAATGCAAGATCAGCATTACCTGAAATAACATTCAGTTCTACACAGGATATATCTAATTACAAAAGTTTTGCGTTACATTTAAATGATCTTCACATATAAAACGTTGCTTCAATTCCTGGTGCGTCAAGAATGCAAGATCAGAATTACCTGAAATAATATTCAGTTCTACACAGGATATATCTAATTACAAAAGTTTTGCGTTACATTTAAATGATCTTCACATATAAAACGTTGCTTCAATTCCTGGAGTGTCAAGGATGCAAGATCTGCATTACCTGAAATGATATTCAGTTCAACACAGGATATATTTAAATACAAAAGTTTTGCGTTACATTTAAATGATCTTCACATATAAAACTTTGCTTCAATTCCTGGTGAGTCAAGCATGCAAGATCAGGATTACCTGAAATAATATCCAGTTGATCTGCATTACAGGATATATCTAAATACAAAAGTTTTGCGTTACAATTAAATGATCTTCACATATAAAACGTTGCTTCAATTCCTGGTGTGTCAAGGATGCAAGATCTGCATTACCTGAAATAATATTCAGTTCAACACAGGATATATTTAAATACAAAAGTTTTGCGTTAAATTTAAATGATCTTCACATATAAAACGTTGCTTCAATTCCTGTTGCGTCAGGGATGCAAGATTTGCATTACATGAAATAATATTCAGTTCAACACAGGATATATCTAAATACAAAAGTTTTGCGTTACATTTAATTGATCTTCACATATAAAACGTTGCTTCAATTCCTGGTGCGTCAAGGATGCAAGATCTGCATTACCTGAAATAATATTCAGTTCAACACAGGATATATCTAAAAACAAAAGTTTTGCGTTACATTTAATTGATCTTCACATATAAAACGTTGTTTCAATTCCTGTTGCGTCAAGGATGCAAGATTTGCATTACCTGAAATAATATTCAGTTCAACAAAGGATATATCTAAATACAAAAGTTTTGCGTTACATTTAATTGATCTTCACATATAAAACGTTGCTTCAATTCCTGGTGCGTCAAGAATGCAAGATCAGCATTACCTGAAATAATATTCAGTTCTACACAGGATATATCTAATTACAAAAGTTTTGCGTTACATTTAAATGATCTTCACATATAAAACGTTGCTTCAATTCCTGGTGTGTCAAGGATGCAAGATCTGCATTACCTGAAATAATATTCAGTTCAGCACAGGATATATTTAAATACAAAAGTTTTGCGTTAAATTTAAATGATCTTTACATATAAAACGTTGCTTCAATTCCTGTTGCGTCAAGGATGCAAGATTTGCATTACCTGAAATAATATTCAGTTCAACACAGGATATATCTAAATACAAAAGTTTTACGTTACATTTAATTGATCTTCACATATAAAACGTTGCTTCAATTCCTGGTGCGTCAAGGATGCAAGATTTGCATTACCTGGAATAATATTCAGTTCAACACAGGATATATCTAAATACAAAAGTTTTGCGTTACATTTAATTGATCTTCACATATAAAACGTTGCTTCAATTCCTGGTGCGTCAAGAATGCAAGATCAGCATTACCTGAAATAATATTCAGTTCTACACAGGATATATCTAATTACAAAAGTTTTGCGTTACATTTAAATGATCTTCACATATAAAACGTTGCTTCAATTCCTGGTGTGTCAAGGATGCAAGATCTGCATTACCTGAAATAATATTTAATTCAACACTGGATATATTTAAATACAAAAGTTTTGCGTTAAATTTAAATGATCTTCACATATAAAACGTTGCTTCAATTCCTGTTGCGTCAAGGATGCAAGATTTGCATTACCTGAAATAATATTCAGTTCAACACAGGATATTTCTAAATACAAAAGTTTTGCGTTACATTTAATGATCTTCACATATAAAACGTTAATTCAATTCCTGGTGCGTCAAGAATGCACGATCAGCATTACCTGAAATAATATTCAGTTCTACACAGGATATATCTAATTACAAAAGTTTTGCGTTACATTTAAATGATCTTCACATATAAAACGTTGCTTCAATTCCTGGTGCGTCAAGAATGCAAGATCAGCATTACCTGAAATAATATTCAGTTCTACACAGGGTATATCTAATTACAAAAGTTTTGCATTACATTTAAATGATCTTCACATATAAAACGTTGCTTCAATTCCTGGTGTGTCAAGGATGCAAGATCTGCATTACCTGAAATAATATTCAGTTCAACACAGGATATATTTAAATACAAAAGTTTTGCGTTACATTTAAATGATCTTCACATATAAAACTTTGCTTCAATTCCTGGTGAGTCAAGCATGCAAGATCAGGATTACCTGAAATAATATCCAGTTGATCTGCATTACAGGATATATCTAAATACAAAAGTTTTGCGTTACATTTAAATGATCTTCACATATAAAACGTTGCTTCAATTCCTGGTGTGTCAAGGATGCAAGATCTGTATTACCTGAAATAATATTCAGTTCAACACAGGATATATTTAAATACAAAAGTTTGGCGTTAAATTTAAATGATCTTCACATATAAAACGTTGCTTCAATTCCTGTTGCGTCAAGGATGCAAGATTTGCATTACATGAAATAATATTCAGTTCAACACAGGATATATCTAAATACAAAAGTTTTGCGTTACATTTAATTGATCTTCACATATAAAACGTTGCTTCAATTCCTGGTGTGTCAAGGATGCAAGATCTGCATTACCTGAAATAATATTCAGTTCAACACAGGATATATCTAAATACAAAAGTTTTGCGTTACATTTAATTGATCTTCACATATAAAACGTTGCTTCAATTCCTGTTGCGTCAAGGATGCAAGATTTGCATCACCTGAAATAATATTCAGTTCAACACAGGATATATCTAAATACAAAAGTTTTGCGTTACATTTAATTGATCTTCACATATAAAACGTTGCTTCAATTCCTGGTGCGTCAAGAATGCAAGATCAGCATTACCTGAAATAATATTCAGTTCTAAACAGGATATATCTAATTACAAAAGTTTTGCGTTACATTTAAATGATCTTCACATATAAAACGTTGCTTCAATTCTTGGTGTGTCAAGGATGCAAGATCTGCATTACCTGAAATAATATTCAGTTCAACACAGGATATATTTAAATACAAAAGTTTTGCGTTACATTTAAATGATCTTCACATATAAAACGTTGCTTCAATTCCTGGTGCGTTAAGGATGCAAGATGCCTCAAAATCGGTTAAGAAAATTTTACGTGATTCACGAACAAACAGACAGACACCAAATTAAAAAAAAACTTGTTCAGTATGTAGCTTAGATTAAAATTATTTTATTTTTATTTTATCTTCACTGTACCGACTTTTTCTCACTTACTGATGTAAATTATAAATATAAATATAGATTTTCCAGCTAGTGAATAAAAATCTAAGCAAATACTAAAATCTACTCACGAGCCACCTTTCCAACCTTTGGAGATTGCAATTTTAGTCTCGAAGTTTCTGTAATTCTTTTTCTTTGAAACAACAGCTGCAAACGAATTGGATTGCAGGAAAAACTAGCAGAACACATTGCTCAGTTCAACTTGACCTGGGATTGTGTTGCTGTAAAAGAGTACCTTAATCTCATACCACCACCATTCCATTGGAATGAAAACTAGTACCGTTATTTTTTTGTGATTTAAGTACCTATTTACGGTTTTCTGATTTTCCCTTTACATGTGCTATAAGACATTGCTTCTTGCCAAATTACGTAATTCTAGCTCAACGGGAAGGTTTTGATTCCCTTGAGAGTGTCAAAATATGTGGCATAAACGGCCGTATCTTTTGATTTTGTTGACTTAAAAAGTTTCACAGCTCCTGGGTCCAGGATTGCAGACTTGAGTATTTGATATTAACTTGAACTTTATACATCTACGCGTTCCTGAGAAAAAAGGGTATTGACAGATGGTCAACGAAGTGATCTTATAAGGGTTCTTTGTTTTCCTTTTGAGGCACGGAACCGTAAAAAATGAATATTTTCTTGTATAAGTAAATGAAAAAGACGGAAAATACCAAAATGAAATAGAACTACTAACTGCACCCGGAGTTGAAGTCTGATTGCTATTTCATAGAATTTAATGAACACATTTAAGCGGAAACTCTGACTACGCTAAAAGTGCTAGACTCTGCTTTTAATCTCATGCGCATGTCATAATAAAATGGGCATCTTACAGTACCCAAATAGTAAAGAAAGACCTGAGCTTTTTTGTGTGGCGTTTTAATATAAGAATCCCTAACATCTGCTGGGGTAGACGATTTCTCGAGTGGACACCATGTCTAGGCAAACGTAGTGTAGGACGCGCTGTGGCTAGGTGGAATGACGCCCTGCGAAAAGAGGCTGGCAGAAAATGGATGAGGAGAGCTGAACCGAGCTCAGTGGCGTGCGTGTGGTTTACGTCTAGCAGTGGACGAGTATAGGCTGATGTTGAACGTCCGCTGCACTGCAGTGCTAGACTGCGTCATAAAGTTTACACCATAAACCGATCTATTGAATGACACTACAACAGTTTGTGTCAATGTATTTGTATCTCTGCAATATAATATGTAATGTTCTGGTTATTAGCCCCCGAAAAAAGAGACGGGTGTTATAAGTTAAGGGTGTGTATCACTGTGTGTGTTTGTCTGTGAATGTGTGTGACTGTCTGTCTGTGACTGACTGTGTGGCATCGTAGCTCCCAAACGAATAGACCGATTTTGATGCGTTTTATTCTGTTTGAAAGCTGATGTGATCGAGGTGGTTCTTAGATATATGGGGTGGGGGGAGGTGGGAAAAGGGGGATGAGAATCATATCTTTCAAACGAATGGACCAATTAAGCTGCTGATTTTTATGTTTCAAAGCTGAGATAAACAAGATTGTTCCTAGCTAAAATGGGGGGGAGGGAATAGAGGTAACGATCGTAGCTCCTAAATGGATAGAATGATTTTTATGTTTCAAAACTGATGTGATCGATATGCTTCTTAGCTATAATGGGGGGTGGGGAGCCGGGAGTTATATAAATTTTTAATTTGTGCTTGTTTTAATAGGTTTTTTCTAGTATTTTTACACAATTTTTAATAATGTTCCCGAAAAAAAAAACCTTCTTGCGCTGTAAAGGGTTAAGGAACACCGAGTTAACAGACGGTCATAATGAATAATCTAATGTACTGTTCAGATTAAAATACCGTGTCAAACTGATGTACAGAATACAGAAGAACCTCTGACTGCAACTTTGTTAGTGGTTTTCTGAAAAACTCGAATGGAATTAGTTTACTCGGAAACGAATTCTCCTGAAGATAGTTTATTTGGAGTGCTACATTAACACTAAGAAAGTATTTAAATAACTTCAAGCAAAAAGGGGTATTTGACATCCAATGTATGTGTTCAAGTGGGGTGTTCAAACCATAATTATACAATGGGCAGTAGGAAATAGTCGTATAACCCGCTATGGCAACTAAAAAACACATCTAAGCGACTTACAACAACTCAACTTACAACAGCTATAAAGGGTCTTTCATATTTTTTTTATTTAATATGTATATGATGAAATTATATGTGGAGTTACAATTTCGATCAAATGGCCACCGCGGTTCCACAGTAGGTGGCGCATCCCAGTGGATTAATTTTAGATGACATTTTCGCATAAAAGATGCCCAATTTCATGAAGAACGCATGTTATGTTTTTTGTTATGTTGCTGTTGGATGACAGTCGTTTGTGGTTAGTCTGCATATACCAGAGATTTCACGTAGCCGCAAAGAAATAGTGGAGCGGCGTTAAGTGATGATCCCGCCGGATCAAAATCCACAACAAACAGTGACTCTTTCGGAGTGCAGGCCACCTGATGAATCTCCCGTGGATTCGTCAGCGGGCAAGCTAGTAATAAATAGATGTATTTACTTCTATGAATTTAAATAAAAATATAGATTTCATAAGAAAACCCTAATATTTGTCCTTAACATGAACTGTGGACGGCTGGATGACATTTGACGGAACTTGAATGGCACCGCCTTTTTTATGGACATGATCGATTTGATCCGATTTTTGTGTTTGTTTAGTCGACCTTTGATTGTGATTGTTGACCCCACTTGTGTGAACCCACGCAGGGTTTTTGCGCGTCTTATGGGCAATTTTGGAAACTGGGAATCTACAATAGTTATAAATTGATAAGGTAAGTGTGGGATAAAGAATAAATCAAAAAAAAAAAAAAAGATGTATAAAAGTACTATGATAGTTATGTGCTATTGCAGGACCTAAAATACAAATATAACAACATTTGATCAATATTTCTTCAGCAGTCAAAAATATTTTTATCGGTTTGTCGCTTTCAACTCATCGGATTGAGATAGCAACTACACCAGTTTTTAAGTCAAACCCTAAGCTATCCAACAGTGAAAACCGCATCGCAATCGGACAGCACTTTGTATGTGATGCCCGAACAAACATACAGACAAACTAAAAAATTAACAAACAGACACGATTTTAAAAATTATCTATTTTTGTTCTGTAGCTTATTTTACTTACCCTAGACCATTTTTTCTTAAATTATCTTCATTGTACAGACTTTTTCGTTCATATTGCTTTACTAGCTGATGCCCGCAGCTTCGCACGCGTGTTCATTTTTCCGGGTTAAAGTACTCTATGTGCTATTCTAGGACCTAAAATACCAATATACCAACATTTGATCAAAATTCCTTCAGCGGTCAAAATTATTTTTATCGATTGCTCGGCATCTAGATCTACTCATCGGATTCAGACACCAAGTACCCCAGTAAGTTTGTTACTTTGTAAGTTTACTTACAAACAGACAAATAGACAAACAGACAGACACGAAATTTGAAAAATAATGGTCTACGGTACTTAAAATAAGCTACCGAACAAGAATATAACATTTTTTAAATTCGTGTATTTGTTTGTCTGTACGTTTGTTCGCGCATCACGTAAAAACTACTGGACCAATTACGATGCGAATTTCACTGTTAGATAGCTTGGGGTTTGATTTAAAAACTGGTGTACATGGTATCTCAACCCGCTGAGTAGAAGCCGAGCAATCGATAAAAACTTTATGACGGCTGAAGGAATATTTATCAAATTTAATGTTGGTATACTTATTGGTAATTTAGTTCTTGGAATAGTACCTAAAGTACCTTTAACCTCTTCGAGCATATATGCTCGAAGTTTAACTTTGAGAAGTGACCACGCGTGTGAAGCCGCGGGTACAGCTAAACAGATTATAAGTGTAGATAGTTAGATATAGATAGGCACTTATTCTTAAATTACTGTCTAGGCAATCGGTTGACCACGATCTCACCTGATGGAATGCGATGGGTATTAGTCAAAGGGTAGCACGTTTGCCTAGTAGATACCTATTGACTAGACTTGCATACCTGGGTTATAATTTACCGGAAACACTGACGAGAGCAGAGCATTCAACTCCTTTGCAGTTCTTATAATAAATGAAAAAGCGTAACGCTTTGCTCTTGTGCGAGGTATTTCAAGTTGAAACCATAAAAGGGTGGCTCTTTTAGATCGTCTAGTGGTTCGGTAACGTCACACTCTCCATAGTGTAGTTATTAGCTTACGACCTCACTGGATGTGCCAGATTGTGAAGCTTACTCTTTACCAGAACGTCATCCCCAATGAGCCTCATAGCACGTCTCTCAATTGAATCCAAAGCCTCGAGCTTATACTTGGCACAACAGTCCTAGAGGTGGCTTCAGTACTCTATACAAGACCGGACTGTGCTTGTTAAAGATTCACAAGATGTTCACGGTCCGTGAAGACTGCGTAAAATCGGAGACAAAATACCAAGTTTCTTTGCAGATACTTTGGCTTTGGATTCAATGTAAGACACGAAATTAAGTTTCGAAGTAAGTTCGACACCCAAAAGCACTAGATGCTCGCCTAATGGTACTGTTAAACTATGGAAAGACGGATATCGGTTAAGAGGACTGTTTTTAGCAGAGAACAAATACGCCTGTGTTTTAGTAGCATTCAACTTAACCAGGTTAACGTCACCCCAATCGGAGGCTTCTAAGGCTAAATTCAAACGGTCCACCATTGCCTCACTCTGAAGCTGGACAGCTTCGCAACTGACTTGAGCATTGCAAATGTATCTCTCAACTACAGTACTGTCATCTGCATACTCAAACGTCTTCAGAAGTTTTAATAGTAACCAGTAAGAACAGTGTATGCGAGAGAACTGATCCCTGGGGTAGGTACACTTGTATTGATCAGGCGAGCAGCACTCTAGGATTAATAAATAACTTTTACAAGTCAAAGAAGAAGAGTTAAGATCTCATGAACAGGAGAAAAAAATACTGTGGGGATAAAACAGCATAAAGTAAGAGCGAGATAGAATATGCGAAAAATGTAAGCGAGTGAGCGAGGTAGTTATACAATGCTGTCTGCACCTTCAACATTGGGATTGTGCCTGAAAAATAGCAGTTTGCGCAGCGACTAGCAGACATCTTCCGAGACACATACTTACTTTCGCTGCGACTACTGCACCTACCTTTATACTTTGAGTTTTAAATGAAAATTTTCTTTTGATTAGAATTGAATTTCCGGGTTAGAATTGAATCACGCACACTGAAAAAATACTTGATAAAATTAATAAAAAAAATGTTATCGGCCATCAAGCAACTTGTTTATATACGAGCGCATAAAGTAATATGATTTCAGTAATAAAGTTACGTTGATTAAGCGATGTAACAAGCAGACATATCAAAACCAAATAAGAATTTGTCAACTCTGTCAAGTCAGGTTATTGTGCCGATAATCTGCTGCTTTATTGATGTCACCAAGAGCTTTATAATGTTTAACAAGTATTTTAGTGGTTCTAGTGATGCCACATCTTTAATTTTAATAAGTTAATTTATTTCGTTAACAAAGCACCTTATTCCTATAAACAAGTAACTTGATTGATTTAAATATGTTCGATATCAGAATCAATCATTAATGTATTAAAATTCACAATACTGCTTTTTTAGATGAATGAAAGTGCCTGTTAATCAAATATTAATATTAATAATTGATTTTATCTTACAAGTTAATATAGTCATTTAACAAAGCACCTGATTATTTTAATATGTAACTTTATTGATTTGATTATAATCGATACCAGAGTCAAATATCTCACTTATTCAATCACTAGTTAATGATAAGAACCTAGGCTACAGCCCGCCAAGCCCTGGGTGGAATACTTATCATAATGATGTTCTGCAGCCTGCAGACGCGCTGCTGTAGATGCTTTTGAGAAATTTTGATTATGTAACCTATACCTATTTACTAGGTCCTAACACTTATAGCTATGTCAAGTCGGCAGGAGCTGATATCAGCCTGCCAGACCTTCAAACATTAGGAAAAGGGCTCTATAGGCTCTAGTTGAGGAATATCCTCATGGGAAAGAGCAGCCAGTGCTTGTATGTTTTGTAAATAAATAAATGTTTATTCCATTATATGCAAAAATATAGCGATGACAGTAGTATTGTAGAGAAATCAAAAGAGATAGGTATGATGTTGTTTTTGAATTATCTTGTAACGTTAGGTAGGTCTATACTTACTGATACAAGTACCCGCTATAGCAGCCCCCAAAGCTGGCGTAGATCGAACACTTCATCCATTTGTTGTGATAAGTTAATTATTTCCTTCACTGAACTTCACTGGTCTATTACACTACACAAACCTATATGTATTCTACACTTAACCATAAATAGGTAAATATAACCACATCTACATAGGAAAACTTAGAATACTTAATATATAAAACGCGGCGTAAACCATGAGAGGCACAGAACACTATGAAGTCTATTTTATTATATTTTAACATCATTTTAATGAAATAGAATGCGTGCGAGGTCCACAACTCAAACAAAATGGACGTTCGTTGGACTTGTTTCGACCTGTATTATGCAGGCTAATTATTGAATAAATAATTTAGTAATTATAGCATCGATAATCCAACTTGACTAAAACTATCAAGTGCAATTGTTACCGTGCCTCAATCATGTTTCTTGATTGGAGTGTATGAGGTGAATGATAGTAAATACTATGTTCTTCAAATTAATAAGCAGAATAATAATATTAAATATGTTCAACGTGTTAGACATTTGATCATTTTAGCTTTGTTGATGCAACAAATGGCCGTTTAACATTTCTGATACTTTTTTGAATGTTTTAATCAAATGTTTTTCAATCAAGCAAGTTTTGAACTTGATTAGCCATGATTTTTTTCAGTGCACAAAGGAAAAACCTTTCCATCACATCTAATCGAAAAACGCTGATTGCTTCCTCGAAAAGTGGGAGCAAAGTAGGTCTTTTCTGTTCAAGATTTTCAGAGAGGGCAGTAATGAGTTTTGAATTTGGAACGTGAATTTTGCTAATATATTTCCTACGTACAATGGAATTTTGTTCATTGGCTCGCGTGGCGCCCTGTCTGTATTTGAAATAAGAATCATGTGAATTTTGGCATAGACAACAGCCTATCCATATATGTTAGTGATGTACGAGGAGAGGAGAAAAACATGAAAAGCGCGCGAATTACGATATCATCGTCAAGGAGACAAGGAATATTGACAATGCAAAAACTAAATAATTTCACGAAAATGCTAAAGTATTAGACTACTTACACCTGAAAATACTACGCAATAAATGTGATACATAATAACATGATACATATACATATATATGATGTGATACATATATCTATTACCAACATAATCACGGGAAAATTATTTGAAAGCTTATACAATTTTATCGAGTGGGAAAATGCAAAAAACGAAGTGTTTTTCGGAAGATTGTACCTATTTTCGAGAATTATCCAAATAAGCAACCTTCACAAGTTGTCGGCCAGTTCCTATAATGACATTAAAATCGAGATCTACACAAAATTTAGAACATAATACCTGAAGATTTGTCTGAGGATAGTCTGGTAGTCTCTGTACCTTCTGTTACAGAAGGTACAGAGGCTACTACTGCCATGACCCTTTTTATCAGGAACGCGGTATCAAGTTGAAATTAATACCAAATACTCAAATTGTCAAAGTCTAAAATTTATTGGAGCTGTGAAAAAAACAAACTTCTAAGTCAATGTAATCAAAAGTTACGGCCGTTTATGTCGCATATTTTGACACTCTCAAGGGAATCATTAACTATAGGTACTTCCCGTTGACCTAGTTTGGCAAGAAATAAAGTCTGAAGTAAAGGGAAAGATCCGAAAACCGTAAATTAGTAGCACTCTCATTTGGGCGGTTGTTTTTAAGTGTCTCTTCATCTCTCATTACAGCCAATTATAAAAGTGCCAAAAATATGTCCTACAATCTTCAAATATGTATTGAGGTAGGTACATAATACCTACCATTACAGTCTGTGCGTAGTATGTACTTTATACCTAGGGTACAAGACAGGACCCTTCTATACTAAGTATACTTAGTTTCAAAGATTGTTAAACGGGCCCTTACACCACACGCACATTCGTGCTTCCGAATGGCGATTTTATAAAAGGTCCGATGCGATGTTACTGGGCAGCAGACTGCGTCATTTTATCTACCAGTATAGTATAGTATATACAGTATAGTATATAAAGTAAGGAAGATAGACATTTCCTAGCTGGCTAATCTTGTCACCACCATGTTTTAACCAAAACCCTACTCAGGGCACAATTATGGTGGAAACATATACACGACACAATCAGAATTTAAGAATGTCCTTTAAATAAACGTATTAACCTACCCTGCCCAGAGCCACATACATAATTATATTTCTTTTTTTCCTTTCTAAGCAGACGTCGAAGTGATTCAATTGATGCAACGCTAATGATGCAACTTCCCGTACGGAAGGAAGCGCGGGAAAACGCAACAACATCCAAAATGGCGGCCACCCATGGTGCGTGATTTGTCACTGCGGTTACTTCTACTATTATTTATTCTGTGCTGCGGTAATGATTGTTCGCGCAATAAAAATTGCTATTGTGTTGAATAGGTTTATTTTACTCTATGGGTTGTGGTCTCGGGTGTCGATTATTGTTAATTATATGATTTCATTGAAAAGTATATTAATTCCAAGAATGTTTAAAATATATAGAAGCACACAAGTTATGCCGATCCGCTCGTACGTACAGCCCTCACGCACACGCTTACACCACGCTATGCCCATCGGCCGCCACATCGCAGCAAGATCTTGACCTTGTTAATCATGTTAATTCTGTCAAGTTGTCACGAAATTGTATATCAACCACAAAACACCACACATTATCTTTCACACACACATACGCAGCCGCCATTTTCTATGCTTCACAAGTATGTTTGGTGATGTGGACTCACGTCATATCAAATCAAAATACAGAAAAGCCATTTCATTTCATTACACCTTTTTGTGATTATTTTAATTTCTCTAGGTTTTGTTGTTTGTCGTATGAGGTAGTGCTGGCCTCTGATGTCAGAGTTTGTCAAGCTGCCTGAGGGCCTCTGACATTGCTTAACGACTGCTATTAATCAATAACAGCCAGGACCGACAGCTTAAAGTGCCCTCCGAAGCACGGACTGATGGAAAACCGCACATAACTTAGAAAAGTCATTGGTGCGGAACCTAGGTTTTGAACCCGGTATCATTGGATTCTAAATTGCACTATAGAACCGTTAGGTCACCATCGCTCACATTTCTCTTGGTACTGTCAGCGATAAAAGTCGCAAAACATATTCAAGCTTTCTTCATTATTCTACACATTATAAAAGAAAGTCACCGAACGCATGTCTGTCTGTATGTCTGTCCAGAAATATCTCAGCAAATACCTAACAGATTTATCCTGTATCCGTAGATTGATTCATTTGAAAGGTTTTAAACTTAATGTGTTTTGCATAAATTTAGCCAATGTAGGGCGAATTTTCTCAACGAAGTAGGAAAAAAACAGCCGTCTTGGTAGTTTTTTTGCGTACGCTGCATATACCATAAGTGCTAAAGTATGTACGAAAGGATTGTTTTTCACAGAAAGTTTTAATACAGGTAAACATTTATCCGTAACAAAAAAAAACATTATGATTTGACTCATTTTTCTAGTTTTTTTTCTTTTAAACTGTAGAAATGCTTATCAAATTTTATATCACATTCAGCTTTCTCATTTCACGTAACTCAATTTTGCCTGTTCCACTGTACTATTTTGACGAGTAGTTAGAAAGTCATGACGATGTTATTAATGAGCAGATTTCAATAATGAATTCTGCCCAAACTGTTCTTCTCACCTACTATTACTTTATTCTATAGTGTAGTAATGCAGTCGGATACACAGGTCGGTTATCTAGAAGCGGGCGCGGCCGCGCCGCGAGCTTATTGTGGGGTCAATCCTACGAATAATAAAAGTCAATGTAACATTTTGTACAAATAAATATTTAGAGAAACTCTTTAGCTACGTGTGCAAAGACGGGCGGATCGCTAGTTTTACATGCCAAGTATTATTGATCATGTTGCGTGTGAGAAGAAGACTGTTATTTGTTGCTGTTATTGGTTACGGGCAATCAAGAGACCAGAGAGAGAGAGTCACTGAAATAGCGTCATAGCTATGAATCAAGTACAAATTTTTGCTGAAATCTAATCCAATCTAAAGATATGCGGTAGAGTCAAGGTAGAGTGGGCCTTTTTAGACACATTTGAAAGTTTTAGATTGCGACTCAGCCCACGATAGAAGCATCGACACAACATAAAAAGAAACAGGTCATTAGAGATGTTCTAAACGTAATTTCGTATTGAAATTAGATGCGTGGTGTGACATTTTAACTTCCCCTTACATAAAATCTAAGTAGATATCAACATATCGAAAAGTTCAATAAATCAACAAATGAAAAAGATCCGTGCAACACAATGGCGTATATTGATATCACCCCATGGTGTGCTACGGATTGTGCAATGAATGGAGACCGAAGTTTGTGGTTACGATTGCGCGGAGGGTCCGTTTTTTACATCTATTGAAGAGACTTGCAGGTCGGTCTCTTGATGGTAAGCGCTACGCCTGCCCATAATAATTTAAGTGATTGACGTGCCTCCCAGAACTTTGGGTTGCAACATCCTGCGCAGCACTTCACTGCGCTCATCGATCTGAGATAGATACCGATTCACTCTAGTGCAGTGGGTGGACGGGTAAATGCGAATTACCCGTGCACCCACCAGTGGGTGAAGCCAGTAGGTGCACGGGGCATGCCCCTCAATTACCGAGTAACGTTGGATAGCGTACTTTTTAAATCAGAAAACAGTAGTTTTTGCACAGGATATCTAGATCTAATATCTTGTTTTTTTTTTAAGTCATAGACCTAGAACAAGAACCCTGCTCATTTTATGGCAAATACTAAATTAAGTATATAAAAATAAGTACCTACTTAACTACTTAATTTAAAATTATTATGAGAAAAAACTTACGTACTTTTTAATGTTTTATTGTTTACATAATCAGTACCTCTACCTACTACATCTTAATATTGAAAAATAAACATGGATATGAAACTCACAGCTCATATTTAGCAAAATTTATCTTACCCAAAAATTAACTACATAACTGAAAAAAGTAAAAAAACTTCCGCACTTTTTTATATTTTATTGTGTAAAAAATCAGTACCATCTTCATATTATATATCTTTCGTGGATATAAAACTTAGAGCTCATCTTTAGCTAAATTTATCTTATCCAAGTAATCTTCAAGGACCTCCACAGAATCGGCCACATCAACGTCATGCTTTTCAAAATACTCTTTCCTTTCTTCATCCTTAACATGATCTAGCAAAGCTTTGAACATGTTACTTGCTCTAGACTTTTTCATAAATGTCTTTGAACAAAATGGTTTCACGTTTTTTAACAGTACCAAAACAGTGTTTATATTATCATTTTCGTTTTTGTTAAAAGACCATAACATTTCGAGTATATTAAACAGCCCCTTGCATATAATTGGAGATGACAAACGTTCTAGAAGGCCAATTCTTTGGTAAAGAACAAGTCTCTCGCCGTCATCTATTGTTGCGTGCTCTTCGTCGTTTCTAGCATCTAAGTGTTCCATAAGAATCTTATTTAATAGCTCTATTAGAGTTTGTATAACACCTATGTCTAGTTTCTCAATTTGATAGTAAAAGGTCTCGAGACCTTTCAATTTCATAACCCTTACTTGAGCGGTAGGATTTCCTGGCAACCATTTGTACAGAATATCTACCGCGTGCGCTTTCAGAGCTAAGTTGCTATCATTTTCGAATATATCCAACAGTCTATCAATTAAATTTAAAGGAAGCAGTGCGTCTGTACTTATAGGTGCAACATTGATGAGATATTTTAGTAAAAGCAAAAGCTTGGTTCGTAGTTTTGAGTGTTTATTCATCAGATTGCTAGAAAAAACTCTCAATACTCCCTTTGCTTCTATGAATTTGTGAGCATTATCGGGGTGTTTAATTGCTTCAACGATTTCATCAATTAATGCTATCATACGATCGTAGAAAATTTCAGTGTCTTCTGAGGAAAAGTTAAGTTTTGACATTTTTTGTACGGCGAGAGCAAATACCTCTACCTTTTGGATAGTATTTTCTATGTCGACTTCGCAATTTTCTACGAGAGGTTTGGTTGTATCTTCTTCCAGTACTGCAATATATGAGATTTTAGTATACAATAAGTACCAAATACCTAGTAGTAAACAAGTAGTTGACAAAAGGGTGGCAAAGAGGATTCTCAATATGAGAAAATATTTTCTTAATTCGTTTAGTTTAGTATCGCTTTGTTTGGTGGACCAAATGCGATTTAAAAGTTATCTGTTTGTCCGGCAGACCAATTCCGAAATAAAAATTGATTGTTTCTTGTTTGTCTGGTTCTCATTTCGTCTGGCATACGAATTGAGAAAATATGTTCTCCGTCCGTTTGGCGTGTTATCACTTTGTCTGGTAGACCAAAAACGAATTAAAAGTTATCACTAATATGCATTATATCCATACCAATATAAAAAAGACAAACGTTGTCTGTTTGTTTGTTTGTTTTATTCGGGAGCTTTCACGCGATAACGGCTGGATGGATTTTGATGAAATTTAGAATGGAATAGCTTAAACCCTGGAATAAAACATAGAATACTTTTTATCCCGGAAAATTGTAAGTTTCCACGGGAATACTGGAAAAGTTGATTACTAAGGAACGATTGACATCACAAAATAGTCTGTGGTTGCCATGGAAACGAAATAACAAGTCTGTCAAAAACATCAAGAGCATTCGTGCTATACCTACTTTTGCATTGGTTTTTAATATCCTGAAAGAAAATAGGATGTTTTTTTTCGCGATAAACAGTAGCCCGCGCGTACAAAGTCGCGGGCGGGAAAACTAGTATATAAATAAATACAAATATATTCGAGACAATTCCACACCAATTAACTAGCCCTAAACTAGTATACCCTGTACTATGGGCACCAGGTGACGGATAAACATACATAGACAAGAATATTACATCCATGACTCGGAAACAAACATTTGTGCTCATCACACAAATGATTGCAGGACTCGAACCCTCGACCGTTCGATTTTGTACCTAGGATCTCTAAAATCGGTACTATCTGATATACCTACATTAATTCATAATAGCCTTTGAGATCATATCTCATTCCATTAGAATTATCAACAATAAGTAGCAGTTTGTTCGGCAGACAAATTGAAAACAAAAAAAAAGTTGTTTAGTAGACGATTTGCGATAATAACGACCAATAAACGACCAAAAATAACGACCTCGTTTAAATATTATATCAGACGAATTACTACACAAAAATTATACACCAGACAAATCGCAGAAATCATACGAATTGATAATCAGACAATCCGCGAAGCAACCGACAAAAGTAGTACCCTCATGCCGGAGTAAAATTATCTAAGTACATAAGCAACTGGCCGCACGAAACGGTTTTACTTATCGTTAAATCTTTCAAGTTACAACAATGAGCATCTACCTAAAATCGTGTTGGTTCGGTTCAGTATATCAAAGAATACAAATAGGTACCGACATAATATACGGTTTACAAAGTCCTAAGCTACACAACTTTGTAAACCGCATGCAAAGTTGGTCTAATTAGGTCAGCTATATTTCGTAAACTAGTAAATACTAGATAGCCGTGATAAATTGTTTAGTACATTCGTACCTTACGTGTTAGTAATTGAATTTTTTTAACTTTATGTACTTTAGATTTTACATGCAACTCAAGCAAAAAGTTGTCTTTAGAACCAAATATTTAGCAAAAGGAAACTAATAGACCTTATATTTAAAGAATTTTAAAATTCCAATTTAACAAGATTCACGAAGAAGAACAAAATCCTTTTTTTACTTTTCACATACAGACTGATATATGGACAGACAAACGCACAGACGTACGTGACGAAACTATATGGATTCCTTGTTTGACTTTGGAACCCTAAAAAGCGTCATTTTACCCTAATTGATATGAGTAGGTACTAATGTTTCCCTTCTTTCTACCCGAATTGTATAATTTAATTAGTTAACTAATAATAAACAAAGCACCTATTAATTTTGACTCTAATAGGAGGCTTTAGGCTATATTTCAAAAGTTCTGTATCTGTATTCATGAGAATAGTAAGGTGCGATAAAATTGGAAAACATACATCTGTTCGAGCATTTGTTCCTATTTTTCTCTATTTCTTGTTGTAAGTCTTCTCCAACACAACGATGACATAAGACGATGCCTGCGTAAAACATGAGTAACTTTTTATTAATAAATTTCACAAACATTGTGAATTATTTTAGCACTTAAAACTGAAAATTCTGGTAATAATGGCACAGGTAATGGAAAAAATTGAATCTCGCAGATGTCAATCCTGATAGATGTCAGAACAGACTAATCAGGTAATGGAAAAAATCTCGCAGATGTCAATCCTGATAGATGTCAGATCAGACTAATTTTGAAATAATGATGTAATTATGATGTATTCAACCAAAAAATACCAAAAAGGTTTTGATAAGGGCATAAAAAACAGATCTAACTTGAGTTGAATCACAGACTACCCCAGTGTTCGAGCGAACAACCAACTTTGGTTGTTATTTGTAGTTCCCAATATGTATACAAACAATATATAAAAGTGAGCCATCAAAAAAAACTAACGCGATTCCTCCTTCCGCTCTATGATGGCCTGATACTTATTTCGAGTTAAAGAAACTATTAGAAATATCAATGACTATCGAACACCTGGTGAAGGCGCATAACGTGGAGGCGAACGCGCCGAAGAAGCCAAATTTAGAATGCTTTGTATGAAATGCTATGAAACTTTGCTTATCTATCCCAGCCGAACGCGGCGAATCGCCAGAAGAATGAGGAAGAGGAATTCTTTCGGCGCGTTCGCCTCCGCATAATGCTCGTCACCTCATATGTATGATGGCCTGGTACATTACGACAGTAATAAACATGATGTACCTATCTTTTAATAAATAAGACCACTGGCTAAACTAATTGCTAAGTAATACAGCTTGCCCGTGGTCCTACCATAGGAGCACCGGCAAAAAAATAATTACCTGTCCTCTTTCTAGTGGACCACGAACAACAATCGACATTTTTAGGAAGGTTTAGAACTTACTATAAACACTAAAAGAGAGCAGATAAACACAACACTTTCCTCGTGATAGTGATTCCTGTTACTATCAATAAAAACAAATTATAAAGGTACCAAAATAGGTAACAACAAAATATTTTACGTAAGTAGTATTATTAGGTGTTCTGTGACGTAAGTACATAAATGTTTAAGTTTATTTTTCTGCGTCTGTGGATCTACTACTAAGTAGGTATCTATGTTGCGGTCACAAGAACAATCTTAGAAGCAAGAACGTGCTAAATCTTTACAAATACCTACTGATGTTTTACATTTTAAAGAAAACAAAAATAATTATTTATTTATGTCAAGATACAGTTTATTTATTTTTCTCTAGCTACCTTTTTTCTGTAGTAGTCTCTTAATTATTTTCACATCAAATTAAATGTATTATTTAATTTTATGTCCAACTCATAATGATACGAAAATATAAATATTCAAGATTGACTGGCTGGACTATACCTACTTAGATATTTCAAAATCAGAAACTACACGGATTATGAACACGGATTGAGATACTTAGCACACCAGTTTTAAGTCAAAACCTACCTACAGTGAAAATCGCATCGCAATCGGTGCAGTCGTTTTATTCAAAACTTAGTACCACACTTGTAAAATTAATACATTTAGTTTTTTTATTAAAGTGCTTGGCATCAAGATACCAAGTACACCAGTTTTAAAGTCAAAACATAAGCTATCCAACAGTGAAAATTGCATCGCAATCGGTCCATTAAATTAACGTGATGCACGAACAGACAAACATTAAAAGTGTGGTAATAAGTTTTGAAGGCCAATGTATTCTACAGTGACAACGATAACGTAAGTAATATCTAATTATTAACGACTTGTCCTGTTACAAAAGATTGGTAAATAAAAAACTAAATTAAGATTTTTATTAGGTTTGACAAGACTAACGATTTAAATTCGGCCGTAATAGACCATATTTTAAGAACTTACGCTAGGCTACTTCGAGCATCTATCGAATACAAACAAATATTTAATTATTCATAATAATTTACACATAGTCGTGGTTTACAATTATTTGTATACTTAACACAGTTATTTTATGTATTATAAAATTAGTACGTAGGTTATCTTTTTTTAAAGCGTCAACAATAATTGTAATAAACGGGTTAAATATTTCCGTACCAAACATTAAAAATATATAGAGATTTGTAAACAATTGTAGACATTAAGGACATACGAATTACGACAACATTAGATAGGTACATCATTATAATGTGTACTGTGATATTAGGTAGGTAGGAATAACAATTATTCAGGCCTTACACATGTAACAAGCAGGGCGATTATTCGCTATGCCACACGTAATTCCTTGCAGAAAACGTGTGACGTCATTACTGCAATGGACGAAAACATACACGAATATATCGTAATGCGACGCGCTACGTGTCTGCAAGGCCATAGCGAATAAGTGCCCTGGGATATAATCAAAACAACAGATAAATAAAAAACTTATATACACCGTGACATTGAATTGGATATTTTGCTTAAATGCATGTATTCTCAGTCTATTATTTAGGATCGTTCTCTAGCATTCAATAAAAAACTGACCAAAAAAACAATTCGCCATAAGCTGAAATGTCGATTTCACACGCTACACGGCCGCAGCACGGGCGCGGGTGCTACGCCAGGCTCCCGCGAAGTCGCAGGAATGACAAGGTTGAATTTTGAATAATTTAATAATGCCTAGTTTTAGTTATTTACGTTTCATATTTAGTGCTGCAGATACATTCTGTTGCATGGACTGAGTACATACATCTAGGAAAAATATCGAATTTAATGTCACGGTGTATTAAATACATATGACACAAATAAGAACATTTTTATTAGTTTTGTCAATCACGGAATTTAACATTGAATAGCAAACTTTTAGCTCCACTAACAGATACATAATGGAAAAATGTATGTTGTATTAAAATTTGTTGTCTTCTTCAACCACTGAGTAATAGTCATAGAGTAAGGAATTTTCATTTCCTTTGTCATTGGTACTAGTAATGTGAGTTGTCTAGGTCTTCGACCCTTTAGCCTGTAACTATTATTTATTCTGTGGTTTAGCTACTAAAAAGATTATTGTGAAAAGAGGTAGCGTTCATGCATACCTACTCAGCTATTAGCGTACAGGAGGCAGCAACAACAAAGTACCATATTATCACAACATTCTAGGCATGAAGACAGACATCCACAAATATTTGCACCGTCCTTACTCACTCCTTTGCTTCGGTCTTTGAGTGGTTCTGAATATGAGGCAGCATTGGCAGTAGTCGTATTCTCTCTGGTAATCACTTCCTTCATTAGTTCTGAAGAACTCGAGGGCTGCACTGTAACTGCTGTTTTCTCCATTTACTTAATATTTATTCAGTTGTAATATAAACCTCCTGTAACACTTTAGAATCTGTTTGCGCCTATGCAAGAACAATAGATATTTTTCTCGTAATTTTATTTCACTGTTCATTAATGGCACTAAAGTATGCGTGAGTCGACTCCCTGCGACCTGACACGGTGCGTGGATGTGTTTTATGAGAGCACTATATACCTAACACAGCTTAATTAATTGTATTATATTTTTATGTCACAACATAAAAACCTAACCTATTTTGGTGTACTTACATTTAATTAACTGTATTTTTATGTCCGTGCCTACTGAAATTATATGAATTCAAGGATGACTGGACTCATCATTAAAAAGTGAATGATTAGACGAATTTACTTGCCGTTTTGTACAATGTTGGATGAATATGCACTTGAAATTCACCGTCACTCTTTGACTATGAAATATTCATAGTTCTTCCTCTGCTTCAAGTGTCTCACCGTTAATGAAGGTCAGGCTTAATTTATCTGCTTAATTTTATGAACCGATCTTCCACAATTCATGGGGCTTCAAAGTAGTTCTAGATTAGAACATATAATGGTCCCAAGGTCCCCCACCCTTTTCCCCGCACCATTCCTGTCTAGACCTCTTGGCGTCTCTGTTGAACGATTATTTAAATAGATAGTATATCCATACCAATATATAAAAGTAAAACGTTTCTGTTTGTTTGTTTGTTTGTTTGGGGAGCTTTCGCGTGATAACGGCTGGACGGATTTTGATGAAATTTGGAATGGAGATAGCTTTTACCCTGGAATAAAACATAGGATACTTTTTAACCCAGAAAATTGAAAGTTTCCGTGGAAAAACTGGAAAATGAACTCACAGTAAGGAACGGTTGCCATGGAAACGAAATAACAAGTCTGTCAAAAAACATCAAGAGCATTGGTACTTTTGCGTTGGTTTTTAATATCCTAGAAGAACATAGTTTTTTTTTTGCGATATACTTTACTACTACTTTACTACTTCGTCCGCGCGGACGAAGTCGCAGGCGGGAAAGCTAGTCCATAATATAATCCATAATAATTATTAAAGTGAAAGTAACTATGTAAAAGATAACAAACAGATAGTGTTTGTTATCTTTTCACGACTAAACGGCTATGCCGATCTTGATGAAATTTGGTATGGAGATAATTTAAACTCTAGGGAAAGATATAGGACTAAAGGACTATCTTTAGCCCGCGACTTCGTAGGCGTGGACTTATTATCTATAATAACAATATATTGTGCTTTCGGCATCTGTGGCAGTGGCTATATTTATTTTGCATCTCCTCTTACATTCAGAGCATGGTTTTCCAAAATCGTTTACATTACAATTGCTCATCACTACCGATTAAACAGACCGAGATTGCTTACTTTGTGAGTGTGATGTCGACGTTATTTGTGGCTTAAATTACAGGATACAGTTTTTAGCATTTGTGTCGGTTCGATTCACAAGCAAATTTTCAAAAATCTTTATTGCTGTTTAAATTTAATAATAAATGTTTAATTTTTTAAAGCAAAATTCGCAATATCGATATTTGAGGTACTTGCCCTCCACCGTAAATTTAATTCTGTATAATTTGATGATCCCCACACTAGTAGTAATATCTTAGTAACATTCAACGACACAACTTTAAAAACTAGACGAATATACAAATTTACACATCCTATGAGGTAGGTAGGTTATGAAGGCTAAATAATCAATTAATAATAAAAATGAGTACAGAAGCAGATTAACTTGTAGGTTCCGTGATTAATGTTCATACAAAACTCGATAACATATTTTGAACATTTTGAATCTATTCAGAACTTTCACAGAAGCACTCAAGGCAATAAACTAATATTTCACAACAGTCTAAGCAAAACAGACAAACATAACAAATATCTCAATTTTCACCATCCGCAGCCCGTGTTTTCTTTCTGTTTTCTTGTGGGTTTGAAGTTGAGGCGGAAGTCACTTCCTCCTTGGGTTCTGAGGTTCTGACGAACCCGACGACTGCATTGTAACTGCCGTGTTCTCCATTTTAAATAACTAAGAGTCAAACCTGTCGTAACACTTTTGTAGAGTGTTTACTTTATGGATTCAACGTAAGTACGTATTTTATGTTATGGTGGTGGTTATTCTGTATGATCGTTGGGTTAGACAAACTTCCAAATAAAAACAAAAATACTGCTCTGTGACCGTTTCCCTTCGAACTGAGGTTCGATCTATGGATATGTAAAAACTGTGACTAATTGGAAAGTTTATTCATTTGTCCTTGGCAGGAGTTTTGGCAAGAATACAGGACTTTGAATGCGCATGTTCCGCCGTTGTCAATTTTCTCTTGCGATTATTTGGCACCATCCCGTAATGCCATTATGGTATGATCGTTCCATTTTATAAACATCTCATTTGGTAAACCCGTAGTGACATTACCATCATAACAAAAAAATACAAAAATACTATTCGCCAACCGATCAGTATGACAGCTCATGTAGGTACTTTTTGTCACAAAGTTGACTTTGGCGGAATTGTGGAATGGCAACTCCACAAATGCCATAAAACAAGAAGTGAAGTGACTTTGTGACAGACAAAAAAAAGGTTACGCGTAAGGGATGCAAAATAAATAGCTCTGTCCCGTTCTGTCTTAGCCTTAGTTGTATATCGCTCGTTCTTTCTATTTGTAGTAACGTCATCGACGCTACTTCTGCCGTAAGGCTGACGTATATAAATACCTACTCTTTGTAACTGACATTAACGGTATTTATATTACGTAGTATTTACATTCTGTTTGGGTATTTCTATGAAAAAAAACGTAAAAGTCAATAGTTGATCAAAATAATTAAAAAAAACTCTTCCCTATAACTCTTCATATAATTCGGTAGAGAATTCCTAGTAGGTATTTTGCTAGTATTCCTTGCGTGAAATATTTATAATCAAAGTTCCCTGCGTTGATGTGTAAAACATATAGGGGCAAATATATATGTATACCTGTTAGATCTTTGATTATCTATGTTACATTCATTGAAGTATTCCTTGCGTGAAATATTTATAATCAAAGTTCCCTGCGTTGATGTGTAAAACATATAGGGGCAAATCTATATGTATACCTGTTAGATCTTTGATTATCTATGTTACATTCATTGAAGTATTCCTTGCGTGAAATATTTATAATCAAAGTTCCCTGCGTTGATGTGTAAAACATATAGGGGCAAATCTATATGTATACCTGTTAGATCTTTGATTATCTATGTTACATTCATTGAAGTATTCCTTGCGTGAAATATTTATAATCAAAGTTCCCTGCGTTGATGTGTAAAACATATAGGGGCAAATCTATATGTATACCTGTTAGATCTTTGATTATCTATGTTACATTCATTGAAGTATTCCTTGCGTGAAATATTTATAATCAAAGTTCCCTGCGTTGATGTGTAAAACATATAGGGGCAAATCTATATGTATACCTGTTAGATCTTTGATTATCTATGTTACATTCATTGAAGTATTCCTTGCGTGAAATATTTATAATCAAAGTTCCCTGCGTTGATGTGTAAAACATATAGGGGCAAATCTATATGTATACCTGTTAGATCTTTGATTATCTATGTTACATTCATTGAAGTATTCCTTGCGTGAAATATTTATAATCAAAGTTCCCTGCGTTGATGTGTAAAACATATAGGGGCAAATCTATATGTATACCTGTTAGATCTTTGATTATCTATGTTACATTCATTGAAGTATTCCTTGCGTGAAATATTTATAATCAAAGTTCCCTGCGTTGATGTGTAAAACATATAGGGGCAAATCTATATGTATACCTGTTAGATATTTGATTATCTATGTTACATTCATTGACCCTATTAAATTAATAGGATCAATATGGGATCAATGGTTACATTAGATAGAATAAATCTAGAGCTAGACTTTTATTGTAGATAATGGATAATCTAATTGCTACAACGGTTTGTGATGATGGCTCGTGCTGCTGCCTGACTCCTCGAACCACGGTTACTCTGATTTCCATTTCGAGTTTGGTAAGTCTCCTCGTTGGATAAACAGTGCCCGTATTGCATAGCTTATATATAGATAATGGAATGATCTAATTGCTACAATGGTTTGTGATGATGGCTCGTGTTGCTGCCTAACTCCTCGAACCACGGTTGCTCTGATTTCCATTTCGAGTCTGGTAAGTCTGTTCATTGGATAAACAAAGCCCGTATTCCATAACTTTTATGTAGATAATGGATAATCTAATTGCTACAACGGTTTGTGATGATGGCTCTTGCTGCTTCTTAACTCCTCGAACCACGGTTGCTCTGATTTCCATTTCGAGTCTGGTAAGTCTGTTCATTGGATAAACAAAGCCCGTATTCCATAACTTTTATGTAGATCATGGATAATCTAATTGCTACAACGGTTTATGATGATGGCTCTTGCTGCTTCTTAACTCCTCGAACCACGGTTGCTCTGATTTCAATTTCGAGTCGTCTGGTAAGTCTGCTCGTTGGATAAACAAAGCCCGTATTCCATAACTTGAATGTAGATAATGGATAATCTAATTGCTGCAACGGTTTGTGATGATGGCTCTTGCTGCAGCCTGAACCACGGTTGCTCTGATTTCCATTTCGAGTCTGGTCCATCATAAGATGGAACATCTACATACCCACATACATATTATTACATATATACATACATACATACTTACTTAGAGTATTAAACTCATTACCCTTCCCATGCTTTGCCGTAGTCGGGTAGTTATCATCATCATCATCATCATCATCATCAGCCTATGTTCGTCCACTGCTGAACGTAGGCCTCTCCTATTGAACGCCAATAAGCCCGATCTTCGACTCTCCTCATCCAGTTCCTGTCAGCCGTTTTTCGCAAGTCGTCCACCTGGCTGGCGGGCGCCCTACACTACTTTTGACTAAGCCGTCTCCACTCTAGAACTCGTTTACCCCAACAGTTGTCGGTTTTTCGAGAGATGTAATCAGCCCATTGCCACTTCAGCTTGCTAATTCTTTGAGCTACGTCTTTAACTTTGGTTCTCTGCGGGATTACTTCTTTACGAATCTTGTCCTTAAGTACTTAGGGTATAGAAACACCGAGCATAGCTCTTTCCATAGCTCGCTGAGCGACCTTGAATTTATTAACCAATCTCACCGTGAGTGTCCACGTTTCGGCTCCGTAGGTCATGACTGGTATGACGCACGCATTGAAGACTTTCGTTTTTGGGCACTGTTGTATGGAGTATGGACGAAGAGAAGACTTGACTAAGTGTACCAAATGCTGCCCATCCCAGCTAAATCCTCCTATCGGCTTCCCTCTCGAGATTGTTCCTACTATTTCGAGAGGGAAGCCGGGTAATAATAGTAGTGATTTATTGTGCAATATCGGTTGGATGTGCAAGTAGGTATACAGTCTTTTTTGCAAGTTTTTGTAGCAGTTGCTCTCTTAATCAAGAGTCCGTCCGGGGTAGTACCACTCCTTTGTCAGATATTCAATCGCCAAGCAGTAGTGTGTTTGTAAACATTTCTGTATGGGTTTGAAGGTTTGATGTTTCCAGCGAAATTACTGGGCAATAAGACTTAATAGCCAGTGTCTCCAAAAAGTTGTGAGAATTCTTAAGGAAAACGGAACTAAATTTTGTCAGCGGCAGCGTACGGGCACGAAGTCTAAAATCTCGGATGAGGCTCTTCGGCTTATAGACAAACGACGGGAGCAACAGCGAGCCACAAACACCGTCAGAAAAAAGGGAGGCCAATCAGAAGATCAGCATAAGCTGGTGCGACTTGACCTCCGATTCACTAATGCCCTGGAAGATATGTTTATGACGCTGTATTGGAAAGGAATAGGCATTAATGTCAACGGCGAGAATATCTCACACTTACGATTTGCCGATGATATCGTCCTAACGGCGGAGTCGCTGCAAGACTTGCAAAGCTGACCAACCAATGCTAACTGCCTATTTTGGTAACATTTATCCCCTATTGACGTATGGAATCATATTTTGGGGGAACTCTGAGAATGTCAACAGTACTTTGTTCTTCAGATTCGAAGCCTTAGAATTATTTATAGTATGAAAAGCGATGAGTCCCCAAGAAATGTATTAAAAAAAAGAAGTATCTCCCCCTCACAGGAGTCTACATATTAGAGCTATGCATTTTTGTCAAAAGTAATGCCCACTTATATATTAAGAAATCTAAGATGCGTGTAAGAAAAACTCATATGAGAAGATGCGATGACTTGTACTGACTGTCAATAGTTAAAACTGCCATATATGATAAAAGCGCTTTAGTTACAAGTATTTGTGTTTTCAATCATCTTCCAAAGGATATTCAGGAAATACCTAAAAATAAATTTAAAAGTACTTATATTAAAAAAATGGCAACTTCCAATGAAGACGTAACCACAAAATGAAGATGTAACCACAAAATCTGTCTATATCTATCTACACTAATATAGTGAAGTAATTTGAACGAAAAAGTCTGTACAAAGGAGATAATTTAAAAAAAAAGGTGTAGGGTACTTAAAATAACATTTTCAAAATTCGTGTCTATCTGTTTGTCTGCCAGTTTGTCTATAAGTCTGTATGTTTGTTCGCGCATCATGTAAAAACTACTGGACCGATTGCTATGTGGTTTTCAGTGTTGGATAGCTTGTGGTTTGACTTAAAAACTGGTGTACTTGGTATCTCAATCCGATGAGTAGAAGCCGAGCAATCGATAAAAACTTTAAGACGGTTGAAGGAATTTTGATCAAATGAACCTACTCGTATATTGGTATTTTATGTCCTGGTAGTGTACATAGAGTTTAACCTAGAGAATTGACCACGCGTACGAAGCCGCGGGTACCTACAGCTAGTAAATAATAGTTTAATTAAGAACCATAACAAAATAATTTAGTGCCTATAACAATTATAATGACCATTATATAAAAATAATGTTTGATATTATAATAATGGTAATTTAATTTAATAATTTCGATCGACTGAATTGTTGTTAATATTGGAATTGAATAATAGGTAATTATGTGTAAATACTAACACAATTTACTAACACCATTTGGCAACGCCCTTAATGGGTATAATGTACCTACTCTACCTTGCATGACTTTTTTATATAATGATCTTTCCTCGATGTACATTAGGCTTAATAAATATGAATATGAACCTAGTTGATGCTTCTCGACGCATCGGTCTCGGAATGAAAAACCGAGACCTTATGCTTCTCGCCAACCTGCGATTTGGTCTTGTTGATGATAAGACCAAGATCATTTTTAACGATATAATTGACCCGGAACCGATTGCAGTCAATGGTGCACCTCTTGAAGTTGTCCAAAAATATGTATACTTAGGCAAATATTGCAATTAGGTAGGAACAACATTGAGAAGGAAGCCAACAGAAGAATTCAACTGGGTTGGGCAGCATTCGGAAATCTTCGTTAAATCTTCTCGTCATCCATACCACAGTGCCTGAAGACTAATGTCTTTCTCCATTCCGTGTATAAATGTTAATTTTGTATGACATGACATTCAGTTATGACGGTGTTTTTTCTACTGGTTTCTGCGTGGGACGGATAACGGGTCAATACAAGCCCAACGGCCGATTTTTAAAAGCTTTTATTTAACTTGCAATGTTTGTACTTTTGTATTTATGTATGTCTGTAATGTATGTATGTTTGTTTAGGTCAAATATTGCAAGCTAAATTAGAACCGCTTCCTCTTATCCTACGGAATAGAATTTTTGCACGTTGGTTCAGTTCCGATGACAATGCATGTTTATGGTAAGCATGACCTGAACCGACATACAGGAACAGCTCCAGATAAAGGAACTCTTCAACGGTCAACAACACAGTCACCAAATTTTGCCTTTATGTCACTAGCACCATTGGGCAGTACCATTAATGGTACTAGTGAAACTAATTTCCATCGCTACATAGTACAGTTAATGGTATTTGACTGTAATTTAATGTTATTTCCCACATTTGTTTTCAAATTTATTAAATAACTAGCTGCGCCCTGCGGTTTCACTCGCTGCAACCTGTCACTTTGAGATCTGATGATGATGGGTGATGATTATGATGATGAAAGGTATCCTACGAGTAATTCCATGACATAAAGTATCTACATACCAAATTTCATCCAAATCCGTTCAGCCGTTTATACCCTAAAATCTGATACTTGTATTTTAGCAATATAAAGTAGTCTCTAGTACCAATAATGGTATGGTCTATAAGTAAACCCTGGAATTTGAATTTCAGAATGATTATAAGGTTTGCCATACTTTCACAAAATATGTATTTTAGGAAGGTAACAGAAACTTTATTTCTTTTTTTTAATGTTTTTTTATTTGCAAAATTTGCAAAAATTGACTTATTTATCCCGTACGGGATACCGATAGTTAATGGTACTAGCGATACAAACTAGTATCACTGGTACCATTAATGGTACTAGTGACAAAAGCCAAATTTAGTGTACGCATTATATTATGCTAGCCTATTTGAAGTTTTACCATGACATGGCTGCTGCACTCCGGGTTGGCTCTTGACTAGGAAACTCCTCAATAGTTAACAGCACAGACACGAAAATTTGTATACGCATTATATTATGCTAG
Source organism: Alsophila aescularia (assembly GCA_946251855.1). Lineage (NCBI taxonomy): Eukaryota > Metazoa > Arthropoda > Insecta > Lepidoptera > Geometridae > Alsophila > Alsophila aescularia. The sequence goes on along the minus strand of OX276383.1, from coordinate 16,979,656 downwards.
CCTATTTGAAGTTTTACCATGACATGCCTGCTTCACTCCGGGTTGGCTCTTGACTAGGGAACTCCTCAATAGTTAACAGCACAGACACGAAAATTTGTATACGCATTATATTATGCTAGCCTATTTGAAGTTTTACCATGACATGGCTGCTGCACTCCGGGTTGGCTCTTGACTAGGGAATTCCTCAACAGTTAACAGCACAGACACGAAATTTTGTGTACGCATTATGTATTATACTAGCTGATTTGAAGTTTTACCATGACATGGCTGCTGCACTCCGGGTTGGCTCTTGACTAGGAAACTCCTCAATAGTTAAGAGCACAGACACGAAAATTTGTATACGCATTATATTATGCTAGCCTATTTGAAGTTTTACCATGACATGCCTGCTGCACTCCGGGTTGGCTCTTGACTAGGGAACTCCACAATAGTTAACAGCACAGACACGAAATGTTGTGTACGCTTTATTTATTATGCTAGCTGGTTTGAAGTTTTACTATGACATGGCTGCTGCACTCCGGGTTGGCTTTTGACTAGGGAACTCCTCAACAGTTAACAGCACAGAAACGAAATTTTGTGTACGCATTATGTATTATACTAGCTGGTTTGAAGTTTTACCATGACATGGCTGCTGCACTCTGGGTTGGCTCTTAACTAGGGAACTCCTCCACAGTTAACAGCACAGACACGAAATTTTGTGTACGCATTATGTATTATGCTAGCCGGTTCGAAGTTTTACACGACATGGCTGCTGCACTACGGGGTGGCTCTTGATTAGGAAACTTCTCAACAGTTAATAGCACAGACACGAAATTGTGTGTACGTGTTATATATTATGCTAGCCGGTTTGAAGTTTAACCATGATATAGCTGCTGCATTCCGGGTTTGCTCTTGACTAGGGAACTCCTTCACAGTTAACAGCACAGATACGAAAGTGTACGCTTTATGTATTATGCTAGCTGGTTTAAAGTTTTACCATGACATAGTTGCTGCACTCCGGGTTGGCTCTTGACTAGGGAACTCCTCAACAGTTAAAAGCACAGACACGAAATTTTGTTTACACATTATGTATTATGCTAGCCGGTTTGAAGTTTTACCATGACATGGCTGGTGCACTCCGGGTTGGCTCTTGATTAGGGACCTCCTCAACAGTTAACAGCACAGACACGAAATTTTGTGTAGGTACGCATTATGTATTATGCTAGCTGATTTAGAGTTTAACCATGACATGGTTGCTGCACTCCGGGGTGGCTCCTAATTAGGGAACTCCTCGACAGATAACAGCATAGACACGAAGATAAGGAAAGTGACTTCCTATCGTACACACTAGTGTGAAGGTTAGTCGGTCGCGGAAATGTTGTATACGCATTCAATTGTGATTTGTATTTGTTCTAAGTTTCATCATTCATAGGAATGTATCATGACATGCAGTAGCCATGTCATGATAAAGCTTTTTTTATATGTTTTTAAATTAACTTACTTCGCTTTTGTATGCTTTTCCGATTTATTTGGTAAGTAGGTGCATAAGACCAGGCTCTGCTTTTTAAGGGTTTTTTCCATAAATATGCTGGGTCAACAACAAACCTGATAAATGTGAAACTCAACATACATGTTTTTGAGATCTTTATCTCTCTAAGACTAAGACAAAAACATAATTAACAGAATTCCATTCGATACATTTACGATACATTAAACATCAAAAATTACGTTATTTTCAGTAATTTTTACATTTTTATCTCTAAAATAAATCTCACAGCAAGAAAATATAGTTTCTCATCTAAGATTAAGACAAAATTTACCCAACTACATTATTAGCCTCCCAATAAAATAAATAACTTTTGAGACATACGTCATTTAGTTCCAAGCTAAATTGTGTGTTCAAACAGCGCTCGCGATATTCAACCTTGTTACGTACGCACTTCAGTGCTTATTGCGGGTAGCGGGTGGCAGAGTGTAGGGTAGTGGGGAGTGGGAAAATGTAACCTTGGAGCCTGGCCTTAATGCTAGTGGCCATATAACCATTAAGTAGGTACCTTACTTTTAACCACGTTTTTATTAAGTCGCTTTCTTGTTTTTCTGTCGGCTGTCGTTCTGGGTGGAATCTCGCAACTCAAATTTCAAGCACTTCCCGGCTGAAACTTTCAGGGTAGCTCACAACTGGATGACAATGCATTCTAAAAAAACGTTACAAAAATAAACGTGATTTTTAGATTAGTTTTTTAATCTATATTTGCTGCTTGTTCTTTTTTTCAGATGGTCAGCTTGGCAGACTTCATATCAAACGACTGGAGGAAGTCCTGCTGTATGTTGCAGCACTACGTCGAGAGCTTACGAGTTGTGATCATGTGGTTTTTCCGAATGGCCAATGTGTTTCTGTTTGTTTCTGCTATTGCTGTTAGTAATTTCTTGTATTAATTTTAGCAGGTTATTTTTTTCTGTCATTTCATTATTACATAAGCAAGAAAAAGCTGTTATTAAATCATTTCATAAGCAAAATATCTGTACTTGTAATTAGTATCAAAAATTTTGCACAATGAAGATAATGTAGAAAAAAATGGTACTTAAAATAACCTACTGAAAAAGGTTTTTTTTTAATCTTACCTTTTTGTATAATTTGTTCTCGAATCACGTTAAAACTACTGGACCGATTGCGAAGCAGTTTTCACAGTTGGACGGCTTAGGTTTGACTTAAAAGTTGGTATACTCGGTATTTCAATCTGATCAGAAGCCGAGCAATCAAAAAAAACGATTGATCGTCTGAACGAAGTTTGATGAAATTTGGTATATACTACTACTACTGGTACTTTTGGTCCTAGAAGAACTCGTAGGATCCTTATATTCCAGAAAAAATAAAACGCGGGCAACGCCGCGGGCACTGCTAGTAATAAAGTATGTTTTTGTCGGCTGTAAAAAAAGCTCAGTAGGTAGGTACGTGGTCTGCAAACAAAACAAAAAGGGCAGCAAAATCATTAATTTGCGCAGTAAAATTATAAAATAATAAATGCTGCTGCACAATTCAATAAATTGGCTGACAGAATATATTTTAGAGCTGACCAAGATGGCATGTTCTGTTGACTGTTTAATTAAATGAACATTTAATTAAACTTTGTGTTATCACCTTCTAGGAAAACCCTCTACTAGTGAATGTCTACGTGTGGTACACTCTTGGATTCGTCCTGATGGGCTTCGTCGTCGCCATACTGGAGCTGCTGCTGGCCAGCAACGAAGGAGCGAAGGCGGTCGTCAGATTCGCAGTTGATGTCGTGTTTTTGTTTGGTACGAAAATAATATCTATTAAAACCTGAAAATGGCCAATACTCACGGGAAACATGACCGGATATCCTTTTCGGTCTATTTCGAAGTATTTCAAAATCGCAAGTCTAGCGAGCGTTTCGTAGCTCTCGCTAGTTCAGTCAGCGCGCACGTTTCGTGCTTACGGTTACGGTCGTAGCACTCGCCGTTAAGGCGCTGTTCGCTGTATTTTTTTTTTGTTAGAATCTTAATCATCTTAAAACCAATCTTACAAAGCAAATTTCGAGTCGAAAGTCGTTATTTTTTTTAAGATATTAAAAAGAGCAAAGTTTCAATGAATCTTTTGATCGAGAAATTATTGTGTAATCATGTTTTCCTCAGGAGAAAATCTAGTTAAAAGACCAGATGAATACATATATAAAAATATAAGGGTTGTCACTTAACTATAAGTACTACATTTTTAATCACAAAATTAGGGCTTTGGCTGCTCACCTAATTTTTCATTTATTTTAATAATGAATAGAGTACCTAGCACTCGCGATAGTTATCTTAGTAAGCGAGCATGTAAGCGTAGTCCTTTTTATAAGGTTTAATAAGGTAAATTACTTACTAAAAACTTTTAAAGAAATTTGGTTTGATTATTTAGATTTCGAGAAAGTTCTTATATATAAAAAGGCGAAACTGCCTCCATAGAAGTACATGATCTTAATTATGAAGCTCTTACTAATTTCGTTAAATCTTGTGTTTAATCAAAAGAAAAATTCTAACATTGCATTATTCGTTTCAGTACTGTCTCGATGTCTCCCAGTGGTGAACACATACTTAAAGCATTTGGATCGGCGCTTTCCTCTATATACCTATTAATATTTTTGTACTTATTAATAGGTATATCAAGATGACAAGACGAGCAACTGCTCGTTTTCACCTGATTCAATTTCTTCGATTCATCAGTTCACCTGATAGTTAGCGCTTCACCTGCCCATAATAAGTGCAATGCCAGTCGGAACTTTGCGGCACAGCACTGTCCTCGTCACAATATGGTTTGGTTTCATGTGCCCAGTAATTACGCTGGAAAAATTGCACTAAAATTGACTATTTTTAAGCAAAAACATAAGTACTGCTAATATATTATGCTTACGTATTAAAAAATTTGAAAATACGCCATTATTGTTTGTAAGTTTTATTGCCATAACCTACTATAGAACTTAAAGCTGAAAAAATAAAATAAAAAGAAGCGCTTTAATTATCAAAAGGTTTTTGTTTTTTTTTTTTTTATTATTAATCAATAATTTAGCGTTGCCTCTACAGGTGCTTAGTTAATGTAGCTACGTCTTAGTGATAAGTGCATTGCATGTAGACTTAGTCTGTTTTGGAAAAGACAATAAGGGCGCCTACTCGCAAAATCTACAAACGATAATGTCGTGAATAGACGTATCAATCGATTCGTCTTCATCGCAAGAGACTTATGTCATCAGTAGGTACATAATAAGTATAAAACAAAGCCGCTTTCAGCCGTCTGTCTGTAACGCTTAATCTTTTAAACTACGCAACGGATTTTAATGAGGTTTTAACTATCTGTTAGATTATTTTTCATAGAAGTCGTATATACAAAGCTTCGCCCGCGGCTTTGCCCGGTAGTCAACACTCTTTCTTTTTTTTGCCTTGTTATTTAGTTATTTTCAAAAATAAAATTAGCCTAAGTTACTCATTATAACATCAGCTCCAGGCGTTTCGGAGATTTTTAATACGAGCAAACGAGACGCCTCTGTCCATTTGGCTCCCCTGGGGGATTCATTTGGATTTTTTGTCCACATGGATCCCCAGTAACGGACTCGTGGTCACACAGTTTGACATGTACGTAGCGAGAGAAGGCGGCGAGCGAAGCGAGCCGCGCCGGCCGCGGCGCGCCGCCCCTTCCGAAGCGGAGTGAAGGTCGACTGTGCGAGAACTAAATTTTTCACCTCATTTTTTTTTCTTAATTTCACCCGTGCGTTTCCGGGGCGGGTCGCTAGTGTTTTATAATAGTATAAATGTTGCTTTTTATTAACAATTCAATACATTATACTTTGTCTAAAAATAATAATAGTGTGGGGTTCCTAACAGGATCTTCAATCAAAACAACACTTTTTCTTCTTAACAAATGGACTGTATATTTCTTCTTTCTTCACAATAGGTTTTCTTACTTCTAGTTGTTCACTGTTCGCCGTCTAAACTGCAGTGCTACCTAACTATTTACATCATAACGAGCGGTCGACTTTGTACAGGCCAATCACAGCCATTGTGCGAGGGCGACAGCAACGTTGGAGCGAGAGGGCTAATAAGTACATCGTTAGAAAGAGACGGGTGACGAGATGAGATATACTGGTCATAAGGAGTACTTAGATATGAATAAACCAATTAAACCTTAGGTACTCTTTTCGTCCGTAACAACCTCCCCTCGGCGTAATCTTCGCAGCCTCCCCTTTCTATCGGCAGGACGAAAAGACGACTGACTGGTCGACGGAAGGCGGACGTCTGTTTGTTAGTTTGTCTGTATGTTTGTTCGCGCATCACGTAAAAACTACTGGACTGATTGCGATGCAGTTTTCACTGTTGGGGTTCGATTTAAAAACTGGGGTACTTGGCATCTCAATCCAAGCAATCGATAACAATATTTTTAACGGCTGAAGGAATTTTAATCAAATTTTGGTATACTGGTATTTTAGGTCCTGGATTAGCACATGTAGTACTCTTAACCTAGAGAAATGACTACGCGTGCGGAGCCGCGGGCATCAGCTAGTAACTAATATAAATCGAAACATACTAATATAATGTAATGATATTTTTTATAATGTAATGATATATTATTTTTTCGCCACTGAGCCCGATCTCCGGCTCTTCTCTTACAACTGCTGCCAGCCACTTTGCGTATATCGTCGCTCGTCGTCGAGGGCGCCCTACACTACGTTTACCGAGCCGCGGTCTCCACTCAAGAACACGTCTACCCCAACGGTTATCAGTCCTTCGACAGATATAACCAACCCACTGGCACTTCAGCTTACTAATCCTAAGGGCTATGTCGACAACTTTGGTTCTCTGCCGGATCACCTCATTCCGGATACGATCTTTCAGAGAAACTCCCTTTCCATAGCCCACTGAGTGACCTTAAATTGGTGGAATAGACGTACCGTGGGTGTCCACGACTCGGCTCCGTATTTCAACAGGTAGGAAGTCGGTTTTGGCTGCCTTCCGTAGCCCGGGGATTCTTAGCACCCCCTGCCCTGCCGTGACCATAGAAAATGCAGTCTGGTTTCTCGTGCCAGTTCCAAGATAACCCACAGCGTGTCATGTAGTTGACGATGGCTCCATCAACATCAACTGTCTTCTCCTGTCCTGGCCACGTTTCACCCTCGCCTTCGTATTCAACTAGTACATAGTCGTCTGGCTTACGAATGAACACTGGAGAATTCAGGTCATCTGGTTAATTTTCTATGAGTTCTTCTGAGAGGACTATGGTGATATCTGAAGCGTATTGGATTTCTACCAATCATCTTCGCTATCGCTGGATGGTTCTGCCAAATACTTTTTCATGAAGAACAAGGGTGAAATTTTATGCGAGAAATCTTGCAGTATCTTGAAATATCATTTCTACAGAACTAAAGTAATTATTTTACTACGTTTTTTCAACATATCATGTAAGCTAGTAAAATCCAGGTTAACGAATCAAATAAAAGAAACATTTTATTGAAACTTCATTTCCTTCCTACAATGTTTTAGCCATAGATTCTAGAATTTAGGCAGTATTGGTTTTACCGTAGACAGAGAAAACAATAGACACTTGGTTGTCGTGCCACTTGTGAAATAGAACGATAGGTTGGTGTGCTGCCATTTCAAAACTTTTACCCTGAGTTTAAGCAATCCCAGATTCAAGATTAAGTATATATATATATATAGATTAAGTGTATAGACTATTGATGTTTTATAGAGATATTACAGATTTACGAAAAATGTATGGTCAGAAAGAAAAATTGAGATTTGAATAATTCTAGGTGTTGTACGATCTTGTTGAATAAAAATATCGAATCTTTATGGGACTAATGTGAATAAGGGTAATAGAAACTTTAGAAAGTTTTTTTATAGTAGTATATTTGACGGCTGATTGGTCTAGTGGCTAGTAACCCTAGGAACGAAATCAAACGGTCGCGGGTTTGAATCCTGCAAGGTGCAATCATTTGTGTGATTATCAGAAATGTTTGTTTCTGAGTCATGGATGTTGTTATTCGTATTTATGTATGTTTATCCGTTATCTAGTGCCCATAACACAGGGTATCCTAGTTTTGGGCTAGGTAATTGGTGTGGAATTGTCCCGATTATATTTATTTATATTTTTAAATGTCCGAGTTGTACAAATAATGCCCAATGTCACGGGATTGACGTGATTTTTTACTCGACTGCCCAAAAAAGGAGTTTATTTTATTTAGCATTCATGTATGTATGTATGTATGTATGTATGTATGTATGTATGTATGTATGTATGTATGTATGTATGTATGTATGTATGTATGTAGACGTATGGGATATCGTTAGAATTTTTACATCCCCCCGAGTAACAAAGGCAATTATTTTTTTTGAAAACATTCATAGTGGTGGCAGTATTGCACCATTTTAAAACAAGAAAAAAAACGTATTTTACAATATGGATATCAAATTGAAGGCCTTAGTAAGCACATTCCAACATTATATAATTTATTGGCAAAAGCTCTTTTTTGGCAGGGCAGGCATGTTTTTTTTTTGTTTTTAAACTAGTTATTGCATATGTATACTTTAAGGACCGGAGAGTGACATAGGTTTATCATTATCATCCAAGCAGCAGCGCAGCTAGTACGAAATAATGTCGAGCAAATAAAAACTACTGCACAGAGATTATTTTATACAACTTAGAATTACTCCCCGGAGCAGTGATCTATCCACATAACATGATTTGGTCTCATTCATTTCTCTTTGCTTCAGATAATCAGAATATACAAATTACTTAGGTATTTTTTCGCAACTGTTTCTTTGGCAGAAGTAATTTAATATTACGTTCACAAAGAAAAGGAAATGGCAAGGTTCATTTATTATTTACCTATTTGTATCTTAAGAGACATTACAATGTGGAATTCAGGCCTATGACTGAATTTCATATTACATGTTGAATTGTTGCGAGAAGATACCTACCTTTCTCGCAATAGGCATCATAACATCCATTGTAAGCTTTTATCTTATTGCTTTATTTATAAATTTACTTATACCTACCTTTCTCGCAATAGGCATCATAACATCCATTGTAAGCTTTTATCTTATTGCTTTATTTATAAATTTAATAACAAAATAGGCCCGTTAATATCGATAAAAAAGGCAATATCACAATCGTGCATGTATCTATGTTTTTTATATGTTGTAAGTACCCCTGAGAGTAGTTTATACCCAAGTTTGCAATCCTGAAAATCTTGTGGTATTTGAATAGTGATTAAAACTCGGTCAATAGTTTTTGTATTTGCGAGAAATAATATAGCGATACAATTTGAGTTGAACCCAAGCTCTCAAGATTCACGCGTCCATCTCCAGAAAAAGTGGTCCCTCCTCTCCATCCCTCTTCCACTGATTTAGACTGGATGAAAACCGTTATTTTCATCTTTTTCCCAAAAATCTGGTGTTTTTATTAAACTTTCAATACTATACACCAGGCACTACACTAGGCACCATCTATACTTATAATAAAACTGAAACAGGTCCAATTCTGTGAATTGAACTTCTTTTTTTTTTATTATTGGTCCTTACTCTTTAGTCGATACTGAACCCAAACTGTTTTTTAAAGTTTTTATTTAACTTGCAATGTTTTTTATGTATGTATGTATGTTTAGGTTTAAATCTTGCAAGCTGAATTAGAACCACTTCCTCTTATCTTACGGAGTTGAATTTTTACATGTTGGTTCAGTTCCGATGACAATTCATTGTTATGGTAACATCACAACCCGAAATAACTAGTTTAAAAACTAAAAAAACACGCCTGGCTTGCCAAAAAAGAACTTATGCCAATAAATTATACTGTGTTAGAATGTGCTTATCAAGGCCTTCAATTTGATACCCATATTGTAAAATTCAAAGAAAAAAGTTTTTTCGAATTTGAATATACAGCAGCCATGCAGAAATTTTTCAAAAAAATATTGCCTTTGTTACTCGGGGGGATGTAGGGATTCTAACGATACGCCATACGTCTAAATTTGCTCAGGCATTTTAAAGTTATGGTGAAATAAATAAACTCACATACATACATACAAACATATATACAAACATACATGAATCATTACACTCGTTCTTATCGGCAGTCTTGTAAAAATAAAGTGTTCCTGCAGGAAATAACTATACTAATAATAAAGCAATAAGTCGAAAAAGTCTGTACAAAGAAGATAAAAAAATGGTCTAGGCTACATAATATAAGCACACCAAGAAAAACATAAATATAACATTAAAAAAAAACGTGTCTGTCTGTCTGTTTGTCTGTATGTTTGTTTATTCACAAATCACGTAAAAACTACTGGATAGATTGCGAAGCGGTTTTCTTTGATGGATAGCTTAAGGTTTGACTTAAAAATTGGGGTACTTGGTATCTCAATCTGATGAGTGAAAGCCGAGCAGTCGATCAAAATATTTTTGATGGGGCGGAAGAAATTTTGATCAAATGTTGGTATATTAGTATTTTAGGTCCTGGAATAGCACACAGAGTACTTTTTAACCCCCGAACAAAGAGACGGGCGTTATAAGTTTAGGGTGTGTATCACTGTGTGTGTGTATGTGTGTGTGTGTGTCTGTGGCGTCATAGCTCCCAAACGAATGGATCGACTTGGTGTGGTTTTTTTTCTGTTTGAAAGCTGATGTGATCGAGATGGTTCTTAGCTATATGGGGGGGGAGTTGAGAAAAGGGGAGTGAGAAAAGGGGGGTGAGAAAACGAATGGACTGATTTAGCTGCAGTTTTTAATGTTTCAAAGCTTAGAGAAACGAGATGGTTCTTAGCTATAAAGGGGGGGGGGATGGGGGTGAGGATGGTCGCTCCCGAACGAATGAACCGATTTTGATGCAGGACAATTCCACACCAATTAGCTAGCCCTAAACTAGGATACCCTGTCCTATGGGTACTACATAGATAACGGATAAACATACATAGATACAAATATTAACATCCATGACACGGAAACAAAAATTTCTGCTCATCACACAAATGATTGTACCTTGCAAGACTCGATCCCGCTTGATTTCATACTTAGGGTCTCTAGACCAACCGGTCGGTCGGTGTATACATAGACTGTTAAACTCCCTGCCCTTGCAAATATTTGTCTGAACCACAATATTTGCTCTGAATCTTGGTGTTTCTGGGCAGCATATCTGCCATGGTCCTCGTTTGCATGTATTGTGTGTACTGTGTATACATGGTAGGAATCTATTTATGTGATCCTCATGAGAAGGTTTCGATCATTTTTAGCTTATATTTGTACGCCCGTAAGGTCGAGCGCTATAAATTAGGTACCTTTTCGTCTCAAAGGAAGTTCTTTGAAAATACTTCCTCTTTATTCATTCATTAATTTGCCTACAAGTTATTTTCCTTTTAACATATCAAAGCGATTTTGTATACCTATTTTTCCCCTCTTACCTGGTTACAAAGTAACTGCTTTGATTTTTCAACCAATTACGATACAATGTATATAGCTGGTTTTTTTTTCCAATTTCTATTTTATTACAATCTAGCCATGAACTGGCTAAAAAGTAATTTAATTATATCTTAAAATTTTAGATTAATGTTTATTCTTGGAATAGTATCATAGACAATTGACCGTTATTCCGTCATTTCTATGCCATTATTCTAAGATTAAATTTATTCTCGTTTGGTCGAATCCAGCATGAATAGTCTTTATTAGGGCGAAGTCACTTTGTGATGGATTGTTCATGTATCCACACCAATACATAAAAGTGAAACGTTGTCTGTTTGTTTGGGAAGCTTTCACGCGATAACGCCTAGACGGATTTTGATGAAATTTGATACTTTTTATCCCGAAACATGGCAAGTTTCCTCGGGAAAACGGTCCTGGCTGTTATATATTAATAACAGTAACGACTGCTTGTAATAAATGACAGCCACATCACAGGCCTTTGAGCGGCCTGACATACTCTGACACCTTAGGCCAGCACTAAATACCTCACATTACAAACAAATAGGTCAAGTGGGGTGTCAACTTAAAGGGTTTTGTTTGTACATTAAAAACTTTTTTTCTTTAATAATTAAAGAGAAAATTTAAAAAAAAAAAAGTTAAAATTAAAAGAGAAAAAACATTAGCTGATTAGCCAAAATGTGAAAAAAAATACATTACGCGATCTCCGTTTTAGGTGAACCACACTAATAAAATTAAATAGGTAGCGTAGAAAATTGCATAAAACCACGTCCAAAACATTACTCCCTTTCCTAAGAAATTACTTCATACAAATGTTCGTATTATGCAAAGCTCATCAATTTCCCCTGCATCTTGGATGCGTACAACGCAGTTGAGATTATTGCATTGCTTCTATTTGTAACTTAGTTTTTACCCGAGTACGGTGAAGCCAGGGTAATGAGTAAATTTGAACTGTATGTATGAGAAATATATACATACATAGAGTTTTAACAGTCTATGTATGTATTTATCCGGCGATAAATAATGCACATCGGCCTTTGGAAAGAGACAATTGGATGTTAACGACGATTTCCGAACACTGACGACCGTCTATTAATCACCGTATTTATTAAGTATCATTTCATATCAAATAAATACTGCACTTTATGAACATTATTAGTTTACGTCAAATCTTATGACATGTAAACTTTAAATATCTATAGAGAGCTGTTGTAACTACTATAAAAAGAATAGTAAGTAGATTGTATTACTAGGGAGTAGAGATGCACCGAATATTCGTTAATTATTCGTATTCGGCATATTCGGCATGGATTTATATGTTCGGTATTCGGCCGAATATTTGGTTGATGTGCCGATATTAACCAAATATTAATCTTATGCAATTTTAAGGCATACTTATAGCTTGTATTGAATTAAAAATATTTAGCATACAGATCAAATATTAACCAATTATAACTTTTAAACTTTCGCGATTTGAACATATAGTTAAACGGGACTTATTTTAACGGGATATATTTAAACGGGACTTAATCGCGCTGAAAACTTAATTTTTATTTATCTCGACGTTTCGATCAAGTTGCATTGATTGATATATACCTACGAATAAATAATAAGTCAGGAACTCTAATTCAGAACAAATGCCACATTAAAAGTGCCCCTTCTTCAAACCAAAACGATGTAAGATTCAAAGTACGAATCACTTCCGAGGTTACAAATAGACATGCTTGGTGATTGGTTTAAAATCAGAACGAAAACAGAGATTGGTTCACGCGCGTGCTGCAATGTCTGCTATGACAGCTGAGTCATAGCGGCGTGGACGATGTTATGCAATAAGTGGACCGGACCAAGTCAGTAATAAAACAATATTATTATGTTTTTTTTGGCTCACTTTTTAAAATTCATTGAATTCTTTCTCCCGCGAAATATAATTAATTTAGTAAGTTTTTGTCTAGAAGACATTAAAAGAGAATCTTTCTTCGCAATATAGTGAAGACGGATTCTGAGATATTTAAAACGGAATGTCCTCCAATGGTATGCTGTTGCCTGTGAATTTAAAGCTGAGGTTCAAGTTCTGTAAATTATTTTTATATATTTCCATAAACTGTCAGGCGTTTGGGTTATTGTTGCAACGGCCGTGGATGCGGATTTTCTTTTTCTACCAAAAGAAAATCTACATACTTCTACTAAAAGGGTGTTTAAACCCGTGTTCAGAAAGTGGTCTTGAATTTAGTATGTCGAAAAGGTTGTTAAACGTTTCTAAAAACCTAACAGTTCCATCTATTTCTTGAAAAACATGCATGTTTAACTGTTGCGAACCAAACTTAATCGCATCAGCTACACTTTGACTTAAGGTTTGAATCGCTAGTTTCACGTTCACGATATTATTTCGGAAGTCTATATGCCGATTTGACAACTTATTCCCCAAATGCAATCCAATGATATCTTGAACATTTCTCAGTTTCTGCAAATGTGCCCACTTAATTTTTTTTCTTGTTTTTATCTACCAGTGTCTTATTCGCCTCTAATGTGTTACGCATAAGTTTCACCATATGAAATGGATCTAATATTACAACTACTGGGTCTCCGGTAGATGGGTGATCAAAAAACGATTTTAAATTGTTTGTGTCTTCAAAATTGCAACCCAACATCTTAGCCGTAGCGATGTTAGATGCAGTAGTATCGCCAAATCCATTTTTCTTCAATTGGGATAAAATATTTTAAGTGAAATATTCTTCATAGATAATCTTTTATTTGGGCTTTGTAGATTTCTGATCTGTTAGTCGTTATACTGCCAAAATAGTTATTTTAATAGTTTTTGCTTTAAAATGTGTGTTTTAGGAGTATTCAGAGTAGATTCAATATCTGATGATGGCATATTTATCAGAGTAACGCATGATCCTCTTTCTTCAAAACTATAGACTGCGGTTGAAAATAGTCAATTTTTTAATTTTGTTTTTTGTTTGTTCTTACATTCAGTGTTGATATTATTATCCTGAAAATAACCTTATTGAAGATCTGTTTCAAATATATGAAAGACTTTCTCTAATTGAAATAGATACGCATATACAGCTAAAATAAAAAATCCTATCGAACCTAAATATTTAGTGCAAAAAATAATAGTGAAATCTTACAAGATTTTTGTGCCTTATGCGCTTGAGGGTTTGCATTATTTGTTTTTTTGAGCAACTCAGGTAAATCAAACACTTCAAAATTTCCAGAAGGTGAATTTTCATTAGCCTGAAAAATTAAACGTGCTTTAATTCGACCGAACTATGAACTGTTTTTTAATGCTATTGTTATTCCCATGAGTCGAAAAAGCCGAACCTATATTACATACCAACTGTAATCGTTCATTATTGTTTATTTTCTCATTTTGTTTAGTATCTCCTAAATATGTTGACGTTTCTTCGGTATGAATCTGCGTGAAAAATAACAGCTTAATTTCAAAATTTCATCGAGAAGAAAAAAAACTTTAGTGCAAAAATTGACTGACTTCATTTTGCATAGTACTGACCATCTCGGTTTGATAATGTATTTGAAAGTCTTTGAATATAATATTAATTTTGCAACTATTTCTAGTGAAAAGTGATCCCTGGACATTTTAATCTTGTATGGCTCCTGCACCACTTCACGACACATGCTGGCATGATGATTCACAGCTGTAGTTCACAATGATAAAACTAAAACGTACGCGAAGATATGACGTGTGCTCGCTTGCATGAAAAATGACCGACTGATGACGCGCTGGACACGACTTTTAAGCCCCACCTACTTGGGCATGACATTTGTTGAATCATTTTATTAACGCTGTTACGTTTCCTGACTTATTACTTATTCGTAGATATATACCTATTAACCAATTAATTAATATTAAAGTACGAGCCGTAATTAGCCGACTGTCATTTTTATTTGGAAAATAAAACCAGCTAAGAATATCATACAAACATAACATATATAAAATTGATGTAATTTTTTATAGTGACAATTAGAATAATAGTAAATGGGTATGTATTCATTCAATCTCAGATAACACAATGAAATCCATACCAATATATAAAAGTGGAACGTTGTCTGTTTGTTTGTTTATTTGTTTTTTTGGGAGCTTTCACGTGATAACGGCTGGACGGATTTCGATGAAATTTGGAATGGAGATATACCTTATACCTTGGAATAACACACAGGATCCTTTTTATCCCTGAAAAATGTAAGTTTCCACGGGAAAACTGGAAAATGTGGATTACTCGCTGTAATGAACGGTTCCCATGGAAACAAAATAACAAATCTGTCATAAAATTTTAAGAGCATTGGTTCTATACCTACTTTTGCATTGGTATTTAATATCCTAGAATCCCTAGAAAAACATATGATGCTTATTTTCGCGATAAGCAGTAGTCCGCGTGGACGAAGTCCCGGGCGAAATAGGTAGTAAAAAATAAATATCAATCAAATTATAATTAATTTAGCAAAATTGTTTTTATTAGCTCCATCCCAGTAGCGTTTTGTTTTTAATAAGGTCGCAGGAGGGTGCTGGGACCCTACTCTGATACCAGATTACGAAGTTTTGGGCTTAGTTTCGGTAAAGATTGATTGGTACTCTAATAATCTAATAATCATACGAAATACACTTATTTTTGACGAAAATGTAAAGACAGCGTGAGTAATGATGCCCATCTTGGAAATATATCAGTTTTCAAATGATTAGCCGGCCGGGCGCCTCTTGGACCTGTACTGTACAAACGTGTTTATTGTGGCAAAGCGCTCCTAAATGGAACCGAATAGTTCGGCCGAACATTTGGTTCAGTAATCACTGAACCGAACAATGTTCGTTATTCGGTTCGGTTCAGAAATCCATGTTCGGCGCATCTCTACTAGGGAGCAATATAATATTTTGACGGCGAGGACGCTATTTTGAATCCAGAGCGGAGTGAAGGACTCTCTCAAGTAGAATCCTGAACATAGCGAGGGATTGAATATACCTCGCCCGTTAAAAAAATATTTGCGTACAAGTGATACACTCTACTATTCATCCCCCTCTATGAGAAAAATAAATAAAAGGCGCTTATAGATACTTGACAACTGACATTAGTTATTTAAAAGGATATTAAATAGACTAAAAATAAACAGCTTAAAATAAACTAGGTTATTACTAACACTTATCTTAAAATTTATATTCAATTTGTACTTTTTTGATTTATACGTCCTTCAGACAGTCTCTTCAGCTAAAAATTTATATTCAATTTGTACTTTTTTGATTTATACGTCCTTCAGACAGTCTCTTCAGCTAACAATTTATATTCAATTTGTACTTTTTTGATTTATACGTCCTTCAGACAGTCTCTTCAGCTAAAAAATTATATTCAATTTGTACTTTTTTGATTTATACGTCCTTCTAAACTTTGTACTTTCTAAATTTTGTATGGATATCGATTTGAAAGTCATTATTGGCCGCCAACGTGGCAAGGTTGCTTACATTTGGTTAATTCTTGAAAATAGGTCCAAGTTTCCGAATAAACTTCGCTTCTTTTGCATATTCCCACTTGATAAAATTGTTACCTATGAGCTTTCAAATATTTTTCCAGGGATTTAGTTGGTCATAGATTCTATATCACATTTATTGCGTAGTATTTTCAGGTCTAAGTAGGTAGTATCATACTTTCACTACGCTTGCATTTTCGTGAAATTATTTATTTTTTCACTGTCAATATTCCTTGTTTCCGTGATGATGATTATTGCGTGCTATTGATTTTTTCCTCTTCTCCGTACTTTACATGATTCTTTTTTGAAATACAGACAGTGCGCCACGTGAACCAATGAACAAAATAAAAGAGCTCATTGGTCAACTGTGAATCAGCAACCGTTCATCTGATCTATACTAAATTTTCGGCCTAAGACCACAAGTCTGCATGGATCGACGGAACATTGTTCGACTCCCGATCTTTAGTAGCGGAGTTCAATTCCCAACTGGAGTGTTTACATTTTGCACATAAAAATAACATATGTGAGAGCTTTTAACTTGAATATGGCCGAGCTGAGGCTGAAAGAGACCGATAGAACGCCAACATTAAAAATTCACGTTCCAAATTCAAAACTCATTACTACCCTCTCTAAAAGTCTTGAACGGAAAAAAACTACTTTGCTCCCTCTTTTTGAGGAACTAATCAGCGTTTTTCCAATAGATGTGATGAAAAAACAATTATGCATTATTTTGTAAATGAATAGATTTAATGTTTAAGCAACTCTATATTATATATTTTCAGCTAAATGCGACCGTACTCTATTGCACCTGTATAACGACTGACAAACAAAGAATATAACTGACAAACGTCACACAAGTAGGGTGTGACAACGCTCTACGAAGCCGAAATTAGCCGAGTCTCTTTCCAAAGACCGATATGCATTATTTATCGCCGGGTACTGTAAGTGGGTGTGTGGATGTCCCACCATAGCACAACCATAGCGTCTCCTCTTTTGGTTCGATTATAACAAGCAAAGTATCAATCGATTCGTGTTCAGTTATGGACATAATTTTTTTTACCCGACTACGGCGAAGCATCTGAAAGGTTATACGTGTTTAAACTATAAACTTGGTCCGATTTTGACAAACGAGTTATGAATCGTTTTGTCTTCATTTATAGAGTATCATAGGCTATTTTTTTTACTCGACTACGGCGATGCATAGTAGGATTATGTGTTCAAACTAAAACTTGGTCCGATTTTGACAAGCGAGGTATCAATTGGTTCATCTTTATCGCATGAGTGTCATAGGCTATTTTTTACCCGACCGTAGTCGGGATTTTGTTTTTAAACTTATGTCTTGTTTATAATCACAAGAAGGTTTTAGAATGACGGAGTCCACAATGCCCAATCAAAACTGAAGCACCCAAAATATGCCGAACCACTCTTACGCACAAGTCTCACGCACAAACTTAAATCATATTATGCCGAACGGCCGCCACTTCGCTTCAAGATGTCGAGCTTGTTAGTCGTGTTAATACTGTCAAGTGCTCACGAAAAATTAAAACCAATGCAGTATTTGGTGATACAATTGTATGTCAACCACAAATTATCCACTCACGCATACATACGCAACCGCCATTTGCTATATGCATCACTCGTTTGTTTGCCTTCTGGTTGTTTCCCTTAAATCTAATTTATGGTTGAAATACCTCGCACATTCTTCATTTATTAGAAGAACTGCATAGGAGTGGAATGCCCTCCCTCGTCAGTGTTTCCGGTAAATTATAATCCAGGTGTGTTCAAGTCAAAAATGAATAGGTATCTACTAGGCAAGCGTGCTACACTTTCGACCACATCATCGCTTTCCATCAGGTGAGATCGTGGTCAAATCATTGAATAGTAATAGAATGCAAAAAAAACAGAGATTATTTCAAAATTTTCTCAGGAGTGGCAGTCCTGATCACCAAGACGCCTACCAAGCTAAATAGCTCAGTAGCTCTTTTTTCAGTAGTTGAAATCGTCTAGTCGATGATGGTGATCTAATTTATTCATCAGCATCATTAATAATCAAAAACAACTAAATTGGCATAAATCCTCTTTCAGAACAGACCTCTTCATATAGAGTAAGTATACAGGATGTTCGGCGCAACGTTAAACATACGAAAATGGGAGGTAGGTAGGGTTGTCTGCTTAAGCTACCTACTTAGCCCAAAAGATTTTTTATTCAATTGTTATAAAAATGCCCGGTACTAGACAGATTCAAATTAGGAAGATGAGGTATTAGCTTATCTTGTGTGGACCGCATAAATTAGGTGCAATGCATACAATTGGTCTTCTTTGGCCTTAATCACAATCGGAGTAACATTTCCTAAGCACTTGTTAGCAGTGACTCTCATTCGCGATACAGTTTGCACAATGTCTAATGAACCACGTTCAGTGGCTGGGACGTAGCGGTGTGGGTTTGTTTGCCCGTAGTTATATCTAGTCCAATTTTTGATTACGTGATATTAGAGCGTGCCGTATCTTACCCCCTCTAACTATATCTATGGCATAAATACTATTCGTCTGTGAGTGCTGTTTACTTATTTTTAGGCTTATTTCGCTAGAAAGTGCCTAGAGATGAGATTCCTTACGTAATATTGTGAAAAGGGCCTACGTTTATCGGAGAAGCTTACTCGTGGAAAATCAAGCACATGCCAACAGTCTATTCCGGTTCAAAGGACGGGAAAAATTGCTAAATTATCAGTTAGGAACAGATTTATTTTCGGGTGAAAAGATCAACGTTAGTGGGAAATTCTATTATGTAGGCACGTTTAGCTTCGGTGCTAAGTACATTGTATAGTCATAAGCTCTAAAATGTAAAAGTACCAATTTTCAAATTGATATAAACATCATAATTTTGCATGAATAAGTGGACGAAGTTCTGTTTCAAATAAATTAAACATCAAATAATACTGTTGTGTATGTAAATTGCATCTCGTTTAGTTCGTAACTAGCTTAAAAGCTAAAAAAACACACCTGCCTGCCAAAAAAGAGCTTTTGCCAATAAATTATATACTGTTGAAATGTGCTTATCGAAGCCTTCAATTCAACCACAACCATCAGCCCATATTGTAAATTTAGAAGAAAAATATATTTTTTTCGAATTTGAAAATGGTGCCATCCTGCCGCAAGACAGACTGTTTTCAAAAAAAATGTAGCCTATGTTACTCGGGGGATGTAAGAATTCTAATACCCCGTCTAAAGCTGTTCAGGCATTTAAAAGTTATGGTGGAAGAAAGAAACATGAAACATACATACCTACATATTCATGTAGGTATGTATGTTAAAAACAATACACTCCTTTAGACGTATGGGGTATCGTTAGAATCCTTACATCCCCCCGAGTAACATAGGCTATTTTTTTTTAAAACATTCAATATGGCGGCATTATGGCACCATTTTCAAACCAGAACGAAGTTTACAATTTGGGTATGAAATTTAAGGCCTTGATAAGCACATTCCAACAGTATATCATTTATTGGCAATAGCTCTTTTTTGGAAGGGCAGGCGTTTTTTTTTTAGCTTTTAAGCTAGTTATCTGTTATTTTATCTCACTATTTTTGCTTGATAGAAGAAATATAAATAGTTACCTATATGCTATGTATGTATCTCATTAGAACCTTTAATATATTTATGTATGCATTTCGGAAATAAATAAATACAAAGTATCTTGTAATTCAACAAAATGTTTTTGTTCCTAGTTCGTTGTAGAAAGCCAAGCAACACCCTCTTTGGTTTCATAAGTAAACTACATTACATACACCCCACCAATAAAAACAACTGTAGATAAGTACCTCACTTTCCTGATTTCTTCCTCAAACTTATAACTAGTACTTACAACACAGAATAAGTAATAGTACAAGTACTTATACTAACGACCGTGTCATTGAACTATATTATTGCATAGACGTGTATATGAAAGTGAAATTGTAGTTAATTTTGAAGACATTAGCAATCGGTCCACGCACTGTGATCGAAATGATATCATGTCGGGGAAAGTGAAAATTCTCATTTGAATACTTTCTTTTTATTGTTACGTATGTTATTGTTTAATATCAGTTCATTAATATAATAGAAATTCTCTTCTATTATATTAATGAACTGATACAACGCGGGGGCAGTCAATACAAGTGATAGAGCACACTCGTGCCACCTGACTAGATACCTTTCAGAGAAGATCAGGCTCAGTGTCACAAATTAAGAGGGTAGATCCAATAGCAAGGAGGTTCTAAATTTGAGTTTCTTAACCCCCGTACGAGGAAAGAGATTTAGGGTGTGTGTATGTATGTCTGTCTATGGCATCCATCTGTAGCTCCCAAACGAATGGACCGATTTTGATGCGGTTTTTTCTGTTTGCTGTAATTTGAGATGGTTTTTAGCTGCAATAGCACTGGAGGGGGGGGGGAGGTTGATTATTGTGTGTAGTCCATTTGAAGTTGAAGGTAAAATTGTACATGCATTTCATTCATATTAAAACAAGAGAGAACAGAGAGTTAAGTACACTCTCTACGGTTCTACTCTGTGTGAACTTGTAATTGCTGAAATAGCTAATTTATTATTCATCATATACAAAGCACTTAACTCAAAAGTTGCTTAACTTCAAGGAAGAAAGGAGATCGCAAGGTGAATTTTAATTGTATAATTTAAAAAGTTATGGCTCGGAAGAAACCGTGTTTAACTGTGCAGAATAATAATACATCAAAAGCAGCGGTACCTAAAAACCACAAATAACAAGCAAATGTGATGGTATGCGCCTCGTAAGTCCAAATACAATATAATTTAACAAAAAGTATAACTATAACCAAAGTATAAACAAAATATAACTAACTCCTATAAAAGGAGGTAGTGTTCTCAAAGGTATAACCCAACCAATACACCTAAAAAATAAACTACCATAAGCACAGAATAAATAATAGTACAACGACATAAACAAGAATGAGCTCGTGCGCATTTTGACAGGACTAAACTAAACTAAGGGTATCTATCTCTTTCCATTTCAATAGGAAAAATATCGGACGCATGCACATAGATTAGTTTAATCCTGGCAGAATGTCCTGCCAGAATGATAGTCAGATGAAGCGCTTTCTAAAGCTCAATGAAAAGTTGCAGGTATAAGCCACGTCCTTGAGCGACCTGACACACTCTGACACAAGTTTGTACATTTTTAAATATTACATACAATGATATATGCCCAATGTGGCAAAGCAAAACATCGGACGATCCTGGTTAGTCCAAGAAACTATTAATTTATGGACAATCCGCACTTGGCCAATATAGTGGATTGATGTCTAGATTCTAGAGAAGGCTAGGTAACCCAGTGAGTTTTTAATAGGGATCTCTATGGCAGCTATGATAACTATCAAAGAAAGATATGTTAGAAATCTATCTAGATGTTTCAAACGTATTCTAACAGCAATTATAGTTTTTAGAAAAACGTTTTTTTTCTCTACGTAGATTAAATGTATTTGAAAATTACTTTTTTCATTGAATTGTATTGTGTAATTGTATCGGCGATAAATAATGCACATCGGCCTTTGGAAAGAGACAATTAGCTGTTTACGACGATTTCCAAACACTGACGACCGTCCATTAAACACCGTATTTAATATCAAATAAATACCACAGTACATATATTAGTCTGGAAAGACTAATATATGCACTGTGTAAATACTGTACTATATGGACTTTATTACTTTACAATTATTTTCATCGTCAAAACGATGAGCTGTTGCTACTACTTGAAAAAGGATAGTATAGTAGATTGGATTACAAGGGAGCAAAATAATATTTCTACGGCAGGGCGCTATTTTGAATCCAGAGTGGAGTGAAGGATTCTTAAGTAGAATCCTGAACGTAGCGTATTCAATATACTTCGCCTATGAGAAAAATAAAAAGGCGTTTTTAGATCCTTTATAACTCATATTAGTTATTTAAAAGGATATTAAATAGACTAAAAATACTTAAATAGTTAGTTTAGAAACTTATTTAACCTAGTTTATTTAACTTAAAATAAACTAGGTAATTACTGACACTTAACTATAAATTTATATTCATTTTGTACTTCTTTGATGTATACGTCCTTCAGACAGTCTCTTCAGATATTGTGTTGTAAATTTTATGTAGATCTCGATTCGAAAGTCATTATTGGTACTGGCCGCCAACGTATGTAGGTTGCTTACATTTGGTTAAATCATGAAAATAGGTACAGGTTTCCGAAAAAGACTTCACTTCTTTTGCATTTTCCCGCTCGATAAAATTGTTACCTATAATAAGCTTTCAAATATTTTTCTAGGGATATAGTAGGTCACAGATCCTGTATCACATTTATTGGCTAGTATTTTCAGGTGTAAGAAAGTAGTATAATACTTTCGCTACACTTGCATCTTCGTGAAATTATTTAGTTTTTGCACTCTCAATATTCCTTGTTTTCGTGGCTCGACGGAAGATCGTTCAATTTTCGATCTTTAGCCGAGTTCAGTTCTCAACTAGAGTGTTTACATTTCGCACATAAAATATATTATTTCATGGCTTGTAAATTGAATATGGCCGAACCGAGGCGGAAAGTGCCGACGAGCCACAGGCGCTCACGTCGGGGAACCGATTGACCACCAACATCAAAAATTCACGTTCCGAATTCAAAACTCATTACTGCCTTCTCTGAAAGTCTTAGAACAGAAAAGACATACTTTGCTCCCTCTTTCCGAGGAACTTGTTGTGATTCAATCAAACAGCCGAGTGTCGGACAACAACTGATTTATTATACCCTACCCACATCCAGTATATACATATTTATTATGTACTACCTACAACATCTCCTCCACAAAAAAAAACAAGGTTATTAATATAGTAAAAACTGTTAGATGATCAATTTTAATTTTAATTTCTACAGCTTATATGTATGAATATTTAGGTTACATGTATGAATACTTCAGCGTCTATCAGCGTTTTTCGAATAGATGGGATAAAAAAACAATTATGAATTATTTTGCATACGAATAGATTTAATGTTGGGGCGTTTAAACAACTATATAATATATATTTTCAGCTCAACGCGACCGTACTCTGTTGCACCAGTATAACGACTGGCAAACAAAAATATAACTGATATTTATCTCCGGGTACTGTACTATGTATTGCACATATTTCTAAAGTTGCTAAAACTTCAAGAAAATCAGAATTTAGACCTTCTAAACATAATGTAAAAATAAAATAAATAAATATGAAATAAATTTATTCGGGACAATTTCACACCAATTACCTAACCCCAAACTAGGATACCCTGTGCTATGGGCACTAGATAACGGATAAACTTACATAGATACAATATTAACACCCATGACTCGGAAACAAACATGCATTTCCGAGCAATATCTGCTCATCACACAAATGATTGCACCTTTGCAGGATTAGAACCCGCGACCGTTCGATTTCGTACTTAGGGTCTCTAGCCACTAGACCAACCGGTCGTCAAAAATGTTTCATTTTAATTAAGTTGTAGCAATTTTTGAAAAAAATGCATTAATCTATTTGTTCATTATAAGTAGCACAAACCAAGTCAGCGGAAAAAAACCTGTAATCAGATTAAGAAAGAAAAAAAAAATTCAAAAATTCTTCTATGCTCTAATTACGTTTTAATACCTGTAGCTAAATGGATTTCTAAGAACACATCTTCCAATACCGATTCGTTTAGCTTAGCTGCCACAGAGAGCCCTGTTAAAAAACTAACCCTTTACGTTGAGGCAAATAAGTCTAAAATAATTCCCAATCAAACAAACATTTTAAACCGAAAACAACCTTCCATGTGACTTTCACAAAACATCCAAATTATTATTCTTTTCTTTAAAATAAGAACGGTGCCTACCTACTTTCTCCAGATGCATTGATGTTTGCGTAAGGGACCTACTTAATTATGACGAGAAATCCTGTAAAGGTTGTACTCATGAGTGCATCGACGTCATTTTAAAGATTTGTTAGTATACTTTCTAAAATTTGAGTAAAGGATGGGATTCCGCAGCCATCCTAAAAAAAGATGTTAAAAATATGACAAATCCATAGGATTGGATTTGGTATTGACAGTCAAATTTTTAACAAACATTATGAACAAACAAATCTCAGATTAGAAGAAATCTATGAAACAATTGTACCAGCATCCTCAAACCATTTCAGACTAAAGTCAACATTTAATTAGAAACGTAATTTACCATGCATTTCTTTGGTTTTGAGTTTCTGTATTTCAGCACTGATGCAAAGTGATTGTCGAGATACGAATCAAGTTGAACAGTGGTAACATTTTCAATACCAATAACAAAAACATTAAAGAAAAAGAAGCTTTTATGTAGTAGCCATGTCATGGTGAAGGCAGGACCCAACGTTGAGTGCAGCAACATGTCATGATAAAACTTAAAATCTATTATATTATAATAAAAAGCGCAGACAAAATTTTGTGTCTGTGTTGTGGACAGTTGAAGACTTATTTTATTTGGAGCTAATCCTAGATGTCGATTAAACGACACCATAAAATGCAGTGTCATTGGAACTGAATCTACGTGTAAAAATTCAACTCCGTAGGATAAGATAAAGTGGTTCTAATTAAGCTTGCAATTTGACCTAAACAAACATACGAACAATGCAATAAAAAACTTAAATAAAACGCTAGTGGTTGGGGTAGAACGTTTTGTCTGCTCGTAATAACACTCACTGCAGTTACTTTGGCGATTGCAACAGTGCTCAAATATTGGCATGTATTAGTATAGTTCTGAAAGGTACGCTATTATGAAATTTAGTTTTGTGCTGACTTCAGATGCAGATTTCTAAAATCTTGAAGATTACTTTGAAGACATCCATCACAGAGACGTTGCAAATTAGATTTATAAGCATGGTATTATAGTGTGAGCACAAATTTATTTTGAAATTGAACAGGTCTGCGTTTGAATGCATTGACCAGCGGAAAAGTGTCACATACCATTTCTAATTAGTATGAATTTTCTCTTGAAAAATATCTATCACTGAAAAACGATAGAAGACAAAAAGTAAAGAAACAATAACTTATGAAAAACATATTATTTTTATAGGTAGTGCTGATCGAAAGATCACAGATGTTTTAAAAGTTCCATGGTCACTAATTCTTGACATTCTGCGAAATAATTATCTAAGGTTAACCAAGATTTTATTGCTAATAACTTTCTCGTTTAAAATACGCGCAAATATAGTTTTACTTTCGAACGGCGACGAAATGTGAAACGTGTTTTTTTTCTGTGTTATTGGTTTAATTCGTTATCGTCTTACTTTTAAGTGGACGGTCCCACTTTTGGGGAAAAAAACACCGCTGGTTTTTTCCACTGTCTGTTTCTCAGCTGTGATAAAAAATATTAATATAATAATAATAATAAGTCAATTCAAAAACATTAAAAAATAAAAGCTTTTATACGCTAGCCATGCCGTAAGAAACTTAGAACGGTTTATCACAATTAAATGCGTATACAACATTTCGTGTCTAATTTTCGTGTCTTATAACAAATAAAATTATCTTTATCTTTTATCTTTAATGCGTACACAAAATTGCGTATCTGTGCTATTAACTGTTGAGGAGTTCCCTAGTCAGGAGCCAACCCGGAGTGCAGCAGCCATGTCATGGTAAAACTTCAAACCGGCTATCATAATATAATGCGTACACAAAATTTCGTGTCTGCTGCTAACCATTGAGGAGTTCCCTAGTCAGGACCCAACCCTGACTAAACAAAAAAACCAACCATAAAAACTTTAAACCAGCTATCATAATAGAATGAGTACACAAAATTCGTGATAGCTGTTGACCGTTGAAGAGCTTCTTCATCTGTTCCTGGATAGCGAATCAGGTCATGATGTTACCCTAAAAAATGCATTGTCCTAGAAACTGAACCAACTTGCAAATTATCAACTCCATAATAACAATTAATTTATCTTTATTTTAATTTTACTGTCCATATCTCAAGTGCACGCCTATGCACATCTTTCTTGCACAACTAGGATGACTGGCAGAAAATGCTGTCCTAGCATTAAATCCTCCTCTGTACACTGTTTTGTGCATAAAGTATTAAATAATAATAATATTAGGATAAGAGGAAGTGGATCTAATTCAGCTTGCAAGATTTGACCTAAACAAACATACATACATATATATAAGATACAAACATTGCAAGTTATATAAAAGCTTTCAAAAAGGGGTCTAAATAAACCATAGGTAACAGGTCAAAAGTAACCAAAAGGTCGCTTGAGGAAGCGAAATTATAATTTTAGTAGGCGTATTATGATTATGATGATTAGGCGTTATATGATTGCATTATATGAGGTAGGAGAATTCTTGAGTGGAGACCACGTGCAGGAAAATTCATTTAGGATGACTTCCAGCCAAATGGAGCGACAATCTACAAAGTAGCTCGCAGCAGTTCAATGAGAAAAGCTGAAGATTGTGCTCAGTGGCGCACAGATCAGCAGTGGACTAAAACAAACTGTTGATGATGATGAAGGTCCTTTCCAGATGTTTCAGCTGCAGAATTTTAAAGCCAGTCCCATTCTGAGAGATTAGTCTCAGAGATAGGGCTTAGTGCCAGCTATTTAGCATATAGGCTAATAATTTGAGATAGGGTA
Organism: Alsophila aescularia; assembly: GCA_946251855.1. Lineage (NCBI taxonomy): Eukaryota > Metazoa > Arthropoda > Insecta > Lepidoptera > Geometridae > Alsophila > Alsophila aescularia. The sequence goes on along the minus strand of OX276383.1, from coordinate 16,952,596 downwards.
TTAAAGGGTAGCTGCTTAGTCCAATAAGTTCAACTGGTAGAACTTATGGTTGAACTAAGTGGAATACGTCCTGGCTGATCCAATGTAGCTACAAAAAAACGATTTTAAGAGACCATCTCTAACTTGTAAATTTATTTCCATCTCCATTTTTTTATATGGTACAAAGCTGAAAAGAAAAAAAAACAAATCAAATCCTTTCTCCGCCAGTTTTTATGTGACTTTGGCTATTAAAGCGCTAACAAAATTGCCATAATCTTCAGACGAGTTTCAACCAATAAAATGCAGCTGTTGTATTATATTATTCAATTTTAATCGGTCGTAAGCAATTACGAAGTAAGAATTGACCGTTCTAGGTCTAATTAACATTATGCAAGTCGAAAGAAAGTATCGAAATTTCTCGGATTAACAAAGACTATTATTATTAGCTAAGGTTATGTCACCATTACCTGATAAGTATTCTCACAACTTCCTAAATAATAAAACATGTTCAATGAAATTACGAACATGTTTTATTCGTGTTAAAATAGTAGTTTTTTATCGTAGGGATCTTTCCCAGAATAAAAGAGTTTTTTATTCGTTCTGCTACTGTTTTTTTTTTGTTAATTGAATGATTTTGTCAAACTTGGTCAGTTCAGTTGTGACTATGTTGATCTCTCCCTATCAATATTATAGTAAACAATAACCCTGTTATAACAAGTTGAACTATAGTATATTGATTCCAAAGAATGTGGAAAAAGTGTGGAAAAAATGTTTACTAATTATTTTATTTTTCAAATTTTTATTTAATATTTATTTCTATATTAAACCAGCCACAGTTAAATTTAAACTCACACCGACTCACGTACAAAGTTATCAATTGAAATAGAAAAATGATGTATAGGATAATTTCCATGAGTAATTTGGTTAAACCGGCCGGTTCCAGTGAAATTTTAACCAGACGAACCAATACCAATGATTAATTTGCAAACTATCGAATGGTTTAGTTACGCGTACGAAGGCCAGTGCAAGTTTACACTCACTCAGCGCTCGGTCAAGTGCATTTACCTGTGATTGACCTAGGAGGGTGTTACTATGGGTTTGCTAGTGTACACTTAGTTTCCTCACCTGGTGCACCCGTGAAATATTATTGAAGCGTTTTAATGAAAAACTGACACGAGATTGAAATGGAACAAGGCAATATATTCCGTTTTTTCACAATTTTCGCAATATAGAGTACTTTGTTAGATACCGATATTCAGTTCAAGTTGGTATTCAAATAACATCAAGGTGTATTGCTATGCGTATATATATGGATATAACATAGTAAAAAGAGTAAAAAAATATAAGTTAAACAGTTTTATATGAACTAAAAAATAAAATGATATCGTGGGGCGATTCGAATCGTAGCGTAACCTGAGTATTAGAAAACAGATTACCTTAAAAAAAAACTTATTTTATTTTCAAGTTTTTATTTTAATATTTAGCTATTTTTAAAAGTGTACTATGTTCTACTTGCCAAGCTCTTTCATTTGATACCCATATTGAAGGGATTGAAAACTAAAAAAGTAATCCACAATTTTTGTATATTACTAGTTTTCCCGCCCTTGACTTTGTCCACGCGGACTACAGTTTATCGCGAAAAGGGCATCCTATGTTTTTCTAGGATATTAAAAACCAATGCAAAAGTAGCTATAGCACCAATGCTCTTGATGTTTTATGACAGACTTGTTATTTCGTTTCCATGGCAATCGTCCTTACAGCGAGTATACATTATTTTCCAGTTTTCCCGTGAAAACTTACAATTTTTCCAGGATAAAAAGTATCCTATGTTTTATTCCTGGGTATAAGCTATCTCCATTCCTAACCGTCTAGCCGTTATCGCGTGAAAGCTCCCCAAACAAACAAACAGACAACGTTTCACTTTTATATATTGGTATGGATCTCACAATATTAAGAGATTTACTATGATATTTTAAGACCATACACTTCTTATAGGTTTTCCAGTTATTTATAAATGAAGAACTATTTTCAGAAAAAAATTGTAGGCTCTGTAATTTAGGAGATAAAGTTTAATTATAACTTTTATAAATTTTTATTCCAAAATTTCATATAAGAATTGTATCCCTAACAACAAATCCTTTCATTAGGTATGCCCCACGGTACAGTTCGCAAAACTTTTTTTTTGCCCCCTGAAGTGGGCCCCGTATTCAACATGGGTTCGTGTTACACGTCCGTGTTTTGGTCACATAATGTATATTGTGACCAAAACACGACGGCTGGTTGGTCTAGTGGCTAGTAACTCTAGGAACGAAATCAAACGGTCGCGGGTTCGAATCCTGCAAGGTGCAACCATTTGTGTGATGAGCAGAAATGTTTGTTTCCGAGTCATGGATGTTGATTTATTTATTTTATTTCACAAAATCTATAGATCTTAAATCTAATAACGGATTTACTTAAAATAAACTTAATATAGAGCAGAATGCGTTGGTAACAAAACAAAAAATTGTATCATAATTATGTTTAGTTAATAAAAGCAAGTAATATGAACAGCACTAGTAATAATTATTGTAACATAAGTATATTTTGGACTTAATTTTTGATTATGTCTATAACAAAACTTTTGAAGCTTTGCTTTTTACAATTAAAAATGTCTACTGAGCTGAAATGTTTGTTAAAACTTTTTTGCGTTCGGGAGATGACTGAGTTTCTAAAATAATTAGTATGTGCGCGCGGGACGTGGATCAAAGTCGTGTACCGCGTGCGGGCCGTGGGTGCTCGCAGCTTCATGAACTGTTCCAATAGTTCAGTGCTGTCGATTGCGCTGTGGCAAACATTGTGAAGAAATAACATTTCAAGAACTCTTCGCCGGTCTTTAAGTGGCCGGGTGTTGTGAAATTCACAAGATTCCTCATAATCTGTATATTTATGATGTGAACGTGAATGGTAATTTAAATGTTTCTGAAATTTTGATTGTATTTGTTCAATATCGTGTGTATATGTTATATACTATGGGCTCCAAATATTGCAGCAATTGTCTAAGATGTGTTCATTAAAAGATAATTTGTGATCTAGAAGAACACTTAAGTCTCTAACTTGCTGTGTCTTTTGAATGTTGATGTTTGAAATACTATAATCAAAATTAATTGGGTTAATTGTGATATTCGTATTTATGTATGTTTATCCGTTATCTAGTGCCCATATTACAGGGTATCTTAGTTTGGGGCTAGGTAATTGGTGTGGAATTGTCCCGAATATATTTATATTTATTTATTTATATGTGTACCAAATTTCAACTTAATCGATCCAGTAAATTCGGAAAAAAATTGTCTGTATCAGACGGACAGACAGACACACCAGTGATCCTATAAGGTTTCATTTTTTTTAATCCAACGTACGGAACCCTAAAAATTAGACATTTGTTCAGAACTAAAGTTAATTTCTAAATAATCGACTGTCTTGATTGTCCAAATTGTTGATCAGCTGGCCGGATAGATTATTGGATACACCATGCATTTGTATTTTGTATTTTGTATTTTGTTCTTTTCTAATTCTCAACTCGAGCGGAAGTTACAAAACTAGAACCAATAGTAGCCCACCGTCGCGTGCGCACAGAAAGCCTCAAACCATCCATTCACCGCCGCCACCTCCGGCAGAAAACACCGAAATTCCGCGAGAAATTCATTAAAAAACCATCGAAAGTTAAAACACCGATTGACCTACCGCTACTTTTTTGTGCCGGTAAAAGTTATCAAGTGGTGGGAGAACAGTACGTCAGTACATGTGGCAGTAGCGAAGAACAGCCGTGTGTGGTGCATGTTACACTTAACAATTTTGGTGTCAATGTATGATAGTTTGCCTTTACAGTGACGATTGTGTATAACAAGATTATTTCTAGTAATAAACATCATTGTGAATAGTGCATACTTTTTCTGGAACAGGTTTGAGTGAACAAAAACTGGGTGCGCAAATTTCTCTTTCCACCGATTGGATTTTCGGAGTACGTTTGACGATGGAATCACTGGGTGCTTTTGACATGTAAGTAAATTGTTACTATTAATTGATTTACAAATTGCTTTTCTGAGGTATGTTAGTGAAAGAAAAACTTGGAATATAATATGTAGGGCTGAAGAGACTCGACGTTGAGTTCTATCGAATGTCCAGACCAATTTATGTACCTACTGCGCCAATAACTTTCTAAATAAAGTGTATTCTATTCTAAGCCAACTTAATCTTATTCTTTTAGGTTTATTCGATTGATCTAAGGTTTTATTTTTGTTTGACTATGTTCGTTTCATGTTATGTCTATGATATATATACTTATTTCTATAATCGCAGTTACATAGCCTGTATGTACCTACTTACTGTAAAATACAGCAAATTATCAACATCTTTACCAAAAATTATCACCTTCTTCAGACTTGATTCCACTTCAGATTTGAATACCTGTCAGCAGTCATTTAACAGTCTATTTCGACCCACTGTTTGACATATTTGTTAAACCTCCTACAATCTTCGTTCTTGAGGCAATTTTCACTACAATAGACCATACAAGGATATCGCTTGCTGGTCTAGCTGCTCTCTTCCGTTTTCTGGGTAGGTATATCATATCATGCAGAATTTGGAGTCTTTTCAAGCGCAAGCTCAGAGCTGAAAGTGAACGCAGGACAAAACACTTTCTTAATTCTTTAATTTCTAAATGTCTAGATTTGTCCCGGTCTACAAAATTCTCTTGTGCATCATAAACAACATTGTCCATTTATGCAAATGAGATCTTATTTCGCCGTGGCTACTTTCACAGTTCCTATAGCTACTAATAAACTTTAACCTTGAATAGCAGCTTTAAACCAACGACACTGGTTCCGATCGTTGGCTCCGCACTATGACTTTTATTAAGTTACTGGGTCTGCTCGCAGATTTGCCCGCGTGGCATTTATTTGGGTTAAAATTTCCTATGTGCTATTCCAGGACCAAACGTAAAACAACAAAGTTCAATAAAATTATACTACTTTTCATCAAAATATGTTCAGCCGTCAAATAGTACGGCTTTTACTCATCGGATTGAGATACAAAGTACACAAGATTTTAAGTAAAATCCTTAGCTATTCATCAGTAAAAACCGCATTTCAATTGGTGCGGTAGTAACGCACGAACAGACATACATATAAACAGACAAAAAAAAACTAAAAAAAACTTGTTCAGTAGCTTATTTTAGGTATCATACTTTTGTTTAATTATTTTGCTTTGTACTTACGTTTTTCTACATACTAGTTTATTAAAAGTACTAACTGTACCCGCGGCTTTGACCGCGTGGTATTTATTCTGGGAAATAAGGGTTATTATGTGTTATTCCAGCACCAAAAGTAGCAATATCATCAAACTTTGTTCAGTCGTCAAATGTTTTTTATCGATTTCTCGACTTGATCATTGTTTTAAAATTATCTTCACTGTACAGACTTTTTGGTACTTACTGTTTTATCATAAGTATAGATAGATAGATTTGCGGATTTGCAATCGCTCCGTGCTTCGGAAGCACGATAAGCCGTCGTCGTCGGTCCCGGGATCCTCCACTAATCTGATCTCTGATTTCTGATCTCTTTGGCGGCCTGATAAACTCTGCCAAAATCTGACACCAGAGGTCAGCACAAGCTCATTCAACATTGATACAGCAGCTTTATAACATGTGTTTTTATTTTATGATGCTTTGAAAGTGTGTCGCATTTACTATTGTTTATTATAATTATGTTTTTAAAATCATGGTCACTGACTATCGTACACAATAATAAAAAGTTTTGAATGCCAATGCCAATGACAGGCATTAAACAATTATTATTCATCGTTGTGTCTCACGGTTTGTGATTTAAGCATTTTTTTGTGAGTTCAAGCATATAGAACCATCAGCATTTTGGCTAACAACTAAAAAAAAAACTTCCTATCCGTCCAATATCTAAACAACCCCTCGACTGATTTCTATAAACTACTCGTGATTAGTCGTCTGATTTCGATAGAAACTCTTTGGCGTTTTGCAGATGCTCTGCTTTGGTGGAGCGATGCATCAGCGACGGTTTGTAATTACGATCGAAGTTTTGGAGGATTGAGCTCCTCGTCAACTGCAACACAGAAATAGAGGAACACCGCTATTTTATATGTTGCCAGTGTAAAAATGTATTCTTTCGTTCGTCAATATTTTCTTCAGTTATTCATAAATCTTGCTTAACCAGCGCTCAGACTTGCTTAACCAGAGCGACTGTGCCAGTTGACACAGATGGTCACCGAACAGTTAAAAGTCAGAATACACGTGTATTATCATATCGTAATTAAAAGTAACTTATTAAATGCAATAAACAAAGACATTCTTGCTGGATTGTTACGATATATCATCAATTTCATACAACATAAACCATTATTTTGTCAACTGGTAAGAAAGATATTCTACCTACAGACTAAAATATGTAACTACGTAAGCTACAGATACAAAAAAATAAACGTAGGGAGTAGGTAACTACGCCCTTTCTTAAAATGTATGAATAGAGTATCAATGAAAGCTTGAAATGCGTCTGTCTGTATATGCCAAAAAAATAAACGTGGGGAGTAGGTAACTACGCCCTTTCTTAAAATGTATGAATAGAGTATCAATGAAAGCTTGAAATGCGTCTGTCTGTATATGCAAAAAAGTGTTAGAAAATAAACGAATTAATTAATTCGTTTTCGTAGAAATAAACGGTTTTCACGTATTCGTTTATATCTAGGTTGATTTTCGAGGCAGTGTCTTTGTTTTGTCTTACTTTCCGATTGAAGACTATGAAATTGAGATAAGCTTTTTATGCACCCGGTGGTATCCATATATCAAAAACCTATAATCTTTTCTATTTACTTTCACCTTCATAATTTGGGACACGTAAACGCACGTTGCAAGCGCCTTCGGATGAACTATTGCAAAGTGACGTTTTGACAGATATACAACGCTCAACAAATTGTCAAAAAAGCGACCGTAATCGCAATTTTCTATATTTTCATACAAAACTCCACTTCCGGTTAGGTTTACATCGAGAGAGCGCCTAACGCAGGATGATCGCTTGTGAGCGTCGAATTTTGTACATCGCATTTAGCGTTTACGCAAAATGATGACTTTGACTGGAGTTCAGCGGCAGCAAAACTGCCAAACCATCGTAAGCATAAAGTTACAGTCAAAACTAAAAAACAAAATTCGTCCAATTCGAATTTGAAATCTCGCAAATGTTTTTTGAACAAAAAACATCTGGCGTTGGGAAAATCTTTAACTTTTTAAATTATCAATACGGACATCATTGTAATGGCTCTATCTACTTTCATACAACCGGTTCATCAGGTGGCTTGTCTAGCTAGCTATAACTACCAGTTATTCTGTGATCTAGTCTAGTGTCATCGACTTCGTGACCTGGAACTTATAATTAGACGTATAAAAAGTAGAAATCCTGTCGTGGCCTGGGCTAAATGACAATGTAATGCAACTATTTTGTAAGGCGTTTTAATTCAAATCTAGCGTTACAATATCTTTTAATAAAATAGTGTTGTGTCTACGGTTCGTTATTTCTGTATAATACTATTAAGGCAGGTAAGCGGTCAACTTTAATTTAGTATCTTGTGTTAAGCACTTCTCTCTTCCTTGCGCCTTTAATTTGATGTATTGTATTAGGCACTCCTCTCTTTCTTGTTTGCACCTTTAATTTAGTGTGTGTTGGTGAAGCAATCCTCTCATTCTTGTTTTCCAAAGCTCTTTTCCGCAATGCTATTCTTCTATATATATTAAGGTTCATATCATGAAATCATGATAAATATTACAAAATAGTACTAATGATCGTTCACTTTGTCAAATTTCGTGCATCACATTATCAAAAACGTTCACTGCAAAACACGGCCCTCCACCATAAAAGCGGAGGTTTTACCATCAACCACGTTTAGCAGGCGGCTTGTTGATCGCAGTAGATGTTAATATTTACACAGCTCCATGCTTCTGTCCATTTCCTGAACTCCCTTAGCTGGTTCTCACAGCACTTTCTGGATGAAAAGCACTTGACCTATTAATAAGCAGGGCCCATACATTAAGTAGCTTACGCTGGGAATAGTTCATAACGTCTAGGTTAGCTAAAATGTTATATAATATTGATTTATTTCTTATAGTTAGACATCTCGCATTGAATCGCTTGGTATCCCGACATTATCTTCTATGGTGATCTATCAGGTAGCTGTTTTTACAAGGGAAAATGTAACGTTAAAAAAATTGGTAAGTCTCATAGATATGCCATCCGCCGCAAAGGGCAGCTGGTTGCCTTGTCCCACTCCCTCGCCAAGTCCAACAAGTTGATTCAAGTCACGGGCCCGACAGTCTGCTATCGACTACTGGCGGATGTCACAGGAGCACTAGCAACGTTAGGTTGAACCGCTAGCTTTTAAGTTATTAATCAAACTTTCTATAGCAATGCGGAATTTTTTGAATTTAAATATTCTGTTAATTTTTAATTGAATACTTTTGTCACATATATTTCAAATTTTTATTTTCTATATTCTTATGTTATTATTATTTGAAATAATGTTTTTATGTAGATCAAAATATTTGTTTTGTTTTTCCTTGGTTTTACTACTGTGAAGTACTGTTGAACTGTGTCATGTACTAGCTTTTGCCCACGACTTTATCCGCGTGTATTACAGTTTTTCTCGTTGACACCTGTTACTTTGGCAGCTGTCACTTTGGCATCTGCCAGTTTGACACCTGTCACTTTGACACAGGTAACTTTGACTCCTGTCACTTTGACATCAATGTGGCAATTCCCATACAAAATTAACAAATCAGAAATTTTCGGTTTGTTTTATATATCGTGTTGAAAGGTACCCTATGTCTTTTCACAGAAAAGAAAAGCACAAATGTTGTCAGGGGAACAGACCCTTGCCAACATGTGTGCCAAACTTAAAGATTTGTTGAGTAGTTCAGGCGTAAAAACATAACAAACAAACAAAAAAATGAGCCGTCTTGGGACGCCTGGCAGATGAGTAAACATCGAAAATGGCAGAGCTGAGGCGGAAAAAGCCGACGAGCCACGAGCCTGCCTAGACTCAGTGTTACCCACGTACCGCGCCTTAGATGTTTAGGTTTACACATCAAAAAAACAACCTCAATTTCGCATTTAATAGGAAGTAGGATTATCGAACTGTATTTTTAATACTATGACTATCACCTCCTCCTTCACTTGATCACTTCTTTTAAGTGACCATAAATGCAATTTCATATTGGAGAAACTTAGCAAACACCTACTTTTATACTAAGGTCAACTCAGTAACTATCACATAAAGCAAACAACAAATAATTTAAGGCTGTGGTGTTGCGGTCACATTAAAAAGTTTCAAGTCATCAGGTCATCGTTTAAGTGAAAACATACTTACGAATTTCATAAATAAACTATCTGTTGTCCTACTTTAACATTACATTAGCCTAATCTTCCGACCAAGACCCCGATTCTCGCGTCATACACACCATGTCGAATCCAAAATGTAGATAAGTAGACAATGTCGATTAATAAATTATATCGATTGAAAATCAATTGAATGCCATTGCAATGGTATGTTTTATCGAGCAAGTGGTTTTAATAACTACTACAAAAAACAAATAACTACAATATTAACAGTTGGACAATCTATAGTCCTCTAGATTGGCTGGCAGAAAATACTGTCAGTATTATTTGCTCTTCTAAACACGAAGTTCATAAAGTATAATAAATAAATAAATAGGCCAAAACGAGTTGGTTTGTATACCACGGTGACATTGACAATTCTGATTTTTGAAGTAGTATGTAGACGTTTTGGCGAAATTTTCCGTAGAGCTTTATGACCGGTTGAAATTAGACATAATGTCTATGGCTCTAGAATTGGGGAGCTGCTTATACATATTCTAACCATCCACAGCGTTCATTTAAAATGGAATGTGGACCGCGCTATTCAAAGAAAGTATTTTGCGCTATAACTCACTGACATTCGTTAACGCTTCGTTCGTTCATAATTAGTCCGTTATTAGCATGATAACCTTAATACATGCGATGTGTACGAGTAGTAGAATTTTGCTTTTGTTTATACATATACAGTGCCTCAAACTCACAGTGTTCTAATACATCTATTTTTTGCACGGCTGCTCAAAAAAGGAGTGCAATGTTTTCAGGGTTCATGTGTGTATGTATGTATGTATGTTTGTATGTATGTACGTGAGTTCCTTTGTTCCACCATAACTTTGAAATGCCTGAACAGATTTGGATGTATGGGGTATCGTTAGAATCCTTGCATCATCCCAAGTAACATATGCTATAAAATAAATTGTAACCTTTATTTATTTACTAGCTTTTTCTCGCGAATTCGCCCGCATTGACCAAAATTTATCGCAATATAAAGTATTATATGAAAAAAGTAAAAGTAAAGTATTATTAAAGTATTAATATCTTTTTAGGTGCAATAAAGTTATTATCTATCTATCTATCTATCTGTATGTTCTTTCCAGGTTTCAAACTACTCCATACCAAATTTCCAAGATCAACTTCAGCCGTTAAGTCGTTAAAAAGTCACAAACAGATACTTATTTTAGTTTGAGAGTTACTTTACGCTTTTATAATATTATTATGGATCTAGATAGGATAAATATTGTATTTAAAGAACATCAAAACTTACTAAGCATTTCGGCATCTTTGTTTTTATACGCTTTTTCCTGAACATCAAATATTTCACCATTAAGCGCATAGTGAGTTTCTTAATACACTAGTACAACTGAGTGACGAGTTAATAATCCGTTCGCCTAGTGTCTGAACTTAGGGTTGCAAATTTTGCGCGGTCATCCTGTAGTCTCGTCACAGAATAAGCAATGTCTCTTACACATAGGCCTTTGTAGATGATCATTTTTTAAATACAATCTATCTGTGCCCGTGGCGTGTCAGTTTTTCTTCAGACTATGAGACGCTCGAAGTTTACTCTTGGGAGACAATACGAGTATGCTTGTGGTCCCAGCCGATCCCATTTCATTTCAATTCACACCAATTTCCTAGCCCCAAACTATGGACTGTACTATGGGTACTAGATAACGGATAAACAAACATCGATACGAATATTACATCCATGACTCGGAAACAAATATTTCTGCTCATCACACAAATGATTGCACTTTGCGGGATTTGAAACTACGACCGTTTGATTACGTAGTTAGGGTCACTAGCCACTAGACCAACAGGTCTTCATTCTGCGGGTGCTGTGAAAACCAGCTAAGGAAATTCATTTCTGCGATTACCAAACCTCCTGACAAGCGTGTTGGTTTTAGCAAAACCTCCTCTATAATTACGGAGGAGGCCTAACTGGACGTCATCAGACTCTTTCGGAATTGTTTTATTCATCATCACCATCCTCAAACCGTATTCGTCCACGGCTGGACGTAAGCCTCTCTTTGTAAACACCACTGAGCCCGATCTTTGGCTCTTCTCATCCAGTCGCTGCCAGCCGCTGCTCGCAAGTCAGCGCTTCACCTGTCGGCGGGTGCTCTACACTACGTTTGCCTAAACCCATTCTCCACTCAGAACTGTTAACACCAACGGTTGTCAGTTCTATAAATATGTGACCGTCCCATTGCCACTTCAGCTTGTCATGAGTTATTTAACTTCAATATATAAAGGGTCTAAATACGTGTTATACGTTCATGAAAACGAGCTGGTTCATCACGCTACAATCTTGAACATAGTTTTAGTGACATGCCAGTTCCCAGCGCTAGATTTATTGGACGCCAGGAGGACCTCGAAATGGCCGACATACTTTAGAGCCACAGTGACATCAATCTAGCATCGGATTCAGCTGCCGATTTATAGCGTATACTGTACCCATTTGAAACTAACTGCCATCAGTACACTATTGGACTTTGTATATTTGCTTACGTGAACACGAATATAACTGAAACAAAATAATTAAAATAACACTAATTACCTATTATAAATGCTAAAGTTTGTGAGTGACGTGTGTTACTTTTTCACGCAGAAACAGATTAACCAATTTTGAAGAAATTTGGTATTTTTAATATATAGATACGTGAATTAACTCAGAACGATATTTTTCATTGTCATCATTGTGTACGCGGGTAAATCTGCGGGCGCAACTAGCGATAACATAAATGGAAGATTATTTGGATAAGAACATTACTAGCTAGGTAGGTATGTTTTATCAATAGGGAATAAGTAAAGTTATTATCACGGCAGTTACCACATCTACAAAAATAAAACTTTTTTTGTGTACTTCTTTATGTAAGTTTTTTAGTGCTGTTTCTACAAAAATTAAGTTGAAGGCGGTTTATTTTTAGGAAATAAAGATTTTATATCAGTCTCAGTTTTCAATATTTGCAATGCAAGAAAAATAAATTTGTATTGTTAGTCGACTTTTGTTACCTACAACAAAAGTCGACTAACAATACAAATTTCTTTTTACAATTTATATTTTCATAAGTGACTCAGCAAAACTTCACGTAACAATTCCAACTCCTATTAATCTAAAACGTATAAATTTTATAGAAAGATGCTTTAGTATACTATGCAAATACGAGTTGGCTCTCCACCAGGAACTTTAACTGCATTGCCAAAAACATTCATAACACAAAGTGCAAGCCAATTCTGTAGGTACAATAAATAAATAAATTAGGGTTACTATCTCCATTTCATGATTTTCTTCAAACTCATTAGATCTGTTTTCGTGAAACTGATTTACAGCTATCTATCTATCTTCTATTTATATATCTTCTATACTTATAATAAAACTGTAACGGGTCCAATTCTGTACATTGAACATATTTTGATTTTTTTTTCAAAATATATTCGATACTGAAGCCAAAACTGTATTTTTTTTTCATTTTTGTTTGTCTGTCTGTCTGTCTTCTGTATCTTGGCTAGGCATCACGCCGAAACTACTGAATGAATTTAAATGAAACTTGGTATGATTTAAGTTCATACTACGAGGTGGGACATAGGCTAGTTTCCATCCCGAAAAATGAAAGGGTTCCCGCAGGATTGGGGTTGAAAGTTATTTCAAAAAACACTTACCACTCAGAAACTACCAGACGGATTTTGTTGAAACTTGGCACAGTCATAGTTTATATAATGGGTAAAAATTGAGGATACTTTTTATCCCGAAAAATAAAGTGTTCCTTCGGGATAATGTCCAAAATTCTGTAAATTGAAGATATTATGTTTTTTTTGGAGTACGTTCTATGTTCAATACTAAAGCCAACACTGTATTTTTTTTATTTATGTCTTTCTGTCTGTCTGTACCTTGGCAGCGCACCACGCCGAAAATACTTAATGAATTCAAATAAAATTTGGTATGATTTGAGTTCACACTTCGAGGTAGGACATTAGATACTTTTCATCCCAAAAAAAATTAAGTGTTCCTGCAGAATAGGGGTGAAAAATTATTTAATAGAACACTTAGCACGCTGAAACTATTGGACGGATGTTGATGCAACTTAGCACAGACATTGTTTATAAGATAGGTGAAAATTATGGATACATTTTGTCCCGATAAAATAAAGGGTTCCTGTGGGATATGGGTCCAAATTCTGTACATTAAAGATATAGTGTTTTTTTTTTATGTTACCCCATATTCTATTATGAAGCCGGATTGAGATACCAATTACACCAGATTTATCTGGTGTAATTGGTATCCGGTGAGTTAGAAGCCGAGTAATTGATATACTTTATCAATTACTCGGCTTCTAACTCACCGGATTTTTTTGACGGCTGAAGAAATTTTGTTCAAATGTTGGTATATTGGACCTGGAATATTTACTTACTTGGTACTTTGAACCTAAAGAAAAGAACACGCGTGCGAAGCCGCGGGTACAGCTAGTACTTATAATATAGCAATAGGAGCGAAATAGTCTATACAAAAGATAATTTATAAAAATATGGTGTACAGTACTTATAATAAGCTACTGAACAAGAATATAACAGTTTTAAAATTCATCTCTGTCTGTTTGTCTGTATGTTTGTTCACGCATCACATAAAAACTACTGGACTGATTGCGATGCGGTGTTCATTGTTAGATAGCTTAGGGTTTGACTTAAAAACTGGTGTACTTGGTATCTACATTCAATGAGTAAAAGCCGAATAATCGATAAAAACTTGTTAACGGCTGAAGGAATTTAGATCAAATGTTGGTATATTGTTTTGAAAAAATGTTGGTATTTGTTTGTTATGTTGTATTTTATGTCTTGGAATAGTACATAAAGTAATAGTACATACCTAGAGAAATGACCACGCGTGCGAAGCCGCGGGTACAGCTAGTATATTTTATAAATTTACATTTAAAATAAAAGTTACCACACGAGATTGATATGATTGTCTTTACGTCAAAATATTTCTGACGTGTGGCGTGTTATTCCTGCCCTAGTTTTGTAAACAAATCTTGTTTAACTTAAAACAAACATGGCAAACATGACCCTGTTAAAATCTCACTCAAACATTAAGTATTCCGATGATATTTGGCAAAGGCAAATACTCAAATTAAAACCATAAGAAATGGAAAAAAAAAACTCTGAATGTTGGAATGTTTTAGATGTACGTGTGCTTGCTACTCAATTACCTATATGGCTGTATAGACTTCGATGAAGTTTTTCTATGTTCTCGCATAACACAATCTATATTCATTGTACCAGGAAATTGATTACTTCCCCGGCGAAACAAGAATCACAATAAATTTATCCCAATAAGATAATTGCAAAGTCCATGCGTAACATAATAATTAAGTAAGTGGTACTACCGGTTTATGGTTATTAAAATTTTTCACTCGACATTGGCCAACGAAAGACTTCGATATTGGCCACAGAAAGAATTCGATATTGGCCAAAGAAAGTGGTCGACCCTTATTATAGGCCGCTTTGTTTCGCGACTTTAGCAGAGGATTTGGTATTTCACAGATGGCCTTTTTATGCGACTTCTATGGAAAGCCGTCAATAAATTTGTATTCAGATTGGAATCAAAGAGATAAACATTAATCTTGATCAGAGTGGATAAGGTCGAAGAGAAATCCGTGTGATCTATGTTTATGTCAGTGAACAAGTCGTACCGTGAGATAATAAGGAATGTTCCTGTTAAAATAGATTTATGTGAGCGTTCTCAATCACATTCTTATTTAAAACCAGATGAAAAGGCCAGCCTTTGGCGTAAAGTAGTAAATCATATTTATATAAACTCTTGACTATACATAGTTAATCATCATACCAATTATGTGTACCACGGAGCCTAAACGTAGACACTCACAGTGAGGCTGGTCAACAAAATTAAAGTGGCTCAGCGAGCTATGGAGCTATGCTCCGAGTTTCTCTAAAGGACAGAATCTGAAATGAGGTGATCCGCCAGAGAACCCAGGTAACCGACATAGCTCAGAGAATTAGCACGCTGAAGTGGCAATGGACCGGTCACATAACTCGAAGAACACCCTGTACTATGGCTACTACATACATAAATATATACGAATGTTACATCCATGACTCGGAAACAAACATTTCTGATCATCACACAAATTTTTGCATCTTGCGGGATTCGAACCGGGAATCGTTGGTTAACTCCGAGTCAAGGTCACTAACAACTCTGCCAACCGATCTTCTATTTATTTATTAAGAGCCGACGCTACGCTTTTCCTTGGCAGCGGAAAGACCTCCCTACCCTCTTTCCACTTTTCACGATTTATTGCAACTCTTTCAAATGAGAGTCAAGGTCATCCCCTCCTCCAATCCATCATCATCCATCGGTTTCCTGCCATCTCCTAGTAGATACCTAAAATATGTAGTTAGCATCACAAAAAACGGTAAAAATCTCTCAAGACCTAGTTAACTATTCCACAAGTTTGTCAGTTACCCAATTACTCCGGAGAAATTCCAGATGCTGGCTAGATTTAACTGGAATTTAATACCGATTTGAATTAACGAAGGTCAAAATTTATGAGTGGAAGGAATTCGTAAAGGAACAAGCTTTGATAAAGAAGTCGAAAAAGTAAAGTAAAAACGGGTTGCTACGTTGTTATAAACTTCAAAAATAATGGATAAAGTTCTCAATTTGGGATATAAAGGATCCATGTTTAGTTCAAAAGCACAAATTAATAATGTACAACTATAACCCTCGGTCTATTCAAAAATTTCGAAGACTTTAGGAGCACTCCTTAGACCAATTAGAAACTATTTATAAGCAGAAATAGATCTCAATTGGTATGCAGTATGCAGCTTGAAGCACAGAAAAGATAATAGTACAAGTACTTGAACGCCGTTGGAACTCGAATAAAAAACAAGCCAGTTTTAAGTCAAACCCTAAGCTAACAATGAAAACTGCATCGCAATCGTTCCAGTATTTTTAACGTGATGCGCGAACAAACATACAGACAGACACACACGATTTAAAAAAAAAACTTGTTCAGTAGCTTTTTTTGAGTATACTGGACCTTTTGTTTTATATCTTCATTGTACAGTTTTTTTCGTACATACTGTTTTATTATAAGTTTCCCATATCAATAGTGTGCAGAGTAATTACATGTGCTGGCCTTTAGGTGAACTTAGATGTGATTATGTACCCAATTTTAGTAGCAGATCATCAATTTGCACACGACAATGTAACAAAGCGCCAATAATACCGTCTAAAGTACGGGCACAATTAGAGGTACGGGTCTTTGTGGGACCATTAAGTCCTTAGTTTGTGATATCCTAGACTCCTAGACATGATAAAAGGAAACCTAGTTAACTAAAGATATACCGCTTCAGCCCTAGGATTATCTATGAAGTCTACCCAACTTTAAGACCTTTGTTACGCTTAGACATAAACACAAGATATTCAACAATAGAGGTTGGCTTAAAGTTTATGCAAAGTAATGCGGGATCATTACAAATCTCTGTAGTTTCGCGTTAGTGTATATATTATGTGGTAATGGGTTATAGACTCTGTTGTGCGTATTGTTTATTCTGTGGTAGTGGTCAGGTGCCGGGATTCAACATACGAATAATGTAATAATAATAAAATGCATAAGTGATATACTTTCGGACATGTTTAGGTTGGAAAAGGTTTTTTCGTCGTTTACTCGCCATGCTGTTATCTTAGGGCCGTATTAATAAACCGACCTCAACTCTGAGAGCGCTATTGAGAGCGATCTCAAGATGCTAATCTAATTAATTAACATATCTTAAGCTGTTGATTGAGATGCCGTAATCAGCTGAGTAAGTGTTTAATAATAAATCAATCTCGACTCTCAAGAGCGCACTTGCGATGTGCTTTGAGATGCAGAGTGTTGAGTGCAGTCGATCCGAGACTTGAAAGCGTGATTGCCAGTTGCTAGAATCAAGGATTTCGAAAATATTATGTCAGAATTTGATAATTATAATTATATTAACCATCATTATAAGAATATTTTTATATTCCTCTGGAAATAAACAAATTTTCTTTGGCATGATTGCGAAAAGATACGAAGATTTCGTAGATATCAGAACCTGGCGAGGACTCGCTGAAGTCTAAAAAGATCCGAAATCGTAACCAAAGGATACGCGCTGGAAATACTGCACTGCATGGCTAATCAACGAATTTTTATTTTCCTATATTATAGTAATTCGTTGATGAATTGCGTTAAGTTCTTTAATAGATAGTGTAACTTTGAAAATATAGACAAATATTATAGCTTACATCCTATCTACAAAAAAAACTAAAGTAAGGTTATGATAATTATGTAGAAAATAAACATTACGTTTAATATAATCGCATATAATTTAATTCAACTACATCGAAGTAATAAATTTTAACCTTACGTTATATCTTAAAAGAGCAAAAACCGAACTTTCATTAGAAAAAATAAATCGTTCATTCGTAGTTCATTCAATCTTGCTCTCAAGTTCTGGTTCGTGACGTAGCATCTTGAGATGCGGCTCTTGAAAGCGACATGATCTGTGATGCTCTTGAAATGTCTTTATTAATCAGCGACGATCTTAAGATGCTGATCACAACTTGAGAGCGTATCAGTTGATATCGTACTTGAGAGCTCAACCAAGAGCGATTTATTAATACGGGCCTTAGTTTCTGTCTTGGTTAGGGAATCCTCTTAAATATAATTGAGTGATGAAATTAAATTCGCAGAAAACTATCCTATTCTGCACAATCCCATAGTTGCACTATAAATTAATATTATAGTGAAGTTCGACGAAAAATAATAATTTTCGAACCCAAATATCACAGAAAGTTTATCACATCAAATAGGCGACTCTTTTTGTTTCTGTTAATTTTCTCTATCGATTGACATTAGTTTCATTTGTGGCAAAAAATAGGATTTCTTAGCCATAATTGAAAAAAATGTCTTTCTTCTTTCATGCTTACGAACAAAACAAAATTAAATAAGTAGTACATCCAATTCCAAGACAGAACCAATATAGCGAAATAAATAGAATAATTGAGTAATACCCAGTAACAACCTCTGCGGTAATCCCTTGCCATGTTTCAATAATTAGCTTTTAAAATTGCCTTGTGTTACTGAGAATTGTCTAGAAATCTAACGCCATTCGAAAATGTTTATATGAAACACAGCAGAATAAATACTGCGACAGAAGTCTACGTTAGGTATTAACGCTTCTATCTGTTACTAGGCTGGTTCCTACAACTTGTCATGACTGACAAACAAGTAGTTTGTTTTTCGCCACGACTGCCCTTAGTAATTGCAATGCTTCTCGAAACTTTGCATTGCAAACTCGTGGCAATGCACTGCGCTTTTCACCCTGAGAAAATGATTTTTAATTTATATACAGAAAGAAGGATGAGGTTCTCGTTGCTACTGTATAAATAAATTATATGTTACAATACACATTTCAATTACATTAATCAAACTATTCCATAACATAAAGTAAAGCAGTAGGTTATAAAAAGTCTGTACAAAGAAGATCCACACCAATGTATAAAAGTGAAACGTCTGTTTGTTTGTTTGGGGAGTTCTAACGCGATAACGGCTGGATGGATTTTGAAATTTTGTAAATAGATACTGTACAATATAGATACTCGTACCAACTTAGGATCATTTTTAGTCCGAAAAATGGTAAGTTTCCACGGCAAAACTGGAAAATTACGATTACTCGCTGAAGGAACAGTTGCCAAGGAAACGAAATAATAACAAGTCTGTCAAAAAGCATCAAAAGCGTTTTAATGTCCTAGACCTAGATAAACATAGGATGCATTTTTAGTTAGTAATTTAATAAAAATTGGTCACTTATTGGATAGGTGACTTAAAATAAAACTACTGAACAAGTTTTTTTTTAATTGTGTCTCTGTTTGTTTTTCTGTTCGCGCATCACTTAAAAACTACTGGACCGATTGCAATTCAGTTTCATTGATGGATATTTGACGGAATATTTGACGGCTGCACAAACTTTGATGCAATGTAGTATATTGTACTTTATGGGACTTTTGGTACTAGAATAATACTAAGTTACTTATAACCCAGAAAATTGACCACGCGGGCAAAGCTGCGGGCACAGCTAGTTTAATAATTTATATTATTAAACTAGCTGTGCCCGCAGCTTTGCCCGCGGGGTTCTAACATTTTACTGTGAAACTGGGCATACCTGCAAGTCCGCCATTTGAAAAAGAAACACAAATTCACGGCCTCTTATCAAACCTATAAATCAAGACAGGACTTCAATTAAAACGAAAAAATAATAATCACGCTTCAGAGATATCGGAGTAAGAATGTTTAAAAAAATAAATTAAACACCGCTAAATAAAAAGCGAAGCATCCAAGACATGCCGACATGCTCGTACGCTAAAGCTTCACGCACAGACATGCCGATCGGCCACCACATCGCAGCCGACCTTGTTGGCCATGTCACAGAATAAATAATAGTACAAGTTTAACTTAACTTAACTTTAAAATCACTACTTGTGACAGAGTGTGTTTGTAGGTACTCAAATTTGTTAGTAATGTTCTAAATGATATATTTTGTTAGTAATGAAGTCGCTGTAATTCCGACTTTAAGTGATTTAAGTGATTACCTACATTGGATTCAGCATTTGTCATTGTTTGTTTGACCTCCATATTGTGTAAATATTGAAATGGTAAGCTTGTTATATCAAGAAGGCTTTAGATGTGTTACTATTTTTGATTCTATTGTGTGTTCGTTGCAAGGTTAGTATAATGTTGAACAAGTTTAGTGACAAATCACAATTAATCTGCTATTTAATAGCGGAGTTAAGTGAAAATATGTGACCAAGCATTATAGGTACCAACTAGTTATTTTTCATATTTTATATAGGTATAATGTTAAATATAATGTACCTCCTTGTATGTTTTTGGAACATTAAATATTATTATTAGTTGTCACGAAAAATCAAAATCAATGCATTATTTTGTGATGAAATTGTGTAACGACCACAAATTGTTCAATCACGCACCCATACGCAGCTGCCATGCTATGCTTGACTCGTTTGTTTGGCGGTGCCCCCGTATTTTTTTAAACCTGCTTGCCCAAGAATAACAGATTTAGAGGTTTATTACGAGTATATGCTACCGGAACTCAGTACCTATGCTAACCACGCTTTGCGGTCGAATATCTTGCTTATTTGTACCCAATCCACATCTGAAACCTACAACCAAGTCAGTCGCATAATCTCCCTAATTCCGTTGAAGATTATCCTAACCCGGAAGTTGAGAATAACTAAACGTACTGACATAGAACGGAAGTGCAGATTACGTGTAATCTCGATAAGGGTAGTTCCGCCTCTGCCCGTTAATGCCGGTATTTCGGGTAGGTATTAATGAGTTTTGGCGGGCATGAGGGGTTGTGAAGGGGGTAGTGGAGGGTATTTCGTAAGACCTCATTTTCACTCGATCGACTCGTCTTTAGCCTGACAGTTTTGTATAATTGTGTTTTTTTATGTTATTTGTGAAGCGTAGAAGTTCTAGATAGACAAATTGGACGAAGCCAAGATAAAATATACTACAAATTAAATTTGTAGTTGATTTTATTGGTCTTAGTTTTGACCGTCCAATTCAAGCGAAGATAAAATAATGACACTATGTACTTAATTACTTCCTAATATAAGTTCATTAAATGCGTAGGCAAGAAATCGCCTACGCATTTAATGAACTTATCACATTCTACATTTGTAGTACTAAGTAGTTTAATTTCTCATACAATATCGAGAAAAACATCTAAGTACAATGCCAATACATTAAAAAGAGCCGAAGATCGGGCTCTGTGGCGTGCTTTGGGAGAGGCCTATGTCCAGCTGAGCAGTGGACTGATGCGGTCTAATATTGACGATGATAATGATATAAATACTTATTCAGCTATGCACAATTAAATCAAGTCAACAAATAAAGTACATGAACTGCGCATTATACATAGAAAAACATCATTAGTACAAAATTGCTTACTTGGCACTTCACAATCAAAAGTAGTTCTTACTGGTATGATTAAATTTGTCGCCATTGGACTTCAGCAAACAACGGCGGGTTTGTGGTATATGTACCAAATGGTTATATGTAACTAGGTAGCCCTAAAATGTTCTAGCCTGCTACTAGTTGGCTTGGCAGCGTGCATGTTGGCAGCGTGCATGTTAGCAGCGTACATGCTGGCCCGCTAAATTGAAATGCTAAATCAAAATGTTTTTGTCTATTACCAGTAATGTGATTTCAATACATTACAAAGTAACTTGGCACTCAACTAAATAAAAACAAGATATAGGTTCAAAAACTAAAACCCGACTACGTACGGGTAAAAAACAGCCTTTGACACTCTTGCTATAAAGACATATCGATTGATACTCGCTTGTCAAAATAGGACCGAGTTTTTATTTTGAACACATAACCCTACCTTTGCTTTGCAGTAGTCGGGTAAAAATATAAGCCTATGACACTCTATACCTGAAGACGAATCGATTGACACCTCGCTTGTGAAAATCGGACCAAAAGGGGCGACTCTATGGTGGAACATCCACATAACCACATACATAGATACACAGACTGTTAAACTCATTACCCTACCCTTGATTCGCAATAGTCCGGTAAAAAATAAAACTTATTAGAGACTTGATTTGTCTTGAAACTGAAAACAGCAGCTGTTCGATGTATTTTTTTTTTTACTTTTCAAATGTGTAAACAACTGTAAGTGCAACATAGAATCCAAAGTTACCGGGTTCGATCCTAGGCTTCGCATCAAATACTTTTTACTAAGTGCTGTTTTCCATCGCTCCGCGCTTCGGAGGGCACGTTTAGCTGTCAGTCCCGGTCTTTATGCCATATCAGAGGCCCTCTGGCGGCCTTACAAACTCTGACACCAGATGCCAGCAGTACTACCTCATACGTCAAGCAAATAAAGAATAAACCTCATCATTTTGATCAAATTACATTAACCGTGGTCACGTCGACAAGAGATGGTTGTCTTTTCGACGTCACGGAGGGTTTTAAAATAAAATAAGTTGGCAAAACTTTTAACACATATACAGTTAATATACAGTTTTTGGGAATGGAAAAAGTAAGACCATGAAACCGGTTTTGAACCTGGGATCATGGGATCACCTTTCCATCGCTCTGCTAACTAAGCTAACTGTGGTGGTAAGAAGTATCTTGAAATCATTCCCGCCCATAAACGAGTCTTGTGGGGCGGCGCTTTCTTGGTGCTTCTTCTCTAACGGGCGCACCGAAGTTTCTTTCTCAAACTCAAAGTTTACTAATTTATTGATTTGTTTTAGTTGAACTAAGTATTATTTTGAAATGATGAAGTATGATTTTGATTTTTCGCCTTGTTCATGAGACATGTTATAGTAGTATGTTGTCAAAGTCAAACATTTGACGCACAAGAACAAGAAAGTGCAACAAGGTGTCTCTATACTCTTTAAATCCGCACACGCCCTAATGTCGTTTTCCTGAATTTCCAGCATTGAATAATAAACAGGATAAACCAATATAGTACTAATATCATGTAGATAGAGCAATATGTATTTAAGAGGGCATAATAATATGTATTCATGGATCTGGTATATTTCCACTTCAATAGAATATATCTACGAAACTTTTGAGAAGGTAAACACAGGATATTACTATTCTTTTGAAGAAAAACCAGCTAAAATATAGTTTGGTAAAAAAATATTTATTCGTTTAGCAAAAACACAGAAGTTGTTAGTTACAAAAATAACCTTAGTTTTCTTGCTGGTGCTTTTACGGTTTCTACAAAAGAGCCCTTTTTTTAGGAAGGATATATACTGTTGGTCTATAACTGACCTCTACAGCGTCACCGGGTGGGGCAGGCGCGAAAGCGCTCCGCCGCAATGCGTGACGCAGAAGGCGCACGCCAAAGTTAAGTTTTGGCGACTTGGCTCAAGGGCACCCAAGGGGTACGGACCTCGGCTTGGACAGTTGCCATTGATTACGGGGTCTGACTTAACAGCCCTGGATCGCTACTTTTGGTAGTGATCGAAAGGGCCCTGAGAAATGGCTGGAGCCTTTTGAATTAATTGCATAACTGACCACCGATTCAGAATACACATTTGAGAAGAATCGTTAAGAAACTTGAAGGCGAATAAAATCGACATTAATTACGGGACCTTCGACCTTGCCGGCAAGGTTGGTGTCTGTGTCTAAGTGTATTGTCAGATGGTGAGGACGGGTTGGGCGACTCTATGCGAAAGCGATTTTGTCATCCGGATCGCTTAAGATGTCTCTAGGGCGTCTGTTGTCCCGTCTGTTGAGTAGTCAGATGCCTGCACTACAAGAGGATTGGGGTGATGGGCTGCCGCGTCAAAGTAGCGGTGGAAAGCATCCTTCATGAATTGAAGGATCGAGGGAAGCTCGAGATCGCAATGCAGGTTGGTGTTCCTCTGATACCAGGGGGCACCTACTGCATTGCGGACGAGGAGTGAGAAAATACTACGGACGAGTATGTCTTGTCGGTCAGATGCAGGTTTTGTAAAGTGTCAGCTTATTGCTAAGGGAAATTTTACTACGTCTGCCGAGGAGTAACGCGAGGTGACTTTGGAAGAAGGCTGCCCTTTTGTGAACGGTGCTGATATGCTCATCGAAGTTGAGTCAAGGATGACTCCATATACTTAGTTGACTTTTCCTACTTTATGGGTCGGTCATTGATCGTGATGTTGTCGGTTGGAAAAAAGCGTTTAGTCCCGTGAGTGAAACGTATTGCTACGCTCTTCCCGGGGTTAACCGTTATTCGCCATTTTTGGAACAAGCCATCGAGCGCTCTGAGCGCTCGTTGGATGTTTCTCTGAAGTTGGGTTGGTTTCCATCCGGTGGAATAAATTGCGGTGTTGTCCGCATAGGGAGCGATCTCTACTTTGGGGGTGCGGGGGAAGTCGCTTGTGTAAAGCGTGAACAGGAGTGGAGACAGCGTGGAGCCCTGAATGACTCCGGCTTTGATGGGATGGGGGGTGGATCGGTTGCCCTCGACACGATAGCGGAAGCTCTGGCTCGTGAGGTAGTCCTGTACTATAAGCACAAGACGATTTGGCAATCCGAGCTGATACAGCTTGTATATCAGTCCTGCGTGCCACACCTTGTCAAAAGCCTTCACCACGTCTAGGATGACGGCTATCGTGGTTTGGGGGTTTGGTTTCCTATTGAAACCCGCAAATATGTGCTCCGTGATGCACTTGCTAAGGGCAAGAAAGTCTTGCTCTAAAGCCGAACTGCTCATCGGGGATGAGTTTTTGGATTTTGCGATGGACCAGAGTCGATTCAGAAGTCGCTCGTAGATCTTCCCCAGAGAGCTGAGGAGACTGATGGGGTGGTAGCTAGAGGGCTCTTCCAGGCGTCGGGAAAAGAGTGATTTCTCATAGCAGCATTGAATATGCTGACTAGGAGATAGACAACGGGACAGAAAGGTTCTTTAAGACCCTGTTGCTGATACCGTCAGCGCCAGGGGCCTTCTGCACTTTGAGGTCCTTGATGATTGACTCAACTTCAACGGCTTTAACGGGCTCAATGGGGGGGGGGGGGGGGGGAGCCAATTGGGGGTAGGGCATTTAGATAGATAGATAGATAGATAGATAGATAGATAGATAGATAGATAGATAGATAGATAGATAGATAGATAGATAGATAGATAGATAGATAGATAGATAGATAGATAGATAGATAGATAGATAGATAACTTTATTGCACAAGAAATGAAGTGATGATACAATAATCAAGTTTTAACATAGAACAATCGGCGGCCTTATCACTAAGCAGCAATCTCTTCTAGGCAACCGTAGGCTGGTACAAAGGATGGTAGTGTGCAGAATCATAAAAATATATTTTACATATTTAATGAATGATACAAATTACGTAAATATTTATTACCATATAATAATATATACAAAATAATAATAATACACTTACTTATATACACCTACTGTTAACATAAAATAATTATAAATACTATATTACATTCAACAGATTAACCACTTGACAAGTACAGATTCTTGACACGGTCTTTAAAAATGTGCAGTGATGTAGCTTTCCTATTAGAGACTGGTAAAGAATTCCAAAGCCGGACTGCTTGTGTTGTACTCGTAAAAGACTTACTTTAAAAAGAACTCACGTGTGCGGGAATTTTCAGTTGAAGATTTTCTGATGACCTCAGATAATGGGTATTAGAGTAATGAAGAAATTCGAAACGTTCCTTAAGATAGCGCGGGGAATTAGGAATAAATAAAATACTGTAGATAAGTGAGAGAATATGAGTATTGGCGAAGTTAAATGGGGAGCTACTTGAGCTTAGTGCGAAAATAAGAAACGTAGTCATACTTACGTAAACCAAATATGAACCTTATGCAGAAAGTCGCTCAAGCTTATTGAACTGCTCCTGGGCTAAGATCGAGATAACAGGCGACATCGTAGGCAAGAACAGGAAGAAGGAAAGATTGTGCTAGTGCAATTTTCGTGGCCATGGGTAAAAAAAAACGGAGTCGCCGAAGCGAACCAGATTGATTGATCTAATTAGATTGAAGCCGTAAATCGTATTCGAAATTCGTATCGAATTCGCAGTCCACGCGGCGATGTGGACAGGATCGACGTGATCGTTTGAGGGGGTACACTGAGCTTCGAGATTCTCCGCCAAGCATTCGGCCTTCTCCTCGTTTTCGAATGCTGGTGGGAGGTCGATTCTATTGTTTTCTCGCTGACCCCCAATAAGCCTTGTGGGTCGGCTTAGTATCGGACATGAAGTCTCCCCAATGCTGAGCGCGAAGCTCGTTAATGCGCGTCCTGACCAAGTGGTGGTAGTAGCTCAAGGTGGCTTTGCGTTCGGCATCGGGGAATGCATCGAAGGCTCTAATGGCTGCGTTCCTTGCCGTCACCAAACTTTTCAAGTCAGCGGGCACGGCCCAGCGGAGAAGATCCTCCGCTGGGACCTGCTTAGAGGACTCATTGATGACGGTGTTGAGGTGGCTGGTAAAGGCATCGATCGAGCGAGAAACGTCGTCGGGGGTGATTATGTCGTCGGGGATGCGATCGAGATCAGTTGAACTGTTAGCTTTTAAGGCTTCCCCCAAACGCTTGCAGTTCACTATTGTCTTGGTCGGTGGAGGGGAGGACGTGTCTGTCGGGTTGGGGTCTAGGCACATGATAACAGGACGGTGATCGGATTCTAACTCTTGGAAAACACTACAATTGAGCGAAAACTAACTTTGACGTTATTTAGGAGCGGTATGTCAAGTATGTTGGGTAAGCTGTCAGGACATTTGGTGTAATGAGTCCACTCTGAGGGTGGAATTAAATTGAAAACAAGAGATTCGCTAAAATCGAATAGCCTAGTGCCGTTGGTGTTGAGTTTGCGGCACCCCCAAATGGGGTTTTTGCTATTGAAGTCGCCAGCCAGAATGGCTGCGCTTCCCATTGAGAGGAGTGCCTCTAGATCACTTAGAAGTAAGGGTTCACTGGGGGAGAGGTAGCAGGAGACTATAATGATTGATTGATGACCGGTTATCGCAAGTTGGCAGCAGGTGGCTTCTAAGTTGATTAGAGGAGAGGTGTCTAATGGAATACAGTGGAGTGAGTTTTTGTAATAAATTAATGCCCGCTGGAGGCGGTTGCTCTGTCGTTACGATAGACCCGGAATTGCGGTTGCAAAATTTAAGAAAGGTCTCTTGAACTAGCATTATATCGAGCTGATAGGTTTTACAGAACTCGTGAACTTGGTCACGTTGTTCTTTGAGGCCGTCAGCGTTGAAGAACGCTAACGCTACTTAAACGCTAACGGAGCGGGTTTTAATACGTTTCGCTGTACAATACATATTGTTTCGGTTAATTGAGATTACGGAGGGCAGTAAGGAGCATTCTGTGCTCATTAAGGAAGCGGACTTTGTCTAAATCGGTTTTACACGAACGAAGCTTAGCAGCGAATAAGTCCACTTCGTTCAAGTCAACCGCTTTCGCGTAGCCGAGGACACAAGACAGGTTGTCTTAACCTTTCTGAGGGGGAGTGGGCGTGGGCCCGGGGGGGGGGTCGGGACTTTAGTGCGGGTTTGAGGAGACTGGTATGGACTGGCGGGCGCGGGTTGCGGCTTTGGGGAGGTGGCCTTAGTCATGGCTGGAGGTCATGGTGCATGTATGAGGGGCAGCCGCTACAAAAGAGTCCAAATGAAGCCCTTTTGTTGTGGTAATTCAGTCTGTCTATCTGTCATGGTCTTGTAGAGCCTAAACTAGATAAGGACTTAAGTTTGCACATAGCTATGTTTCATTATCCACGACTTTGCCCGCGTGGTCATTTCTTAGCTAAAAGTATCCTCAGTCTATGTTGTTTTATGATCAAAATAATCAATATTTAATATTTTTATCGATTGCTCGATTTCTACTCATCGGATTGAGATACCAAGTACACCAAGATTTTTAATTCAAACCCTAAGCTATCCACCATTGAAAACTTCATCGCAATCGGTTCAGCAGTAATACGTGATAGGTCTTGGACTGGGAATGGAAAGTTGTAGTGTTAAGTTCCCTACGTATTCAGGCGGCCTCCTTTTCACGTGACCATACCATCGCAGTCTTCTCTTTTGCTTCTTGTCGGCGATATCATGCGCGCGCAGGCTTCCTCGCACGTACTCGTTACGGATTTTATCAAGCCTGGTAACGCCACACATCCACCTTGACATTTTCATTTCAGCAAGTCAAGTCCCCTAGATCATTTTTTTATATATATCTTCATTGTACAGACTTTTTAGTACTTACTGCTTAAATATGAGTATAGACAGATAGACAGTGTGATGTGTGAAGTTTTCATAAAAGAAGATTGTTGTACTGATAATATAACTTAAATGATTATGTATGACTTAATTAGCTCCATAATATTATCAGCACATTAATCTTCTTTTATGAAAACTTCGCACCGCATCGTGAAAATACATAGGTACATTATTATATCAGAACAGCAATCTCCTTTTATGAGAACCATGCACAATTGCACATTACACTGGCTAGCTCCAATATATCAACTTGCCAAGTCCACCGGCGCCATAAGTTAACCACAATGGGTTTCCGTGTCAATGCCTCCGCCACGGTAAATGATCCCAGAGTAATCTATTTAACGCTACGTGGACCGCCTTTTGAACGGCGATTCAGAGAAATTTATGTACTTCAAAGATTTTATCAAAAACTATTAAACTTCATGAAGATGTGGCACCATCAAGTGATGTGTTTGCTCGTCTCGATAATATTAACAGGTAGGTTTTATTTTCGGTAAAGCAGGCACTGAAACGTGGTCACTAACTGTTGGCCCAATTCATAAGCTTAAAGTCAATCAAACAAGTAGACAAATTTAGTCCGGAAATTGGATCCGCAAAACAAAAAAATTAGTCACATCGTTTTTAGAATCAGCTTTAGACACACGACAAACAACACACGACAACTGATTTTTATTAGACGTTTCCCTTATTATGATTTACAAATATTTTCTCATATATAATCCATATATTTTATCTAAGATTTATTTTATCTCGCAGTTTCATTTTTATTCGGTTGAATAACCGTACAGTAAAATTAGCCTCAGATCAAATGAGGTGGCGTTTGAAAGGTCCATCAATATTTTTGTTTAATTTTAAGCATTATAGTTATTGAGTTAGATACTAAAATGCGAAAAAATTGTATATCACGTCTCAAGGTCTTTTCGGGGCGAACAGCTAGTTCCCTAAAATTGCAGGGTAAGCAGTTATTCGGTTTCCTTGTTTGCCACTGTAATGATCGCTGAGTAATAATCCATTTAACGCTACGTGGGCCGCTTTGGTAATGGCGTTTCGTAGAAACTAATGTACTTTGCGGATTCTATTGGAAAAACCGTTGGCTGGGGGTGTTGGAAGACAGATGGTATGGGCAGTAGTAATAATATAAGTGGTTTGGTTAATGTTTTAGGTAAATTTGTTATCTATTAACACCTTACCCCAGTCCCTCACATGTGAGCAAATACGCAAATTCACGTCTGTAGAAGGGAATTTGTTGCAAATGATTGTGCATATTTTGACAGTTTGCCGATCGTTTTTTCAATACACATCAAAGCGAGAGTGAGAAAACCATAAATATTTGTCTCTCATACATTGGTGACGTCAGTTAGATATTTGACATTTTCAGTGTGTGCACAAATCTTTGTACATATGTGAGGGACTGGCTTCACACACGAAAATCTCGTTTCCCATTATATCAAAGGAGGCAGATAGAGACTTGCGGCAAAACACTAGTTTACTAGCCCATCTCTAAATGGCGTTTATAACCCGTATCAAAGAAAATATGTAGTGAAACTGTCAGACAGTCTTCTCTCGTAATATTATAAACGAGAAAGATTTGAGTAATCGTATGTTTGTTGGTTTGTAATGGATAATCTCAAAAAATACTAAACCGATATTAAAAATTATTTCACTTACAGAAAGCTACATTATCATTATCATTATCAGCGAATAGCATGGGCAGTATTTTATTATACAAAAAAAATACGAAAATTACTATAATGTAACCCAAGGTATCAAAAATACAGAACGGAAGGACATGTTGCCATTGAAACGAAATAATAACAAGTCTGTCAAGTACATGAGTAATAATGCAGTTGTCTATGGTTAAAAAAACACAGCGATGTTGCTGCAAAGGTTTTGAATTACGCTTACTGGCGTTTTTTTTTTAGAAATTACGACGGGTATGAAAATACTATAAGTAAAAAAATGGCATGGTGTAGCTCTACCCGTGCGAAGCCAGGGCGAATCACTATTGTACCTTAAATCTATCAAACAAAACAAGGATAGAATTGATATTGTAGTTAGTTAAGTGCCTCGTATACATAACCTTCATGTAGTAACTGCAGGTATGATAGTTTTATTACTGCCTCCAGACTATAAAAGTAACAATTTCATGGTATTCGTCCTATCCCATAATCCCCGTGAAAGCAGCCGTCAATGTAATGAGAGTTTAATGTCACAGAAAATAATGGCTTCATTTTATGAAGAAGTAGACAATCAAGAATAGATCGCTTTTTATGCTGCGCGGAAAATTGCTTCCCCATACGCGCAGTGACTTCAGTACACCAAGTCCTTGAAAGTTTTTAATCTGGCTATGCTACAAAATGATTAGTAATTAACTTCTTACCTATGTGACGATGGCGGAAATTTGGTATGGCAACTCTACAAATGGCATTAAACTAAGAAGAGAAAACGGTGATGGCAACGCCAAGCTACAGAATAATTCTTCACCGCGCTGTCAACTTGCTAGCCAAATAATACGTTACGCGCTGTTAAATGAAGGCAACGGTCAAGCACATTCACAAAAAACCCGAATGCGAATAAAACTAAAAAAGAGGCAAAA
The DNA here is from genome assembly GCA_946251855.1 of Alsophila aescularia. NCBI lineage: Eukaryota > Metazoa > Arthropoda > Insecta > Lepidoptera > Geometridae > Alsophila > Alsophila aescularia. Next base: position 16,921,794 of record OX276383.1, on the reverse strand, counting down.
ATTTAAGTGAGAATGGTTACTAACCAACTTTTATTCGTTTGTTTGTTTGTTTGTCGTATGATTTAGTAGTGCTTGCCTCTAATGTCAGAGTTTGTCAAGCCGCCCGAGGGCCTCTGACATGGCTCAACGACTGATATTAATTAATAACAGCCGGGACTGACAGCTTAACGTCGCGATAAGCACGGAGCGATGGAAAACCGCACAAAACCTAGAAAAGTCAATGGTGCGGAGCCTAGTTTTGAACCCGGTATGGTTGGATTCTAAATTGCACTATAGAACCGTTAGGCCACCATCGGTCTATATCCTAAATGGTTATTCGTTATGTATCATACATGGATATTCGAAATGAAACCTGGTAAAATAATAACATGGATTTTCAAATACGAGTACCTATTCAATGGGGTATCATTGACATAGTTTTTCGTTTTTATTTTCTTTTTCACCATTTTTTGTCTGGTTGTCACTGTATGGAATTTTGATTACTGTCATGTCTTTAGTAGCACTGCAAGATTAAGACAAATCAATTGACGTAGGAATCATCAAAATCGGTCCTCGCGTCGTTTGGTCTATAAACACATAACACCAAGTAACACCACAAAGTAACAGTCATACATACATACATACATACATAGGCTGATAAACTCATTACCTCTGGTAATGAGTAAACGTCACTCTGTCAACTAAGGGAAGCCCATGGAGGTATTGCTGTCAACTGAGTTACGCCACAAAACAAGTTTTCGGCGCGCTGTAAACTAAATCTAAGCCACAAAATAAGTCTTCGTCGCGCTGTTAATTAAGATAAGCCACTGAATGACTTCGTCACGCTTCTGTAAACTGAGCTAAGCCACAAAACAAGTTTTGTACGCGCTTTTAACTGAATCTAGACCAGGCTCTGCTTATTAAGGGGTTTTTACATAAATATGCTGGGTCAACCACAAACCTGATAAATGTGAAACTTAACATATATGTTTTTGAGATCTTTATCTCTCTAAGACTAAGACAAAAAAATGATTAACAGAATTTCATTCGATACATTTTCTTATCAAAAATTAGGTTATTTTCGCTAATATTTACATTTTTCTACTCAACGGCTTAAGTTTTATCTCTAAAATAAATCTCACAGCAAGAAAATATAGTTTATTATCTAATGCTTAGTCAAAATTTACCTAACTAAATTATTAGCCTGCCAATAAAATAAATAATTTATGACACATACGTAATTTAGTTCGGAGCTAAATTGTGTGTTCAAACATCGCTCGCGATATTCAACCTTGTTACGCAGGCACTTCAGTGCTTATTGTGGGTAGGGGGTGGTCGAGTATAGGGGAGGTGGCAGGGGAGTGGGGAGTGGGAAAATGTGACCTTGGAGTCTGGCTTTAAGGTACAGAATAAGCTTTTCCGCCGAGTTTTCTTCTAAATAAAAGCCACAGAATAAGATTTTTCTGTGCTGTGCATATACTTATTTCGCATCTTGTGTTTCAGAGAGAATATTTTAACATTTTCAGCGCTTGAAAATCATCAGTCGTAACTCCAATACCTTATCCGTAGCACAGAATAAATAATAGTACTGCTTCAGTAGCTTACCTCACTGAGACTACGTAAATTTCATTACGTGCGTGTCTCCAATCCGCAGTTACATTATATGTCTTTGCTGTTTTATTACACTGTGTCATATCATACAAGTATCATAGATACGGTAGGTAGCTTTAGTATTCCTAAAAACAAGAGGCGAAATCAACTCTAACTCAAGGAAATAAGGTAAATATTTAGGAAGAGCAATAAGCTAGCTACTTTTTTATGACATATGAATTGTTTTTAATGTCCCTAAATAAGAATAGATGCCTAAGTACTCACTTGATGATTGTTATTTTAATTATTTTGACTTCTGTTGCTATTTGTTAGCTTTGAGCTGGATGTTTTTTTTAAATTTAATTTGGTCTGAGCATCAAAACCCATTCATTTTATTTGACCTCTCCAGATAGTCGTTAACTCAAAAAACTCGTTTTATGACCGACTTCATCAGTACACTTAAAAAATCAAATACCCACTAGATTGAACGATTCTCAGTGGTGTCAATAGTAATTCACTACGTGTTAGAGATCTATTGTATTAATTACAGTTTGTTTAGTACTTTGTCGCAATAAGCAGACAACATACAGAGATGTGTGTGTGTGTGTGTGTGTGTGTGTGTGTGTGTGTGTGCGTGTGTGTGTGCGTGTGTGTGTGTGTGTGTGTGTGTTTGTTGCTACTTCTCGCTCAAAGGTACCAGGATAGCTTATATTCTGGATTAACCATAGGCTTTTTTGATGCCGAACAAGGGAAAATAAAATAAAGGTTTTTTTTTAAGATTTTGAAAAAAAGTCAAGGGAATTCATAAAGAGTTTTTAGGTTCTAAAAAAAAACATTTTTAAAGATTTTTGTTTGCCTTTTGAAGCTTATGAATTTTCTAAATGACGTGCCAAAATGTCAGGTGTCAAAGTGGTGTCAACCCTACAACAAAGAGTTTTTTTTATTTCTTTCCTAAAAGTGTGGCAGGAGTGGCATAGTTTGCACGCAGGCCAAGCTGCGGGGCGCAGCTAGTATAATATAATACAACTCATAATATTTCTCAATTATCTGAAGCTTGTTTGCCTCTTTTAAATTTTGTAAGCAGTCGGACTTTTTGAAAAAATAAAAATAGTTTATTTTCATTTTAGACTTTTTATTTTCCCCGCAAACAAAGACTTGGTCGTGAGGTCGAATTTTGCTTTTGCTTCTGGAATAACACACATGATCCTTGAAAAATTAACACACGGGCAAAGCAGCGGGCACAGCTAGTATATAACAGTCCCGGTGTAAAAGTCTTGTTACCAATATACCATTGTGTTGTTTCGTCAGTCCAGTTACATCTAAAGAGGTCTTTGATTCCAGATTAACACCTTGATTAGATATTTTACTTTGACAAAGTTCCTCCAGTCTAGTGAACAGTACCGCACGTACTCGATCTAAGAGGCTAACGTCAAGCAAGTGTAAATTTTATTGTGTTTTTAGTACATTGCTGGCTGTCGGACAAACATGGTTTACGAGCATTGTTACGATCGCTTACTATGCCAGCGTTCTACGTAGTGATGATATGCTATTAATGCGATGATTAAGATTCTCAAGGAGTAGTGTGGAATGTAGGCTTAAAAACGAATCTTCCACTTTAGACAAGTTAGATCGAACCCAAACTTCGTAGAATGTACTTAGATACACAGAGCTATGCCCTATACCTATACCCAATCCAGTTTTACATTGTTTTATTTTTTTCTTGCACGTGATTTGATTGTGTGAACTTTTGAAACAATATTAATTACAAAACCATAGTGGCTTAAATACTCTGGATATGTAGTTCAAATAATATGTAGTTGTCGGAAAGCTTCTAGATAATTTTATTTTTATAACAATGCAAACAAATCAACAGTTATATTTATTTTTGTGTCGGTAATTCAGCCTGTTAGTCTTAGCACTATATTAAAATTAAAACTAAATTTCTTTGGTAGCCACATTCACTGCACTGTCTGTGGCTTTCATTTGCATGTATAGAGAAGCAAATGTGTAGGTTACACACACATTGGGTGATGTTGTGAATCTAGAGCTAAGCCCCACTTGCACATGTTACTCCTGTCGCAAATGTATTAATTTGCCTAGGTTCCTCAAGGTACTGTCAAATAGCGACAAGAACTTTATTTCACTACATGCGTAGGTTTACCAGGAAATAAGGCATTTCTAGACTTATTTCACCTACAATAACGTGTATTTCAACATTGTCCTACGTTCCTTTTAGTTTCGGGACTTAAAGTCCCTAAGAACCTCTACACTCCCTTTTAGTCCTACAGATTCCACCACGAGCCTGGCACTTGGAGCTCTTTTCATTCGGATTACATTCTGTGCCATTTCATTCCAAGTTATTCATTTTATATGGCTTATTCCCAGATTTCCCTGTTCTGTCTAGACATGGGTTTATTATAGGTATTTGAGTAGTGTCTACCTAGTGGCATTACTTCCGTACAGCCACCCGTGCCTCCAAGAATATTGGTTGGCATTCGCTATTAGTTAAATTGTATGGAACAGACTCACCAAATTAACCACCGATTTCTTCCTCAATCAACACCACTTTCGGTAGGGATCTTAGACCAGCCTTCCTCTTCCGTAAGTCCTGTGTGGTGCCAAGGTTATTTCTTCTTGGCACCTTCGTAAGTTCCTTTACTTTCCATTGACGACACTTCCACTGCACATTCAGTCATATTTCACTAGTTTTCACTTTATACCTACCTTTCTGCATTCCCGGTCACAACTCCCGGCAATCAGCGCTGCTAAAAACGCTTATTTTCCCTTGTCTCGCGCTTTCTCGTCTACCTATCACCTCGAGGCACACTTGTCGTGACTTCTTTTCTCAGCAAGTCAAATCATGTTCTTTTTGTGGGAACCTTCAATTTTTCGTTCGGAAAGGTAGAATGTGGTCAGCACAGACAGTTAAAAAAATAAACAGAAATCGATTCAATAATTTGACGTTCTAAAATCGCAGTTCGCGACATTCCCGACTCCAGAAGAAAATCCAAAGCAACTTCAGTAATCTTACGTTCTAAAATCACAGTTCACGACATCTTCTGCAGCGACCTACTTGTGTTCGTAGCAAGTTTAGCGATATCCATACTGGCCATGGAAGTTCATGGCCAGCTGAAAGTTTTCTCTACAGGAGCAACAACGTCAATGGGTGGTGCATTACCTTCCTGCCACGTTCCAGCCTTGCTACTCCAGTGTCAACAGAGTATGGTTCCATTGTTTTGATTAATCAATAGTTTACAAAACCTATTTTAATTTGAATGTATCACAAAATAGCCTGCTATTATTGTTTATTTATTTAATACTTTATTGCACTAAGAAAGTACAAAAGGAAGACTTAATGCTATTCTTCGCAAGAAACTTTCCAGTAGGATGCCTTAATATCTAGGTTAATAGCCTTGGATTTAATAGCTTCAGTATCGCATTCACTTCAATACTCCACGTAGGACATCGTCTCAGCGATATACAAATCTGAGCACATCTCGTCGTATATTCTCAGTTATCTGATGTTTTGGCGAATGGGTTTTTTATGTTTCCGACTATCTTATTATGCCTTTATGCCATTGATTTCTTTTAGCGATAAGTATGAAGGTGTTTTTTCCCATTTCAGTGTATATTGTATTTTGCCTGAATCTCGTCTGTGATCCAAATTTTTCCATTAGAAAATTATAAAATGTGTTTACGCGAAGCAGGCGTTAACTGTTAAAATCATAAAAATAGATTTGGGAGGCGTTATCTTTCACACACGAAGTTAATCAATATTAGCCGTGTTTGGTTGGTTAGTTCGAAATACTATCAATATCAATAGATGGCGTTACCGTCCCCTTAAGACGGGTTCAAAGAAGCTAGTGGAAAAATTTGGATGGCGATGCATTAGTCACGGTAGCCGAATTAGTAAGGCATGTGCCACGCAGAGGCATAGTATGCGAGTTCTAATCTCGTCCATGATCGATTTATTTCCATTAGAAAATTATTATATTTGTTTACGCGAAGCAGGCGTTAACTGCCAAAATCATAGAAAATTAGTTGAAAATGTTTATTTAAAATTTATAAAAGTAATAATTTGAGTCCATTACGACAAGCCCTTTTATTTGATATATCACACTACAGTTTGCAAAGATTTTATTTGTTTATTTTCTATAGTTGACCCAGAAATGAGCCTCGTATTCAAAATTCCTTTACGTTACACGTCCGTGTTTGGGTCACAGAAATTCATATTTGTCTCTTAATCGGTACAGTAGATTCTGGGAAAATTGGCTGTGACATACAGACATACACACGAGTGATCCTATATTACTTTCGTTTTCTTTTTTCATTCGTACCGAACCCTAAAAATGGTGTCATATAACATTTATGGTAGGGGCTGAATGTGATGTGAGTGCTGTCTACCTTCTTGACTGTCTTCTTATTGTTTTGCATATAAATGAGCATGCTTATAAATACCTGATCACTCTAAACTTGAAAAACGTTCTGTTTTATTTGTCAGGATATAATTGGCAGTCTGGATTCGGTCTTATGTTAAACTTTCTTGATGTAAATAAATTTAACAAAAAAAAATTAACGGTTGGTAGGTACGACTTGGTGAAATGTCAATCATATAAGTATACAGATGTCTCGTTTTTTCTTCTCAAAAGTAAAGTATATTTAATTAACGTCCAAGGATTTTATTATTTACATCGAAATTATACGAAATAACGCTCGTCAATAATTCGTTCTACTTTCGTTCTCGATACGACGGAATTTCACTTTCACCAAACAACATGACTTAAACACGTAGCTACTTTGTTACTTGCACAAATTTTCGAACATGCAACCTATTTTATAACGAAGTTGATAGTCTGCTCAAATGCACAAATCGATTATAATTTAGTTAGTTATTACTCATTATTTTTTGCCCGCGGCTTCACCCGCCTTGAATCGCAGTAAAAAGTATATCCTGTGTCTTACATCAGGATTCTACAAATTAGGTGCTTTAACAGAAAACTTAGTAAAACTTTGTATTAGAACTCAAGAAAAATATATATCTGAAGAAAAAACTTTTCTTGCCGGTTCTTCCCGCATTCCCAATCCAGTGGTACACCACTTTGTTTAGTGCCCTCCTGGGGCTAAATGTTACTATTGGCTACCATCGCTCTTTACCATCGTTACCAAGGTAACCGACATAGCTCTAAGGATAAGCAAGCTGAAGTGGCTGTGTGCCTGAGGCCAGGTGGAAACTGGATGCGGAGAGCTGAAGACCGATTTCAGTGAAGTGCATTGGGAGAGACCTAAGTCCAGCAGTGAACAAGTACAGGCTGAAGAAGATGATGATAATCATGATCTATTGTTACCACTGAATTATTTTAAAGTAAGTGCAAAAACAACCTAATTAAAGAAAATTTACATAATTGATACAAATAAAACTAATCTAACTGTACAAAGCTTGCATATCATAGTAACAGCATTACCATTATGTGGGTTTAAGGGCATTCAGTCAAAAACATTCAAAAATAATTGGATTGAATCTGTTTTCTCTTGTTGTTTCTCCGAGTACTCTATATAGCACTTAATACGTACGTATAATATTTGTATAATTTTATTTCATTTTATTTCTAAAACTTTATATTAAAACTGAACTTTCACTGGCTTTACGTTCACCAACATTTCCAACACAGTTAATTAGATGGTATCCGATGGTAGTGGAAAGGTTTACTAGGGTGCATTAAAATCCAATGAAACCGGGTTCGGTCCTTGGCTCCGCACCAATTACTTTTCTAAGCTAGGTAGGTGGATTTTCGTTGCTTCAAGCATCGGAGGGTACGCTGAGCTGTCGTTCCCAGCTGTTATTGATTGTTAATAGTCGAATAGTAATGTCAGAGGCCCTCAGGCTACCTGACAAACTATGAGACCAGAGGCCAGCACTACCTCATACAACAAGTAAGTAACTAAAAAAATTAAGACAATTTCTAGTCAACTGTAGTTTAAAAAAGGTATGTCTGATGTTGGTAAAATCCAGATTTATTAAATAGATGTGCCCGCGGCATTGCCCGCGTTGACATTTTGCTGGGGAAAAAGTATCCTATGTGTTCTAGGACCAAATTTACCTGTAATCTGTCCAGTACCGGGCATTTTTATAACAATAGAATAAACATGTAACTATACTCCATAAGGAGTGGTCAGTACTGGAAAAGAGTACAATATTATACCAAATTACGTTCAGCCGTCAAATAGTTTTTTTTAGATTGTTCGGCTTCTATTCATCGGATTGAGATACAAAGTACCTACACCAGTTTTTTAGTAAAAGCTAAGCTATCCAACAGTGAAAACCGTATTGCAATCGGCCCATTAGATTTTACATGATGCGCGAGCATACAGACGGACAGAAATACAGACAGACAGCATTTTTTAAATTTTACATTCTTGTTCAGTACATTATTTTAACTCCCTAGAGTAGACCATTTTTAGGGGTTCCGTATGTAAAAAAGAAAAAGGAGCCCTTATATTATCACTTGCTCGTCCGTCTCCGTCTGTTCGTCTGTCTGTCTGTCAAACACTCAGGTCTGCAATCCCTTGGAGCTGTGAAAAAAACAAACTTCTAAGTCAATGCAATCAATAGATACGGCCGTTTATGCCGCATATTTCGACATTTTCGACAAGGGAATTATTAATAATAGGGTACTGTTGACCTAGAATCATGAAATTAGGAAAAGGCAATGTCTTATAGCACAAGAAAAAGGGAAAAACCGAAAACCGTAAATTTGTAGTTACATCACAAAAAACAACATTTTTAACGATCTTCGAGACTCGATTCCCGTGATGGACAAACTATTTACGTACCTACAATTTTGTCCAGAACCCTTGGTGCACGAGTCCGACACTTCACTGTTTTTTTTTTGTACATTCTATTATAAGTACAAGCAGCTGTGCCCGCGACTTTGCCTGCGTGCTCATCTCTCTGAGTTAAAAGTACTCTTATGGTGTTCCAGGACCTGAAATACCAGTCTACCAAGTTGGAGCTAATTTATTAGAGGCCAGTACCTATTGATGTTTAAGTTTTTATTTTTAAACTACTGAGTACGTACTTACCTTGTAGATAATGCTAGCCTCAGACATCAAGAATATTTTTTAAACCCAATAATATCTGTTTTTTATAAAAGATACTATTAACACTTTTAAACCCTTTATAACCGACTTCAAAAAAGGAGGAGGTTCTCAATTGGACCCGAATGTTTTTTTTTTGTATTTGTTACCTCAGAACTTCGTGATTTGTGAACCGATTACGAAAATTATTTTTTTGTTTGCAAGGATATACTTTCAGATTGGTCCCATAGAATTTTTATCAAAATCGGTTCAGTAGTTTTTTAACCAGTTCCAATAATAAGAAAAATTTGGCTCGAGCATTCGCGAAGTACGAGCGTTTGAAGTCGGTTGTTTACATTTTTGACAAAAAATATATATTGATTGAAATTCAACTAACTTCCAAAACCTCTGTATAAATGCATTACATCAAGTGCTAAAGATGGACTGTTATATTACACAAAAATAAACAGTTTTAATAAAATGACAACAAAAATAACAACAAAGTAGAAGCGACGCAACTTTACCTCTAGGCGTTCTAACGATTAAAACTTCTTCTCTCACCGTCCCAAAAAGATACAAAAACTGCACTGACAATAAACCGGCGAAGTTGACAAAAAGTGGGCCAAAGTTCAAGCTCCTTTTCCCTCGCGTACGCCCGCGATTATCCCAAGTAATGGGGAAATTCCCGTAAAATACTTCACCTAGGAACAAAGCTTCCAGAAATGTCACTTATGATTCGAGATTTGGGACAAAACACGTCATTTTGTCCGTTACCCCGATTGGGGTAGGACAACCCTTTTAGGTTCAGGAAGTGAATGACAGTTTTGTGAACGACTTTTGTTCCTTCACTCTGCTTTTGGCATAGAGGTTAATCACATTTTTTATAGGCCTTCTAACTTTTGTGACATCTATAAGCAATGAATTTTTGGGATTAAGCCTTTAAGTGAAAACATCGTTAAATCGCGCCTCTGAACCATTTAAAACAGATAAGTTAATTTAAAAAAACATAAAAAAGGTTTTATACCGTAGCCATGGCATGGTGATATTAACAACGGACATACATACATAAAATAAAAGCTATTGGAGCTCAATGATGTACCAGAGTATGTCATTTTTTGTTTATATTGAAGTCCTTTATCGACTTACTAAGGTTTGATTAGAATTGGCGAATTGTAGGTATTCCAAAGTAAAATGTAAGGACCCCTTTACTAGTTTATAATTATAAAGAACATCATTGGTCAAGGTAGGTACTTTTTGTCCATTGACACTGGAGAAATACTGGAGTTCTATCTAATAGGTTGTCCCGGCACGCAACTTGCCGTAGGTATCGAGGAGTTCAACCTTTTCATGAAATAAATATTTTATTCTTAGTAATACTCGTATATCAGATTATTGTGCAAATTCTTTCCTGTAGATTATTAATTAAAGTTTGAAATAAATATGTCATTTCATTTTTAAATGAAAAACTTAAGGATGACAAAAAAACGCGCGCCTAGAATAGGTGACGCCGTTTCATTGGTCGCGAATTCACACCAAAAGTGAAACGTTGTGTGTTTGTTTGTTTGTTTGTTTGGGGAGTTTTAACGCGATAACCGCTGGACGGATTTTGATGAAATTTAGAATGGAGATAGCTTATACTCTGGAATAAAACATAGGATACTTATATCCCGGTAAATAGTAAGTTTCCAAGGGGAAACTGGAAAATGACAATTAATCGTTAGGAACGGTTGCCATGAAAACGAAATAATAACAAGTCTGTCAAAAAGCATTAAGAGCGTTGGTGCCGAAGAGAATACAATACGTTGGTGCTATAATTTTGCATTGCTTTTTAATATCTTATAAGAACATAGGATGCTTTTTTTTCTATCGCGAACTGCAGTGGAGGAGGATGAAGTCTCGGGCGAACGCTAATGTATTATAAAATTATTTACCCCCCGGGATCGCTCGGCAATGTTGTTCCTTGCTATTCTGCCGTTTAAAATAAAAGCTTTTAAAAGCTTAAGAATATGTTTCATAAATGTGTAACTATTTGTCGGTTAAATTAGTTCTCGATCAAATTTGCTTTTCAAATAGCACCAATGTTTCTAAATTTTGTAGTCTTTTTCAAAAGATTTTCTTTAACTTCACTTGTATCTATGTATGTATTTCTGTCTTGGAATTTGATATCAAATTACGAGCACTTACCGATTAGCTATCCGGCCTGAAACTTTCAGGGTAGATCACAACTCGACGACAACATAAAAAAAAACATTTATAAAAAAGTGAACTAAAAAAAAGGCTTAAAATTACATTAAAAAAACCCACATAAAAGCCTTCTCTTTAAACTTTAAATTTTAAATTATACATTTTTAATTTCAAATTTTATTGATATTCAAATAAAAAACGGTTGCACTTGATGTGGTGTTTACCTGCAACAAAAATTCGTTATTAGGAATCATCGTCGCTCCACTCCGGCAGAAGTGTTAAAGCAGACAATCTTAAATGTAATCTTTATTAGCAATTTTGTAATATGTTACTACTCAATTGGGTAGTGTCATCTTCAATTTGAACCCTTTAAAAGGCTAGGCTAGCGACGCATAATTTTAACTAACTGAACTACATCTAGCATAAATACAGTAAAACCTAATACTTACTCATTCCAAATATAAACTCAAAGTTGCCGACCATCTATACTTTATTTTAAGTGAATAAATAATATTCTATTCTAAATTAAAACTTTAATATAATCAGGGTTTGGTGTTGCAGGCCCTAGTACTGGTTTATTTAATTTACTAGATGCAATAAAACGAGTATTTATGATGGCGGTAAAGTTATGAATAGTTTGCTGGAGAGAACAGCAAGCTCTTAAACAACTTAGATATTATACTCAGGTGTAACTTTGCGTTTTTTTTAATAAAAAAAGAGATCATTGATAGTCTGAAGCCAACAAAAAAGTAATCTAAGCAAATATCGCTATCGGTTTCAAAAACCGCTTAATTGCTAAACACGTCAATCAAAATAATCATTACCGCAAATACAACTCCTCATTCCATTACACAAACATGAAAGCAAACGATTTGAAAAAAAGCAGCAAAAAACATTCACGTTCCAATCCACGCAGATCGCGTGTATAAAGATGTTTTAGACACTCACGAGCAATAAAATTGGATCAAAAAGTACCTACCTTAAACACGCAATGTTTTTTCTAAGAATTCGTAAATATAAATAAAAATTAAGCCACTAAAACTTTAAAATTACAACACCTTTAACATTACATAATTTTATTGTAAATCAGTTCAGTAACTTCTGAGATAGGAAGGAATGTAAGTATATGACATTTTGTACATGTTGAAAGAAAGAACAAGACTGCACAACACTGGAGCGACAGATAGTCATCTGTGTCGAGGAGAACAAGACTAGAGCACATGCTGTCTGTCCGTGGAATAAATAACTATTATAACTAGAATGCATGATTTGACCTAATCCCAACTTATTTTCACCATCATAATCCACACCAATTTATAAAAGTGAAACGTTGTCTGTTTATTTGTTTGAGTACTTTTAACGCCGAAACGGCAGATCCTGTTTTCATGAAACTTTGTAAATAGGTATTGTACAATATAGAGACCAACATCGGATACTTTTTATCCCAGAAAATGATAAATTTCTAAGGGGAAACTAGATAAGTAATGTCGATTACTCGCTGTAAGGAACGGTTGCAATGGAAAATAAATAATAACAAGTCTGTCAAAGAGCATCAAGAACGTTGGTGCTATACTTTTGCATTAGTTTTTTATATCCTAGAAAAACATAGGATGCATTTTTACACAACTGCCCAAAAAAAGGAGTGTAATGTTGTTTGTGTGTCTCTTTATTCCACCATAACTTTTAAATACCTGAACATATATAGACGTATGGGGTATCGTTTAGAATCCTTACATCCCCCCCGAGTATTATAAGTTTTTTTTAAAAGTCAATATTTTGTCAGTATGGCTACAAAACCAAATATGAAGATAAAAAAACACGTTTTTTTCAATATGGGTATCAAATTGAAGGTCTTGATGAGCATATTCAAACAACATATTATTTATTGGAATAAATTATGTTTTTGGCAGGGCAGGCGTGTTGTTTACATTTTAAGTTAGTTTAGCTATAAACTGTAGTCCACACGGACGAAATCGTGGGCGAAAGCTAGTCTTTAATATATTATTTTTCACCATTTTTGTCACTGGAGCAATTGTGCTAGCGACCCTAGACCACACTCAGGATGGGATGACTTGGGTGAAGGCTGGCAGGAGCAAATGCACAGTACACCCCAAGTGGGACATCAGTGTCAGTTTGGGGGTGACTTTCGCGCGCGTAGGATTAGCTTTCACATGAGATAACGTTATATCTTCCTTGCCACGAGAGTTTTGAAACATACTCGATGTAACGTCATCTCGTATGAAAGCTAATCTCACGTGCCCGAGAATCACCTTGCAGACCTTACCGCCCCATCTCAAATAGTAATAAGAATTGAAAGCAAGCTACATCATCAACAGCCTTTATATGTCCAATGCTGGACATAGGCCTCTCCTTATCTAAAAATAACAATCTCTGTCACATCAGCTTCAAAGAGAAAAAAAACTTTTCAGAATAGGTCTTTTCTTTGGTAGCTACGATGCCACAGACAGAAATACACACACACAACAAACACACTTACACACACACACATATACAGATAATACTCTAAACTTATAACACCACTCACATTTCGCGTTCGGGCTTTAAAACATGTTTTTTTTTTGATGGATCATATATGTTTCCGTGCAACGAAATAAACATATTTTTATGAATTAATTCTTAATGACGGTACGTATTTTGAAAAATAAGTACCGTGTTTTTTATGTTTATTTTTTCCTGAAAACTAATGCTTTAAAAATTCATTTATTTCTAAACTTGCTGTACCTGCAGCTTTGCACGCGTGGTCATTTCTCTAGGTTAAAAGTACTCTATGTACTATTCCAAGACCTAAAATACCAATATATGATCGGAATTCCTTCAGCCATCAAAAAGTTTTATCAATTGCTCGGCTTCTTCTCACCAGATTGAGATACCGAGCAATTGAGCTCGGCTTCTTCTCACCAGATTGAGATACCGAGCAATTGAGCTCGGCTTCTTCTCACCAGATTGAGATACCAGCAAGTACGCCAGTTTTTAAGTCTAACCATTAGCTATCCAACATTGGAAATTACATTGCAGTCGGTCCAGTGGTTTGTACATAATGCGCGAACAAACAAACGAACATACGAATAAAGACAAAAAGACAGACAGAAATGATTTCATCGTGTTTTTATTAAGTCACTTTCATGTTTGTCGTTACGGGTGGAATCTTGCAACATAAATTTAGAGCACTTCCCGATTTTTTATCCAGCTGAAACTTTCAGGGTATCTCGCAACTCGACGACAATGCAATTTAAAACAAAACAAATTGTGAACGTGTTGTTAGATTAGTCTTTTAATCTACTTTTGCTGCTTGTTTAATAACTAGATAACTACCATTTTTTTAAATTATCTTTTTTTGTACATACTTTTCGTACTTTGCTTTATTATAAGTATGAATAAAAATATAATCTAGACAATAAAGTCTCAGATTGCGCGCTTTGGAGCTGACCAGAATTCATTGCTCGCTAGTGTAGTTACGTGAAACGAAACTTATACTTTCACTTAATTTGCACGCTGATACAGAATAGAAACAAGTTAGGTTAAGAATATACTTAGGGATGTCAAATTGATTTTGTTTGGTCCTTTAACTATGAGCAAATTGTGAAAATGCTATAATTTTATGTTAAGCTGAAGGATTGCTGAATGTAAATAAAGGGGGGGTGTCCAATTGATAATCTTTTATCATTTGGCGAAAGTGGAAAGTTGTTTATAGACGACAGATGTAGGATGAAGTGGTAACCAACCGATTTTTGTTTCTCTGAATTGTATCAATAAGGAAAAGCTATGTTTGCTGTATTCCGAGTGTTTATGGGAAGAATAAAATACCGAAGCCCCTTATTTTGTATCGATGAATCAACCAATGTGCCCTGCAATAGATTGTTTAGCTTGAACAACACGATAACAACAAAGGACTCTAATCAGTCAACTGCTGAGATGACGCAGTCCAGATGTCCGGACCATAAAAAAACTTCTTCTTGTACCTACCCCAAAGTGGGTAACAAAAAACCGAGTAGGGCTGTGTCAGGGCGTACGGCCGTTTGTTTGTCGTGAAACTTCTACGCCGCGTACAATTTGATCCGGTCGTGGAACCCTCTCGTTCGCTCAGTGCTGGAGATAAGCTGTGAGCTCCAGAACTTCTTCTTTCCAACATTGTGCTAAGTCTTTATTTTAGTACGCTGCAGGCAATTTAGTGGGTTTTTACACTTTTACACTTTTTATACCAGTTTTACACTTTTATTTTAAATATATTTTGTCATAGTTACACTTTTTTTTTCGTATGTATTTACTAAGATCTTCACAACAACACCCAAATCAATAAGCTAACCTGTCTAAATTGTGAGTTATACCGAATTAAAGATCACAAAAACATCAGTTTTGCTGATTTTGCTCCGTGCGTCCTGCCTCTTCTCTCCGCCCTTTGTCTTTAGATATAAATTGAATACTACGTCACCTAGCTGACTATATGAGCTAAAAATATACACCAAAATTAGATCTCTGGAGCTCATAGTTACAGAGTCATAAAAGGGAGCCAATATAACCCTCTTCGTGACGGTCCTTTTATTTAATCACTGTATCCCGTATACTCGTTTATCGGAGTGATTTTAAAGACCTTTCACGTCAAAAATTAACTCAATAATAATAATGTACTACTGACGCTGGTTTTAAGACGGATGATGTTAAAAGGTGCGAATGAATTTAAAAATACATAGATTAATTCTAATAATATAAAAACAAAATTTTAGAATATAAACTAACTTATCTGTGTAAACAATGGAACCACACATTACCTGCGCTACGACTAACTATTAGGCTAAGAAGCCATTAGGTAGGCAGTTGAGATATGAAATTGGGTTGTTGTTTTATAACGCTTGATTCATACGAAATGATTTATTACATAAACACACAAGCACAAATATAAAACCGAACAGATATTTGTCATAAGAATTGCTACAAATTGCTTTTTGAATTGTTATTGCTAGGTTCCTAATTTTATTCAAACGATTCAGCTAGCTTGCACTCTTCTCGATATTGGATAGCGTAAGGATTCCACCGAAGCCAGCAATACCAAGCGAAGACGCTAAGCTTGAGTTGATTAACAGCAAAAATAATGTGAACTATCAGGTGAGCATTCTGTTCCTCATAAAGTTGAAAAAAATGTAAACAATAAAATTACATGACTTACATCCCATTGGCCTTTTATCGCTTACTAGTTTTCCCGCCCGCGACTTCGTCCGCGCGGACTACAGTTTATCGTGAAAAAAAGCATCCCATGTTCTTCATGACCAAGGATAAACCTAGGCTCCGCACCAATGACTTTTCTAAGTTATGTGCGGTTTTCCATTGCACCGTGCTTCGGAGGGCACGTTAAGCTGTCGGTCCCGGCTGTTATTGATTAATAGCAGTCGTTAAGCCATGTCAGAGGCCCTCGGGCGGCTTGACCAACTCTGACATCAGAGGCCAGCACTACCTCATACGACAAACAAACAAACATAGGATATTAAAAACCAATGCAAAAGTAGGTATAGCACAAATTTTTTTGACGGACTTGTTATTTCGTTTCCATGTCAACCGTTCCTCAAAGCGAGTAATCAACATTTTCCAGTTTTCCCGTGGAAACTTTCAATTTTCCGGAAAAAAGTATCCTATGTTTATTCCTGGGTACAAGCTGCGTCCACTCCAATTTTCATCAAAATCAGTCTCAGCTTCTATACTCATCGGCATGATATACAAAGTAGACCAGTTTTTAAGTCAAGCCCTAAGCTATACGACATTAATAACCGCATCGCAATTGGTCCAGTAGTTTTTACGTAATTCGCGAATAAGCAAACAGACTAACATACAAACAGACAGACAGAAAAATTCTTCTTTTTTTATTTGCTTATATTATGTCCCCTAGACCAAGGCTGCCAGCGCGGGCCCACGAGGGGTTATATGGAATTTTAGGAGGCTCGTGTCACGGTAATGTTACCCGTGTGAACCAGTTTCAAAATCTAGACCGTACGTACTGCGTCAAACATTCGTCAGTTTTGTTAAATTTTATTATTCTCTCATTGAAGTTTTCCCTAACATAACCTTGATTTGAAGTAAAGTAAAAAAGCATGTTTGTTACAGTATAGCTAACGGCAAACAAAGTCTAAATCGACAGTCTTACCGTGTTCATGATGAATGTTTTTTTTTCTGAGAACAAGGCACACAAACCCATATAAATATCATCAGTTTGACTGAAATAATCAATTATCCTGACAATATTCAGTTGGGACTCACTGAACTGCAAAACCATTTTGCTCAAAAACCCTTTTCCAGGAAAACTATCAAGCTCTTTAGGCTGTAGCACGCATCTAAGAAACGTACAAACAAACAAACTTACAAGCCAAACACATAACCCTCCGTGCAGTCGAGTAAAAAAAGCTTTGGTAACAACAAGTGCTGTGCATAATAGCATGGTACAAAAAATCGACTTCAAATGGATTAACTAATAACTTTAAAAAAGTACTAATTCAATCAATTTGGATATAATTTAGGTATAAGGGACTAACCTAGAGGTAAATTACAAAAAATAAGAAGAATTTTGGACCAGTTTTGAAAATTATTTTTATAGAAAATTAATATACAAAAAAAAAGCAGCCCCACATAGAACCTCTTTTTGTGAAGTCGATCTAATATGGGAACCGTATGTAGTCAGTGGCTTGCCAGTGATTTTAAAATGAACTGTTACAAAGTTTGGGCAGCCTGCCCTAAACCATTTTTTCTTTAATAATCTTCTTTACACAGACTTTTTGTTAGTGCTTTTTTATATGTACAGATATATATTATAGGAATCAAGCAATAAGACAACACAACACTGCAATACCAGTTAATGACAACAAGCAAGGGTTTTTTTATAGACACTTCCAACTTATTGGTTTGCCGTTCACCCCAATTTCTGTCATTTGCTTTGTAGCATTTCTTCGCAATTTCTCTGACCTTCAGAGCTCAGAGGTTTTAGGTCGAAAAACCACCGAGGTCTGTTAGGCTAATTGCTTTTTTTTTGGGCAAATTTGGACCAAACCTTCTCTGATTACAATTTTAGGTTTCCTTTTCTGACTATGGACTTCTTATAAGTTTATAATATTCAAAAATAAGTTGTTTTGGAGATAAGGGGGTGAATGGTCAATTTTCATCAATTATTTTAAATAACTTTAAACTTATTACAAAATGATTAAAAATAATTGAGACCCTGAACACAAGCCTTTCATTACCCCCCAAAATAGACCCATATAATTACAATTAATTTATTTACCTTAGATGTCCGTGTTTGGGTCACAAAATGTCGTTAGGTACGTGTACCAAATTTCAACTTAATCGGTCCAGTAGATTCGATGAAAATTGATTGTCAGACAGACAAACAGAGAGACACACCTATAAGAGTTCCATTTTTTTTTCATTCGGACGTACGTTACCCTAAAAACAGATGACAGGTGAAAATCCAACAATCTGACATAATTATCATTTTTTTCTTTCTGTGCCAAGTTGTCGGGTGACTTGACCTGCAGCGACAGACACTACAACTAGAAATCTACAATTTTGTCCTACATTCTACATTTCTATTTTGACAATAAATGTCATTACAATTTGTTCATAACAAACACTTAAAGAGGTATCTCCTGGGAAGAGAGACCTTATCGTTATTTTTAAGTACAGAGAGTACCCTGGGTCTATTGAATCAGGAAACATGCCATCTCGAAACCAAATCAAGACCATATTGCAATTTTGCACAAATACTTGCCATTAAGCGGAACTTCAATCCGCCTTTTCCGTGTAGTAATAATTGAATTGGCTAACCATTTCAAAGTGACCGAGACTTAGAATATGTTAAAGCTGGTCCAGACTTAGACTAGGCTAGGCTAGGCTTAGACTAGGCTAGACTATGAATTTGAATAAACCAGTACAATGGCGGGTCTGGTTGCGATCGTGTCATATTTAAAAGTCGCGGTTTACGCTGTCACTTCCACCACCGATATCTTTAGCGTCACCGCCATTACCACATTACAAGAATAGGATAACTAGTACTAGTTTCAACAAAGGTTTGACCAGCATCACAATGGATGGAAAAGAGGGCCTCAGGCGCTCTAGTTACAGTAGTCGCAGCGGAAGTATGTGTCTCGGAAGTTGTCTGCTAGTCGCTGCGCAAACTGTTATTTTTCAGGCGCATTCCCAATGTTGAATGTGAAGACAGCATTGTATAACTGGCTCGCTCACTCGCTTACGTTTTTCGCATATTCTATCTCGCTCTTACTTTATGCTGTTTTATCCCCACAGCAGTACCTTCGCAATCGTTCACAGAGCCTAACTTCACAAAAATATAGATTGGCTGCGACTACTGTACTTCTCTTTCTTCTCGTTTGTATTATTGATCAAGAAGGTTTAAAGAAGACTGAAATCTACCCCACCACAACGAGTGAAGCATAGCAAATTGTAGCTGTGTGCGTGAGAGGATAAATTATGATGTTCTGTGGTTGATACACATTTTCATCTATTTTTGATTTTCCATGAGAACTTGACAGAGTTAACACAACTAACAAGGTACTGCGATGTGGCGACATAACATAACATTGTGTAAGTGTGTGCGCGGCTTGTGCGTACAAGCGGATCGGCATATATTGGGTGCTTCAATTTCGATTTAGCGATGTGGTTTATGTTTGAACAGTTTTGGTTTTGACATCATTTTGCAGACCCGTGGAACTTCACCCTAACCTTGAATAGCTTGGCCTATATTCAGGTATTTAGGTTTTATCCAGGACTTGATAAATGGCTGAAACGTGTAGCACTTCGCCAACGTTGTTTTTGTTGTTGTTATTAGCTCTGGATCATTACTGGTTGGAACTTCGCCCACTCAGTGTTTGGCTTATACTGTGTATTTGCCGCACGTATGAACACAAGAATTGCTGAGTTTTGTTCAATGTATATTCAAAATGTTTTTCTTTGATTCTGTTGACTTAAAACTTGGTGCGAGTAGCATTTGTTTTGAACGCACGTGGTTTTATTAAGTTACATTAATTATTAACTATAAAATTTTAACACGTATTCATTTCGATGGGCTGAGGATCTGAAGCAAAACATAAGTTCAATAATTAAAACTACGGTCGGGTAAAAAATAGCCTATGGCAGTCTTGCGATGAAGATGAATCGATTGATACCTCGCTT
This sequence comes from Alsophila aescularia, assembly GCA_946251855.1. NCBI lineage: Eukaryota > Metazoa > Arthropoda > Insecta > Lepidoptera > Geometridae > Alsophila > Alsophila aescularia. The sequence goes on along the minus strand of OX276383.1, from coordinate 16,901,784 downwards.
GTCAAAATTAGACCAAGTTTTTAGTTATGAAAACATAGCCCAACAGTTGCTTTGCCGTAGTCGGGTATAAAAAAAATTGCCAATGAGACTATACTTACATGAAGACGAATCGATTTTAACCTCGCTTGTCAAAATCAGACCAATAGGGGCGACGACGCTATGGTGGAACATCCACTCGCACGCTGAGGGTTCCGTACAAACTTGTTGGTATGTAAATAGTTCGTCCATCATGCGAATAGAGTCCAGAAGATTTCAAAAAAATACATATTTTTTTTAGTTTCTACAAATTTACGGTTTTCAGATTTGTACTTGTGCTATAAGACATTGCTTCTTGCCAAATTTCATAATTCTCGGTCAAAGGGAAGTACCCTATAGGTTTAGACTCCCTTGAGAGTGTCGAAAATGTTGAAATATGCGGCATAAACGGCCGTATCTTATGATTATGTTGATTTAGGAGTTTGTTTTTTTCACAGCTCCAAGGGATTGCAGACCTGATATTAATTTCAACTTGATACCTCTACGCGTTCCTCAGAAAAAGGGTTTTGACAGACAGACAGAAAGACGGATGAACGGCCGGACGAACAGCAAATTGATCCTATAAGGGTACCTTTTTTCTTTTGAAATAAGGAACCCTGAAAATAAATGACTGTTAAAAAGATTACTTATGGATCTTAGTATTATTCACATTACGACTTGTGTGTTGTCATCAAATATCCGCGGCGTTTTAGTCCCTCAGGAATATTTGTCACCGAAATTATACCATAAATTTCGCACTGTAAATAATAACACTATTTACATAAATAGCACTGCAGTACTAAAACACTAAATGTGTATGTTATTGTGTTTATTCAAATAAGACATTTTCGTACATATTGCTTTATTATACGTATAGATAGATTATCTAGTTCTGGAGTTCACTTCTATTCTGTTCGCTACGCTAGTCATTTCTTATTCGCACGACGAAGAAAATATTTAAATTAGCTTTCATCACATCAGTCCTTACTTGAACAGCTTGTTGCATTGTCGTGGGTTTATTACCCGACTACGGCGAAGCAGGGGAAGGGTAATTAAGTTTATTGTCTATGTATGTATGTATGTATGTATGTATGTATGTATGTATGTATGTATGTATGTATGCATGTGGACCATAGCCTCGCCCTTATTGGTCAGATTTTGAGGTGTCAATCAATTCGTCTTTAGGTATAGAGTGTCATAGGCTATTTTTTTACCCGACTGTGGCCAGGCAAAGGAAGGGTTATGTTTTCAAACATTGAACTTGGCCCGCATTCGGCAAGCGCGGTTATCAATGGATTCGTCTTCATCGTAAGAGTGTCAGTCAATTTTTAGTTTTATTTTAGTTATAGTTTTTTAACTTATGAATAACTATTAAGTGACAATATAAGCAGATGCTTTCTGGTATGCCTGGGCCACAGTACATATATAGTCTTAAGACTATATCTGTACTGTGTCTGAGCTGAGCTTCTTTTATTTATTTAGTTCAGTTCACACCAATTTTAATCTTATTTGCTCAGTAATTCTTTATCAGTGTTCTTCGAACCAGAACATAGTAATGTTTGCACACTACTGCTTGGTGCTTGAGTATTTGGCAGGAAGTGGTATATACTCAGACAAAATCTTGCAGAACCAAACGGTTTTCTGAAATATTATTACCATTTCAGGAACAGACAGTTATCCTAAGTTTTAATGGGAGCACAATCTTCATATTGTAAGTCCCAGGTGCGAAACCTTTTTATATTATCGTTGTTTATTTAATACCGTCTCATATAAATTAACCGTCGTTACTGTCTTAATTACGTTTGTTGTCTCATTGTCCTGCTTTCGCAATTTAGTAAGGCGAAAATGCTGGTACAGTCAGTGAAAGTACTCATATATATTTGGACCTAAAAACAATAAAAAATATCATAATAATGAAAAATTACACATAATAACAAATAATACTAAATAAATGTCATACTTTTTCATCCAAATTAATATTTTTTCCATATTTTTTTCATTTTTCCATTATGCATGTATTAATTATATTGATATCAGCACATTTTTGACGAACAAGTTAAAGCCTTTTCTATTAATTTAGTCGCACAATCTGGTAATCTACATCTACACTAATATTTTAAACAAGAAAGATTTGTATGTGTTTTTGTATGGAAAGGAAAAAAAGAAAAAAGAAGATTTTGAAAATTATTTCACCCATAGAAAGCTACATTATTAGCAAATAATATGAGCTGAATTTTATTTTACAAAAAATTTGAAATTTCTCCGTATATTGCAATAATAACCTGAGGTATCAAAAATTTGCAAAAATGTCAATTACTCGCTGACTTTTGCCAACATTGTTGCACAAAGCACAAGTTTCCGTTCCTCTATTTATTGTAAAATAACTATGGTTAAAAGTGTGTTTTTTGTACCTGCTAAGGTTTTTCCGGGCGTATAAAATACTAGCTGCGCCCCCCCGGATTCACCCGCGTGGATTACGATGATGTATGATGATGATGATGATAACCTATATGTAATTTAATATATACAGGCCAATCAGAGCTTAGAGTTTTTAAAATACAAAACGTAATAAAATATGTTTTTCATTTTTTCGGTTTTATTGTAAAGAAACTTAAGAATGATGCAGATAATGTATTAAAAAGCTGAATAATAAAGTTAAAACGTAAGGCGATAGCGTAACCTGGGTAATTTCTCTGTTTTATAATATTTGAAAGAATGTACTGGCACAGAATAAATAATAGTACAAGTACTGGCAAGGCATCGTCAAAATATTAATGGACTACACGACAAAAATTTCGCTGACTATACCATCTCAACAAGACAACCATAACGTGATAACTGCTCTGTTGTTACGTTATTGTCCATTCTGTGGAAGTTACTATTTTGGGAGATAAGGGTCAATTTGATTACTTGAAGGCTTGTTGACATCGTTAGCGAATAAGTGCTGCTGCGTTGCTTATAAAATAATGTTCCTTTTTCTATGACGTTTATTTATGGAAAAACGAGAGTAACATTTTTTTTCAAAAACAAAATGTAGTAGATTTTAGTATTCAAAATTCTTTGAGATTGTTATATTTTGTAAAACAAGATAGCAGAAATAAATGTAGTTTACAATTTTCTACAGCTTTTTTTATTATTATAAATAATAAGAGCAGCTACATTATAATTATTATGGATGACAAGAAGGTTTAAGAAAAGATAGAGTCGACACCGCCGTAAATTGAAAGTGAAGCGCCTAAGATATGCTGATCTGCTCCTACGCATAAGTTTCAGGCAGACACTTACAACATATTATGCCGATTGGCCGCCACATCGCAGCAAGATCTCGACCTTGTTAGTCGTGTTAATTCTGTCAACATCTTACGAAAAATAAATAACTATGCAGTCTTCCAAAAATTGTGTATCAACCACAAAACACCACAACACATCATCCTCACCTCTGTATGGATAAAAACGTGTACGTATACTACATAATAAGCGAAGTGTGGGGAGACCCCCCACACGATGGACCGACGACATTGTAGCCATCGCAGGAAGTCAGTGGATGGAGGTGGCACAAGATCGCTCGTCATAGCGCACTTTGGGGGAGGCCTATGTTCAGCAGTGGACTTCTAAAAGCTGACATGATGATGATGATGATGATACTAAATAAAAGCAAGTCTTGGTTTTCAACATTAAACTCAAATAACCTGAAAAGAGTTATTTGAAAACAAAAATGGATTAGGATGGCTAAATCGATGTACATTGCTTGGTAGTTTTTTCCGACTACGGCGAAGCAAGGAAAGGGTAATGAGTTTAACAGTCTATGTATGTAAGTATGTATGTGCATTTCCAACAAAGCGTCACTCCCACTATTAGTCCGATTTTTACAAGCGAGGTATCAATCGCTTCTTCTTCATTGATAGAGTGTCACAGGTTATTTTTTACACGTTCATCTGAAAAAACGGGTACTTGGTTGCTAGGGTTGTCACGCAAGCTGTTATATCATTTGTATGTAAAGGTAAATTTCCGCGTCTCTCCAAAACAACCACCCGTTGCTCTCCACCTATATACACTTTGCTCTGTATCTGGCTCTAATATCACCCTAGACGCCAACTTGTGCCTCTACGAGATAGAGATAAAACGCGCAGCTAAAGTTAGGAGTTTTGTACGAAGTTTCACAAGTTTAGTCATAGTGTGAACGATCGCATACGTGGCTTTGGAACTTAGCCATAGAATAAATGATAGCACTAGACGTAACTAGGTTCCTATATTTCTAGGGCGACAAGAATTATGATGATGTTATATTGGTCATAATATCCAAAATACGAAAGTTATATAATGTTTTACTTAAAAAGTACTCACCTATTTATTGAAAGTTGGAAAAATAATAATGGTAGTACTTTCACAAGTCAATTACTCAATCAGTGATGAACAAAAAGCAATTCCATTTAGAGTCAAAGTATTTATTGTACATACGCAAAATAATAACACTTCTAGGGGCATAACTTAATATCTCATGAACAAAGAAAAAAACAATATACCTTATTCAGAAAAAGTTTACATGTTTCCTGGTAGGAATACTAAAATTATTGTACATAGTACTATGACAAGTGGATCAAGGATTCACATACAGAGACGCAGCACAAACAAGGAGACACAACTAGCCACTGCACTATCATATAGAAATCTCAATCACCAAACTAAGTTCCAAGACTCGTATTTCAGAATATGGAGACCTCCTCAGACAAAGAGCAGCCAGAGTATTCTCCGAACCTCGTTCCTGTATATTAAACTAGTAAAATTAAATATAATACCTAGTAGGTGACAACGAAAACTTGCATGGGTATAATGATAGTAGAAGCAGAATAGTGTACTGATATATTTAAGTACATAGCATGTCCTACGTAAGATGCCCAGTTCGGTATGAATACCTGTGATTAGGCATCAGAACTTAAATTTAATTTTAATTGAGTGCGCGGCATGCTTGCATGTTTGTGGGAGTATATGTGTGTGTCTGTGTGTTTGTGTTGAAAGAGAGGATGTTTGTTTGTCGAGATAGAGGGTGCGTATTATGCGTACGCGAGTGTCATAGTAGGTTTGTGTGTATGTATATAAGTGGGATACGAACATATATTATTTTAAATAGATCCAATCAATAAAATTAAGTGAACTGAGTATTCCTTCAGTTAAAACAAAAGAAATGAAATTCCCTTATACTTTTGTATTGATTATTATTTAAATCATGCAGCAGAAATGGAAACACCTTTTAGACGTTACCGATGCTTCGGAAATACGTCAGAGATGTGATTCTGAATTACGGTCGTATTTCTGAATCTGAAAAATGACAGCACCAATTAACTCTACAGCGATGTAACTTTTTATTTTAGTTACCTTTACTTCACACAATCTTTACTTTTGTTGATTCTCGACCTCACTCCATTATTTTCCCAACAGAGAACACTCAACTCTTTCAGTCGAACGGTAGGTAAATTCAACGTTGCCGACGGCAGAGTAACTTCAGCCGTCGAAACGCCAGCTAGCAACAGGCCAAAGTCTGCCCAAGACCCTCGACCAGCGTTATAACCCTGTCATTGGCACGGAAAGGTGCCACTTGTTTTTATAAAGTCTCAGTATTTGACATTATCCAAACACTCACTACAAGATATAGTAATTACTGTAATCACCACGAATCACTGCCAAGCACGCGTGGTGATTATGACAATACGGGGAGTATTGTCATCATCACCATTATGGCAGGCAAAAAACGAGCAACGCTCGTTGTGGCGTTCTATGTTGTGGCCTTTGTTCAGGGCCCTTATTCGCAATGAGCATTCACACGCGTTACGCGTTACGCGTCGCGTTGTGGAATCGTTCGGATAATTACGAAAATTGACGAACATACACGAACAATTCCACGCAGAATTACGACAATTCACGAACATACATGAACTGGGGAATAAAGGTTCTCGAATGGCGACCACGAACAAGCAAGCGAAGTGTGGGGAGACCCCCCACACGATGGACCGCCGACGTTGTAGCCATCGCAGGAAGTCGGTGGATGGAGGTGGCACAAGATCGCTCGTCATGGCGCTCTTTGGGGGAGGCCTATGTTCAGCAGTGGACTTCTAAAGGCTGACATGATGATGATGATGATGATGACATGAACAATTCCACGCAGATATCTTGACGCAGCACGTTACGCGGCCATTGACCAATGGGTCATAGCGAATAAGGACCTAGCAGTGTACGTCTTACGGTTCCGGCTGATGATTTGAATACCAAAACTATCTCAAAATAAACGTAACTTTCAACGTAAATCATCCAATATTAGACCTATAAATCAGTCAAGTAATAAGAACTATTTTAATAGAATTCAGGAACGAAATCTCAGTAACATCTGGACGCGATCTTGGACATAATGAGAACAATTTATCTTCAAAATTGGAATCTAAAAATTAGGTTATTTTTATGCGTAAATTATATTTAGATCAATTTTGCTTAATCTACAGAATGATGATTCACCGGCGAAGGATGATAAATCGTATGTCAGATTACTTGAAACTTTGTATAAAAAGTTGTATATTTCCTGATAATTAAGTAGTTTAATCATAAACGCGTATAAAGTGGGGCGTTTCAAGTTATCCTTTACATTGGAGACGGGGGGGGGCTGGGGGGGGGGACTAACGGGGGTTTGTTAAGTTAGTTTGTCATTGTGTCTGTGACATATTCTAGTGTCAATGTAATCAAATTGAATCTAGTATCCGAACAGAAAATAAGTAATTTTCAAGTAAAAATATTGCTCTACTTATTTGTCACGTAACAATCTGATTTTCTCGACCTAACTTCATCACTTACATAAATAAGTTACGGAAAGTTGTCGCAACTTAACGTTCCAAACTTACTTATCAACGCTGTCTGTGGGAACTAAGTGATAAAAATTGTACTCGTATATTGTTGGCTGGGAGACAGTTTCCATTAGAATTATGTGCGATGAACTCATGCTGTGTGATTTATGATGTAATTTTAACTGGAGCAAGTTCCATGGTTATTACTTGGTAGCCATGATATAATAATGTTATATCACCCGCTGTGACAAACAACCTTTTCATGTTATATGCAATTGATGAAGACCATAGTAAAGTTTATATAATACATGTTTTAGAAATAAAAATGGATTCTAATAAATTTAGCAAAAAATGACTCAATAAAAATTGATGGCATTTTTGTTCCCTTTCTAATGAAAAAATGATCATCCAAATTGGTTTAGATTTCACGGAGATATTAGTGAACAAACAAAAATTTATTACTTACAGTCGATTTGGTAACCTTTTCCTTTTTGAAGTTTATTAATTCAAAAATATATAAAGAATTGTCATAAATAGATAAAAATACATCCCAATAGAGTTTTTTGATACTCTCCTTTCTAACGGACGCATTTCATACTATCCTGTCTAACGGGCGTAGTTGCGAAGCACTGGTAGAGTCCGAAGGGTATTTTCCTTTTCAAACTCAAAGCATACTTAGTTTACCTAATTGTATTGATTTGATCAATTTAATATATACGTGTTTAAGTTTTGACTTGTAAATGTGATTTTAAATAAATAAATATATTCGGGACAATCCACACCTAGCCCCAAACTAGGATACTCTGTACTATGGGTACTATGGGTAAACATACAAACATACAAATATTACTTCCATTACTCGGAAACAAACTCATAACATAAATGATTACACCTAGCGGGTTTCAAACCTACGACCGTTGATTGATTTCGCACTCAGGGTCACTAACCATTCGGCCAACAGGGCGTAAAAAATTTCAATTCAAGGTTCTCTATTGTTTTGTCTATTTACAATAAATATTTTGACTTTGATTAAAAAGCTGGAAGACGCTACCGTCCACTGCTAAATATATGTTAAGTATTATTATTTATTCTGTGACATATGCTTACTCCTTAAAATGACACAACGAATGATTGCTCTCTTTTTGCATCTTCCGGTGCGTGATCTACATTCAAGAACTATTCTTCATAAAAGTCATATTTTCTATAAGAATTGTGGCCTACTACAAACCACTTCAAGTTGCTTATTCTGAGAGCTATGTCATCAACTTTAGTTCTTTTGTGGATATCCAGATTCCGGAACTTATATAAAATTAAATAAAAATAAGAATTTTAATTTATTTTACTGTAAATTGGCAAAATATCATAGCAATTCTACAAGTTAAAAATTCAACACATCACGTACAAGTAGAAAAATATTCTTTCATTAACTACACTTCGAGTTTGAAAAGGAAATTTCTCTTTCATGCCAGAAGAGAATTCCAAGAACCGGTAAAGGTCATGTAAAAAATAACTTTTTTGTATTCTCAATGAGGTCCCATATATGATATGATAGTGACAATGTAGTATCAATTAATGCAAATCAAATGAACACAAGAACAAAGTGACTTCCTCTTAAATAGTGACATTAAGAAAAGTGTTATTGGACACATTCTTAGTTTATACTCTACTTAGCAGCTTAGGTGAAAGTAAAAGTACTTATTAGTCTTAAGGCTAGATTGTAATTTAAATGAGGCACCACAATACCGTGGTAAGTCATTACATATAAAAAAATGAGGTCCCATTCCATAGTTTGTTGATCGCAAGCCTAATACTAATTAAACAAATAGGTACCATTTTCGTGCTTTTATCAAAGTTCGACTTCGTTCAATAGCCTCTGTGTAAATGACACCAACCGTGACCATCCATAACAAAACGAATGAAAAATACAGTCATCTCGCCGTCTCCATAGCCATTACGACAACAATCTAACAATTCAACACAAAAGCAACAATTTGCAGGGCAACAATCATGTTACCAAATAACTCTTGATAACCGGTTTTGAGTGAAAGTGAATACCGGCAAATTGGAGGAGACTACATTGCCGCCATTTCTTTTCCAAATGAGTCATGTAAATAAAGTTGTGTTGTGTAGGAGTCGAGAGGCATTTTGAGTCAGATATTTAATGAACTCCAGAAGTTATTTTGAACTTTGTTAAAATCTTGTTGTCTATTTACATTTTGTAGTTAATTTTTATTCAATAACAGCTAAAATAGAAAAGCAAGATAATTCAAAATAACATTATTAGTTATCTAACATAATGGTGTCATTCTCTTCTTTAACTCACTAATCGAAACTCAACTAAAATAGTTTTGAATTAAGTTTAGAGATGCGTTGCGGGGATAGGGGTATGAAAAGCTAAAAATCCGTCTTCTTATTAGTGGCAGCCACAAAGCTCTTTTTTGTACTGTTTTTTTCTTATTCATGAATAAAAGTATATTATGCGATTTGCAAATAGAATTTTTTACTAGATATTATTACTTAACGTACTATAACCCTATGTAGGTAACTTTCCGTTAAACTCTATAAAAAGATAACTTCATCAGAAATTCTTAACCAAACCGGCCACAGACTCTCAGACTATTCAGCAGCTCCCATACCGGATCTTATTCAAGGCTATATTGAATTAGCACCTAATATTGACTTCGCACTTTCTAAGTGGACATTTCTAAGTTGTTTGTCACGTAAATATGTTTGCGCCTTGAAAATGTGTTTGCGAGAAATTTTGTCAGGTTCGAAATGACACATGAAACCCAACAAACAAAAATAATAACAAGCTTAAAAGCTAAAAAAACACGCCTGCCCTGCCAAAAAAGAACTTATGCCTATTATATAAATTATATACTGTTGGAATGTGCTTATCAAGGCCTTCAATTTTATGTACCAATATTTTAATTTTATTTTTCAATATTGTAAAATTCGAACATCATATATTTTTTTCGCCTTTGTAAATCGAGTCATACGACAGATAAATTGTTTTATTAAAAAAATTAAGGCCTACGTTACTTGGGGGGATATATGAATTCTAACGATGCCTCATGCGTCTAAATCTGTTCAAGCATTAAAAGTTATGGTGGAATAAAGAAACTCACAATCACTCAACTCAACTCAATCAATCACACAACTCACAAGTGTAATGTTTATGGGATTCATGTATGTATACATGAATCCCATAAACATTACACTCCTTTTTTGGCAGTCATGTAAAAACAAGGATTACTTTTTGTTTTGTGATATTAAATCATGGTACTCGTCCTCCTAATATTTCAAATGTGAAAGTGTATGTGTATTTGTAATCTTTAAACTGTCATGATTCGAACACCATAGTTAATTTATGAAAAACATTGCGTATTTGTCTCCAACAACGCTCGCCCTTCTCGACGCTGATATCCGCTATTTTACCTCGTCTTCAAAAACTTTTATTTAACTTTCAATGTTTATTTATTTATTATTTATTTATTTATTTGGTACACAAAGTTTGTATGCATGTATCATCATTATCATCATCACCATCATCATCATCATCATCAACAGCCTGCATTAGTCCCTTGCTGGACATAGGCCTCTCCTAATGCGCGCCACTGAGCGCGATCTTCGGCTCATCTCATGTAATTGATGCCAGCTACTTTGCGTATTTCGTCACTCCATCTGGCTGGAGTGGTCCTACACTATGTTTGCATTTACGTTTCACAAACTCATCTACCCCACTGGTTATCGGTTCTTCGAATAATGTGACCGGCCCATTGCCACTTCAGTTTGCTAATTCCTTGAGCTATGTCGGTAACTTTAGATAGCTGCCGAATCACCTCGTTTCGGATGTGATCCCATAGAGGAACCCCGAGCATAGCACGTTCTATTGATTCCGGTGTAATGTGTTGATTTATCATCAATTTTGTTTTGTCGATGTTCATGCGGAGGCCAATACGTCGGGAGGCATCTGATAGGCTGGTCAGCATTTTTTGCAACTCTTGCAGCGACTCTGCCATAAGAACAATATAGTCCGTTGGTGCCCATTCCATTACAATCTAAAATTTTGAACATATCCTCCATTGCGTTGGTAAACAGTTTCAGGAATATGACATAACCCTGTCGTACTCCCCTAAGCAATTGGATTTGTTCAGTTTGCTGGTCATGGATTTGGACGGACATTGTAGCAGCGTCATACAAACATCTCAACACTAATATACTCGTATTGCCAATCTATTTGGTATCGCTGCAAAGAGTTCATAACAGACCAGGTTTCAATGGAGTCAAAGAGTTTCTGGTAGTCCACCAAAAGCCAAACACAGCGGCTTATTATACTCCTCTGGATAATCTGCCGCACTGTGTGAATGTAGTCTACGGTGCCATATCCTCCGCGAAACCCGGCCGGCTTGAGAGGCTGAAATTCGCCAAATCTACGCGCGAGACGATTGGTGATGACCCTTGAGAACAACTTATAGACGTGACTCAGGAGTGAAATGGGCCTATAATTCTTGAGCAAGGTTTTATCCCCTTTCTTGAAGAATAGTACCACCACACTCCTGTTCCACGCCTCTGGGGTTCTCCCACAGCTGAGGATGGAATTAAACAAAGCCTGTATGTATGTATGTTTAGGTCAAATCTTGCTTTTTTATGGTAAGCATGACCTGAATCCACATTCAGAAACAGCTCCAGATGAAGGAACTTTTCAGCGGTCAACAACACTGTCACGAAATGTTTTACTCATTATTTTATGATAGCTGGTTTGGAATTTCACGTTTCACCATGATATGGCTGCAGCACTCCTGGTTAGCTACTGACTTGGGAACTTCTTAACGGTTAACAGCACAGACACGAAATTTTATGTACGCATTATATTATGCTAGCTGGTTGGAAGTTTTACCATGACATGGTTGCTGATCTCCGGGTTGGCTTCTTATTAGGGAACTCCTCAACGGTTAACAGCATAGACACAAAATGTTGTTTATGCATTTAATTGTGATAGTTATTTCTAAGTTTCATCATGACATGGCTAATGCATAAAAGTTATGTTTAACATATTATTATATCACTTTCTTGTCTGTTGTTCCGGGTGGAATCTTGCAACTCTAATTTTGAGCACTTCCCGATTATATCCAGCTGAAATTTTCAGGTAGCACACAACATGACAGTTCAGACAAAACAAAAACAAACAGTTTTTAGATTTGTTTTTTAATCTCAACATCTAGTTAAAAAAATGCAAATTAGCGCTATTAAGTCCCGTTTATATGATAAAATCTACTATATGTTTGTATTTGTGAGGTCAAGCGTATTTCAAAAATACTTATTTCACCCCGCCAAAAGTAAAGCACCCAAGATATCAAGTTTAAGCCTCACTCACAAATTTACGCCATGTTATGCTGACCGGCTGCCACATCGCAGCAAGACCTTGAACTTGTTAGTCGTGTTAATATTGTCAAGTACTCATGGGAAATCAAAAACAATGCAGTCTTTTGTAATGAAATTGGGTATAACCACAAAACACCGCCACCTATTCAACTACGTGTCAGAAACTCAAAGAAGCTTCTCATTTGAGACATGTGCGTCAGCCACTTTCTATGCATATTTAACATCTGCCCATCTGTTTGTTTAAATTTCAAGTTTTACAGTAAAGAAAACCAGTGGGTAAATTAACGGTAATTTGGAAAGCTGGTTTAGTGAACAAAATGTTTGGAAAATGGTAAACAGGGGCGGAGATAATTGAATTATGTTTGACGACGGAGACAACAGGAAATTATGGGAAGTCAAGGCTCTTATCAACCACTTGAAGTTACTTCTACCTTACTTTTGATGTTCATTAAGAATTAACAAGCGTTTAATGAACTACTTAACAGTTTTCTGCAAAAACTCTGACTATTAAAAACATAAAATTTATGATTATGATTTATTGGTCTATACTTATAATAAAGCAGTAAGGAACAACAAGTCTGTACAACGAAGTTATCTATACTTTTAATAAAGCTATCAGTGACAAAAGTCTGTACGAAGAAGAAACTTTAAGAAAGTGTCCATGGTGTGGATAATGTCTGTATGTCTTTGTAAGTCTGGGAAATCGTTAAAAATCTTATTGAAGGCTGAAGGAATTAGGATCTAATATCACAGAATACATAATAGTACCTACTACATAATAATATGGTATATTGGTATTTTAGGTCCTGGATTAACACCATCGGGTACTTTTAAATTTAACCCAGAGAAACAACCACCCGGGCAAAGTTGCGGCCATAACTAGTACAAAATTTAAGATAAAAGAGATCTTCGAAGCACGGAACTCTGACGAGGCGAGGCACGACTAGCACTTGAACAGATATTCATTTTGAGGTACGAAACCCTAGACAAGTATAGTACATACAGTCAGCAAGGGTAACTAGGTAACCTTACAGTAATTACTGAAATGGTTGAACAGGCGAGGTAATCTTTGTACTGGTAATATTAGTCATTCTGAACCTTTGTTCGCGGCACCTTTGAAGTCGCTACATCAAAGGCAAGACCGAAATTAAAGGCCGAGTTATTAAGCTATACTCTTGCAAACCCCTTTGACGATGCTTAAAACCTTACTATGATGGCCTGTTTTGTTAATAGACTTGTCGTTTATGCAATAGAAAAAAAGAAAATCAAATTCTTCATTAATTCACGACTGCCTAAAAAAATACTGTGATGTTTTTAGGTTAGGATTCATGTAGTCAACACCAGTGTGTGCAGTATTATTTTAATAAGTCTGCTTCTGTGAGCACCGGCCTTCGAAGATGCGTAGAAAGCAGTGACCGTGGCGACTACATCGGTATTCGCTTACTTGCACGCGCCATTTCACTGCGTGGTGCAAGTTGCAGGTGGCCATTATACCATAAATAAATAATTTAAGGTAAATACCTATGGGTTTCGAAGAACTACGCTATGAGAGGGTTCACCAGACACGTCCATACAAGTTCCGGTATTCGTCAACTCTATTGTCTGTGCCAGTATGTACAAATTTCTTATTATCAAATGAGAAGTGTATAAATTTGCCAATTTGTGGTGTCCACTAGGATCTAAAATGCATTTAAAGCAACTATAATCCATATTTCGAGGAAATTGACCAGGGCCCTGTTTCATAAAACTTACAATTATAGTTTACCATTACAATTTAGTGTACATTGATGCATATGTTAGAGTGTTACGTGTAAATATGAATTTTGCTAGAAGATAAACTTCAGTGTACACTAAATTGTAATAGTAAACTACAATTGTAAGTTTTATGAAACAGGGCCCTGTCCACTGCCACTTCAGCTTGCTAAACCTTTAAGTTATCTCCAACTTTAGTTCTCTGTACTTCGTTTCGGATTATATCTACCAGAGAAACCCCAATCATAGCTCTAACCACAGCTCGCTGAGCGACATTCGTTAGCCGTAGTTAGTTTGCAATTGATGCTTGAACTATTGCAACGTCGTTTCCACCCTTCATTTAGGTTCACATTTAAAATAATCACAATACAATGGTAGCGATTAGGACATCCCCTAAACTAAACTTAATTTATTTAAATGTAATTTAAACCTTGTTAGCTTCGTAACAAGGTATTTTTTTCCCCTGTCATCTAAACCTAACTCACTAAACTATCACTAAAGCCTGTCAGCGTAAAATCAACTTTATTTCCACGCGGCGAGAGTCCCGATTTGTCCAAACGCTGTCTCAGAACGTGTCCGAATTTATCCAAACGCTGTTATACAGCGTGTTAAAAACCTTTTAATTTCGTTATTTTAAACGGAGCAGCTTAAACTGACGTAAGTTTAGAATAGATGCCAGGGGCAAAAATACCTTGTTACAAAGTCGACAATGTTTAAAATACATTTGAAGAAATTTAGTCTAGTTTAGTATAAAGAGTAAAAAACCAAATTACTGGCAATAACTATTTTTTTACTTTTATTTATTGAGCACATCACAATAAATAAAACAAAATAATAGTAATATATAAAATACAATATCGTTCAATAGGCGGCCTTATCGCTATCAGCAATTTCTTACAAGCAACTTTTGGATGGACAGGAAATGACATTATATACATCGCGGTCAGTGATTTACAGTGCCATTATTCTAAGTTCATGGAAATGTTTACCTTACCGACTGCTCAAAGGGTTAGCAGACCCTTTTCTTTCGGACAAAAGGTTTGCTTGAGTTATACTTAAGCGAAAATCAATAAAAACTTTTTGTTCCTTTTTGTTCTGTTTGGTCGAAAGTTTCTGACAAAATTAGTGTCTCCGAAGTTCTGGGAAGAGCGTTAAGATAAAGTTTATTCGATTTATAGTTTAGCTGTAACTTTGCGATAAACTTTTTGTGTAGGTGTGAATCTTTGTCGTGTTTCAGTTTATTGGAGCTCTGTAGGAACAACTTGAAGTGGATCTTCTTTAAGTTGCAATGTATTGTCTACTAGTGACCCGTCTCGGCTTCGCACGGGTAGCTTTGTCCAAATTGTTTCATTGACTGACAACCCGCGGCCAGCCCGCACCCGCTTCTATGCACTGTTACTCCACAGAATAAAGTAAAAGTCGGTATGAAAAACAGGTCGAGCTGAATTAATTGAAATCTGCTCCTCTAAACATCACCATAACTTTCAAACTATTCGTTAAAAAAGTATAGTGTACAAAAGTCATAATTAATCTACATAAAACTAGAAAGAATATTGAGATATTTATTTTGATATGGATTTATACAATTTAGCACAAAGAGCTCTAGAAAAATTGAGTTTTTTTTTGCTGGAAATCGCTTATTTCAGCTTTCTGTTAAATATTTGACAGTTTTTTTTTGTAGTACTTTTTAGAAAAAATAATATTTTCATACATTGTTTTATATAGCTCTAATGGTATACGCTGCGTACGCAAAAACAATACCAGGACTGACCTTTCCGACTTCGTTGAGAAAATTTGCCCTAAACTGACTAAATTTACACAAATCACTGACGAATTATACTATAAACCTTCCTCTTGAATCAACCTACACTTAAGTCAAAACTGGTGAGATGGTGATGGTGGCCTAACGGTACTATAGTGCAATTTAGAATCCAACGATACCGGGTTCAAAAACTACCTACCAATGGCTTTTTCTAAGTTATGTGCGGTTTTTCTATGGCTTCGTGCTTCGGAGGGCACGTTAAGCTGTCGGTTCCAGCTGTTATTGATTAATAGCAGTCGTTAAGTCATGTCAGAGGCCCTCCGGCGGCTTGACAAACTCTGACATCAGAGGCCAGCACTACCCCTTACAACAAACAAACAAACAAACAGTCAAAACTGGAACAAAATCGGTACAATGTTTTCCGAGATATTTGCGGACAGGCAGACATAGAGACGCGTTCGGTTTCCTTTTAATTTGTAGTGATGTGTTGATGCATAATTATTATGTTTCAACTATCGTACTCGTAGCTATGAATGGACTGTTTTGATATGTCTTTGTCTAGATGCATAGATGTTTCAACCATAGTACCTATAGATGATTTTTTAGTATTATCGAAGTGTAGTCAGATTCAGAAATAAGTAATATCTATCTAACGTTCTAACAAAAAAAAATAATGGGGTTAAGCTAGATATAATGAGTAAGTTGTTAAGATTTTCAATAAATAGAAGTCTGTTTCAGTAAAAAATAGATGGTTAATATCATCATCATCAACAACATATCATACATAGGCCTAGGGGTCGGACAAAGGGTGGATGTATGAGTAATTGACCATGCGTAAGTAGTTGACCAATTTCAAATTTGAGCGCAAATACTAAGCTACCTGGCTAACCTTTGCTCTCATTGGTCTTAAAATATTGTTTTGACGCTATTTGGATATAGGCCAATCATATTCAAGCACGACAGCGATTGCATATAAAAGTCTTTTTGAACTTTTTCGTGACAGGTGCAAATATATCCGCCATTTTTCTGCCCTACAGTAAGGAGCTTGCACAAGGTATATTTTTTAAATCCAACGAAATTTATGTCGATTTCTAGTTTTATGTAAATAATGTATATTCCGAATATTCATACATGTGTGTAGATTGTATTGATGATAAAATTTTAAAGAATCCTTTATCATTTCATGTTTTGTTTTTGGTGGTTAACTATTGAAACATAGAACTGACCAATTTCTAGTAATTAACCAAATTGGTCAACTACTGAAAATGAATGTTTTTTGCACTTTTTTATAAAAAGTTATGTCATTTCATAAGCGATTTTAGTATGTCTATTTTTCATTTTCTCATTTCAAGTTTCATCAGTACTTGACCACACTGGTCAATTACTGGTTGACCATAGAACTTTTTTGCTTTAGTCTTTGAACAGATATACCTATTTTCATTCCAGATACTATGCAAAATGCCATCGAAGAAATAATTCTATAAATATAGTGAAGCTAGCTAGAAAAATGGGACCACTCTACGAATAAAATTTACTTTCCGGGTGGATATCAGCGATAGCCAAGAAATATTTTCCTTTTAACAAAGAAAGAGTAGCATAGTGTTATGGTGCTCTCCACGCCAAACACAATCAAAAGCCCTGATAAACGGATCACCATATGCTATAAAACCGGGGATATTATTCAAACTATAGAGACTATTCATATTACACAAAGAGGATTCTACAAAGTTGAGAAAATTTAAAAATATTTGCTAAATCAATACCATCCAAAGATAATTAATGTAGATGGTGTACCTAAACAAAGTTACAACTATGATAAAATATAATTATAACTACTAAAACTGATATTTTTCCATAGATAAAATACTTTCTAATGGAAATTGACGTTTTTATCTATGTGGTCAAACACTAGATCATAAAGTGGTCACACACTGGAGACATCTGGTCAATCATACGCACATTGGTGTAATTTTCACTTCAGTAATTAATAGAAAATATAGTGTGGAAGTAAGGCCAAATATTTTTGGTTTATTATATTAAACAACTCAAAGGGATTGTAAAGAAAAATAATCAAACTTGTATTTCATTTAATTAGAAAATAAGACTAGTTTTAATAACAAAATCCACCTTAATTGGTCAACTATTGGTGCGTTCACCCTAGGCCTGTCCTAAAGCGCGTCGCTGAGCGTGATCTTCGGCTCTTCTCTTCAATTAACGGTTTAATTATTAAATATTTTATGGTTAACATAAAATGGTTAAATTAATTTTGTCTGCGCTGTTACTGCTCTTGCCAAACACTGACTTCAAAACTGCCACAGAAATACACTCGTGATCTATGATTGATCACGAGTGTTATTAGCGCACAAGTCATTAGCTCGAAAACTGAGGTGTTTTTAGGATAACGTACCTCAAAAGGAAAAAAATAACCCTTATAGGATGACTTCGTTGTCCGTCCTCCTTTCTGTCTAAATTAATATCTAATACTCAAATCTGCAATCCCTTGGAGCTGTGATAAAAAATAAACTTCTAAGTCAACGCAATCAAAAGATATGGCTGTTTATGCCGTATATTTTGACACTCACAAGGGAATAAAAACTTATAGGGTACTTCCCATTGACCTAGAATCATGAAATTTTGCAAAAACCAATGTCTGTCACAAGATATGGGAAAAGTACGAAACCGTAAATTAGAAGATAAATCAAAAACAAAATGCGGTTGGTAAACTGACCGTGACCTATGACGATGTAAGGGGACAACAGTTTTCCAACGGCAAAGTTAAGTTTGTACGGAACCCTAGGTGCGCGAGTCTGACTTGCACCTGGCCGTATTTTTTTAATATGACAGTAATTGGCAGCACCAAAAGTGTCTGCAGAACTAAAACATATTTGCATTTATCTGCTCCCGCTGTCTCCCATGCCTTACACCCCATGAGCAATTCAAGCGAGCGAAAGTAGCGGATAACGGGCAGCGTGTAGTGGGTCGCGTAAGAAATTCTTCCTTTATTTTACAAACATAGCATGTCTGCGCACGAGTGGCGTAACTACTGACGTGTTTTCTCGGAAGTTGATATATTTCTGTCAGTCGGAAGGAAAACCCCACTACAAACGAATTTATAAAAAAATACTGCAGAGCTAATTTTGACGATATTAATTTAACGTCACTTAAAATGAAATTTATGAGGGTTCGTGCTTGGAGGTCACTTGGGTCTTAAATTTCAAAAGAAATCACGCAAACATGCCACGTAATCGGTGTAAGAAACAGTAGGTACGTTTCAAATAGGTTTGCAACCACTTATTAAACTCGTTTAATAAAATAAAGTATCAATAGTAAAATCTTTTTATATGATTCCGAACATTATAAAATTAAATAATATTTATCCACTTACTTGCGCATAGACCATTTAATCTTCATTTTAATCTTCAAAGTTCATCCAAAAGAGACTCCTAAATACGATTCCTTCTGAATTGCCGTGATATATTAAAACTAGAACTCCATTATGAGTATACAATATATATAAAACAAAGACATTTAATTTGGTGCCTTGCAATATTCATCCATTGTTAATAACAAAATGGAGTCGAAAATAATAAGCCTGATCAAAGAATATCTCAAAATTAATCTGCTTGCCCTGAATACTTCTGCTGATTGCATAGATCTAGTTAAATGGGGGAAGATACGGCACGCTTTAATATCAAGTAAACAAAAACTGGACTAGGTACTTACAAGTCCATGGAAACCCACCCATTCATTCCCATAATCGTACTTCATCATCATCAACCTATACTAATTAACCACTACTGGAAGTAGGCCACTCCTAATGCACGCCACTGAGCTTGGTATTCAGCTCTCTGCATCCAGTTTCAGCCAGACACTTTTCGCAGGTCCTCACTCTACCTGGCCGCAGGGCATCCAATACTATGTTTGCCTAAATGCGGTCTCCAAACGAGAACTCGTCCAACGGTTATCAGTTCTTCGGTGTGACCAGTCCACTACCACTTCAGCTTGCTTATCGTTAGAGTTATGTCGGTTACTTTGGTTCTCTGTCAGATCACAAATCGTACATGAATCATGTGCATCAACAACACAAGGCATAATTATTATACGGACTGCAGTGCGAATGAGAGTCACAGTGATGACATGTGCTACACAAACGCCACTACGATTGTGATAAAGGCCAAAGAAGGCAAATTTTGTGAATTGCACCTAATTTATGCGGACCTCGACCGAGGATCTGGTACCTAATCTGCGCACTTTTAAAAAAATCTATGGCTGATAGAGAATAAAGATTTAAGGACGCAGACGCACTGTGCAAAAATTTGCGGCTGACTTTCGGCTGACTCCGCTGCAAATCGGAGGCAAACTTAAGATAACCCTATGCAGTGCATCGTTGAATGAGCGGCCGAGTGGATCAATACATGTTGTAAACCAGCCACTGACTGAATGAATAACTCAGCGAAACGCCGCCAACTGCATGTTATTCACGTTGAGTATTCAAAATCGCTCCATTCGTTTGGAAGCTACGATGCCACAGACAGACATTCGGATAAATAGACACCATAAACTTATAACACCCCTCTCTTTCGTCCAGTTTAGAAATAAATAAATATATTCGGGACAGTTCACACTAATTATTACCTATCCCAAAACTAGGACACCGTGTAGACAACAGATAAACATACGTAGATACGAATATTACATCCGTAACTCGGAAACAAACATTTCTGCTCATCACACAAATGATTCCACCACCTTGCGGGATTCGAACCCGCGACCGTTAACTTCGCAGTCAGGGTCACTACTCGACCAACAGGTCATCAAATGAATGAGCTCAGGGTCTTTAAACTTACTTTAACAATAAAGCTTTAAAAACAAATAAGCTCAGTGTAATGTAACTTCGTTATTCCCAAAAACTGTTATAGTTCAGCTCCTAATGTTATATTCTCACTAAGTCCATTATTCAAATTTTAAGAGAATGATGGCGGTTGATCCGATACTATTGAACTCCTGCAACTCAGCAATTCTGAGTATTTTGTGCTCGAATTAGAATATTGCATATTTTCTGGCAATTTATTATTCTGTTTACGAATATTAAGCCATCTAAAAGTGCATTGATACTCGTAACTGTGTTTACAATGTCATTGAACTGGACTTATGAGAAAAACTTAGTAGACTTGCAAGTAGAATCACAGATATAGACTGAATAGATAACGCAAGCTTAATGTCACTGCACGCCCAAAATAATTGGGAGTAGGTCATTATGAACGGCGCTATGTACGCTATGGCGCTATGGACGCTTTGTGGCCAGATGGGGTGACAAACAGTGAATGGATGAGGAGAGCTGAAGTCCGAGCTCAGTGGCGTGCATTAAGAGAGGCCTACGTCCAGCAGTGGACAAATTTAGGCTGATGATGATAATGAACGGATAAAATAATATTTTTATGAAAAATGGCATACAATATTTTTTATAATATTAAATAACATGAAAAATATGTAATTGTATATTACATATTTTTCAAGTTATCGCGATACGGATTTGGATGAAATTTGGAGTGGAGATAGCTTATACCCTGGAACAAAACATGGAATACTTTTATCCCGAAAAATTTAAAGTTTGCACGGAAAAAGTAGAAAATATCGATGACTCGCTATAAAGAACGGTTGCCATGGAAACTATATAATAACAAGTCTGTCAAAAAGCATCGAGAGCGTTGGTGCCAAAGATAATACAATACGTTGGTCTTATACTTTTGCATTGGTTTTTAATATCCTGGAAGAACTTAGCATGTTTTTTTCGCGATAAACTGTAGTCCGCGCGGACGAAGTCGCGGGCGAAAGCTTGTTCATAATAAAATGTACCCTCTAGCTTTATCACCTCAATTTGCACACGAACGATCGGAATACCAACTTCAAATATTGAGATCTTTTGGAAGTACATCTGTCTTTACTTATAATAAAGAAGGTAACAAAAAGACTGTACAAAGAAGATAAAAAGTCAAGATAGAAAAAAGTCTAGGTTACATAAAATAAGCTACCACAAGTTTTTTTTTTTAATGGTGTCTGTATGTATGTATATATGATCGCTCATCACGTAAACCTACTGGACCGATTCAAATGCGGTTTTCACTATTTGGTAGCTTAAGGTGTGACTTGAACACTGGTGTACTCGTACTTGGTATCTCAATCCCACGAGTAGTAGACGAGCAATCGATAAAAATCAATTAGGTGTCTGAACGAAGTTTTATGAACTTTGGTATATTGGTACTTGTTTCTGGACAAGCACATAAGGATTAGAAAAATGACCGCGCTGGTTCAGCTTATTAAAATTAAAAATATATCACATGGTTGGTTTAGACCGTATTTTCGAACTTGTGTTATTTATTACCAGACTGCGCAATGCAAAGGCCGGGTAGTGTGTTTATCAGCCTATGTAATATTTTTGTTCCTTTGTAACTCTATATAGACCAAACGCGTGAGCCGATTTTGATGATTCTTTAATCGATTTGTCTTAATCTTGCGAGTAATGACAATAATCAAAAATTAATATAATTCAATGTAAGACCTAAAATCTAATGGCAAACCCAGAATTTAACATAGTAGCTGATGGATTTTCAAATGAGTCGCAGTTTGTTCACAGTTTATTTGTTTAGCATTTTCGATTAAGCCTTGTCTATTTTCTCTTTATCTGTGGCGTGAATACACTCTCTTTTATCGACAACTGGATAGTTCTGTTATACTTGTTATATGGCAACATCAGAGGCGTAGCTATTGGAAAAGCCGACCAACGGCTATGGTACGGCAGTTTACAAACGTGTATATTATATTATTAAAAACTTAAAATATATATTGATGATATATGTTCTCAACAAAAAGTTATATTACCTTAACCCAACTTAACCTTCAACCCGTCTCCCATTAACCCCGAAAATACTTTTAACGAGGGCCAGATGAAGATGAAGGTAATAATTAATCTTTTCAACAAAAGGGAACTGCAATTTGAAATTTTTGAAAGGGTTTTTAATGCTTATGCCCCATATAATTTTGTTCAAACCTTGCTGAATATTAAAACTTTGTTCCTTTGTGTCAGGTAAAAAGTTCAAATTAATTTAGATGGTTAATATTTTTTTAGCTATAAAATTATATATAAATTTAGCATTCATTATTATTTCGGGCCCGACTTCTAGCCGAAGGTATCATTGTTTTGATAAGAAATTAATTGTTGACGTTTGTTTCGTGACAAATTGGTAATAATATTTCATAAATTATATACTTACCAAATTAATTAATTTTAATTCATATCTCTTACAAGACATTAGTTCAAAAACTAAAACCCAATTTTGGTCGGGTAAAAAATTGCCTATGACACTCTTGCAATGAAGACAAATCGATTGTCAAAATCGAACAGTTTTTAGTTTGATCACATAACCCTTCCTGTGCTTCGGCGTAGTCGGGTAGTAAAATAGCCTATGACAGTGTAAATGAAGACGATTGATATCTCGCTTACTATCAAAATTGGTTCTAGTTTTTAGTTTGAACACATAACCCTGCTTTTTTTTCGCCGTAGTTGGGTAAAAAATGTTTGCCTATGTCACTCCATTTCTGAAGACAAATCGAAAGACAACTCGCTTGTCAAATTGGACCAATAGGGGCGATGCTATGGTGGAACATCCACATACCCACATACGTAGATACATACATACATAAATATACTGTTAAACACATGACCCACATGACTTCCCTTACTTCGCCGTAGTCGGGTAAAAAACTTGTGAACTAAATAGGTATTAAAACGGTTGGCTATCTAAATACGATTCAAAATAGAAATGACACCACAAAATAAGTCCCGAAGACTCGCGTGACAGAATGTGGGCAGTGCCAACTACTTACAATTTTGACCGGTTCCCCAACAACAACGACTAAAACTACAATCAGAATCTGTTAATGTTTGTAGAGATCGTCTAGTCTAAAACTGAACGCTGCTCCAATGTGTTTATGCTCACATGCAAAGTAATTGTATAGCAATAACAAATACAGGCAATACACATATAATTTATCCCGGAAAATTGTAAAAAACGGAAAAACTGGAAAATGTTGATTACTCACTGTAAGGAACGGTTGTCATCACATAATGGTCTATGGTTGCCTTGGAAACGAAATAACAAGTCTGTGAAATAACATCGAGAGCATTGGAGCACCTACTTTTGCATTGGTTTTTAATATCCTAGAAGAAAATAGGATGCTTTTTTTCGCGATAAACAGTAGTCCGCGCGGACGAAGTCGCGGGCGGGAAAACTAGTAACTAATAATGCTAACGTACCCAAACGGCCGGATCTGTTGGTAACAGGTCAACTAGTGCAAAACTGCAAAAACGACGCGAACACACGTCAGAGCGGACGTGTCGTTCCACGCAAAGCTTGCGCTCCCTGCCATACAATACCAGGACTGACCGACCGATTAGTTGAACGCTAAATACGCGGACGAGTCTAAGATTGAAGGTTTTTGAACCTCTGTAAATCAACTAAAATATAAAAAATATATATGAAAAAAAATGTTTTTTAAATTTGAATATACAATCTAGAAATTGTAATTGAGAATTGTTGGCTCGATAAAAAATAATTGCAAAGATGACTCTAAATCGGTATTTAAAAAGTGTCCTGTTAAGTGATACTATCATAAAGCTATGTGAAAGTTATTCCAATAGACGTGGCTTTTTATTCATTAGGAGCTGCAAACAAAAATATTCTAAAAATCGCCGCACGCAGCAATTGAAGTGTTGCAATAAGTATTACCTACTTCTCACATTGAAACAATCAAGTTTGGTGGAGGGGCGTTCATTTTATGATTAGATGATCTCTACTCAATTACGCATGATCTAGGTACTGAATTTAATACGACGCAGGACTTCTTTTGTAAAGGTAACTCCTCTATAAATACCTTTGTTTATACGTTGAAAATCAAATTTATTATGCTCTACGAAGACTTAATTTGTTATTTTGAACATCAAGCTGATGAGTATTTTCTTCCAGCTAACCAGATGTTGTTTGTTTGTTTGTTTTTCGTATCAGGTAGTAGTGCTGGCCTCTTTTGTCAGAGTTTGTCAAGCCGCCCGAGAGCCTCTGACATGGCTTAACGACTGCTATTAATTGATAACAGCAGGGACCGACAGCTTAACGTGCCCTCCGAAGCACGGAGCGATGTTTAACCTGATGTTTTTGTATTTGTTTTAGTCGTGCAACAGATTAAACATGTTCAACGTTAAGTAACTGCTCCGTGCGATGTCATAACTTTAAATTAAATAATTATTATCTAGCCAGCTCTCACGCTCATAATCTGAGAGCAAGAATAGTAATATAACTGTTAGAA
Organism: Alsophila aescularia; assembly: GCA_946251855.1. NCBI lineage: Eukaryota > Metazoa > Arthropoda > Insecta > Lepidoptera > Geometridae > Alsophila > Alsophila aescularia. Next base: position 16,876,683 of record OX276383.1, on the reverse strand, counting down.
TAGTTTTAAAGGCTAATTGTTTTCTTTAAGTATTTCTAAAACAGAGTTCTAATTACAGAGAAGCTAATAATATAATATTTTACACAACCACAAATTTAAAGCCGCTCAGCGAGCTATGGAGAGAGCTATGGTTGGAGTTTCTCTGAAGGATAAGATTCGTCATGAAGGTATCCAACAGAGAACCAAGGTAACCGACATAGCCCTAAGGATAAGCAAGCTAAAATGGCAGTGGGCTGGTCACATTTCAGAAGGAACGATAATCGATGGTATAGACGAGTGCGTTCTCGAGTGGAGATCACGTCAAGGCAAACGTAGTGTAGGATGCCCTGTGGCAAGGTGGAGTGATGACCTGCGAAAAGCGGCTGGCAGAAAATGCATGAGGAGAGCTGAAGACCGAGCTCAGAGGCCTGCATTAGGAGAGGCCTACGTCCAGTAGTGGACAAGTATAGGCTGCTGATGACTATTTTTAGAGTGGTGGTGGCCATTTGGTTAAATATGTGCGTATTGTAATCAAAAGACACCGGTGTCAGAGTTTCTTAGGCCGCCCAGGACAATCTGACGTGGCTTAACCACGCTGTATTTATTTTTCCACCGGGACGGGCAGCTTAACGTATCCTCCGAAGCACGGATCGATTCTAAATCCGCACATAGCCTAAAAATTCGGGCCGAGTATCAAACACGGTGTTAATGGTTAACAAGGAACACACAAAACCGCTAAACCACAATCCCAAAGAAACTAATTCAAGAAAATAATAATTTATGAACGATATATACGATATACCTACCCGTCGCGCATCTTGTTTACGACAATCAATATATCGTTTTATGACGGTTTCATTTATAAAACGATAGAATGACGCGCGAGAACTCAAAAAAGAATATTTGTTTAGTCATCAAATGTGGACACAGTGAATAAATCTCGTAGCTAAGTACTATAAAGTTATTACTCTGATATAAGCACAGAATAAATATAATAATCAAAGACCTTGAATTACGCTTACTGCCTTATCAAAGCTCGCTCGCTGCACCCGTGCCGTTCGTTTCAGCACGTTTTGCACCACGGAGTAGCAGTTCTATTTGCTATTCTGTGTTTTACGCTATGCAATTTTGTATAACACTATTGCGCGAAACTAAAGTCATGACTACAATGTTAGTTCTACGAAACTGTAACTATAGAAGTAATTTAGTACGTGAAAGCATTAACGAAACACACACAAGTTTCACGAATTTATTTTACCCTGCTGATTAAAAATGTTTGCCGGGTTTGATATATTCTTAATTAAGAGCCTAGCAATACCTAAAATGTGTTAAAGTCTTGCTACTTGCAAATAGGTACCTAGTTTTCACATTAATAAGGTGTAAGTTAAAATGAAGTACATAATTTAATATCATTAAGGGCGTCTTCAAATTAGATACTTGAACAATACTGCTAGACTATCGCGCTACTGTTGCGCGCCCCACTATGTAATGTTATTATGTTCATACAATTTGTAGAAGCAGTCACAGAGTATCTACCATATTTATTACACGACTTCCAAAACGAGGAAGTTCTCATTGGGACAGTTTTTTTTCTGTGTTAGTTGCACACACTCATGGTATAGTTTACATACTTAATTTCTCCGGGATTACAGAACCGATTTGAACGTTTTTTTGGAATGGGCTTTACCTGAGTGTGGTCTTAAATAACTTTCATTGGTTTTGTTGTTTTTTTTAGTTAAATCTATTTGAATTATAGCAGTCGTTAACCCATTCAGCGACTCTTGGGCGGCTTGACAAACTGACATCAGAGGTCGGCCATACATAATGCGAATTATATATCCATTTGAATTCTGAAGGTGCCCAAACTATAGTTACCGAGTCCTGTACCACTATTACGAGCTGCAGTAGTAAACGCTCTTGACGTTACAACTCTAGCAAAAGTATCTACGTGACTGACCGGTAAGGCAATACAGTGGGTAGAGTCCGACTTACGAAAAAAGTCTCATTACAAAAAGACGCGGCGCTAGTTTCCTTGTAAAAGCAAAAAATGTTTAAGCGTTCAACGTTAGTTCCTCTTATCGCCGCTACTTCTTTCGTGAGACGGATTCTCAGTTTACATTACTCAGTAGGTATTATGGGTCACTATTTCTACAATGGCTATCGTCAGTTAACGCTGCTGCAGTGGTTATGTCACGCACTGCCATTTATCATCGTGAGTGAGTGGAGCGGGGTTACATTATTACAACTTTTGTAGGGATTGATAACTTTTTGTAAAATAAAATATAGGCACCCAAGTAACTAGTTGAAAATGTAGCTTTATATAGGTAAGAATGTTTAAAATCGGTTCAGTATTTTTTGAGTTTACCCATTATATTTTTGTCACTATAATCGTATTTTACTTTATTTAAACAAATTAGATTTTTTGTTTTTGAGAAACATTCAAACAAATAAAAAGAAAACAAATCTGTTTACTTTAAAATGGAAAACACAATCGCTTGCTCGATGAAGGCTCTTACAACGCCATCTAGCTGGATTGGGCTGAACCGAAATGACAATGCGTTTGCTAGCCGCTGTTTTTTCTCTCTCTTTTTCATATATTTAGAAAAAGACAAATGTTAAGAAAGCGCCAGCATGACGGCGTAAAATCTACAGTTCTTCACGTATTGTCTATTCCTATTGAAGAAGAGTTAGCCGAACTCTTAATAGAGCTATAGATTTATAGTGACAAATAGTTCCGCTAATTGCGCTGCGCTGGATTTCATACTAAAATGTTACGATACTCGATAGCGAGTACAGATTTGAGCGTTTGATTGAACTCATAATAGAGGTACTGGGATGAAACGTCACTTTAAATTTGAACACGTTACTGTAGAGTTACAAAAGCGCTTGAACTGCGCCACAGTTGCGCCACTGCAGTGCTTCTAAAACTTCAAGCTTCTAGTATGTAGAAGCCCTAACATACCCGTGGGTCACGTTTATCATTTCATTAAAACAACCTGCACGAGCATTCAGTGTTACAAATATAAGCAATTAATTAAATATAACAGCAAGTCAGTAGTTGGTTAGAGTTCCAGTAGGGCGTTTCAAAGATGTATAAATTTGCTAGAAGAAATGAATAATGTATTCCTTGTTAAAATACAAATGTGTAAATGAGGCTGTGCAAATAACATTTTCTATCGCTCCCTTCAAATATAATAATTGTTTGCATACTATTTCAATTTGTGGTTGATTATCAGTCAAAGTGGTGTGCTTAGTACATTAAAAGATGGTTTCTTGCAGAAGAATCCTTTTATAACTACATTGTCAAGTTATCTTTGGACCGGATTAGCGTAGTACTCAAATTGCAACTGCAGTTATTTTCGTGAAAATGTAACTATGTCTTGTTGTGATCATTGAAACAACTTTATCGGTTTGTTGAAAACTTTTTAGATTATATTACAAGAAAAAAAACATAGGTAATAAATTTTGTACAATGTGAATTCATAGACTCCCGAACCCGGCTTATGCGGCTTAGTGTAAGCTCAATTGCTCCCCGCCTCAAGCGTCTAATGTAGCGCAATTCTGACGAAGTACTTACATTTGAGGTTATGAGCCGTGTGAGTCCAGCTTAACATTAGGTCCACCCCTTCTCCTCCCGTGGGCGGGTGCTGTGAGAACCAACTTAAGGAATTAAGATATATGGCATCAGAATTTTTCTGGGTAAGGTTCAACATCTATTGCGATCACCAAAACTCTTGCCAATATGGTGTTTATGGCAGTACTATTAATGAGAATCAGCAGTAAACGTCTTCGGACTGATAATAATAAATATATTCAGGACAATTTACACCGATTACCTATTCGCAAACTAGGATACCCCCCTCACACTTTGCCCGTAGTACGGTTCAATTTTCTGGTCAACCGGACTATGGAAAATAATAAAAGGGTGGGGCTGTGTCGGGGTGCACGGCCGTTTATTTGTCGTGAAACGTCTATTCCACGTACAAATCGCAGTTATACCGAATTACACAAACATACATTTTGCTGATGGGTTTCCTTAGTTGACTCTAAAAATGCTTAGATGAGTAATAACATTATTGATCATTGATGTCCCACCTCATCGATCGGTTAATTAATTATGTAGGTGAATAACCACATCAAGAAATGTAGTTTAGTCATCTTATTATAAGGTTATTATTCTTCAGTGTCATCGCTTTCTCCAATGTATTTTTTGGGTCGGCATAAATTATCCGACAGTGGGTCATGACTGGTTTTCCCATTTTAATGCTCGGGTGTGGGTCACGTCTGAACATGTATAATTTATTAGTTTTTAATGTAACTTACGTGAAAAGTAGGTTTGTGAACGTTGTCGGTGTATTTTAAATTGTTTATTCGTTTCATTATGGGCTAAGCATACAATTTAGTCAGCAGTCGGAACCCCAAACATCAATCACAATAATAATCTTTATAGCAATAAAACAGTACCGTGTTATACCTACTTACTTACTGACTGACAAGACGCACAGACTAAACTAGTGGGCCTAGAGTTTGAAGTTAAAGGAAATATTCCTTGATTATCCTAGAGGTGCACTCATCATCATCATCGTCATTTCAGCCTTTAGGAGTCCACTGCTGAACATAGGCCTCCTCCAAAAAGGGGGGGGGGGGTTGCCATAGTCACCACGCTTGGCAGGCGGATTGGTGACCACAGTGTTACAAATATGTACTTGGAGGACGTTGCTTCCGCATGTGTATTCTCTTAGTCGCCTCTTACGATATCCACGGGAGGATTCGGAGGGGTCTTATTCTAAGCCAAGACCGCCACGGCTAGAGGTGCACTAGGAAGTTTTTTTTGAAATTCATTCTAAATTGGTGGAAAAGTTTGCACGCGTGCACAACTGCGGGGCGCAACTAGTACAAAATAACGTGAAAGTAACATTTTATCTCGGTCTATCTGTCTGTTTGTAGCTTATCTATTTACATCTACTGTGAAACTGATCTTGAAGAAATTGGTCAAGGAAATAGTGAGCAAAGCAGCGGGATGCAGTTATTGAGAAATATGCATTTGTTAATGTAAATATTTTTTTGAAGTTTTGACGTGTTTGTATGTAAATCATGTCATGTTTGTTATGAGAGAGAAAGCTCATTAATATTAAAATAGTTAATTTAGTATTATGTTTGCGACTTCTATACTTTATGATCCTATTCTTAAGTTTTAAATTAATATTGAAATGTTAAATTACAGTATTTTACTCGTATTTGTATAAGCAGTATTTTACATAAGCAGTATTTTAATACAGTATTTTACTCGTATTTGTATAATCTACACCTATATAACAGAATCGTGACGTACCTACTCTAACGGTGCGGTCCGAGGTGTAACTATTATTTATTCTGTGGCGTAAGCTTTGAGGGTTACTTGATACTTGATGCGCGGGCTATTTTTCCGCAATTAGGCCGTATGTCGGCCCTTTTTGCGTGATGGGTGGTGCTGCTTGTCAGTGCAGCTACCCGATGTCCTCCAGGAAGGCCAGCAGCTCCTGCGTTCTGGTGCAGGCCTCCTGTAGGGTTCCCGGTGCTCCCAGGAAATGCGCTCTCTGATTCGCCACGCTATTGCATTCTAAGAGCACATGCGTGGCCGTTTCTTCAGCCTCCATGCATCCTCTGCACAGGGGGCTGTCTGTAGCTTTGAGGGTTATGAGCACTTCACGTTCTTAAAAACAATATGACAGATCTTCTATTCACAATTTGTACTAAAATCTGTAATTACAAGTAGAGGTACCAAGAGGCCAACGGGCAAAGCTCAGAAATCATGTAGTTGGATATTTAAAAGAAGTCATTGCTAATTCATTAAATTTATGTGAATCTTTTTTTTGATTGTCTGTGTTTTGTTTTGTTTTTTTGATTTACCTGCTTCTATGCTTTCAGAGCAAATGTAGGGATAACGAAGATTTCCTGGCAATTAAAACTTCGAGATAGAGTTCACGTAGATATACATTGATGAACTCTGTCTGTGTTTGGTTTTCTGTTATAGTAATAATATTTTAAATTTGTAAATGAGAAACGAATGTTTATGTTAGAAAACCAGTAAGCACTTTGTTTCAGGAGCTTCCAGAACCTCTACTTCTGCAATCGGGCTCTAGGAGCATGAAACCGAGAAATAAATGAGAGGCCCGCTTAACATAACGACCGAACTTATTCTTTTTAATTCTACTCTTAACAGTTAAAAAGTTTCATTTCGCTCAGTTTCTCTGCTTGTTTTGTTACGGGAGGGTCTGAGAATGACGGAGGAAGGAACAAATGAGATATTGTGTTGTGATTCTTCAAAATAAACTGTGCCTATCAAACACATAATGTAACTTGAAACTTTCATACAATTTCCAAGTAAACTGCTGTTTAAACCATAGTTCATAGTACTGGTAGGTTTATTTTACGTTAGTTGAATTGAGATAACTAAGGGTTATCTAAATTGAACTAATTAAAGGGTTGTTTTTTTCTATTTATCTTTGGTCTGACTTAACAGTTTGGCGGAAGTAAGCTACATTTTTTTTCTTCGTTCATTTTTAATATGGATTTCCTTACGTCTGAGTCTATCAACTTAACTATAGTTGATAGACTCAGACGTGCGAAAATCCATATTAATTAAGCGTTAATGATCTCCAGCCTAAGGCCTCCAAATCACCTGAAGACAAGCGGCGAGGTCGCGATCTAATGCTTGCCTATCATGCATAAAACTTTAGTTTATTTTTAGTCTTCCAACCGTGGTGGTTATGGAATATCAATGGATGGCAAGACGCGACCAACCACGTTGTGGCGTTCTGTTAGCGATGTTAACCAGTGGACGTTTATCACGTGATAATATGATGTTACGAGATGTAATATTATAGGTTTATTGCATTTCAGCTGCTCACGTTTCACCCGCGTGAGTGATGATGATGATGATGATGATGATGATGATGAAAAGTATCCTATATGCTATTTCAGGATATAAGCTATCTTCATTCCAAATTTCCTCAAAATCCGTTCAGACGTTTGAGCGTGAAGGATGAAGTTGACGATGATGAGGATGAAAGTATTCTATGTGTTATTCCAGGGTATCAGCTATCTCCATTCCAAATTTCATCAAAATCCGTTCAGCCTTTTGAGCGTGAAGGAGTAACAAACATACACACATAAAAACTTTTGTCTTTATAATATTAATGTGACAAAGTTTTAGTTCGATGTTATTATTTTAAGACTAGTTGATGTAAATCTAATAATGTTCTAATGGAAAAATTTGAATTGCGGACTGGATTCAAACCCGCATCATCTGTGCCTCAGCGCGGTACATGTCTATAACCAATTCAGTCACCATGTCCTCTATAGTTTCTATACCTTTATCTAAATTTTCCCCTCAGTTTCTAAATCCGAGGACGGTCGCCATCTGTTGGCAGCTCCGTTTAACTAACCAACCAACACGGCTTATTGAGTCTACGCGCCAAGTCGCCGACCCCGCCCCAACACAGCTTTGTTGTGTAGACTCCCTAACATTGCAATTAACTTTGTGTCGAAAAGATAATGCTTCCGTTATCTAATATTTTTATCAAACTTTTCCTTTCTAATATAATTAACTATTATGTTCTCGCTAAGCCGGCGATAATGCTAAGGTCATAATAACATTAGCTGATGCAAGTCTACTCAAATGTAACTATTTACTTAACACTGGCCAAGGAGTCTAAGTCTGAATTATACAAAAAGACTTACCCTGATCGGTCGGCGAGTGCCTTTATTGTGGACTTTATCAAGCTAATCCAGATTAAAACCAGCTTAGAGGACATAATTCTGATTCAAGGTACTTCTTTGATTAACTTCATAGATAAGCCGATTTTTGTTCACGTGCATTAGATTTTACTATGATTAAGATAAAGCGCCGGTGGTGGAGAGGTTGCTTGTGTGTTTCACAATCTGTACCCGGATCAAAACCTCGGCTCTGCACCAGAATTGTAAGTTATATGCGATTTTTTTATGGCAAAAAAACAAATTCAAATGCATTTACAAAAATCTTATTGGCCTAATTTTCTTGAAGCATGGAAATCTGTAATAATAAAAAACCTCCAAATAAGACGGAAAAAACATCTTTGTCAAGAAACCAATTACTTTGCAAAGATACTTCAATGTATTTTTTACGGCTAATATTTTTATGAATAGACAATATGGCAGTCAACAATTCATTCTATTTGAATAATCTGGAAAACGTCTCCTAGTGTTATTAAGTTAATGCGTTGATTAGCTATCGATCGTAATTATAACTTGCCAAACTGAACTAAGCTTTAGTGACTACTCAAGACAAATAATTTGATCACTAATGGCTAATAAAGATGAGATAGGATCAATCCGAACTTGTAGACAGATCGTAATTGATTACATTACGAATAGAGCATTGGTAGAATCTTGGTTGAGCCGACTCTGTCACTAACTAAAACACTCTACACACGTGCTGAATTGAAGCTATAATTGCTCAGTTTCTGATGTTCCCCGACGCCACACCGCAGGTTCGAACCCTACCACATCTAAAGCTAGACTTCGGTGAAGGAAAGCATAGTTGTAAAACATGTTCTAGGGCACACTAGAGTCCTAACTAAGCCAAGAACATTAGAGCATAAACTCAAAGATTTTACCTATAATAATGCACAAATTAATTCACAAAGAGTTGTCAGTGATGAATGTCTCGAAAAAGCTGCACCTACTTCTTTTAAACAAAGCTAAGAAACATCTTGCTAACTCCGGCTTTCAAATAAAGAAACTGGTAAAGGCACCAAGCTTATAACATCCCTCTTTATGCGCCGCTGATTAAATAAATGAACTCGATATCTCGGTCGTAGCGTAACTAAACCTTCGTTTTGTTTTATGCGTATTTTCATCATGTACTTGCTTTAAGCATCCTAGCCAAAAAAACATTAAAAGTGGACAGATTAGGTACAAGATGTAAGGGCGTGGACCGCATAAATTAGGTGCAACGCACTACATTGGCATTAATCACAATCGGATGGCGTTTGCGTAGCACGTGTCGCGCTACAGTATGAGCATGTCATCTTTGTAGTTGATGCGCATGTAGCACGACATATAACTGTGTGTTTGTTTGCCTGTAGTTGTATCTAGTCCAGTTTTTGTTTACGTGATAATAAAGAGTGCCGTATCTTCATCCCTTTAACTAGATCTACGAGTACATACATTTTTGCATGAACCAACTTTCGATCCCAAGGACAATAAACCCAAGTCGTACCTAGTTGATTGAAGAAAAGTTAATCAACATAAAAATTTATATTTAATACAATTTCTTTAGGTATTAATGAATGAATAGTTTCATTCATTAATAAAGAATCCACGAAAGTCATAGTATTTTATTGAAATAAAGATTTTTAATTATGAAGCCGTCTGTACAAACAATTTTTTCCTTTGTCTTGACATACCTATTGAAAATTTCCATTCTAACTTCATGCATTTTGAATCAGTGTTTAATGTTTTCTAATTATTATCCCTCGTGGTTTTTAATTAAAAAGTAGAATGAGCCCTAAGCACATTTTTTTTCCTACAAAATTGACTTTATTTATTTTTAATCATTTTTGTTTTCAATTTAAATTTAAAATAGTTTACACAATGGAAAACTATTTTCAGTTTTAAATAAGGTGATGTAAAATATCACCGTGTTGGGTAAACAGTACTCTATGTGTTATTCCAGGACCTAAAATACCAGTATTCCAAATTAGATCAAAACTCCGTCAGCCGTCAAAAAGATTTTTAACGATTGCTCAGCTCATAATTGGATTGGAATGTGAAGTACGCCAAATTTTAAGTCAAAACCTAAACTATCTTACAGTGAAAAATCGCATTTCAATCGCTTTATTTTTTACGTGATGCACGATTAAACACCCAGACAGACAGGCACAGTTTTTACAAACGTAATATATTTTTTTAGTTGTCCACTAGTTTTTTTTTATTATCTTTGCTGTACAGATTTTTTGTTACTTACTGCTGTATTATAAGGAGTATAGATAGATACGAATTTATACGAACACTAGACATGATGCATATTGCCTTTAATAAATAAAAAGAGATTAACTGGCGTTGCACCAGTCGTCCGTACAGTACAGTACAGTATTCCTAAACTAAACAAAACACAACTCAAAACAAACTGTGTCTGTTTTCAAACTGTTTTAGTTAGTTAGTTTTAGTTTTGGTTTTAACTGTTTGAGAACTGCAGCGTTGTTTCTAAAATTTGGAAGTTTTATTAACGACGGAGGGAAAATAACTGACATACTTAATAATAAAGCAGTATGAAACAGAAAGTAAAAAAAAAACGAGCACATAAATAATAAAACAAGCACATTTAAAAAAGATATATAACTCCCAGCTCCCTCTCCCCAATCCCCCCACCCCATTAAAGCTAAAAACCATCTCGAATCATCAGCTTTAAAATACAATAAAAGTACATTAAAATAGGTCCATTTGTTTGGGAGTTACGATCCCCCCCCCTAATTATAGCGAAGAACCATTTCGATCACATCAGCTTTAAAACAGAAAAACCGCAACTAAATCGGTCCATTCGTTTGGGAGCTACAATGATACACACCCTAAACTTATAACAACCCTCTCTTTGGTCGTAGGTAGAAATAAATTGATCCTAAAATAAAGGGGAATTAGTACTGGAAAATAATCTAACATATTTTGTAATGTTGTCTGTTTGTTTGCGCATCATGTAAAAACTAATGAACCGATTGCGATACGGATTCATTGATAAATAGCCAAGGGTCTGACTTAAAAGCGGGTATACTTTATATCGTTATACAAAGAGTAGAAGCCGAGTAACTGTTAAATATTTTTTTACGCCTGAACGAAATCTGGTATATTGTACCTTACAGCTACTATTGGTGGAATAACATAGGGATACTTTTATCCCAGAAAAAAATAACATGTGGGCAAAGCCGCGGGCACCCCTAGTTACTAAATATTTGCATTTAGGGATGCTGTACACGTTTATGTTAGTTGGTTTGGAACTGTTTTAGTAGGAACTGCATGTTGGCTGTTTCAGTTAGTAAGTTAGTTCTTAATTGCTTCCTACTTCGGAAGCCCATTTACTACTGACGTAAGAGACCTACTTCGATCAAGTTTGTGCTGAAACACAATAAGCAACACTTTTAGTTTGAGAGCCAGTTACTATTTAGTCTGAGGTATTTTCACAATGTTGAAAACGTTGCTACTTTTTGTTAATTTTATTTTATTTATGAAGGTCTTGTCGTTTTAGTTAAAAAATAACTAGTCTAGTCTTGTCATTACAACCGAGCCCTTGTTTATTTTGTAGTACTAAAATGTGTAAAAACCAAGTAATCATCTTTCAAAAAATAGTTAGTAAGAGTTGGCACGAGATCATAACTAAACTACTTACCATAACTGAATTTAAAATAACTTTATTATTATTCAACTACAACGCGCATAAGAAGGAATAATTAAAAACCGGTAACGTGCTCACACGCCGAGGGTGCCATCCTTTTTTTTATAATGTTTCTACAAATTTACGGTTTTCGAATTTTCCCTCTACTTGAGCTATAAAATATTGGTAAATTTCATGATTGAGTCAACGGAAAGGACTATATAGGTTTTTATTTCCATGCGAGTGTCAAAATATGCGATATAAACAGCCGTATAATTTGATTACGTTTTTTTTGAAAGTTTGTTTTTTTCATACCTCTACGGGATTGCAGACCTTAGTATTAGATTGTAATTATTAACTTGATCCTATACGCGTTCCTGAGGAAAAGTGGTATTTGAAAGACAGACCGAAATACAGATGGATAACGAAGGGATACTTTTTTCTTTTGAGGTATAGAACCCTAAAAAACATTCCCACTTAGATCTACAATTATTATTTTAAATTCAAATTATCCTAGCAAACCAAAGCTGGTACCGTCGTATTTAAAAAAAAGGTATTTCTAAAAGTATGATGCTGTGATAGACAGGGACAGACATACGGAAGGACTGGACGATAAAAAACAAACAAGACATAATCGAAAGTGCTGGAAAACCCTACTGCGAATAAAACTAAAAAGAGGCATAAACTTAAGTGAGCATGGTTGCTAACCAACTAAAAACGTTATAGATCCTTAATGGTTATTCGAAATGAAAAATAATAAGAGTAAACCTATAGATTATTTTCAAATACGTATTCAATGATACCCCATTTAACATAGTTCGTCGACTTTAATTTTTTAATAGTGACATTCGCAAGATTAAAGACAAATCGATTGACTTAAGAATAAAAAAACGGTCCACGCGTTTGGTCTGTATAGTGCCACAAAGGAACAGACATACATAAATACATAGGCTGATTAACTCAATACACTTCGCGCAGTCGGTTAAAACAAAACACATTGTAATAGTTCCTATTTCTAAGGAACCCTCAAAAGGTCCTTACCTAAACTCACTGCTAGCTCTCAGTATATTCTAGACCAAAGAGATTGTTTCAAACTAAGTTAAGTATCTATTCAGCTTCCACTACTACGTTAACAGTACATTCATATTCAGTGAGAGTAAACTGAGCTTTTAGTTGTCCAACTTTGTATTGTTCGGTTCTGTATACTGAGCAACAATTCAGATGTTTAGTGTTTTTGTTTTTGTTCAACAACGATTTAGCAAAAGTAATTTTAGGAGTTATTATGAAAACTAAAGTGGTTTTTATAAAGTTCAAACGGTAAACACCTGTAATCAGCTTTGCTCGGTATATTCTTCTTTTTTTTTTGGTCAAGTGTGTTTTTTAAGAAATTATATTTAAATACGAATTACATACTGATGAAATGATGAAATATGAATAATATTTTTCGATCTTACCGATATAATAATAAAAAAATATGACCTGATTATTTAAATAAAAAAATCACGAGTGCAATTAGTTTAATATTATATTAGAAATAAATACTGAATTTTTTACAGTTTATCATCCTATTACGTAAGTATAGAAAAAAAAAGTTGATGTTTAAGTTGATTATCGATAAAGTTGATTGTTGAAAACATGAATAAAACAACATTTTCAAAAAATGAATCCTAGCTAGATCGATGTATCGCCCCCGAAACCCCCTGTATACTAAATTTCATGAAAATCGTTGGAGCCGTTTCCGAGATTTAGATTATATATATATTTATTTACAAGAATTTCTCGTTTAAAGATATAAGATTATTACTACTTTAGTTTCAATCACATCCGGTGGTCTTTCTCAAGGGGAGTGGCAGCATAGGGAATTTAGGAAATGGGCAACCGCATTTCCTGTGTAAGTATCAACATAGCTTGCGATTGTGCGATGATGGCAAATATCCCCATTTATGGCGGGGGGAGGGGGTGGGGTTATGTTCAGCAGTCGACTTTTTCCAGCCTATGATGAAACTAGTGGTTTGTCTATAATAAAGAACTCGAGTACACGATTATTGTCAAAGGTCATTGGGCAGTTCTGACCCAGTTAACGATAGTTTTCCCACAAAAACCAAATTAGTTTTAAATTGTTAAATATTAACCTACACCTAATTTTAGATAGTTTTTTTTATAAACCATGGTAATAAAATGTTATAGATGAATAAAAAATAGGTAAATTAACATTGCGATCTGTATGTTACTTGAGCTTCTATTGTTTTTATCGGTTTTTTTTTCATTATCTGCGTTAATGCGACATATATATTCGTAAACTAGAGACGTTTATCGAAAACATCCTATCCAATTTTTTTCTGTAGACCGTGAATATAGGTTCCATACTTAGTTGCCCAATGACCTTTTCACTTATCCTAATTCAAAAATTACGTAACCTAATAAAGGACATGGCCAGTTTCTGCCTAGAATGTACTTTGACTGTAGGTAATTGTTAAAATTCACAAAAATAAAATAAGTTATGGCTTGTGTTATGTATCTCCAGAGCTCCAGGCTTTAAAGGGCTGCTAATAAAAGTAATTAAATTGTTGAGAATTGTTTGAAAATCAACGACATTTTGAATGTTTTACGTTCCGTTCAACGAAATGTATGTACGATGATAAATAAACTTCTATATGACAAATGTGTCAATAATTAAAGTGAATGCACATAATATTCATTCAAAATGCATTTTGTATATTGCAATATTTTTCTATTTCATTATTTGTTTGTTATTTCATTAATACAAATAATACAATACGATATTGCACTTTCACTTAGCAAAAACGGACTACGAGAAATGTCAGACATCTGTGATATCACAAAATGTCATATCACTTGTGAATGCGATATCTATTGGTTCCGATGCACTTGCATTCGTGTGTACTGTACCATTTAATTCTGATCTTGTTATTGCATTCTACAACCGACGACCTTGGCTTTCTCCCGGACTGATTTCTTCGACAAATTCGAGATATTATTATTTGCTATTCGAGAGTGATTAGGTATCTAATAGGCAAGCGTGCTACACCTTCGACCACATCATCGCTTTCCATCAGGTGAGATCGTGGTCAAACGATTGCATAGTCCGTAATAAAAAATAATAATATAATATTTTGCTTGTTATTATACTACGGACTCAGTTTTGCTCACGTTTTGGATAAATATTTATACAATTGATTTGATTATGAGGTGTATCAACTGCAGCACATCCACACGTTCGCAAAGGCATAATAATGCGTTCTCACTATCAACGCATTTTCTGATGATACTTACACGATGGCTATCAATTGAGGTGAAAATGAATTTTAATTGGGCTATGTAAAGATTGTGTCTAATAATATTTAGTTATTTTTCAATGATACACTCTAAAGTTCAAAAGATTTTCTCAAAACAAATTCAAATGGAGTGCTTGATAGGTTTTTGTGACTAAAAGCGCCTGTATAGTTATTTAAAATGCGTTTCAGTTAGTAAAAAAGCACCTCGTCATCTTTAAAGCTAGAAGTTTTTGAGAGATGTTGCTTATTTGCAATTAGTAATAGGGTAATCTTGAAAACAAATAACTTTATATTATTGATGTACATTAACTTTTAATAACTAGGCAGAGAGCGCTAGCAAAACGGGCCGTGTCCTTTCAACATAAAATAATTGAGAAAATTAAATGTAAAACAAATCCTTTCATATATTTTATGATTTTAATTGTGGATTTCTATAAAAAAAGAGAATCTAATTCTCATTGAGTCCAAACGTTACTACAGGCAACACTGTCTTTATTTTTATAGGTGCTACAAATTGTAAAATCTTGTATTGCTTTTAATATTAATGACGAACGGGTTAATTAAGTCGTCGAAGCTTTCAATTATAACTATGAAATATCACCTCTAAAAGCCTTGCCGTTAACATTGCTGATAGTGCTATAAAACAAACCGTAAAAAGCAGGGGTGACAATTCTCCATTGCTCGACATCATCTTTAAGCAGATATCTATTTTCAACTTTATATCGCATGGAAACCAAAGAGTGTCATCATAAATCTAAACCAGTACTTTCTATAAGACAAAAAATAGAGTAAAATAAATCGACATCAAATGAAATACATATTACGTAAATTCATAGTATTCTTCTAGTTAGATTTTCATGCGACAAGTAGACAAATGACTGGATAGAGATTAGATTATGTCGTATAGAGCAGAATAGCTGTACCTCCATTTATGAGATAGATATTTCTCTTGTCAGCTATAAAAAGGAAGGGACACTAAGTAGAGTTCATACGCGTTATTGTTATTATCGTTAAACTTAAAAGGCACATTATGTTGTTGAGCTTAGAGTTCACAGGATGACACTGGAGATTGAATTGTCCAGGGCACTGTTTGAACGTGAGACGCTAATTGTTCCATAAAACTACTTTGATTACCTATTGACCAAGTGAAAGCGAAGCGAAGTCTCCAAATCAATTTGGCCGAATCTGCATTTATACAACGTCTTTTTGAGATGTGGCAGTAAAGGCAGGTACCTTAACCGTTGTAGCTACAAGAAAACGTTCCTAGGAAACTGTCTTTAACTCTTTGAGATATTTTGACCTGCATTCATAGTTATTATTTCTAATTTAGTTGATTTTTTCTAGCGACCTTTTTTTTTTAGTGATAGTAAGTTATGAAAAGTTTGTATTTTGTTTGTGTAAAAGTTTGTAGTTTGTTGTAAGTTTGTTTGTTTGTTTGTACGATGTTTGAATTTTATTTTATTCATCCACGTTAATTTCGTAGAAAATGTTTGGGAAAAGTTTTTAGCTATTTCTGACTTTTCTAGTACTCTAACCTCAGTTGGTCCAAAATGTAACTTCTTCAAATAAATCAAACTTCAAACACTTGCTGACTTCTTTAATTGGATACAAACTAAACAAAAAGTTGAGAAGATCAATATCGTGACATTATTTCACAGTACAACAGTTCTTGAGAACATTTTACAGGTTATTTTTAAATAAACGTTATACATTTTGGGTAATGGACACCCAGCTTTATGCTGTAAAATTGTTTTCGAAGCTTTCCCCTTTTAAATGATTCGTTGCTAATGTTGGGACCTCCGCGGAAGCCATATCGGTTTTAATGGTCAGAAACAGTATTTTAATATCAAAATGAGCCTAATAATGATGTTGGGACCTTACCGCGTCAGCCAAGAGGTAGCCATTTCTTCCCTTACCATTGACTTGACAAAATATTTCTTTCGGTGTTTGAGGTTATTCGAATCACAAGTTTACCGGAAAATCTACGACTTTTCGAGGTTTTTACCACGTCCAGCTAAGATGGAGCGTTTGGAAGGTGGTACAAAGTTGCAAGTTCAATTCTTTTTTACCTGAATACGGCAAACCAATTAAAGGGTAATTATTTTAACAGTCTAAGTATATATGTATGTATGAGGATGTTCCACCACAACGTCGCCCATAATGGTCTGATTTTGACAAGCGAGGTATCAATCGATTCGTCTTCATTTATAGTGGCATATGCTGTTTTTTTTACTGACTACGGTAAAGAAAAGGAAGGGTTATGTGTTGAAACAAAAATATGGTCCAATTTTAACAAGCGAGGTATCAATCGATTCGACTTCATCGCAAGAGTGTCACAATTTTTTACCCGTCTTTTATGTCATTTTCCATATCCAAAAATATAACGGATACTACTTCACTCCAAAGTGCTGGTAGTGGTGACCCAAAGGCTGATAGAGATGGATCCTAATGAATTAAAAAATATTTGTCCAAGTTGCGAGTCGTTCGTTGCGTATTCAGGATTCCTACTTCAAATACGTTAGTTAATTTCCTAAGCCGTAAAAGATTCAAAAAGCACAATTTAGCTGTACGTTAAACAAATAAATAATAATATAAAACAAAAATCCAGCTTAGAGTACCTAAGTACAAGTTTTTACCGTTTGTCGTGTGTACAGGTACCATAATATATTAAGTATGATTAAGTAGTTAAAAAAAAAGTTTCTATGTCAAACCTTTTTTATTATAGTAACAATATATTTGTGCTCAATTTAAATTGATACCACACAACCAATTCTAAGAAAAACATACAAATTACTTTTTATCATCCCCTTTTCCTTGTATGGATGGACCCTTGAAACATAATTTCAAAAACGATTTTTCCTCGTTATTCTAGGGAACTAGGTACATCATAATATTATTAAATATTTTTTATATTATCTTATTTTGTTTTTGCTCTAGGACTTTAGGACAAATAGACGGACAGACAGCATTGCCTAGGATGCACAATGCACTTAAACAAACAAAAAACAGCACGATGACAAAGTAATCTGTGTTTTCTTTGATAATTACTCATTTCAAAAAAAAAAACGCTGCAGGCAAAAGATATATACATATATTTTTTATTTTGGTTGTCTATTGGTTTCTTCAATAAATCTTTCACTTCAAAGTTTAATAAGTTTCCAAGAATTCTTTTTATTCTTATACCTTTTTGGCATGTTGGAAGAGCTTAGGTTTTCAAATTAGATTCTTTCAACAGAAATAAATTGCATATTGAAGTCTTTGAGACAGAACGTCTTCAAACTTTGCAAAACACGGGTACTTTTAAGAACTTAATATTTTTTCTTGGTAAAGATTTTCAACAATGCGAAACATGCAAAGGCTGCTAACTATAGAATTGTTTAATGTAATGTTACAAAATCTCTCCCTCTCTCAAGGCCTGTGGCCCAGCAGTGGGAACGTATTTAGCTGATCATGATGATTAAAATGATAGATTAAGTCCTTGGTGGGCTTAAAAATATTCTAATACATATGAGTTTTGAACGGACTTAAAGTTGGTAACTTACAGACTTTTAAGTAAGACTATGATAATATTTTACACTAGATGCCGGCAGTACCTCTGCAGAATCAGGATTTGAGAATAATAGGCTAAAATAATATTATAGTATTGTCATTAGGACCGCATTCGTGGCGAAGTTTCATAAGAATCGCTTAAGTAGATGAACCAAGTTAAAAATCTGTTGCAAATATATCAACAAATGAAATATTCGGATTACCATCATGATGTTTACTTTACTACTGCGTTATTCTCAATATATTTTTTTTACCGATCACCCTCTCTCACGGTCATTATCTTCCGCAATCCACTTAACAATGATGTGAAACCAATACTGATATAATCTTTTTTGTTCCAGATTTCTCCATCACTAGTCTCGACTCTTGAAGATTATACTCCACCTTCGGTAATGTGGTTACAACCAAACAAAGATGGACCTTATAAACCAAAAAACTCAAGGAAACCATAGAAAAATGGAACGGAGGTTAAGCCTCCTAATCATATTGTACATATCAATACTCACTCAAGTCAAATGCGAAACAAATGAGTCGAATAGAGAAAGCACAACCAAAAGAGATAACATAGAGCTAGATAGTAGTCAATGCCATACCTGTTTCACTAGTAATAATGAAGTAGTTAATACAGAAAACTTTGTAGATAACGTCATCGATATAATTTATACGCTATCTGCAAAAGATTCAGTTGTAAATAAAACTATAGATAGATTAGGATTAGAAGTAGAACATTTGATTGAACGAGCGCTAAGTAAAGATAGATACGAAATTATCGAAGGAATCGAAATCAAACCGACGGAAGATGGAATCGTTAAGAAGAGCGAAGATAAGACCAGTATTGGGGAAATACAAGGAAGGGCATTGTTCAGTAAATACACGTATGAATATAGAATGTTGCAGAAAGTAAAGGACTTTGTAAACACTCACGTGCTATCAATAAATCTACCAAAAGCAGCAAAGTTTATGGGATTTAGATGTAAGTAAACTTACTACCTACCATTAAATTACACTAATTTATAAATGCGAAAGCAACACTGTATTTTACGTTCTCATTAATAAGCAACTTAACCAATCTTGATGAAATTCCACAAGAAAATAGTGTTCATCATCAGAAACAGGCTATTTTAAATTTTTAAACTTTTTACGCTGGTTTTCCCAGCGGGTACAGTTGTACGCGCTGGGAAAACCGCGCATCGCAGCTAGTAGTAAATAAACAAAAAATTACGAGTACTTCTCATGCTTCACTAAGTTAATTTTTCATTCGTAACTTTGAATCGTCTTTAAAATGTTCACAACTTTAAATAAATTTGTGAAACATTTAGCATTCTTATTCTTAAATTAAATTCGTTTTTCATCTCATTGAAAGCAAATGTACCTAGCATTTTAATACAATGTACATTTTCATCATTACAAAGACTTCATTCATATTTTATACATGAATGCCAACACAAAAATGTTTAATTTTGAGATACCGCAGATGTTCCTCTGGGAAATGGAAATATTGTCAGTATCTCCTTAGGGTCTGCATACAGCGTCCATATTAACAAATTAATTTTCTCAATTTCAGCATTCGGCATAAACAAGTTCCTTCTACCGTTGTTCATCGGGGGGCAGATCTTGATCAAGTCGGTCCTCCTTGCTATGTTCCTGCCAAGTATACTGGGCAGCTTTGGCAAAATACTTGGAAAAGGTAAGAATAAAAATTGACTTTACTGTATAAAACTGTATACGAGTACATGAAGGTTAAAATGAGAAACAACAGTTTAAAATGTCTATCCTTCGTTTTCTCAAATTTTCTGAAAGGAAGTACATTCATAAATTACTATTAATACTCATGACACTATAATAACTGGAACAACAAATATTAATTACCTATTGCTCTTAAACCGAGTAGTACAACATACATTCTTACTAAAATTCGCCACACACATATTTTCACTTTAAGGCTCACTAGTTACAGAATTCAATGTTAAAAACAAAAGAGTACCAGTTAATCAAAACTTCTAAGCGACTCTTACAAATAGGCCCACAATTTATTTCCGAAAGTTTTCAAACGGAAAAGTTGTTTCACAAACTTGTTACAACGTTCTTAACACATTGTCGACTTTCAGAAGCTACTCGTCTGCCTTTTAGTAGATATAAATTCTTAACTTGGTTTTTTGGATTTTTGTTGACATATCCAACAAGTTTTTGCCTATTTCAAAACTTTGAAGCTTCGAAAGCAATGACTTTTTAATTACAAGCGTGTTCTTTTGTTATTTCGTGTAACTATGTTCAGTAATTACTTCGACAATCTTAGAACTTTGGTTCTTTCTACTAAACCTTTGTTTTGTTCACACCAAACGTTTAAGCAGACTGAGTATGAGCGTCAACGTGAATGTGAAGTTGGACTCCATTTCTTGAAAGTCATTACGCTGCGTTATACAGTTAGAGTTAGGGTTTGATTTGCCTTAATCACCACGTTTTGCAGGCGTCTTGGTTATCGCAGTAGATGTTGATTGATTTATTTAAAAATTTGGATCTCCAACAGATATGAAAAGCGTCCTTGAGATTTCGATCTTCAAAATGGTGTTTAGGAGACAACAACATGCAAAAACATGGCTGCCCATTCAGTATTCTGGTTGTCACAAGTCTTACTGTGGAGATTGGTCCAGCATGGTTTCATAATAATCAATGCGTTATTTTTGTTTTATCCTATTTTTGATATGATTGTAGGATATGTCATTGGCACTTATAAATTTGACATAATTATTATGTATATCATTTTAATTTCTGTAAACAGATATTTAACAATAAATAACTATTGTCAAAAATGACAACCCCCTTAGAGATTTTAGGTGATCTCTTCTCAAACGGGTGTATTTCTGATAGATTCAGGAGATTATTCCCTTTTCCTGTGCGTGATTCAACTCTGAGTCGGCACATGAAAGGGAAATTTCACTTTCGAACTCCAAGTATGGTTTACCTATCTAATGTATTAATTTGGTCTAATTAGAATTATTTTTTCTCATTGTTCAGGAGATATATATAAGATTTGAATTGAATAGTAAAGATGCTTTATGTTGCCTATTTGATATAAAAAATAGTAAGAATTTGAAGGGGTATTAAAAGCCTGGCCAACACGGCCAATACTCGTTTACTAAAATTTTCTGACAGAACGGCTACAGCGTATTTTAGTTTTTTTTTAAAGAAAACTTTTAAAATACTCACTCACATTCAGCAGGCGAACAAGTTCAGTGTGAACAATTCCTAGTCTGAAAGAAATTATTCATGGACGACGTTAACTTGTAATTATAAATGTCTGGGCGTCGCATCTGCACAAACTTCAATACTTTGAATTACAAAGGTCTGTGTAGGTTTAAACAGAACCGTGAAAATATTCATAAAGTAAAACTACCACAGAGTTTTACTGGTTTTTATAAATATTCAGATATAATTGTTTTTAAATATTATGCATAGTATAAATTATGATAAAAATTGAATTGGCCTCTTTAAACCATTTTCAGCCTACACGGCCACTTGTCAGAACCAAGGGGGTCATTAGACTACAAAAACAAATTCTGTCCCCCCAGGGGGGCAAAGCTGTGGTCTTATGAGAATAAATAATATTATTATACGTTTATTGACTTGGGGGAGGCCCATGTCCATTAGAGGACATATTCGGGCTGATGATACGATGTGATTGATATTAATAAATTAGAACTTTTACAGTTTCGTAAATGTAATGTTTAGAGGGCAAAAACGTGTCTGTTCGTGCTGCGATTACCACGGACAAAACTTCGGTCAGTCACTTGATTTAAACGTCGAGGTTAGTCAAAATAGTTATTTATTATATTAAGTGACCTAACGGGAGATGGTCTTCAAGGTCATGAACAGCTTCAGGAAAGTTAGATGCTGCGTCAGGATCATCGATGTTTCATCGATCACTTTGTGTGTAGGCACGATAAATAGTAGGCATTGACGGTGGTTATGAAAGGATTGGCTGAAATCGCATGTGTAATGTGAGTAGGTACAAACAATAGTAACAGTCTATTGATTCCAAATCACAATAATTTTATATGTGGTTAGGTAGGAGTCGAGATAACGCGGTATTCTCGACGTTGTCATAATGTTCAACTCTCAATATTTACATTTAAAACTAACTACGTACAAAACCTAAAATGATACCTATTAACAAATAAAATACAAAATTTAGATCGCAATTTAAGACGTTCAAAAAAATCTGGCGACGTTACCTCGATGAAAATTAATTCGTTGACCGAGATAGGCGCCAGCTCTTTGATATCTAATGATAGTTAAATGTTCTAAGGTCAAATAAAGGTTTAAATCTACCTGTTACTTTATAGTAAACCTAGAGAAATTGGTATAAAGAAAAAAAAACAGTGGGCTAAACTTAAACACTTTGTTGCTTCTTCATTAGCCTTTTTCAAAGTGGGTGCCGTCAAATTGTAAAGAGTACTAGTTTAGCAACTGTCGTCCATTATTGTATCAGAAATTAACGAATTTCTCTGAACTTTTCAGGAATCTCTCAACTGTCAGCCAGTTCCAGCCAGGCCAGCTACCCTCCCATCAACGGCGGTGACCAAACAGCCTATAACAACGAGAACAAAGACGCTATGGGCTATGAGACCAACCCAGCTGGGGCGTATGCCTATCCGGACACTTACGCAGAACAAGATGCGAATGATCTGGGGAATATTGATATGTCTCGGTAAGTAGCTAACTGAGGGCACTAACTAAGGCAGCGCAGTGGTATTAACTAGGTTGGTGAAGTTGCATTGACTAGTTTGGTGGAGGCTGACTAGAATGAAGAAGTCATGCTGATTACGTCCTGGTAGATACTAGACAGGCTGCAATAGCATGAACAACACGCAATAGGTTATAAGACCAGCTCAACTGGGACGTATGTCCACCCGGCACATCGTGTGTGGAGTAGAAAGACGCGACCTATCTGGAGATGCTGATATGTCTGGGTAAGTAGCTAAAGAGGATGGGATCATAGTGGTCATATCCAAGACCGATACTCGGAAGGCCTGACTAACTCTGACACCAGAGGCCAGAATTACCTCATACGACACGGAGACTCTAGAACGGTGCAGTGGCATTTACTAAGATGGTGAACGATGGAGCAGTAGCACAATAAATATTTCAAGCCGAAAAGATAGATAGATTAACTATTTTATTGAACACCACAAGTACAACGAGAAATTATATATCAAAATATAGTTTAACAATGAGTGTCACAAGGTGCGGTCAAGGGGGGTTATCGTCTAAAATAAACTTAATTGGTAATTTGCTTATTAGTTATTAGAACAAGGTTTTTTTTAAGAAATATTTTGTGGTTAGCTACAATATTCCATTTAATATATTTTCAACATTTTCCAATACAATATTTCCTCTATCAACTGCCCTAATTTGATTTCCAACAACATTTTATTTGTATAGCAACATCACTTTTGTTAAATCCAAGGAGACAGGCACGATGATTCGGTAAGATTCCAATTAATACGGAAAATTCATCCTTGAAAAGGTCAACCGTTCATTTAGAGTAGGGTGTGTTTTTTTTTTTTGTATTATTCTTGATCGAACGGTTTATTAAAATTGAATATAATTAAAGAGTATAGCTAAACTAAAAAAAGATGCTAATGAATATAACTAAAGACTATAACTAAGCCGCAGATCCACTCATTTGGCTATTTTCTTGAAAATCAGGGTCCTGACCTTTTTATCGGTTTTTAAGCTCTACATTTCAGTTATATTACGCTTTTGAAGTTACAATAATAAAAATTTAGTTCAAAAATACTGAATAATACTGAATACCCGTCTACTGAAAAATCACGCTCTTAAAACTATGATACAAGAAAATATTGTCATGTGTAATTGTCATGTACAAACTATTCAATATTTTGGTCAGAGGATAGCCGTGGTCGTATGCCACCTACAATAACAAAACTATACTTTCTAACTGTAGTAAGCAATCTTAAGCTTTAGGGCAAAGTAGACAGAGAGTTTTTTTTGTCATTTAAACAAAAAATAAAGGTTATCTATGGTATTAGTAGTAGGGTAGGGTGGTCTAAGACTGCGCACTTAACATATCAGTGGCTATAGAACAAATACAAGTAATATTACGAGAATCCATTTTTATAACTTATTAATTAATAAACATTATTTTAATGACTCTTAATGATAAAATCAATAGCTCGTGAACTATTTCAGTATAATTCAAAAAATAGAAACGCGCACTTTTACACTACCTGTTATGTAAAAGTGCGTAGTGAGATCGGTAAAACTGCGTGGGTCTATCTGGGACTGCGCACTTATTAGCGATAACACAAATCACACCAATATGGTCAAGGACTAGCCACCGCTCCTTGCAACCAACGCATTCAATCTAATCTTCGATTATCGGTTACCCAGCTCTCCTGCTTGGACATTATCGAGCTTTCTTATAACTCAGCTTTGGATGTAGTTTTTAATTTATTTTTCGTACTATCTTCGGTTTCTGATTTTAAACGTCATCTCGTATCTTCCTTTTTTCACTGATTAAAGTCTATTTAATTACAGTCTTAAAACAGACTCAGCCTTACCAAGTTTCTCTCAAAACCTCTTAGTCTCACCATCTGCAACTGACTAAAGTGCGGTTTCTACTATTTATGAAGGAATAAACTGATGGTTATTCTTTTCCTGTTTCGAGATCAATGTATAATTTATTATATTAATCAGAATTTGCATCGTTTACAAAATTTTGAAAATAAAGGATTATAAAACTGGTGTGTGAAACTGCGCGCGCTCTATTACGAAGGTGTATCATGCGCAGTCTTACACAATTGTACATTTTCACTTATTCATACTGGTATGGCCATCTATCTGGAACGAGCTGAATCATTGGCACAAAGGCCATATTGTGACTGATTTCACTTGCCCAAGCAATTTGAATACATTTTAATATTTTGTTTTCCAACATTTTTGCGCCGTGGCGGTCTCGGCTTAGAATAAGACCCCTCCCAATCCTCCCGTGGATGTCGTAAGAGGCGACTAAGGGATTACACACCGGAAGATGGGCAACAGCGTCCTCCGAGCACATATTTGCTACTCTGCGGTCACCAATCCGCCTGCCAAGTGTGGTGACTATGGACACACCAAAAAGACAGCCCCCAGGCCCCGGTGGCTCCGTTATTCCTGGCACCGGTAGTAGCCATGGTAACGGCGGAGCAGGGGGTGCTAAGAATCCCTGGCAGAGACCCAGCTACCAACTCCCACGATCTCTGGACCTGGCAACTTATAACGCATGCACCTTGACGACCGATGAGAAGTTGATAGAGCTGGAAGAAGTAGTAAGTAAGTTGCGCTGGGGTATTAAAGGGTTAGGGTTATCCGAAGTCCGAAGAGAGGGAGAGGATACGGTGACCCTCAATTCCGGCAACTTACTCTATTACCGGGAGAGTGACCAGCAGTCCCAACATGGTGTCGGGTTTCTCGTCCACAAGTCCCTCGTCAACAACATTGTGAAGATCGAAAGCGTTTCGAGCAGGGCCTTATACTCAGAATTAACGGTATTTGTTGAAGTTTATACGCCCCACACTCGAAACGCCCGGACGGTGAAGTGGAGGCTATGTATGACGACATTTCTAATGCCATACATGCCCCGAAAAAACACTTCACAGTGGTGATGGGGGACTTCAACGCACGGCTGGGCATGAGGAATGGCGATGAACTGAGAGTGGGGCAGTTTGGATTTGGACAGCGGAACCAAAGGGGTCAGCGATTAGCCGACTTCATGGAGAAGGAGGGACTCTTTATGATGAACTCCTTTTTCAAGAAGCGCCCGTCCAGGAAATGGACGTGGCTGCACCCCGGCGGTCATAAGCACGAGATAGGTTTCATTTTGACGACCAATAAGCATATATTCAATGATGTCTCTGTGATCAACAGGGTTAAGACCGGCAGTGATCACCGCATGGTAAAAGGCTCATTGAATATCAACGTAAAGCTGAAGAGGTCTCGTTTGATGAGAACTACTCTTCGCCCAAGTCCTGCCCAAATCCAAAATCCCGAGCGCTTTCAGTTGGAGCTCCAAAATTGCATCCAAATCCTTACCGAATGAGATACAGTGGATGAACTAAATAACGGGCTAGTGGAAATTGTTCACGCGGTCAGGTCGGAGTTCTTTAAGACCCCCCGCAAAAAAATAACACAGAAACTCTTTGAGCATACACTCAAATTTATGGCAGAACGAGGCGAGATGAGGCTGCAGTCTTCAGTAGATATGTCGAGTTACAGCTTGCTTAATAAACAGATCTCCAAGTCAATGCGAAACGATTTGCGTTCCTATAATACTACTTGTATTAAGAACGTAATAGAACGGAACAAGGGCTCCAAAGTGTTCGCAAGAGATCTGTCTATTGGGCAAAGCCTGTTGACGAAGCTGAAAATCGACAGTGGCAGCATCGTTTCGTCGAAGCCAGAGATTTTGAGTGAACTCGAGAAGTTTTATGAATTATACTCCTCATCGCGTAGTCCTCCTAGCAGGACTAGCGATGCAAGAGCCCGTTTGACCCGACATTATACCGAAGATATCCCGGACGTGAGCCTAAACGAGATCAGAATGGCTCTCAAATAGCTTAAGAGCAACAAGGCACCAGGGGAGGACGGAATAACGACAGAGCTACTGAAAGCGGGTGGAACACCGGTACTTAAAGTCCTTCAGAAGCTGTTTAACGCCGTCATCCTCGAGGGTACTACGCCAGAGGCGTGACACAGCAGCGTAGTGGTTTTGTTCTTTAAGAAAGGTGATAAAACCCTCTTGAAGAATTATAGGCCCGTTTTGCTGCTGAGCTACGTCTATAAGTTGTTTTCGAGAGTAGTTACAAACCGTCTCGCTCGTAGGTTTGACGACTTTCAGCCTCCCGAACAAGCTGGATTCCGGAAAGGCTTTAGCACCGTAGACCACATCCATACGCTCCGGCAGATTATACAGAAGACCGAAGAGTATAATCGGCCACTATGTCTAGCGTTTGTGGACTACGAGAAAGCCTTTGATTCAGTCGAGACCTGGGCAGTGCTACAGTCATTACAGCGGTGCCAGATTGATTAACAGTACTTCGAAGTGTTGAAGTGTTTGTACAGCAAGGCCACCATGACAGTTCATCTTCAGGATCAGATTACGAATTCTATCCAGCTCCAAAAAGGGGTGAGACAAGGAGACGTTATTTCTCCGAAACTGTTCACCTCTGCACTGGAAGATATATTCAAGCTTCTGAACTGGAACGAATTTGGTGTTAACATAAATGGCGAATACATCACTAACCTTAGATTTGCTGATGATATAGTCATCATGGCTGAAACCCTGGAAGACCTAAGCACAATGCTCAGTGACCTCAATATTGTTTCCCAACAGGTGGGTCTTAAAATGAATATGGGCAAGACGAACATCATGTCAAATGCCCATGTCGTACCCATGCCGGCTTATGTTGGGAACGATATTATCGAAGCTGTTGATCACTATGTCTACTTGGGTCAGACGATCCAATTGGGTAGATCCAACTTCGACAAAGAGGTCAACCGACGAATCCAACTCGGATGGGCAGCGTTCGGGAAATTATGCCATATAATCTCGTCGCAGATACCACAGAGCCTCAAGACGAAAGTTTATAATCAGTGCGTGTTGCCAGTGATGACATACGGCACTGAGACGTGGTCGCTAACTATTGGTCTCATACAAAAGCTCAGAGTTGCGCAGCGTGCAATGGAGAGAGCTATGCTAGGTGTTTCACTCCGTGATAGAATCAGAAATGAGGAAATCCGTAGAAGAACGAAGGTTACCGACATAGCTCTCAGAGTTTGCAAGTTGAAGTGGCAATGGGCAGGCCATATAGTTCGCAGAACCGACAACCGCTGGGGAATAAAGGTTTTCGAATGGCGACCACGAACAAGCAAGCGATGTGTGGGGGGACCCCCCACACTATGGACCGACGACATTGTAGCCATCGCAGGAAGTCGGTGGATGGAGGTGGCACAAAATCGCTCGTCATGGCGCTCTTTGGGGGAGGCCTATGTTCAGCAGTGGACTTCTAAAGGCTGACATGATGATGATGAACATTTTCGTATGTTATAACAAATTCTAATAGAGGAAAAATAAAATCAAACTGTATTAAAAACTACCAATATTCTGTGCCTGTACGCTTCAAAACAACACTGACGTTAGCTAAGAACTTTGCTCTGATTTTGATAAAAGTCGTGTGTGTACATAGAGATATAACATATAATTCCTGTGTGCGTAGTCTTATCGACAGCGCAGTCTTAGACCACCCTACCTTAGTAGTTTCTTTTATCTGTTTTATACTTTAATTTGAGGAATATGTTGATGCTGACTTAACTACAGATATTTATAGCTAATCGCAGATATTATGCAGTCAGAATGTCAGACTTTATATTTATACTTAGGTATTTTCAAAAAGGCAACCAACAAAAAAAGGGTTAGGTCTCCCAACTCCTAAATCTGAGTTTTAGATTCATGTAAATCCTCGCTGGTCTACCTACACAAATATAACAATCAATAAAAATAGAAACATTTATATAATGTCGCACCCTACACAAAAGTAACGGTCGCACAATATACTACATCGTGACAAGAATTCACAACGATGATTGGTAAGATTCCTGTAATATTGGGCCAATTTGCGTATCCACCAGTAAATCCAATAATGTAATAAAAGTGGTTCCAAAAGGGAAACGAATTTAGGGAATGCTTTAATTCAGAAATTCAGGTTATGAGGTTAGCAGACTTTAGTGTTTTATTGGGCTTTGTAAGAATTTGTTGTTTCGGATTGAATGACGATTTGACTTACGAGATTGGTTCTGAGTGTCGTTCTTCTTCTTCTTCTAGCAAGACAATAGTTATTTTTGATAAATCTAAATTAAACTAAAATAATGCATCCCGACCTATGGGCCAAGATCTTAACGCAGTGGGTGCCACAAGAGGAGCGGTTACGCCGAGGGAGGCCAAGAAAGCGCTGGCGCGTAGATTTGGATGCATATGACAAGTGTTGTATGGTTTTCTAAGTGAAGAATGTTAAAAGAAACTCATTTTTTTAAACATTAATGACCTAAGTCTGGTGAGGTTGTATTGGATGTACTTGATGTATTGCGTTCCACATTCCGCTAACTCGTACTGAGCCCGATGTTCAGCTCTTCTCGTGTTATTTCTACCAGCTACTTTGATCAGGTCTTCGCTTCATCTAGCCGGAGAGCTTTCTACACTACACGTGCTCTCTACGAGGACTGGTTTATCCCATCGGTTATCAAACCTTCGATATGTGGCCGCAGGTTAGTCCATTGTCACTTCCTTCAGCCTGGGCTATGTCGATAACTTTCGTTCTCTGCCTCGTTTAGGATTCGATCCATTAGAGAAACCCCGAGTGAATTAGCATTCCATAGTAATTGTGGATCAAATTCGGCTCCGTATGACATTACGGATAGGGTGCACTGATTGAAGACTACTGGATTTAGGCATTGTGGAATGGGTGGAGCCCAACCGAATTCGAGTATCAGCTTCGTGTTTAATGCTGTATCTGCTTAACCTAAAAGGTATGACTAAGGTAGACGTGCTCCTGTGCAGTTAAGAGAGGCGCTCCATCGACGATTATTGATTCCGATGTAATGCTTTTGGCTGGTCATATTTTTTTAGTTTTTCCCATTATTGATTGTTTTTTTTATAGAAACCCGAAATACCTACCCTAATTTTATTTGCAAGAAATACGTTTCTTGGAATTTTTCTGTCCAAAACATTGAGTTTCCATTAACATTTATCCCAAATTTACTTACCAAAATCCACACAAATGTATAAAAGTGAAACGTTGTCTGTTTGTTTGTTTATTTCTTTGTTATGGGAGCTTTCACGCTATAACGGCTGAATGGATTTTGATTAAATTTGGATTGGAGATAGCTTATTTACTGGAATAAAACATAGACTACTTTTTATCCCGGAAAATGGTAAGTTTCCACGGGAAACCTGGGAAATGTTGATTACTCACTGTAAGGAACGGTTGCCATGGAAACAAAATACTAACAAGTCTGTCAAAAATCATCAAGAGCGTTGGTGCTATGGTACATAGCAAATACTTTTTCATTGGTTTTTAATGTTCTGTTTTTTTTTCACGATAATTTGTAGTCCGCGCGGACGAAGACGCGGGCGATAAATTACGTATAAAGCGTGACTGAGAAACTAAAATACAAATATTGTAAAACTTATTTATCTCTTACCTAACTTAATTTTTCTCTTACCTATTTTGTACTATATTGTATTCGTATTACGTTTCAGATTTGGTATGCCCGGTCAACACATACCGTCGCAGAACAGCTACTATCAGAACCAGATGCAAACCGCAAACAACTACAAAGTAAGCTATCTGTAGTTTTCCTAGTATTTTCACAAAAGAACTAATAGAAGGTAAACCCTTGAACTATTATTTATTGTATTGTACAGTAGTGCAAAAAAAAACGAGTATGAAAATCTGACCGTTTACAGCGGGTCAAAATAGCGTCCAAAGGAGTCGGTTAAAAACATACAAACATACAAGTGAAGCTAATATAAAGCGTGTAAAAACCAATGTATCAGGGTGACGGGCGCATTGCAGTGACGTGCAATATTTTGCAACCAAAGCTATGGATGGCCTGCAACTGTTACACGCAGGCGTGATGCTTACCATCAGTTGAGTTCCTTTCTCGTCTCGTCACTCAATCTAATAAAAAAAGTATTTTTGTTTCTTGTACAAGCGATATTTGATTTAAAACACAAATTCAATTCCATTCTAATCGCTTTTTAATGTTTTATTTTGTATGCATTAGGATGTACGCACTTTTTATTGCACTGTATCAAACAGACATATGTTACGTTTCAGGTGTTCCAAAAAATTCCAGTGTCATCAATGATCCTGAGTAACTACGACCCGTTCTACTCGCCGCTATTGTCTCGACTCGATGGAATCTTTGCAAGACTTGGTAAGGAAAACTTTCAAGTTGTATTATCAGTTTGGAAAAAGGAAACGATGGTATTGGCTGCAAATACATGGCAGGAGCAAAATACATATTACATGATGCCTAGTAGCATTTTCAATGAATGTGAACCTTAAGACAATGAGGAAATTCAACTGATTGATGGGATTATATTACTTTAGATTCCAGTACTTTGTGAAACTGGCCGCTGTAGGATTGAGATGCCAGAACGTACTAGTACCTAAAAGCATGTGATATCATAAGGACTGGTTTGTTGTCTAGCCATTTAGTTATGGCAATTTTCCCATCTGATCTGCATTTCACTTCTGTGCTATGAAACGGCTGATACGGCTCAGCGATAAAACGGCTGAACTGATTTAGATGAAATTTGTTATGTCGATACTTTAGGTCCTGAAATAATACAAAAAATACTTTTTATCATCACCATCCACTCGGATAATACCGCGGGGCGCAGCTAGTCATAATAAAATTCTGAAGCAGATCAGCAGGTACCAATACTGTTCTTTAAACAGAAGCAAGTAAGAAATTACAAACAGATGGTTAGAATTTCCTGTTATTTTTATTCCTGAACAGTCTTTACATTTCCTATAAGAATTTTATTATCCTCGTTAAGAGTAATCCCCCGTCGTCCTCGTGGATCAACGTGGAGGATAAAAAAACAATCTGATAGCCAATTGACGCAGCCGTATTTTTTCCTCTTCCCCTTTTCCTGTATCTAAGTATAACTAGTAACGTATACACGGAATACACGTGTTATATCTGTGTATTCCGTGTTTAACCGTGGTGGTGGGGTGCTCTAATATCCGTCTGTCTAGTGCCTAGCCAATGATATCTATCTATAGTTATAACAAAAGCAGTTACTAAGAAAAAGTCTGCACAATGAAGGTAATAAAAAAATGGTCAAGAAAACAAAAATATAAGTTGTTTTTTTAAATTGTGTCTGCTTGTATGTTTGTGCGCGCATCACGTAAAAATCTATTGTACTGGTTTTCACTGTTGGATATAGGTAATGTTTTGTCAAAAACGAGTATACTTGGTATCTCAATTGAATGAGAAGAAGCAGAGCAATCGATAAAAAACGGCTGAACGAAATTTAGTATATTGTACTTTATAGGGTACTTTTTTTGCCAGTTATCTATACTTTTAATAAAGCAGAAAGTGACAAAATGCCTGCACAACGAACTTGATGAAAAGACGCGGAACATCTTTACCAAAATTAGATCACAAACGTTTTTTCTTTGCACCCTTTTTCTGCTGAACAAGGTCCCTCGAAATTGGTTGAAAGGTATACTTCCTTTTTCATCCGCCTTTGTTTCAGTATTGACAAAGAATCATTTATGTAAATAACTCTAATGGCACAGAGAGATCGTATCGTTGAGGAATGATTTATGTGAGGTCGTTCAAGGTAGATAAGGCACCTTTTGAGATCACACTCCAGAAGGTTAAAAAAATACTGAGCCCACACTTCCATACAAACTAGTGAAGCATAGAAATTGGTGGCTGCGTATGTGTGAGTGAGAGGATAATTTGTGGTATTTTGTGATTGATACACACTTCATCACAAAAGACTGTTTTTTTTTTAATTTTTTTGAGTATTTGACATAATTAACATGACTAAGGACTCGTGTACGATGCCACCGCCGCATCGCCGCCGCTTGATTTTTTTTGATATATATATAGTTGTTAGTAATAGATTGCTAGCAAAAAATATATAAGTTAGTGTTGCGCAGAGGTGCGGTGGCGATGCGGTGGCGCCATCGTGTACACGAGCCCTACAAGGTCAAGATCTTGCTGCAATGTGGCGACCGATCAGCATAGAACGATGTACGTGTGTGCGTGAGGCTTATGCGTACAAGCGGATCAGAATATCTTGGGTGCTTCACTTTTGATTTAGCGGGATGGGATCAGTCTTTTTTTAAAACTTCTAGGTAACTAATATAAATGCGAAATATAAGTCTCTTTGTCTGTTTGACAAATTTTCACGACGAAAACACTGAACCAATCTTAAAAAAATTACATGGAAATTGTTTGCACCATATGAGATACTATATGAGATATTAGACATAAGGCTATTGTTCAGAGTGATGATCGTAGTGAAATAACGCGCAAGATTTTGCAACCATATACTGGGTAGCACTACAATTTTGTTTGGCACTTATGCATTATGAGCAGGCTTGACGCTTACCATCAGGTTAAGAACCTGTTTCTAATTGTTATCAAACAGTGCTTGTTTGTTGTATGAGGTAGTGCTGGCCTTTGGACTCAGAGTTTGTCAGGCCACCCGAGGACCTCTGACATGGCCTAACGATTGCTCTCTATCAATAACAGCAAGGACTGACAGCATAAAGTGCCCTACGAAGCATGGAGGTATAGAAACCCGGACATCACTTAGAAAAGTCATTAGTGCAGAGCCTAGAACTGAACCCAAAAATTTGGTAAAGACTATTAATCATAACTTTCTCGTTTTTCAGGTTTAGCTCCAGCCGAGACCGCAGTAGACGAAGCACCATCTCATCAGATAGGGGGTCAGAGCATTCATGACGTCAAGCTGGAGGCTTGTCGAGAACAGCTGATCTGCCTGATGTACGCTAGCCCAGCGAAGTACGCGCCGTATAGCAACTTGGTTTCTGCGCAATTGAGCAGGTTGGTATTCGTGGCCAAAGGATGTTGGTACTACAGATCCAAAAGGAAATGATACTGAAACCTTGAAAGCTTCTTAATATGTAACCAAGCATCTTCTATTTTGAACCCTCGAACTCCAAAATATGAGTTAATATAATATAAGTTAATATAAGTTTAGGGTGTCTATGTAGGTATGTATGTATACATACCTACATAGACACCCTAAACTTATAACACTTCTTTCTTTTCGAGTCCGGGAGGTTAAAAATCATCCCTATCTGTCCGATTTTGACAAGCGAGAAATCAATCGATTCGTCTTCATCGCAAGTGTCATAACCCTACCGAAGTCAAGTTTTAGTTTTTGTAAACTTATGACTTTTTAATAGCTATAAACGCCATTCGTCTCAAAAATAATGTTGATAGTTAGATAGATAACACTTTATTGAACCAAAAGAAACACTTACGAAGAAAAGTAAACTACAATCAGCGGCCTTATATCTAAGCACCGATCTCGTCCAGGCAACCGTAGGTAGGCTAGATTAACCATCTATCTATCCACACCTACTCACAATAAAGCAATAAGAATGAAAAAGAAAAGTCAGTACAATGATGATAATTAAAAAAATGGTCTATGGTCCTTAAAATAAGCTACTGAACAAGAAAAGAACATATTTTTTAAATCGTGTCTGTCTGTTTGCTTGTTAATTTGTTTGTCTTTATGACTACTAGACTGATTGCGATGCGGTTTTCACTGTTGGATAGCTTAGGGTTTGACTTAAAAATTCAGGTACTTGGTATCTTAATCCGATAGTTAGATACCGAGCAATTGATTAAAAACTATTTGACGACTGAATTAATTTTGAAGAAGTAGTATATTGTATATAGTAGTATATTGTACGAGTACATCATACGTACTTTTGGTCCTGGAATAACTCGTATGGGGTAATTTTAAATGAAATGACCACGCGGGCAAAGCCGCGGGCACAGCTAGTATAATATAATTTACCTTATTACAGGGCAATGACGTTTTCCTTGCGTTTTGACATTAATATATACAATGAGACGTATACCGTACAGTCGCGGCGCGCCCGTCACGCTAACATAGCCTCTCTAATCTTTAAGGTTTTTATCTATTGCTTGGTTTCTAATCATCGGATTAAGGCACTAAGTACCCCACTCTTTAAATCAAAACCTAAGCTATCCAACAGTGCAAACTGCATTGCAATCGGTCTAGTAGTTTTTACTTTATGCGCGCACAGACATACAAACAGAGAGACGTAATTTAAAAAAATATTATATTCTTGTTCAGTAGCTTATTTTACATACTCCTAGACCATTTTTTTATCATCTTCGTTCTACAGAATTTTTGTTAAGAATTCACGTTTTATTATCGAATTGTCTTTCAAGGCTTCGAACTTATGACATTTTCTCTTTTTCGCTATTTTGCAGCGTTAACTCCTGAGGAGAGAAGTGAGTTTCAATCGCTGGCCATGCTCAAAACCTATGTCGATATTTTGACACTGACACATTAATTCCTAGTAATTTTTATGTGTAGAAGTACTGGGGATAGAAGGTAGGTTGGAGCCCTCTCAGTGAAGAAGATCAACCATAGCTTTATAAGGCTATGCGATCGCGCCGACTTGTCAGTACACGACATCGTATTTACGAGAGAGGAGTTCGCGAGTTTTTCATTAAAAATGACGGTTGGTGCAGTAAAAGGGTGTCATAACCAATCGGCAAAGCACAAGAAAGATACTAAGATCGGTTATCATGCTTAAGTATAAGATACAGTCTACATTTCTTGAGTAATTAATCAAACATTACAGAAAAATTTATCGTAATTTTGACTGACGCCATAATGGTTCCTTGTTGCTAGGTTTTGAAAAAAAAACTATGCCGTTATTTAGAGTTAGTATAAGAGTTAGTAGTTAGTATTTAGAGTTTTGTTGATTAGTGTTAATTATGAATTGACTTTTGGTAATACATGGTTTAATGTTGATAGGTTACGAAAAATAAATTTTCCATTTGTTGTTGATTTTTGTTGATTATCCACTCTAATATATAAAAGTGAAATCGTTTATTTCTTTGGGAAGTTTTAACGCGATAACGGCTGTACTGATTTTGATGAAATTTGGAATGGAGATAGCTTGTACCCTGGAATAAAACATCAAATAGTTTTTATCACCATCATCATCATACTTAACTCTCAAACGGCTGGACGGATTGTGATCAAATTTGGAATGGATATAGCTTATACCCTAGAATAACACATAGGGTACTTTTCATTACCATTATACTTCACTCTCAAACGGCTGAACGGATTGTAATGAAATTTGGAAAGGAGATAGGTTATACCCTGGAATAATACGTAGTATACTTTTCTGAACAAGAATATAACATTTTGAAAAAATCGTGTCTGTCTGTTTGTTCGTGCATCACGTAAAAACTACTGGACTGACTGAAATGCGGTTTTCACTGTATAGCTTAAAGTTTGATTAAAAACTGGGGTTCTATGTATCTTAGTCCGATGATTAGATGCCGAGCAAGCTATAAACATCTTTTTTACGGCTGAACGATTTTTGAAGAAATGTAGTTCATTATAGGTACGTTTAGTCTTGGAATAACACTACTTTTAAATAAAATGACGAGGTGAGCAAAGCCGCGGGCACAGTTAGTAAACAAATATATGTGAATAAAGAAGACGCAAGATGACTGGCGGTGTTAAGTGATGATGATGTTTTAGGGTTCCATATCTCAACAGAAAAACAGGAACCCTTATAGTATAGGATCACTTTGTAGTCCTTCTGTCTGTCTTTACGTCTGTCAATACCCTTTTTCACAAGAACGCGATCAAGAAGAAGTTTACAATCCCTCAGAGTTGTACAAAAATCAAACCTAGAAGTCTACGTAATCAAACATACGGCCGTTTACGCCTCATATTAAAACCTATAGGGTAGTTCACATTGACCTCGAATCATGAAATTTAGCATGAACCAATGCAAAGTAAATGTAAAGATAAAATCCATAAACCGTAAATATGAAGTTATACCTAAAAAAAGGACGAAACCCACCGTGCGCGAGTCCGACTTGCATTTGGCCGTTTTTTAAATTTCACCAAGCATCCAGTCATCCAATAATATCAAAGCTCATTCTATTGTTCCCGAATCAATAACTCATAATAAAAAATATTAAGCAATAAAAAAATAACTAATAAATAACACGATCAATGCAACTTGATCGAAACGTCGAGGTAAATAAATATTAAGTTTTCAGTGCGATTAAGTCCCGTTTAAATATATAACTATAATAAAAAATATGCTATATTAGCTCAATGCGATTCCTCTAGCAACATTATAAAGAAATGATGTTGCTAGAGTCTAGCAACATTATTTTTTTACATGTGTGTGTGTGTCGCCGAGCGTAAACACGCGGTCCTTACGCGTACATAAATCTAGTTTGTTCTCTACTTTTTGGACGAGCGCTTGTCGGTACCTACCTACTAACCCTAGTACTTCTATGTTTTTATCATATTACAGGGATCAAACTAACAAAAACTTCAACATTATAAACTACACTGCTGACAGTCTTCTTACTCCATACTTAATTTAAATTTTCAGAGAACTAAACGAGCTTCGCCGCCCAGTGTCCGACAACCCGGAAATCCTTCGTTTCTTCCGCTACATGCGAGCTGCCAGACGTGGGCAGGAAGGCACCGACTGCATGCGAGCCTTCCCCAGCTGTGTTAGCAACGCAGCTCCCGCTCATACCATGATCGCTGCCTACCATGATATAAATAAGCTGGTCACTGCGAGAAAACTAGGACAGTCATAGGTAAAATTGATGCATTAGTGTGTTCTTAGCGTAAATCTAAGTTGATTCGGTAGTTGACTAATTGGTGTAAAAACGATTTTTCTTACAAAAACGAAGATTATGGAATTTTTTCTCCCCCACTCTGGGGGCAAAGATCACAAGTAAAACATCCTTGTCTCCACCAGTGGAGACACCGGAGCAGCCAATTCCAAGATTATTTTTTCTCCCCGCCGTCCGGGGGAGACAAGACCACTAGCAGAATCTCATTGTCACCCCGGAGGGAGCCAAGACCACGTAGCCGGCGTTACGCTTCTTCATTTATTATAAGAACTGCAAAAGAATGGAATGCTCTGCCTTCGTCAGTGTTTCCGGTAAATTGTAACACAGTTTTCAAGTCTAGAGTCAATAGGTATCTACATATCTATAAGAGTGCTACAACTTAGGGCACATCCAAGCCACGTCGTCACTTTCCATCAGGTGAGATCGTGGTCAAACGATTGCTTAGACTGTAATGAAGAAAAACTAATAGATAGGACGCAGAAGCTTCTACCAAACAATCGGCACTACCAGACAGATTGGTAGTAAGTACCACGGGCATAAAATATTTTTGCACATTTGAGAGTTGTGGAATTGAATCGCGCCAAAACGACCATAGGAGTCATGGCGACCGTATGAAGTCACTGTAATAAAACAAATCAAAGACCGGGTGGGGCTGTGTCGAGGCACATGGCCGTTTTGTTAGTCGTGAAACGTCTATGCCACGTCCAAATCGCGAGTTATGCCGAATTAAAGATCTCAAAAATATCCACTTGTCTCTGTGCGTCCTGCCCCCTAGTCCCCTCTATCTTTTGATAAAAATTAAAGATTACATCATTGAGCAGACTCAATAAGCTAAAAAAATTACACAAAAATTACACCTCTGGAGCTTACAGTTACAGAGTCATAAAAGCGAGACGATATATACCTTTTATTTACAATTCACCTTTTATTCCTGGTACCCGTATGTATCGGTATGATTTTAAGGACGGAATAAGAAAACCGCGAATTTAGGACATATAATGTAATACGGAATGTATATACGGAATTCTTATGACATAACTAGCAGTGCCCACAGCTTAGCCAGCTGGTAATTTCTTAGGGTTAAGAGTAACATAAGTGTTATTCCAGGACCAAATGAATATACAATGTACAGTACACTACATTATATTTCATCAAAATTTGTTCAGGTGTCAATTTATTTATTATCAATTGCTCGGCTTTTACCAACGAATTGAGATACACTGTAAACGAGATTTTAAGTCAAAACCTCAGCTTTCCATTAGTGGTAGCCGCATTTCAATCGGTCATGCAGTTATTACGTGATGAGCGAACATAAAGACCGACAGAGACACATATTTTTTTAAGGTTATTTTCTAGTTCAATTATCTCCGTTGTACAGACTTTTTCTTACGTACTACTTTATTATAAGTATAGATAAATTCATCGGATTGAGATACAAAGTACACGAGATTTTAAGTCAATACCTAAGTTACCCATCAGTGAAAGCCGTATTGCAATCGATGTAGTAGTTTTTACTTAAAGCGCCAATAGACAGATAGATACAAATCCAGACACCTTTAAAAAAGTTCGTTCGTTCGTTCGTTCTTTAGTTCGTTTTAAGAAGTTTAATACAATGATATTATGTTTTTTTGGTTTACTTTCATGGCACGCACTTATTCGTTGAATGTTTATTGATTACCAAAATGATCTATTACATAATTTATCTAATACTCGTATCTATGTATGTTTATCCGTTATCTAGTACCCATAGTATAGGGTATCCTAAATTGCGGCTAGGTAATTGGTCTGGAATTGTCCCGAATAAATTAAAAAAAAAAAAAAAAAACATATCCCCAGAATCGATAACCGACGGGGAATAAGAATAAGAAAAATATACTATACATAAAAAAAAAATGCCAATAAACTATCAAATATACACTAAAACCTTCCTCTTGGTAAAAACCGCAACCAAATCTGTTCAGAGGTTCTCGATATTAGAACAATATTATTTGTCATAATCAAACTATTTTATTGCAAATGTGCACAATAGTAGAACTTTTACATGTCCAGCAACAAGTCGGCATCGCAGAACAAAGACTAAGGTATGCCGTGAGTTTGAAAAGGAAATTTCCTTAGGAAATCTCGCACAGGAAAAATAAATACCCTTCGACACTACCGGTGCTTCGGAAATACGCT
Source organism: Alsophila aescularia (assembly GCA_946251855.1). Lineage (NCBI taxonomy): Eukaryota > Metazoa > Arthropoda > Insecta > Lepidoptera > Geometridae > Alsophila > Alsophila aescularia. Next base: position 16,836,795 of record OX276383.1, on the reverse strand, counting down.
AGTTACAGTTTATGGATATAATATGTGGACTGACAAACAGGGGGGAGGAGGGAGGGGAAGAGGGACAGGGGGCATTGGATCCCTAACCAACTCAACTTGTCTCGTCTCCTGAAACCCCCTATATAGAAACAACTAAATACATTCCAAATTATCTTCCAGCAATGGCATAAAATGTCCCGTAAAAGCAATTTGATTTCCAATGCAACTTCGTTAGGGTGTCTATTTTCAATTTCCGCTGGAAAAGTTCCACAACTTAATCAAATTTCCCGGCTTTCATCCTTCCAGCTCCAACTGAGATGATGGATATAATTTAGTTTAGATCCAGTTTAGTTTTAAGGCGAACCTAGGCTGACAAGAGTAAAGTAATTCCCTACTCAAACATGCTTTTCTACGATGTTACTAAAAATCTGTACAATAAAAATAATATTTTAAAAAAATGGTGAGATTTAAAATAAGCTACTGAACAAGTTTTTTTTTTATAAATCGTATGTTTGTCTGTTCGCGCATCACATAAAAACTACTGGACCGTTTGCAATGTGGTTTTCACTGTTGGATATCTTAGGTTTTGACATAAAACTGGTGAACTTGGTAACCCAATCCGATGAGTACAAGCCGAGCAATCGATAAAAAATCTTTTTTGATGGCTGAAGAAGTTTTGATCAAATGCTGGTAAGTATATTGGTCTTGGAATAGCACATGGAGTACTTTTTACCTGGATAAATGGCCACGCGTGCGAAGTGCGGGCACAGCTAGTATATAATAAAAGTGAACCGTTGGACCGAATTATAATAAGTTTTTTGTGTAGATGCCAACAGATGTACCATAGATACCAACATAGGATACTTTTTATTCCGTAAAATTTTACATGCGGACAAAGCAGCGGGGCACAAATAGTACTATAATAAAACTATAACTGGGCCAAATCTGTACACTAAATATATATTGTTTTTAATTATAATTGAGATAAACTTAATTATCAACATGAGGACAAAACGGTTATTTTCATTTTTGTCTGTCTGTCTGTCACTTTGAAGACTCATCATACTGAAACTACCGAACGGATTTTGATGAAAATTAGCACTATCATAGCTGATGTTATCTAAAATAGTTTTGGTCCCGAAAAATTGTTGGAACAATGTGATTTATTCCCTCTCTGGAGTGTTCTAGCCGTAGTACTTGAGATACAATCCCATACATGGCTTTACAATCTTTGACCACATTATGATTTTGCTGGCTGGCTTAGTAGGAACTATTAAAAAAAAAATAACATCGAAATTAAAATGAAAATTTAGTTTTTTCGCCAAAAATCAGACTGACACAGAGATCAGTCTCATTACGTGATCTTACTGAACAAACGTAGTAATTTTACAAAACCACGGACTTTATCTTGTTTATTTGTGAAATTGTTAAAGAAATGTAAAATGAACGGTCTTGTTCAGCAGCCGCGCAAGTAGACAATATGCAAAAAATATCACTTAGGACCTTGTATCCTACACTAATACCGCGCTATGTAAAAACATACTTTTCTTTCCCTATTTAAATTTTTTTATTTTTTTTCAGAGATGAGCAAATTTAACAGATGTCGACAGAAATCACCATGAGCTTTTATTTTTATTCCACTCGGAAGAAAAATGGTTGTATTTTTATGTTACTTTAAGTACAGTAAAAATAAGATATAAAAACACTTATATAAATATAGAATTTGAGAACTGATTTAAAATATAATAGATCAAAGTAGTTAATAACTTCATCATAAGTCTATCAAACTATGAAAAGACGAAACGAATCTTTTGATGAAGCTGATCGATTGCGATTTGTGATTGGCTGATTGTGTAGTATAGATTTATATTTTTGAAACTATAGATACCAGTGAAATAATTTTGTATATCTCAAATAACATTTTTAAATATTTTGTAAAATAGTTTAGAGTTAAAACACTATTTATGATTGCAAATTATATTGTGTATATAAGTATTATTTTAAGTGAATGTATGTTTGTTTGCATTATTTATTGTTGGCGTTTGAATGTAATTTATTGAGCAGTTGTTGTTTGTGTGTCTATTTTGTGATTATTAACTTATTTTATTTATTTATTAAAGATACCAGTAGATTTTAGATTAAATTGAAGTTACATTTAATTGTTAATGAACTATTATCTAATCTCATTATAAAGTACATTAGGATAACAATATAATAAAACATATTTTAAAATATATTTATGTGTACGATCATTCAAAAATTATTACTTCTTGTGCTTATGTGTTATAATAAGTTGTATGATTGTTTAAACTATAACAAACTGAGTATGTTTTAATCAGTGCAAGACTATTTAAACAATATTTTATAATCATGATATGATTATTCAAAATAAATTTTGTTTTATTTTTTAATATGATTTATTGGCATCAAGAGTGACTGTAATTTATTGTGTAGCTGTTTTTATATTTATTCTATTGAAGGTTTTTTGGGTATCAATTTATATTTTATTTGATAAGCGTTAATTTAATGCTCTTACACGTGCGCTTTAAATCAAAGCTCAATCTCTGACTGCTTGTTATGACTTCTTTTATTTTTCATCAATTATTATCATTGTCCTCAGAATTTGACCGGCGCTGGGTATTTACGTAATTGTTAAAATATTATATGTTCAGTTGAATAGGTGTAAATGAAACTGAGTTGAATTGCTGTAAATTAAACTAGTTACACATTTTAAGTAAGAGATTGTATGTAACATTCGGAGAATTTTAGAAAGAAATCGCTCGTGTAAGATCATCTTTTTTGTTTTTGTAAACACTAATGTTAAAATCAATTTGTAATTTGCAAAACTGTTAAAAAATATGTTTTGCCTCTAAAGATTGAAACTGTAATAAGACATTTAGGTATAATATAATTAACGAACAAAATAATGGGATTGCTAATATTGCAATGTAGTGACTTGAAATGCCACACTTAATTCTGATCAATTATTGAATGAAAATAAACCGCCTTGAGATTGAATTGTGAATAGAATAAAAATTGGTATTCTGAATCAATTTATGGTGGCTCCAGACAGACTATCATAATAGCTATCTAAACGTTCAGCCAAACATCGAATCGATGGTTGCCATTTTGCATCTGATCGGTTCCTACAATTATTATATTCAAGCCTACAGATGAATAAAAATTAAAAAACATGGGTATAATAAGATGGTTGATGCTAAAAATACATCGTAAAGGATAGATTTTGAATAAGACGTGAAAAATGTTCATTCGGCAGACAAACTAATCGTCCAACCTTTATATGTGTGTGAAAGCGGGTGTGAACGACTTCAAGAACTTTTTCAAACTCCTTTGATATCAATTTACCGGCCGTTACGATCTCTGATCAACTCAACCGAACTATGTCAAACGTGCACGAACTCCCTTCCACATGTCAAAGGTTGGAAGATCAGTTGGATTGTTAAAAAATCTTTTGGATCGTTGGAAGATAGTCTGGAGCCATCATAAGCTCAACTCTCGGTGACATTACAAGAACATTCGCATTACGTATCGTTTCTATATACGTTACGTTGTTTTTTATGTGTTTGAAGGTCGATCGTAACTGAAATCAGAATTAGTCAGTGTTTTGTTTTTCTGATTAAATATTGATAGTTAAATTACTATCAAGATACTTAGTTTCTGTTTCTGTTATTTTAATATTACTTTTTGTACATCACTTGTAGTAACCGAACTCATGTTACAGTAAATACTAATGTTATTTTCAAATATTATTTTGTTATTAAAAGTCATGCATAAGTAGATTTAGACCGACGCAATAAAATTAAATGCATCATATTGTTAACATTTTCTAACTTCTTAGTAATTTTATTCCCAACAATCACACACTATACTTCCTTATAAAACTAACAACGACTGCAAAAACTAAATCGGTAATAATAAGTCATATATTCTAATATATGCATACAATAGAATTGAATTCAGTGGCCAAATAAACCAGCAGTCAAAAGGGTTTTAACATTTTACCATCGAGCTTAGCTTGCCCAAACAATTTCGACATTTTCAAAGAAGCACGTTACATGCTATTGAGCTACGAATTCTCAGAAAAGCGACACCTGAGGATACTGTTTCAATGTTTTAATGATACTATTTTTACTGTTTTAATTTACTGTTTTTAATGTTTAATATAATTAAATTTAGCTTGTCCTATTTTTTGGGTTAAATTTAGTTATATAAATTTTTAAACCTTCCTGTTGACCTTTTTATCTGATATTTGGAATACACCTTTAGTTCTGATGACAATACAATTATGTTTATTCAGTATCATTGTCAATCAAGATGGCCACCGCCACAAAATGGCGGATGTTTTTTTTTTTCAACCTCCCTCAAAATGGGTATCAAATGCTAGGGCTTGACAAGTAGAACACAGTACACTTTAGAGATAACTAAATAAAAAAATGAAAATAAAATACGTAAAAAATATTTTTAAGTTAAACTGTTTTATTGTCAATAAGATAAAACCGTATAATTAAAAGTATATACATATTTTATTTATTTATTGTTTGTGTCATCTATCGATTTAGCGGCCGAGATTTCGCGATACTCTGCAATAAGGCAGACTTGAAGGACGTAGCAATTATGCCACACAGGTAAGAAAGCTTTTCAAACACATTTTCGGTATAAAAAAACTAACTTAATCTTATTAGTACAGACATGGGTCAGTTAGACTTTATAACAACCGACCACCTGTTAAAACAGTTACGACATACTATCGACTCTTAAGTGACGTCATTTAGGTTTTGAAGCCTTCCTCCTTTCTCGAGAAGATTGAAGTTACTTCCTCGGAAACTTGCGCGTATTCTGTGCTGCACTAAAGTTGCACAATGGACAATGAGAAAGCTTAGCACACATAAAACTTACCTTGTAGGGTTATGGTTACCTTTAGTTCAGCCGTGCGGATAGATATGTACATAGATCTAGAATTCGAAAATTGACGCTCAATGAAAAAACAGACAGCGGACAAAACTAATATTACGCAAAAATTTAAGCTAACCAACTTTAAATCGTAATAGATCCTCCTAAATTGTCATTCGAATTGAAAAATTATGAGAGGTACCCCAATTCAATGATAGGTACCCCATTCAACATAATTCGTCAAAATAACTTTTCCTTTTTCACAATAGTTATGGCGTCTGGTTGTAGCCATATTGAATTTAATTAATGTCATGTCTTTAGTGACACAGTTTGCGAGATTAAGACAAATCGATTGACGTAAGAATCATCATAATCGGTCCGCGCTTTGTTCTATATAATGCCGAAAAGGAACAGACATCTATACTTATAATAAAGCAATAGGAACGATAGTCTGTACAAAGCAGATAATAAAAAAAAACGTCTAGCTACTGAACAAGAACTTTTTTTTAAATCTTTTCTGTCTGTTTCTCTGTATGTTTGTTCGCGCAATACGTAAAACTACTGGACCGATTTCGATGTGATTTTTACAGTTGGATTGTTAGGGTTTGACTTAAAAACTGGGGTACTTGGTATGTCAATCCGATGAGTAGAAGCCGAGCACTCGATAAAAACTTTTTGACGGCTGAACGAATTTTGAAGAAATGTATTATATTGTACTTTAAATGTACTGTTGGTCCTGGAATAACACATATGGGCTACTTTTAAACGAAATGACCCTGCGAGCAAAGCCGCGGGCATAGCTAGTATATATTTAAATAGGCTGATAAACATATTACCCGGCCTATGCGTTGAGCAGTCTGGTAAAAAGGGAGGAAGAGAAGGCACGTATAATCACGTAAACAAAAACTGAACTAGATACAACTCAATCCAAACACACCCACACAACTAAACCCCGACGTGATTCATGTGCAACAAAGATAGAATCACTGCTAACAGTACTACACAAGCGTCACTCCGATTGTAGCAAAGGCCAAAGAAGGCCAATTGTGTGCGTTGCACTTAATTTATGAAGTCCACGGCCGCATAAATCTTCCACTTTTAATTCAGTGTCTCCTAGTATTCTAACAGTTCATAAGTGCAACTTAGAATCCAACGATACCGGGTTCGGTCCTAGGCTCCGCACCTATGACTTTTCTAAGTTATGTGCGGTTTTCTATCGCTCCGTGCCTCGGAGGGTACGTTAAGCCGTCGGCCCCGGTTAATTGTTATTGATTAATAGCAGTCGTTAAGCCATGTCAGAGGCTCTCGGGCGGCCTGACAAACTCTGACACCAGAGGCCAGCACTACCTCATATGAGAAACAAAAAAGTATTAAAAAACAGTAACATGTATTTATTGTACGTACTCGTATTTACGACGCTAACGAATCACGCTGTTGAACCGCGTGATTTGCATCCGCGAGCGGTTTCCGCCCATGTCTCTAGCGTTAAGGAAACCCTAGTCTATATAGGTATATTATGGATTTCTATAGCTGGCTTGCCATCTTTTCACCAACAGTGACCTATATTTTGTAATGCATTAAGATGTTCCGAATATGGTCCGGTCAGTCACCTTAAAATACATCCCTAACTCGCTAACAATTCCCGAGAGCGGTCGCTAAAGAATTGCTGGACGTTACAAAGTTCTTGCATAATAAGCCTCTACATACCTACCAATGACTTCTCCGTAGCGTTTTTGCATTCAAATGACTTCAGTCTCAGACTACAGTATTGTGTTATTCCTTTTGTTTTCAGTCCGTTTGCGAGACAAAGACAAAGATGGTATTATTTCCTTACCGCTACATATTGAAGCTAGTTGTATGTAATAGGACTGAAGAGTTTTGATACTTTTGAGATAAAGGTAATTTACATTTTAAAACTCAAACGTCTTGCCTCGCACACACGTTCGCGAGCGTCCTGCACTTCTCTAGAGAAAGACCACCGGATGTGATTGAAACTATAGTTGGAATAGTCCAACTGCTATTCGTAACTCCCGTTTTTTTGTCTTTAAAACATATAAAAACCACGTTAGTTTTCATAAAAGAAATTTAGTCTTTTAGTTTAGTTTTTGTATGAGGTAGTGTACTGGCCCCTAGGGGCCAGTACACTACCTCATACAAAAACTAAATTCTTTAACATTTTAATTCTTTAATTCTTTAGCCTTTAACATTTATGAAAATTTCTTTTCATAAATGTTAAAGGCCTTCAAGAGGCCAGATAAAATTGGACTCTAGAGGCTCTTAACTATTTATGGGCGAAGGCCTTTAACATTTATGGGCGTTTGGCTTAATGCCTTTCATCCGAGATCTTCCAAATAATTCCAAACTAATTTTTCGACCAGAAAGAAATGAATCGAAAATAGCTGGCAATTGCTGTTTTGCCGTTATTTCGTCAGGCTGCCGTTCATCATGCGGGGGTAATAACGGTTGTTTAGTGCTTATAATTGGTGTTATTTTTATTTTGCTTTGATAGAATTACTAATAAAACATTGTGTAACATATTACAAGTATTTTCTTTGCCACAGTGTCGAATTTAGTGTTGATAAAAGGTAAATAACTTATGGGACAGTAGTTTTTGGCCTGTGTTTACGTGTTTTGCTGCCGTTTGTTGTGCGTTTTGGTGTAAGCATTCCAAGTGTATTGAAAGTGCTTAGTAGGCAGGTATTTATCCATACAATAATATTATATTTTAGTTTTAGTAAAATAAAAAAATATGTTAGGGTAAATTACTGTTTTAGTGAGAGAGAAAAAGGAACTTCGAAAATCATCAAGTCATATAATCATTAAGTTATTTGTTATATATAATCAGATTTTAAATGACAGATACATTCATGTAAAATATTTTGGTCGTAGTTCCATATTGCTAACTTATAGTTTCTCCGAGCAATATATGTTTTATCGATAAACTCAGCAATAACGTTAACAATTAAAAAGTAAAAATTAATATAATAAAAATAAAACCCGACTTCAAACAAAACTATGGAATAAAAATTTAAGCAACTTACATGCTATGTAGACTCGCAGAGCGGTGCCGGTGCGGGGCATGTGAGGCACGTCGTAAGCACGGGGTTTTGATTTGCAGCGCCATGCGAGCTGAACTCAATACCCTCAATACTATTTTAATTCCATCGAGGGGCACGTTAAACTGTTGGTCCCGGCTGTTAATGAATAAATAGCAGTCACTAAGCCATGTCAGTGGCCCTCGAGCGGCCTGACAACCAGAGGCCAGCACTACCTCGACAAACATCTACAGAGCATTTTGCAGAGCAGTGCAGCTGTGGGGCGTGAGACAAACAACGCAACATATGCCTGGGTATTTGCTTTTCAACCGCAATAGTAGACGGACGCAATGCGAGCTGACCGTCCGCAAAAATAATCAAATAATAAATAATAAAACAAGCAAAACGTACGAAAAAGTCTATACAAAGAAGATAATTAAAAAAAAAGTAAAACTGTAGACATCTAGTACCGGCGTAGAGAGAAGGGAGGAGGGGGAGGAGAGGGGGGAGGAGGGAAGTCCACCTCAACCACCTCCCTGCCCAGGAGATGTATAGTTTTTAATTTATGTTTTTTTTGAGTAAGATAGTAGTATATTTTTTTTTTCAGTTTTAGGCGACCAAATAACCGTAACGGGTTATTAAAAATCAGCCGTAAATTAGCTTTGGCACTTGCCGTTTACTGCTGCGGTCAGTCTACTACTACTTTACGGTGCGGACTACTGGACCGATTGCAATGCAGTTTTCCACGTTAGATAGCTTGGGGTTTAAATTAAAAACAGGGGTGCTTAGCATCTCAATCCATTGAGTAGAAGCCGAGCAATCTATAAAATACTTTTTGATAGTTGAAGGAATTTTGATTAAGTGTTGGTATATTGCTATTTTAAGTCTTGGTAGTATTTTTAACCTAGAGTAATGACCAGGCGTGCAAAGCCGCTGATACCTACAGCTATTTAATTTATTAGCATCAAGCTTCGTTGACGGAAAAATATTAAGGGGAAGTCTCTATGTATGTTTGTTACTCCTTCACGCTCAAACGGCTGAATCAATTCAAAGGAAATTTGGTAATAAGATAGCTTATATTCTGGATTAATACATATCATCCACCTGGGCACTGGTTAATACATATCATCATCCAGCTAGTAGTAATATAAATTTAACGTATCTTATTTACTTACATATTTTACTTTACTTTAATAGTTGCAATTGCAACAATAGACTATGGTACTCACATAACTTAAATAATAAGAAGCTTAAAATAGTAATGCTACGGTTTAGGTAAAAGAAAGATATACTTTTTGGAATGGTCTTTCATTTTGATACCCCACTCGATAGGTTAGTGTCATTTTTTGTTCCGTCGGAAATAAAATATGGTAGCTGTAAGCCGCTATATTATTATTTTTGACATTTCATATATTTTACACTCTCGTGATTAAGACAAATTCAATAATACCTCATTTATCAAAATGCATTAAGCCGTTTAGGCTGTAGGATGCGCCTAAGATACGTGCAAACAAAAATAAAACAAACCAACATAAAACAACCCAAACACATAACCCTCCTCAGTCGGGTAAAAATCAGTCTACACGCGAAACGTTTGTGACCTATTAGCTCCGCGACAAGTTTAGTAACGGTTGAATATACTGGTCGGCCAGAGCGGTGCAATACAACAAGCGGATTCTTGCAGAAGGGCCTTAGTTACCAGTTACCACCACACCAAACAATAATTATAAGTAAATACCACATGTAATAATACCACATGTCCATTTAATATTTTTTAATTAATAATCCAAATAAATGCTCGTGGAGCGATGTCCAAGATTTCGTGGAGCGGAATGGCTAAAGCCTTACCAAACAGTATCGGCTTTAATTTATCTACTTGACAATAGTCAAGATATCAACAAAACAAGTGTGAAATTCACGATATCATCAGTCTGGAAGCGATGCAGTTCCTGATTTTGAAAGATGACAGAGCAGACTGAAATTCTACAATTCAAATGGCAACTCAAAATCACTGACCGAATGTGAAATAATTTTCTTGACCTCCGGTGCTTCGGTTTACTAGACTGTAGACGTTATCTGTAATATAAATATTCTGTGATGGTGTGTGAAGCCTTTATAGATCGAAAAGTATCAAAACTGTTTGTACCGACTACTTCTATCGAGACGTTGTACTAAGTAAGATCCGGTTTAAGATGTCCCCCCTACCACTTTCACAGTAGAAAGTTGACCCAGCTCGCTTAATACCGACAACCTACCTTGTCAACTTGGCAATAAGGATTATATTTGAACAACTTTAATTATTATTGGGGTATTAGTCATCGGATTACAGATTGCGTAATGTTTATGTATGTTTTTCGGTTAGTAGTGCTAGATTAGTAGAGTCATGGGCATCGCCAATAATTCTTTAAGCGGTTGTTGAACTTTTTTACGAGTTTATGTCAAGTCAATGACCCAAAAAGCTACGATATTGCTAGCTTTGTAAGCATATTCGTACTAGTTTCCTGTTTCCAAATTTCACACTATAATTTTCAGTAAAATAAAAAACTTGTTATGGTTGGCTCCTAAGGAAGGCACTTTGGACAAGTTCATTTTAACGTATTTCGAAGTAGGTATTTGATGACAATCATTCATCTATACCCACTTTAAAACAAAGCAGTAATCTACATCTACACTAATATTATACAGAGAAACGTTTTGATTTTTTATATTTTTGTTTGTTTGTAATGGATAAAGTCAAAAAAAAACTTAACCGATTTTAATAATTCTGTCAACGATAGAAAGCTACATTGTAAGCGAGTAACATGGGCTATTTTTATTTTTTAAATTAGAGAGGTGAGATCGGGTGAGATCATGGTCAAACGATTGCCTAGTTCGTTATAAAAAATAAAACTATAAACGTAATTATTTGGCGTGCGCTGTGAAATCTATTGATGATAAATAACAATCACAAATAAAAAAATATATAACCCCCTGACTTCCTACCCCCCCCCCCCCCATTATAGCTAAGAAGCATCTCGATCGCATCAGGTTTGAAACATGAAAAACCGCAGCTAAATTGGTCCATTCATTTGGAAGCTACGATGCCACAGACACACAGACACACAGACACACACGCATACACACTATGTATGTATGTATGTATGTATGTATGTATGTATGTATGTATGTATGTATGTATGTATGTATGTATGTATGTATGTATGTATGTATGTATCTATGTATGAAGGTATGTGGATGCTCCACCATAGCGTCGCCCCTATTGGTCCGATTTTGACAACTGAGGTATCAATCGATTGGTCTTTAGGTATAGAGTGTCATAGGCTATTCTTTTTTACCCGACTGCTTCGAAGCAAAGGAAGGTGTGTGTTCAAACTAAAAACTTGGTCTTCATGGCAAGAGTGGCAATTTTTTACCCGACCTTAGTCGGGTTTTAGTTTTTCATCTATGTCTTGTTAGGGTACCGTACGTCCGAATGAAAAAAACATTGTCTGTCACTTTGCTCTGAATATAATACAGGACTCATAAAGTTGAAATTTGGTACACATAAGAATTTTTGTAACCCAAAAACGGAAGTAGTAAATAAATTTTGAATATAAGGCCACTAAGGAAACAGTAAGGACAAAGTTTTGCTAACTTTCTGTACATATCAAATGAGAAGGCTTGTTGTGAGGGTATGTTTTTTAAATTATTTTTTATTAAATACTTTTAAAGTTATTTCAGGAAATTGATGAAAACTAACCATCCTTCACCATTATCTCCGAAACTATAGAGCTAAACCACATTGTGACTTAACATTTTGAAAAAAAAACAGGAAATTGTTATTTATTTATAACTTTAAGTTGAAAGTCTTAAAATAACATAGTAAATCTCTCAATATTGTGTTACTAGTTTTCCCGCCCGCGACTTCGTACGCGCGGTCTACTGTTTATTGAACTACTGAAAAAACAGCACTTCCAAGCGTGAAAGCACTGCACTTAAAGTTCTCCAAATTGTCAGACACTGCAGTGTTAATATTAGTAGTTTTTACATGAAGTTCAAGTCTTTCCAATTAAATAAGTTTATATTTCCGAAGGAAGTAATTTATCAACGGGGTTTGAGAAGCTCTCTCATCTCTAGACCAATCACTGGTCAGCTTCGAATGCATAAACTTGATTCGAAATGTCTACCAACGCCATCTCTCGGAGTTTTGGGTGAAACCAAAGAAATAATATCCGTATGAGCAGGCGCCTGCACTATAATATACAAGTGTTTTCCATATTGTTATTTATTTATAAGATATAATATTCGATATAACTAATTTTTAGGCATTCACGCTTCACCACCCGTTCCACCCACGTGAGTGATGATGATGATGGTGTATTATATATATTATTCCAGGGTATAAGCTATCCTATTCCAAATTTCATCAAAATCCGTTCAGCCATTTGAGCGTGAAGGAGAAACAAATATACGATCTTTCGCCTTTCCCGCGTGGTCATTTCTGTAACCGTAACACCATAGGGTGTTACTCCAAGATACTATGTTTCATCAAAATTTGTTCAGCTATCATATAGTATTTATCGATTGCGTCTTTTTCTCAACGGATTGAGATACAAAGTAAACTAGATTTTAAGTCAAAACCGAAGCTAACCATAGATGAAAGCCGTGTTTCAATCGGTCCAATAGATTTTACGTGATGCGTTTCACATAATATCGTCCATCGTAATAGATAGTTTAAGTTTTGACTTAAAAACTGGTGTACTTGGCATCTCAAGCCGATGAGTTGAAGCCGAGCAATTGATAAAACGATTTGACGTCTAAACGAAGTTTGATGAAATTTGGTATATTGGTACTTTTGGTTCTGGAATATCTCAGATGATCCATAAATCTCAGAAAAATTGCCACTCGGGCAAAGCCGCGGGCACAGTTTCTTTTAAGAATAAATCAATTATTTTTGTAGGGTTATTAACCACTATGAAAAATATACCAAATATTGCTCTACCTGTCAAATTACGCCAGGACCCAGGGCCTGCAGTCTCAACATGTCGATAGTGATTGCTTTACAACCGAAATCGGTACATATGATGACAACTGTTAGGTTTGACAGTTATTGTCAAAAGGTATCGATTTTCATCTGTATTTGTACAAACATTGATCATGATTGACATCGATATTTGGTAGAGACTACCGAATATCGTTATAAACGTACTTTGCGACCGATTTCGCTTGTAAAGCAATCGCTGTTGATGTCGAGACTGCAGGCTGGGCCTATAAAAAATATTATATAGATGGCGTTTATTATTCTCCACAAAAGATTTTTTGGAAACTTGCTAACTACTTTACTTTTCCTAATAATTAAATCCAATCATGGAAGCCTCTAAAACCAATTCTCTACCTTCAGTTTCGCTGAATTTTGTAAGAATATTCAGCTTTTTATCGAGGTTAAAAAGCTGAGTAACTCATTTAATATGGTTTTCAGTAAGTAAAAGACTGATTGGAAATTATTAATTTATACATACTCTTAGAAGTTGTTATAACTGAACCCTTTTGCCGCCCACGGCAGACAAACGGACAGAAACGCCGTGTTGTCAAAGCAAAAAGGTCTCTTTTGGACTCTTTGGATATGAAATCCGAAAAAAATATGTAGGTAGGTTGTAAATAAATCCGAAAATTGTTACATTTCATTGCACTACAACGGGGTGACACGTCAAACTACTCATTGCTTTTACAGACTGCACTGCTGGTAGATTTGTGGAACCGCGAAGTATTGCAATTTGAAGCGCGAGCTGCAGTTCCGCTCAGTGGCCAATGAGCTGCCGCTTGACAAACAACGCATTCTCTTCATTCAAGAATATGAGCCAGCGTCAGTATACGTAATATTGTTTCAATAGACATAACAGCTACTATAGACAATTTTTATGAGTGCCATATTGGGGCCACAACAGGTACAGGATAAATTCCAGAATAAGAAAATAAGTAGTTTGAATGGACAGGCCACAATAAGTAGAACCGATAGCCGTTGTGAAAGAAAGGTTCTAGTGTGCTACTACGACTACGGAACACGGACTGTAAATAAAACGTTGGGTGGTCTTCGGACCACACAGGTGGTCAAGTCAACTAGCAAAATCGACAACGATTGTCGTAGCATCAAAGGCGTAGTGTAGCGCGTGCGGAATGGCTCAGTATGGAAGAAGCGCCTTACGCTATGACTTCGATTCGACGATCTACGACGATATTGTAAAGATCGCGGGTCGAACCTGGAATCGATTCGCACTGACAGGACTGAGGCAGATGGTACAAGAAAGGCTGTGCATGATGATTGTGATGATTTAATTTCACATTTACTCAACAATTTCTGGACTGTGTGTTTTATAATTGAAATAATGCCAAGTTTCTGTTAACCCTTTATTCTAAGTATCTGTAATTTCTGATTATTTATTAACCATAAAGTTAGAATTTCGATTCCGGGTGTCAAGTTGTCTCTAGCTTTTGCCCGCGACTTCGTCCACTTAGACTACAGTTTATCGCAATTAAAAGTATTCTACGTATTTCCCCAGGATTTAAACTATCTCCATACCAAATTTCATAAAAATTGGTTAAGCCTTTTAATCGTTAAAAGGCAACAATCAGACGTACAGATAGACTAATTTGGTTTTTATGAACATAATACTTATTACTTAGTATATTATGTAGATTTGATAAAACAGACGCTTGTATGACAGAACTAATGCTTGCTTTTTCAGGTAACACGCAATCCTTACGACAAGTTGTTTTGTTTCCACCTACATAACCTAGTATTCTATGGTCGATAAACATTTTATACAAATAATATTAACAAATTGCGTTCAAATTCATGGAAATAGTTTTGTAACAATTTTATGTTACGGGAATACCTGCTGGTATCCATGAACTGGATTATGAAAGACTACCAGGATCCGCAGAGCGTGTGGTGCTGCCACACTACACAAGACGTGCTAACTTAAAATGGAGACGACTTCTTTATTTTATTTTTAAATTAAATCCTGTCGTAAATGATGGTACTTTAAATCCTTTTTCTGTCTGATACATCATAGCTCCCAGATGGTTGGACCGATTTCAATGTTTATTTTTTTATTTGATATCTGGAGTTGGCGTCTTTGTTCTTGATTTGTTTGGATGAAATCGTTCATTCCTAAGATATTTAACTCTAATTTCTCTTAATGTACGAATTTCCCTGAAATTTTGTGCTCAAAAGTTTAGTTTCGATGGCATTCTTCGTATGGTCTGGCTAAGCTAAAGCCCTCTCCTTAATTATTATTCATATTTACGCACAAAATCAAACAAACGCCGCAGTTTTGGCTTATATCATGCGTTTTGATGATTTTTCTAATTTTCACATATATATTTTGCATTTTCATAGCATATGCCGCCTCCATACCGTTGCAGCCTTGCGTATTTTCGGGGATACCCCAAGTTGCGCTAACTTGATTCAAACTCCGGTTACTCTACCCCATTTCTTCCGATGGAAACTCCACTTTGTTGCTTTGTTTCACTGACTGTTTTCCATTACCAAAACCTCAACATCAGACCTTTACTATTACTCACTTACAGCCGCCCTCTGAGTTGTCAAAAATCAACCTAAGTGTTAAGAAGTTAGAGTTGGTTATAACTTTACCAAGTTTTGCGGGTAGAGTTGATTCAACACGGATCCATGAAGTTTATGCAATTCTTATATTGTTATTATATAAGGTTGTTTTGAGTTTGGCCGGTCACTCGTGTCTGCAGCTTTCAGTGCAGTGGTCTAGTTTTTATGTTGTTTGTTTTGTTTAACTAGGTGAGTGCTTAATTAAGATTTTTAGTTATTAAGTCTTAATTTTTAGTATCCCCCTCGATCACATCAACTTCCAGAATTTTGATATTTGAAGAAAAAAACAATGCATATAGTTCTAACGAAAAAAAAAAACTACTTCAAATATAAAAAAAACTTATCTATAACAACCAATCAACCCGAACCACTTTTTTAAATTGTAAATGTTTTTTTTATTTATTTCCAGGTCGAAACAAATAAAAAAAAACATTTACAATTCAAAAATATGTTAAGGCCGGTTCCTATATCTTAAAACGAACCGTTTTTGCGTACTATCCGTCAGCTTTTGACATAAAACGCCAAACAACAAACGTCAAAATGTAACGAGACGTTGAAAAAACGACTCATTTATTTTTTATAGGAATGGGGAGTTAGTGTGTTTAAAACTTTAATACGCCAGATAAATTTAACTACTTAGATAAAAGTGTAGAGTCATCTTCATCTGCCTTTTACGCCCACGGCCGCAGCTGGGGTACAGGTCTTCTCTCAGAGCACTACTAGCTCAATGCTGCAAAGAAGTGCGGAAAATAACTAGCTTAAAAGCTAAAAAAACACGCCTGGCCTGCCAAAAAAGAACTTATGCCAATAAATTATATACTGTTGGAATGTGCTTATCAAGGCCTTCAATTTGATACCCATATTGTAAAATACAAAGTTTTTTTTTCGAATTTGATAATTAAGCTATACTGCCGCCACATTGAATGTTTTGTAAAAAATATATAGCCTATGTTACTCGGGAGGATGTAAACATTCTAACGATACCCCATACGTCTAAATCTGTTTAGGCATTTAAAAGTTATGGTGGAATAAAGAAACTCACATACATACAAACATACAAACATACATGAACGCTAAACACATTACACTCTTTTTTTGGGTAGTCGTGTAAATAGCCCGCGCCCGCGCACCAAGTACTAACAAGAAGCTATAATGCTTTTATTAAATATCGAATGCACAACCTTTGATTAAGCGTTTCGGACTCAGAGCTTTGTATTCCAGTAAAGCTCATATTACACACTGAAAAACTTCCATCATGCATATTAGTAACAAGCACAAATTAAAAATGTATATCACCCCTGACCACGCCCATTATATATAAGAAGCATCTCGATCACATCAGCCAAACATAAAAAACCGCATCAAAGTCCTTTATAGGCTGCGATCCCGAAAACCTATTGAAGCTAAGACCCATATCGTTCACATCGCAGCTTTCAAACACCATAAAAACGCATCAAAATCGGTCCATTCATTTGGGAGCTACGATGTCACAGACAGATACACGGACACATACACACCCTACACTTTTAATTATAACACTACTCTTAAATCCAATACCAAACCCAGAAGAAGCCCGAAACAAAACCTCCGTTTCCCAAAATATTAACATGCACTGCTACATATTCTGTGACGTTTCTTTACAATTTTTGTAAGTTACAAAACCAGCTAGGATCAAAGTATAACGGTCGTGCCCCGTAGATTACAACACCTTCGTAAGCTAAGACCTTAGAGCAAGGAGAAAGTATCCTTGCCCTATTTGGGTCAAGAACATGGATGTGTGAGTCACGTGACACGCAATGGATGTGACATAATGTAGTCATCAGTTGACGTATGCAGATAGTCTTACGTAAATTGGTCTTTGAGTCACGGTCATAAATGAATGGGGTTGAATGGTTGTTATTACTTCATGGACGTAAGGTTTTTTACTGTGACGCTCTTCTTGTCGACATCCTTTTGATAAAGTATTTTATTTTCTGTGTCCTGAAATATTACTATATACCTACAATAAAGACATAGACATAATTTACACACTTTTCTTAAAGCAGTATGCAATAAAAGTATGTAGAATCGGGAGAACGTTAAAAAAAGTGTCTCTAGAAGACTTATAACTAGCTACTGAACAATAATATTTTGTAAATGGTGTATGTCAGTCTGTTCGCGCATGACTAACTGCAACTAGTGCACCGACTGCTTTGCGGTTTTCACTGTTAGATAGCTAAGGCTTTAACTCAATAACTGGGATACAAATAATAGTATAAAAAGATATAAATAAGTATATGACGGCTGAGCGAAATTAGGTATATTGTACATTATTGGTACTTTTGGTTCTGGATTAACACATAGGTTATTTTTAACCCAGAGAAATGACAACGCGGATGCCCGCGTGAATCACGGACACTGTTAGTAGGTACTATACAAAAAGAAGGAGGTTTTCAATTCAAGCATATTTTGTGTCTCTGTCGTAGCCATATCACAGAATTGATAACTTAATGATGTGGTCGATAATTTCATGAAATGTCCAGCTAAAACTAACCATATTGTTTAATGATATTTCAATCCACGTTTGGCCATATAATTAAATACGAGTATCATTCATGTAGGGTTTTAAACATATAGCCACAACACCTGCTAGGATGGTTTGTTCCCAGTCCCACTGCTCAGTACCCACGACTTCGTTCGCGCGGACTACAGTTTATCGAGAAAAAAGCATCCTATGTTCATCTAGGATAATAAAAATCAATGCAAACGTATAGCGCCAACACCCCTGATGCTTTTTGACAGACATTTAATTATTATGTTTCCACGGCAACATGTCATTTCGTTACTTACAGCGATTAATCGAAATTTTCCAGTATTCCCGTTACGGGATAAAAAGTATCCTATTTTGGTTTCTATATTGTACAGTACCTATTTACAAAGTTTCATCAAAATTGTATCAGCCGATTTGGCGTGAAAGCTTCCCAAGCAAACAGACAACGTTTCACTTTTATATATTGGTGTGGATAATAATTTATTAGGTAGATATCAAATACTTCAAATATTTTGCAGCCTTAATCCGTAACGTACCGTGACTAACGATCGTCAGATCTTACATTGTTAAACTATTATTATAAAAAAGCCCAGTACGACACAGATTACACTAGCATAGCTCGTACTAATAGTAGTAGGTACAGTAGTAATAGTATAGTAATAATAGTAGTAATAGTATGCTATATCCATATATTTTTTCAAATTCATTTAAACCTCAGCCCAAAATCTCATCAAAATGTGCCTCCGATCCCTAGGAAGCGTTTTTTTAATAACTTCTGAACAAAACCTGATCTACTTAAATGATTAAGTTCAGGATTCCATCGCTGAAACTTTGTAAAGATATCAGAAAACGTGTTCAGAATATCCAAGGGGATTACGTATATTTTACAACCTACAGCCTTCGATTATGCCCGTTTTTTTTCCTTTTCACGCGTTTTTTTTCGCCTTAAGACCGAATGAAAAAAACGGGTCCCCTCATAAGATCACTCATGTGTTTTCTGTCTGTCACAGCCAATTTGCTCCGAATCTACTGTACCAATTAAATTGAAATTTGTTACACGTATTATGTATTAATTTTCAACCAATTTCAAGAGGAGGTTCTCAATTAGACCCTTATGTATTTTTTTTCTACATTTGTTACGCGATATCTCCGGCAATTGTGGACCGATTTCAAAATATATTTTTTCATTGGATATTTTATGTCTTAGTGTCCCATTTAAATTTCATGAAAATATTCCACTTCTAAGGGTGGGAAATTAGGGGATAACTTAATTTTATTAACTTTCACCCACTTTATGACGCGATATCTCCGTCTAATGTGGGTCGATTTTAAAGTATTTTTTATAGATTAGGATATGCTCTAAGTATTGTCCATAACTTGGCGATTGCTGTAATCGCATGTTCATGTATAGTCCACGCCTCTCAAAATAGGGAAATAAAAAAAACGTTAAAAAAATGTTTACTTTCATTTTCTTCTTTTTTTTAATTTTTTTTTATCTATGACCCAAACAGTATGTAATGTAAATAAATAAATTTTGAACATGCATTTAATGCATTTTGACTACCTACCTATCGAATGGGCTAACAACGCTAAGTTGAGAATGAATTGCCTTCCTAGGACACTGAAATGGACTTAGTGGCGACATACTCTGATAAAGTAGGTAGCAAAGCACGAGGCAAAGGATCAGAAAAAAAAAACCAGAAAAAAGGATCAGAAAAAAAAGATAGATAGACAGATAGATAACCCTTTATTGCACTAAAGAAACATAAATAAGAAAAAAAAAAGATATGATACTATAATTTATTTCAAATCGTTTCTAGCGTACCTTTCACAGGTATTTAATTCCAGTAATAACTACATAAATAACTTCTTCAGAACTTGCTTGTTCTCTAATTTTTCGTAGTATTTCATAATTTTCTCAAGATTTTGTTTTCCGGACTAAATACAATTTGGCAACCATAACCAGCTTTTAAATAAAGTCGTAATCATCCCAAATAACACAAACAATTTTTCAATATAATTTCAAATATACGGACGGACAGTCCCTTCAGTTTTGTAATATTAAAAACATTGCGGCTTAGGGAAAAACTTAGCGAAGCAAAATTTTGTTGGTTGGCTTATGACAGTTTCCAAAGTGTTACTTCGGTAAACTTCGATGGTTTTTGTTGACGTTGGTTTTCCCATAGGAATGGAAAGAAATTCAAAGTATGATGCGTTGAATTTTTGTCAAAATATTTTTTATACAAATTTACAAGGTTTTTTTTTTAGTCTTTTTACAAACAGGGCCCTTACTTACGTTAAGCTGTTATTGATGTTACCGTCACCATGGCGCTTGCAACATCGCTGAAATATCGGAAACTCAAAACAAAAGCAATAATTAATAGTAAATTTCCCATTTTAACCGTTTTCTCTAGACGCAGAAAGAAATTTAGTTTGATGATGATCAAACTTTTCACTTATTTCCTAGAAAACGTTTACTAGAAATAATATTTACATAAATATATTTTAACAGCCGACAGTCCATGTCTAGCACATTTCACAACAACATCGGTTTCTTAACAACCCAGTTTTTGCTCATCTCCATTCCACGCACAAGTGTCTCCAACTTTAGCGACATTACACTCATATTAATTGCGTGGTGCCGTTACAAGTGTAGCAGTGTATGTAAGTTGCAGTGATTAAGCTATTGCACTTTCTTTTGTAGGTAAAGACAGTTTCGCTTCTAGGTTAATTATAGCTGGTATCGCTTTCTGGGCTGGTCTCGACATAGCTCAAAATTTCTGTCATAATAACAAAATAGATGGCGTTACAGTCCCCGTAGAACAGATTAAGAGAAACTGAATGAAAAATTTGGATGGTGATGAAGTGGTCACGGCAGCCGAATTGGTTAGAGGCATATGCCGTGCAGAGACATGGATGATATGGGTTTGAATCCCGTCCGAGATCCAAATTTTTACTTTAGATAAATTATAATAGATTTAATTATTTATTTTGCTCTTAGCGATAAGACCGCCCATTGTGCCATATTTTAAAAATAAGTTATTGTATTTGTTCCTTATATGGTGTAATAAAGTGTTTATTATTATTATTATTATTATTATTATTATTATTAGATACTAACTTTCGCTCGCGACTTGCTTAGACGCGCAAGACCGCGCGGACTACAGTTTATTGCGAAAAAAAACATCCTATGTTCTTCTAGGATATTAAAAACCAATGCAAAAGTATAGCACCAAAGCACTTGATATTTTTAGACAGACTTGTTATTATTTCGTTTCCATGGCAACCTTTCCTTACAGAGAGTAATCAACATTGTTCAGTTTTCCCGTGGAATCCGTGGAAATGTTTTATTTCAAGGTGAAAGCTATCTTCATTTCAAATTTCATCAAAATCCGTGTAGCCTTTATTGCGTGAAAGCTCTCCAAACAAACAAATAAACAGACAACGTTTCACTTTTATATATTGATGTGGATGTTCTTGCTTAGCAGGCATACTGCTTAATCATAAAAACATTAATAATAATAAAATTATTTATATCTGAAAAAGTTACTAATATTATTAAAATTCATCCCATGCTATCACTACTTTAAGGCACTTTTAGCAATTTTCGATCATTATTGAACGTCTGTATCTTGTTTTATAATTAACCGAAAACTATGAAATTGGTATCACAGTTACAAATTATCTCGTACTTTGTAAACACAAAAACATGATTAGTATGAATTCACTCGATATAAAATAAAATCAAAGGTAAACACTACATGCTTAGAATATTGATTGGAAAGAGACCACGTCACTAAATAATATCAAAGATATACCCAGAAAAAGAGCTTATTATGATTGAAAAAATAGCTAGACACTTTTTAATTTAAATCTTTAGTTTTCCTACAAATAAATAAAAACCGTAAATTTTACTCCCGCGATGTATCATCTTTCTCGCTCTGCTTGATCACGGATGAGAGTGACAAAAAATTCACTGACACCCGGCCTAAAAAAATAGGCCTCCACTCCGTCATGTGTCACGAAGCGATCCTTGGGTTTGGGTTTGTTCCACTAGCCCAGGGACCAAACCTCAGTGGACACAAAAGTACAGGAACAAGTAGGAGCACAGGAACAGGAGGAGAGATCTTGCACTCGTCTATTCTATTCAGTCTTCTTCCAGTTAAATAATTTAATATATTTGGTAAGAGTGTACCCTTGGGGCTCTAGTATTGTTATTATCACAGACTTTTCGTGCTTCAACATCAAAACAACCACGAACGAAGGTATTATATTAAAAGACTCCAGATATAATAAACTTATTTAGGTACATACATATTATTTTAAAACATATTATTTCGTAAAATTGCAGTTTTTTGCTAATCCAATGACAATATGAGAATAACAGGTTATTTGAATTTAGAATTAATAATGACAAACTATCAAATGGAATGAAATGGATTATAAAAGAATTAAGAATTTATGAAAGAGGTTTCACATCGTCACACCACATTAAAATATCATTAGAATTTAACAAGCTACACTACTGACTAGGATCAAGGTACTGTGACTCCAGTAAGTCGTGCGCACGCGCAGTCTCGACTGTTCATGCGTCTCGCTCGCACGCGTGCTCTATTTACCGCGCTTTTTACCGTCAAAACATAACAAGTGCTTATATCTGTCAGTGAGATGACAAGCGAAATATGAGTTCGCTTTTTTGACTTGACAGATAGACAAGAACGTCTGTGTGTGGGTGTGTGTATTTTGACACATGGTCTAGACTTCACTAACTTACTTTTTTAGTCTATGGTTGGAGTGTTGTTTTGTTTTGTATATAGTGTTGTGTTTATATGCATGTCTGTGGTTCTAAGTTTGGAATGTGTGAACTAACACTGTGGACTTGCATGTAAGATTTTATTTGTTATTCTCGATTGCTTATGTTGTTCTTATTTGATCTAGTTGGATATTCCCACATTTTAAATAGTCTAAAAATACAATAAATGACCTATTAACTTTCAATCGAAAAGGGTGGTTAATGTACATTATTATTTAAATAAATAACATCTAACGCGGTAAAAACATGTTGTTCCCTCACTAGAATTTCCCATCGCTGTCAGAATCCCTATAACCTACTTGAATGTTCGTCTTTTACGCCCAAACGGACGAACCAATTTCGAAAACTTTTCATATGGATAGTGTGAACTACTAAAAAGTTTTACATAGCTACTTTTTCCTGAAAACTGCGGAAAACGTGACAAATACGCAGAAACCCGTAAGACATCGAGAGTATACAATGTCTTAACTTAAACTATAACTTCAGTACAAATTGAGAAAGCGAAGTAGACTAAAAAGAGCAGGAAGTAATCAGTTTCCAATACCGATAGTGTTACTATGCCACTGAACAAGTAACAATGCTACAAAACGAAAGTGCTAGTGAATGCGTGATGATTTACATTTTCGTGTACCTACATAAACTAGCAATCTTCTATACATATAATAAAGCAATAAGTATGAAAAAAAAATGTACAAAGAAGGTTATTAAAAAAAAAGTCTAGGGTACTTAAAATAAGCTACTGAACAAAGTTTATTTTAAAATCATTTCTGTCTTTTTTCTGTGTGTTTGTTTGTTTCGCGCATCACGTAAAAACTACTGGACCGCTTGCAATGCGATTTTCACACTTGGATAGCTTAGGATTTGACTTAAAAACTGGGGTACTTGGTATCTCAATCGGATGAGTAGAAACCGGGCAATCGATAATAATTTTTTTACGGCCGAAGGAATATTGACCAAATGTTGGTATATTGGTGTTTTAAGTCCTGGAATAGTACATAGAAATGACCACGTGTGCGAAGCCGCGGCTACAGCAAGTAAATAATAAGTACCTGTCGTTAAGTTTTTAATTGTCTCTACAGAAACATAATAATATAATAAATTGTTTATTTTGTAACAAGAAATTATGCTACCATACATAATCAATCGATCAGTTACATCATTAATTAATTACTTATTTATATTATGCAATTACTTAATCATGCAATAATTTAAACATGTTATTGTATGTATAGTGTAGATTGGTTCCCTAGTTACCACGATAGGATTCCCTGTGTTTGTGGTAACTAGTTCTCTTCCAAGGATTTCAAATTATTAATATCTAACCAAGCATAATGAGTACAAGTAATATGAGTAGGTACATATGAAGAATGTACTCGTACATGAATAGATGATCGAGATCAACGCTCCGATGTTCGCACGTCAACTTGGGTCACAATACCTACTATCATCTGGGAACTCAGAAACAAACAACAGCAGGTAGGTTTAGATTTGCATTCGGTGGTTACTGATTAGACTTGCTAGAAGGGTTATGTTATGATACTAAAATAAAATAAGATTAAATTTTAAGAAATATTTCTGTAAAAATAATAAAAAGTTACTTTGCCACATTATTAATTAATCATCCGCAATTAAATTTTATTTTGGAACACGTACATTTCCTCCGTGCTATTATAATTCAGACTGAATAAGTATTGGAAAATTTTCTTTTTGCACTTATATTTGGTATCATTCCGTATTTTTAATAATTTGTTTAGTATTTTGTAAAAAATTGTAACATTTATGCCCTATACGGGATTTTGTTTTATGTGCTGGCCAAGTGTGATATCTTCTTGACCTAGATTCTTCAATACAATTACTAGCAGTACGAGTAATAAGGGCTGTATGTATCTTAACTTTCACGGAGTGATGCGGAAAATCTGATTTCCATACAAACGTAGTATTTTCATTAAAAATAATACACAAGTCAAATCAAAACGAAGGCCTACAGACCCTACAGTCTCGACATAGATAGCGATTTCTTTACAACTGAAATCGGTCGCGAAGCCCGATTATAACGATAGTTTTTTTCTCTAAAGTACATACTCGTACTTATACCGATGACAGTAACAGTTGTCAAAGTCATTGTCTGTCATCGGTAACTGTACTCTAAAGACTAGGTAGCAAATATCGGAGCGTTAGCACTTTGCGACTGATTTCGGTTGTAAAGTAATCACAATCTATGTCGAGACTGCACACCCAGGAAGTGAAATAGCTCATTTATCCACATACAAACGCGCAGTTTTTTTTCTATATAATTTAGCTTGATGAAATTGTAGTGAGTTTTAGTTTTAACGGAAAATACAAACAAGCTCTAATTTTGTCGGGATTTTCTGTTTCAAGAACTGACAAAATTAGAGCAAAATTTAGTTTGGAATACTAAACACTTTTACATGTGAACGTTCTGAATTATCGTCTCGTTTACTATTTGTATAAAAAAAAGTGAATTAGATAGGCCAAGTTTGTGAACATAACGGAGGTCGAGCTAATTGTCTAGGCAATTTACAACCCTATGGAACGTCTCACAGCTTACAACGTTGATTAATTAGAAAACGTAAATTATTTATCGGTTTCTTAGTAGGTTTCATTTATTTCTTTGTCTTACTATTCGTAAACTTACTGGTATTTATAGGACAACTACCTATTTTTTCTAGCACTTAGGTTTTTGTCTGAAAAATAATAATTATTAATAAAGAATAAAAATATTTGATTACATAATTAGTGTCTCGCTCCGGCTTCGCTCGGGTAGCACTCATGCCGCGGCATTTTTCTTACATTTAATTTTTATAAACACGTCGTAACTTCTAAAAAAAAAAACGGTATATCCAAATCCAGTCAATCCATCCAGTAAGTATCATCCAAAATGTTTAACGGCAACGATCGTGGTGTTTTTTGACCATAGACATTTGCATTAATACTCACGTAACGTACGTCACGTACTTGACAGACTTGTTATTATTAGTTTCCATGGCAACATGTCATTCCGTTCTAATTCCGTTCTGTATTTTTGATACCGTGAGTTACATTATTGCAATTTTCGTAGGGATCTCTAAATTTTTGAATCATAAAATACTTTCCACGTTACTCGCTGATAATGTAATTTACTATAGGTGAAAAAAAACATTAAAACTGGTTATGTATTTTTTGAGATTAACCATTACAAAAACAAACAAACTCTTTATAATATTTATTATTGTAGACGTAGATAATGAAATAGTATAATGCGTTAATTTGTGGCAAATTATCAAACTGGATTTTATCCAAACACTCGTGTCTTGGAAGGTAGCTAGAAGTTCCTCTCAGTTCTTATTTCGAAATCGCTTTTCTGTTTCGTCCATTTCACATGTAGTCCACTTTGATAAAGCAGAGTGCAGGGATTGCGTTTTTTTTTCTCATGCTCAGAAAATGCTTTAAAAATGCAATACCACACAATATTGGATGCAATATCGTACTATATTGCATTTTTAAAGCATTTTCTGTGGTGTTAAGTTAATAAATTCTGTTCGAAGCTGCACATTTGCTGTGCTTCAGCAACGCTATTCTCTCTATTCCACAAACAGTCTAACCAGAACAGACTGCGAGGCGAGACCTCATGTCAAGCTTGTGAGTGGTACATTACCTTTAAATCTATTTGATATTACTCTGTTGGGATTACTGGAGAATCCGAGAATGTTCGTTCTCTCTGGAAAATGTAGATATATTTTATTTTTATAATGTTTTATTTTGTTTCTTAGTTTTTTGATGGAAAACGGTTTATACCCAATCGTGACTTCGTTTGCGTATATCTAACGGAACCCTAGACATTGTAGAAGAAATAAATACTTAACTAATTCATCTGGAATAAGGACGCTATTAACAATGCAAAAATGGTTGTAATTGGTCCTTATTTTCTGACTTTTACTTTTTATTATTAATATCTCACTCTCAATTTATCTCAATTTATCTCTCAATATCAACTATCTCACTCTCAATTTATCTCTCAATATCAACTCTCACTCTCAAACCCACTCACTCATTCACTCATATGTTTCACTTATATTTATATATGAGTGATCCCAATTCTGATGTAAATACGCTCGTGTTCATTATATAATATGCTCAAGAACAAAACTGGATATTTTATTTTCCCGTAGCCTAAGAAAAACAAATTCGTAACATCATCATCACTGTATGTATGTATATATGTGTAAGTGCGACCTTTAGTGTCAGAGTTTGTCAAGCTATTCCATTTTACTCTACTAAAATGCGGTTGTCTATGACTTTTACTTATGCTTATCTTTCTCCGTTTTTTCCAGGACATCATAAACCAACATGTATCAACCCCGGTGGCTGATGCTGGCAATAGCTGCAGTCCTCGCACTGCAGTCGCGAGGAGATGGAGTCAACTTCCCTGATGAGGGTCCGAAGGAGCACACTGAGGGGCGGTCGGTGAACTTTGGAGGAGGTGGTGCGGACTATCAGCGATCGGTTAGTGTTTTTATACGCTTTATGTACTTACTTTATGTACGCTTCACTTGTATGTTTGTATGTTTGTAACCGACTCCTTTGGACGCTATTTTGACCCACTTTAAACGGTCAGATTTCATTCAAATTTTGCACACCTGTCAAAGACCAATAATTGCAATAATTCGAAAAAAAAACAAAAAAAAACTTTTTTTTGAAATAAAACATTTTTTTCTTATTTACACTATTAAAATTTATTTTCTATTTTTTAGTTTGGTTTTCTATATAAAGCGTGTTTTTTAGTTTTTTAAAACTATTATTTTTAACCCCTGAACGCAAAAAGAGGGTTTTATAAGTTTGTGTATAGACACATACAAACCCTGAACTTATAACTCTGTTTTCTCTTTGTATATCTGTCTGTGGCATCGGAGCTCCTAAACGAATGGAAAATATTGATTCGGATTTTCCTCTCTAAAAACTGATGTAGTCGAGATGTTTCTTAGCTAATTTAGGGAGCAGGGAGATACTTTTTAATTTATTTTGTTTGAGCTTGTATTAAATGATGTTCTCTTCTTTCTAGCCAGAAGCCCAAGGCCGTGGTCTTCTCTCTGACTGGCTTGGCTTCGGTGAAGACCAGGACCCTTACATCCAGCAGTCCACGCAGCAGTGCTTGAATGGAGACTTGGCTGATTGTTTTAAAGCGCAGGCGCTGCGATCTTTTGACGACTTCTTCGATAAGCAGGCTTACTCGTAAGTATTATTGTTGTACCCTCTTATGGAGATACAAAAATAGGACTACAAATAGGATTATAAATAAGTTCTTGTGAATAGAGATATAGTTTTGTTTAAAATAATACAAGAAACAAAATTACAATAGTCATCGAGTCATTTAAATGCAACTAGGGATTTATGGAATAAGCCATCTATTCACATTGTGTACGGTGTACTATTATTTATTCTGTGGTTGTGACCCAAAGCACTAAATAAACATTACAATACTAGAAACGGAGTATTTACCAAGTGTTTGTGTATCTTTTGTAATGAGTTTCCTGTTTCATCACTGTTGTAAGTGACATGAATACGGAGTAACCACATCCATAAAGATAATATGTGTACTGTGCGGATACTGAAGTAAATGCGAGTGGGTGATATTTTTCTACAAGCAGACATAACGATCTACCCTCTTTAATGTGTGTGTATGTTACTTCAGTCACAGAATAAATAATAGTACACCTCTTCAGTTCACAATATCATATTATCCATCAGGCACCGCACATGCTAGGCTTCTGTGCCATATCCAGTGAACGGTGCTCGAAGGGTTAATAATAAAAAACGAGCGTAGACCGTATTGTCTGCTAGTTGGAAAATAACATCCACCCTCATTATTATACGCTTTATATTAGCTTCACTTGTATGTTTCTATGTTTGTGACTGACTCTTTTGGACGGTATTTTGACCCACTTTAAACGGTCAGTTTTCATTCAAATTTTGCATACCTGTCAAATACCGATGACAACGCAATAATTCGAAGAAAAAAAAGTAGAAAATAAATAATAGTTTAAAAAATCTAAAAAACACGCTTTATATAGAAAACCAACTAATAAATAGAAAATAAATTTTAATAGCGTAAATAAGAAAAAAAATATAAATCATTTTTTTCTTATTTACTCGTTTAAACTATTATTTTACTTCAGTTTCTCCGTGATCATAGCGCTTGCAACAGTGCTGAAATATCGGAAACTAAAAAAACTAAATATGTAATATTTAATATGGTAAATATCCTGTTTCTAATCTTGACTAAGACTATGTGTTAGTGACCATCTCAGTTTAATAACTTCTGTAGTGTTATTAAGAACGCTTCACTGGCCTCGATAAATTGCTTTGCTTGCCTAATTTCATCATCTGCCAGCATTTTATGTTCACAATGATGGGAACAGGCCTTGTTTCAGGGAGGGAAAAAGATCACGCTGGCCAAGTGTCACAATACATTTTCAGGTTCTTTTACTTGCCGGTTTCCAAACGATGTCCAAACGATCAAACCTTATTATGTCCACATGTAAATAATTGAAGCAAGGCTTTGGTTTGAACCGGGTGCCATTGAATACTGATGTTTTTTTTCGGATTTAACTTTACCATGTCCATTCTTCCAGGCTGTCAGAGAACGCAGTGCTAGTGAAGGTAGACCAGCAAGCCAGAGCTTTGGCTAGAGAACCTCCGCAGCTGAGTTCGCAGCCTCGCAGTGAAGACTCGGATTGGGATGCCCTTGTCAAGTATGGCATGAGGAAGATCGAAAGGTAAGCCTTGATTCCATACTATTATTGAAATATCTATACTTATAGCAGTAAGAAACAAAAAGGGTACAATGAAATGATGTGAAATAAAATGAAACTTGTACCATTATTTATAATAAGCTACTGAACAAGAATGTAACACTTTTTTAAATGGTGTCTGTTAGTCTATCCGTTTGTTAGCGAATTAAGTAAAAACCACTGGACCGATTGCAATACGGTTTCACTGTTGGATAGATTGGGTTTTGACTTAAAATCTGGTTTAATTTATATCTTAATCAGAAAAGAAGAAGCCGAGAGAAGAGTAGAAGCCGCGAATTTTTATCCAATTGAATGTATATAAAGTTGGTATTTTTGGTATTTAGCTGGAATAGCACATAGATTACTTCTGGAAATGAGCAAGCAGGCAAAGCCACGTGCACATCTAGTAAATTCTATACGTAGGGGGATGTGAAAGTTAAATTAATGGTCACTGAACCTGAACTCTAGATTATTGCAACTTTTGTCTGTTATATGCTTTTTGTTACATTAACTCAATAACCACGGAAAGTTTCTACCGAATACAGCAAAGCAAGGGAAGGGTAATGAGATTTACAGTCTATTTATGTATGTATGTATCTATGTATGTGGGTGTACATCTTTGATTTCGCGCGTAAGAGTTGAGTCGATTTAGCTGCACGCGAGTATAGAATACAGTAAAAAGTCTGTGGTCTTGATATTGTGAGTAAATGTCTGAATATTGTGAGATAATATTATAAATTATTCATCGTACTGAACCCTCTTCACGCGAGTTCAACTCGCATTTGTCCGGTTTTTACCCGTCTTCAGCAAAGTAATGGAAGGGTAATGAGTTTAACAGTCTATGCATGTATGTATGTATCTATGCATCTATGTATGTGGGTATGTGGGTATGTGGATTTTCCACCATAGTGTCACCGGACTGTAATCGAACCTATAGAGGTTCGATTTTGACCAGCGTGGTGTCAATCGATTCTTCTTCAGGTATAGAGTGTCATAGGCTATATTTTTTACCCGTTTACGGTAAGGCAAAGTAAGGGTAATATGTTCAAACCAAAAAATTGGTCCGATTTTGACAAGCGATGTATCAATCGATTTGTCTTCATGTATCTATAGTGTCATAGGCTATTTTTTACCGGACTACGGCAAGGCAAAGGAAGGGTTATGTGTTCAGACTTGAAAACTTTGTCCGATTTTATAAGCGTGGCATGAATCAATTTTTCTTCATCGCAAGAGTGTCATAGGCTATATTTTACCGTAGTCGGGCTATAGTAGTTGAATTTAAGTGTTTTTTTTTCAAAATACTAATGTAGGCACTCATATTATTCTGTGATATTACTGGGTACGCACTATTATCAACGTGAGTGGTTTAGTCTTTGTTGGCAATGCGAAGCGAGTGGTTTGCCAAATCTCTATTTAAGGGTAGATTAATGTCTATGTAAATTAAGTCTTACATATTATTCACCCCGATAATTATTCACTCAGATTTAGCACACCCTTAATTCACACGCTTACGCTAAGGGGAAGAGTTTCACTAATATCACCAATAAACAATCTTTAAATTTACCTTTACATCAGGACTGAGGATTTTTAAACCGAAGTTAAATGACAGATACCCACAATAATAACTCAAAATCTTATTACGTAGTTTAAATAATTAAGCTCTAAAATATTGAAACAGACGTTATTCATTAGAGCTATAAATTTAAGATGTTATTTACAATGAAAGCTAACTGAAGATAATAAATGTTATTTTGTGAAATATTAACTACAATAAAATAAAACCATTAAGCAATACATGATTACATAACGGGTTACTTGTAACTAAATAGCTAATTGGACATACTATTTTGGTAGCAGTACAATTTTTTATACAAGGTGTAACAAAGAGTTGTGAAAATACCGAATACGTAAGCATATTTAGAATTTGACGGGCAATATTAAATACCAAAAAGTAGATAAAAGATTTATGATAGTCAAGTTAGGATTTTCCGAAAACTACATTCAGTTGGTTCCTGTAAGCTTTGCACTATACTATGGGGGAAGAGCGTAGCTATAAAAACGGCTGTAAAAGCTTTAAAACTGTTACCCGTTTAACCTGTACAGTTTATAGGTTAAGGGTTAAAAAAACACGAATTGAATTTATATTAATAGGATCGTAGGCTGGGGTAACTTTTCAAAATTTACCGCAGCAAAAACAGTTTTTCACTATTATTTCCGAATGTACCGGATACACAAATATTGCTATATGGGCACATATACTCCTCACGACTTTCCAATTTTCTATCATCGTCTCATCCTACTAAATCACCAAATTTTGCTGCGGTAATAAACGAGACAAAAACTAATCCTTTTTTTTTTATTTGCATGGGTATACCCATGCATATGTGATTTAAAGCTTTAAAATCTAGTAAGTAAATGATTCAAACCGAATGACGAATAACCACACGCTGTATAACAAACATCACTCTTACTTCCAAGCATTTAATCACCCGTTTTTGCAGATTCTTGAGGTCAACGGCCCTTGAGTTCCAGCTGGACAATGAAGTGACGTCCGACGGAGTCATCGCCCCCAGGTTCATTGACGAGATCGCTGACGAAGTCGACATCATTGAGGACAAGAAAGCTTCCCCATTCCGTAAGTTTTACCGTAGAAAAAACAAAATCTTGGGAAATCCAAAGGAAAATACGTTCTAATAATCATCTACTAGTCTTCTTGAATCAGGTTTCGAACTAAAGGCCATAGGCAACTGTTATATCAATCTGCCAACTGAGCCACAGAATAAATAATAGTACAAGTACAGAAGGCTAACTGAGTAAAGTCATTTAAATAAATAGCGACTCTCGCTACAACGCTATAAAGTGCAATTTAACTCGCACGGCACTGCGATTTTTCAATTATATTTACCTAGAAGGCGCTCGCCCACCACGCGGTGGCAGGCTAGAATGCACCGTATCACAACGCGCGAGAACTTCCATTGCTCTAACCGTTTCAGAATTGCTCTTTCCCTTTTTCGCTCGGTAGGGTTGTATTAAGATATGACTAGGTACTTGTACTACTAATTATTCTGTGATATGTTATGACTTAGATATTATAACAGAATAAATAAGTAATAATATATTATGTTATTACTTATTATAAATTAAAATAGTTCTATTACATAAAATGTCATTCTTATCAGAATAGACCTGTTACCTCATTTTTACTACCTACCTATCCCGTTTCAGAACGCCGATAAGTTTAGTGAGATACCTACCTACGTGTCGTTGGTTGATTATGATTATATCCTATAGGTATTGCACTTTGATGAATAAAGGTGCCTGTCTGAATTCCATGCTTTTTAATGAGTGAAAAATAAATTGCTACCTACGTAATAAAAGGTTTTAAAAGTAGTTAGTTAATATGAGACATATATTATATAAATTCCTAATTAGTTGTAGGCTACTTACTAAGTCAGCACAGTAATTCATTTTCCGATCAATAATACCTACTATAATAATCAATTATAAAATTACGTTGATCGATTTAATTAACGACTTTATTTCTGCGCGGTAAAACCTTAAATATGCGTAGCTTCGGTATGGAACACAAATGAAATAACATAAACCTATCAATATCTAACTACATAACTAGGACCTATTATAGGTATTACAATTTATTACCTTTCAATATCCTTTGGAAACGTAAAGAATGACAATTCGTCATTTCTATCACTATTCAAACAGCCGAATGCTATGCAGTACTTTCTAGCTTTCTTCTTGGTACTCATAATTAAAACACGAATAAAGTTTATCAATAACTTTACGTAAGTAGGTGCTCTGTGGCTAAGTACAAGGCGCGCGACTCATTGAGCGCACGCTTGACACTCGACTGAACGGACCCGAATATTGGGTCCTCGAATTTATTGTACTTGTTGCGGAGTGCGACCGCCCTGACTGAGCTAAGTACTTACTTAGTTGATCACTTGATCGTATCTCGTATGTCTAATTTATTTGTTTTTATTTGTCCTCGCTTAAAACTGTAAACGAAGACTTTGTGAAACCGCCCTTTACTTTTTAATCCGCAACTTAAAAAACAAAAGGGTAACATGAAATTGTACAATGACATTGTGTGTTTATTTGATATTAACCATTTTGTGAGAACTTGAATTACAAAGCTGCGCGTCTCTGATTAGTGGCAAAGGCTCGATAAAAACATATTGTATTTTTTTATATATGCTACCGAAATATTATATATTTTTACCGAAGGATCCATTCATGAAAGATGCATGAAGTACCGCAAGCATCAACATAATCAATAAAAATAAAATTTATTTATACTTATTTTGATTTGTACGCAAATTTTTACGTATAGTCTCGACATATCGATAGTGATTACTTTACAACCGAAATCGGTACATACCGATGAAGACTGTTAGGTTTGACAGTTATTGTCAAAAGGTATCGATTTTCATCGGAATTTGTACTGACATTGATCATGATTGACATCGATATTTGGCAGAGACTACCAAATATCGTTATAATTGGACTTTCGATTTCGGTTGTAAAACAATCGCTGTCAATGTCGAGACTGCAGGCTGTACCTACTTAATAACTAATTTGCGCTCGACTTTGGTTTTTAAGTCCCATAAATAGTCATTGTAGTCTCGTAGATCGGAACAAAGTATTTTAGACGTATCGCTCTACTGCTTGGCAACCGAGCATTAAACAAAGCTTTGCGTACGTAGGTACTTCATAAGCATACGGTTATAATAATAACCCTTTAACCTCGTTTCGTCTTGCAAAGTATCTCAGGAATGAAAACAGAGCCCATTAATAAAGAGAATAATTGCCACAAATATTTCATAGAGAGAACCCTTTTATCGTGTGAGCAACGTCTGATTGAGGCAATTAATACAAATCACATTACGAAAGCGGAGTCAGCAGAGCGACACAGGGTTAATTTGGGAGTTGGGCTTGGGACACTGTACCAACAAACATTTAATGGCACCATGTCACAGTGAATAACGAGTAACGATCTCTTAGATTTCCTCATTTCGTATAATGTATGACATTGAAATAAAATGTACATTAAAACGGTTTCACAAAAAAATGCTAAAGGAATTTTGATGAAATTTATCTAAGACCGCACTGAGGTATCCATTGAAATAAAATAATGGATCCATCCATATCGAGTCAGAATTCCGAAGTGATGAGCTGAACATATATACAAAAAGTTATGAGCTACCCTGAAAGTTTCAGCCAGTGCTCAAAATTTGCGGTGCAAGATCCCACCCGGAACGACACAGACATTTTTTTATATTTACATTATTATTACCGTTCGTCAGCTTGCAGCTGACCTATGCTGGACAAAAGAATGTTTAAAAAAATACGGATTTCACACCTCCAAGTCGAAAATGAAGCACCCAAGATATACATTTACATCAAGTTATGCCGATTGGCTGCCACATCGCAGCAAGATCTCGACCTTGTTAGTCTTGTTAATTATGTCTAGTTCTCTCAAAAAATAAAACACAATGCAGTCTTTTGTGATGAAATTGTATAACAACCACAAATCACCACATATTATTCACGCAAATATGCGCCACCGCCATTTGCTATGCTTCGCTCGTATGTTTGGCATTGTGGACTCCGTTTTTTTAAACTTTCTTGGCTGGACATCATCATCATCATGTCAGCCTTTAGAAGTCCACTGCTGAAAATAGGCCTCCCCATAGAGCGCCATGGCGAGCGATCCTGTGCCACTTCCATCCACCGACTTTCTGCGATGTCTACAATGTAGTCGGTCAAAGTGAAATCTATCTCGTGCTTATGACCGCCAGGGTGCAGCCGCGTCCATTCCCTGGTTGAGCGCTTCTTGAAAAAGGAGCAGAGATAGGGCTATTGATTTAAATTGTAAACCAATAAGTTTATTTTCGACTTCTTCGAATACATATTTTACCCGACTGGCGGAGGGGTGTTTATCAGCCTATGTATGTATGTATGTATGTATGTATGTATGTATGTATGTATGTATGTATGTATGTATGTATGTATGTATGTATGTATGTATGTATGTATGTATGTATGTATGTATGTATGTATGTATGTATGTATGTATGTATGTATGTATGTATGTATGTATGTATGTATGTATGTATGTATGTATGTTCCTTTGTGGCACTATATAGACAAAACACGTTTTAAAAACATGACAGTAATCAAAAATCAATATGGCGACAACCAGACGCCACATTGTTAAAAAGAAAAAAATAAAGTCGACGAACTATCATTGATTAGGTATTTGAAAATCATATTTATCTAATCATTTTTAATTTGGATGACCATTTAGGATCTATAACGATTTAAAGTTGGTTAGCCTGTGGTTAGCAATCATTCTCACTTATAAATTTGCGTCTCATTAGTTTTGTTCGCAGTCGGGTTTTTTAGCACTTTCGATTATGTCTTGTTTTATATTGTTCGCAGGTCGTCACAAGCTCAAGAAGCTGATCATCCCCATGCTGCTGATCCTGAAGCTGTTCAAGCTGAAGCTGCTTCTCTTCCTACCCCTCATCCTCGGTCTCGCCAGCTTCAAGAAGTTCCTAGGATTCATGGCTCTCATCGTCCCTGGTGAGCTATCATGAAGTTACTTGACTGTGTCACTGGCTTATGTTTGACTGGTCGGCTCATGTCAGAACTTTTAAGGAGTGTTGCAAAGATGAGCTGTCATTCGAGCAAAGATCACCGTAGGTACATTCAAGTTAGTCGAAGATGTCAAACTCAAAAAGAAAGAAAAGGTGGCATGATCTTACCTTGGAGGAATTTAAAGATAAACAGAAAGATGCTTCATCAGTTTACAAACATTTTAAGAAGTAAAGAAAATCTAACCTTTTATTAATACGGACTTACAGCTAAAAGACGCTCCCATAAGCTGGAGAGCCATAAGCTCCATACACTGGAAGGCACCTACAAAAGAAGGACAAGGTTGAATAAATCTATAAAAAATCCCCCCTGGATCACTAATAACACGCAAAGAACCATGCCACCCAAGAGGCTGGTACCCCATCATGAGCTAGAAACCAAAAAAATATACTTTGATGTGCGCCTTCTGCGTCACCCAATTGCGACGCAGCGCCTTTGTGTACACTGTACAGCAATCATCCATATCCTGTGTTGTCTGCTATGTTTGGCTTCCTTCATGATTCCAGGACCTGTATTCTTAATCTCCATTATTTATTTCTAGGTGTCATCGGCTACTTCAAGTTCTGCAAGCCCAATTTGACCTCCCCATTCTCACAGTCGCACTACAACGGCCCACAGTACAGCCCTGCTGGCATAGGCGTCGGGCCTTACAGAGAACACCCACCAACGCAGTATGGTCATTATGACAGCTACGCTGTAAGTGGACTAACTTTTTTTAAACCGACTTCATAAGGAAGTAGGTACTCAATTGTTCTGTTTTTAGGAATTTCCGTACGACCGAATAAAAAGACGACACACACAGACACACACGAGTGGCCCTTATAGGATCACTCGTGTGTGTCTGTCCGTCTGTCACTGCCAATTTGCTCCGAGTGTACTGGACCGATTGAGTTGAAAGGGTATAGAACCTTTGTGCCATATCGACCCGCCCGCTATTTTGTTTTATTTTCAAAGTTTCCGCGCACGATTTAATTAGTATATACGGGTAGAGGACACTTATACAACTAAAAAATGTCTAGTAATAAGGTACCTTAAAGTGTCGATGTTCCCGAAATATTTGGATGTAAAGATCGCCATATGAGAATAATTATTTTTAATAAACAATAAAATCAACCTGGAAACTATTATTTGGATACAATTTAATGCCTATACATGCGTTATTACTGAATTTTTAAGTATTGTAATTAATCTAATAATTTTAACAATTTTTACCCCCAAATATTTCGGAAACGTGACACTTTAGGGTGCATATTCCAACACATTTTTTGGTTGTATAAGTGTCCTCTACCCATATTATACAACTTTAATCGTGCGCGGAAACTTTGAAAGTAAAACAACATGGCGGGCGGGTGGATATGCCAGCTTCCATACAAAAATGTTCGAACCCCTTTGAACCCCTTACCCCTTTGTTTTTTTTTTGGTACACGTATGAATTTCTGTGACCTAAACACGGACATGTGACATAAATAAATGAATTTTGAATATTACTTCACTTTTGGGGGATATGAATATTAAAAAAAAAGATTACTGACTTAAAAGAGTCTTAAATTTTGAAAAAATAATTGGAATTAATTCTTTACTTATAGATTACAGAAAAACCTATACGAAGTCTAAGCTCTTAAAATAACATGGTAAATCTCTCAATATTGTGTGATAATGTATTCCCCCTAATATTAATGTGAACCCTCTCCACGCGAGTTCAACTCCCACTTATCCAGTTTTTGGTATTTACTGCCTACTTCTAATATATATGTTACCTAATAACACCTTGTATCTCCGAAGAAAGTTTACTAGTAAACTTTTTTTTTAATCTTGCTTGGTTAGTTGCGATATCATATTTCAATCTCTACTTATCCTTTCAGGGTAACAGTTATGGCTCCGGTGGAGTATCTTTCAGGGAGCATCATGACGTCAGCCCTCAGGACCTGGCGTACCAAGGTTGGGAGTACAGGAACAAGAAGGGAGGAGAAGATATCAAGGCGGAAGCATCTTAAAGACTGTTGTAGAAGAATTTGATTTAACACTTTCGCCATAATTCTGATAGTTTGTGGAAAAAAAGAACCGTGAATGAATCGAACCTGTGACTGTGGCAGTACCATTCTATTGCTCTGCCAGCTAAGCTATTTCCTTCCTTGTATGTTGAATTTTCGAATGTTACATCTAGTTTGTTTTAGAGGCTTCTAGTAATAATTATTTATTTACTTAGTCTTTATGCAAATCCCTGATATTTTAAAATAGTCATTTTGTATTAGAGGTTTATCTCTAATTTATATTAAACATTTTGTTTGTAGATAGCATCTATCTCAATGTGTGTCAAATATGACATTTATTTTGTATTTTTTTATTAAAATAATTTTGTAAGTTATTATTTTTATGTTAGAGTAGGTTAATAAATATATTTTTTACTACCTTGTCATACATTTATTTTACTACACCTACATAAGGAATATTATAAAAGTAATGTAAATTTTTTGTTGTGTTAGATTTCAGTTAAAAGAAGAATAATGCAAGACTGATTTCTCATTATTACTTTAATGTAAATACCTAGGTTCTACATTACAATAATGTTTTCAAGAAAATCTGATCAAAGTTTTCGATTTGATCAGGTTTTATAAGTCAACTTTTCGTCTAATCTCCTTTTCGCTAATCACGTTACGTTCTAATACAGAAAATATATCAAAATGTATTTTGTAAAAATAAAATTGCTACATAATCTAACTTTCCACCCTTTGCGAAGTTTTTCTTTAGAACTTGATACAAGCTTAGTCGTTTGTAGTTATTAGAAATGTCTTGAAAACGGATTACGTTGGATTACTTACAGCTTCTGTAACAAACAGTATTATTGTAATAGGTACTGTAATTGAGCCGAGCCTGTTCATTGAAGATTATGTACACAAGCTTAATTATGTCGAACAAAATTTGCCTTTTTGAAATGAAAATAATGGTCTACATCATACTTTATGGCCATTATTGTATAGTTATTGAAATGTTCCTATAAAGCCTCAGACTAGAGAATTATATGTCTGCTACAGATGTGACAGTGAAGCAACATTTAGGCACGCTAGGAGTTTAGTCTGCAAGACAAAGGACCGCAGGTGGCGCCACGTTCTTAGTTCCGTTCATAAAACTGTACCGTATTTAGTCTTTCCTTTCGCGAAACAGAGTTGCGCAGTGGAAGCATGCTCGGCCCATAACCCAGACGTCGATCGAAACCACACCGTGTTAGAAGTGTTCTATTCCATATTAAAAGCATTTACGTATCTTATACTTTACTTTTACATTATCCGTGATATTTAAGGCTGCTGAAATTTCTTGAAATGAACCTTGAAGTTTTGTTTGAAAACTTGCAGATAAACGTAAGCAGATGACCGCGCGTTTGTTTTATCAAGGGATATTAATAATTTATAAAACGTGCTCGACGATGCCAATGTCTTGTCCACGTCTGGGTTATGTTTGGTGTGTCTCATGAACAAAGAGAAATACATAATATATTATAAAAAGATCAAATGAATATAATTTAGGAAAACTAAGTATGCTTTGAGTTTGAAAAGGAAATTTCCCTTTCATGTGCCAACAGAGTTAAATCTCACACTAGAAAAGAATACCTTTCTGACTCTACCAGTGCTTCGGAAATACTCCCGTCAGAGAACAGAGCAAGCAAAAAACTATAAAATACGCCCGCTTGCGGCTTGCAGACCAAACTGCTAACTCTTTTAAATTTTGTACAAAAAAATGTAGCCGTGTTTATAGCTCTTGAATTTGATATAAATCATAATGGAACCCAATGATTTGAATTTTTTAGTCCTTTACTGTTATGGTGAATACTTTATAGCTCCGATGGTTGATGAAAGCTGGATTTACGGTAAGTACAATATTTCTTTAGTTAGTCGGTGTGGTTATTGGATACCGCAGATTTGTTTTTTTTAACTACACTAGCCTTCAAAACTTAGTACCACACTTTTAAAATTAATTAGTTTTTTATATTGCTTGTCTCCTACTCATCTTATTGAGTTTCAAAGTACACCAGTTTTTAAGTCAAAACTTCAATCAATCAAAATCTAACAATGAAAATTGCATGGAAATCGGTCCAGTCAGTACTCAGTTTTATTCAAAACTAAGTACCACACTTTTAATATTAAAAGTATTTTTATAAAATTTATTGGCTCCTACTCATCATATTGAGACGCCAAGTACACCAGTTTTTAATTCAAACCCTTAGCTACCCAACAGTGCAAATCGCATCGCAATCGGTCCAATAGTTTTAAAGTGATACGCAAACAGACAGACATTAAGTGTGGTACTAAGTTTTGAAGTTTTTCTTTCTTTCTTCTTTCTTTTTCTTTCTAAATCTTACCTAACCCTACTTTTTTGTGTTCGTGTAAAATATAATTTTGATGTCTCTACATTTTTAGGGCTCACTTAATTGTTTGGTGTGAGACAAGGGAACGTTAT
This sequence comes from Alsophila aescularia, assembly GCA_946251855.1. Lineage (NCBI taxonomy): Eukaryota > Metazoa > Arthropoda > Insecta > Lepidoptera > Geometridae > Alsophila > Alsophila aescularia. Next base: position 16,796,006 of record OX276383.1, on the reverse strand, counting down.
TTCTCCGAAATTGTTCTCAAATGCATTGGAGGATATGTTTAAGACTCTGGTCTGGAAAGGATATGGCATTAACATTAACGATGAGTACATCTCACACTTGAGATTCGCGGGTGACAAATGGTCATTGTGGCAGAAATACAGGACTTGCAACAGATGTTGGTCAGCCTAGCTGATTCGTCTCAACGCATTGGTCTCCGGATGAACTTGGACAAAACTAAGGTTATGATCAACGAGCATGTTATTCCAGAACCAATTGCTGTTAACGGAACTGCTCTCGAAGTTGTTCAGGAGTATGTTTATCTGGGGAAAACTTTGCAACCAGGTAAAAACAACTTTGAGAGAGAGACCTGCAGAAGAATTCAGCTGGACTGGGCAGCATTTGCGAAACTTCGTCGAGTCTTCTCATCGCCAATACCGCAAAGTTTGAAGACAAAAATCTTCAACCAGTGTGTCCTACCTGTTATGACTCACGGATCCGAGTTGTGGTCACTCACGATACGACTAGACCAACAATATAATGTCGCTCAGTGGGCTATGGAAAGGGCTATGCTTGGAGTTTCTCTGAAAGATCGTATCCGGAATGAGATGATCCGGCAGAGAACCAAAGTTGTGGACATACCCCTTAGGATTAGTAAGCTGAAGTGGCAGAGGGCTGGTCATATCTGTCGAAGGACTGATAACTGTTGGGGTAGTATTGTTCTTGAGTGGAGACCGCGACTCGGTAAACTTAGTGTAGGGCGCTCTCTAGCTAGGTGGAGCAAAGTGTCTGGCAGCAGTTGGAAGAGAAGAGCCGAAAATCAGGCTCAGTGGCGTGCTTTGGGAGAGGTCTATGTCCAGCAGTGGACAGCGGGCTGCTGATAATGATAACGATGACTTGATTGTGTGTCTGTTCTGTCTTTAAGATTCCTTTTTCTCAGGAAAGCGTGGACTTCCACGCTCCAGTTTTTTTTCAATGATCCTAGTCAAATCGAAATTAATTTCAAATACTCGGGTCTGCAATGCCTTGGATCATTGAAAAAAACAAACTTCTAAGTCAATACAATCAAAAGATACGGCCGTTTATGCCACATATCTTGACACTCGCAAGGGAATTAAAACCTAGAGGGTAGGTACTTCCCGTTGACATAGAATCATGAAATTTGGCAAGAAGCAAGGTCTTCTAACACAAGTAAAGGGAAAAATACGAAAACCTTAAATTTTTGAACTTTAAAAGCATAAAAGCAGAAAAATGACGGAAAAATCAGAAATAAACTTCGAGACTCGATTCCGGTGATGGACGAACTATTTATATAACTAAAAGTTTGTTTGGAACCCTCGGTGCGAGAGCCCGACTCGCACATTGGCGTTATTTTTTACTACTTGAGACGGGCCTTAGTACACCTAAAGACAGAAACAAGCACAGCTTAAGACATTTAAGATCTGACGTATGTTTAAAGCTGTATGCTTGATGGCCATTTATTTTTTCTTTCGACAGCATGAAGTGCTTTATTTGTAATTTTTTGGTTTGTGCTAGCGAGTACATAATAAATAAATAGATTGACTATTTGCTCCATACCAAACTTAATATCCACCGCGCAGTAGGTAAATAGATCTCTACTACCAAATATCTATGTAAAATTATAATAAAGCAGTAGGTCACAAAAAGTCTGTACAATGAAGATAACAAAATGGTCTAGGAGACTTAAAATAAATGACCGATCAATAATATACCTTTATTAAAATGATTGTTATGTGTGTCTATTCGTATGTTCCCGCATTACGAAAAAACTACTGGACTGATTGCAATACGGGTTTCACAATTGGATAGGTTAAGTTTTCTTTTTACAATCTAGTGTACTTTGTATCTCAATCCGATGAGTAGAAGACGAGCAATCGTTAAAAACTATATGACAACTGAACAAATTCTGATGAAATGTAGTACGAGTATATTAAACTTTATAGGTACTTTTGGTCCGGAAAAACATATATTACTTCTAACAAAGAGAAATGACTACACACCTAGAACAGAAATAAATTGTCTGAATCTGCGCGGAAAGAAAACCTCAGCAAGTTCGTATTACAAGGCAACCCATAAAATCAATTAAAAAAAAAACAAATGACAGGGAATGAATAGGTTAACTAGTCGGCAACTAGTACAGGTACCAAAGTTACAAAAATGATAATTAAACGCTGCAGCACCCTTAAATCCCACGACGGTACCTGCGTTAAGGACTATGGACCTTGGACCTTGGACCGGAGTAGGGTGAAAACTACCCGCCTCAACCACTTTGTGTCACGACGGAGCTGAGACGCTGTCATTTACCGTAAGGCTTGTCCACAAACCTCAGCAGGCTATGGCATATGCTTGGAGTTTCTAAGTCAGTAATCCGCCACGAAGTGATCGGCAGAAAACCAAGACTGAGAATTCGATAAGCTAATAATTATCTGAGATGTCAATAGGCTGGCCATATTAGCCGCAGAACCGATAGCAGTTGCGGTTAAAGTGATCTCAAGTGTACCTATACCTCGAATTGGCAAACGTAGTGTAAGAGCAGCTTGATGGAGCGATGATCTGATCTGCAAAGTTGGTAGCACCAAATTGAACATCGAATCGAAGCCAAATGGCGTGCCATATGACAGTGGCTTATTGTTACGACCTCCAGCTACCACCATCAATAACAATTACTCTAGCACTAAATAAGTGTGAGTAGAATATAATAAGAATGTAGTAGAATTCATCTGTCTATTTTGGTTACAATTTATAATCCTTGAATTAATGAAATCCGCTCCTTGGCTCCGCACCAATGACTTTTCTAAGTTATGTGCGGTTTTCCATCGCTACGTGTTTATGAGAGCACGTAATACTGTCGGTCCCGGCTGTTATTGATTAATAGATTTCTCGGGCTGCCTGACAGACTGACACCAGAGGCCAGCACTACCTCACACGACAAACAAACAATCAATTAATTTAATCTACATTTTAATTTAATTGTACAATTATTAATTGAAGCTACTTTATTTACTTTATTTTTAAATACTTAGAATGAATGATTATGTTGTTTATTATGTTAGCACTGGTAAATATGGGTAGAATAACGATATCAGCGGGCAGCACCGGGGAGTTTCCTATAATACAAAGTATGACAAAGTGTTCTTACAATTTCATCCAAGAGAAGCCTACAGCCCTAGGTAGTAGTAGGTGGAGACGGGAGATAGGTACCTGACCTTTCTGCTTGCAGTTTCCTATTTCGGTGACCAGTATGCAACCTGCTTTATTTCAAACATCTTCAGAGATTTTGATGAGGCACTTCGATGCAACTTTCCTGGAGCATTATCTTTTAAATTTTCGTTACACTGTTATTTAAGATAAGCTCTACCAGTTTTGAGCAAAGAAGGAAACTCAAAAAAGGTTGTTTGTAAAATTTTTACCAACCCTAGACCTGTTCAAAAAGTAAAACCCGACTACAGTCGGGTAAATATAGCTTATGACACTCTTGTGATGAAGACGAATCGATTGATACCTCGCTTGTCAAAATCGGACCAAGTTTTTAGTTTAAATACAAAACCCTTACTTTGTCCATACGTACCCCCATACATACATACATAGACTAATAACTTAATTACCTTTCCCTTGCTTCACCGTAGTCATGTAAAAAGTAGGTAGTTTCAGTATTCAACAGGTCCGGTAGCTTTATAGATATTAACAAGTATTCCAACTTTACTTTGGAAGTAGTATCATAACATGTTGAGAGAAGCTACAGGTGTGTAGTATTATTATTTATTCTGTGCTACAGGTTAAAGGCTCGCTTCCACTATTCCTCGTCCTTAATCGCTAGTTTTGTGTAAGATATTCTTTATACAGAGCGGAAAACATCGCATTTGGAGAAATAACGTTTGACCGCAACGGAATGTATCCATACCTACTTATTTCAAGCATTATTTCCTGCACTTGTTGACCTATATTATGATAAGACTTTGTTAAGGTAACGAGTATACAGAAGTGTTTCTCATAATGTTTGTTTTTTTGCCTATAAATTTTGGAGGGTATGACTGACCAAAAATAGATCTCAGTAACAGTAGGTACTGGAAATATCTAGGAAGTTCTAATTTTCATTAGTTATATGATGAAACATGAAGATTTGATGATGACCAGAAAAAACTTACTGAATCTCAGCAATGGAAATAGCTAGGAAGTTCCAGTTTTCACCAATTGTTTTATTTTCCACGAGTGCTAGTAATGATGAATCATGAGAGTATGGTGACAAAAAAATGCTAACTAGGTACCTACCCAATCAACTCAGCCAGAATTTAGTTGGTAGTTTTCATCGAGTTGTCCTAAATAATACCAAAGGTTCCATTATGATACTCTTTTTATGATGACCAGAAGTGATGGGATCTTAATAACGGATTTAACTTTATCTATAACTATGTGTGGGGACGCATGATGATGATGATGATGATGATTATGATGATGAAAAGTATCTGATGTGTTATTCCAGGGTATAACCATTCAATATTCCAAATTTCATCAAAATCTGTCCAGCCGTTATCGCGTTCAAACTCCCCAAACAAACAGACAATGTTTCACTGTCATATATTGGTGTGGGTTTTCATATAACCGACGTAACTTCTAAAAAAAGAAACGCTAGTAAGCGTAATTCAAAATCATTGCCAGCAGTGTTTTTTGACCATAAACAACTGCATTATTACTTATCTTCTTGAAAGACTTGTTATTATTTCGTTTCCATGGTAACGTCATTCCTTTATTAATTTTTGATTTCTTGGATCACAATATTGCATTTTGCGAAAAAATTGCAATTCAAAAAAAATGGCCTTTTTACTCGCTGATAACGTAGCTACCTACAAGTGAAAGAGTTTTTAAATCGGTTCATTATTTTTTGGTTTTATCCATTACAAACAAACAAACATACAAACAATCAAATCTTTCTTCTTTATAAATAAATAAATAAATATTCATTTATTTCGGGTGTCTTCACCCATAAAAAACATAACATATTAACAATAAAAATATACCCAACATTTTAATTAATATATAATAAGAGACACAAAGATTTAAATTACATTATGAAGGAACATCCAGTGGCCGAATATTGGACTATCCCATCGAGCGGCCAACGCGGTCAGAATGGTATTGGAGCTGCCGCGCCAGCGGCTGAGTAAAGATGCACACCGCTTACGGATGATGGCATGAAAATCATCAACCTGAGCATCCGTAAACATACCCGACGCGCCGCAGAATCGTGGCAGCCCCAACAGCACCCTGAACGCATTGTTGTACTGAACACGCAGATCGCTGTACACCCGCTGCGTATAGTCCACCCACAGGCTGCACGTGTAAAAGGATTGGCAGTAAGCTTTAAACAGCGTCACCTTCACCTGTGCTGTACAACGTGCAAACCTGCGGGCTAACATATTGCAGCGGACAGACAACGACCTGCGCTCCCTCTCAATATCCAAATTGTCTTTTAGGTCGTCGGTGACCCAGTGTCCCAGATACTTAAACTGTGATACTACAGTCATAGCAGCGCCGCAGAGAGTGACTTCCGGCAGAGTATAAGTTTTGTTGCGTGCTTTAAAGATCATCAGTTCACTCTTTTTTACATTGTACCTGAGACTATGGGCCACCGCATACGACTCACAAACAGACAATAGCCTTTTTAAAGCCTTAATTGATGGGCTCAGCAGAACCATGTCATCCGCGTAGCTTTTGTTGTTAATACATACGCCATCGATATGACATCCAATGCCAGTGTTGCTGAGCTCATCAATAAGCTTGTTCATGTATAAGTTAAACAACCTGAGGGACGTCAACCCCCCTTGCCGCACCCCGTACTCTAACCGGTACTCTTCGGACAACACACCACCCCACGTTACGCGGTTTACTCGATGACTGTACCAATATTTAAAAAGTGCTCTTTCATGTGGTAAGGTAGTTCCTGTTTTAACTTCTCCCAGAGGACCTCATAAGACACAAGGTCAAATGCTTTTGAGAGATCTAAGAAACACGTGTAAACTGGGGTTTTCCTGTCAGTGTAGTACTTTACAGTCTGCTTGAGGCACAAGATAGCGCTTTCCGTTGATAAGCCAGGTCTGAAGCCAATCTGAGCATCGTTCAAAACCAGGTGCTTACCAAAATGCTGATCAAGCAGACTGTCCAGCACCTTTGCCGTCACATTTGCCAAGGAGATCGGTCTATAGTTTGTCATGTCAGAGAGAGAGAGTCCCAAGTTTTATTTTTAATTATAGGAACTACTACCGTGTACAGAACACGCAGAGAGGGTATATATGAGTGGCTGAGACAAAGCGTGAAAAACATAGAAAGCACCTTTATATGAAAGCACTTTAATCCATTTATAATACTAGTGTAGACTATCTTCCACCCTCGGCTTCACCCACGCAGCCGCAGGCGGAGGTGTTATGTTTTTAGCATTCATGTATGATTGTATGTTTGTAAGTTTGTATATGAGTTTCTTTATTCCACCATAACTTTGAAATGCCTAAACAGATTTAGACGTATGAGGTATCGTTAGAATCCTTTCATCCCCTCGAGTAACATAAGGAATATTTTTTTGAAAAAAAAACAGCGGTATGGCTCCATTTTCAATTGCAAAAAAATATTGTTTCTTAGAATTTTACAATATGGGTATCAAATTGAAGTCGTTGATAAGCACATTCCAATCTATACCATCCATATAAAAGTGAAACGTCTGTTTGTTTGTTTGTTTGTTTGGGGAGCTTTAACGCGATAACGGCTGGACGGATTTTGATGAAATTTAGAATGAAGATAGCTTATATCCTGGAATAAATCATAGGGTACTATTTATCCCGGAAAATTGTTAGTTTCCACAGGAAAACTGGAAAAACTGGAAGAATTTTGATTACTCGCTGTAAGAAACGGTTGCCATGGAAACGAAATAACAAGTATGTCAAAAAACATCAAGAGCATTGGTGCTATACCTATTTGTTTTTAATATCCTAGAAGAACATAGCATGCTTTTTATTGCGATAAACAGTAGACGCGGGCGGGATAACTAGAAGTGTTTAATTTATTGACATAAACTCATTTTTGGCAGGGCAGGCGTGTTTTTTTAGCGTTTAAGCTAGTTATTACGTTTGTGGAGAGGGCATCTGAAGTTTGACGATTTGAAGTTAGACATTTAGTGAAAAAAGACAGCATTTAATAAAAGGAAATTTATTACAATCTTATTTTTCATATATAAAAAACAAAACCACGACGACAAAGGCTGTTTGCTTAAATCTCTATTCTAGTTCATTTGCTGGCAATATTTATTTCTAATTGTATGGTTTCCATTTCCAATTCTTCATGACATCTGTGGAAAATTCCAGATTATTATAAACCTGTAGTAACCAAGCAATACATAATAAGCATTTTATAGTTTTTCAAATCGCCTATATCCAGCCTAATATAGGTGAAGCAAAACGCTTCGTGTAATGTATATACCTAACTAAGACAAGGTTTGAAAAGAAAACTTACTTTCAGCCTCCGCGGATTGTAGTTCAGTCGTTTCATTTAAAACATTACGTTGGCTTTCCTTCCTGAAAATAAAATATAAATAACTTTCTTAATTATAAAATTTAGCAATGGTAAATACTTCCTTCCTTTTTTAAGTGTTGTTCTCAGTGTCCCTTTATAATAAACTGCTGTAGGATAATTTATTGGGCTGAGGTTATTGTCTAATAAAAAAAAAACAGGTTCAAAAATGCTTCGTGGACCGTACAATGAAAGTAGAGGGCCCTGGTTGAGATAGCTAGGTTATACGGTTGTATCAAAATATTGCCTATAAAAAAATCGATTACATGTTGCCATGGAAAGAAAATAATAACAAGTCTATCAAAAAGCACCGCGGCTGCCAAAGATTTTGAATTACCTTCGCTTACTCCGTTTTTTGTTCAAATTAGTTTAAATACGGATAGAATTGTGTACCAATAATGAGAAACCCTTAGCTAACCGTGTGAAGCCGAGGCGAGTCACTAGTCCACAATAATTCTGATCGCGCGTGTAAGAGGTACTTACCTACCTACCTACTAAGTAAAATATTATGTGAACTGAAAATAATGTCATTAATAAATTGTTTAAAGTAATAAAAAATAAGTATTACTGTTATGAGCAGGCGCAGCGCTTACTATCAGGCGGGCGACCTGCTCGTCTTGTCACTCAGTGGTTAAAAAATAAGGTATAATATATATATATATAATGTAAAGTAGGTACTTTAAAAATAAGGTATAATATAATGATGTAAAGTAGGTAGGTACTTACCACAAAGCCAATCGATGTCCACGCTATTTGAAGATTTTATTTCCTATACTTGGTAGATCATAAATCACTTCTGCACAAAATATACACTTCTTTGTAGAAAGGTGGATTGTTTTGATATAATTTTGCGTTATTCCTTGTCATCACCAACACCACCATCATCCTCCTCGTTTCTAATGAGCAGTGGATGAGCTCAGGCTGATGATGATGATGATGACTATTTCACAACTTCACGAGCGCTATCATGAACAACCCATATACAACCATAACAACTCATGCATAGCGAGATAAACTTCACGAAGTAAACATTCAAACAAATACAATTTAGAACTTATTTAATTCTAAAGATTAAATTATTTTCAATTAGTGTAAATACTTGAGCTTGGTATTAAATTACAATTTAAAAGTCAAACACGTACATTGAAACGTGCTTTCGTTCAGTTCATGACATATTTTAGGAATACTAGAAACAACACTTTTATTTTATAAGTACAACGTGACGGCCTTACTTAGCTGGGCAAAATTGACAGGGATGCAATAAGGTCGCGGATCCTCGAGTTTGGGGCCCCCAGTAACTTTAACGCAGCATTTCGCAGCAGTTGATGATGACCATGCTTTTCTATTGACATTTTCATTTTTCATGTTTCGATCGGTTGCAAAAAAAAACACAGACGTCAAAATTATATACCACTTATGCGAGAATAGTTAACGTCATCATCATCATTATTTTCAGACTATATCTGTCCACTGCTGGACGTAGGCCTCTCCTAATGCACGCCACTGAGCTCGGTTTTCAGCTCTCCTCATCCACTTTCAGCCAACCGCTTTTCACTCCACCTGGCCTTAGGGCGTCCTACACTACGTTTTCCTAAACGTGGTCTTCACTCAAGAACTCTTCTACCCTAACTGTTTTCGGTTCTTTGGGAAATGTGACCAGCCCACTGCCACTTCAGCTTGCTTATCCATTGAGCTATGTCGGTTACCTTGGTCCTTCGGATATCTTCAATACGAATCTTGTCCTTCACAGAAATTCCAAGCATAGCTCTCTCCATAACTCACTGAGCGACCTTAAATTTGTGGACTAGTTTGACCGTGAGTGTCCACGTTTCGGCACCGTAGGTCATGACTTGTAGGACGCACTGATTGAAGACCTTTGTCTTCAGGCACTGTGGTATAGACGACGAGAAGACTTGACGAAGCTTGCCGAATGCTGCCAAACCCAGCTGAATTCTTCTGTTGGCTTCCTTCTCAAAGTTGTTCTTACCCAATTGCAATATTTGCCCAAGGTAAACATATTGTTGGACAACTTCAAGAGGCACACCATTAACTGCAATCGGTTCCGGGTCAATAAGATCGTTGAACATGATCTTGGTCTTATCTATGTTTATTCCGAGACCGATCCATCTAGAAGCATCATCTAGATTAGCCAGCATACTTTGCCAGTCTTGCACCGCCATAAGTCGGTGATCACTACCGGTATTAAACCTTGCGATCACTGAGAGATCCCTGAATAAGTGCTTATTGTCCGTCATGATGAAGTCAGTCTCATTTTTAGTCACACCTTTGCCAAGTCCACTTCCTTTGGGGTTGCTTTGTGAAGAAAAACTTCTTCAAAAAGAACCCCTCTTTTTCCAAAAAGTGAACTAGCATTTGCCCCCTGTGATTCCTGTCTCCATAGCCGTGTGGACCTATTTTCGATTCACTGCAAGTTTGTAGAGAGACTTTAACGTTGTAGTGGGCCCTTGTGGTGTAATGTAGGGTCGAAGATATATCATCAAACATATCTCATATTCCAGGTTTCAGCAGCCCGTCTCTGGAACTCACTTCCAATTGACATTAGAAAGTGTCAAACTAAAGAAAATTTTAAACGGTTAACTCGAGAGCATTTAAAAAAGACTTATTAACAACACCAGCTGTTTAATTTTATAATATTTATATGTATTTTATTTTTATGATATTATATGATGTAATATTTATATATACTATTTGCTACTAAAACGCGATATTTCCAGCACCAATAATGACCAAGTTGTGAAAGAAAGAGACAACGCGTACCGTTTTAGCACCGACTATAACTACCGCAAAGTTCGTTTCAATATAGGTTTATATCAGTTGATCCCACTCGCTCGAGGAGTAAGATGCTGTTCGATTGCATCAAAAACATGACAACGCTAGTTTGTCACGGTTTTGTTGAAAAGGTAAGTGAATTCATTAGGTTATTTCATTGTTTCTCTTGCTGCTAAAGTGAGATATCGTTATTGAAATCATTTTTTCTGCAAGAAACCATATGTGTATGCTAAAATTTAGAATACATTGTCACGTTTTTGTTGCAATAAAGTGATATTATTTTGTAATAAGTTATAATGTAACGCTACAGATGATGGTTCAAAATAAAAAAAAGTTTTTTTCGATGTTGGTTATTCACACATAACTCGTTCTTTTAGGGAATATACTGTATTTCAGTTCTGATAGTTCGAGTTGTTGCATTACAAATTATAGGAACATTTTGATAATAAAGAGTATTTTTCAGATGAAGATCCAAAAAGATTTTAGATCTTGTGGCTAAGAGTGTTCCGGGAAATGACCAACTAGGTAAGACACAACGAATAGCTCTAAATTACAAGAATAACTTATCTATGTCAAAAAATATAATAAATTTAATCAAAAGGGAGATCATAGTTTAACGAACTAAACACAATAATTATTATAGACTTTTCTTAAATTCATTCTCACCTCTGTTTTGTAAAGTTTGTTTGTTTGTCTAGAATCTTATTTGAAAATCTTTATAAACAATACACACACACACACACATTTAGATAATTATTCATCTTGTGAAAATTTGTATTTATCGTGGCTTTGGATAACAATACAATAATCCATGGTCATTCTTAACATAACCAGAAAAGCAAGTAGAAAAAATATGTATAACGTAAAGTACAAAAATAAGTTCCAGGGCTGGCCTCATCATTATTCCATTTGTTCAAGTTCTAATTCGTCGTAAGTCTTCATCAGGATCATCATTTTATAAAGGTAGTTTTTATATTGAGTACTTGATACTTATTTTTTTCATTGTAATAAGTTTTTTAAAATGTTATTATAATTAAAACATATTTTCTATTGTTATAGATACTGACGATTCAGCGAAGGACCCTGATTATCTAATAATTTAAGCAAAACAAAAAAAAACAAGAATCGACAATACCCTCAATTGTCGATTCTTGCAAAGAAACTTGTGATTAAAATGTAGAGAAAATATTATCGAATATTTAAGTGCTAATAGGTCTATTCGTAAGAAAAGTGAGCAATTTTGAGTAACCGAGATGTGCTTTCAAGTCTTTTATGATTGGAAAAATGTTTGTAGTGAAATGAGTTTTGTTATACGGAAAGATGATGAGATTTTGACTGGAACGTTCCAATCAAAATCAGAGGCGGAAAAAAAAAGTCACGAAAGTCTAGATAGTGTTTAAAAACTCCATAAATTAAATTTATTTTTTCTAATGTAATTATTGTTGCTAGGATGATATAGCTACTTGTTAAGTATTTTTAAATATAAATTGCCATGGTCAGTACAAGTTTAGAAGTACGAATTAGTAATATTGCTGTATGAGACTGATTATAATTATAATATTTATATATTATTTATATATTATACCTGCTCACGAGTTGTTACACTTTTGTAGCAATATTTTTGAATCCTGTTTTCATAATTTATTTAGTTTTGACGACAACAGTGTGTTTCTATTAATATAAATCATCATTTAGGTTTTTTTTCTACTAGGTGTAACGTGATTGTCTGTATGTCTTGAAATAGTTTTCCAATTTTACAAGAAAAACGTAATAAGTGGTACCATATTTTAAATAAACAAAAGTATTGTATTAAAATTAATATGATAGATGTCTGAAAGCAATTTATTTGGAAAATAGGATAGTTGATGAAATTTTATCGTAAGGAGATTGGGCAAAAACCCAACAATTACAAAGTTATAGCAATTCAAAACTTTCAAAGGAGTTTTCTGATAAAACATGTTTTCGGACTTAACACGTTCTTGTCGCAAATGAGCGATATTATATTAATTGTATATACATATTTTACAAAGTTTTATATTTTAGTATTCATTTCAATTAATTTATCTTTATTTTCATTTTACTGTCCATATCTCGAGTGCACGCCTATACACATCTTTCTTGCACAACCAGGATGACTGGCAAAAAATGATGTCTTAGCATTAAGTCCTCCTCTGTATACTGTTTTAGTGCATAAAGTATTAAATAATAAATAAATAATATCTTCTACCTCATCATCCGAGTGTGCCGAGGTTGGTGCATAAACCTGTACGATCTTAAGGCTTTCAGTCAGCTTAAGAACCAGGTACGCTACCCTGGTGGACACACTAAATATATCTACAACATTATCAATGAGGACTTTGTTGACGAGGAACCCCACGCCACTCTGAGACTGCTGATTGCCCTCTCGGAAGTAGAAGAGGTGGCCCGATTCCATTACTGTATCGGAGGATACAGTAATGGAATCCCTTTCTTCAGACTTCACTTAACCCTAGGATGTGCCACCTTATCTTGGTAAGCTCCGTCTCGAATTGCGCCATGTGATTGCCAAGCCTAATCGTTCGTCCGTTGTACGTAGCCAGAGTCAGTTGTTTTTGTTTCGGGTGGCCTACGGTAGCCCGGGGATTTTCGCACCCCCTGCTCTGCCATTTCCTCCACCTTGGTCAGAACTAGCAGGGCGACCGGGAACTGGGGGCCATTTTTTACTTGTGCCGTTCATATTGGAGGTTTTGCCCATAATCGCCACGCTGGGTTGGCGATCGCAGGGCGTAGTTTCTCGCACCGATGACGCTGCTGCTCGTCACCGGCCTTTGTCATTTGGCTACGCTTGTTTTTGGGATGTTTATACCGCCATCTGTCGGCCGCCAGAGCCTCGTTCGTTATCCAATAAGATGACCGCGTGCAGGTAAGGTTTGCTTGGAGCATTGAGATTATTTTCGCCCCCATACATCCCGTTAATGTCAACGGCAAATAAACACTTAAATTAACAAAAATAGACAAACAATTTACAATTATTTTTAATTTTTATTGATCCATTAAGACCTCTAGTCTTCTGCGGCTGTAACTTTTCCATTTAGAACATAAATGACACAAAAAACTACAGAATAATTATTTATTTGATAATATTTAAAAATATCATTAATGTTATTCTACTACCAAAAATGTTTGACATGTGCCCTTACAACGTCATCGTCGCCTTCTTTGCTCAAGAATTCAATTTCGTCTAAATCTTTTAAAATATACAATTCTCTACTTAAGCCCCCCCTTTTAAATCTTTTATCCTTCTTCGATTGTAGTTTTTGGAATGGCATATGGTATCCTGCTACCCTGGGACTGTATTTTCTAGACTTTTTCTTCTGATTCGCCTGGGTCGTTGTTAGTTCATCTCGCCATTGCTTCTCTTCTTGACCATATAGCTTTTCATAATCCACTTTTGGGGATGCCGTTGTCTGTCTTGTCCTATGATGAAAGTATAGCTTCTTTAGTTTGGCCCTGTTCTTTTTGATGATCTTTTGAATGGTTCTTTTGGGTGCTTTTTTTGTCTTCTTCTTCTTGTTATGCTTTTCTACTTCTTCTTTATATATTTTTATGTTTGGTGTTCGCAGCATGTTTTCAGCTTTGTCGATGTAGGTCATGTTATGGTGGGAATCCTGAAATTAAATTAATAAATTAGATAAAAAATAAATTACGATAAGTACTTATCGTAATTTATTCTTCATCTTAAAATATACGAATATATATATGTACATATTTTATGTGATTACCTATATTTATTTTCTAACTGTGATTTTCAAATATTCTAAACTACCTTTTTCCCGCAACTCCGCCCGAGCAGACTACAATTTATCATGTTAAAATCATTCAAGTCTTTCTCTAGGGTTCAAAATATCTCCATAAAATTTCGTCAATATCGGTTTAGCTATTTAGTCGTAAAAAACTAACATACAGACATAGTTAATTTCGGTTCATTAATATTAGTATGGAGTGTAAATGTAAAGCCACAGCTCTCAATCGTCTACGTAAAAAGCACAAACAATTCTACCAACTCTACATAATTGGTTTTATACTTTTCGTTTATATATAGTGTTCTGAGTTCAGTTTTCAGTATTTGACATTACAACCTTAAAATCAAGTTATTTTTTATATCAAAAGCTCAATTTACAATAAGTACTATATTATTTGCAAAATTATATTATTAACCCTCGGTGTGTATCACTGTGTCAGTGTGTATGTCTGTTTGTAGCATCATCGTAGCTCCCAAACGTTACATTTTTTTTTATTTGTGCTTGGGTGATGTAAAGATGATGGGGGAATCAGATTGTACAGTTCTTGTGCACAGATTATGTAACATTGTTGAAGTAATATTGTTACTCGTGTCCTGATAATCTGTGAACTAATGCTAACTAATTATGATTCAATATTACCACATTATTTTTTGTGGTGGCGTTCACTGGTGCATTGTGTTTTAAGATAGTGACGGGACCAGTGGTTTTCGTTCGATCCTGAAAATAAATAATTTGAATAAAAGTATACTACTAATAAAATATACCAGCAATAATATTTAGCAACAAAATATACAACTTACAAAATATTTTAGAAGATATGACAACTCATGAAATATACCATAATATATAATCATTTCGAAAATTTGTATTTTTAAATATAAATAGTTATACCATACCTTAGATGCAGCTATCAAACAATTTAATACCAATGCCGCAAACAGCACAAAGCTGTACATCTCTCCAACAACTACGCTATTTCCAGTGAAGCCGGCTCACCTATCGACTGCGATTTATAAACTACTTTAATGGTTTCCATAATACTAAACACTATTGTTCTACAAAATTGTATACAAAAACTAGAAAAGAAATGCCTAGGTCGCATGGATGTGTGTTTTTCAGCTTTTTTTAACTCAATGAAAGGAGATTATTTAGAAACTACAGGGTCAACGGCTTGGAAACTCGGTATGTTCTGTTTCTGTAATTATTTTTGCATTTTAAAAACTGTTGTTTTTATTCAATACAAATACACTATATTTTATTGCACCCTGGTAATGATACAAACCAAGGACACAGTAAAGTCACTATCATCACATTATCACTTCGCTAGATTTATAAGAAAGTCGCCGACCGTCATAAGAAAGAACGCGTCTGTCTATGGGTCTGTCGGTCCACAACCACAAGTATCTCAGAAAATACTGATCCGATATTGTTTCGGTTTTAACCTAGACTTAGGTTGATACAAGAGCAAGGTTTTAATGCATAATTCATGAGTGTTTTGTGCAAATTTAGTCGATGTAAGGCGTATTTTCTAAACAAAATTGGAAAAAAGCAGTAACTCCTTCAAAATCACACCGAAACTTACAGGTACCACAAGGCAGAAAAATTATCCGTTACGAAAAGGTATTTATTATCGTCTCGCTTTTATTACTCTGTACATAAGATCCAGAGATCTAATTTTCGTGTATTTTTTAGCTTATATGTATAGTCAGCTCCATTTAATTTTTTATCAAAAGACAGAGTGAGCGGGCAGGATGCACAGAGCAAAATCAGCAAAATGGATGTTTATTTGTGATCTTTAATTATATGGTATAACTCACTATTAATATAGGTTAGCTTATTCATTTAAGTATTGTTGTAAAGAACTCGTTGAGAATGTTAGAGTTAAGGTAAAGGCACCTATTTCCGCGCTATTTTCACCAAAACTCGAAAGGACGTTGAAAATTAAGCATTTACTGAACCATTCTGACGGTTTGGCTATTTTTATCAGAAGCTTTATTGTTTTTACTTTTTAAATAGACTAAATGATTTATTTAAAATTTGTATTCAAAATTAAATTAAATCTGCAAAAAGTACTAGGCACCTTATTCCGATGTAAAAATCCTTATTCTGATATACTTGGTCCCCAATTCCGAGTGTACAATATATAAAGTGAAAAGTGGAATTATTGTTAAAGAAAAATAGTACTTATATTATTTGAATTAGTTTTCGCATTTTGAACTAAAGAACACTGCATAGTAACCTGTACAAAGTTGTGAAAATAAGCTGAAAGCTGCATTTTAGTTGTGTCTACGCCGCTGAATAGCGGGCTTATTGAACCTTTTCCCGACCTACTTATTGTACATCGGAATATCGTTTCATACCAAAAAAACACGTTTACTAATTCCGACTACAAAAATATTTTATATTTTTGCATATTTTATGTACAGAAAAATGATTAATTAGAATTTCGTCGTAACTATATATAAAACTTGCTAACATTAACATTGGATTGTTTATGAACTTTAATTTTCTATCTTATCTTTTCGATACAACGGATTAATTAAATACTCAAATTGATCACATGTGTAATTAGTGAATGCAAAAATGTACCTCGGAAATAGATTTTAATATTTAAGTACTATTTAAGTTGTCAAATCCAAACCGAGAAATGCCTAATCATAAAAACAACCCTGAAAATCAAAAAATACAAATCTATGTAATCGTAATTCTGCGGCATACATCGGAATAAGAAACTGACTAAAATATATGGCACCTAATGCCGCGGTATATTCAAAATGTATTTTTACCCTAATTTACTCAGAAAAATCCACAAAAGTTAAGTTTTTTCGATTAAAAACATAATTTTTGCATTAGTTTATCCCAAAGAAGTACACACAGTTTAAAAATAACGATAAAACCTCTATTTAAAAAAACATGGTACTCACGTGCACAGGGTCCAAAATGTATGAAGCGTGCGATCGGGCCAGCTGCTTACGCAATATTAACAAATTATTTCAAACCGCTTGGACATGAAACCACTTTTTTGGTGATATAACTACGCAAAGATATATTATCTATGGAATGAAAGATCTTGAATTCATTTTTATTTATTAAATACCTTGTTTTTATAAATATCTCGGAATATGGTGCCAATTCCAGAACCTCTCGGAATTAGGTACCTTTACCTTAATATGAAAAAGTTTACAAAAAACTGTAAAAGACGGGATAGAAAAAAAAATTTACAAAAGTGGCAGCAGCGCCTGGAAAGTCCGTACTAAAATAAATCGTTGTCACCTTGTAGAAGTCCTGGAGCTCACAACGGTACTCTAAACTCCAGCACAGATCAAATTGTATGTAGCGCACACGTATCACGACAAACAAACAGCTGTGTGCCCCGACACAGCCCCACCCAGTTTTCTTCTCTATGAGTTGAGGTAACTTAAAACAGTACAACGAACGTTCAAGTGGTTCAAGTTCTCGCTATGACCATACACACGTAACGCGTCGCCTTTTGGAATTGATCGGAAAATTCACGAACAATTCCAAGCAGATATCTTGACGCGGTGCGTTACGTGGCCGAATGGCCATAGCGAATAAGGGTCCAGTTCTTGCAGTGCCGTTTCCTTGACGTTACACGTGGGGCCTCTTATGATAAATGGAGGGTTAGGTGTTATATAAATAGGGATAACGAAACAGGAAGTTATGGTCAGCATAAATTATTGAACAGATCAGACTACAACGCCATGCTTTTTTTGCATACGCTGCGTAAGTATACCATTATAGCTAAATGAAAACAATGTGTTAATGGTTTGTTCAAAAAGTTCTAAAAAATAATTGGACGACATTTGTGTATATACCTACCTGTTACAGAAAGCTCAATATAAACGTTTTTCAGTAACAAAAAGCATTTGTATTTTATTGCCTCAATTTTCTAGAGCTGTTTGTGCTTGTTTGTTTGTCGTATGAGGTAGTGCTGGCCTCTGGTGTCAAAGTTTCTCAAGCCGCCCGGGGGCCTCTGACATGGCTTAAGGGCTGCTATTTATCAATATATTATTTTATTATTCTATTTAGCTTAACGTGCCCGGAGGGCACGTTAATCATGGAGCGATGGAACACCGCACAAAACTCGGAAAAAACATCGGTGTGGAGCCTAGGTTTTGAACTCGGTATCGTTGGATTCTAAATTGCACTATAAAACCGTTAGGCCACCATCGCATATGTTTGTGCTATATATAATCTGTATACATCCTTATCAAATTAAATATCACAATAATATTTCCCATTTCATTAGTTTCGCATTTTACATGTGGCTTTTTTGACGAGTCATAGAAAGTTATCACGAATTTTTTGTCCGACTACGGCAAAGCTAGTGAAGGGTAATGAGTTTAACAGTTTATGGTACGATTTCGACAACTGAGGCATCAATCGATTCGTTTTCATCGCAAAAGTGCCATAGGCTGTGGGGTTGTGTGTTCAAAATAAAAACTAAGGCCAAATTTGTCAAGCGAGGTATCAATCGAAATCAATCGAATCGTCTTCTTAGCAAGAGTGCCATAGGCAATTTTTACCCGACCGTAATCGGATTTTAGTTTTTGAACTTATATATTGTTTTTTTAAAGAGCATATTTCAATGAACTCTGCCTGACCCGTTCTTCGTACCTACTATTACTTTATTCTGTTGTGCATTAGTCCAAAGACGCGGGTAAAGGCTGGCCGTGGATATAGTCAATGTAACGAACGTTACACGTTTTTTGCACATATATATTTAGAGAAACCTTGAGCTATATGCGAAAATAGGGCGGGTCGCTACTTGCTTACAAACTAAAATGCTACAATGGTCATACGTATACCATATCGTAAAGTTTAAAAAAAAGTGATGTTGTGTATGCTTAGCAGGCGGTTTCCACTACTGAAAATAGGGTTCCCCATCAGGAGGGTCATAATCACCGCGCTTGGCAGAAGGGTACACTGAGAAAAAAAAAATTGGCATAATCTTAAATTATTGTGACTAGAAATATGTGCGTTGAAATAAGTTGTTAAGTCAATAATCTTACATATAATAAAACAATAAATACGAAAAAGTTTGTACCAAGAAGGTACTTAAAATAAGCTATTGCATAAGTTTTTTTTATATCATGTCTGTCTGTTTGTCTGTTTGTTTGTTTGTCTGTGTGTTTGTTCGTGCATCACGTAAAAATTACATTGTGGTTTTCACTGTTGGATAGCTTAGGACTAAAAAAAATTTGGACTTAAAAACTGGGGTACTTGGTATCTCAATCCGATAAGTCGAAGCCTGAAGGAACTTTGATCAAATGCTGTATTTTAGGTCCTGGAATAGCACATACAGTATATTAAATTAAATGACCATGTGTGCGAAGCCACGGGCACAGCTAGTAAGCTATAATGATTACATTTTACATTAAATATATAATCAAATTATTTGGGTACCTAAGGTACCCAAATAATGGTTCTAATCACCTATAATGTAATAATAATGATATAATATTTTTATTGTTAGCATCAAATATCTTGAATAGTAGTCATATTCATTAATATGAATCATAAAATAATCGATTACGAAACATTATGTTAGCTGAATTCACAGCATTTATGATTGTCATTTTTCTCAGTGTACGGAACCCTACACTACGCGTGGTCCGACAAGCACATCGTCAGTTTTTTATATGTAAGACTGCCACTGCCATCATTAAATTAAACAATTATCAATGTGAAAATTAAACTAGAAACATGTTTTTAAATGTGTGTTACGATACAACTGAAAAATTACTTACAATTACAAAATAAGCAGACGCGCACCTTAATAAACACTAACACATAACATGCTCGTGGAACTATAACTTTCGCCAAGTTAAACATTATGTACAAGCACCACACACACCCACACATACACACACGCACACAACACAGACACACACACAAAGCTACACACGCACGCACGCACACAAACGCTCTCTCTCTCACACACACACACACATCCGTTTGCACTTATTATATTACCGTCTTATGCTTAAAAAGTTTCACATGTAACATTTTTGTTTGAATTATGTTGCTATTATATCAACTCTAGAGAACGACTGAATCTGATCATACAGGTTTTCCTAGTTTTGGATTCAGTAGTGTCATAACTTCACGCATTGTTACAGCCTCAATTTGTTTGGTCATAATTTTAAGTACTTATAAGCTAACAATATTCTGGTTTGAACTATGAAACTGATCTTATTTATCTTATTATGTTTATTATAATTTTCCCAGATTCAGCAACGAATTGATAAACATAAAATGTTCTGTCCTTTTTTCAGATACCTTACAAATGTGTACTTACCTACGCATAAAGAAAGGGAAACAATGAGTTGAAACACGAGTTAATAATGTCTGCCAGTCATTCGAGAGCTATATGATGCTTTTCGAGGTAAATACATACGTCTTTCTATATTTCTACTCCAATGTGTGTTATGTACGCTCTGAATTAAATTAATGGAAGTGTAAAGATAACATTTCATTACAGAATAACTCAGAGTAACTCACTCCACATTACCACAGAATAGCTATGATTATTGACTTATATTTGACTAGCTGGGTACGCGGTTTTACCCGCGTGGTTGCTGATCGTGATAATGATGATGATGAAAAATAACCTATGTCTTAATCCAGGATATAAGCTAGTTACCAAATTTCATTCAAATCCGTACAGCCGTTTCAGAGTGAAGGAGTAACATACATACAAACTGTCACCTTTATAATATTAGTGTGATGATGTGAGTGTAACAAAAAAATGAGCCGTTGCGGGCGCCTGGCAGATCTATAAACATAATAGAATAAACTTCATTCAGCTTTATATTAGTAAGATGAAACAAAAACAACTAGCAACGTTTTGCACCGCGCGCTCTCATTGGTCAACTGTGAATCAGCACCTCTTCATCTGATCTACCTATCTCCAGTTTCAGAGAGAGGCTATGGTAGACCGTTTAAATTTAGCCTTAGAAGCCGTGTCCGATTGGGGCGACGCTAACCTGGTTAAGTTTAATGCCACTAAAACGCAGGCGTGTTTGTTTTTTCTGTAAGCCGATCTCCGTCTTTCCAAAGTGTAAATATACCAATAGGCGATCATCTAGAGTTTTTGGGTGTCGAACTCTCATCAAACCTGAATTCTTATTATATTCTTATATTGAATCCAAAGCCAAGGTAGCTGCAAAAAAACTTGGTATTTTGTCTAAGGTTAGGGTACTTCACACCGGGACAGCTTTTGAATCTCTATCAAGCACAGGTCCGATCTTGTATGGAGTACTGCTGCACAAGAACTGCACAACCTGATTCCTCCACCACCTTTCCATCACCGTACGACTAGACTATCAGCAAAGCGCCACCATTTTATGGTTGAAATACCTCGCACAAGAACGAAGCGTTACGCTTCTTCATTTATTATAAAAACTGCAAAGGAGTGGAATGCCCTGCCCTCGTCAGTATTTCCGGTAAATTATAACCCAGGTGTTTTCAAGTCAAGAGTGAATAGGTATCTACTAGGCAAGCGTGCTACACCTTCGACCACATCATCGCTTTCCATCAGGTGAGATCGTGGTCAAACGATTGCCTAGTCCGTAATAAAAAAAAGAGAAAAAAAAGGGTAATTGGCTACGAAAAATAACTGTAAATTGATGTTTTTGTTCTAGGTTATCCTGATCCTGACATGTCTAGCAGAGACTATGAAATGTTTAGTGGTGATAGACAAATCGAGTCAAAACCAAAAGGGTGTGTTCATGGGAGATTACTGTCCCAAGATGAAGTACTGTCCAGAAGGAGCGCATGTGATGTGCATGTTTTATAATCCGGTAAGTGCTTTTATGTTGCTCTGAAGGACAAAACCTGTAAGAGTTGATCCGGCAGAGAACCAAGGTAAACATTAACGGCAAAATTTGTTTACTTTACGCAAATGCAAGTCTCTACAACCGAGGTACCGAGCAAAATCGACGAATGTAGGAGCGCTTTTTGAATCACAATGTAAAACGAAACTACATTAAATTCATTTTATTATAAGTAGTTAAAATAAAATATAAAATATTTTGCACTCAAAACGGTGTAGAAAAGTATCGTGAAGATACTGGCGTGTCCCAGAACCTCAACATTTATGGACTCAAGCACAAATTAAAAAATATATAACCCCCGTCTTCCCACCCCCCATTATAGCTAAGAAGCATCTCTATCATCAATTTTCAAACATAAAAATCTTTCCATCCATTTGAGAGCTATGGTTGTCACCCCTATCCCCCCCCCCCCCCCCCGCCCCTCCATTATAGCTAAGAACCATCTCGTTTACCTCAGCTTTGAAACATAAAAAACCACAGCTAAATATGTCCGATTTTAACCCCCTTTTCTCATTCCCCCCCCCCCTCCTCATATATCTAATAACCACCCCGATCACATCAGCTTTCGAACAGAAAAAAACGCATCAAAATCGGTCCATGCGTTTGGGAGCTACGATGCCACAGACAGACAGGCAGACAGAGACACACACACACACACACACACACACACACACACACACACACACACACACATTGATACACACCCTAAACTTATAACACCTGTTTCTTTGTTCGGGGGTTAAAAATAATGACAACTACCAATCCGCACTTGGCCATGGATTATGAACCATACTATCTCTCTCTCTCTCTCTCTCCCTCTCTCTGAGAGGAGGCCTGTGTCCCAGCTGTGGAGAACCTAGTACGATGAGAAACATTTTTTAACACATGCTATCAAAAGATTTGACTATTTTTAAAATAATTCAGCCGATTTGATTTTTGCCCTAATTCCACCGGCGGAGCTAAGCAATTTTGCAGATTGGATATTGGGACCGAGCAAGAATGTTTAAAAAAAAGATGGATTGTGGAATCCGTCTTTTTAAAAGGAAAACTTTCTCGTACGCATAAGCCTCACGCACAAACTTACAGCATGTTATGCCAATCGGCCGCCACATCGCAGCAAGATCTCGAATGCAGTATTTTGTGATTAAATTGTGTATCAAACACAAATTTTTCACTCACGCACTTAAACGCAGCCGCTATTCGCTATGCTTATGCATACTCGTTTTTTGGCGGTATGGACAGCGACTTTAAAAAATTATGCTTTTACTTATTTTTCACAAGGATATTTTTATTTTTTTAGGCGAATATAATGGGTCCTCAATGTCACCATCCCAGAAACGTATCAATATCTCCAGAGTTGGCGAATAAACTGCTAGACGTTTCTAATGCGTAAGTATTTTATTTCCGTAAATATATATTCACAAGCTGTGCTTGGGGCTTTGCCCGCGTGGTCGTTTTTTAGGTTAAAAGTAACCCATGTGTAATACCAAAACCAAAAAAGTACCTATAAAGTACAATATATAAAAAAAGATTTTTATCTAAATTTCGTTCGGCCGTCAAATAGTTTTTTATCTATTGCTCGAATTCTAATTATCGGATTAAGATACAAAATACACCAAAGTTTAAGTCAAAAATCAAAGCTACCCAACGTGAAAACCACATTTCAATCGGATTTGTGGTTTTAACGTGCTGCGTTAACATACACACAGACTTCATTAAAAAATAAACTCCTACAGTAGCATGGCTTAGGTCTCGTAGAAATTCTGCTTTTTCCGACCTTATCCCATTTTATTTGGGGTCAGCTTTTCTAATCGTCCGTCTCCAGAGATGTATTTTCTGGGTTGTCATTGGGTCTATGTTATTATTATCAAGATCTTTCCTGATTATCCATGTTAACTAAAAAAACATGTTGGTTTTTTTTACAAAACCAAATGCGGGTAGTTGGAGACAACGCTCGCCCTTCTCGACGCTGACACCCGCTACTTGAGTCTTCTCGTGACCACGATCAATTCAACTTGATCGAAACGTCGAGGTAAATAAATATTAAGTTTTCAGCGCGATTAAGTCCCGTTTAAATATTTAACTATGTTATCCATGTTAATCGGCATTTTCCTCGCTTTTTCAGTCCTTTCCTATAGTTGAGCACATTCCTTGTTATGTGATCCTCTGGCCTTCTCATGACACGGCCGTACTATCGCAGTCATGTCTCTGCTTTTCTGGTATGGGTCTTACTTTAAAGGTGTCTCTGATATGATGGTTTAGCACTTTGTCTAAAAAGGTGACTCGGGCAGACCATCTAAGCATTCTCATTTCGGCAACACGTAGCTTGTCGGACAGTTGCTTCTTGAGCGGCCAGCATTCGGCACCGTATGTATGTCATTGCGGGTCTAACAGCAGTTTTATATATTTTGCTTTTGGTGCGTATTGGCATTATTGAGTCGCAGAGCACCCCTGTAAGCTCACTCCACTTTTTCCAGACCGAGTTTTTAGGATGTGTGATGTCTGCATCAATATTACCATCGTTTGTTATTACACTGCCAAGGCACTTAAAAAATCGACAGTTTTGAGCGCATTATTTTGCAGGTACATAGTGTGCTGAGTGTTGTTGTTGGCAAAATTGCAAAGCATGTACTCTGTTTTCTTTCTGCTGATTCGTAATCCCGCTTTTTCTTGATCTCCACTGTTCCAGTGTCCGTTGAAGGTTCATCGATGAATGAACATGATGATTCATGAGAACATCATCCGCATAAAGGATGCACCAGGGTATGGGTTGCTGGGCTTCAGATATCAGATAGTTCTTCAAAAAGTTGAACAATAACGGTCTGAGTGCCGATCGCTGATGAACTCTAACTTTTACTTGGAATTCATTGTTGGTTTCTGCTGGGCAACCTTTTTAGAGACGCCATCATACATGTCGACTATCATCTGAATGTAACATTCGGGAACAGTTTGCGATCGAACAGGCCTGCCGAATCAGCGGTCTAGGAATACAGTCAAAATCTTTTTCTAGATCTATCTTATAGGTCATTTTTAGGTCTCCTAGAAAATTCTTTTAATATATTTTTTATTCTTTGAGTGACGAATCGAGAAGGTGGCATGCCTGATGGTAAGCGTCACGCCTGCCAATAACAGTTGCAGTGCCACCCAAAACTTTGGTTGCAAAATCTTGCGCGTCACTGCACTGCGCTCGTCACCCTGAGACATTGGTTTTTAAATATCAATGCCCAGTAATTTTGCTGTAAACATTGTCCTTCAAACCAAAACACATAAATATTTACACACTATTGCTTGGTGGTTGAATATCTGACTAAGGTGTGCTACTTCCCCAGGCGGATTATTGCGCAAGGAGCCTCATCATCATCAGCCTACATCTGTCCACTGCTGGACGTAGGCCTCTCTTAATGCACGCTACTGAGCTGAGTCTTCAGTTCTCCTCATTCATGCGGATCATGAGGATCTGCGAAAAGAGTCTGGAAGAAGTTCCAGACTCTTTTCGCAGATCCTCACTTCACCTGACCACAGGGCTTCCTTCATTACGTTTACCTAAACGTGGTCTCCACTCGAGAATTTGTCTACCCCAACGTTTATCATATTTTTTTGAGAAATGTGGCCAGCCCACTGCCACTTTAACTTGCTTATCCTTGGAGATATGTCGGTCACCTTAGTTCTCTGTCAGATATATTCATTCCGAATCTTGACCTTCAGAGAAACTCCAAGCATAGCTCTCTCCATAGCTCGCTGACCTTATCTTTGCGGACTAGTTTAACCGTCAGTGTCCACGTTTCAGCTCCTTAAGTCATGACAGGTACGACGCACTGATTGAAGACTTTTGTCTTCAGGCACTGTGGTTTGGACGACTTAACGAGACTTAACGAAGCTCGCCGAATGCTGTGATCTTGGTCTTACCTATGTTCATTTCGAGACCGATGCATCGAAAAGCATCATCTAGGTTGGTCATCATACTTTGCAAGTCTTGCTATAAACTTGCCAACTCTGCTGTAAGGAATCATCGGCAAATAATTATTGTGAGATATTCTCGCCATTGCCCATTCCTTTCTAATCCAGCGTCTTAATCATATCTTCCTGGGCATTAGTAAACAGTTTCGGAGATATAACATCACCCTGTCTCACTCCCCTGCGCAGTTGGATATGTTTATATTTCTGGTTTTGTAGTTGAACACTCATAGTCACGGCGTCATACAGAAACAATAGCACTTCCATGTATTGCCAGTCCACTTGACAACGCTGCAAAGTCTCCAGAACTGGGCGGTTCTGGGTTTCAACGGAATCAAATGCCTTCTCATAGTCCACAAAAGCAAGACACAGGGGCTGGTTAGGGGTATACTCTTCAGACATTCTAAATAACCTGCGTCAATATTTGTATGTGGTCTATAGTACTAAATTCTCCGCGAAATCCGGCCTGTTTAGAAGGCTGGAATTCGTCAAGTCTTCTTGCGAGACGATTTGAGATGACCCTCAAAAACAGCTTATAGATGTTGCTAAAGAGTGAGCCCTATTTAAAAGAAAAGTACTACCAAACTCCTGCTCTATGCCTCTGGAGTTTTCCCACGTTAAGAACGGTGCTAAATAACCCCTGAAGCTCCCAAAGTACGGGTTTCCCCCTGCTTTCAAGAGCTCCGAATTTATACCAAACTCACGGGGGACCTCAATCACGTCTAAACTCGCGACATCTCAGTTCATCAAAATAGTGGCAGGTCAGTATTGCGCGGGGTTTCTGCTGGCTCGGGTCTAGAAGCTTGCGAGTCGTACAATCGGCCATAGAAGTCTTCGATCTCTTTCTACCACTAGAAATATATTCATTTTGTTAATTACTGTCTTAAAGCAGCTTCCCACGGTCTGCGATATCGCGGACGGACGCGGACCAGCTCGCACGACACACCGTGAGAAGGGTCTCGTCCGTGGTAGCAGAGGACGTCTGTGGCGGTGCGCCGGTATCCGTCGCGAGGCGGTAACTTCAAATGTGCGGTGCGGCGCGATCCGAGCGCGTACGCCGCGGTCCGAACGCGTCCGTGGTAGCACAGACGACGACAAGTCAGAACTTGTTTGTCCGCTGACACGAGTAGTGGTGTTGTTTGTGTGTAGTTGGTTGCGGAGAAATGGAGTGGACAAACGAGTTTATTTTTGAATTTTTGAATCTTTATCAAAATGAACCAACTTTATGGAATTCTTCGGCACCGGATCATAAGAACAAAACTGATGCATACGATGCATGGAACCGAATAAAAACCCAATTGAAGGATGGTACTATTTTAGTTAAGGATTTAAAAAAGAAGCGAGACAATTTAATGTCGACGTACAGAAGACAAAGAACAAAAGTAAGAGAATCTATGGGCACTGGAAGTGGGGCTGACGATGTTTACAAGCCTGAGTGGCCTTTTTATTACATAATGACTACTTTTTTGGATGTTATCTATAAACCAAAAAAAACGAAGAGTTCTGAGGTAAGTAAATATTTATTTAGTAAATAGGTAATTGAATTTAATTAGAGAACATAATATACTTATGTATACCTACTAATACCAATCTTCTTCTTTTGTCATCACTCAAATTGGACATGTACTTACATAGGTATTATAATAGGTAATTTCTAATCATAATTATTTTGCCACGCTACAGCGCCATCTGTTACGAAATATTCTGCAAATGTATCTCTTATTGCCTTAGCTGAAAGAGGTGCTCTTATTGGTATATTCCTCAGTGATAACAATGAAGTATGTCCTTCAGGATGATCATTTCGCCACGAGCCTGGGCGCACTTCGCCTTCATTTTCAGTATCAAAAGTACCGGGTGGATTGTATAATGCTCGGGATTGTTTAGATCGCCTCAAAAAGTTGTGCTATAAACAACATGTCATTATGATATTGGTTCCTTTTTTTGGTTCTAATAGAAATGGTTTCTTTAGTACTCTAAAAATAGCCGACAAGATGCCAAAAACATTCTCTACTATTCTTCGAGCACGCGACAAACGATAATTGAAAATTCGTTCTTTTGTTCCCTTAGCATGGAGACCGGGATACGGCTTCAACATGTTTTCAGTGAGAGCTAATGCACTATCTGCCACGAAAACGTAGGGAAGTCGTTCCTCTCTGAAGGGCAAACTCATTGATGCTGGCAAATCTAGTTCATTTCTAGATATTTTTTTATACAATTCTGTGTTTCTGTACACACCACCATCACTTATTCTACCTTGACATCCGCAATCCACAAATATGAAATTATAGTCAGCATCAACCAAAGCTAGCAGTACAATGCTAAAAGTTCCATGATAATTGATATATTCAGAACCACTGTGATAAGGGGATTGTATTAGAACGTGTTTCCCATCAATCGCGCCAAGGCAATGTGGAAAATTCCATGTTCTGTTGAAATGATCTTCAATTTTTAACCATTCTGCTGCCGTCCGAGGTAACTGAAATAAAAATAGTAAAATTAGATTTATATTGGTTTTACATGATCCACTGTACTCGGAGGAAATCGAAGAAGAAGAACATGATAATCATACAACGGCTACAACGGGGCAACCGGCAACAACGGAGCAACCGGCAACAATGGCGCAACCGGCAACATTTAAAACTCCTAAAACATTGGAAAAAAATAAATCTAAAAGAAGTCGATTAAACGAGTGTGATGAATTGAAGAAACGCAGCGAGGAAGCTTATAATATTATGAAACAAATGTCACAGACGGAGTCTGACACAAGTTTACTGTATTGTAATTTACTGTGTAATAAATTAAGAGATTTACGGGAAAGTACAAGAGATATCGCCATGATGGAAATAGATAAAATAATGTATACGCTTAAACAACGAGACAATCACGCAAGGAATTTCCCAAACTCAGTTTACCAAAACATATCTTTACCCATTAGCCAACAACTATACAACTCACAACCATCTCCACAATATGAAGTCACACTGCAATCCACATGTTACTCTCATTCATCCAACTCACAACCATCCCCAGGTTACTCTCATTCATCCAACTCACAACCATCCCCTGGTTACTCTCATTCATACAACTCACAACCATCCCCTGGTAACACTTATTCATCCAATTCACAACCACCCCCACAACATCAAGTCTCACTGCCATCCCCAGGTTACACTCATTCAACTAACTCACAATCATCTCCACAACATCAAGTCTCACTGCAAACCCCAGGCGAAGTCCATTCATCCAACCCACAACCATCCCCAGGTAACCCTCAATCGTCCAACTCACAATGTCAATTTTCAGTACCACCCCCAGGCGACGTACACTCATCCAATTCACAACCCCCACAGTATCAACACTCACTGACGCCAGGTTTACAGTTGAAACAATATTACGAGAATACCATGTTTGATTAGATCTTTGTACTATTTCACTACTTTATAATAAATAATTGATTCTCACATTTAAGTACTTTACTTACTTTTATTTCTCCGTTTAATTCTACCATCAAGGCTTCGCAAACGGCATCAACACATCTTGAAATTGTTTGTATGGAGACTTTAAAAAGATAACTAAGGCTTGTGTAGTTATCTCCAGATGCCAAAAATCTGAGTGCAATTGCAAACCGTTCTTGAACAGGAATACATTTTCGCATGTTGGTATCATTCCTTGATATAACTGGACCAATTTTATTCAGAAGGTATTCGAAATCAGTTGAAGTCATCCTACAAAAAATTGAAGAATGTGTTCCTTGGTTCTTTTTGGATATCAATGAGCATATCAGTTCCGATATATCTGAAAAAAAAATGTACCCTCTAAAATAGTCCCAAAATATGTCTATTTTAATAGAAAATCATTTGGAACAATTAAGTATCATCTTATGATAAGTTTTTCCAAATCATGATCCCACCGGCAACGGTAGGATTACAGGACAGGGAATATTTTATGTCATTCGTTAATTTTCTACCGTGATCTCACTGCTATGGGTGATAAAACAGAAAATAAATAAAATTAGATATATGTCTATGTACACTTACGTTAAACGACTTTTGTTGTATGCTGATATCCACCAGCGACGTGGTTTCTTTTTACTTTTACTAGATCGCATAATTTGGTAATTGTTAATTAATACCACAGCCGCGGCTGCAGCGACGACACGTTCTCTTTCACTTTGCATTTTGAAATGAAGTTATCAAAAGATCTACACAGACCGACACGCACCGTTGGAAGAGCCCTGTCTGTGTGCGTTGCCGTCCGTGAACGTCAGCTGTGCGTGATGATCCGCAGAATCACGGACTGTGGGAACCGGCCTTTATAACAAGTATAGATTGAATAGCTGGCGGGTCTATAGACAGCTATTGTGTTAGATACACGTGTCAGGACTTTCATCATCGACGACGATCATCTGATTGGCATCAGATGAAAGTCCTGCTCCTCTCGTCTCTCAGTTGTAAAAAAACTTTTCAAATTTTAAAAGATTTTTCTCTTGCCGGCTGGAAGGCATTATGTTTCATTTTTACATTTCAGTCTTTCATAATTTAATTCAAAGAAAACGAAGGTGTTTTAATAACTCCTCATTTTTAACAGGGGAACATTATTAAGATTGAATTTAATTGTGTTTACAGGGTGCGGAGTAAAATAGCCCGGGGGCAAGAAAAAGGGAAAAATAACGAACATTTTCCGAGGGGCTATGGAATATTTAGACTGGTAAGATAAACTGTTTTTTTTATCATTCATAATTATTAGCTTATTTACTTTATTACTTTTTAAGGTTCCGTAAGTACGTCCAAATGAGGTAAGGAACCCTTATAGGATCACTCGTGCATCTGTCCGTATGTCTGTTTGTCCGTCCGTTACAGCTAATTTGCTCCGAATCTACTGGACCTATTAAGTTTTAGTACACATTCGAATTTCAAACATGGTCGTGTAATGTAAATAAATGAATTTTAGATATGGAACACTTTAGGAAGGGAAATAAAAAATATAGATATAATTAATGGTTACTAGTTTTCCCGCCCGCGACTTCGTTCGTTCGTCTATTTATCGCGAAAAAAAGCATTCTATGTTCCTCTAGGATAATAAAAAACAATGCAAAAGTAGGTAAAGCTCCAATGCTCTAGAATTTTTTTGACAGACGTGTTATTTCGTTTTACGTTCCTTACAGTGAGTAATCAACATTTTCCGGTTTTCCCGTGGAAACTTTCAATTTTCTGCGATAAAAAGTATCCTATGTTTTATTCTAGGGTATAAGCTATCTAGATACCAAATTTCATCAAAATCCAACTGTTATCGCGTAAAAGCTCCCTAAACAAACAAATAAACAAACAAACAAATAAACTAACAAACAACCAAGCAAACAGACAACGTTTCACTTTTATATATTGGTATGGATGTAAACACTCGCGTGCAGCAAAATCGACTCAAGACCTCATGCGCGCAAATGTATTTTTATAATTCTAAAAATACAAAACAATCAATAAAATGTATAGGCTCTGAAAGTTTACCATCTTACCTTTATAATTACATATAAAGGTAAGATCTGTAAATTATACGATTTATTTGTACACATTTGAAAACAAGCTACGGGAAAACTTTTAAAGAAGAAAACATTCATCAAAAACATCTATCTTTCAAAAATTAAATATTACATCTTCAAGCTAACTATGTAAGATAAAAAAGCTAGGTCTGTCAGCACGCACGGCCGTTGTTATGTTTTGTTTTTCGCCATATGCTTCAAAATGAACGACCTACAAGGAGTTTTAATAAGGGATCTCTTGGTATCCCTTTGTTTTGCATAACTTTTTTAATTTCCGTTACAGTACGTCATAATCGTTTCAACTGTTTCCGGTACATGCCCCCTTTTAGTCATGGTACCTACACATTATGCAATTTAATATGGTTCCGTCATAAAACAAATCTTTCCCTTTGTATAATATTAGTGTGGATATTGTAAATGTAGATATCTGAGGTTTAGTTTGATAAGATAAAAGAATAAATGAGAGATTGCCAGGATTTTCCCAGCACTCTCATGGGACATTATAGTAGTTTCCTGTGGCTCGAGCACCCTTTTGTCCGTCTTGGTTTCCTTAACAATTATTATCTATTTTAGCACATCGCTTGAAATCTCCAGTTGCTGAATTATCTCATCTCCTTTAAATCCTCAATACAGTCCTTCCAGCTTTTATTGAACCTTCCTTGGAGTCTTTGCTAAGAGCGGGGTCCACTTTGTGTTCGTCCACCTCTCGTCTTATCCGGCCCATGTTGCCATAGGCAGCTGTTGTGGCTTGAGTTCCTTATGACTCAGTTGCTGCAGCTTCAGATTCATCAGCTAATTATTATGAATACCCTTGATAAGGTCATTTCTTTTAATAATAATAAACAATTTATTACACCACAATTATGGAACAAATATACAAGAATTTATTTTAAAAATATGCACAATGGGCAAAATCTCAAATCCTTATCTCCTCGACGCAAAGAGAGGGATCTCTGTCTGTGTGTCATCGTTGCTCCCGAAGGCCGCTTACTGTGCAACGCTGATGACCTGACGGACGGTAAAATGTATTATGCCTATATGACCCTACCAAATGGACCGAAGCGTCAAACGCTATTTGACGCTATTTGAAATGTTTAGTTTCGGTCATAGAGATATATGTGCGCATAGTAGATTTTATTTCATTCCTGCTTCTGCATTTTGGTAATATCCTATGGACTTATGTTTGCCTGGTACTTTTTAGTAGTAAAAAAAAGATAAAAAAAGATTAGAAATAAAAAAATAAAAAAATAAGATCAAAATTAATCACACTCAATAATTATAATAATGAGATAATGAGAGTGTGTGTGTGTGTGTGTGTGTGTGTGTGTTTGTTGTATGTTTCTTACTTCTTCACGCTGAAACGGTTAAAAAGATTATAATGAAATTTGGATTATGATACTTTAGGTCCTATGATAAAACACAGAACTTTTTATCATCATCATTATCCACGCAAAACCGCGGGTCTTAGCTAGTTATGAAACGGCTGCCCAAAAAAATGTGTAATGTTTCAGGGTTTATTTATGTATGTATGTGAGTTTATTTGTTCCACCATAACTTTTAAATGCCTGAACAGATTTGGATGTATCGTTAGAATACGATAATCCCGAGTGACGTGGTTTTTTTTCAGTCCTTTTTTTCTTTCTTTGATGATTTTTATAATTTACTTAGTTATTACATTATTGTTTCAGAAATGGGACACCGAATTGGCGACATTTGCTCAGGTGCTTGCAAACCAGTGTATGCTACGCCACGATCTCTGCAGAGCCACGCGTAAGTTTTTTTACCTTTTATTTATGGAGATAATCTATTATACCATGATTAGCGACAATCACCTCAGTATGGCCTCTTTTATGGTTGAAATACCTCGCACAAGAAGAACGCGTTACGCTTCTTCATTTATTATAAGAACTGCAAAGGAGTGGAATGCCCTGCCCTCGTCCCTGTTTCCGGTAAAATATGACCCAGGTGTGTTCAAGTCAAGAGTGAATAGGTATCTACTAGGCAAGCGTGCTACACCTTCGACCACATCATCGCTTTCCATCAGGTGAGATCGTGGTCAAACGATTGCTTAGTCTGTAACAAAAAAAAAACGCTGAAACTACTGGACAGATTTTGTTGTAACTTGGCACAGTCAAAGTTTATAGTATGTGTTAAAATTAATGATACTTTTAAACACGAAAAATACGGGATTCCTGCGAGATATGAGTCTAAAGTTATGTTAATTTGAGAGGAATAATAATTGCACATCCATTTATAAAACGGTACCGTAAATTCGGCTCTTATGCCATAAGTCAGAGTGGCACAGTGGAAGCGGTCTGCAACCCAGAGGCACATGGATCGAATCCGCGCGCGGCTATAAATATTTTGCCTCAATATTTAGAAGCATTTACATATTTTATGCGTTTTTTAACAATTTATTTGTTTTTTTTAAGGCTTTTGTAATATCCTGAAGTAAACCGTCAAGTTTTGTTTGAAAACAATATATAATGGGATATTGATCATTTATAACCCTTTCGATGCAATATACCAAAAACTTAAAATCCTAAAGACGTAGAATGGTACGATAAATGCCAAATTCTCATTATGCCATTATGCTCGAAAATCGCGAAATACCAAATGCTTGACGATGCCAATGTTTTAAACCATCACAGTCACAATAATTCCACTTCGGATTATTTAAAAAAAAGCTCAAAAACAGAAAACAATTCTGTCAATTTACTTTGAAATATTTATTGACTTTGTAAATTTCTTATTTTTACTTAAAGTGCATGTTTTATTTACAATCCTTCATAAAAAGCGCCCTCTTGCGGCTGTATGTATTGGTAACCAAAATGCTTAATGATTTACATGTTGTACTAACAGAACTGTCTGATGCACTAACTAAAGGAAAGCCGACGCGTTGCATATTTCGAAAATATACATTACGTACACAACGCTCTTGACGTCAGAGACCGTGTTGGCATCATGAATCTGTAGAGGTTCGTGGTTGGCATCGAGTATGTTTTAAAATACAGAAAACGAAAATGTATTCTTCGAAAGTACACCGTAAAGGTATACATTCGAACATTTATGACGTCACTGGCCGAGCTGAGATCGGGTATAGGTAGTTTCGAATAACGCCCCACATAACGCTATTCTATTCTATTCCACAAAGTGTCTTGGTGGCTGTACAAACATTAATAAATAATAATAAATATGTTGGGGACAATTCCATACCAATTACCTAGCCCCAAACTAGAATACCCTGTAATATGGGCACTAGATAACGGATTAACATACATAAAACGAATATCACATTCATGACTCGGAAACAAACATTTTTGCTCATCACACAAATGATTGCACCTTGCAGGATTCGAACCCGCGACCGTTTGATTTCGTTCCCAGGGTAGTGACCCTGGGAACGAACCACTAGACCAACCTATTAATTATTTATTTGCTATTGCAACACAGATAGATTTCTGCCAACAGCCTTCAGTGGCAACCCGACATGGCTCGCTAAGCTTCGCTAAGCTTCGCTCTCGCCTTCGTCTTCTAACCTATCACGGCCATGTCGAGTCACTACTGAAGGTCTGTATGTAAGTTTGTTCGCGCATCAAGTAAAAACTACTAGATCGATTGCAATGCAATTTTTACTATTAGATAGCTTAGGGTTTGAGTTAAAAACTGGGATACTTAGTATCTTAATCTGATAATTAGATGCCGAACAATGGATAAAAAACTATTTGACGGCTGAACAAATGTAGTATATTATTGTATATTATAGGTACTTTTGGTCCTGGAATAACACGTATGAGTTACTTTTAAATGAAATGACCATGCGGGCAAAGCCGCGGGTACAGCTAGTATACAATAAATTTAAAAAAATGTGGTTTTAATCGATCTATTTTTTCATTTTTTGGTTTCATAGTTATTTATATGGACGACGGCAGCGGATACGCCTTGAAGAGAAATTCTCTTCATGGTGTGATACGTTAGCCGTGTCCCTCAAGGTGGCGTACTGTCTCCTCTCCTCTTTGCTAAATTTATTAATTCAATCTCCCAAAAATTAACTTCTTCCTACCACTTATATGCAGATGATCTCCAAATTTATTCTCAATCTCCTCTTACTAATTTACCGGATGCTATTGCAACCATCAATGGCGACTTACGATACATAACCGATTGGAGCGCTACTTATGGTCTCAGTGTTAACCCAGTCAAAACTCAAGTTATAATAGTAGGTAGTTCTCGTATGATTTCTAGGATTGACTGGGTTAATCTTCCATCTGTTATTTTTGATTGAATCTTGATTCCTTACAGCGATGTAGTTAAAAACCTTGGAGTTTTGATCGATCGACAGTTATCATGGTGTCCACAGGTCGAAGCAATAAGCCGCAAGATGTTTGCATCTGCTGGCTCACTCAGAAGGCTCCGTAACTTTTTACCTACGGCTACTAAAATTGCGCTTGTACAATCTCTTCTGCTTCCTATTCTTGATTACGCTGACTGCGTCCTGCTATATCCTGCTATCCTGCTATCTTGATCTTACTGAGAACCACCTGAACAAGCTTGAGCGACTTCAAAATTTTTGTATCAGGTTTATATTTGGCTTACGCAAGTATGACCATGTCACTCAATTTCGTGTTAAGCTCAAGTGGCTCCCAATTCACCTTCGTCGGAATACTCACATCCTTTCTCTTCTCTACACTATACTGTTTAATCCTTCCTCCCCGCGCTATCTTAAGGAATGTTTTCAATTTCTTCATTGCTCTCACATCTTAAATCTTAGGTCATCAGATAATCTTCTCCTGAAGACTCCGCTACACAAGAGCTCCTATTATGACAAGTCTTTTGCTGTACAAGCGGTAAGACTTTGGAACTCTTTGCCAGTAACCATAAGGCAAGCGACATCGCTTCAATGTTTTAAAGATCGGGTCAGAAACTTTTATCATTCAACGCTATGACATGTTGCTGTATTTACTTATTTTAATGTTTAATATGTTTATGTAGTGTAATGTATTTTGTGTTTAGGTCCTGTTTATTTTAGTATGTATTATTATTATTAGTATATATGTTTATATGTATGTATTTTTATATTACATATATATATATATATATATATATATATATATATATATTTATTTTATTTTATATATTGTACTTATGGTATTTATAAGTCATATTTTATCGTATTTATATTCTAAAAATATAAATTTATTCTGTTCAGTAAATGTATACTTGCATATGCACACTATCGTTCATTAATGTTCATGTTCTCGCTTTCTAATCTAAGGTTGCCTGGAAGAGATCGCTGCTTAGTGATAAGGCCGCCGAATTTACTATTTTAAGTTCATTGTTAATGTGCCATATTTTAAGTTTCTTTAGTGCAATAAGGAGTTATCTATCTATCTATGATATAATTAGGTACCACAATAATGTTTATAGGTGACTTTATTTACTAGTGGCTCTCTGAGCTGTAGACCTCGCGACACAGCCTATGAATACATTCATTTTGCAAACAATCTAGTAGTGCACAGTACTTATTGTAAAACTAGCATTAATAACCTAGGTGCTCCATCAATCCCTACCTAGTAGGAATAGGGCTGATTCCACTGGAGGAAAACTAAAAGTGAGCAATTTACTGCATTTTGGGGAGCTATTCTGCCCATCACGCTGAAGCTGCTCATCAGATCTTCACCAAGTTTTTATGAGACCAATTTAAAGTTACTACCTTTTAAATAAAAAAAAATAACCATCGAAATGAAATTTAGTAAGGAGGAGATATTCAGTAGCCCCTTTTTGGAGGAAGTAGCCCCCTATATAAAAACTGAAAATTCGTTAAACTTGTATACAAAGTCCAGATCGGTTGAGAAATGCGACCTGTAGAAGAGAACAGCCGGACATCCGGAAACACATACGAAAGCATTTTTGCCCAAGCTGAAACGACGACGCTTCGCTCGCACTTCGCTCTCGCTCGGTCAATTAAGAAGAATTTTATCTTCAGAAAGGTTCCATGAACCGGGACAAACAGTAAGCCTGGTACGTTTCTCCGACCCGGACTGGATCCCAATCTCCAAATCTAGCAAACTCACGGCCCCAGGCTTGGACAGCGAAAAGTTGATGCACGCGACCATCCAGTCATTGAAGGCGTGGTACGGACATAAGAATTCTGTCACCACACAAATGCTGAACAACTATTCTGATTGGGAATCGTAAGTTGGATTTTATTATTTAACTTCTTGATTATTTATTAAAAATGAATACAAATATATTACTTTACTAAAAAAATATTGAAATGGATAAACTAAAACAACTGGAAGTATATTATTTACAACTGATCTGCGAATGACCCCGTGAGGCGTGCTTATGTCTACGACTCTTATCACAGAGTCATGTCTGTGATGCATTTGTATAATTCTGCCTCGTAGCCAGCCGTTTCGAGGTTTACCTTATTAAAAATTATTTAAAATTAACACAATGTCATTTACTTACAGAGACGTGTGTTATAGCACTGAGAGTGTGTGTGTGTGTGTGTGTGTGTGTGTGTGTGTGTGTCTGTGGCATCGTAGCTCCCAAACGAATGAAAAGGGGGTTTTAAATCATAGCTTTTTTACAAATGGACCTATTTAGCTGCGGCTTTTTATATTTGAAAGCTGAGGTAAACGTGATAATTCTTAGCTATAATGGGGAAGGGTGGAGGGGGGGGGGGTGACGGCCGTAGCTCTCAAACGGATGGAATGATTTTTATGTTTGAAAACTGATGTGATCGAGATTCTTCCTACCTATAATGGGGGGTGGGAAAAGTCGGGGGTTATATATTTTTTTATTTGTGCTTGTTGTTGAAAATGTACCTTAAGAGCTGTAGGGGCAACTCAAGCAAAAAGTTCACTTTAGAGCCGAATATTTCGTAAAAAGAACCAAACCAAAACCTACGCATTGTAATAATTTAACAATGCCTATTCAACGAAATCTCGTCTGATTAAATAATATATATTTTAGTTTTCACTTTTCATGTCAATAAAGGAGTTTTTTATCACCTTTTCAGGGGTATTAGTTATCTACGCGAGTGTCAAATTTTAACTTTGTTGAGCTAATAGCGTAGAGAGAGTATCAATAGTAGTATTATTAGGTATTCTGTGTACTTGGATAAAACTTGTCATGATGCTTTGTTCGAAATTGAAGAATAAACAAAAGACGCCTGACTCTCGTCACAGTACATGTATAGACCGTAAGGACTATACATCGGACTATATTTGTAACTGTGGTGCTCTCGTGCTTCTCTCCTGTAGCCGGTCTTGTGGCACGTCACGGGTAAACAAAAAGTTTCGAACGATGGATATTCGTAATTTTCATCATCATCAACGTGGAAGAACCCGCGGGGCGCAGTTAGTAGTTAGTATACTTGGGTAGCTAGTCTCCATAAGAAACCGCCAAGACAAATAAACAC
Source organism: Alsophila aescularia (assembly GCA_946251855.1). Classification (NCBI taxonomy): domain Eukaryota; kingdom Metazoa; phylum Arthropoda; class Insecta; order Lepidoptera; family Geometridae; genus Alsophila; species Alsophila aescularia. The sequence continues at coordinate 16,757,104 of OX276383.1, read as the reverse complement.
TGGGTCAAAAATGCCTCGAGGAGGTCCTAACCTATGCACGGTGCTCAAACATGGTTGCTGACATAGTCTCAAAAGTTCAAGATTGGGGTTTGCCAAAGATGGATGAAACACAGCGTCTAACAGGAGGACTGACCAAGTTCCTAAAACCACGTTGCGTTCTATCACAGGTATCGCATATGTTGGTCATAAGTCTGTCAGATTAAAATGGCAACGGACGCGAACGCGCGATCGTAACGCAGTAAGTGCCACAAGATGGCGGCAATGCCGAGGGAGGCCGAAAATGCGCTGGCATGACGGTCTCAATGTATACCAGGACTATTGGAGGGTTTTGGCAGATGATCACGATGTATAGTATAGCATTGGGGATAATGGGGGGAACTTCTGCCTAGCAGTGGGATAGTAAAAGAAAGAAAAAACTACATATTTATTTGTACAGGGATCCACACAAACCCGGAAGGCTCTACATGGAAATGATCTACGGTCCGTCCACGCACATGGGCTGTGGAATCTCCGCCTATAACGAATATGCGTTCCATGATAATAACGCTTCTCTGTCTTATAACGTAAGCATTATTTTCTAATATTATTATCACTGTAACTAAGGCGGACAATAAGTTTTTATGAATAAGGATGTATCTATACTTATAATAAAGCAATAAGAACGAAAAAGTCTGTACAAAGAAGATAATTTAAATAAAAATGGTCAAGGGTACTTAAAATAAGCTACTGAACAAGAATATTACATTTTTTAAATTCGTGTGTCTGTTTGTTTGTTTGTTAGTTTGTTTGTATGTATTTTTGTTCGCGTATCACGTAAAAGCTACTGGACCGATTGCAACGCGGTTTTCACTGTTGGATAGTTAAAGGTTCGATTTAAAAACTGAGGTACTTGGTATTTCAATTCGATGAGCAAAAGCCGAGCAATCGATAAAAATCTATTTGACGGCCGAAGGAGTTTTGAGTAAATGTAGGTATATTGGTGTTTTAGGTCCTGGAATAGCATATAGTGTACTTTTAACCAAGAGAAGTGACCACGAGTGCCAAGCCGCGAGCACAGCTAGTTCATAATTATAATTATCCGTCATCGAAACTATCGGATATTAAAAAAAGTCTTTATTTTATAATGCGTAACCGAAACCGAAATAAGTTTATGATAACTTTTGGATATAAAGCCTACTTGAGGTGGTCACTGTTATCAAATACCTTTGCGTTTTGCTGGATTAATATTCCTAGTATTTTAATGTTCTGTGTCTGGAAAAGGCTCATCCAAAACATATAATAATGTTACGGAAGCATGTTTGTTGTCGGTTGGAAGGAAACAACAAACAATTATTATCCGTCCTCGAAACTACCGCATATTCGTAATAAGGCATAATTTCAAAAACTAATACCAAACAAAGTTCGGGTAAAAATACCCCCATATATATGACACTCTTGCGACGAAGATCGATTGATACCTCGTTTGTCATAATCGGACAAAGTTTTAATTTGAAGACATAACCCTTCTTTTACAACCTGCTGAATTTCTAGAAGAACTTTGTTTTTTGTATTTGATAATCGACGGGTGATGACGTCACGATCAGTATTGGGTTGCCACATTAATATACGTAAATGTCCAATTCTGTACAGACTTGTTCGCTTATTTAGTCCCAATCCGGATTTTACCAGATTTTATATTTACAGAACTTTGTTTCAGAATTTTTAGCACATGTTCTGAACTTTCAAAGATATAAAAGATAAATCTTCAATTTCCATGCTTGTTTTTCTTATAAAGTAGTATCAGAGTTTGTCAGGCCTCCCGAGGGCCTCTGATGTGACTTAGCGACTGTTATTAATCAATAACAGCCGGGACTGACAGCTTAACGTGCACTCCAAAGCACGGAGCTATGGAAATCCGCACACATCTCCGAATATTTGTTCGGAGCCGAGGACAGAAGCCGTTGGATTCGTTGGATTCTATCTCGCACGAGTAAACCAATCGTCTGCTAATGCTTCAATGAAAGTATTTAAAATTACGTTCTCTTCCAGGCAGTCCAAGTGGTATGCAACTACTCTGGACGACCTAAAAAAGGAGGGGCAGTTTACAATACAGTGCCCGCTACTGACACCGCGAGCACCTTCAACCAGTGTGGATGTCCTGCCGGCAGTGTAGAGGACGATGACTGTTTGTGCCATGAGGTGCCTAAAGAACTGGTTTCTGGTAAGTCCAACGTCCGAACCATTGCAAATTAGCCATGAGGTGTCTGAAGTCCTGACCCCGTAATTCGACTCTGAAGTGCGACCCTGCCCTGCTTTAGAGAGAGGCTATGGTAGACCATTTGAATTTTGCCTTAGAAGCTGTTTCCGATTGGGGCGATGCTAACCTGGTTAAGTTTAATGTTTCTAGAACACAAGCGTGTTGGTTCTCTGCTAAAAATAAGTCCTCTTACCTGATCTCCGTCTTTCCGTAGTAGAACTTTTGGGTGCCGAACTCACATCGAACCAGAACTTTGGGTCTTACTTTGAATCCAAAGCCAAAGTAGCTGCAAAGAAACTTGGTATTTTGTCTAAGGTTAGGCGGTACTTTACACTGGGACAGCTTTTGAATCGTTATCAAGCACAGGTCCGATATTGTATGGAGTACTGCTGCCACTTCTGGGACGGTTCTGCCAAGTATCAGCTTGAGGCTTTGGATTCAATTGAGAGACGTGCTATGAGGCTCATTGGGGATGACGCTCTGGTATAAAATAAGCTTCATAGTCTGGCGCATCGACGGGAAGTCGCAAGCCTCTCGGTATTCTACAGATTGCACTATAGTGAGTGCGCAAGAACTGCACAATCTGATTCCCCCATAGGTGATGGGGGAATCAGATTGTGCAGCTTGTTGTGTATCACCATTCGACTAACGCAGCATCGGAATATCCTTGGTAAAATGCCATTTGTTCGCATCAACCGTTATGCATCAACCTTTATCACCCGGAAGGTTCAAATTATGAACTCTACCAGCATCTATTTTCCTTTATATGTATATTCGAGAGATGGGCAAAGATCGCCAGTCTTCCGGTACCCAATGGCCAACGAAAGCATCGAGGAAGTCCACGGAAGTGGTGGTGCGACGATCTCGATACTTTCGAAGGTAATTGGCTTGAACTTGCAGAAGAAAAAGATGAGTGGTAGGAGTTGGAACTTTGCCCACAACACAGGCTCAGTAAGAAAATAAAAATTAGCTAGTTAGGAGTCTTTAAAGTGACGAGGCAGACGTGCTAGAACGTAGACTATATCAGATGAGATAGTGGTAAAATTATGCCTATCTACTGTATTTAAAAAAAATAAACCAGCTAAGTAGGAGTGGAACTTCGCATTCAGGGTTGTAGAGAACTACTTTGCTTCGTTCGATTGTCAGTCAGTAACTTTATCCAAACTTCTTAAGGTTAATTTTATGAACCGCTATAAGTTTGTTTGTAATAGAATTTTGCAAAACTCAAAAACTGAACTTTGGATAATTGCTATAGTTTTTCAGCAAGGTTTAGATGAAACTCTAAGCTATAATAATTTCCATTTATTTGCGTGTACTTAGAGCAAAATAAATCCTTGTTATGCATACTTACTTTCGCAAGAGAGCAGTAAATAACATCATATTAGAAGCGGTTACACACAGTGGCTGAGTTCGTATTTCAAGGTTTTATAAGCTTACCTTAAGCAATGGAATCGAGTAACTTTCGTAATTACGTCTATAATAAAGCAGGTGTAATTAATATTTCTTGCTGTTAACGTCAAAGCCGTAATTCCTAGGTAAGACAGTATAAAAACAGAAGGAAAAGTTAACCGAGAACTAATTTCAAAACTATTGTTAGACAAAAACTATGTCTATGGGCCCTAGGAAGGCATTCATGAAAGCTTACTGACTCTAAAGTCAGTTAAATTTCATGAGGCTCTCTTGGGGTTTGGTGATAATCTGTTAATACTGGGTTCAGAATAAAAACATTCGTGAACCGGCATGACACTAGATGGAGAGTTATTTAGCATTCATGAAAGCTTACTGACTCTAAAGTCAGTTAACTTTCATGAGGCTCTCTTGGGATTTAGTAATAATCTGTTAAAACTGGGTTCAGAATAAAAACATTAATTAACCGGCATGATACTAGACCACAGAATAAATATTAGTATCCTATAAGTACTTAGAAGTAAGTTTAGTTGCTTTAATAGTACCTTTTCACCATGAGGCCCCCATGCCTAACTCTGCTATTTTTTATATTTTAAATTTTCCTTGATACCCAATTCACTTCACACTCAATCAATTTGTTTTTGGGATTTTGTTATACAATGTGCTGGCTAAGATCTAATCAATTTTATAATCAACTACTTGTTTACCGCAGCTTCGCCCGCTCTTTATCGCGATTAGGGAATTCAATCTTGCTGCAAAATCTTGCTGCAAAATTGCAATCTCCATAATATCTGCAACATTACGAAGCTTGCGAGATAAGTACTTGCGAGTTCATGGAATTAGCTGGCGCATTAATAAAATTGTTTGCTTAAAGGTGTCATTTTGCTGTAGGATGACGAATAAATGACATCAAAACTAGTATTGAAATGTTTTTTTTTTATTAGCAACACAACCAGTTACATAGACATATTATAAGTAAAATCATAATACTACTTTAAATGAAAGTAGCTAAGCTAATCATAGCAGTTATCAGATGGCTCAAAGAACGAATTTATGAAAAGTGTCGCTAGAAACATAGAGGATCGATGGAGGCATCTGATAATCTGCTTCTGAAGTGCGAAATTATGTAGCCTGCTGAAGAAAATGACCCTCTCCGATTCCACGCTCGTTGGCACTATTGTTGCCAGGGCTCTTATTAGAGCTTTTGTACAATATCTTAAGTCTTCAGTCACGCCCCGATTAGCACGAGTGGCGCGCTGTCGCTTGATCTCACAAATCTTGCGAGATCTTGCACTGGTTTTGATGCGAGATTGATCTTGCATTATCAGTGCGAATTCTTGGTATACCGAGATTGCATTCCCTTCGCGATAAAGAGTATTATATTTCCTGCCCCAGAGCACAGAATAAATAATAGTACTATGTACCCAGGGTTGAAACTTTCTCCATACCAAATAGCAAGATCGGTTCAGATGTTAGTCGTAAAATTGTAATAAACAGACAGAATTATTTTAGCATTTATAATAGTGTACTAAAATCAATGTAATATCCCCGAAACTGTTCACTAATGCCTTGGAGGATATGTTTAAGAGGCTGGTTTGGAAAGGAATGAGCATTAATGACAATGGCAAGAATATCTAAATAAAATATATAAATATATATGAAGAATATAGTGTCCTATTTAATCCATCGACCCCTCCTTATCTCAAAGAGCGATTTGAGTTCCTTCATCTTTCCTATTCCCGTATTCTTCGTTCCACCAATACTCTGCAGTTGAAAGTGCCTCACCAATCTACGATGTGTTATCACAACTCTTTTACTAAACGGGCTGTAAGACTGTGGAATGCTTTGCCCATCAACATTAGAAAAGCTAAGTCGATAGCTGTCTTCAAGGACATGGTGAAGAAGCACTACCTGTCATAAAGCTGGATAATATGTTATTCATACATAATTTATACACTATTCCTTTGTGATCATGCCATTTATTTATGTATATTTATATATTTTATTATAAATTTGCCAATATATATGTTATATTATTTAATTATAGTATATATATTTATGTGAAATACGTTAGCAGCAGAAGTAGGATCGAAAAAAACCGAAATGTGGTTTACTAATTTAATTAAAATCAAAATTACAATTAATTACTTATGTTATAAAAGAATGTTTCCACATCGAAGTAGGAATATGGAATGCCTATCATTACTATAATCAAATAACAAGTTCCATCGGTTGACGACATGCTGCATCGGCTATTTGATGTTTCCCTAATAATAAGTGCAAAGTGCAACTGCACCGTCGGCGATCTTCATATGGTAGCGCTACGTAATTCCTCCACCCTTAGAACGGCGACTATTTTAGCACGTTCAGTGAAAATGTTGCCGGGACTTTGTCAGGATCTTCTTTCCTCTCCTGGATAGTGATTGGAGGCTGCTGGTCGTCCTTCATGGTTCTGTAACATCGTTCTATGTAGCACCGGAACATTAGAATGATAATGAGTGCGACTGCACTGGATACTACAGCATAGAATGGAACAGTCGTATGATAAAATAAATCTGTTTTCAGGTTATCCATTTGTAGAGGGGCCTGGAGCATGATTTTATCTTGGATGCTGTGTAGTCCTTGGAGATCGATGGAGTTCAGTCTGATGTGAGTCGTTACTGTAGCTTGTTTCTCAACGTCATAGGGTATCTTCGTCAGTTTGAGAGGTTGACCTTTGATTTCATCATTATCGTTTGCGATAGTGAATTCTTCAGATTTCAAGCGACATCCAACGGGTATCGTGGTGAGGTAGCTGCCTTGAAGCGATTTGTATTCTTTTCGGCTGCAGATGAGTTGTACCTTCGTATGTTGGGGGAAGGACAGGATGTAGTGCTGGTCGTCTAGTTTCTCCATGGCTTCTTTTATGAGGGTGACTGTCGTGAGTTGGCAGGATTCCTGAAGGACTTGATTAATAATTAATTCTTGAATGCAGTCAGATTTGGTGCGAATCTGATGAGTGATTCCCTTCCCACAGAGATACCAGTTTTTCAACTTCGGGCATTCTGCCTCTATGTACACGAACGATATCTCGTTAGTTGCTATGAAGGGAAAGGATGGATAAGAGCCTGCGCGTGTTTGTTAGGTACTATCGATAATCTATACAAGTCATAACTATCTTTGGAGATTATCGGAAACTTAAAAATGAAAACTATCATTTTATCAGCATAGTATGATCCTGGTATTATAATGTCGTAATATTCTCTAAGTTCTAAATCTAAAATTTGCTCTCTACCATATATATTTCTTAGCTTATTAACCATTGACCCTAGTACCTCAATGTCTATCATGGAGTGGTGCGTACTGGAATCACGAATGAAGGCTAAACTATTTTCTATTCTAAGTAGCTCTTGAGTAAGATCTTCTACATTTTCGCCTATTACTTCTAGGAGCTGGGCAAACTTAGCATACTTAATTAAACTATTTTCTCTTAATGCGTTACTTCTTAATATTAATTCTATCGTATTATTAACTCTATTTTGATTGTCAACTAACTGTGACAGTACGTCACTATGTTTGAACATCCACTCTTTACTCATACTTATGTGGTCATTGAATTCATTTACTATTTTATTTTGATTATTTTCCAAAGTTTTAATTGCCTCATTATACTTTAACGCATCAGTGTGATCTAGGTTTCCTGTTATACTTTTTATAATGGAACTCAGTCCGTCTACAAGGCCTCTTTTAACTCGATTAGGTTCTAAAGATTGTAATTGATCTAAAACTTTGCCAAGCTTGTCAGTAAGATAATTTATTTGAATCTCGTATAGGGAGTAAGTATCGTTTGTCATTTTGTCTTGATAGTTTAGTAATTGAGTCTGTAATGTGTGGACATTATTTTCGATGTCATTCAATTGTATGTACTGCAGGAATGTATGGTGGTGAGTAGTGAGTTTCATCAGTCCGAGTTTATAAGGTAGTAGTCCCGGTCCGTCATCTAGGCTCTCAAGTATTATCTCTTGAGGTCAAATCATTGGGAGGATCGTTACTAGCAGGATCCTGTGACAAATTGGCTTTTTTAGGGACACGCTTTAGTCTCGCTTTAGCTACAGGGCCACGTTTTTTGGAAGTGTATATGTGGATTGGTAGGTCAGCTAAGACAGTGTCCTGTATGTAGCGTGGAGCTACCTTTTGTCGACTAGCGAGAGGATTCTTTATAAAAATCTGTTGTTGGGGTGCGTATTCCTTCTCAGGTTCACGGTTCTTATTTCTGAGCTCGATTAGTGCAGTACGATTAGCAAGGGATGAAGAATTTACTATGTCATAGACTTTTCTCATCTGTTCCTTATGGGCTTGTACGTATTGTTGTAATAACTGTTGCGTTATGTCAATGTCAAGGCAGTCTCTGGGATCAAAATGTCCAGTCAATAAGTCAAATGGTCTGCATCTCGTAAAGCTATGTATTGAGCTGTTGTAGGCTATAATAGCGTAGGGCATAAGATTTACTATCGCTTCGTCTTTATGTTGTAGTTTGAGGATTCTGAGGTGTTCAAGAAGTGTTGAATGAAATCGTTCGATATTGCCATTGTCGTTAGGGGAATGGGGTAAGATTCTATGATAGTTTATCTTATGGAGCCGTGTAAATTCCATAAACAGCTGATTGGTAAACTCTGTTCCGTTGTCTGTGATGATTGTCAAGAGAACGCCATGGTGGGTGCAGTATAGCAAAAGAGCTTTTAAAATGCTGACAGCTGTTCCGTCACGCAGATGATAAGCTTGACCGTATTTAGTAAAAACGTCAATAAAGGTTACATACTTTTCATTTTGTGCGGTGAATAAATCCATATGGATTATTTCAAATGGTTTAGTGGCTGGAGGTACTACATTGAATTGAGGTCTGATCGGATGCCTATCGTATTTAGCTTGTCCACAGATGGTGCACTCACTTATAAATTTTGTTATTTGCTCTTTCATCTTTGGCCAATAGTATTTGCGAGAAAGGGCTAAATGACATTCATTGATTCCGCGATGGTTAGTTTTCCCATCATGATAGTGGCGGATAATCTCTTGCTGTCGGAGATATTTTTTGACATTTTCTAACTCAGATTTAGCTAAGACAAGATTCATTGATGAGCTTCTAAATTTGTCTTGTAAGATCGGGATAATTGAATACATGGCCAATGGTGGATTTATTAGAATAGCTGTCTTGACCTTGGGATTAACGTACTCTTTTACTGCGTTTATCACATCTTCCTCCAGATTGGATTCCGATAGCTGGATGCTGATACGTGTGTGAGTGTCAAATGGTTTAGTCACTGTGGGTCTTTTCTTTACGTCGTTAACAAGAGTAAAATATATCTGTCGTTTGAATTTATTGAGGGGTTCGTCTGTTATAGGAATTTCTAAAATTGGATTTTCGTGTCTTGTATGTACCGTTTCAGTGGAAGAGTTTGCTAGGGCGATTATGGATTGCCCATCAAGGAATTAAGATCGTCAATTTCTTCTATTAAGGACATTGCTTCTATCGTATGGATTTCTATGCGAGAAAGAGCGTCCGCGTTTGTGTTACATTTTTCTTTTTTATAAATAACAGTAAAGTCATATTCGCTCAGTCTTAGTCGCCATCTCGTAAGACGTGAATTTGGTTCTTTCAAATTCATCATCCATTGCAATGGTTTATGGTCAGTCAAGATTTTAAACTTTCGTACATTTAGGTTTTTAGGCCCTACCTATTTAGGTAGGGCCTAAAATATTTTGTGGCCCAGACTATGGCAAAGAGTTCCTTCTCAATGGTACTGTAATTCATCTCGCTCTCATTTAAAGTTCGAGATGCATAACAGATAGGTTTGTCTGATCCTATCGGACCTTGTGAAAGTATAGCTCCAATAGCTACATTTGAAGCGTCGGTCGTCAAATTAAATTCTCTACTAAAATCTGGGTATTGCAAGATGGGGTCATTAGTTAAGAGAGTCTTGCATTTTTCAAAACAGTTGACATATTCACTGTCGAGAATGATTTTTCTACCCTTTTTCAGGCACTGCGTAAGGGGTTTTGTGGTACGAGCAAAATCTGGGATGAATTTTCGGTAATAACCGAGAAGGCCTAAAAATTGTTTGATTTCCTTCGGAGTCTTAGGGATGGGGTATTTTTTAACTGCGGAAATCTTGTCGGGGTTTGGCTTTATACCATCTCTGCTAATGATATGGCCTAGATAAGCAGTCTCAAGCTTTAAGAACTCAGATTTGTCCATCTGGATCTTAAAGTTGGACTCTCGAAGTCTCTGGAAGACTTTTTCGAGATTAATCATGTGTTCCTGGAGGGATGTACTGAACACTATGATATCATCCAAATAGACTAGACATATCTTATTTTGAAGCCCTCTGAGGACATTGTCCATAACACGTTGAAACGTGGACGGTGAATTTTTGAGTCCCATGGGCATTCGGAGAAATTCAAAGTGCCCGTGTTCGACATTGAATGCGGTCTTCTCAACATCTTGAGGGTCCATTTCGACTAGACTTTGATAGAAGCCACTTGCCAGATCTAAAGTTGTAAAATATTGGCACTTCCCTAATTTGTCAAGAACGTCGCTAATATTTGGAATGGGGTATTTGTCGTCCAGAGTTTTTTCGTTTACTTTACGAAAATCAACCACGAGGCGCCATTTCTGCTTTCCAGAGGCGTCTACCTTTTTTGGAACTACCCAGATGGGGGAGCTCCATGCAGATTCAGATGGTTGTATGATACCCTGTTCCAACATTTTTCCTATCTGGTCCCTAACTTCCTGGCGATGCACGAATGGATACCGATAGCTTTTAGTGTGCACCGGCATCTCGTCGGTGGTCCTAATCCGGTGTTTGATTTTATTTGTGAAGGTCAGACCCTCACCTTCAATATAAAATACGTCCGAGTAACGAGAACAAAGAGTTATAAGATTGGCTTTTTCCTCTTGGTTTAAATGGTCTGTTCGTAAACGTGAAACTACATTTTGTGCGCGTGTCGTAACTTGTTGAGTACGCGTGCACTCAGTATTAAATAATTCCGCGTGCGCTGGACGATCAAGTGAAAAAATCACGTCATTTTGAGTCGGGTTCTCGATTTCCAAATAGCCACGGTTATTAGAAACGGTGGTTATGCATTCGTGCACTATGCAGTTACACAGGACTTGTTCATTAATAAAAGCATCGCCGTCTGGTATATCCACGGGGATACGAATGACTTTAGAAGTCCCTGCTGGAATAATATCTTCGTATAAGTTCACGTTACACGAGTTGTACATTCTGATGGAATTTGTTCGAGTCAATAATTGACCTTCTCTCAAATCTATGCGGGCTTCCCAACTACTCAGTAAATCTAAACCTATAAGCCCATCGAAATAGTCATGAAACCGATAAATGAATAACTTCATGCTATCAGGGTCATTAAATTCTGAGAAGCACGGCAAGGTAATAGAATAATTGTTCCTACTGGTCGCGTGTATGTTGGTTACTTCAAACGGATCAAAATTGAGGGGATACTCAGAGAAGTATTTCTCAACGGCCTCGGGGCTTATAAAATATTGATTAGCACCCGTATCTATTAGAAATTTTAAAGGGGGGTCCGCGATTTGAATATAGGGTAGTTGTCTCTGCGTCTGGAGGTTTAATTCTATGTTGGTTTTTGTGACGTCGAAAGCTCCTGAAAATCCTGCTCAGCATGGCGAGGTCCTGCTTGTGGTTGAGAATCGTCAAGCAGTTGGTTATCCATAGTCATGTCGTAATAAATTGAGTCAGAAGTGAAACCGGGGGCAAAACCACTGTCAGTATAATCGGTATAGTAATTGTACTCCGGTTCCTGGTAATAGCCGTAATACGAGTCGTCGTCGTAAGTCGCACACTCATTCATGTTTGTTTCGCGAGTTTTAAAATAATTTGTTGGCGGCGGGTTTCCGTACTTGCTCCAATCATGGCCCATTGCCATTTTAGTATGGGGCAAATGTTTGGGAGTGAAACGCTGAACTCCGCTCATAGGCTGAGGGCCTTGATATTGAGGTGGATTATTTCGGGGTGGTAAACGAAAAACGTTACTACGGAGGTTGTAGTTAGGCGGTGGTGCAGCGAACATTCGCTGTGTATTTGTGGGCATCCGATATTGATTTGAGTCTGCAAATTTAAAAGGTTGAGGCGAAGGCCTCATGGGGCGCAATCCCACAGGTACTGGCCAATTAGGCGATGGCATCTGGAAATTATGAGGTCGCGGGGGTGCAAAAGGTATCCCAGGTAGTGCGGGAGTGAACTTAGGGGTCGGCTGACTTTTAGGGACCTCGTTCCGTGACTGCAAGTACATTATGTTCAGCTCTTCCTGAACATACTCAAGCGCTTTTTCGATGGTGGCGGGGCGCATACAACGTATACGGGACCCTAAGGGTTCTTTTAAACCACGAACATAAGCCTGCATGGTGACTTTCCGATATAATTCGCGCTTCGCTTCTATGGTAGTCGGTACGGCTTCATGTAAAGTAACGTATGTTATTAGCGTACTGAATAAAGTTTGGCAATGATCATAAAATTCCTGAGGTGTTTTATTACCCTGCATGGCCAGGGAGAGGTCATTGTACAACGCTGTTTCATCACGCTGATCCGAAAAATTATTAATCAAGGCAGTTCGAATGCCTAACCAATTTTCTGGTATTCCATTGGAATTGATGGTGCATGCAGCGGTCCCGGTGATCTTATTAAGTATCCCGTTTAATAGACATGCATTAGGAAACTCGCTACCGGGGATAGTACTTAAATAAGTTGTGGCTAACTGATCACATATTTTAATAAAACGTGTGAGAATGTTAGGGTTACCATCAAATTCGGGGACGAGGCGGACAGCCTTAAATATCGTGTCTCATGTATCATGAGCCATTTCTAATTCTATTCTAAATAACTTATCTAATTCAAAATTATCTAACTCTATATCTCTATAACTATCAAGTACTCGTTGGCGGGCCTGGCGTGATTCAGGTTTCCGCGCACTAGAGGCTCGGGGATGGTAAATCTTGAGGTTTAAGATTGACTTAGGATTAAGGGAAGCAACACGAGAATAATTCAAGTGTACTTACAAATACTGCATATCTGGTTTCTCTCCGTGAATCAAGGTTTGGATTCTCCGTCCGGTCTGCTGCAGGTCCGTAGATTCTGGATACCCGTTGATGGCCACCCGGGTGACTCGCGACGCGTTTATCGATATTAGAAGAGTCCCGAAGTCTTCCCGTGGGTATCTTACCGTCTGCGCCAAATACGTTAGCAGCAAAAGGAAGATCGAAAAAAAATCGAAATGTGGTTTAATATTTTAATTAAAATCAAAATTACAATTAATTACTTAAGTTATAAAAGAATGTTTCCACATCGAAGTAGAAATATGGAATGCCTATCATTACAATAATCAAATAACAAGTTCCGTCGGTTGACGACATGCTGCATCGGCTATTTGATGTTTCCCTAATAATAAGTGCAAAGTGCAACTGCACCGTCGGCGATCTTCATATGGTAGCGCTACGTAATTTGTGTTTAACAAAATTTATGATAACACATATGTAAATATGTATACAAATATTAAGTTATATAGTTGTTTTTATTTATCTTTTAACTTTTTTGTTCCAAAGTAAGTCTCCATCACTGACCGCAATGTTTATTTTATATTCCTGTCCATCCAAAGGTTGCCTGTAAGAAATTGCAAATAGCGATAAAGCCGCCTATTGTACAACATTAGATTTTATGTATCATTACTGTTATGTTGTTTTTTATTGTAATGTGTAAAGAGTTATTGTATTGTATTGTATCTCACACTTACGTTTTGCCGATGATATCGTCCTAATAAATCTAAGTCGCTGCAAGACTTGCAAATTATGATGACCAACCTAGATGATGCTTCTCGACGCATCGGTCTCGGAATGAACATAGATAAGACCGAGATCATATTTAACAATCTTGTTGACCCGGAACCGATTGCAGTTGATGGTGTACCTCTTGAAGTTGTCCAACAATATGTTTACCTTGGACAAATATTGCAATAAGGTAAGAGTCAAGTCTTCTTGTCGTCCATATCACAGTGTCTGAAGGCATGACCTACGGAGCCAAGACGTGGACACTCACGGTTAAACTAGTCTACGGTTTAAGTAGTAGTAGTAGTTAAGGTTGCTCAGCGATCTATGGAGAGAGCTATGTTTGGAGTTTCTCTGAAGGACATGATTCGTAATGAAGATATCTGACGGAGAACCAAGGTGACCGACATAGCTCTCAGGAAAAGCACGATAAAGTGGCAGTGGATTGGTCATATTTCCAGGAGAACCGATAATAACGTATGGGGAAGACGAGAGCTCGAGTGGAGACCACATTCAGGCAAAAACGTACATGGCGTCCTAGACGGACGCCATGTGGCCAGGTGGAGTAGCGACCTGAGAAAAGCAGCTGGAAGAGAATGGATAAGGGAAGCTGAAGACTGAGCTCAGTGGCGAGCATTAGGAGAGGCCTACCTCCATCATCATCACCATCAGCCCGTGTCAGTCGATTGCTGGACATAGGCTTCTTCCAAAGCACGCCACTGAGCCTGATCTTAGGCTCTTCTCTTCCAACTGCTGCTGGCCACTTTTCGTATATCGCCACTCCACCTAGCTGGAGAACGCCCTACACTAGGTTTACCGAGTCGCGGTCTCCACTCAAGAACACGTCTACCCCAACGGTTATCAGTTCTTTGACAGATAGGTCCAGCCCACTGCCACTTCAGCTTACTAATCCTAAGAGCTATTTCGGCTGGTTCACCTCATTCCGGATACGTTCTTTCTGAAAAACTCTATTCATAGCCCTTTCCATATCCCGCTGAGCGACATTAAATTGGTGTACTAGTCGTACCGTGAGTGTCCACGACTCGGCTCCGTATTTCGTAACAAGTAGAACACACTGGTTATAGAATTTTTGTCTTCAAACTTTGCGGTATTAACAACGAAAAGACTGGACGGAGTTTCACAAATACTGTCCAGCCCAGCTGTATTATTTTCTGCGGGTATCTCTCTCGAAGTTGTTTTTACCTAGCTGCAAAGTTTGCCCCAGATAAACATACACCTGAACAACTTCGAGAGCAGTTCCGATAACAGCAATTGGTTCCGGAATAACATGTTCGTTGAATGTTCGGAATAACATGTTCATCCGGAGACCAATGCATTGAGGCGAATCAGCTAGGCTTTCCAACATTTGTTGCAAGTCCTGCAAAATTTCTGCCACAATGACGATGTCATCCGCGAATCTCAAGTGTGAGATATAATTTCCTTAATGTTAATGCCACATCCTTTCCAATCCCTCTGGATCTTAAACATATCCTCCAATGCATTTGAGAACCATTTCGGAGAAACAGCGTCCCCTTGTCCCACACTTCGATGCAAGGGGATATGCTTAGTTTGCGGGTTCTGTACTTGGAGGCGTCATACAGACAATATGACGTGTGTTGGCGGTATATCACTTGGATATACCGCCAATCGACTTGGCATCGTTGCAGGGATTCCAAAAGAGACCAAGTCTCGATAGAGTCAAAGGTTTTTTCATAGCCCACAAACGCCAGGCAAAGGGGCTGTTTATACTCTTCTGTCTTCTGTATAATCTGCCGGACTGTATGGATGTGGTCTATGGTGCCATATTCTCCCCGAAACCTGGCCTGCTCTGTTGGCTGGAATTCGTCGAATCTCCGCGCAAGATGATTCGTTATGACTCTCAAAAAAAGCTTGTAGGGATATGAATGTCGCTGGCTCAGGAGGGAAATGGACCGACCACACAGGACAACCGCACTCTTGTTCCATGCCTTTGGAGTTCTCCCAGAAAAGAGGACAGAATGAAACATACGCTGAAGTTCTTTAAGCGTGCGAGTACCTCCTGCCTTCAGGAGCTCCGTTTTAATTCCATCCTAAAACGGGCTTTTAAAATTTTTGAGTCTACGTCCAGGGATGGACAAATAGGCTGATGATGATGATGATGATGATGATGATGATGATGATGATAAAGATCAATACAATGTTTAAATTGTTTCCAGTGTTTATGTAATTTAGATCGCTTTTAACCAACAAATAAACTTGCAGTTTTTGCGAACATTCGTTCTTTTACAAAAACGCATAGCGAAGGGCGTAGGTCAGTAATATTTATTTCGGCATGATCGGTATTTTTATGATGGTCCGGTATTTCTGGTGACCAGAGATTATTTACCTACTGAATTTTCTGTGGCCAAGGTCTGTCGATTTTTTTGTACTTGAACTAATTCTGACAAGGACCTTTTGTAAGGTTAGAATTCCGTTTATTTAGGGACATCACAGTTCTAATCTCTTAGTGTCCGATGAGAACACGGTCAGTCACTGTCTGATAACGGCTGAATTAAGTAGATACTGCTGTAAAAAAATAAGAGAAAGAGAAAACATCATCATCTTTCATCATTACTACGTATTTGTGTTTAACTTTTAAAGATGGATAGCGAGAGCAAGGGAATACTTATTTCAGCAGGGTTGGTATTTCTATCTAAGATCCGGTACTACAGGCGAAAGATTCTTTACCTACTGTGTTTTCTGTGACCAAGGTCAGTCAACATTCTAGTACTTGCCTCAACTAATTCTCGTAAGGAGCTTACTGTCAGCTGAGTAATCCGTTTATTTAGGGACACCGCTGTTTTAATCCTTTAGTGCCCGACGACGACACGGTCTTACTACGACTGTGCTAGTTAGGTACTGATGAAGCATTAGGGAATAAGGAAACCAACGTAATCAACACGCTGTTTTAGTCCGCAGCTGGACATAGGCCTCTTAGTACAGTGAAATAAAGGCAATATTACATCAAACCTCGGAATGTGAGAACAATCGCCCTGAAAACTTTGTTATATTTTACTATGTGTTTAATAATTTCGAATGTTTTGTTGATATTGATCACAAGAAATTATCGATATGATCAGAATATTAAATAGCACAATACAAAGAGAACCTTCAACAATACAAAGAGAACCTTCAACATATTTTTTCAAATTTTGTTATATATTTACCGATTTTTTTGACGTATCATTGCTCTAGAATTTGCACCCAAACTGCACCCGTCTCCCACCCGAAAGAAAGGGTAAAAAATTGTCTGGTACCTCAGGTCTTATGTAACTCTTGACTGTATTTTTCAGAACCACTGTCGTTGGGTTTTCATAAAACCCGTAAATGTGGCAATACTAAGTACTGTGACCCGACAGTAGTCCTTCTGCCGATATTCACTGTGGAGAACGCACCGCACGACAATCTAATCTATTCAGAAAGGTAAATGGACCTACAGACTATTTATTCTGTGACAATGTTACAGAATATGTACTAGTTTTAATGGAGAAACTACACCACGTGAATGCTCCCAATTTTTCCCCTACTCGTTCGAATGGTTCGTGATAATAGTGCCATCACGAACCATTTGGACGAGCAGCGGAAAAATTGGAAACATAAATAACGGCACTCTTTTAAACTTGCAAGAAAGAAAGAAAAACTCCAATCACATTACAAGAAACGAAAAAAAACTTGTTGAAAAATAAATAATCAAGCGGTGGTGTCATGTAGTTTCTTCATGTCCGTCTGTCGGTATGTCACGAAGTGTAAGCTTGGCTTCAGTTAAACGCATAAAATATATAATTTCGATTTTTTGATAATTCAATATCTATCCTTCTTCACTTATCTGATTTTCACCAAAATGATGTAATTTGATAAAAAATCTGAATGGTCTCTGAATGCGTAAAATGTAACTTAAATTTTACGCTTTCGAAAACCATATTTTTTAAAAGCTTTTATTTAACTTGCGATGTATGGATGTTTGTTTAGGTGGAATCTTGTACGCTGAATTTGAACCACTTTCTCTTATATTACGAAGTTGAATTTTAACATGTTGGTTCAGTACCGATAACAATTCATTCAGCTTCTCTGATGAATTGGCCTGCACATCATCTCGTCTCCAGGTATAAGCCAAAGAGTCTCTGCCGAGTCTCGACTTCGTACCAGTACGCTGCAGATGACAGAACTTGAGGTTCTGTCAGCTGCAGGTCCCTTCTTCCTTTAAGATATCCACCACTTGTTCTAGGGCCTCATCTACGTCCTCTGTTGTTTCCAGAGCAGCAAATCGATTTTCCATTTGAATTTGTTTTTTTTTCTGAACCCACTACGGTTTGTTACAACTACCGCCCGATCCCACTCTTGAGCCACATCTATAAGCTGTTTTCGAAGGTCATCACAAATCGTCTCACTAGAAGACTTGACGAGTTTCAGCCTCCGGAGCAGGCCGGGTTTCGTAGAGGATTTGACATAGACCATATGACCATAGACCACATAAATACAGTGAGGCAGATTATACAGAAATCTGAAGAGTATAATCAGCCCCTGTGTCTTGCTTTTGTGGACTATAAAAAGACCTTTGATTCCGTAGAAACCTGGTCTGTTTTGGAGTCACTGCAGCGAGGCCAAGTGGACTGGCGGTATATCTAAGTGCTGAGATGTCTGTATGACGCCGCAACTATGAGTGTTCAAGTACAGAACCAGCAGTCTAAACATATCCAGTTGCGCAGGGGTGTGAGACAGGGGGATGTCATATCCCCGAAACTGTTCATGAACGCCTTGGGAGATATGTTTAAGACACTGGAAAGGGAAAGGCACAAATATAAACGGCGAGTACATCTCACACTTAAGATTTGCTGATAACATAGTCCTTACGGCGGAATCGCTGGAGGAACTTGAGGGAATGCTGAACGGCCTGGCTCATGCTTTTCGACAAATCGATCTCGGGATGAACTTAGACAAGACTAGGACTTCATCTTTAACGACCCCTCGAAGTTGTTAATAAATACGTCTATCTCGGGCAATCTTTGCAGTTGGGTAGACACAACTTCGATATGGAAACCAACAGAAGAATTCAGTTGGGCTGGGCGGCATTCGGAAAACTTCGTCAGGTCTTTTCGTCGTCCATTCCTCAGTGCCTGACGATGAAAGTCTAAGTCTTTAATGCGTACGTCCTAACAGTTATGACATATGGCGCCGAGACATGGACACTAACAGTGGGACTTGTTCACAAATTTAAAAGTCGCTCAGCGAGCTATGGAGAGAGCTATGCTTGGGGTTTCTCTGAAGGATAAAATCAGAAACGAGGTAATCCGCCAGAGAACCAAAGTTATCGACATAGCTCAAAGGATTAGCAAGCTGAAGTGGCAATGGGCTGGTCACATTTCTTGAAGGACGAACAACCACTGGGGTAGACGTGTCCTCGAGTGGAGAACGCGTCTTGGCAAACGTAGTGTAGGACGCCCACCGGCCAGGTGGAGTGACGACCTGCGAAAGGCGGCCGGCAGAAACTGGATGAGAGGAGCCGAAGATCGGGCTCTATGTCGTTCATTGGGAGAGGCCTATGTCCAGCAGTGGACGAGCACGGGCTGATGATGTGATGTGATGTGATGATGTGATGTGACTACGGTTTGGAGCTGGTTAGGTCAGAGCGTAGACTTTATCAGACGGGTTCTTTCAAGCTTAAAATTGATATATTCAGAGAGCCTCGTAGTAGTCGGTGATCACTACTGGTATTGAACCTATTGATCACGGAGACATCTCTGAATATATGCCTTTTATCCGTCATGATAAAGTCTATATCTTTTTTTGTCACTTTATCAGGTCTTTGCCACGTTCACTTTCTTTGGGACTGCTTCTTAAAGAAAGAGTTTATTAAGAATAATCCCTTTTTCTCTAAGAAGTTGACGAGGGCCTAGCCCTCACGATTGGATTATGCGTTTGTTTGAGGCTTGTAATATAATTTTCTTCTCACTACACAGTAATATCACCATTGTTCACCTAAATAAGCAGTACAATTTTCAGTGATGTTGACTTTTAAATTCGCGCAAATTCCACCGTAAAAAATAGTACATTCTATTTTTAAATCTCCATTGGTCAAATGCATTTATTGAATACTAGCTGCGCCCCGTGGTTTCACTCGCGTGGAAAGAAAAGCAGATTATTGACATTCGCTCAAGTGACTCCTTACAGCACTCGAGTTTTTAGAGCCCTCGCTAAAGCTCGGTCTCCAATTTAACCACTCGGTGCAGCAATAAGTCACTTTCCGCCCGATGCAGTAATCTACTATTATTCAGAGCATGAGGCCTGGTGCATAGGTAAGTGCGGGATTGATAGCCTTTCCCCACAGCTCTAATCCATCCCACCACATAATCTTTTAATTTAATACTCTTTTTATTTTCAGACTGCCCAACTCATCGTTTGACCAAATAAGACGCTTGGCGTCTGACAGTTTTGAAAAATTATTGGATAATAATGTATCGAGAAATATGGTATGTCAATACATAATTAGAAAAAAGCAAGCACTTCCAGTGCATCCTGGTTGCACCTACTTGGGATGCGGCCAGGGCCTTGAACGAAATGATAAAAAATAATTAAAAATAAAAACAAAATGATAAAGTTGCGTGATATACCCAAATATAGTACTAGGTCTATACCTAGTACTAGTTCTATACCTAGTACTAGGTCTATACCTAGGCTAGCTCAGTCATTAAAAGTCGTACAAGGAGAGGCCAATGAGGTAGATCTGATTAGCATTAAATTTTGGCAACATCTATTGAAATATGCTAAGGGATTTTATAAAAATATATATTAAAAAAACGTAACTGATACAGGGTGCCACACGGCTTTGTCTCATGGAAGGCATGTACTTCATATACATAATAGCTATGCCCGCGGCTTCCCACGCGTGGTCATTCCTCTAGATTAAAAGTACCTACTCATGTGCTATTCAAGGGCCTAAACTACGAATATACAAACATTTTATCGAAATTCCTTCGGCCTTCAAATAGTTTTTATCGATTGCTCGGCATCTAATCATTGGATTGAGATACCAAGTTTTGTAGTGGTAGGCCTTCTACGCAAGAGTCCGCCTGGGGAAGTACCACACCTTTGTCAGATATTCAACCGCCAAGCAGTAGTGTGTAAACATTTCTGTGTTTCGGTTTGAAGGGCAATGTTTCCAGCAAAATTACTGGGCAATGAGACTTAACAACCAATGTCACAGGGTGACGAGCGCAGTGCAGTGACGCGCAAGACTGCAACCAAAGTTCTGGGTGGCACTGCAACTGTTATGGACAGGCGTGACGCTTACCGTCAGGCGAGCAACCTGCCAGTCTCATCACTCAAAGTAATAAAAAAAAACACAATTTTTAAGTCAAACCCTAAACTATCTAACGGTGAAAACGGCATCGCAATCGGTCAAGTAGTTTTTTAGGTAATACGCGAACAAACATACAGACAAACTAACAAACAAACAAACAAAGAAACAGACAGATACGATTTAAAAGAAAAATATTATTGTTCAATATATTGCTTATTATAAAAAAACCTTGTTTTTTTTTATTATCTTCTTTATACAGACTACACTCGAGAGCAATGAATCCGGATCACCTAAAGAAACCTATAAATCTCGGAAACTAAGAATGCTAGCTTAATGAAATAAATTGTGTTTAATAGACAATTAAATACTTCTTAAATTAAGGTATTAAAACTTCTTAGTTATTGTAAAGTTATGTTATAAAAAACAAATTTGAAAAAGGGAGACTTTCGAAGATGGAACTACGAAATTACTGCATTTGATTTTGCTTTTGTTTCTAATCTGTCATTTAAGTGGGTATATAAACCATATATTGATAGTGTTTGATATATATTATTCAAGCTATAATCATGTCGCTTACACCTGAAGAATGCACCAGAATTCTCACAATGCTCGAAACCGGCCGGAGTCAGTGCGATACAGCCAGGACTGTCAGTGTGTCGCTGTTAACAGTACAAAGAGTTCTCCGACGTTACGAGGAAACTGGTTCTAATTTACGCAGACCAGGAACAGGCAGAACCAGGTGTACCACAGCACGAGAAGATGATACTTGGTGAACACCATGCTTCGTTATCGCTTTCTCACAGGAACTGAACTTACGAATCAGTTTCGACGCCTCGGAGGAAGTGACCCAAGCGCATGGACAGTAAGACAACGACTTGCTAAAGCTAACTTGAAACCACTTAGACCTGCAAATGGCCCTAAACAGGAGCGTGGGCATTGTTTTTAAAGACTAAAATATGCCCAGAACCACTTAAATTGGACTATTGAAGATTGGTTATGTTCTCCGACGGATCAAAATTTATGCTCTACAAGCACGATGGAAGACACAGCACTCTGTGTCTTCTGTGTCTTCTGTGTCTTCTTTCTCCTGTATAGAAGACCAGGAGAAAGATTCAAGCTAGCATGCATCGAAGAAAAAGTAGCCTACGGGTCTGGTCCGGTCTGGTGGGTCTGTACTTGTGTGGGCCGGAATTTCATCTGAGTGTCGCACAGAACTGGTGTTTATAGAAAATGGCTCTTTAACTAGCGTAAGATATGTGAAAGAAATCCTTAGTGAACACGTTGGGCCATTTATGGTCCATTTGGGTGATGATGCTATTTTTATGCATGATAATGCTCGACCTCATACCGGTTGGATTGTGAATGACTACCTTCAAGAGATGAACATTACTCGTATGAAGTGGCCAGCACGCAGCCCGGATATAAACCCGATCAAGCATGCTTGGAATGAGCTTGTAAAATGCGTAAAACAACGAAAGCCTCCCCCAATCACGCTTCGTGAGCTCAAAATTGCTTTCACAGAGGAATGGGAGAATATTCCCCTAAATCGCATAAAGAACTTGGTGTACAGCATGCCAAACCGTGTAAACGCAATAATGAAAGCACGAGGAGGCAAAATTCAAGAAAATCGTAATGTTGTTCATAAATGTCATGTTTCCTATTTATGTTTTAAAGCGAGATCAGCAGATTTTTCTTTATGTAATTTATAGTTATTAAAATTTAGTGAATCATACATTTTATTACTTTTAATTTAGGAGTTTTATATTGTCTACTACTACTACTATTAAACACAATTTATTTCATTAAGATAGCATTCTTAGTTTCCGAGATTCATAGGTTACTTGTGACCCGGATTCATTGCTCTCGAGTGTATTTCGTTCCTATTGCTTCATTATAAGTATAAATATTGAATGTAGGAATTTATTGGAAATCTTTTTTTTATATAAGTACTACTAATACTGAATTTAAAGATTTCTCAAATGTAATTTTCCTGAGCCGGTGGCATTCCAAAAGACCACACAAGAAAAACAATGTATTTTTAGTTTATGACTTTATGTCCTGTAGTCTTATTCATTCCAATACCTCATTTGTCAGACTATGATAAGTAGTTTAGAAGTTATGAGGGAACAGATGAACATACATACATACCAATCAGAATCATAAACCTCCTTTTTGCTTCGCCGTGTCACGAGGCGTCCTAGGCTTTGGATTTGTTGCACTAGCCCAGGGACCAAACCTCAGTGGACACAAAAGTACAGGAACAATAGGAGCATTATTATCATAGACTTTTTGTGCTTCAACGATATGGATCAAAACAACCACTAGCGAAGGTATTATATATATTTAAAAGACTCCACATGTAATAAACTTATTTAGGTATTTTATAACATATTATTTCGTAAAATTCGGTTTTGCTAATCCAATCAATATGGGAATGACAGGTTATTTGAATTTAGAATTAACAATGACAAACTATCAAATGGAATGAAATGGATTATGAAAGAATTAAGATATCAAATGAGTATTATTATGAAAGAGGTTTGACATCGTCACAGCCGTAGTCTGGCAAAAAAACAACCTTGATTTTCAACGGACTTCCAGAGGAAGTTCGTAAGTTTTTATACGCTTTATATTAGCTTCACTTGTATGTTTGTATATTTGTAACCGACTCCTTTGGACTCTATTTTGACCCACTTTAAACGATCAGATTTCATTCAAATTTTGCACACCTGTCAAAGACCGATGACAATGCAATAATTCGAAGAAAAAAAACGCTCAAAATAAACCAAACTAAAAAGTAGAAATTAAATAATAGTTTAAAAAACTAAAAACACGCTTTATATAGAAAACCAAACTAAAAAATAGAAAATAAATTTTAATAGTGTAAATAAGAAAAAAATGTTTTATATAAAAAAAAGCGTGGGGTGCTTTTTAAGATATTATCGAAATGATAATCCTTCTTCTCATATCTGCCAATGAAATATTTATAACTATTGACCCACGCACCCCACGTGTTTTTTAAAATAAAACATTTTTTCCTTATTTACACTATTAAAATTTATTTTCTATTTTTTAGTTTGGTTTTCTATATAAAGCGTGTATTTTAGTTTTTTGAAACTATTATTTATTAAGAACCCAAGAGCATTTTTTTCATTTGAATTAATTTAGTAGTTTGGGTGCGATGCGCGGTCCAGATACGGATAAACAGACAGACAAAATTAAAAAGTAAAACAGTTTGGCTTCTGTATAGAATATAGAGAACCATCCAAAAAATATTTATTATTACTTAAATATTAACATAACTTTGGACCCATATCCCGTAGAAACCCTTTACTTATTCAAGATAAAACGTGTCCTCAATTTTAACCCATCATATAAGTTAAGACAATGCCAAGTTGCATCAAAACTCGTCCATTACTTTCAGCATGGTACGTGTTCTTTTAAATAAGTTTCAACCCCTAAATAATAACCCATAAATTTTTCGATATGTAAAGTATCATATGTCCTACCTCTTAGTACGAACTCAAATCATACCAAGTTTGTTTTGAATTCATCCAGTAGTTCTGGTGGCGTGATGTGCGGCAATACAGACTGACAGACATACAGATAAAAATGAAAAAACATAAAGTTTAGGCTTCATAATAGAATATAGAGTAACATCCAAAAAAAACACTATATCTATAATGTACAGAATTTGGACCCATATCCCACAGGAACCCTTTATTTTTTCGGGATAAAATGTATCCATAATTTTCACCTATCTTATAAATTATGTCTGTGCCAAGTTGCATCAACATCCGTCTAATAGTTTCAGCGTGCTAAGTGTTCTTTTAAATAATTTTTCACCCCTATCCTGCAGGCGCCTTCAAAAAACTCTTTCTTATCTTATGTTGTATTTTTGCATTATAATTACGTTGGTAATTTCGGAAAAGTGATACTGTTCTGGCTCAATTGTAATTATGTTATTCTTTTTAGTGGTTGTTTACAAAATATCATTTATCTTATGAAGTAGTTTTTTTTCGGAAAATTATTTTATTCGGTTTTTAAAGTTATTCTAATTGCATTTTTGTTTAGCCATATGGCATATCTTCAAGATTTCATCAATTTCGCTAACACTATCGATTGGAGAAATAATAATATTACATAACCTTCAACTCCTATCCCTCAAGAACCTTAATATGACTTAGATCAATACACAGTAGATATATTTAAGGAAACCAAAAGACACCCGTGCGTTCCATACAAAAGTGCTAGGTCGTGGGGACCCGTGCTGGCATTTATATCGCCCTAATTGCGCGGGCGTCCACTTTCAGAATCGAATAAATAATGATACAAGGTTTCAGGCCTAAATTTCAGAGCGATGGCAGCCTAGCAGTTTACTAGTGCGCTTTGAATCCAACAATACCGGGCTCGGTCCTAGGCTCCGCACTAATGACTTTTGTAAGTTAAGTGTGGTTTTCCATCGCTCCGTGCTTAGGAATGCATGACAAACTGTCCGTCCCGGCTGATATTGAATAATAGCAGTCGTTAAGCCATGTCAGAGGCCTTCGGGTGGCCTGACAAACTCTGACACCAGAGGCCAGCACTACTACCTCATACGACAAGCGCTGAAAAACGAATCAGCACTGTAATTTAACGGGGCAATGTCAGCAGCACATTGGGTATGATTGGGCTGGAACACTGTGGCCACTTCTAGGCTAGTATAGCCTATAGCTTGTCATTTTGGTGTACATTTAACAGTTATCATTCCATTTCAGAAAAAGATGCATGAATCTCCCAATACAGAAGACCATTCAAACACGGGATCAAATGGTAATAAACTAAGGTAACATACAAATTATGACAAAATACGTAGTGTAGTGACAGCATACGTAGTATTATTAACAACATAAGCTCTTTAATAATTACATACGTAGTGTAGTGACAGCATATTATGTAGTTATTGACAAGTGTGCGAACATACGCAGTGTAGTTAATGAAAGCGTAAGTCACTGCTTATTGACAACTTAGTGACAGCATAATCTATCTATCTATACGTATAATAAAGCAATACGATCGAAAAAAACTGTAATAACTGGCATAAAAGCTAAAAAAACACGCATGCCTTGCCAAAAAAGAGCTTTTGCCACTAAATTATATTCTGTTGGAATGTGCTTATCAAAGCCTTCAATTTGATACCTATATTGTAAATATAAAAGCTTTTTTTTGTGTTTGAAAATGGTGCCATACAGACGCCATACTTGATGTTTTAAAAAAAATGTTACTCGGGGGGATGTAAGGATTCTAACGATAACATTTGTTCAGGCATTTAATAGTTATGGTGGAATAAAGAAACTCACATACATACATGCATGTTAAAAACAATACTTTATGCTCATTATATAGATCGGCATTGGTATTGCGTAACTCGGTGCGACTAGTTGCGGTCATGTTTTCGGTACCTACTTTGCACGGCATATAGGTCGCGCGAGGTGCCTACTGGGAATCTGATTGCAACTGGTCGCATTGATTTTTGACATTGTAATGCGGCTGCTGTGATTACTTTAATAGACCCAGTCACAGAATAAATAATAGTATAACAACCAGTGTAAATATATATGTCTATGTACCCAGTCGACAAAATTCATGTGATTGTGATAAAATGTGAAAACTTTGTTTTGATGTTTTTCTTATATTTGTGTTCCATATACTAAGTGTTTAGTTATAATATTTTTTCTCTGCAACCACGACTGGCAGCTGCATAAAAAATTACGTCGAAGTAATTTATTACTATTTTATTATTTTAGTTGTACCTATTTATCTAGTGTTTATTATTTATTATATAATTTAATTTAATTATACTATTCTTATAAACTTTTATTTATTTAATTAAAAAACAGAAATTATCACAAACTAATTATTTAATTATTTACAACGAATGACAACGATTTTGCAAAGAATTATTGAAAACAACGACACAGAGAACAAGTCTCGACACGACCGTCTTCCTAGAGCGCACGCCAGCAAAGAGGCCGGCGCGGCTTTTTTTTTACGGGGGTAACGAACTAAACACCCCTGGATCGCTACCGTTAAGTAGTGATCAAGGGGGCCCTGAACAATGGCTAGGTGCCCTTTCATTGTTTTTTTATAACTGACCGCCGATTCGTAATACACCTTCGAGAAGAATCGGCAAGAAACTCGAAAGCGAATAATATCTGACTATGTGTTATGGGACCTTCGACCTCGCCGGCGAGGTCGGTGTCTGTGATTGCCGGCGCGGCGACTGCTCGCTCCTTTTATAGGCGAGCGGTGGGGTGGCTGCCTCAAAGAAATTCTTCTCCTAACACGGCCTCTCCTGACAAGGCTGCGTCCTCGCGGCTCATGTGGAGGCAGCTGGAGCATCACAGGCAGCCGCATCCTCTTGACTGGTCCCGGCATCATTGCTGTGACATGGAATCGACGATGACGATGGTGAGGCGTCCTCGCGACGCTCGGTAGACGTCGTGGCGTCACCTTGACGTGGAATAGTGTCATCGTCATCATTAGCTAAAACAATGTACAAGAAGCCATAAGCAAATAAAACTTTTAACCGTTATATTATGTGTTTTCATTTAGAATGAAATCCACATCTAAGACAAGCATGTATGTATCACACACACACACAAAACAGGCACCATAAGGTACCACAGGCAGGGCTTACGAAGTCTCTTCTCATTCATTCCGATGCTCAACGGAGGGACTCCGGAGGCTAACACAGACATATACTGAGTCACCTTGCACCTGCAGTAGATATAGGATTGCATATGTATTACACAGGACTTATGAAGTCTCTTCTCAGACACTCTGATGCTCAACGGACAGGCTCCGGAGGCTAATACAGACATTTACTGAGTCAACTTGCACCTGCAGCATAGGATTTATACCGGACTCTTCCCAGAAATACACCGATGCTCAATGGAACCATGCCAGAGACTAAAACGGCACGGCTAGGTCATCGCAAATACCTACACAGGATTTATACAGGCCTTTTCTCAGAAATACACCGATGCTCAATGGTTATAATATTTACCCATTGAGCATCGGTGGTAATATTTTTTGGTTGGTAATATTTTTATACCAGAGACTAAAACGGCACGTCTAGGTCATCCCGGATACCGTGACGGACATAGGATTTATACAGGACTTTTCCCAGAAATACACCGATGCTCAATGGAATTATATCAGAGGCTAACACGGAACGTCTAGGTCATCCCAGATACCTCAACGAATATAAGATTTATACAGGACTCGACGTTCTCTCTAAGTAAGCGGAAGTAACCGGCCAGGCCAAGCAATTGGCGAATTTGCTTAACGTTGCTTGGTACAGGCGAGTTGACCAAGGCTTCAACTTTCCGAGGACTCGGCCGTACCTGACCATTACTTATTAACCTTCCAATATACTCCACTTGTTTGGCCAGAAAAGTGCATTTGCGTAAGTTGTTGGAAAAACTTACTTTTGTCAGCGTTTAATCGAATAATGCGTCGAGAGTCAGCAATCCGAATATACACAACAGGGGTGTTAAGACAACCACGTGGGACTACATAAAAATCAACTTCTAATGAAATCTCACTCAACTCAATCGGCAACGTAACATACGATGTTGAATGTATTTCAGTACCGCCTAAGCCACGTAGTAACTGACTACCCGAGTTCATTTTACAAGGAAAGTGTTTTAACAAATCCGAGGAGATCAAGGATATGTAGGAAACACTGTCTATGAGAACGTCCACAGGAATGCTACACAAAACCGCGGTACATCACGGTTTTTAAAATCACCGTAAATTTCTTTGCAAAACTTGACATTCCCTTTATTACGTGACTCTGATCGTTCCTTAGCAAATCACTTACTTTCATTATAACCACTTTTTTTCTTTTTTTTTTTTCAAATCGATCACTTTTCTAATACTGGCTTCGAACCAGCCGCATCGTTGCTATTTTGTGCGGGCTGTTGCGCTTTCGATGTCAATAGACAAGCATTTTGGCGATGACCCCAGCGACCACAAGAATAACAACGAACAGAACTTTCCAAGCACGACGTTTATACGGAATTGTATCTGCGTGCTTATCACCAGTGCTAGTTGTGGGTAGGCAGGAATAATTTATTTTTCTACTAGCACTGTTGAGGTTATGAAAATCACGTGTAGTTTTAGGTTTGACATAGATTGATAAAAAATCCACTATGTTTTCGGGTATAAGCTTTGCGTTGCTGCTGCACGTATTTGAGGGTCGGTTATTCCGCGAACTATAATGGCAGGTAAGAGATCATCACTGAGGCCTCTTACCAAGCTCAATCTAAGCATACTCAGCTTAGGTGGAATATTTATCTGAATCCGTGCACATCACTTCGAAAAGAATATTCGCGATGTCAACGTGTTACGGGCATAGCGAAATAAGTTCTTGTTTGAGGTTAGGCCACGTGCGCTCGGTATGCACCCACTAGCTTAGCCAGGAACGTGCTTCTCCCTTCAAACAATTACCGATTCGACCAAGACACTCGCGATCATCCCAGTGGTTATGAATAACCGCACGGTCTACCTCGTCACACCACACTTTGACGTCATGAACAACAGGGTCAAAATCGGACACATAATAATGGTTTGGCCTCACCGGATTTAACGCGCTAATAGCGTTAACAAGCCGTTCAGCCACGTCGCCTGCTGACACCGACGGCGACGGGGCGTCAACGGAGTCCGAGACCGATGATGTGGCCGGCGCATCCTGGGGCGCAACTGCAACGGACGGCGAAGGCTCGAGCGATTCACGTGGCCCGCCAAGCGGCGTTGACACGCCTGCCTCGCTACAAGCCTGTGGGGCTTGCGAACCTGGCACTGCTAACGCGACCACACCGCTGGCCTCCGAGCCAGAGCGTTGCTCGAGCTCGATCAACCTGTTGAGGATAGAACCAAGCTGCTACCCTATGTCGGGCGGTGGTGGCGTGCGCTCTCTTTGGGCCTTCCGTTTATTGGATGGCATTACAAAAATAGCAAAAAGGATCAGAAAATGACACCAGAAGCGGACTGGCAACGAATTCTGATCCCACTTCTGATCTTATAAACTTTTATTTATTTAATTAAAAAAAAGAAAATATCACAAACTAATTATTTAATTATTTACAACGAATGACAATGATTTTGAATTATTGAAAACAACGACACAGAGAACAACGATGTCACACACGCGACGATGTGTCTGAATTTAGAAATAATCTAAAGTGGTTACCGATTCGTCTTCGCCGGAATACTCGCATTCTTTCCCTTCTCTACGCCATTATGTTTTTTCCCACCACCCCATCTTCTCTCAAGGAGCGTTTCCAATTCTTACATCTTTCCATTCCTTGACACTTGCGCTCCTGAGAAACACTTCAATTGAAGATGCTTGTGCATTACACAATTTTTCAGTAAATCATTTACTGTGTATTTCGCCAGGCAAGCTAAATCGATATAGATTTTAAAAGATATATAAAAGTCCACTACTTGTCCTCTCTGACTTAGAACTGTATTACTTTGTTTGTCTTATTACATTGAATACTGCGCATATATATATTTATTAGTATATTGTATATATTAAGTATGTTGTTTATTATTTTATATTTATTTATGTATTATTTTTATAAATATATCTAGATTCATATTTTTCTTAAGTATTCTATTATTAATATTTTTATTTATCGTTTTTCTGATACTATTACTTTTAAGTTGTTTATTTTATTGTCACTACCGTCTACTCTTTTTCCATCTTTTTTAGTTCATCCAAAGGTTGTCTGTAAGAGATTGCTGTAAGCGATAAGACCGCCGATTGTGTTATTTATTTATTTATTCTTTAGCACACAAATACAATGTACAAGGAGGACTTAATGCTTAGTAGCATTTTCTACCAGTCAACCTGGTTACCACAATTTTTTCTATCTATCTATTTAGAATACTCTCATTTTTTGGGCAGTTGTGTAAAATGGTCTAGTGTACTTAAAATAAGCTTTTGAACAAGGTTTTTGAAATAATCGTGTCTGTCTGTTTGTTTGTCTGTATGTTTGTTTAAGCATTACGTAAAAAACTACTGGACCTATTGCGATATGGTTTTCACTTTGAATAGCTTAGGGTTTGACTTAAAAACTTGGGTACTTGGTATTTTAATCCGATGGTTAGATACCGAGCAATCGATAAAAAACTATTTGACGGCTGAACGTATTTTGAAGAAATGTAGTATATTGTACTTGTACGAGTACTTGTAAAAGTACCTATATACTTTTGGTCCTGGAATAACACGTATGGGCTACTTATAAATGAAATGACCACGTTGGCAAAGCCTCGGGCACAACTAGTTATTAAATAATAACCTTACCAAGTGTAATGAGAGCATACGTAGTTTAGTGACAGGATATGTGGTGAGGTTTAGTGAAAACATACTTAGTGTAGTAACAATATACGTAAGGTAGTGACAACATAAGTAGCGTAATATTTACATTCTCAGTGACAGCATACATAAGATAGTGACAACATATACCTTGTGAAGTGACATCATACGTACAGATGGACAGACAGACAGATAAACGGCGTTACCAAACAATATGGCTCCACAGGGATAATTTCAAAAAAAGATGTAAAGGAAAAATACAACGGTGAACCAGTGAGCATGGGGATCAACGCTTTGTCAGTGGATCAATTAGTCCGTGTTTGTGCATATTTAATTAATTAATTCATTCGTTGTAAATTAGTAAGGACGGATCGAAAGACTTCCATCGTCCCGCATCATTAATTTGAAAGTTAAGTTGTAGGTGTTTAGTTTAGGGCAAATTACTTTATGGATTTTATAAACGAAATTGTGTATTCATATTTTATATGAAACGTCTTATATTTTTCAGGGCTGTATCATTTAATCACGTTTCAGTTAGAAACCGCCACTTCGATAAAAACCAGAATGATCTAAAAAACTATGAGACGCCGAATGACTATGAAAATACAAATCCGCGTAAATCTTTCTCGAGCAACCTACCGGTAAGATCAATATTCAGATAACTCTGTACACCAGAATCATAACTAACAAAATAATACAACATACTGAACGTATGAACGACCGTGGTGGTCTCGGCTTAGAATAAGACCCCTCCCAATCCTCCCGTGGATGTCGTAAGAGGCGGCTAAGGCATTATACACGGGAAAATGGGCGTCCATAAGTCCCTCGTCAACAACATTGTGAAGATCGAAAGCGTTTCGATCAGGGTGGTATACCTTATACTCTGAATTACCGAACTGTATTCGTTGAAGGTCATTTTCTAATGCCATACATGCCTCAAAAACACACTTCACAGTAGTGATGGGGGACTTCAACGCACGGCTGGGCATGAGGAATGGCGATGAACTGAGAGTGGGGCAGTTTGGATTTGGACAGCGGAACCAAAAGGGTCAGCGGTTGGCCGACTTCATGGAAAAGGAGGGACTCTTTAATAATAATAATAATAATAATAATAAACACTTTATTACACCATATAAGGAACAAATACATACAATAACTTATTTTAAAATACGGCACGATGGGCGGTCTTATGATGAACTCCTTTTTCAAGAAGCGCCCGTCCAGAAAATGGACGTGGCTGCACCCCGGCGGTCATAAGCTCGTGATAAATTTCATTTTGACGGCCAATAAGCATATATTCAATGATGTCTCTGTGATCAACAGGGTTAAGACCGGCAGTGATCACCGCATGGTAAGAGGCTCATTGAATATCAACCTAAAACTGGAGAAGTCTCGTTTGATGAGGTCTACTCTTCGCCCAAGTCCTGCCTAAATCCAAAACCCCGAGAGCTTTCAGTTGGAGCTCCAAAAGCGAAAACCGACAGTGGCAGCATCGTTTCGTCGAAGTCAGAGATTTTGAGTGAACTCGAGAAGTTCTATGGACAATTATACACCTCATCGCGTAGTCCTCCTAGCAGGACTAGCGATGCAAGAGCACGTTTGACCCGACATTATACCGAAGATATTCTGGACGTCAGTCTATACGAGATCAGAATGGCTCTCAAACAGCTTAAGAGCAACAAGGCACCAGGAGAGGACGAAATAACGACAGAGCTACTGAAAGCGGGTAGAACATCGGTACTTAAAGTCCTTCAGAAGCTGTTTAACTCCGTCATCCTCGAGGGTACTACGCCAGAGGCGTGGCACAGGAGCGTAGTGGTTTTGTTCTTTAAGAAAGGTGATAAAACCCTCTTGAAGAATTATAGGCCCAAATCGCCTATAAGCTGTTTTCGAGAGTAATTACAAACCGTCTCGCTCGTAGGTTTGACGACTTTCAGCCTCCCGAACAAGCTGGATTCCGGAAAGGCTTTAGCACCGTAGATCACATCCATACGCTCCGGCAGATTATACATAAGACCGAAAAGTATAATCGGCCACTATGTCTAGCGTTTGTGGACTACGAGAAAGCCTTTGATTCAGTCGAGACCTGGACAGTGCTACAGTCATTACAGCGATGCCAAATTGATTACCGGTACATCGAAGTGTTGAAGTGTTTGTACAGCAAGGCCACCATGACAGTTCGTCTTCAGGATCAGAGCACGAATTCTATCCAGCTGCAAAAAGGGGTGAGACAGGGAGATCCAACTGGGTAGATCCAACTTCGACAAAGAGGTCAACCGACAAATCCAACTCGGATGCGCAGCGTTCGGGAAATTATGCCATATCTTCTCGTCGCAGATACCGCAGAGCCTCAGGACGAAAGTTTATAATCAGTGCGTGTTGCCAGTGATGACATATGGCACTGAGACGTGGTCGCTAACTATTGGTCTCATACAAAAGCTCAGAGTTGCGCAGCATGCAATGTAGAGAGCTATGCTCGGTGTTTCACTACGTGATAGAATCAGAAATGAGGAAATCCGTAGAAGAACGAAGGTTACCGACATAGCTCTCAGAGTTTGCAAGTTGAAGTGGCAATGGTCAGGTTATATAGTTCGCAGAACCGACAACCGCTGGCGCATAAAGGTTCTCGAATGGCGACCATGAACAAGCAAGCGAAGTGTGTGGAGACCCCCCACACGACGGACCGACGACATTGTAGCCATCACAGGAAGTCGGAGGATAGAGGTGGCACAAGATCACTCGTCATGGTGCTCTTTGGGGGAGGCCTATGTTCAGCAGTGGACTTCTAAAGGCTGACATGATGATGATGATGATGACTGAACGTATCGTACAATGAGCGATATTATCGCCATGTAAACCAGACATAAGAGAAATTTAAGGTTCGGCCATATCCTGTACTAGCTTTCCCACCCCTGACTTTGTCCGCGCGGACTACTTTTTATCGCAAAAAAACATTCCATGTTCTTTTAGGATATTAAAAACCAATGCAAAATTAGGTAGAGCAACAATGCACTTGAAGTTTTTTGACAGACTTGTTATTTCGTTTCCATGGCAATCTTTATTTACAGCGGGTAATCAACATTTACCAGTTTTCCTGTGGAAACTTTAAAAAAACCGGGATAAAACGTATCCTTTATTTTATTCTAGAGTATGAGCTCCATTCCAAATTTCATCAATATCCATCTAGCCGTTATCGCGTGAAAGTTCCCCAAACAAACAAACAAATTTCACTTTCATATATTGGTATGGATAATTTCACTTTGGAGTTGATGATGTCCAACCAGTCGCTCAGTGACCTATGGAAAGAGCTAAACTCGGAGTTTTTCAAAAGAATAGAATCTGAAATGAGAAGATCCGCAAGAGAACTAAGGTAACCGACATAGCTCAAGGAATTAGCAAGCTGAAGTGGCAATGGGCCGGTCATATAATTTGAAGTACCAACAATTGTTGGGGCAAACGTTGCTTAGGGCGCCCACCGGCCATTTGCAAAAACTTGCAAAAGGCGGCTTTCAGTGACTGGATGAGGAGAGCCGAAACCACCAGACGGGCTCAGTGGTATTCACAAGGAGTGGCGTACGTCTAACAGTAGATGAAAATGGTTTCATGATCATGATGTCCAGTAATATGTACGCGTTGCATTCCAACGACACCGAGTTTGATCCTCAGCCCTGCACCAATGACTTTTAATGTTACCTATGTGCAGATTTGCCCTAGCTCCGGAGATTGCTTTATGCCGTCGGTCCCCGTTGCTTATAATAGATAGCAGTCGTTAAGCCAGGTGAGAGGCACTTGGGTGGCCTGATAAACTCTGCCTCCAGAGGTCATCACTACCTCACACACATACACTTTCACTTTAGAGTTCAATTTAGCAATAAATACTATTTTCTTTAATATGTTTAGGTTCTCATTATTTATGTTTATTAATATTACTACATTTCAGAGACCAAGTATCTTTGCGAAAACACCAAGATTCCAACTACCCGGGACACGCAATATTTTGAAATTAGGTGTTGTACCAAGAAAAGACTTTCCTAAGGGTAAAAAGCTTGTCGGAAAATATTCATACAACAAAAAATACATTGTACTTCCCGAAGAAGCACATCAATTTATTCGAAATCACAGAAATACTATGACTAGTGCAAGCGAGATTAATTCTGCAGGAATGCTAAATCAAAATCACGATTTGCAAAAATATCTACATCCAAAAGTACAAAAACATACCAACATTTATCATAAAGATTTACAATTTAATGATATACTAACTACAGAATCTGTTTTAAATACAGCTGAGCAAATAGTAATAAATCATAATGATCATATGAAGGACTTCAACATAACTCACGATTTATATAAAATAGACAATATGAAGAATACCACTGAAGAAAATGACAACAAATTTATGACCATATTAGATACATTGGAACGAGAAGTAAGGCTCGTTGAATTACAGGATAAAGAAAAAGTAATAGTCGACGCTAAGCTTAAGAAAATCTATGGAAAAATTATTGGAGCCTCAAGAAAAATATTAGATACCAACGAAGTAAGTCATGAAAAAAATAATGAAACAAAACAGGAAACATTATATGAACTGAAGTTTGAGAGAAAACAAAAAGCCATACAAGAAACTAGTCATGAAACGAAAATTGAAATTAAAGATGAATCAAAAGATGAACTAAAAAATAAACCTAAACATGACCCAGAACATCGACCAAAACATGATTTAACAAATGAACCAAAACATGAATCAACACATATAAATTTTGATGTTGACGCCAACGAACATGGAAAAAAAAGTAAAGATAACAAAGAACATGACAATTCCTCTGAAGATGACAATTCTGTGCATAAACTAGAGCCCTTACATGACAAATTTAAGTATGAAAATGACTTTAGTGATCATCATAATAGCCATAAACAACCACAAAATAATATACACGATTTAGAAACAGAAGGTTTAGAAAATTATCGCAAGCATGATACCAAATCTAGTGATATTGAATTATTTAATTTAAATGAAAGACCTGTGTCGAAAAATAATAAAAATGGCGATAAAACTCATATAAGATTCCGACAAAATATTAGACAAAAGAATACTAATGAGATCAATTCTCTTGAATATTTCAGACATCCGTACGACAATGGTTATAGGGAAAGAAAATCACTGAACAAGAATCGTCATTTTCAGAGGAATATGTTAAGGAATGACATAGAAAAGCCTAAACATAGAAGCAATAGCTTGGATCGTAGATTTAGTAGAACAAGTCATGGTTTTGATTGGTATGATGATCCTCTAAGTGCGGAAAGGAGAAAGTATTATCAGGACAAGTTAGACGATATGGAGAGAAAACTGCGAAATGTGAGGCATAATGCGCAAAGAAAGGACGTAAGTACATTCTTCATATCTAGATATATATTTCAAAGACAAACATTAAATTGACGCTGAGCAATTAATATGTGTATATCTGCAAAATAACTAAAATTACCGATACAGCTCTTACAATTAGCAAATTGAATTAAGGGGCAAGCCGCATAACAGTGAGAACTGATAACCAGTGGGGGAAAATGTTTCAAGAATGGTGATCACTGACTGGAAGACGGAATCATAATACTCGTCATATATTCTCACAGACAGTGGAGTAACAAGGAGTAAACGGAAAAATGCACACACCCAGTGTACGGGTAGAGTGGGTTCGTAAACGTTTTAAACCGACGCGGCTAAAAGCTAATGCCAGCGCACATATCGCATGAAATACACAGCTTAATTTAATATTTTTATGCAAATGCAAGAAGGTTACTGAAATAAAACTACCGGCCAAGTGTGTGTCACACGCAAAGAAAACATATTTTCGTGCAACGTTCTTCCAATTGAGTTTTTACCGTTGTTTTTCGGCACTTGCGTGAAAGATTCTAAAATGGAAAAAGAAAAACAATATAAATATTGAGTTAGAGTAGCATTTCCTAAGGTCCACTAAAATGTCATACAGACAATTGAGACGAATTAAAGAATACCTTACAAGTTGAAATTGGTTAAGTAGTTTAGGCTCAGTGTATGATCGCCTATTCGTTCACAGAATGTATTCATACATTATGCATGAACAAACATACGCTGCTAAAATTATAACCCTCTTTTATTGTAGGCGGGAAAACCCCCGCTAATGGCAACCCTCGTTCTCCGACTGATAGTAGTGATTGAACTCGAAAACAACGCCTCGATACACTACTGTCCGTAAGGATATACCTGTGTACAGTGCTGGAGTGTCATAGGTCCACCTCGAGGGGTGTTAGGTGTGATAGTAACACCCCACGACCGACCGACTAGGGAGAATTGCCGAGTCGCTCGATGCAAACAGCGTTGTAACTGCTCCTTGTGGCCTGTGGGCGTTCTATGGCATGCCATGGTCTTCAGAAAACCGAGAAGGTTTAAAAAAGACGAAGACCACACTGTCAAACCGAAAGTAAGCACCCAAGATATGCCGAACCGCTCGTACGCGCAAGCCTCATGCAACCACAACTTATCCAGTCACGCACACATTTGCTACGCTTCACTCGTTTGTTTCGCGGTGTGGACTCCATCTTTTTGTTTTATCTTATTGTAGTGGACGTATTTCGGCTGTTGATGAAGTAGAAGTAGCAAAATCATCCATACCAATATATAACAGTGAAACGTTGTCTGTTTGTTTGTTTGTTTGGGGAGCTTTCACGCGATAACGGCTGGATGGATTTAGATGAAATTTGGAATGGAGATAGCTTATACCCTGGAATAAAACATAGATTCCTTTTTATGCCGGAAAATTGCAATTTTCTACGGAAAAACTGGGAAAATATTGATTAATTGCTGTAGGAAACGGTTGCCATGGAAACGAAATAACAAGTATGTCAAAAAACATCAAGAGCATTGGTGCTGTACCTACTTTTGCATTGGTTTTTATTATCCTAGAAGAACTTAAGATGTTTTTTTATAAACTCTCTCGATAAGCGATCTCTTTTTAACACATTTAGGTATTTACAGTTGAACGGAAATAATTTTGACAAAACAGAATTGGCAACATTTTAGGATGTTATATCACATAATTACTCATATGAGGTCGCTTCGTTACATCCCTCATTCGTCAAGCTACTCATCCTATAAGTAAATCAAAGAACACGAGTTACAGAAAAAATATTCCCTCCTAATTTAATATCTCTAGTAACCCAGTCATAATAAGTTTTCACCTCGGAATGTGAAATAATAAGCTGGATCATGAATAAACCTTTCTATTGGCATTCTAAAAGTTGTCTGATACGTCTTATAATATCTCGTGTTTTAAGTTATTCCAAGTCAGAGGTCGCAAAAATCGTTATTTTGCAAATATCTCAAAATGTACAAATTTCATCGGGATGGTGCTGCAACTAAAATTGGTTAAAGTCCTTGGTTTTTTCAGAATCAGATAAAAAATAAGGAAATCCAAGCAAAAAAAAATACCATAAAAAATAGATGGCTCCAGATAAATAGTTCCAGCACCATCCTGCTGCCATTTGTACTCTATGAGATATTTGCAAAAACACGATTTTTGCGACATTTGACTCTGAATAACTTAAGACGCAGACACGAGATTTTATGAGACTTGAGGCAACTTTTACAATGCCAAAATAAAGGTTATACAAGTTTGCAGCTTCAGAGGTTGAAAATTTAATTAAAAAAAACCCATTAAAAAGCCTCTACTTTTTTTTATTTATTTTTTATTTATTCGGGACAATTCCAAACCAATTACCTAGCCCCAAACTAGGATACCCACAAATGTGTGCACCTTGCAGGATTCGAACCTGCGACTGTTTGATTACGTACCTAGGATCACTAGCCACGAGACCAACCGGTCGTCAACTACAGACCATATACGGGGACTTATTTGTTAATTTGACAACGAACGTGTCTTCTTTTTAAGTTCAAATTTATGAAATACACATACAGCGGAGGTTGGTCACAACATTAATGATGATGATTGAATAAATAAAATAAATAAATATATTCGGGACAATTCCACACCAATTACCTAGCCCCAAACTAGGATACCCTGTACTATGGCCACTAGATAACGGATAAAGATACATAGATACGAATATCAACATCCATGACTCGGAAACAAACATTTCTGCTCATCACACAAATGATTGCCCCTTGCAGGATTCGAACCCGCGACCGTTTGATTTCGTTCCTAGGGTTACTAGCCACAATCGACATCGCTATAATATCTATTGCGTGAACTCAGTGGCCCGATTATAGAAGTCCTATCGGGCCACGCGATTGCGATGCAATGAGATTTTCA
Organism: Alsophila aescularia; assembly: GCA_946251855.1. NCBI lineage: Eukaryota > Metazoa > Arthropoda > Insecta > Lepidoptera > Geometridae > Alsophila > Alsophila aescularia. Next base: position 16,717,642 of record OX276383.1, on the reverse strand, counting down.
CTATATTTGTATGAAAGTCTTATTGTAACTGGTTGTATTGACTTTTGTGATAGGACTGAATCAACGTGACGACCGATTACCGAATCGATTAATGCTGTGGTGTCAAACATTAAAAATAATGTTAATACGAACGTATTTCAATAAATTACTTTTCTTTTGATGTGTAAACATCTAATGGCGCCGTACTTTTAAACGCTGGGGGTAACGCCGACTCGTGGCTCGTTGGTTCTTTCCGCCTCAGCTAGGCCATATTAGATGTTTATACATCTGCCAGGTGTCCCGCGAAGGCTCTTTTTTTATTTCAACATAATATTATTATTGTTTGGTATTTGTGCTAACGCTACTTTTACTTAGTTGTCAGTATGAAGTTAGTCACGAATCCAGTCCTATTCTTATTTAAATTGCATTTTGATTATAAAGAGGAAAGATTTGATTGTTGTGTTTGTTTGTTTATTTGTTTGTCATAGATAAACTCAAAAAATACTGAACCGATTTAAAAAAATATTTCACCTATAGAAATCTACATTATCAGACAATAACATGGCCAGTATATTATTTTTCAAAAAAAATGAGTAACTACGAAAATTACAACAATGTAACCCAAAGTATCCAAATTTTGCCTATAAACGCAACGGAATGAGGTCGCCGTGGAAATTAAAAATAACAAGTCTGTCAAAACGCACCACGAGTGTTCCTCATAGTAAGCTTGAGGAACACTCGTGGCGACAATCAACCTCCTTGGCGTTGCGATGCTGTCAAAGATTTTGAATTACGCTCACTGGCTTTTTTTTAGAAGTTACGAAGGGTATATAAATGCTAAAAGTAAGAAAAATGCCGCAGTGTGAGTGCTACCCGTGCGAAGCCGGGGCTAGTCACTAATCTCTAAAAGTAGGTACAGCATTGGTGCTGTACCTACTTTTGCATTGGTTTTTATTATCCTAGAAGAACTTAAGATGTTTTTTTATAAACTGTAGTCCGCGCAGACGAAATCGCGGGCGGGAAAGCCAGTACAAAATAAACATTGGGTGAATCGGGAAACAGATATGGCTACCCAAAGATATTTTATTCAATTAATTCTCAATATTGTGGGAATCATATTAACTAGCAAATCAGATACTATAGTGCACGATATTTAATTAGTTATCTAAAACAAAAACTCAATTTTGCAAACCGAACAAAGCAGTGCCCCAAACAAGATGTATGATGGATTTGCGTAGGCACGTCGCTTTTGTGGCGTTTTTGCAGCATACTCTACAGTATTGAATGTTTTCATGTTTTCTATTTTGTGGACTTTCAGTAGGTTTTATATTTTTGTCCATGTTTTATTATAATTTACCATGTTAAGTCTATTGGAAAACTTAATTCATAAATAAATAATATATCTATCTACTTATAATAAAGCAGTAAGTACCAAAAAAACAATACAATGAAGATAATTAAAAAAACTGGTCTAGGGTACATAAAATATGCTACTGAATATATATATAGAATATAACATTTTTTTATTGTGTTTTTTAGGTTGTATGTTTGTTCACGCATCACGTAAAAACTAATGGACCGATTGCAATGCGGTTTTCATTGTTGGATAGCTTAGATTTTGACTTAAATCTGTAGAACTTAGTATCTAAATCTGAAGGTATATATAGGTACACATTTGATCAAAATTCCTTCAGATTTAGATACTAAGTTCTACAGATTTAATATATATATATATATATATATATATATATATATATATATATATAAGGTATATTGGTATTTTCGATTTTGCAACTTAGAGTACTTTTAACATAGAGCACTTTTAATCTAGTGAAATGACCAAGCGTGCGATTCCGCAGGCACAGCTAGTACAATAATAAATGGTCATAATTAATAATTGATTTATTAAAAAAAAACTACTATAAAATGTTTTAAAGCGATTTATTTGGACCGCACAAACCATACATGGTTGAAGTCTAAACCATTGTAATCCTTTTCCCTGTGATATATTGGCAACGTGCAAATGAATATTTAATATTAAAAATCTAATTTTGAAAACAATACACAACCGCAATCGTACCACCACTACGGCCTGTCTCCACCATAACATAACCCTTGAATTGAATACTGGAATATGCAAATCAAATCGTTTCAGGCGAATAGGCCCCGGCACCTGAGAGCTTTGCGACCGAAGAGCATGCATTCTGAAACCCAAATGGCTTCAATAAACACGGCCGGAAGAGCAAGGTTTTTGCATGCATATTGATAACTCGTCACTCATTTTGTTGATTTTGTATATCCTATAATAAGTTATAAGTAAGAAACAGATATGTTTTGTACCTATTGAGGTATATATTGATGCACAATAAAGTCTATAAATTATAAGTTATTTAATTTCAAATTCAACATTGCTGAATAAATTAATATATAAATTCAGACAATACGCAATCAATCAAATTAATGATGGTCATGTGGTCGTGCCTACTTTTGCTTGATAAGTTTGACTTACTCTGACCCTGAAGTAAATCTATACTACAATGCGATTTAAATATGAATAGGATTGAAAATGCGCCATCTTGACCCACGAATGTCAACAACTTCAGTTTTATTAGTACAGTGAGCAAAAAAAAGTATTGGATGAAGGAACCATTTTTTTTCTTTAGGTACCTAATACAATCGAATCTTTCAATTCCACTTAAACTGATGTGTTTTTCTCGTAGATTTACAAACTAATGGAGCTGAAATGTTTAATTATAGCTACAATCAGTTACACCTCGCTCAGTTACATCGCCTTATCGAAAAATATTATATATTTTTCGATAAGGCGATCTGAAACATATCGCGATCTCTTTTTAACACATTTAGGTATTTACAGTTGGACGGAAATAATTTTGACAAAACAGAATTGGCAACATTTTAGGATGTTACATCACATAATTACTCATATGAGGTCGCTTCGTTACATCCCTCATTCGTCAAGCTACTCATCCTATAAGTAAATCAAAGAACACGAGTTACAGAAAAAATATTCCCTCCTAATTTAAAATCTCTAGTAACCCAGTCATATTAAGTTTTCACCTCGGAATGTAAAATAATAAGCTGGATCATGAATAAACCTTTCTATTGGGATTCTAAAAGTTGTCTGATACGTCTCATAATTATCTCGTGTCTTAAGTTACTCAAAGTCAGAGGTCGCAAAAATCGTTATTTTGCAAATATCTCAAAATGTACAAATTTCTTTTCTTTTTTTTTTTTTTTTTTCAGACTCGAGATTTTATGAGACTTGAGGCAACTTTTACAATGCCAAAATAAAGGTTATACAAGTTTGCAGCTTCAGAGGTTGAAAATTTAATTTAAAAAAACCATTAAAAAGCCTCTACTTTTTTTTATTTATTTTTTATTTATTCGGGACAATTCCACACCAATTACCTAGCCCCAAACTAGGATACCCTGTACTATGGTCACTAGATAACGGATAAAGATAAAATTTCTGCTCATCACACAAATGATTGCCCCTTGCAGGATTCGAACCCGCAACCGTTTGATTTCGTTCCTAGGGTTACTAGCCACAATCGACATTGCCATAATATCTATTGCGTGAACTCAGTGGCCCAATTATAGAAGTCCTATCGGGCCACGCGATTGCAATGCAATGAGATTTTCACTATATTTGTATGAAAATCTTATTGTAACTGGTTGTATTGACTTTTGTGATAGGACTGAATCAACGTGACGACCGATTACCGAATCGATTAATGCTGTGGTGTCAAACATTAAAAATAATGTTAATACGAACGTATTTCAATAAATTACTTTTCTTTTGATGTGTAAACATCTAATGGCGCCGTACTTTTAAACGCTGGGGGTAACGCCGACTCGTGGCTCGTTGGTTCTTTCCGCCTCAGCTAGGCCATATTAGATGTTTATACATCTGCCAGGTGGCCCGCGAAGGCTCTTTTTTTATTTCAACATAATATTATTATTGTTTGGTATTTGTGCTAACGCTACTTTTACTTAGTTGTCAGTATGAAGTTAGTCACGAATCCAGTCCTATTCTTATTTAAATTGCATTTTGATTATAAAGAGGAAAGATTTGATTGTTGTGTTTGTTTGTTTATTTGTTTGTCATAGATAAACTTAAAAAATACTGAACCGATTTAAAAAAATATTTCACCTATAGAAATCTAAATTATCAGACAATAACATGGCCAGTATATTATTTTTCAAAATAAAATGAGTAACTACGAAAATTACAACAATGTAACCCAAAGTAACAAAATTTTGCCTATAAACGCAACGGAATGAGGTCGCCGTGGAAACTAAAAATAACAAGTCTGTCAAAACGCACTACGAGTGTTCCTCATAGTAAGCTTGAGGAACACTCGTGGCGACAATCAACCTCCTTGGCGTTGCGATGCTGTCAAAGATTTTGAATTACGCTCACTGGCTTTTTTTTTAGAAGTTACGAAGGGTATATAAATGCTAAAAGTAAGAAAAATGCCGCAGTGTAAGTGCTACCCGTGCGAAGCCGGGGCGAGTCACTAATCTACTATAAACAAACTGTATTTGGGAAAAATCTGTACATAAAATATTTTGAGATTAACATCATTATAGAAATGGAGGTCAAAACATCGTTATTATTTTTGTTTTTCTGTCTGTGTCTCTTTGAAAACGCATCACTTTGAAACTACTGAACGGATTTGATGCAACTTCGCACAATTATAGCTGATGTTATGCATTAACATTTAAGTTACTTTTTATCCCTAAAAACTATAGGGTTCCCGCAGGATAGGGGTTGAAGTTATGTAAAAGAATACAAGTCACGTTAATACAATTGGACGTATTTTGACACAGCTTGGCTCATAACTTATCAGAAAGGTTAAAATTAAGGATACATTTTATTTTGAAAAACTAAAGGGTTTCTGTGGGATAGGGGTTGAAAAGTTCTGTAAAAATATTATTTAACCAATCGATTCGCTGCCTTAGAAACCACAAATGACATGAATGAGGAACTCCAAAAAGTTGTAGGAGCCCTTAGGGAAGAAGGCACTAAATTTATTCAGCTGCAGCGTAAGGGCACGAAGTCTATAATCTCGGATGAGGTTCTTCGGTTTATGGACAAACGGCGCGGGAACAACAGCTAGCCACATCGACTGAGAAATCAGAAGCTCAAACAGAACATTAGTAAGCTGATGCAACGTGACCTTCGCCTGATATACACGCCTGATTGAAAAGGCAACTGAGCAATATCGAGGGTCGAAAATCTTCATCCAGCAATTGAGTAGTTCCCACATGACGAAGCTGTAGATCAATAATTGCACAACCATCGTCTTTTAGCTGCAGATGCTTTCTGAGATCGAAGACTTCTATAGCCGATTGTACGACTCGCATGCTTCTAGACCCGAACCCAGCACAGAGGATACCCACGCAATTCTGACCCGCCACTACACTGAAGAACTGCCTGACGTCAGCCTAGATGAGATTGAGATGGTGCTCAAACAAATTAAGAATGGAAAAGCCCCTGGTGAGAATGGTAAAACCTCGGAGGTCTTGAAAGCAGGGAGGAAATCCATAATTTGTTTCAATCAGATTTTCAATATCACGTGTCCTTAATGCGACGCGTTAGAGTCGATATTGCTGCTTTGTAAATCTTATTACAACAAATCGCATTGGCTTAGGGAATTGCACCGCTGATATATGAGTAATAATGCAGTTGTCTATAACTGCATATTACTCCGTACAGAGCCACCAACTTATCTTTGAAGTGAATGGTGGCATGAGTGTTCCAGAAAACCGATTAGTAGACCAATCAAAAAACAGAAAAATACAGAAAATGTGAACCTCATTCGTGGCTGTAGGTCCTGTTTTCACCACTTCACAGATAACTTGGTTGCATTGACTTTAATTTCAACTACTTTTTAATGGCTTGTGCGGAGTTGCCATAATTTTGCCAATGTCAGATTGCACTGTACTCGGAAAGATCGTAGACGGGCGTCTGCGTTGAGGTCAATGTCAAATTGACCACAGAATAAATAAAGTTCTAAGTTCTTCTTGAAGTTTCATTTTGCACAAATGAAACAAACATCTGACCCAGTAATCGTAATTCATTCAATTAAAATTTGAATATCTTTTTTTAAATGTTTTGTCTGGGATAAAGGTTTATATATAACAAAAAAATACTAATTTTTTTCGTGTGAACCTCATTTCTAAACATCGCCTAGCTAGATGAAGTCAGGTCCATTTTGACCGATGTTCTCTAGGTTAATATTTTCTAAGAATCTATACTTATAATAAAACTGTAACGGATCCAATTCTGTACATTGAAGATATATAGAATTATTTTTTTGGAGGTTGCTCATTATTCTATTCTGAAGCCAAAACTATATTTTTTCATTCTTGTCTGTCTGTCTGTCTGTCTGCCTGCCTGTCTGTCTGTCTGTCTGTATGTCTGTCTGTCTGTCTGTCTGTATGTCTGTCTGTCTGTCTGTCTGTCTGTCTGTATGTCTGTCTGTTTGTGTGTCTGTCTGTATCTTGGCTAGGCAACACACCGAAACTACTAAATTGATTTAAACGAAACTTGGTATGATTTGAGTTCATACTACGAGGTAGGGCATAGGATACTAATATTCCCGAAAAATTAAAGGGTTCCCGCAAGAAAAGGCGTTGAAAGTTATTTAAATGAACACATATCACGCTAAAAGTACTGAACGGATTTTGTTGCAACTTGGCACAGTTATAGTTTATATAGTGGGTAAAAATTGAGGGTACTTTTTATCCCGAAAAAAATAAAGGGTTCCTGCGGGATATGGGTCCAAATTCTGTACATTGAAGATATTATGAATATTTTTTGGAGGTTACTTTATATTCGATAATGAAGTCTAAACTGTATGTTTTTTTCATTTCTGTCTATATGTCTGTCTGTCTGTATCTTGGCCATGCATCACGCCGCCGGAACTAATGGATAAATTCAAATGAAACTAAGTATGATTAGAGTTCATACTACAGGGTAGGACATAGTATACTTTACATCCCGAAAAATTAATGGGTTCTCGCAGAATAGGCTTTGAAACTTATTTAAAAGATTACGTACCACGCTGAAACTAATGGACGGACTTTTTATCCCGAAGAAATAAAAGAGTTCCTGCGGGATATGGGTCCAAATTCTGTACATTAAATATCATGTGAAAACATATTTTTTGAGGTTACTCTATATCCGATAATGAATCCTAAACCGTATGTTTTTCATTTTTGTCTGTATATCTGTCTGTCTGTATCTTGGCCGCGCATCACGCCACCAGAACTACTGGATAAATTCTAATGAAACTAGATATGATTCGAGTTCATACTACGAAGTAGGACATAGGCTACTTTACATCCCAAAAAAAATATGGGTTCTCGCAAGATAGGGGTTGAAACTTATTAAAAAGAACACGTATCACGCTGAAACTACTAGACGGTTTTTTGATGCAAATTGACACAGTCATATATATACTTATAATAAAGAAATAGATACGAAAAAGACTGTACAAAGAAGATAAATAAAAAATGCTCTTGGGTGCTTAAAAAAGGTATTGACCATGAATATAACATTTTTTTATCGTGTCTTTCTGTCTGTTTATCTGTATGTTTGTATGTTCACACATCACGTAAAAACTACTGGACCGATTGCATTGTGGTTTTTATTGTTAGATAGCACTTAGGGTTTGATTAAAAAACTAATGTAATTGGTATCTCAATCCGGTGAGTTGAAGCCGATCAATTACAAAAAGTATTTTTGACGGCTGAAGAAATGTTGATCAAAAGTTGGTATATTGATCCTGGAATAGCACATTATGGTACTTTGAACCTAAAGAAAAGACCACTCGTTCGAAGCCGCGGGTACAGCTAGTACATAATAAAATAGCATAACTTGGAGTATTCACATAATTATTTATTTATTGATTCTACGACCTGATTCGGAATGAACCACCATAGAGGAACAGGCAAGAAACTATGGGGAGTTTTTACAATTTTATCATTAACATTAGATTTCATTAAGACCAATGGCGTCAGGTCAGACGCAAATGTATAATTCACATATATTTACATATATTTTATATATTTTTTACCAAACATCAATTACTCATGCAAGGAAGAAATAAAGAATAATAGTAAGTAAGTTACACATCATTATAATTGTATTTTAAATAGTGTAACCATAGTATAACATAATTTAGAATCAGTCTAATACATATGGCGTTATAATTACAAATGTTTCAGAATTTTATCAATGTGCCATTAATTAATAAGTAATACACAACTTTACACAAAAGACTTAGGGTGAAGAACCACACTATTAAACTTTTTAAACATCATTATATAAATTCACAATCATTATTTGTAAGGTATTTACTCAAGTGTTGAAACAGATTTAACCATTATCATTTTCAAGAAACATAAAATAATTATATGTACTAATCAATCTTCGTTCAGAAACATAATTTGATTTTACCATCACAGATAACAATCTCCATAGACCATAGATCTTAGAAATGACATATTTACAAACAGGTTAAATCGTTAGTCATTTTTGGATTTATATGAATTATTGTATAAATACGTTAGAATATCGTATTATGTAAAATAAAAACGTAACGTGTATGCAAGTTGTATTTTTGAACATTTCCTTATGTAATAACCTAAAACGTTTGCCGAAACGCTCTCTACGCGAAAGATGTGTCCATGCTTTACAATAAATAGTACGCTTTTGGGATAAAACTAAACACTCTAGGAAATACTGTATAACATTGTATATCTAGCGAGAGTTACTATATTCTAATGTATTATTGTCAATAGAATTATATATTTTTATTCTGGATGTTAATTTTACTTATTATAAAGATATACACACACATTACATACACAATTAGGTATACAGCTTATGATGGTTAATAAACAATAAAATAGTAGCACGGTAATGTACGTGTATGAAATCAAACTATTTATATATTTTGCAACAACTTGTGGCAATAGTTCGGTGGCACAATAAAAAGTTGTGCGTTACATGTTGACTGTATGGAGTACAAAGTACCAGGGCCATTATTCTCTATTGCCAATAAGACACGTTTCGCGCCGCGTTAAGATATCTGCGTGGAATTGTCGTGTAACGTAAAATACTATTCTGTAAGCCACTGTCACATTTGAGAAACGCGACAAGCCGCGTTACACGTACGTAGTCTATATTATCTATGGAACAGTAAAAAAATGGAGCTTGTTGTGTTAAAAACATAAACATTAATTTAGGTACATAATTAAGAGAAATAGATTTGTTTAATTTTTCTGCTCATGAAAATATCATAGAATCACTTTTTTCAGCCAAACTTTTGTTTTGTGGCTCATATTGTCAAAAGCCACCAACCAAAACTTCGAAGTTTTGCGAATGAAATAAAACTATTTTGTGCGAATATAGGCAGATGGTAAATATACAGGCTGAATTTTTCAAGTGGGCGTGGTTGGCTAAATCAGAAACTATGAGGTTTAGCGAAAAGTACTCAAACGAGTCTCGGGCCCGATTTTGATGAAAACTAAAACTGCATATTTGGATTTTTGAAAAAAACAATATCCCTAGGCAGGAATCAAACACGTTGATTTAAAAAAAAACAAAAGCACACACTGTATTATTACACCATTCGATAGTGTCGCTAATAAGGATTGAATTCTGGGAAGAAATTACATACGACAGTGACTTTGTGGAAGCAAGTTGTCTGGAAGAGATCGCTTTAAGCAATAAGACCGCCAATTGTATTACCTTATTTAAGTTTTGATATTGTTTGTTCTTTGTTTTCGTATACAATAAAGTATTTCGTATCGTATCGTATCGTATATACTTAAAATAACTACGACTCTTGTGGGGACACAAAGTTATTAATAGTAATGCAAACATAGCAAATTGCGCCATCCTCAGTGCGAGTTGCCTTACCACCTTAGTATTGCATGCGTGTCTCCATGTCAAGCCTTGTCTTGTATTTTTGTACTGTGTGACTATGTAATTAATCAGTTAATATAGAGTGCTAATTGAACTGAGAAGAAACTATTTCATTTCCCTTCCGGTACCTAGTTTAAACAGTGAACAGCTAAGTAAAGACATGAACACTAGATAGGTAAACTCTTCATATTATTATCAACTGTGGGTATCTAGACCCTACCTAAGCATGTACTATGGATTTTGTCCTATTGAGAGTTGGTAATGCCTCTAGCTTAGTGTCCCAGGTTAAAATCTTGGCCGGGGCAAATATTTATGTGATGAGAATAAATGTTTGTCCTCAGGTCTTGGATGTTTGTTTCAATGCCATTACACCTGCGACATGATCCTAGTGCGGGGTTATGAATGTGTAAAAGGTATAATTATACCTTTTATTATTCCTTTAGGTATTTAATTTCATTGTTCTTCGGATTGTTTTATTAGCATGTGAAAATTGACTATATTTCTAAATTAGATGAAAAGAACGACTCGCTACTGATTGGTCTTTGAAAATTTAATTTTCAGTATCTAGAAGACTTTTATGCGGGTTGCAGACTGAAAACTAAGCTAACTTGGTTTAGCTTAGGTTGTACAGCCGACACAGTTTTACATACTTGGCTAAGTGAGCTAACTAAAATATGTGAAGCTAAGCTTACTTAGCTTGCTTAGAGTTAAGCTAAGCCTATCCCACCCACCATGGCACCCCTTCACAAACTAGACTGAGCTTTCGCTTAGTTCTTGATGTTCACGGGACATATTTCTAGGTAAAAGCTGGCTTAGTTTGTATCGGCATAGCTTAGTATTTGGTCTGCAACCTGCTTTATGGGCTTATGTTATTTTATCATTTTAGGCATGGCAGCATCTGAAAAATAATATAAAATAAAAGGCAGGAATGAGTTCTCAAAGTCAAAGTAATTTATTTTAAATAGGGTACATAATATAGCACTTATACAAGTCAAAAGTTATGTTCCCAAATATTATATAGACCAATTCAATATATAAATTAGGTAAAGCCGCGTTGACACAATCAGAGTTTGCTCGGTCCGAGTGGACTCGTACGAGTCAGCTTCGTACGAATGTACATGGATAGTTGTTTACACATATCTAAGTGTACTCGTACATAACTAGTATCTTGTAGTAACGAAACGCTTGTAAAATGTTAGTAGCCACCATTTTGTTTCACTACTTGTACGAGCTAGCTCGGAAAAGTAGAACGTGGTTTGAGTCTACTCAGATCGGACAGTGTCGACAAAGTGCGCTCGGATTACCGGTTGCCATGATACGAGTAGCGTCTTAGTAGACATCCGAGTGGGCTTGATCCGAGCGTACTCTGTCAATGCGGCTTAAACTAACCATTCTTCCGAGTTTGAAAAGGAAATTTCCTTTTCATGTGATGATTCAGAGCAATTTATGCACAGGAAGGTAACACAGTGCTTCAGAAACATGTTATATAAGTATTAACCAATAAAACTTGTTGATTTAACTGTTACCCCTCTTTTATTTTGTTTCTGTCTCGTTGGGTTGTTGTCAATTCCTCCACACCGACATGTATGTGTCGGCTGGATAAAAGGTGCTAGCCAATTCTGTCCTTTTGGTGGCTTTTGATAACTTCTCGTTACTAGAAAATTTAAGGTTAGAATCTGGAAATACAAATGCCAATTATTATAATAACTGAATTTGTATTTTTAATGTGTTGAGTGACAACTTATATACCATATTGTACACTTACTGTGGCTTGTGTTGTAATACTTGCACATCTTCGAGGTTCAGTTAACCTGTCTGCAACCTGTTTTGCCCAAGCATTGCGAAAAAGCCGGACATAATAATTTATAAGTGTTTATTATATTTATATCACAGATTTCACTACTTGAAAATAATCATAATAATTTATCAGCAAAAAGCAGTGCTGGCACCAAAAAACATCAACACCAATTTGTTTGTTCGGGGAGCTTTCACGCGATAACAACTTGACGGATATTGATGAAATTTGGAATAGAGACACCTTATACCCTGGAATAAAACATAGGATACTTTTATCCCGGAAAATGGTAAGTTTCCACGGGAAAATGTTGATTACTCGCTATAAGGAACGGTTGCTATGGAAACTAAATAATAACGAGTCTGTCAAAAAACATCAATAGCGATGGTGCTATACTTTTGCATTGGTTTTTAATATCCTATAAGAACATAAGATGTTTTTTTATCGCGATAAACTGAACTTCGCCCGCACGGACAAAGTCGCGGGCGAATGCTAGTTGCAAATATATATGATGATAACAAAATTGCTCTACTTACCTAATTGTATTTTTAGTATATCTAGTATTTTTTTTTGGAGGTTATTGGAATGGTCTTTTAACAAATTTATTTTAAAAAAAACATGCATACATAAATACAACCCAAATACCTAACCTTCTGCAGTCGAGTAAAAACAAAGCACCGTAGTCTACTATCATGTTATCTCCATCTCTAAACACTTACTAAATATATACATCACAAACAAATAACAGAGTCATCAGTTACCCACCCCGCGCAGCATACCTTTTGTTGTTATTATCGCAGTAGCTAATACCTTCTTAATTAGGTATTAATGCATTTCTAGGATTTTTAACGTAAAATATACCTATTGTTTTGTTTGATAATTAAAAAACACAAGTAGATGTAAGTTCACGCCACACACACCGCCTGTCTGTCGATATCACAGTAGTTAGTACCTACTTAGTTAATAATATGTGTTTCTTCCATCTACCTACACTTCCAATATTCTTACCAACTAATGTTTTTCGATTTGTTTTGTATGTTTCATAGTTATCAAATATATGTATTTTTAAACTCACTTTCGCCACGCATACCTTATGTAGCTACGAGTATCACAGTTGTTAAGTACCTACTTAGTTTCATAATACATGTTTTTTGCATCTACCTACTTTTTCAGGACTTTTACTACTTTTCCCAATAAATATTTTTCTTCTTGTATGATGTTTAATAGTAATCAAAAATGTTCAGTTACAAATAACTTACCTACTGTTTAAAAATAATGCAATTTGTATAACTTATATACCTATCTTTACCGTTCCGATAAAAAAAACCGTAAAAAAACCATTTCTTGCTATAAAAATTAAATTGTACCTACCTAAACAAATTGTGGAGCGAAGGAGACTCTTTATCCCACAACACAGGATTTATTCTAGTGTTCCCACACTAGAATAAATCCTGTGTTGTGTACAGAGTTTATATGTACCAATTCACAAATGTGTGTACTTTAATTAAACTCGGTATTTTGTGTGCATATATTTAAGTGAAATTATATTTATAGGTTCCTACTTGTGTTAAGCATTTACCTTATAATTAGTACATGCATTGTGAAAATTAATGTAATGTTTTGGTGAATAAACTTAATTTGGTTTGATATTTTGACGTGATAGTTCTTTAAAAATCACTCCGACCGATAATAAACGGGGTACCATGACTAAATGAGCGACTGTAACGAAAAGGAGTATATGGTCTAAATTAGATCTCTATTAGAGATCTAATTTAGGTGTAATTTTTGAGCTTATATAGTCAGCTCAATGATTAATATTATATTTTGTCAAAAAACAGAGGGGAAGGGAGCAGAACGCACAGAGCAAAATCAGTAAAATGGAGGTTTTTGTAATCTTTAATTCAGTTTAACCCGCGGTTTAGATCGGGTTATCTATAGGAGACAAACATTTTATATCACATAATCGAACTGACTATATAAGCTACTGATAGCTAGCGTACTGATTTAGGTGCAGTTTTTTAAATCATGTCTGTCTGTTTGCATATCACGTAAAAACTAGGTTTTGACTCAAAAACCGGTATCTCAATCCATTGAATAGCAGCCGAGCAATCGATAAAAAACTATTTGAAGGCTGAGTGAAATTTGGTACTTTTGGTCCTAAAATAACACATAGGTAACTTTTAACCCAGAGAAATAACAACGCGGGCATAGCCGTGGGTGCTTAAAATCAGTACAATGAATGTTTTTGTGATCTTTATTTCAGCATAACTCGCAATTTGTACGTGTCGTAGACGTTTCACGACAAACAAACTGCTGTGCGCCCCGACACAGTCCCACCCGCTTTTTTTGGTCACTAAAAACTCAATTAAATGGATGCTCACAATTTACTATGGAGCCTGGCATAGCAAAATTCCGACATTTTGAATAACCTACATGAACATAGATCTATCTAGATCTTTAAAAAAATATTTGGAGTAAGTACTAAATATCATGTATTTAGTACTTACTCCAAATATTTTGCAGCTTTAAATTATTTAGTATATTGTATGAAATGTATTGACGACAATGTGACACAGTTGGTATTGTACTTCCCTTCTAAGATTAGTGTCCGAAATTTGAATCCTTGGGCCTAATTCTCTTATTATAAGACGCCAATTCCACGCCACCTGCGTGGAATTTGTTCGTGATTCCACGCAGGCAGCGTGGAGTCGGCGTGGAATTCGCGTGGAATTGGCGTGAGTGGTCATACAGAATCCAGGCCCTGGGCAAGGGAAACATTTTGTGATGTAATAAATGTGTCTCGGGTCTTGGATGCTTGGGGGGGGGTTGATCTATATGTCCATATTATGAACTACAAATATTTTCAACTTCTATGGTTAGTACAAATATATTCTTGTCTCCTCTATATTCAGTGTTTTTTTTTTTAATATGTATTTTTCATTTATCCTACGTCAATCGTCAAAAGCCAGACATCTGGCAGCCCTAATTTTTGTGTCAATAAATCATATGTTCGGATTGTGTTGATGGCGTTTTTGCCAGTTTCGAAATGTATATTTTTAACAAACCGTTGGATTGGCCAATTTCAACACATATGCCAATTTAAAAAAAAAACATACGACCCTTTAAGTCATCTACTAATATAACGGTGATCGAAATTATCTAAGAACGCTAATTTTGCCCACAATATTTTATAGCCGAACGCCAAAGGTGATAATTTTTGGCGTTTTTTTTCCATTATGCTCAAAACTAGCGCATCAAAGGAAAGTAAAACGCGATCAGAAACTTGTACGTGTGAACAAATAGGCCATTTGCTTTGAAGCAGATGGCGAAAATAAATGTTAAAACGCTAATTATGATTACATTTGGCGTTCACTTTGGACATTTGTGGGCAAAATTAGCGTTCTGAAATGTTTAAGATCAACGTTCGTTTTTCTTGTTAAAATGACATGACATGACAATTAAATTTGACATAGGAAAAGCGACTTTATTTAATTTGGGTATAGGGACGTATTTTATTCGGTTTGGGATGGATCGTTAATGTCAAAAGTTACAAAAATAGCAAAACTGTTGAAAATATTCAAAGCAAATGGCTTGTTAACGAGTAAATGTACATTTTGAAACTGCCCACAACGCCATCTCATCATCTCGAACGCACGGAGAATGATTGTTTTGGTAAAATCGGTAAAATACACGAAAATAGTGCTAATTATTATTCATATTTTATTACATTTTAGTAATATTATTACTAGATACCTAATTGCCCCGATATATTTCGGAAACGAACAGACGTACTTAAGCTTATTATTGGCCGGTTCTTATATCTTAAAACGAACCGTTTTCGCGAACTGTCCATCAGCTTTTGACATAAACGCCATACAAAATACGTCAAAAAGAAACGAGACGTTAGAAAAAAGACTCGTTAAATTTTTATAGGAATGGGGAGTAAAGCTGTAGGTCTAACGTAGTATTTATATACTATTTGGGTGTAGGTTAGGTGTAGGTACCACGCGAGGGCAATTACATGAGCCAATGCGATTCGATGCAATCAGATTTTCAAATCAATATCAACTCTGACGCGCCGCATTATGTGCAAAATCTGATTGCAACAAGATATTATGTATAGCCCCGCTGCAGTGCGATTACGTAATGTTGATCATGACGGTTTAAAGCCGTCAAATTCAATAATGCTTTGCGTAAGAGTCGATTTTGCTATGAAATAAGTGACAATCTGATTGAAGCCAAGTTCTGTGGTCGGGCCCCTGGTACCAAGTGAAATCAAATTAAAAAATAAAACGGGCGTAGACAACTTTTCTTGTGGCTTAAAGAATTCTGTTTTCCATTCCACGCTAGGGCGCGTTTAGGAAACGCGTTTGTGTTTAAAGCATGTTATGACGTCACGCGTTTTCGGCGTGGAATTTCGTGTGGCAATAGAGAATAATGGCCCAGGCCAGGATAAACTTCAAGGTTTTTTTTTTATATATATATTTTTGCGTAAAATTTTTACAATAGCACCCCGAGTATTCATAATTTTCTAAAGATTAGGGTATTATAAATGCTCAGGGATTAGAGTCCAATCTGTCAGCAAAAAATGAGGCAGTGTTTTTTTTTGTAGATTGCTTGATCTTTATCCGAGAAGGTAAAGTTGGAAGCGTTTACGGAATCACCACTGGCTTTATCTCCACCAAAGGGAAGCAGGACGTCACCACCCTTAAAAAAGGAAAAAAGCAATTATTGTCATTAAGATATGTTCAATTCGTGGTATTTCTGGCAGCAAGTTCCCTAAAGTTTGAATTTTTTGCGGTGTGTCACATCTCGCAAAACTTCGTGACGTGAAAGATTTTTAGCCCGGGGATTCTTAGCACCCCTGCCCTGAAGTGATCATGGTCGCCCGTGACCAGAATGCCAAGGAAATCGGGAACTGGTTGTATTGAAATGTTTACTTTTATGTAGGCATGTTAATGTTAACAATAATAAAATACTACATTTATTGGGAAACAAAAAATATGCCACATACATAGTTAATCAGTTAAACCACAAATGAATGAGTTAATGTCATGCATTAAGTTAAACATTTATATGTATGTATTAATATTAGTATAATATAGTTTGGTACCCTAAATACCACGGAAGGATTCCCCTTGTTTGTGGTAACTAATCCTCTTCCAAGAATTTTTGCACGTGAATCTGTACCTACCTAAAAGAAAGCATTAAGTACGAAAAAGTCTGTATAAAAAAAATACAAAGGATACAAATAAAAAATAAAACTAGGGTAACATTTCTTTAAATCGTGTCTGTCAATTTGTTTGTTCGCGCGTCACGTAAAAACTAAGGACCAATTGCGATGCGGTTTTCACTATTGAAGAAATTTTGATCAAAAATGTTGGTAAATTGGTATTTTAGATTTTGGAATAGCACATAGAGTACTTTTTAATCGACTTCACAAAAGGAGGCGGTTATAATTATGAATCGACTGTTTTTTTATTGTTTTTTTAATGCTTGCCGATTTCTTTGTCAATTGCGGAAAGTTTTTTTTTAAAGTTTATGCTCTCCAGGTGGTCCCAAATAAATTGTATCAAAATTGGTTCAGTAGTTTTGAATTATTTTTTTTCAACCGACCTCAAGAGTAGGTTCTCAATTCGACCCGAATGTTTTTTTTGTAAGTATGTTACGCGATATCTCCGGCAATAGCAGATCGATTTTCAAAAAATATGTTTTAATTGGATATGGTATGCCTCAGAGGTAGTTCTATTTATACTCCATGAAAATAATCCACCTCTAAGGGTAGAAAATTAGAGGATGACTTAATTTTATTAACTTTCACCCACTTTATGACGCGATATCTCCGTCAAATGTGGGTCAATTTTGAAGATTTTTCATATAGAATAGGATATGCTTTAGGTTTGGTCCCATATATAATCTGGTGAAGATCTGATAAAGACCTTCGGAGATGCAAAGGAACTCCTCAATGGATAACAGGAAGTCGCTTGCGATTGGTGTAATCGCATGTTCATGTATTGTTCACGCCACTCGAAATAGGGAAATAAAATAAACTTTAAATAATACATTTTTCCAAAAAAATAACTATTTCCTACTAAAAATGTAAATTTGTAAACAATCACAAAAAAAGAATTAAATAATTACAATTGAGCCAGAACAGAATTACTTTTTTGAAATTACCAACGTAATAATAATGCATAAATACAACATATTAAGATATGAAAGAGTTTTTTGAAGGCTGTGCCAAGCCGAGCCAAAATGATTAATATCGTTGAGCTTATTCAAAAAGACAATGTCTTAAACGGTTTGATGTGCTATATAAAATAATAAGCTTTTAAAGTAATTATCTACAAAAGCTTTAGCATTTACTAGATTACTGTATTCGTGTCAATCGGTTTGTGAACGTGTGAAAGCCAAAATATGCTAGTGTGAGTCTCTTGTTTTGTCTCTTCTGCGGTTCATGTTTTGTATGAGGGTGCGTCATAGACAACTGCATATTACTTCGTACGTAGATAGGTATGCATTAATTTTGTTCAGATATTAGATTTAAATGATGCCTGGGTTTGGCACCGCCTTCAAAAAACTCTTTCTTATCTTAAGTTGTATTTATGCATTATTATTACGTTGGTAATTTAAAAAAAAAGTGATACTGTTCTGGCTCAATTGTAACTATTTTATTCATTTTAGTGTTTGTTTACAAATTAACATTTTTATTAGGAAGTCGTTTTATTTATTTTTGAAAAATATTTTTAGTGGCCTTAGCAAACTTCGGAAAGAATATTATGCTAAAGAAAAAAGTAGTCACCCACTCACTTTAGACCCAAAGCGTTGGTAAATTAAAACCAAGGATGAATAAAACCTACATATACTCGTATAACAACTGAATTAGTTTTGACCTTTTTCCAACATTTTGTTGTTGGGTTACTGTGACTACCTTCCGGCTTCATCATTAGACCCTAAAATCCACATAACATCAGTGAACTCATCAAGACAAATCAAATGAGCCCAAACTCGAAGGGGTTCCATCATTTTGTTGTTGAGTTCCTGTGACTACCTTCCAGCTTTATCATCCCTGGATACCACATAAAACCAGAGAACTCACCAAGACAAACCAAATGAGCACAAACTCAAAAGGGTTCCATTATTTTGGTGTTGAGTTCCTGTGACTGCCTTCCGGCTCCATCATCAGACCCTGAATACCACATAACACCAAGAATTCATCAAGACAAACCAAATGAGCCCAAACACGATTCTATCATTTTGTTGTTGATTTCTAGTGAATTCCTTCCGGCTCCATCATCAGACCCTTGATTCCACATAAAACCAGAGAACTCACCAATACAAACCTAATGAGCCCAAATTTGAAGGGGTTCCATCATTTTGTTGTTGAGTCCCTGTGACTAAATTCAAAATTTACTTGCAATCCAGTCCTAAACATTATAACACAGTGAATTAAATTAAAGCTTGTTTAAAGCTACTTAACCAATTTTGATGAAATTTATACAGTACCACACTAGAGGTCTTCTTACTCAAGTAAAAAGAATCATCTAATTTGGTTCAGAAATCCCAAGATATAAGAGAACATAAACTATAAAACAAATAGATTTTCTAATAAAACTACGGAACAAATTTTGATAAAGTTTATATGGGACTACAGAGAAAGTTTACCCTTTTGAATAAAAAAACAACCATCGAAATCGGCTTAAAAATATTAGAGTTAAACACAAAATAAAGGCAATATAAACACAAAATCGAATGGATTTACACAACAAAACTATTTATTCTCGAAAAACTGCTGAACCAATTTTGATAGAATTTTTATGAGACCACCTGGAAGATTATGCCTATAAGAGTATGCATTTCAAACAAAAATAGAATTTTTAAAATCGGTCCGCAATTGACGGAGATATCGACAGACATACATAAAAAAATAATAACATACAGCCGAACATATAACCGTCTTCTTTTGTGAAGTCGATTAAAAAAAGTAAAAACCGACTTCAAAATGAATAAAATAAACTTATGTGGGAAACAGTTAAGGAAGTCGATGCCCAATTTTTTTAAATTTAACCTAATCAACGGCACAGACTTCCTTAACTATTTCGCACAAGGTCTGATGATGGAGCCGGAAGGTAGTCAAAAGAACTCAACAATCAGATGATGGAACCTCTTTGACTTTGGGCTCATTTGGTTTGCCTTAATGAGATCTCTGATCTTATGTAGTATCCAAGGTCTGATAATGGAGCCGGAAGTTAGTCAAAAGAACTCAACAATCGGATGATGGAACCCCTTCGAGTTTGGGCTTATCTGGTTTGTCTTGATGATGTCTCTGGTCTTTTGTTGATGATAACAAAAAATAGACTGCGGCAGTCAAAGTTGGATGATGAGTCTTCGGCGGTAGATACCAACATACCGACGGCTACCGCCAAGTTGTAAGAAGCTTGTGAAGAATTATAGTAATATTTTATCTAGCCGTAACTGAAACGCAATAAATGTATGAAATTCAATTAGTTCAAAAAAAATCCTTTTCCTATTTATGCTTTCTCTAAGCATTGCTAAAAATAAAAAAGTATTTGTATGGAAGTATAAAAGAGAACTAAAATAGAACTTGTGACTATTACTCAGCAACCGTTGTTTTGCATCTTATGGTTTAATTTTCCAATGTTTTCATAAATTATTGTACTAAATACCTATTTTAATTGGCGTAATGACAAAAAATATATAAAACTTTGGTAGTGGTTACTGTGATATGTTTGCAGCCACTCAAAATCAATAAATAAAAATATTTTACAAAAAATAATTAGTTTGACTTCATATTTAAAATTTTAGAAACAAACAATAAACCAGAAAACCAGAAAAATATCACTTTTCCTAAATAAAAAATGTAATACCGATACAAAAATACCTATAACATGATATACAAATTTGAAGTCGGTGCCAAATCGAGCCATCATTTTAATCTAATATCTTAACAATAAATTTATTAATACTTAATTATCCACAAATATATACGTACTCTATCCTATCTACGTACCCTCATACAAAACAAAAAAGCAGAAGAGACAGAACAAGAGATGAACGGATTTTGGATTTCATACTTCAACAAGCCGATTGACACGAATACAGCAATCTAGCAAATTATTAAATATTTGTTAACTTTATTAGCTTACTAGCTTCGCCCCGTGGTTTTACCCGCATGGATTATGTTGATGGATAATAATGATGATGTTAATAAGTAACCTATGTGTCCAGGATATAAGATATACTGGTACCAAATTTCATCCAAATCAGTTCAGCCGTTTGAGCGTAAAGGAGTAACAAACATATTCAAACATTTCTATAGATAAAATATAGATGGCGCTTGTCTGTTTTATGCATTTTATGACGTTTTGTATTCACTGTTAGTTCTAAAGTATGGAGTTCTTAATCGCGCATACGATTTTTTCCGCTCGATAAGAGAAAATTCATTTTAAAACTAAACTCTCATTGGTTTGTTTAGGACAGTGGCTACACTTCTCTGATTTGTAATATTAATGTGACTATATTATAGGTAGGTACTTACAAAACAAAATAGTATATATTCAACTCATACATTGCATTGCAAATAATGTGTACCGATACTTCAGCTCTGATTTATAATATCAGTGTGATTAGTGTGATTAAAGTTTAAATTAGCACGTCAAGCGATTTAAAACACATAATTTTTAAACCATTAAGCAAAATCAAGGCTCGGTTTGGCATCGACTACAAAAAACTCTTTTTTTTATATGAATAAGAAGATTTTAAAAAAACCTATTACATGTGTAATAGGTTTTTTGTTATTACATTTTTTAATTCAGAAAAAAATATATTTATGTGGTTTCATTTGTAATTATTTTATTTTTTTAGTGTTTGATTCTAACATTTTATAAATAATTTATTTATTTTTCACCTATAGAAATGACCACGCGTGCAAAGTCGCGGGCAGAGCTAGTTATAATTATAGATCAGCCCGTATTGTTAGTAAATTAACTTATAAAGTATTAGGTGTGCCCGCGGTTTTTCCCGCGTGCACACCTAATAATTTAATTTAAAAGTTGCCCATACGTTTTATTCCAAGACCAAAAGTACTCATAAAGTACAATATGACCAAAAAAAAACTGTTTATACTGTTGTGTGTTTGTTCTGTTTTAACTTGTTTTTAAACTGTTGTTTTTTCTTCAAATTTCGTTCAGCCGTCAAATAGTGTTTTATCGATTGCGGCATCTAACCATCGGATTTAAATACCAATTATAAAGTACCCCAGTTTTTAAGTCAAGCCTTAGGCTATCCAATAGTAAAAACCGCAACGCAATCAGTTCAGGTTTTTTACGTGATGCACGAACAAACAAACATACAAACAGACAAACACGATTTTGTAAATTTTTATATCGTTGTTCAGTAGCCTATTTTAAGTACCCTAGACCAATTACTTTTAAATTACCTTCATTTTACGGGGTTATTTTGTACTTACTGCTTTATCATAAGTTCTAGCTGTACCTGCGGCTACGCACGCGTGGTCATTTCTCTACGTTAAAAGTGCTATTTGTGCTATTCCAAGACCTAAAATTCCAATATACCAACATTTGATCAAAATTCCTTCAGCCGTATAAAAGTTTTTATCGATTACTCTGCTTCTATTCATCGGATTGAGATACCAAGTACACCAGTTTTTAAGTCAAACCCTAAGCTATCCAACAGCACACTCGGTTTAGTAGTTTTACGTGATGCGCAAACAAACATACAGACAAACAAACAGACCGACACGAATTTTAAGAATGTTATATTCATGTTCAGTAGCTTATTTTAAGTACCTTACCTTAAAATAAGCTACTGAATAATTATCTTCTTTGTACAGACTTTTTCTTGTTTCGTTTATTATAGATAGATAGATATCAATAAAATGTCACTTACTAGTTTCAAGTCGCCGATTAATAGTCCCGGAGCACCAGACATCGATGAAAACAACAAAAAGCAAATGCACGCAAACAATACATTTTTAGCTGCCATTTTTAATTTGAATAATAATATTTTTGATGTGCTATATTCTCAAGCGCTTCCAATATTAAAGTGGCTGATATATTTGCCTTACCTTTTTATACTTAGGTTCTTAGTTGTTGCATACAACTACCTGAGTATAAAAAGGTCGATTTAAAATAAATAAACGAACATAATCGAACGTCCCTTGGACCTTTTTTTTAGTATTCCGTGGTCAAGCAAGAAACCCTTATAGTTTCATCATATTCGTACATGTCCGTCAGTCTGTAACCAATTTTGATACAATTTAAATGGGACCACCTAGAAAGTACATCCTTTCCAATAAAAAATAATATTGAAAATTGGTCTGGATTTTATAGTTATAGAATTATAAAAGTGAGACGATATACCTCTTACCATTACGGTCGCTTTGTTAGTCATGGTAGGTACGACGAATGTATCGGAGTGATTTTAAAGACGTTTCAAATCAAAACGATAACATTGTTTACATTTGAATATCTTGTTATTCTTGGAAATCCCGGCACAGGTGTTAAACACTTTTACTGTTTCTGTTGACATTTGGGAAACCGAAATAATTTTTTTCTGTACTTGTGTTGATCGAAGTTTTTCTTGTACAGGCTTTGTAAATCATCAAAGTAAGATAAAAAAACACAAAAGCCAGAAAAAAATACAAATTTCAATATAAAAATAGCCTATGGCATTTGGGATGATGTAAAGACACTAACGATACCCTATACATACAAATCTGTTTAGGCATTTAAAACTTATGGTGGAATATGAAGAAACTCACATGCATACATAGATAGATAGATAGATAGATAAATTCTTTATTGCACACACCACAAACAAAATCAACAAAAAATAAAGGAACAATAGCAGAAGAAGAAACAAACACATACATACACATACATGAACCTTAAAATTATAAATATTTCACTCCTTTTTTTGGGCAGTCATGGAAAAATATTCATAAACTAGGGGCCCGTCCCGGTTTCGCACGGCTAGTCAGTAATAAGTGTTTCACAATAATTATATTTCTTTTATAAAGTCAAAGATTTTAATGTAAATAGGCAAATTAATAGCACTTTTACAAGTCAAAATTAATATTTCATGAACAAGGAGAAATACATAAAAAAATATAATAAGATCAAATCAATAAAATTTAAGTAAACTAAGTATGCTTTGAGTTTGAAAAATAAATTTTCCTTTCGTGTGCCTGAATGAATTAAATCTCTCACAGGAAAAGGAAATACCCTTCTGACTCTACCGGTGCTTCGGAAATACGCCCGTTAGAGAAAAGAGCACCAAGAAACTCTTCGGGAGAGAAGAAGAAAAAATTTATTTTTTTCCATATTTGTTAATGTTTTATATTTTTTTCAGATGTTATTATTTATAAAAAAAAACATATGTCAAATACAAATATAAACGATAAAACATAAAAGTGTCAATGAGATGTCCCACAATCATCAAACAATCAAAATGGGAAAAATAACGTAAAAACAACGTGACATCATTCATGATCTCATGGAATGTTGTAGTCATGAGACATCTCACGCAGTACTTTGAACATTTTATTCAATTAATGTTAACATCGAAGTTCACTTATTATTAGTTCAGTTCATTTTTATTTCTTGTATTAAAATTATGAACATCGCTATTTTTAGCAAAGGTATTGATATTCTTCCGAACATACATTATATTTTCATATATATTGACAAGCTACTGTAAGAATATTGATCTCTTTAAAACGTTGCCTCAGAGAATCGAGGGATTTCATATTGTATATGGAACGAATTGCTCTCTTCTGCAGCAAAAATATTGATTAAATTTCCGCGGCCTTACCCCAGAGCAAAATGCCATATGACATAATACTGTGAAAGTAACTAAAATATACTAATCTTGCAGTGGCTATATCGGTAAAATTAGATAATTTACCGATAGCCTATGTTGCAGAGTTCAATCTACAAGCTATCAACGATATGTGAGGACCCCACTGTAATTTTGAATATACAGTAATACCCAAAAACATGGTTGACTGCACAAGGTCTACAGGCTCACTATTTATTAAAATACTTGAATACGTAGGAATGGACGCATGTGCAATGCCTGGCAAATGGCATTTTGATTAATATCTGCCAATTTGATTTTTGGCAGTAAATAACAATATTTTGGATTTTCTATTAATGCTTTCTCCGTCGTCAACTACGAGTAATGATGATTTCCACACGCCGGAGGAAGCCACCAGGCACCTGTCGCCTCCGCCGCCCCAGCTGGGCCAGCGTTGTAGGCGTCAGCTGCCCCTACCTGTTGATAGATCTTCACCTGAGAATGAATTAGCCTCTGTTACCTACTCTGGGGATGCAGCTTCTCAAAACGTTTCCAAAATTCAAAATTTAAACGCCGACATATCACTGGAAAATCAAATAAAGTGCGACCAGTGCTCAGTTCCACGTTTTTTCAAAGGAATTCGTGGCCTAAAAATCCATGCAAGTAAGGCAAATCGCTCAGCTCGTAATGCACATTACCATAATGTATCTGATAATCCTTCAAGCTTTTGGGAAACTCTATCTAAATTTAAAAATAACCTGCCCATAGTGAAATGAATCCCGCGCGGTGCACGCATTAGTGTTGCTAATTGTCTACTTCAGGATATAAAAAGCGTCACTTCCACCAATTCAGTTCGAGCCTGGGAGCACTTGCTGACATTCCCTTATAGAATTCTCCATGTTCCGAAAGACAATTTAGACCAAAATTCACTTACTAACAAAATTAAGCAAAATTGACAAAATAACTCTAAGTCTTGCCCTGATTTCTCTTTTTCACCACGACCTCCTTCACGATCCATATGTTCTGTGGCTTATAGATTAGTCGAAGATAAAATGGCTGATGGAGACATCAGAGGTTCTTCAAGAATTTTGTTTTCCAGTGATACTATGGCACCTAACACTCGATTCTCTCACACCGCAGCATGTGAAAGATCTTACTGGCGCAGGCGTTGGAGAGATCGGAGACGCTCTGCTCAAGGAACTGACAGTATTAGTCAACCTTATGCTTGCAGGCAAAGTTGACAACAATATTACCGCCGTAATTTACGGGGCAAACTTATGCGCCCTTCTTAAAAAAGATGGGGGCATAAGGCCCATAGCCGTAGGTACTGTGTACCGCCGCCTTACAGCCAAAATTTGTTGCAAATATATTAAAGAACCCCTATGTAAGGAATTTAGTCCCTTGCAGTTGGGTTTCGGATCTCGTGGTGGCTGCGAGGCGGCGGTACACGCCTTAAGAAATTTTTTGAACCATCAAGGTGGTGAGGTGCTCGTGAAAGTAGATGTTAAAAACGCTTTTAACTCCGTTCATAGAACCATTTTTTTAAATGAAGTGAAAGACAAAATTCCCCATATTTACAATTTTATTCGACAATGTTACGGCACGCCAACATTTAGTTTACAAAAATAATTTAATCTCTTCTGAAACAGGATGCCAGCAAGGTGATCCGCTTGGGCAGGCTCTTTTTAGTTTAGCGATCCACCCAATCATACAAAAATTGGAATCAAAATTTAATGTGTGGTACCTCGATGACGGAACCCTAGGAGGCGAGATCAGCACAGTGTATAAAGACTTAAAATCAATAATATCCGAATTTAATGACTTGGGTTTGTCGCTTAATTTTTCTAAATGTGAAATTTATATTCCGCAATCTACGACGAACTCGCAAACTGATATTTTAAAAATGTTTGAACAAATTACACCAAATATAAAATTATTAACCAATAAAACTCTTTGCCTCTTAGGCTCTCCGATTCTTGATGATTCATTAGCTGAGTTTGTAGACGAAAAAATTAATTATTTTCGCTGTTGTTCGGACCGGCTTGGAAAAATTAATACTCATGTTGCTTATTTCATATTAAAATATTGTCTTTTTGTACCTAAATTCACGTATGCCCTTAGATGCTGTCAGCTTTGGAACCACCCCATACTCTTACAACAGCTCGACAGCATTCAAAGGGATACTCTCACCGCCATTTTAAATACACCTTTTGATGATCGTGCTTGGCGCCAAGCCTCCCTGCCTGTAAGGTTTTGGAGGTCTCGGCATACGCAACATTTCTAGCGTATCTTTGCCAGCTTTCCTGTCGTCAGCCTACAGCACACAAAATCTAGTTCAGGACATCTTACAGTCATCACTGCAAAAAATTCAAATTACTTTCCTTTCTGACGCTTTGGAAAGTTGGAAAACAGCTTGCCCAAGCGAATCTTTGCCCAAGGCCCCGTCCTCTCAGCGGCAGTGGGACGGGCCGCTCTGTGCTTTAGAGTATAAAAGTCTGTTAGACTCTTCAACTTCTTCCGCAGAGCACGCTCGTCTTTTGGCTGTTGCTCGTTGGGAGTCGGGGCTTTGGTTGCACGCTCTACCTTCCAGGAATATTGGAAATTTATTGGAAAAAAGTACGTTTTGTTTAGCCGTATCGCTAAGAATAGGCGCAGCTTGTCAGGTCCTCCATCGCTGCAACTGTGGCGATACTGTAGATCACCTCGGTCACCACGGATTGTCGTGTACGAAGAGTACTGGGCGCATACCACGGCACGCCAGCCTGAATGATGTCATCCGTCGGGTTTTTGTCAGTGCCGGCGTCCCGTTAGTCCTGGAACCTAATGGACTGATGCGAGACGACGGCAAAAAACCCGACGGCATGACCCTCATACCTTGGAAGGTGGAGCGGCCATTGGCGTGGGATGCAACATGCGTAGACACAATGGCTCCATCTCACCTTCCTGCAACATCAGTTAGGGCCGGCGCTGCCGCCGCTCAAGCCGAAAACCTCAAGCGGCGCAAATATGCGCACCTTGGCCGGGTGTACATGTTCGCTCCATTTGGGGTGGAGACGATAGGTCCGTGGGGGCCGGCTGCTTTAGGGCTTTATCGGGACTTGGCCAGGCGATTGGTGGAGGCGTCGGGTGTCCAGAATGCTGGCTTTTATTTCGCACAGAAATTGAGCATTGCCATTCAACGTAGCAATGCCGCTAGCATTTTGGGGACCTTTCCCTCCACTAATGGTATTTTAGTTAAGTTTTTATATAGTTATTTTAAGTTTTAGTTTTTAGTTTTAATTTTTAGTCAGTATTTGAAGTTTTCGTTAATTTTTAGTTTATTAGTCATATGTATTATTGTAACATAATTATATTTTTTACGAAAGAAAAAATGAAGAGATTTTACGGTATTACACACGGATTTAAATGTCTTAGAATATTATTTCAAGTATTCAACAAATTTCGTGTTCATCGCATTCATATTTTTTTGAGAATATAAATCATATAATTTGATTCTACTTTTGTAAATACCTGTTGTAGCCCAGTCATCAAATCCCATCCTTTACATTTTTCTTATTTAAATAAATCATTAAACTCTTATTTCATTATATCAAACAAATAATCGCAAAGGTAATCAGGATTCCCATCAAACGGCAAGTGAGTAAGTTGATTATTAATGTTATCTGCAAACCGCTCCAAACGTTCGCCAGTAATAGGCCTGTAAGTGAACTCCTGAGAGTTTTTACCAGATTTACATGGAGACACAACGCTTTGCCCACTATGATCAGAGCTAAGCTTATCACTTACAGCCATACTATGGGGTTCACAGTTGCAAAAAACATTGTCCAAACAGGTCGCAGATGTGATAATGATCCTGGTTGGCTGATTAAAAAGATGTTTTAAGTTGAAGCACAAAAATAAATGTAGAATTTTATCGCTTAATGGACATTTAACAAGTATCTACATTAAAATCGCCGCATACAATAAGGAATTTTGAACTGTTGGAACATTTCCTCAGAACATCCTCCATAACAGACTCAAACACAGTGAAATCAGCCAGTTGGGGGTCTGTATACACACAATTATATGCTCCAGCTCAACACATGATAACTCAATAGAACGTTCAACAGACAAAGCCACAATGTCTTTCCTCTCCTTAAATTTACAATTATTCACTACATAAAGACCCACCATGAGATTTAGCTTCTTTTCTATTGAACGAACTACCAATTACATAATTTCTAATGGATGGTATCAAAGTACCTATCGTGAACCAATGCTCAGTCACACACATACTATTGACTTCAGAAAAGTCCAAAAAAAGTTCTAACTATAATGCCTTGCTGGAAAGACCCTGTATATTAGAAAAATATGTATTATGAAAAATATGTAAGTTACCAGGCCTTTCCATTGTTGTAGCAGTCTGTTTTAATTAACGGATAAAGTTGCCTCCGCTGTACGACGTCTATTATTGCTATTAATTTGCCTTGACCGTTATTCGAAGCTTATTTGATTGATCAAATTGCTTGCCAACCAGGCAACTGTAATGTGAGTAACAACTTTGACAATGATGCTATTTCACTGATGTCTGGTGTTAGTGAAAATTTTCGTGAACATCTACCTGAATCTGTAAATTTACACAGTGATAAAGAATTTACCCTTGCTTTTGAAACCAAATTAAAAGAACCCTCAATCCCGAAAACTTCAGATGCACGTTTGAAGGTGCTATGCGAGCTTCAGCACTTAGACAAAAGTGACTGGAATGAAATTAGATATTCCGACACGCAAAAATTATACAACCACTCGCCAGGGTTTACTGATATTGAGATGAATGAGGAAGTGAAGTCGTATGATTCCGCTCGTCACCTCATTCTTGCTGATAAAACTTTTGCAGCCTTGACTATGTGTGTGCTTCAACAGAAAGAGTTTTTGCAAGGAGCCCTCCAAGATCTCTTGTCATGGGCAAAGAATAATGACTTTCTAAATTATGAGGACCTGCATCAAAAGATTAATAACCTTTTCTCCACAGGAGATTTTCATAAATGTTCCTCAGACTTATTACAGATTATTTGTGGACATCGCGCAGAAATAATCCAAATGAGAAGAGATTGTGTTACAAAACAAGCAAAGGACCCTCTGCTTAAGGCTAATCTAAAGAAGATTCCTCCATCGTGTACGAATCTGTTCAATGCAGAGAGGTTTACTGCAGTAGTTGAGAAAGCTGGTGGTGTCAGAAAATGTTTTTGGCCGGTACAAAAGCCTAATATTGGTTCTGCCTCGCAGGCAGAAACCATCAAAAAAACTGGTGGCCCCTCGCAGGGGTTCACATCATACAGAAAGCCCTCGCAGGGTTTTTCTCATGGAGCTCACGCTTCCCACCACTATTGTGCGCATAATAACCCACCTCCGCAAGGTGGTTGTAACGCACATAGCAATACATGGCAAAATAATTCGGTCGCACCGAATAATCGTAATTCCTTTCGCGGAAGTTTTTCTCGGTCAAATACGAGACAGCAAAATCAGTCAAGATATGGGCAAAAACGCAAATCTTCCCCATCTCACCAAAACAAGGACAACAAACGACGTAAGTATTGACTCAGTGCCGTTCAAAGCGGGCCGGCTTGCACAGTTTCGAGATCAATGGGAACAAATGGATGCACCGGATTACATTTTAAAAATAATAATGGGGTACCGCATACCCTTTTATCTAAAACCACCGTTGGTTCATCCACGTGCTATCGGAATCAATTTAAATGTACCAGAATCTGCCAAAATGACATCGGTCATAAACAAAATGAAAGAACAAGGAGTTCTAGAGCGAGCTGTAGTTTCACCAAGCTTCCTTTCGTCGATGTTTCTTGTTCCCAAAAGCGACGGCTCGTTCCGTCCGATTTTCAACTTGAAGGCACTAAACCATTACATTATAACAGATCGATTCAAACTAATAAATGTGTATCGCATTCCCGACTTCCTGCAGTTGAAAGATTGGCTTTGCAAAATCGACATTTCGCAAGCCTATTTTCATCTCGCCGTGGCTCGCAGCCACAGGAGGTTTCTGCGCCTGATCTATTGCAAGGAATTGCTAGAAATGACTTGCTTGCCATTTGGCCTGAGTACGGCCCCCAAAACTTTTGCTGCGCTCACAAATTGGATAGCTCAGACAATCGGGCAACAAGGTATAAGGATAATTGTTTATCTCGACGATTTTTTGATCGCCCATCAGGACAGATACATACTTCGGAATCATGTCAGCATTGTAATCGAGACTCTAGAGAAATTAGGTTGGCTGATCAATTACAAAAAATCGATTCTCACTCCATCAAAAAACATGGTGTTCCTGGGAATACATTGGGATCCCTGGACAAATCTCAAGCGCCTGCCTGTAGAAAAGATTCCGACATTGTTGATCAAAATAGAACAAATGCTTCTAACGCGACGTACGAGGCTCAGAGAACTCCAGAGTCTCGTCGGTCTCCTCAATTTTGCCAGTTTTGCTGTGCCGAAAGGCAGACTCAATTTTCGAGCGCTTTTAAACCTTCTCAACCAAATTCTCAAATCAAATCACAGGACATTACACATCATACCCACTACTGCCATAGACAACTTGACATGGTGGCAACAGAATTGCACGAATCCCTCGGCCATTCATATGCCAACTCCTTCCCATTTCCTCACAACGGATGCGTCGGACATCGGATGGGGAGCTCGCTTGAACAATTTGTCCCTTTCAGGTCGGTGGACAGAAGCCGAGAAAGATCTTCATTGCAATCAAAAAGAAATGCTAGCAATCCTAAAAGTCTTGAAAGATCATTGTCAGCTCCTGAGAAACAATACAGTTTTGATTCAGAGCGACAACAAATCGGTAATAGCATATCTCCGTCACGAAGGCGGAACCAAGTCGATTTCTCTCCTGGGTTTGACCTATCGAGTATTCCAAATTCTAGAGGATTACTGCATTCACATGAACGTCTTTCACATTCCCGGAATTTACAATTCCCACGCCGACCACCTGTCGAGACAACGTGTAACTCCGGAGTGGCATCTTTCTCCGGAATGCACGATGAAAGTTTTCTCCAAATGGGGAATACCAGTGATCGATCTCTTTGCATCCAGCCGAGCACATGTAGTGACGAATTACGTATCCTTGGATCTAACCGACAACCAAGCCCTCTTTCACGATGCTTTTTCACAAATATGGAATTACAGTCTAGCGTGGATATTCCCTCCACCCTTTCTGATTCCCAAGGTCCTGAACCATCTCAATCAGGCTCAAGGGACATACCTGCTAGTAGTACCACGATGGCAGCGCGTTTTCTGGCGCCCGGACGTCAAGTTGCGCGCCCTGGCACCCCCATTCACCCTTTATTACCTGGACAAAGTTCTAGTCGACACGACGACAGGACTTCCACCACCGAACGTCCTCGACATGACTCTGGAAGTGTGGAAATGTGGGGGTGGTCGGAGTCGCTAACGGCATGGGACAGTGGTCAGTTAAAACTTCTCGAGGAATCATGGCGTCCTTCAACTCGAAAAGTGTATAACGTGGCTTGGAAGAGATGGCTTGCCTGGTGTGAGACACACAAGGTTATTACTTCATCACCAAAAGCGAGTGATTTAGCAAGATTTTTATCAGATCTCCATCTAATTCATAATTTGTCATACAATTCCATCTTATTGCACAAATCTGTTGTTTCCACTCTTTGCAACCCGGAAATGTCCGGCCAACTAAGTTGCCATGTCCTAGTTAAGCATGTTTTAAAGTCTATAGCATTACGAAAGCCAGTTACCCATACAAAGTCTCCGGTTTGGAATATAGATCATCTAGCCAGTTATTTGGAAAATTGCAGTATAGATAAAAATAATGTTTTTCTAGTTCAGAGACATACAGCAGTTTTACTACTTCTTTGCTCCGGAAGGAGAATTCACGACTTAACGCTGCTTAAAGTTGATTCAAATAATTGTTTTGCTCAAAATAATACTTTAGTTTTTTGGCCTGCTTTCGGATCAAAAACTGATTCTGCCGATTACAGACAGTCTGGCTGGAAATTAATTGCTAATGAAAATAACGAACAATTAGACCCAGTTTTCTGGGCTAAGTATACAATTTCTCTTCTTGCAAATCGTAGAAGGACCGCAAATTCTAGTAATTTGTTTATAAATATCAGGGGTGAGCCTAAACCTGCATCAAGAACGCTTATAGCGGGTTGGATAAAATCTATACTGGTAGAAGCTGGCATAAAGGCTTCTCCCGGTAGTATTAGGTCAGCCGTAGCCTCCAAAAATTGGTTAGATAATTATCCTCTTGATGATATTCTTGCTAGGGGAAACTGGCGATCACAAAACACTTTTTGTAAATTCTATAAGCGTGAGGTTAGACCTGTTGTTAACCAACCCTCGATTACTTCACTATTCAATCCAGTTGATTAAAAAGTTATGTACATTAAAATAATATAATTCAATAATTAGTTGGAAGTATAATTTTTATTAGATAATAATAACATACATAAGAACATTATAAAATACCTATTCAACATTGTTTTCATTATAGAAGTAAAAAAGTTCGTTTTTGTTATGTTGGACAATATATTTCTTTTACAACCATTTAATCTAGGTTTTATTTATTGTAGTTCTTACCTACATAGACAAGTATCTACCTCTTATTATAATAATCTAATTCTTATATCACATTGGCGTCTCTGTCACTTCCACCAGGCGATAACAAACACGTCTCAATCAAATAAGCTTCGAATAACGGTCAAGGCAAATTAATAGCAGCGTTTTACCTACCAATAAAACGCATATTAATTTACTTACCTTATTCGAAGCTTATGAACAATCCCTGCCTGGTAAATAAAGACTCAATGAAGATAAAATGGCGGTCCTCAACATTCGAGATCACGCCACTGCCAAGCGGAAGTGAAGTTCAAGACAGAGACAGAGCTATTCGATAGAAAGAGAAAGAAATTATAAGGCGGGAAACGCAGTGCCTATCTCAATCAAATAAGCTTCGAATAAGGTAAGTAAATTAATATGCGTTTTATTGGTAGGTAAAACGCTGCTAATATATAAAACGCGGCGTAAACCATGAGAGGCACAGAACACTATGAAGTCTATTTTATTATATTTTAACATCATTTTAATGAAATAGAATGCGTGCGAGGTCCACAACTCAAACAAAATGGACGTTCGTTGGACTTGTTTCGACCTGTATTATGCAGGCTAATTATTGAATAAATAATTTAGTAATTATAGCATCGATAATCCAACTTGACTAAAACTATCAAGTGCAATTGTTACCGTGCCTCAATCATGTTTCTTGATTGGAGTGTATGAGGTGAATGATAGTAAATACTATGTTCTTCAAATTAATAAGCAGAATAATAATATTAAATATGTTCAACGTGTTAGACATTTGATCATTTTAGCTTTGTTGATGCAACAAATGGCCGTTTAACATTTCTGATACTTTTTTGAATGTTTTAATCAAATGTTTTTCAATCAAGCAAGTTTTGAACTTGATTAGCCATGATTTTTTTCAGTGCACAAAGGAAAAACCTTTCCATCACATCTAATCGAAAAACGCTGATTGATTCCTCGAAAAGTGGGAGCAAAGTAGGTCTTTTCTGTTCAAGACTTTCAGAGAGGGCAGTAATGAGTTTTGAATTTGGAACGTGAATTTTGCTAATATATTTCCTACGTACAATGGAATTTTGTTCATTGGCTCGCGTGGCGCCCTGTCTGTATTTGAAATAAGAATCATGTGAATTTTGGCATAGACAACATCCTATCCATATATGTCAGTGATGTACGAGGAGAGGAGAAAAACATGAAAAGCGCGCGAATTACGATATCATCGTCAAGGAGACAAGGAATATTGACAATGCAAAAACTAAATAATTTCACGAAAATGCTAAAGTATTAGACTACTTACACCTGAAAATACTACGCAATAAATGTGATACATAATAACATGATACATATACATATATATGATGTGATACATATACAGTGTGACCATATTTAGCAGGTTCCTGCGATTTTAGCAGGATCAGACTCTCATTTTGGCTCCTAGCAGGATTTTTAGCATTTTATTGAAATCTAGCATTATTTAGCAGAATCCAATAATGCATCCAATAATAGCATCCAATAATAGCAATAATCTGGCAGGATTTATTGAACGCGTTTCAAAATGCCCCAAAAGTGCACACAGTACGCTCAAGCCTTTATATTTGAGTTTATTGGCTTCTGGAAGCAGCTCTGATGCCAAACTAACAGATACCGAAAATTTCTGAAGACAAATTGAAACGATGAATTTTATTTAATTTAAATGGTAATGGTAATGGTGGTAAATATAAATAACAATGGTAATGGTAATGGTATTGGTAAACCCAACATTGTGAATCTTGCGTGGGCTATTATGATTTTACTAATGCCACACACTTATTGTGAACGAATCATTTCACTGATTAACAATATAAAAATCCGGCTTAGAAATCGGTTCAAAAATAAACATGACGATTCTGGAATTTTGCATTCCAAAAACGCAAAAAGGAAATATGGGATATATATGAGAAAATGGGTGTGTGAATTTCGAGCCGACAAAAATATGTTAAAATTATCTCTTAGCTCATCATCATTATACAAAGGATTTGCTAAGGACAGTGATAGTGACGAGTGAATTGTGTTGTAAATAGGAATGAACTGGCCAAGTGCGAGTTGGACCGCGCACTAAGGGTTCCTTTCCACACCACTTTTATTTTTCTTATTATAATTTTACTTTAGAGTGTGTAATCATGCCAAGTTTGCCTCTTACGCTTGTACTTATCACCGCTTAGAGCAAAGACAAAATACGTAATAAGTACTTTTGTTGTATAGGGATCCCCCTTTTTTATTATTATTATTTCTTAATTAATCCGCCATAACATTACAGTCATATTCTATAAACATTTTAATATCTATTACAATTCAAAAGATCATCGTTATCAGTTCCCGCTGCTGGGACACAGGCCTTCTCTCAGAGAGAGAGTGAATGGGCCATAATCCGTCAGATTGTATAGCGCAACATGATACCATTCGGATACTATTGCTCTCCAAAGATACAGTATCGGTTCAAAAGATACAGTCGTTAAACGGTAGGACGGACAAACAGAAAAATATTATAGTTGACCGTTGACACTCTTTGGGTACGGAACCCTAATAAAAATGACATTCTAATCGTACAAATTGGCATTTTTGTCCATATTTTCTGTTAAATATGTTTAAGCAATATCTGTGAAAGCAGTAATTTAGCATTATTTGAAGAATGTCTAGCATGTTTTAGCAGTTTTTGTCATTCAGGCTAGCAGCATTTGACATTTGAATCTGGTCACACTGTACATATATCTATTACCAACATAATCACGGGAAAATTATTTGAAAGCTTATACAATTTTATCGAGTGGGAAAATGCAAAAAACGAAGTGTTTTTCGGAAGATTGTACCTATTTTCGAGAATTATCCAAATAAGCAACCTTCACAAGTTGTCGGCCAGTTCCTATAATGACATTAAAATCGAGATCTACACAAAATTTAGAACATAAAACCTGAAGATTTGTCTGAGGATAGTCTGGTAGTCTCTGTACCTTCTGTTACAGAAGGTACAGAGGCTACTACTGCCATGACCCTTTTTATCAGGAACGCGGTATCAAGTTGAAATTAATACCAAATACTCAAATTGTCAAAGTCTAAAATTTATTGGAGCTGTGAAAAAAACAAACTTCTAAGTCAATGTAATCAAAAGTTACGGCCGTTTATGTCGCATATTTTGACACTCTCAAGGGAATCATTAACTATAGGTACTTCCCGTTGACCTAGTTTGGCAAGAAATAAAGTCTGAAGTAAAGGGAAAGATCCGAAAACCGTAAATTAGTAGCACTCTCATTTGGGCGGTTGTTTTTAAGTGTCTCTTCATCTCTCATTACAGCCAATTATAAAAGTGCCAAAAATATGTCCTACAATCTTCAAATATGTATTGAGGTAGGTACATAATACCTACCATTACAGTCTGTGCGTAGTAAGTACTTTATACCTAGGGTACAAGACAGGACCCTTCTATACTAAGTATACTTAGTTTCAAAGATTGTTAAACGGGCCCTTACACCACACGCACATTCGTGCTTCCGAATGGCGATTTTATAAAAGGTCCGATGCGATGTTACTGGGCAGCAGACTGCGTCATTTTATCTACCAGTATAGTATAGTATATACAGTATAGTATATAAAGTAAGGAAGATAGACATTTCCTAGCTGGCTAATCTTGTCACCACCATGTTTTAACCAAAACCCTACTCAGGGCACAATTATGGTGGAAACATATACACGACACAATCAGAATTTAAGAATGTCCTTTAAATAAACGTATTAACCTACCCTGCCCAGAGCCACATACATAATTATATTTCTTTTTTTCCTTTCTAAGCAGACGTCGAAGTGATTCAATTGATGCAACGCTAATGATGCAACTTCCCGTACGGAAGGAAGCGCGGGAAAACGCAACAACATCCAAAATGGCGGCCACCCATGGTGCGTGATTTGTCACTGCGGTTACTTCTACTATTATTTATTCTGTGCTGCGGTAATGATTGTTCGCGCAATAAAAATGGCTATTGTGTTGAATAGGTTTATTTTACTCTATGGGTTGTGGTCTCGGGTGTCGATTATTGTTAATTATATGATTTCATTGAAAAGTATATTAATTCCAAGAATGTTTAAAATATATAGAAGCACACAAGTTATGCCGATCCGCTCGTACGTACAGCCCTCACGCACACGCTTACACCACGCTATGCCCATCGGCCGCCACATCGCAGCAAGATCTTGACCTTGTTAATCATGTTAATTCGGTCAAGTTGTCACGAAATTGTATATCAACCACAAAACACCACACATTATCTTTCACACACACATACGCAGCCGCCATTTTCTATGCTTCACAAGTATGTTTGGTGATGTGGACTCACGTCATATCAAATCAAAATACAGAAAAGCCATTTCATTTCATTACACCTTTTTGTGATTATTTTAATTTCTCTAGGTTTTGTTGTTTGTCGTATGAGGTAGTGCTGGCCTCTGATGTCAGAGTTTGTCAAGCTGCCTGAGGGCCTCTGACATTGCTTAACGACTGCTATTAATCAATAACAGCCGGGACCGACAGCTTAAAGTGCCCTCCGAAGCACGGACTGATGGAAAACCGCACATAACTTAGAAAAGTCATTGGTGCGGAACCTAGGTTTTGAACCCGGTATCATTGGATTCTAAATTGCACTATAGAACCGTTAGGCCACCATCGCTCACATTTCTCTTGGTACTGTCAGCGATAAAAGTCGCAAAACATATTCAAGCTTTCTTCATTATTCTACACATTATAAAAGAAAGTCACCGAACGCATGTCTGTCTGTATGTCTGTCCAGAAATATCTCAGCAAATACCTAACAGATTTATCCTGTATCCGTAGATTGATTCATTTGAAAGGTTTTAAACTTAATGTGTTTTGCATAAATTTAGCCAATGTAGGGCGAATTTTCTCAACGAAGTAGGAAAAAAACAGCCGTCTTGGTAGTTTTTTTGCGTACGCTGCATATACCATAAGTGCTAAAGTATGTACGAAAGGATTGTTTTTCACAGAAAGTTTTAATACAGGTAAACATTTATCCGTAACAAAAAAAAACATTATGATTTGACTCATTTTTCTAGTTTTTTTTCTTTTAAACTGTAGAAATGCTTATCAAATTTTATATCACATTCAGCTTTCTCATTTCACGTAACTCAATTTTGCCTGTTCCACTGTACTATTTTGACGAGTAGTTAGAAAGTCATGACGATGTTATTAATGAGCAGATTTCAATAATGAATTCTGCCCAAACTGTTCTTCTCACCTACTATTACTTTATTCTATAGTGTAGTAATGCAGTCGGATACACAGGTCGGTTATCTAGAAGCGGGCGCGGCCGCGCCGCGAGCTTATTGTGGGGTCAATCCTACGAATAATAAAAGTCAATGTAACATTTTGTACAAATAAATATTTAGAGAAACTCTTTAGCTACGTGTGCAAAGACGGGCGGATCGCTAGTTTTACATGCCAAGTATTATTGATCATGTTGCGTGTGAGAAGAAGACTGTTATTTGTTGCTGTTATTGGTTACGGGCAATCAAGAGACCAGAGAGAGAGAGTCACTGAAATAGCGTCATAGCTATGAATCAAGTACAAATTTTTGCTGAAATCTAATCCAATCTAAAGATATGCGGTAGAGTCAAGGTAGAGTGGGCCTTTTTAGACACATTTGAAAGTTTTAGATTGCGACTCAGCCCACGATAGAAGCATCGACACAACATAAAAAGAAACAGGTCATTAGAGATGTTCTAAACGTAATTTCGTATTGAAATTAGATGCGTGGTGTGACATTTTAACTTCCCCTTACATAAAATCTAAGTAGATATCAACATATCGAAAAGTTCAATAAATCAACAAATGAAAAAGATCCGTGCAACACAATGGCGTATATTGATATCACCCCATGGTGTGCTACGGATTGTGCAATGAATGGAGACCGAAGTTTGTGGTTACGATTGCGCGGAGGGTCCGTTTTTTACATCTATTGAAGAGACTTGCAGGTCGGTCTCTTGATGGTAAGCGCTACGCCTGCCCATAATAATTTAAGTGATTGACGTGCCTCCCAGAACTTTGGGTTGCAACATCCTGCGCAGCACTTCACTGCGCTCATCGATCTGAGATAGATACCGATTCACTCTAGTGCAGTGGGTGGACGGGTAAATGCGAATTACCCGTGCACCCACCAGTGGGTGAAGCCAGTAGGTGCACGGGGCATGCCCCTCAATTACCGAGTAACGTTGGATAGCGTACTTTTTAAATCAGAAAACAGTAGTTTTTGCACAGGATATCTAGATCTAATATCTTGTTTTTTTTTTAAGTCATAGACCTAGAACAAGAACCCTGCTCATTTTATGGCAAATACTAAATTAAGTATATAAAAATAAGTACCTACTTAACTACTTAATTTAAAATTATTATGAGAAAAAACTTACGTACTTTTTAATGTTTTATTGTTTACATAATCAGTACCTCTACCTACTACATCTTAATATTGAAAAATAAACATGGATATGAAACTCACAGCTCATATTTAGCAAAATTTATCTTACCCAAAAATTAACTACATAACTGAAAAAAGTAAAAAAACTTCCGCACTTTTTTGTATTTTATTGTGTAAAAAATCAGTACCATCTTCATATTATATATCTTTCGTGGATATAAAACTTAGAGCTCATCTTTAGCTAAATTTATCTTATCCAAGTAATCTTCAAGGACCTCCACAGAATCGGCCACATCAACGTCA
Organism: Alsophila aescularia; assembly: GCA_946251855.1. Classification (NCBI taxonomy): domain Eukaryota; kingdom Metazoa; phylum Arthropoda; class Insecta; order Lepidoptera; family Geometridae; genus Alsophila; species Alsophila aescularia. The sequence goes on along the minus strand of OX276383.1, from coordinate 16,677,693 downwards.
TGCTTTTCAAAATACTCTTTCCTTTCTTCATCCTTAACATGATCTAGCAAAGCTTTGAACATGTTACTTGCTCTAGACTTTTTCATAAATGTCTTTGAACAAAATGGTTTCACGTTTTTTAACAGTACCAAAACAGTGTTTATATTATCATTTTCGTTTTTGTTAAAAGACCATAACATTTCTAGTATATTAAACAGCCCCTTGCATATAATTGGAGATGACAAACGTTCTAGAAGGCCAATTCTTTGGTAAAGAACAAGTCTCTCGCCGTCATCTATTGTTGCGTGCTCTTCGTCGTTTCTAGCATCTAAGTGTTCCATAAGAATCTTATTTAATAGCTCTATTAGAGTTTGTATAACACCTATGTCTAGTTTCTCAATTTGATAGTAAAAGGTCTCGAGACCTTTCAATTTCATAACCCTTACTTGAGCGGTAGGATTTCCTGGCAACCATTTGTACAGAATATCTACCGCGTGCGCTTTCAGAGCTAAGTTGCTATCATTTTCGAATATATCCAACAGTCTATCAATTAAATTTAAAGGAAGCAGTGCGTCTGTACTTATAGGTGCAACATTGATGAGATATTTTAGTAAAAGCAAAAGCTTGGTTCGTAGTTTTGAGTGTTTATTCATCAGATTGCTAGAAAAAACTCTCAATACTCCCTTTGCTTCTATGAATTTGTGAGCATTATCGGGGTGTTTAATTGCTTCAACGATTTCATCAATTAATGCTATCATACGATCGTAGAAAATTTCAGTGTCTTCTGAGGAAAAGTTAAGTTTTGTCATTTTTTGTACGGCGAGAGCAAATACCTCTACCTTTTGGATAGTATTTTCTATGTCGACTTCGCAATTTTCTACGAGAGGTTTGGTTGTATCTTCTTCCAGTACTGCAATATATGAGATTTTAGTATACAATAAGTACCAAATACCTAGTAGTAAACAAGTAGTTGACAAAAGGGTGGCAAAGAGGATTCTCAATATGAGAAAATATTTTCTTAATTCGTTTAGTTTAGTATCGCTTTGTTTGGTGGACCAAATGCGATTTAAAAGTTATCTGTTTGTCCGGCAGACCAATTCCGAAATAAAAATTGATTGTTTCTCGTTTGTCTGGTTCTCATTTCGTCTGGCATACGAATTGAGAAAATATGTTCTCCGTCCGTTTGGCGTGTTATCACTTTGTCTGGTAGACCAAAAACGAATTAAAAGTTATCACTAATATGCATTATATCCATACCAATATAAAAAAGACAAACGTTGTCTGTTTGTTTGTTTGTTTTATTCAGGAGCTTTCACGCGATAACGGCTGGATGGATTTTGATGAAATTTAGAATGGAATAGCTTAAACCCTGGAATAAAACATAGAATACTTTTTATCCCGGAAAATTGTAAGTTTCCACGGGAATACTGGAAAAGTTGATTACTAAGGAACGATTGACATCACAAAATAGTCTGTGGTTGCCATGGAAACGAAATAACAAGTCTGTCAAAAACATCAAGAGCATTCGTGCTATACCTACTTTTGCATTGGTTTTTAATATCCTGAAAGAAAATAGGATGTTTTTTTTCGCGATAAACAGTAGCCCGCGCGTACAAAGTCGCGGGCGGGAAAACTAGTATATAAATAAATACAAATATATTCGAGACAATTCCACACCAATTAACTAGCCCTAAACTAGTATACCCTGTACTATGGGCACCAGGTGACGGATAAACATACATAGACAAGAATATTACATCCATGACTCGGAAACAAACATTTGTGCTCATCACACAAATGATTGCAGGACTCGAACCCTCGACCGTTCGATTTTGTACCTAGGATCTCTAAAATCGGTACTATCTGATATACCTACATTAATTCATAATAGCCTTTGAGATCATATCTCATTCCATTAGAATTATCAACAATAAGTAGCAGTTTGTTCGGCAGACAAATTGAAAACAAAAAAAAAGTTGTTTAGTAGACGATTTGCGAAAATAACGACCAATAAACGACCAAAAATAACGACCTCGTTTAAATATTATATCAGACGAATTACTACACAAAAATTATACACCAGACAAATCGCAGAAATCATACGAATTGATAATCAGACAATCCGCGAAGCAACCGACAAAAGTAGTACCCTCATGCCGGAGTAAAATTATCTAAGTACATAAGCAACTGGCCGCACGAAACGGTTTTACTTATCGTTAAATCTTTCAAGTTACAACAATGAGCATCTACCTAAAATCGTGTTGGTTCGGTTCAGTATATCAAAGAATACAAATAGGTACCGACATAATATACGGTTTACAAAGTCCTAAGCTACACAACTTTGTAAACCGCATGCAAAGTTGGTCTAATTAGGTCAGCTATATTTCGTAAACTAGTAAATACTAGATAGCCGTGATAAATTGTTTAGTACATTCGTACCTTACGTGTTAGTAATTTAATTTTTTTAACTTTATGTACTTTAGATTTTACATGCAACTCAAGCAAAAAGTTGTCTTTAGAACCAAATATTTAGCAAAAGGAAACTAATAGACCTTATATTTAAAGAATTTTAAAATTCCAATTTAACAAGATTCACGAAGAAGAACAAAATCCTTTTTTTACTTTTCACATACAGACTGATATATGGACAGACAAACGCACAGACGTACGTGACGAAACTATATGGATTCCTTGTTTGATTTTGGAACCCTAAAAAGCGTCATTTTACCCTAATTGATATGAGTAGGTACTAATGTTTCCCTTTTTTCTACCCGAATTGTATAATTTAATTAGTTAACTAATAATAAACAAAGCACCTATTAATTTTGACTCTAATAGGAGGCTTTAGGCTATATTTCAAAAGTTCTGTATCTGTATTCATGAGAATAGTAAGGTGCGATAAAATTGGACAACATACATCTATTCGAGCATTTGTTCCTATTTTTCTCTATTTCTTGTTGTAAGTCTTCTCCAACACAACGATGACATAAGACGATGCCTGCGTAAAACATGAGTAACTTTTTATTAATAAATTTCACAAACATTGTGAATTATTTTAGCACTTAAAACTGAAAATTCTGGTAATAATGGCACAGGTAATGGAAAAAATTGAATCTCGCAGATGTCAATCCTGATAGATGTCAGATCAGACTAATCAGGTAATGGAAAAAATCTCGCAGATGTCAATCCTGATAGATGTCAGATCAGACTAATTTTTAAATAATGATGTAATTATGATGTATTCAACCAAAAAATACCAAAAAGGTTTTGATAAGGGCATAAAAAACAGATCTAACTTGAGTTGAATCACAGACTACCCCAGTGTTCGAGCAAACAACCAACTTTGGTTGTTATTTGTAGTTCCCAATATGTATACAAACAATATATAAAAGTGAGCCATCAAAAAAAACTAACGCGATTCCTCCTTCCGCTCTATGATGGCCTGATACTTATTTCGAGTTAAAGAAACTATTAGAAATATCAATGACTATCGAACACCTGGTGAAGGCGCATAACGTGGAGGCGAACGCGCCGAAGAAGCCAAATTTAGAATGCTTTGTATGAAATGCTATGAAACTTTGCTTATCTATCCCAGCCGAACGCGGCGAATCGCCAGAAGAATGAGGAAGAGGAATTCTTTCGGCGCGTTCGCCTCCGCATAATGCTCGTCACCTCATATGTATGATGGCCTGGTACATTACGACAGTAATAAACATGATGTACCTATCTTTTAATAAATAAGACCACTGGCTAAACTAATTGCTAAGTAATACAGCTTGCCCGTGGTCCTACCATAGGAGCACCGGCAAAAAAATAATTACCTGTCCTCTTTCTAGTGGACCACGAACAACAATCGACATTTTTAGGAAGGTTTAGGACTTACTATAAACACTAAAAGAGAGCAGATAAACACAACACTTTCCTCGTGATAGTGATTCCTGTTACTATCAATAAAAACAAATTATAAAGGTACCAAAATAGGTAACAACAAAATATTTTACGTAAGTAGTATTATTAGGTGTTCTGTGACGTAAGTACATAAATGTTTAAGTTTATTTTTCTGCGTCTGTGGATCTACTACTAAGTAGGTATCTATGTTGCGGTCACAAGAACAATCTTAGAAGCAAGAACGTGCTAAATCTTTACAAATACCTACTGATGTTTTACATTTTAAAGAAAACAAAAATAATTATTTATTTATGTCAAGATACAGTTTATTTATTTTTCTCTAGCTACCTTTTTTCTGTAGTAGTCTCTTAATTATTTTCACATCAAATTAAATGTATTATTTAATTTTATGTCCAACTCATAATGATACGAAAATATAAATATTCAAGATTGACTGGCTGGACTATAAATACTTAGATATTTCAAAATCAGAAACTACACGGATTATGAACACGGATTGAGATACTTAGCACACCAGTTTTAAGTCAAAACCTACCTACAGTGAAAATCGCATCGCAATCGGTGCAGTCGTTTTATTCAAAACTTAGTACCACACTTGTAAAATTAATACATTTAGTTTTTTTATTAAAGTGCTTGGCATCAAGATACCAAGTACACCAGTTTTAAAGTCAAAACATAAGCTATCCAACAGTGAAAATTGCATCGCAATCGGTCCAATAAAATAACGTGATGCGCGAACAGACAAACATTAAAAGTGTGGTAATAAGTTTTGAAGGCCAATGTATTCTACAGTGACAACGATAACGTAAGTAATATCTAATTATTAACGACTTGTCCTGTTACAAAAGATTGGTAAATAAAAAACTAAATTAAGATTTTTATTAGGTTTGACAAGACTAACGATTTAAATTCGGCCGTAATAGACCATATTTTAAGAACTTACGCTAGGCTACTTCGAGCATCTATCGAATACAAACAAATATTTAATTATTCATAATAATTTACACATAGTCGTGGTTTACAATTATTTGTATACTTAACACAGTTATTTTATGTATTATAAAATTAGTACGTAGGTTATCTTTTTTTAAAGCGTCAACAATAATTGTAATAAACGGGTTAAATATTTCCGTACCAAACATTAAAAATATATAGAGATTTGTAAACAATTGTAGACATTAAGGACATACGAATTACGACAACATTAGATAGGTACATCATTATAATGTGTACTGTGATATTATGTAGGTAGGAATAACAATTATTCAGGCCTTACACATGTAACAAGCAGGGCGATTATTCGCTATGCCACACGTAATTCCTTGCAGAAAACGTGTGACGTCATTACTGCAATGGACGAAAACATACACGAATATATCGTAATGCGACGCGCTACGTGTCTGCAAGGCCATAGCGAATAAGTGCCCTGGGATATAATCAAAACAACAGATAAATAAAAAACTTATATACACCGTGACATTGAATTGGATATTTTGCTGAAATGCATGTATTCTCAGTCTATTATTTAGGATCGTTCTCTAGCATTCAATAAAAAACTGACCAAAAAAACAATTCGCCATAAGCTGAAATGTCGATTTCACACGCTACACGGCCGCAGCACGGGCGCGGGTGCTACGCCAGGCTCCCGCGAAGTCGCAGGAATGACAAGGTTGAATTTTGAATAATTTAATAATGCCTAGTTTTAGTTATTTACGTTTCATATTTAGTGCTGCAGATACATTCTGTTGCATGGACTGAGTACATACATCTAGGAAAAATATCGAATTTAATGTCACGGTGTATTAAATACATATGACACAAATAAGAATTTTTTTATTAGTTTTGTCAATCACGGAATTTAACATTGAATAGCAAACTTTTAGCTCCACTAACAGATACATATTGGAAAAATGTATGTTGTATTAAAATTTGTTGTCTTCTTCAACCACTGAGTAATAGTCATAGAGTAAGGAATTTTCATTTCCTTTGTCATTGGTACTAGTAATGTGAGTTGTCTAGGTCTTCGACCCTTTAGCCTGGAACTATTATTTATTCTGTGGTTTAGCTACTAAAAAGATTATTGTGAAAAGAGGTAGCGTTCATGCATACCTACTCAGCTATTAGCGTACAGGAGGCAGCAACAACAAAGTACCATATTATCACAACATTCTAGGCATGAAGACAGACATCCACAAATATTTGCACCGTCCTTACTCACTCCTTTGCTTCGGTCTTTGAGTGGTTCTGAATATGAGGCAGCATTGGCAGTAGTCGTATTCTCTCTGGTAATCACTTCCTTCATTAGTTCTGAAGAACTCGAGGGCTGCACTGTAACTGCTGTTTTCTCCATTTAGTTAATATTTATTCAGTTGTAATATAAACCTCCTGTAACACTTTAGAATCTGTTTGCGCCTATGCAAGAACAATAGATATTTTTCTCGTAATTTTATTTCACTGTTCATTAATGGCACTAAAGTATGCGTGAGTCGACTCCCTGCGACCTGACACGGTGCGTGGATGTGTTTTATGAGAGCACTATATACCTAACACAGCTTAATTAATTGTATTATATTTTTATGTCACAACATAAAAACCTAACCTATTTTGGTGTACTTACATTTAATTAACTGTATTTTTATGTCCGTGCCTACTGAAATTATATGAATTCAAGGATGACTGGACTCATCATTAAAAAGTGAATGATTAGACGAATTTACTTGCCGTTTTGTACAATGTTGGACGAATATGCACTTGAAATTCACCGTCACTCTTTGACTATGAAATATTCATAGTTCTTCCTCTGCTTCAAGTGTCTCACCGTTAATGAAGGTCAGGCTTAATTTATCTGCTTAATTTTATGAACCGATCTTCCACAATTCATGGGGCTTCAAAGTAGTTCTAGATTAGAACATATAATGGTCCCAAGGTCCCCCACCCTTTTCCCCGCACCATTCCTGTCTAGACCTCTTGGCGTCTCTGTTGAACGATTATTTAAATAGATAGTATATCCATACCAATATATAAAAGTAAAACGTTTCTGTTTGTTTGTTTGTTTGTTTGGGGAGCTTTCGCGTGATAACGGCTGGACGGATTTTGATGAAATTTGGAATGGAGATAGCTTATACCCTGGAATAAAACATAGGATACTTTTTAACCCAGAAAATTGAAAGTTTCCGTGGAAAAACTGGAAAATGAACTCACTGTAAGGAACGGTTGCCATGGAAACGAAATAACAAGTCTGTCAAAAAACATCAAGAGCATTGGTACTTTTGCGTTGGTTTTTAATATCCTAGAAGAACATAGTTTTTTTTTTGCGATATACTTTACTACTACTTTACTACTTCGTCCGCGCGGACGAAGTCGCAGGCGGGAAAGCTAGTCCATAATATAATCCATAATAATTATTAAAGTGAAAGTAACTATGTAAAAGATAACAAACAGATAGTGTTTGTTATCTTTTCACGACTAAACGGCTATGCCGATCTTGATGAAATTTGGTATGGAGATAATTTAAACTCTAGGGAAAGATATAGGACTAAAGGACTATCTTTAGCCCGCGACTTCGTAGGCGTGGACTTATTATCTATAATAACAATATATTGTGCTTTCGGCATCTGTGGCAGTGGCTATATTTATTTTGCATCTCCTCTTACATTCAGAGCATGGTTTTCCAAAATCGTTTACATTACAATTGCTCATCACTACCGATTAAACAGACCGAGATTGCTTACTTTGTGAGTGTGATGTTGACGTTATTTGTGGCTTAAATTACAGGATACAGTTTTTAGCATTTGTGTCGGTTCGATTCACAAGCAAATTTTCAAAAATCTTTATTGCTGTTATAATTAAATTTAATAATAAATGTTTAATTTTTTAAAGCAAAATTCGCTATCTTCGATATTTGAGGTACTTGCCCTCCACCGTAAATTTCATTCTGTATAATTTGATGATCCCCACACTAGTAGTAATATCTTAGTAACATTCAACGACACAACTTTATGATCCCCACACTAGTAGTAATATCTTAGTAACATTCAACGACACAACTTTATGATCCCCACACTAGTAGTAATATCTTAGTAACATTCAACGACACAACTTTATGATCCCCACACTAGTAGTAATATCTTAGTAACATTCAACGACACAACTTTATGATCCCCACACTAGTAGTAATATCTTAGTAACATTCAACGACACAACTTTATGATCCCCACACTAGTAGTAATATCTTAGTAACATTCAACGACACAACTTTATGATCCCCACACTAGTAGTAATATCTTAGTAACATTCAACGACACAACTTTATGATCCCCACACTAGTAGTAATATCTTAGTAACATTCAACGACACAACTTTATGATCCCCACACTAGTAGTAATATCTTAGTAACATTCAACGACACAACTTTATGATCCCCACACTAGTAGTAATATCTTAGTAACATTCAACGACACAACTTTATGATCCCCACACTAGTAGTAATATCTTAGTAACATTCAACGACACAACTTTAAAAACTAGACGAATATACAAATTTACACATCCTATGAGGTAGGTACGTTATGAAGGCTAAATAATCAATTAATAATAAAAATGAGTACAGAAGCAGATTAACTTGTAGGTTCCGTGATTAATGTTCATACAAAACTCGATAACATATTTTGAACATTTTGAATCTATTCAGAACTTTCACAGAAGCACTCAAGGCAATAAACTAATATTTCACAACAGTCTAAGCAAAACAGACAATCATAACAAATATCTCAATTTTCTCCATCCGCAGCCCGTGTTTTCTTTCTGTTTTCTTGTGAGGCAGAAGTCACTTCCTCCTTGGGTTCTGAGGATCTGACGAACCCGACGACTGCATTGTAACTGCCGTGTTCTCCATTTTAAATAACTAAGAGTCAAACCTGTCGTAACACTTTTGTAGAGTGTTTACTTTATGGATTCAACGTAAGTACGTATTTTATGTTATGGTGGTGGTTATTCTGTATGATCGTTGGGTTAGACAAACTTCCAAATAAAAACAAAAATACTGCTCTGTGACCGTTTCCCTTCGAACTGAGGTTCGATCTATGGATATGTAAAAACTGAGACTAATTGGAAAGTTTATTCATTTGTCCTTGGCAGGAGTTTTGGCAAGAATACAGGACTTTGAATGCGCATGTTCCGCCGTTGTCAATTTTCTCTTGCGATTATTTGGCACCATCCCGTAATGCCATTATGGTATGATCGTTCCATTTTATAAACATCTCGTTTGGTAAACCCGTAGTGACATTACCATCATAACAAAAAAATACAAAAATACTATTCGCCAACCGATCAGTATGACAGCTCATGTAGGTACTTTTTGTCACAAAGTTGACTTTGGCGGAATTGTGGAATGGCAACTCCACAAATGCCATAAAACAAGAAGTGAAGTGACTTTGTGACAGACAAAAAAAAGGTTACGCGTAAGGGATGCAAAATAAATAGCTCTGTCCCGTTCTGTCTTAGCCTTAGTTGTATATCGCTCGTTCTTTCTATTTGTAGTAACGTCATTGACGCTACTTCTGCCGTAAGGCTGACGTATATAAATACCTACTCTTTGTAACTGACATTAACGGTATTTATATTACGTAGTATTTACATTCTGTTTGGGTATTTCTATGAAAAAAAACGTAAAAGTCAATAGTTGATCAAAATAATTAAAAAAAACTCTTCCCTATAACTCTTCATAAAATTCGGTAGAGAATTCCTAGTAGGTATTTTGCTAGTATTCCTTGCGTGAAATATTTATAATCAAAGTTCCCTGCGTTGATGTGTAAAACATATAGGGGCAAATCTATATGTATACCTGTTAGATCTTTGATTATCTATGTTACATTCATTGAAGTATTCCTTGCGTGAAATATTTATAATCAAAGTTCCCTGCGTTGATGTGTAAAACATATAGGGGCAAATCTATATGTATACCTGTTAGATCTTTGATTATCTATGTTACATTCATTGAAGTATTCCTTGCGTGAAATATTTATAATCAAAGTTCCCTGCGTTGATGTGTAAAACATATAGGGGCAAATCTATATGTATACCTGTTAGATCTTTGATTATCTATGTTACATTCATTGAAGTATTCCTTGCGTGAAATATTTATAATCAAAGTTCCCTGCGTTGATGTGTAAAACATATAGGGGCAAATCTATATGTATACCTGTTAGATCTTTGATTATCTATGTTACATTCATTGAAGTATTCCTTGTGTGAAATATTTATAATCAAAGTTCCCTGCGTTGATGTGTAAAACATATAGGGGCAAATCTATATGTATACCTGTTAGATCTTTGATTATCTATGTTACATTCATTGAAGTATTCCTTGCGTGAAATATTTATAATCAAAGTTCCCTGCGTTGATGTGTAAAACATATAGGGGCAAATCTATATGTATACCTGTTAGATATTTGATTATCTATGTTACATTCATTGACCCTATTAAATTAATAGGATCAATATGGGATCAATGGTTACATTAGATGGAATAAATCTAGAGCTAGACTTTTATTGTAGATAATGGATAATCTAATTGCTACAACGGTTTGTGATGATGGCTCGTGCTGCTGCCTGACTCCTCGAACCACGGTTACTCTGATTTCCATTTCGAGTTTGGTAAGTCTCCTCGTTGGATAAACAGTGCCCGTATTGCATAGCTTATATATAGATAATGGAATGATCTAATTGCTACAATGGTTTGTGATGATGGCTCGTGTTGCTGCCTAACTCCTCGAACCACGGTTGCTCTGATTTCCATTTCGAGTCTGGTAAGTCTGTTCATTGGATAAACAAAGCCCGTATTCCATAACTTTTATGTAGATAATGGATAATCTAATTGCTACAACGGTTTGTGATGATGGCTCTTGCTGCTTCTTAACTCCTCGAACCACGGTTGCTCTGATTTCCATTTCGAGTCTGGTAAGTCTGTTCATTGGATAAACAAAGCCCGTATTCCATAACTTTTATGTAGATAATGGATAATCTAACTGCTACAACGGTTTATGATGATGGCTCTTGCTGCTTCTTTACTCCTCGAACCACGGTTGCTCTGATTTCCATTTCGAGTCGTCTGGTAAGTCTGCTCGTTGGATAAACAAAGCCCGTATTCCATAACTTGAATGTAGATAATGGATAATCTAATTGCTGCAACGGTTTGTGATGATGGCTCTTGCTGCAGCCTGAACCACGGTTGCTCTGATTTCCATTTCGAGTCTGGTCCATCATAAGATGGAACATCTACATACCCACATACATATTATTACATATATACATACATACATACTTACTTAGAGTATTAAACTCATTACCCTTCCCATGCTTTGCCGTAGTCGGGTAGTTATCATCATCATCATCATCATCATCATCAGCCTATGTTCGTCCACTGCTGAACGTAGGCCTCTCCTATTGAACGCCAATAAGCCCGATCTTCGACTCTCCTCATCCAGTTCCTGTCAGCCGTTTTTCGCAAGTCGTCCACCTGGCTGGCGGGCGCCCTACACTACTTTTGCCTAAGCCGTCTCCACTCTAGAACTCGTTTACCCCAACAGTTGTCGGTTTTTCGAGAGATGTAATCAGCCCATTGCCACTTCAGCTTGCTAATTCTTTGAGCTACGTCTTTAACTTTGGTTCTCTGTGGGATTACTTCTTTACGAATCTTGTCCTTAAGTACTTAGGGTATAGAAACACCGAGCATAGCTCTTTCCATAGCTCGCTGAGCGACCTTGAATTTATTAACCAATCTCACCGTGAGTGTCCACGTTTCGGCTCCGTAGGTCATGACTGGTATGACGCACGCATTGAAGACTTTCGTTTTTGGGCACTGTTGTATGGAGTATGGACGAAGAGAAGACTTGACTAAGTGTACCAAATGCTGCCCATCCCAGCTAAATCCTCCTATCGGCTTCCCTCTCGAGATTGTTCCTACTATTTCGAGAGGGAAGCCGGGTAATAATAGTAGTGATTTATTGTGCAATATCGGTTGGATGTGCAAGTAAGTATACAGTCTTTTTTGCAAGTTTTTGTAGCAGTTGCTCTCTTAATCAAGAGTCCGCCCGGGGTAGTACCACTCCTTTGTCAGATATTCAATCGCCAAGCAGTAGTGTGTTTGTAAACATTTCTGTATGGGTCACATCAAACCTTCAAGGTTTGATGTTTCCAGCGAAATTACTGGGCAATAAGACTTAATAGCCAGTGTCTCCAAAAAGTTGTGAGAATTCTTAAGGAAAACGGAACTAAATTTTGTCAGCGGCAGCGTACGGGCACGAAGCCTAAAATCTCGGATGAGGCTCTTCGGCTTATAGACAAACGACGGGAGCAACAGCGAGCCACAAACATCGTCAGAAAAAAGGGAGGTCAATCAGAAGATCAGTATAAGCTGGTGCGACTTGACCTCCGATTCACTAATGCCCTGGAAGATATGTTTATGACGCTGTATTGGAAAGGAATAGGCATTAATGTCAACGGCGAGAATATCTCACACTTACGATTTGCCGATGATATCGTCCTAACGGCGGAGTCGCTGCAAGACTTGCAAAGCTGACCAACCAATGCTAACTGCCTATTTTGGTAACATTTATCCCCTATTGACGTATGGAATCATATTTTGGGGGAACTCAGAGAATGTCAACAGTACTTTGTTCTTCAGATTCGAAGCCTTAGAATTATTTATAGTATGAAAAGCGATGAGTCCCCAAGAAATGTATTAAAAAAAAGAAGTATCTCCCCCTCACAGGAGTCTACATATTAGAGCTATGCATTTTTGTCAAAAGTAATGCCCACTTATATATTAAGAAATCTAAGATGCGTGTAAGAAAAACTCATATGAGAAGATGCGATGACTTGTACCTGCCAATAGTTAAAACTGCCATATATGATAAAAGCGCTTTAGTTACAAGTATTTGTGTTTTCAATCATCTTCCAAAGGATATTCAGGAAATTCCTAAAAATAAATTTAAAAGTACTTATATTAAAAAAATGGCAACTTCCAATGAAGACGTAACCACAGAATCTGTCTATATATATCTACACTAATATAGTAAAGTAATTTGAACGAAAAAGTCTGTACAAAGGAGATAATTTAAAAAAAAAAGGTGTAGGGTACTTAAAATAACATTTTCAAAATTCGTGTCTATCTGTTTGTCTGCCAGTTTGTCTATAAGTCTGTATGTTTGTTCGCGCATCATGTAAAAACTACTGGACCGATTGCTATGTGGTTTTCAGTGTTGGATAGCTTGTGGTTTGACTTAAAAACTGGTGTACTTGGTATCTCAATCCGATGAGTAGAAGCCGAGCAATCGATAAAAACTTTAAGACGGTTGAAGGAATTTTGATCAAATGAACCTACTCGTATATTGGTATTTTATGTCCTGGTAGTGTACATAGAGTTTAACCTAGAGAATTGACCACGCGTACGAAGCCGCGGGTACCTACAGCTAGTAAATAATAGTTTAATTAAGAACCATAACAAAATAATTTAGTGCCTATAACAATTATAATGACCATTATATAAAAATAATGTTTGATATTATAATAATGGTAATTTAATTTAATAATTTCGATCGACTGAATTGTTGTTAATATTGGAATTGAATAATAGGTAATTATGTGTAAATACTAACACAATTTACTAACACCATTTGGCAACGCCCTTAATGGGTATAATGTACCTACTCTACCTTGCATGACTTTTTTATATAATGATCTTTCCTCGATGTACATTAGGCTTAATAAATATGAATATGAACCTAGTTGATGCTTCTCGACGCATCGGTCTCGGAATGAAAAACCGAGACCTTATGCTTCTCGCCAACCTGCGACTTGGTCTTGTTGATGATAAGACCAAGATCATTTTTAACGATATAATTGACCCGGAACCGATTGCAGTCAATGGTGCACCTCTTGAAGTTGTCCAAAAATATGTATATTTAGGCAAATATTGCAATTAGGTAGGAACAACATTGAGAAGGAAGCCAACAGAAGAATTCAACTGGGTTGGGCAGCATTCGGAAATCTTCGTTAAATCTTCTCGTCATCCATACCACAGTGCCTGAAGACTAATGTCTTTCTCCATTCCGTGTATAAATGTTAATTTTGTATGACATGACATTCAGTTATGACGGTTTTTTTTCTACTGGTTTCTGCGTGGGACGGATAACGGGTCAATACAAGCCCAACGGCCGATTTTTAAAAGCTTTTATTTAACTTGCAATGTTTGTACTTTTGTATTTATGTATGTCTGTAATGTATGTATGTTTGTTTAGGTCAAATATTGCAAGCTAAATTAGAACCGCTTCCTCTTATCCTACGGAATAGAATTTTTGCATGTTGGTTCAGTTCCGATGACAATGCATGTTTATGGTAAGCATGACCTGAACCGACATACAGGAACAGCTCCAGATAAAGGAACTCTTCAACGGTCAACAACACATTCACCAAATTTTGCCTTTATGTCACTAGCACCATTGGGCAGTACCATTAATGATACTAGTGAAACTAATTTCCATCGCTACATAGTACAATTAATGGTATTTGACTGTAATTTAATGTTATTTCCCACATTTGTTTTCAAATTTATTAAATAACTAGCTGCGCCCTGCGGTTTCACTCGCTGCCACCTGTCACTTTGACACCTGTCACTTTGAGATCTGATGATGATGGGTGATGATGATGATGATGAAAGGTATCCTACGTGTAATTCCATGACATAAAGTATCTACATACCAAATTTCATCCAAATCCGTTCAGCCGTTTATACCCTAAAATCTGATACTTGTATTTTAGCAATATAAAGTAGTCTCTAGTACCAATAATGGTATGGTCTATAAGTAAACCCTGGAATTTGAATTTCAGAATGATTATAAGGTTTGCCATACTTTCACAAAATATGTATTTTAGGAAGGTAACAGAAACTTTATTTCTTTTTTTTAATGTTTTTTTATTTGCAAAATTTGCAAAAATTGACTTATTTATCCCGTACGGGATACCGATAGTTAATGGTACTAGCGATACAAACTAGTATCACTGGTACCATTAATGGTACTAGTGACAAAAGCCAAATTTAGTGTACGCATTATATTATGCTAGCCTATTTGAAGTTTGACCATGACATGGCTGCTGTACTCCGGGTTGGCTCTTGACTAGGAAACTCCTCAATAGTTAAGAGCACAGACACGAAAATTTGTATACGCATTATATTATGCTAGCCTATTTGAAGTTTTACCATGACATGGCTGCTGCACTCCGGGTTGGCTCTTGACTAGGAAACTCCTCAATAGTTAACAGCACAGACACGAAAATTTGTATACGCATTATATTATGCTAGCCTATTTGAAGTTTTACCATGACATGCCTGCTTCACTCCGGGTTGGCTCTTGACTAGGGAACTCCTCAATAGTTAACAGCACAGACACGAAAATTTGTATACGCATTATATTATGCTAGCCTATTTGAAGTTTTACCATGACATGGCTGCTGCACTCCGGGTTGGCTCTTGACTAGGGAATTCCTCAACAGTTAACAGCACAGACACGAAATGTTGTGTACGCATTATGTATTATGCTAGCTGGTTTGAAGTTTTACTATGACATGGCTGCTGCACTCCGGGTTGGCTTTTGACTAGGGAACTCCGCAACAGTTAACAGCACAGAAACGAAATTTTGTGTACGCATTATGTATTATACTAGCTGATTTGAAGTTTTACCATGACATGGCTGCTGCACTCCGGGTTGGCTCTTGACTAGGAAACTCCTCAATAGTTAAGAGCACAGACACGAAAATTTGTATACGCATTATATTATGCTAGCCTATTTGAAGTTTTACCATGACATGCCTGCTGCACTCCGGGTTGGCTCTTGACTAGGGAACTCCACAATAGTTAACAGCACAGACACGAAAATTTGTATACGCATTATATTATGCTAGCCTATTTGAAGTTTTACCATGACATGGCTGCTGCACTCCGGGTTGGCTCTTGACTAGGGAACTCCTCAACAGTTAACAGCACAGACACGAAATGTTGTGTACGCATTATTTATTATGCTAGCTGGTTTGAAGTTTTACTATGACATGGCTGCTGCACTCCGGGTTGGCTTTTGACTAGGGAACTCCTCAACAGTTAACAGCACAGAAACGAAATTTTGTGTACGCATTATGTATTATACTAGCTGGTTTGAAGTTTTACCATGACATGGCTGCTGCACTCTGGGTTGGCTCTTAACTAGGGAACTCCTCCACAGTTAACAGCACAGACACGAAATTTTGTGTACGCATTATGTATTATGCTAGCCGGTTCGAAGTTTTACACGACATGGCTGCTGCACTACGGGGTGGCTCTTGATTAGGAAACTTCTCAACAGTTAATAGCACAGACACGAAATTGTGTGTACGTGTTATATATTATGCTAGCCGGTTTGAAGTTTAACCATGATATAGCTGCTGCATTCCGGGTTTGCTCTTGACTAGGGAACTCCTTCACAGTTAATAGCACAGATACGAAAGTGTACGCTTTATGTATTATGCTAGCTGGTTTAAAGTTTTACCATGACATAGTTGCTGCACTCCGGGTTGGCTCTTGACTAGGGAACTCCTCAACAGTTAAAAGCACAGACACGAAATTTTGTTTACACATTATGTATTATGCTAGCCGGTTTGAAGTTTTACCATGACATGGCTGGTGCACTCCGGGTTGGCTCTTGATTAGGGACCTCCTCAACAGTTAACAGCACAGACACGAAATTTTGTGTAGGTACGCATTATGTATTATGCTAGCTGATTTAGAGTTTAACCATGACATGGTTGCTGCACTCCGGGGTGGCTCCTAATTAGGGAACTCCTCGACAGATAACAGCATAGACACGAAGATAAGGAAATTGACTTCCTATCGTACACACTAGTGTGAAGGTTAGTCGGTCGCGGAAATGTTGTATACGCATTCAATTGTGATTTGTATTTGTTCTAAGTTTCATCATTCATAGGAATGTATCATGACATGCAGTAGCCATGTCATGATAAAGCTTTTTTATATGTTTTTAAATTAACTTACTTCGCTTTTGTATGCTTTTCCGATTTATTTGGTAAGTAGGTGCATAAGACCAGGCTCTGCTTTTTAAGGGTTTTTTCCATAAATATGCTGGGTCAACAACAAACCTGATAAATGTGAAACTCAACATACATGTTTTTGAGATCTTTATCTCTCTAAGACTAAGACAAAAACATAATTAACAGAATTCCATTCGATACATTAAACATCAAAAATTACGTTATTTTCAGTAATTTTTACATTTTTATCTCTAAAATAAATCTCACAGCAAGAAAATATAGTTTATCATCTAAGATTAAGACAAAATTTACCCAACTACATTATTAGCCTCCCAATAAAATAAATAACTTTTGAGAAATACGTCATTTAGTTCCAAGCTAAATTGTGTTCAAACAGCGCTCGCGATATTCAACCTTGTTACGTACGCACTTCAGTGCTTATTGCGGGTAGCGGGTGGCAGAGTGTAGGGTTGTGGGGAGTGGGAAAATGTAACCTTGGAGCCTGGCCTTAATGCTAGTGGCCATATAACCATTAAGTAGGTACCTTACTTTTAACCACGTTTTTATTAAGTCGCTTTCTTGTTTTTCTGTCGGCTGTCGTTCTGGGTGGAATCTTGCAACTCAAATTTCAAGCACTTCCCGGCTGAAACTTTCAGGGTAGCTCACAACTGGATGACAATGCATTCTAAAAAAACGTTACAAAAATAAACGTGATTTTTAGATTAGTTTTTTAATCTATATTTGCTGCTTGTTCTTTTTTTCAGATGGTCAGCTTGGCAGACTTCATATCAAACGACTGGAGGAAGTCCTGCTGTATGTTGCAGCACTACGTCGAGAGCTTACGAGTTGTGCTCATGTGGTTTTTCCGAATGGCCAATGTGTTTCTGTTTGTTTCTGCTATTGCTGTTAGTAATTTCTTGTATTAATTTTAGCAGGTAATTTATTTCTGTCATTTCATTATTACATAAGCAACAAAAAGCTATTATTAAATCATTTCATTAGCAAAATATTTGTACTTGTAATAAGTATCAAAAAGTCTGTACAATGAAGATAATATAGAAAGAAATGGTACTTGAAATAACCTACTGAAAAAGGTTTTTTTTTTAATCTTACCTTTCTGTATAATTTGTTCTCGAATCACGGTAAAACTACTGGACCGATTGCGAAGCAGTTTTCACAATTGGATGGCTTAGGTTTGACTTAAAAGTTGGTATACTCGGTATTTCAATCTGAGCAAAAGCCGAGCAATCAAAAAAAACGATTGGTCGTCTGAACGAAGTTTGAAGAAATTTGGTATATACTAGTAGTATACTGGTACTTTTGGTTCTGGAAGAACTCGTAGGATCCTTATATTCCAGTAAAAATAAAACGCGGGCAACGCCGCGGGCACAGCTAGTAATAAAGTATGTTTTTGTCGGCTGTAAAAAAAGCTCAGTAGGTAGGTACGTGTCTGCAAATAAAACAAAAAGGGCTCAAAATGATTTACTAGGGTAGCAAAATGATTAATTTGCGCAATAAAATTATAAAATAATAAATGCTGCTGCACAATTCAATAAAGGCTGACAGAATATATTTTAGAGCTGGCCAAGATGGCATATTCTGTTGACTGTTTAATTAAATGAACACTTAATTAAACTTTGTATTATCACCTTCTAGGAAAACCCTCTACTAGTGAATGTCTACGTGTGGTACACGCTTGGATTCGTCCTAATGGGCTTCGTCGTCGCCATACTGGAGCTGCTGCTGGCCAGCAACGAAGGAGCGAAGGCGGTTGTCAGATTCGCAGTTGATGTCGTGTTTTTGTTTGGTACGAAAATAATATCTATTAAAACCTGTAAATGGCCAATACTCACGGGAAACATGACCGGATATCCTTTTCGGTCTATTTCGAAGGATTTCAAAATCGCAAGTCTAGCGAGCGTTTCGTAGCTCTCGCTAGTTCAGTCAGCGCGCACGTTTCGTGCTTACGGTTACGGTCGTAGCACTCGCCGTTAAGGCGCTGTTCGCTGTATTTTTTTTTTGTTAGAATCTTAATCATCTTAAAACCAATCTTACAAAGCAAATTTCGAGTCGAAAATCGTTATTTTTTTAAGATATTAAAAAGAGCAAAGTTTCAATGAATCTTTTGATCGAGAAATTATTGTGTAATCGTGTTTTCCTCAGGAGAAAATCTAGTTAAAAGACTAGATGAACACATATATAAAAATATAAGAGTTGTCACTTAACTATAGGTACTAAATTTTTAATCACAAAATTAGGGCTTTGGCTGCTCACCTAATTTTTTCATTTATTTTAATACTGAATAGAGTACCTAGCACTCGCGATAGTTATCTTAGTAAGCGAGCATGTAAGCGTAGTCCTTTTTATAAGGTTTAATAAGGTAAATTACTTACTAAAAACTTTTAAAGAAATTTGGTTTGATTATTTAGATTTCGAGAAAGTTCTTATATATAAAAAGGCGAAACTGCCTCCATAGAAGTACATGATCTTAATTATGAAGCTCTTACTAATTTCGTTAAATCTTGTGTTTAATCAAAAGAAAAATTCTAACATTGCATTATTCGTTTCAGTACTGTCTCGATGTCTCCCAGTGGTGAACACATACTTAAAGCATTTGGATCGGCGCTTTCCTCTATATACCTATTAATATTTTTGTACTTATTAATAGGTATATCAAGATGACAAGACGAGCAACTGCTCGTTTTCACCTGATTCAATTTCTTCAATTCATAGTTCACCTGATAGTTAGCGCTTCACCTGCCCATAATAAGTGCAATGCCAGTCGGAACTTGGCGGCACAGCACTGTCCTCGTCACAATATGGTTTGGTTTCATGTGCCCAGTAATTACGCTGGAAAAATTGCACTAAAATTGACTATTTTTAAGCAAAAACATAAGTACTGCTAATATATTATGCTTACGTATTAAAAAATTTGAAAATACGCCATTATTGTTTGTAAGTTTTATTGCCATAACCTACTATAGAACTTAAAGCTGAAAAAATAAAATAAAAAGAAGCGCTTTAATTATCAAAAGTTTTTTTTTTTTTTTTTAAATTATTAATCAATAATTTAGCGTTGCCTCTACAGGTGCTTAGTTAATGTAGCTACGTCTTAGTGATAAGTGCATTGCATGTAGACTTAGTCTGTTTTGGAAAAGACAATAAGGGCGCCTACTCGCAAAATCTACAAACGATAATGTCGTGAATAGACGTATCAATCGATTCGTCTTCATCGCAAGAGACTTATGTCATCAGTAGGTACATAATAAGTATAAAACAAAGCCGCTTTCAGCCGTCTGTCTGTAACGCTTAATCTTTTAAACTACGCAACGGATTTTAATGAGGTTTTAACTATCTGTTAGATTATTTTTCATAGAAGTCGTATATACAAAGCTTCGCCCGCGGCTTTTCCCGGTAGTCAACACTCTTTCTTTTTTTTGCCTTGTTATTTAGTTATTTTCAAAAATAAAATTAGCCTAAGTTACTCATTATAAGTGAAGGTCGACTGTCGACTGTGCGAGAACTAAATTTTTCACCTCATTTTTTTTCTTAATTTCACCCGTGCGTTTCCGGGGCGGGTCGCTAGTGTTTTATAATAATATAAATGTTGCTTTTTATTAACAATTCAATACATTATACTTTGTCTAAAAAGAATAATAGTGTGGGGTTCCTAACAGGATCTTCAATCAAAACAACACTTTTTCTTCTTAACAAATGGACTGTATATTTCTTCTTTCTTCACAATAGGTTTTCTTACTTCTAGTAGTTCACTGTTCGCAGTCTAAACTGCAGTGCTACCTAACTATTTACATCATAACGAGCGGTCGACTTTGTACAGGCCAATCACAGCCATTGTGCGAGGGCGACAGCAACGTTGGAGCGAGAGGGCTAATAAGTACATCGTTAGAAAGAGACGGGTGACGAGATGAGATATACTGGTCATAAGGAGTACTTAGATATGAATAAACCAATTAAACCTTAGGTGCTCTTTTCGTCCGTAACAACCTCCCCTCGGCGTAGATCTTCGCAGCCTCCCCTTTCTATCGGCAGGACGAAAAGACGACTGACTGGTCGACGGAAGACGGACGTCTGTTTGTTAGTTTGTCTATATGTTTGTTCGCGCATCACGTAAAAACTACTGGACTGATTGCGATGCAGTTTTCACTGTTGGGGTTCGATTTAAAAACTGGGGTACTTGGCATCTCAATCCAAGCAATCGATAACAATATTTTTAACGGCTGAAGGAATTTTAATCAAATTTTGGTATACTGGTATTTTAGGTCCTGGATTAGCACATGTAGTACTCTTAACCTAGAGAAATGACTACGCGTGCGGAGCCGCGGGCATCAGCTAGTAACTAATATAAATCGAAACATACTAATATAATGTAATGATATTTTTTATAATGTAATGATATATTATTTTTTCGCCACTGAGCCCGATCTCCGGCTCTTCTCTTCCAACTTCTAAATTGAATTTACTATTGATAAAAATGAAAACCAATGCAATTAAATCATTTTAATAATAGAAATTGTGTAGTTTGGGCACAGAATACTAAAAAGGTCTAGAGAACTTTCATTTCGAATGCAGGCAACACACCATGCTGAATTATTTTTCTCACAATCCATACAAAACTATGGCGAATTGTCAATTTTTTTTAGCACAGGGGTGTGCTGACCTTGAAAAAACCGGCACGCGACCTGCACCAAAAGATCTTATCATTCTGTCGAAACAAGTCCAACGAACGTCCATTTTGTTTGAGTTGTGGACCTCGCACGCATTCTATTTCATTAAAATGATGTTAAAATATAATAAAATAGACTTCATAGTGTTCTGTGCCTCTCATGGTTTACGCCGCGTTTTATATATTAGCAGCGTTTTACCTACCAATAAAACGCATATTAATTTACTTACCTTATTCGAAGCTTATTTGATTGAGATAGGCACTGCGTTTCCCGCCTTATAATTTCTTTCTCTTTCTATCGAATAGCTCTGTCTCTGTCTTGAACTTCACTTCCGCTTGGAAGTGGCGTGATCTCGAATGTTGAGGACCGCCATTTTATCTTCATTGAGTCTTTATTTTCCAGGCAGGGATTGTTCATAAGCTTCGAATAAGGTAAGTAAATTAATATGCGTTTTATTGGTAGGTAAAACGCTGCTATTAACCATGGCACCGTCAGAGTGATCCTTTATACCATGTACAACTGGATCATATATATTAAATGCTAACAATTTAGCTATGGTCATTTTGACATTTTTGATGAGATAGATAGTATCCTTTGTCAAAATAATTTTTCTAACAAAACTGTTACTCTCCTGTAAACTGATCAAGCTCCAAACATACCGTACACTGGTCACACTTTGACATTGGCAGAATATCGTCAATCAACGATAAAAAACCACTCTATAAAAAGAAGAAGAAGAAAACTGTTACTTTCAAAATACAAAACGTCACTTTGACGACAAGTCAAATTATATAGTGTCAAATTCAGATCATAGGGATGATCTTTTTGCGTTTGCTTCATTTTATTAGAGTAAGGAAATGAGCAGGCAACAATCCTGCCCACACCTATATTTCCTATTTAAATAATATCTGGTTTTTTTATACCTAGACTATTACCTAATTGTAATACAATTGTGGTATTTTTGTCATATGTACAGTTTTTTTATTTTTGACAGAACACATCATCCATCCACCATAAGCCACATGTGACTCGCGCGCAACCACATTTGCCCTCGTCATCGCACACGTAAAACCCATCGGAAAATCTTTTCTTAGTATATCTCTACATTACAAAAGGAATGTCATCAGCATTTCATGGATCTACAACCAGTAGTGTAGGCTGATCTCTCAGTCAATCGGTCAGGCCTTGTTCTTGTATACAGAAATATTGGGAACTCGATGTATTCCCGGCAAGACCATGTAGGGGTGCTATAATATGCAACAAATTGCATATTATAGCACCCCCCCCCCCCCCCCACTCCCTAATAAAAAAAGAAATTTGGTAAGAAGGGTTTGGTTAGGAAAAACGGTACCTATTTAGAAAAGAGTTCTTTATCTCACCAATTTGACCACAAGGATTTTTTCCTGCTGGACAAATCAGTGTTTAACTATCCAGTTTGACCACGAGGAAGAACCTTTATCAAGCAATAACATTATCTACAAGCATTTAAAATGGGCTAGTAAGTTATTTATATATCATCTTTATGATCTTAAATATATAAAACAGAGTCGGGTTGTTTCACCATAACTCAAGAAAGGCTAGGCCGATTTTTATGATCTTTGATTTGTTAGATTTGTCTCCGCCCCGCATAGATTGTTATTCTATTGTTATAAAATGGCCGGTACTGGACAGATTAAATCATCGGAAAAATACACGAAAAAATAAAAGGGAGGGGTAGGGGAAGAGACGGTTGGTAGGAATTTTAGAAGGGAAGGAAGAGGGGTGGGGAGGTGGGAGGGGGGGTGAAGGGACGGGAAGTGCGGGGGGCAAAATTTGTAGGTACGCACGAATCCAAATCAATCGCCAATTGTACTCTTTAATTTATAAGTTGTATCTTTATTTGTATTAATTTTTGGTCTGCAATAAAGTGTATTTGTATTGTATTGTATTGTATTGTACGCATGCAAAGCCACGGTGCGCAGATAGTTTTTGATGTTTGTTACGTTTGAAGTGTATTGGTACTTGTCGGGTTCTTGCTATCACGTTGGACACTGGTCAGTTGATACAGAACGGTCGGATGGTATGGTAGTGCGCTGCCCATCAAAGTGTAACACTGTACAATGTGGAGGATCCCACGGTGGCGACGAGGATAGGAAATAACTGAAGGGCAACCACAGATAGCTAACTTAACTAGATTTAGTCAGGACTTCTCCTAAAAAGACGCAGAATATCCACAATTACTTTTTATAAAACTTTGCGATTCTACAGGCAAGATAGGATATATATAGGATGTTATGAAAACTAATACTATAAACTTAGAAAGGTCCCCTAGACAAACTAAACTGTACTGTTCTGATTTCTGCATAATCTGGCGCAATGTGTGAATGTGGTCTATGTTAGCACCACATTCCTGTTCCAAGCCTCTGGAGTTCTCCCACAGTTGATGACGGAATCAAATAAAGCCTGTAGCTATCTAAGGACAGGAGTACCTCCTTTAAGTACAGAGTAAATACCGTCCTCGACAGGGCATTTTCCGTTCTTCAGTTGTTTCAAGGCCATCTACACTCTCATAAATGATAATAAAGCGAAATCAAATATAAGAATACGTGTAAGAAATACATAGTTGAAAAAAACGAACTTTCCAATTAATATTATCATTTTTAATATAAGGCGCAAGAAACTTTCAAAACACTTCATTTATTGAAAATACAGGTGGACAATGATAATAAAGCAAAATTATATGTAAGAATACGTGTAATAAATTCATAGTAAAAACACGACCTTTCTAATTTAATATCTAAAAGGCTAAACAAACTTTCAAATCACTTCATTTATTGAGAATACAGGTAGACAATGTGTTATAATAAAAAAATAACTATATTCGACATGTTAAGCTTTCAATAATTAAAAACAAACTCCAAACATTAATTTAAAATTGAAAAAGCTAATAATTGTGATACCGAAATAAAACTAAAATTATAAATATAACGGCCAAAAACTCACGAAATAGAAGATCAGAAATTCTCTGACCTTTCGGACTAATTTGAAGTTCTTTAAGTGGGAGTGTTACGCCGACAAGCCGCGACGCGTGTCACGCGTGCTGACGTTCATAGCGCTCGTCGCGGCTTGACGGCCACGCGTGCTGGCCTTTGTAGCGCTCGTCACAGCTTGTCGGCATAACACTCCCAGATGACGAGTGCTGACGTTCGTAGCGCTCGTATTTTTATATACTAGCGAGATATCCTTTAACCTAATTAATTTTATCAATTCAATTATAAATTTGTAGTCTTGCTGCATATTTATTATTAAGTTATACACACACACATTACATAGGTAATGAAAGCAGCTTAAGAAGTTTGATTATCAAAAAATAATTATTATTTGCACGGTGATGTGAAATCAAACTATATTTAGGTATTTAGTCGTACCTTGCTATTTTGTGGCAATAGTACAGCTGTACAAATTGAAATTTCGTAGTAACATGTTGACTACTTCGAACAAAGCTACGAACATACTGAATGTTGATGTTGATGTTTGGAGTACAAAGTACCAACGTTATATTAACTTTTCTAAGTCTTTTAATATGTACGTGCTTCAGAATTACACCATAGAACCATAATAATTATACTGTTATTACTTTATGAGAGCAATAATTGTAGTATTTAATCCGTCTTCCGCCCATTGTGCCGTATTTTAAAAATAAGTTATTGTATTTGTTCCTTATATGGAAAAAAAATATAAAGGGTTTATTATTATTATTATTATTATTATTATGCATATGTACGTACAGTTTGAGTGAGATTTACTAAGAGCAAAAAAGTAGGCAAAAGCTTTTCTTGGTGGGCTTGTTGTTGACCGTTTGATTTTCATCCGTGAAGTGGACGTCGCGAGTGCTTAAGTTATCTTTTTCGCCCATGGGGAGCACGACGTCACCACCCTTGAAAATAATAAATAAGATTAAGATAGTGTAATAAAGACAAACTCGATACGGTGTATTTTTGCAGCAAACTTCTGAAAGTTATTTTTTGGTTTTCTCAAAAACACTTTGTTTCCACTGCTCGGAAGAATTTTAGCACCACGGATGACAATGGCCGGGAATAGCAGGACTGGACTGGTAACTGTGAGACATTTTTTATTTTGACTTGATATGGAAGGTTTAAAATGAAGATTTTGACCCGATTCTAGAGTCGTAAAATATTACTATAGAATTAACGTTTACTGGTGTAGCAATATCGTGGCTGAGTCAGCGACAAGTGTCCGTTGCAAGTTCAACACTATAAGCAGAACTTGTTGAAGCCAGTAAAGGAACCAGACAGCTATGGCTAAAACATATTTATGAGACGTTTACAAAATTAGCTAGCAAGCCTAAACTGTCTGTAGACAATGAAACAGCTATTCTTCTGGCTCATGATTCTGAATTCAAAACAAGGAATAATAAGGCACTTTCGTTTTTGAGCTATTAGCTGAAGGAGCTATAGAAGTAAAGAGAGTAAGTTCAACTAAAAACGTTAAAGAATAAAATTACTTACTGTTTTCACATCTAGAAAAGGAGCACCTGACAACAACGATAACACCAAAAAACAAACGCATACAAACAATACTTTTTTAGCTGCCATTTTAAATGGGAATAATATTATTATTGACGTGCTATGTTATAAAGCGTTTTCGATATTACAATGACTGATATTATTCTCTGAGCTTATTTATACTCATTTGCACTCTGATATCAGAAATAAAGCGATCATTGTACATTATTGATGCTAATGCCACTGAAGACCCTTGAGATTATTTTTTATGGGTCACCAACCCGATGTGTGAAGCTGTATCTATTATCTACTTAAAAAAAGTTAGTTGTAACCGCTACTTTACCGGTGTGTTTTTTTTTTGTTATTTCAGTACTTTATTTTAAGTCCCTGGACCATTATTAACCGACTGTGGAGGGTTGTTTTTGGATTGTAATATGTATGTATGTTTATTTGCCACGTCCTACAGACTAAACGGCTTGATGGATTTTGATAAATGAGGTTTCAAGTGGTATCAACTCAAGTGTTTATATATATATATATATATATATATATATATTATATTGCTTATATTATATTGTATTTCTGACGGAACAAAAAATGACCTAAAACTATCGAGCTAAGTATCAAGAATGTATTTTTAAAGACCTTAAAAATACATTCCTAGTTATAATAAAACTGCTTTATTATAACTAGGTAAAGATAGATTATTGGTCTTTAATTAAATGCATAGCGTTACCGTCCCCATAAGACGGGTTCAAAGAAGCTAGTGCAGCATCGTCATCCAAATCTTTGGATGACGATGCATAGGTCTCGATAGCCGAATTGGTACAGGCATGTGCCGCGCTGAGGCACAGTATGCGAGTTCGAATCTCGTTCGTCATCCAAAATTTCCATTATATATATTTCCATTATTATATTTCCATTATGTATGTATATATATATATATATATACATACATTATATTAATTAATTTATTATTAGATATGTTCTCGCTAAGCAGGCGTTAATGCTAAAATCATATAAACATTAATATTACTTCAGTTTGTATTAAGTCCTTTAATCTTTATTTATGCATAAAGTTTCCAAATAAATTATTAACCGTATTGTACTTCGTACATCGTACATCGTACATCGTATTACCCACAACGCAAGATAGCTAGGAAGAAAACAAAACAATCATGTATTAATAGAACTGGGACATTCCGAGGTGCTTATCTCTGTACAAGTTCACAATAATAATTATGTTATAGCAAGCAAACAAGGACAATAATAAAAAAACTAGTTGCCTTACATTTTAAATTAAAATCATTTTAATTAAAAAGCTTTTCTGCAGTAGCCATGTCATGGTGAAACTTAGAACGGGCTATCACAATTAAATGCGTATACAACTATTCGTGTCTGTACTGTTGGTTAACCGTTGAGGAGTTCCCTAGTCAGGACCCAACCCTGAGTGCAGCAACCATGTTATGGTAAAACGTAGTACTATTATTTATTATGTGGAAAATTTTAAAACCGGCTGTCATCATAAAATGCGTACACAATTTTATTTTGTCTGTGCTGTTGACCAATAAAGAGTTCCTTTATCTGGAGCTAATCGTGGATGTCGATTCAGGTCATGCTTACCATAAAAATTTATTGTCATCGGACCTGAACCAACATGTAAAAATCCTACTCACATAAGAAGAAGTGGTTCTAATTCAGCTTGCAAGATTTGACATAAACAAACATACATATACAAACATGTTCATTATCATAATCTGCTTATGAATATATTCCTCCAGTACTCGTCATATTATGCCTCCCGTAGCTCGTTCCATTTCAATCTGCTGGTGGTCATTCGAACCCATTGCTTACACAACAAAACCTCCTCAGTTTTTCGAATAGAGATTTGCTTTTTTCTTCTTACTGGACTTGTCAGAGTTGACACGGTGGATTTTTTGAAAGGAAAATAAAAAAGGCTCTTTTTTTTACTTTTTTTATTAAGGTCTAAGCAATCGTTTGATCACGATCTCACCTGATGGAAAGCGATGATATGGTCGAAGGTGTAGCACGCTTGCCTAGTAGTTACCTATTCACTCTTGACTTGAATACACCTGAGTTATAATTTACCGGAAACAATGACGAGGGCAGGGCATTCCACTCTTTTGCAGTTCTTATAATAAATGAAGAAGCGTCACGCTTCGTTCTTGTGCGAGGTATTTAAACCATAAAAGGGTGGCACTTTGCCGATCGTCTAGTCGTACGGTGATGGAAAGGTGATGGGGGAATCAGATTGTGCAGTTCTTGTGCACATTTTCCATAGTGCAATCTGTAGAATACCGAAAGGTTTGCTACCTCACGTCGAATCGCCATACTTTGAAGCTTACTCTTTACTATATACATTCCCAATGAGCCTGAGAGCACGTCTCTCAATTGAATCCAAAGACTCGAGCTGATCCCGGTGTGAAGTACCGCCTAACCTTAGACAAAATACCTAGTATTTTTGCAGCTACCTTGGCTTTGCATTCAATATAAGACCCAAAATTCATGTTTGATGTGAGTTCGACACCCAAAAGCTCCAGATGGTCGCCTATTGGTATTGAATACACTTTGGAAAGACGGAGATCGGTTTAGAGGACTCTTTTTAGCAGAAAACAAACACGCCTGCGTTTTAGAAGCATTAAACTTAACCAGGTTAGCATCGCCCCAATTGGACACGGCTTCTAAGGCTAAATTCAAGCGGTCACGGATTACATAATAATTTAAATTCTGTTTCACTGATATCTCTTAAGTTTTCGAGACGAGGGCCGAGAGGGTCTTTAAAAATATTCAAGCTGGATCTTCAGCAATGATACGAACACCGCCTCATTGAGTCGAATACCTGCAAGGAGTGATAATGGTATCAGTGGTATTATCAAAGCTTCCCGCAGAATTAATTGCTAGATAGGCTGACTACAGTTACAACAATATCGATGGATCTAAGTCAAGGATAGATCAAACGGCAGATTGTTTGTACCAGGAGCGATAAAAATATCGGCGACTGCGGTAAATATACAAAATGTAAACAGTACTCGTGATAATCGACATGCGGGTGGAAGATATGAAGAACAGAAGGAAAGATGGTACTTACTAAACATTGTGCAGGAAGAAAACGAAGGTTGTAGTGACTTGTGTGGGTTCTGTCACAATTACAAGCATTAGCTTACGGCTTTTTAGTTTTATTTATTTATTTAAGCTAAGCAGGCGTTAACTGCTATAAAAAAAAAACATAAAAAAT
This sequence comes from Alsophila aescularia, assembly GCA_946251855.1. NCBI lineage: Eukaryota > Metazoa > Arthropoda > Insecta > Lepidoptera > Geometridae > Alsophila > Alsophila aescularia. Next base: position 16,648,286 of record OX276383.1, on the reverse strand, counting down.
TAACTTACCGCGTTTTAAGAAAGCACTGCGCTTCGAGAAATTGAGGTACTTAAAACGCAATAATTTATGTTATCAATATTCTTTATAAATCTCATAGCCGTGACATTTTGCCCTGCGTCAGTGTGTGATGTAGAGGGCCGTGGTGAGAATCATCATCATCTGCTGCACATTGTGACGCGCAAGAGCTCTAAAATGCGTTGCGAATAGAGTGCTCAAGCAGAAACGCCACTGCCACTGCCTCCGCTGCAGCCACCACCGTAGAACACCACCGAGATTGAAACGGTAACGAACGTAACTGATACTATGAGTAGAGAACATTTTAATACAGTACTTTTAAAAGTTGTTTCTCTTATTTGACCCAACGGTGAAATAAGAGCAAATGATTTATTAGATGATGGCTCAATAGAATCGTTAATAAGTAATTCGTTAGCCGAACGCGTAGGACTGTGCGAGCACCACAATACTTTGCGAGTAAGAGATGCCTTTGACAATGAACATGTTTGTGAGACCACTGAAGTACAATTCGATCTGTTATATATAAAGAATGAATTGTACTTCAGTGGTCTCACAAACAAGTTCATTGTCAAAAGCATCTGTCATATATAAACATTACATTTCAATCTGTCATATATAAAGAATGAAATGTTCAATAAGAGGGCCCGTTCTATTAGGGAGCTTAGTATACCATTGTAAGATAGGATGTATGTTGATTGTAAAGCATTTTCGCACCTTCAGTGCATAAATAGCGAGTTTATTACATATAACGATAGGCCTGAACTGTTGATAGGGCATGATAATTATCATTTGTTATTTATTCCCATAAGAGATTGTAACGGGAAAACTAAACGAACCTGTCGCTACACGCACGCCTCTGGGTTGGTGCCTGAGTCAAAATAACGCAAAACGTATAGGTTAAAAAAAACTATTATAATTTCACTTTTTACAAATTATTAAAGTTCACTATTGACTTATTAACTTAGTAGCACTTTATAGATATGTGTTGCTTTTTTTTTTTTTTTTAGGAATGACTAATGCTGTTGGCCTTATTGGCCTCTACAGCTTGAACCGGACGGTGGGGCGGGCGCTTACAAGCACTCCGCCGCAATGCGTGACGCAGAAGGCGCACGCCAAAGTTAAAATTTAGACGACCCGCACGAGGGTACCCAGGGGGTACGGCCCTCGGCTTGGACGGCCGTCTGATTACGGGGGTAACGAACTAAACACCCCTGGATCGCTACCGTTAAGTAGTGATCGAGGGGGCCCTGAACAATGGCTAGGTGCCCTTTCATTGATTATTATAACTGACCGCCGATTCGTAATATACCTTCGAGAAGAATCGGCAAGAAACTCGAAAGTGAATAATATCTGACTATGTGTTGTGGGACCTTCGACCTCGCCGGCGAGGTCGGTGTCTGTGTCTAAGTGTGTTGATACCCCCTGGCGGGTTGCCAGAGGTGGTCGAATTGGACGAGGCCATCGCTGCCAGTACTTTGACTGCGATGGCGTCGTCCGGATCGTCCAGGACATCGCGGGGACGTCTACGGAGGGCGATACTGTCTGTCGTATAGTCGGAGGCTTTTACTACGAGCGGGTTGGGGTGATGGGGCGCCGCATCAAAGTAGCGGCGAGACGCATTTTTCATGAATTGACTGATCGAGGGAAGCTCGACATCGCGGTGCAGGTCGGCGTTCCTCTGATACCAGGGAGCGCCGACTGCATTTCGAAGGAATTTATTTTGGACTACCTGGAGCGGCTCCAGGATTTCCGGATCGGCGTGCGCGAATGCTATAGACGCGTAAGTCATGACGGGGCGGATGGCAACCTCTGCAGGTGATGCCAGGGCTTTTATACTAACATTTCCCTCCCTTTAACCTCACTTGCCGATGTCCACGGTGTGTATATATTTATATTACTGGAATCAGGTGGGGTCGGGTGACTCTCCCTTTCCAATTTTGAAGTCCTAGGTTGATCCTTGGATCTACAAAATATGATAAGGACGTATCCCATTATTAACAAAGTTATTAAACTTATCCATCCATATTGTATTAAATTATGTGTTCCTTGAATTTGTAATTTGTTGTATTTGTTTTAACTTCGCTGTTATTTTACTTATATGTTAATTCTATTTCTGGTAGATCATCCTGTTTGTTTAGTTCTAGTTTGGTAATTATCACTTTATCGTTAGATTCCTCAGTCTGAAATCTTATTACACCAGCTATGCTAACTTCGCAATTTTCACCGTTAAGTATGTGTGGTCCTTTTATCCATATTGTATCTTCCAGCTTTTCGCATTGATCTGTAACTTCTGTAGTTTTATTAAAATATATGTAGATTGTATTTGAGGTTAGTTCTTGGAGTTCTTCTTCTGGACATTTTAATGGCACCGCATTGCACCTGTTAGACTCTTTCTTTAAAATAAAATCTGTTTCGCAAACATCTCTTTGTAGAATACTTCCCTTGCATATAAATTGTTCATGTAGTTCCGTGCAATCTTCAACTTCGTAAATTTCAAGTTCGGTGTAGGCCAACGTAACCTTTCGCATTACAGGATAGGTACAGGTTAGGGATTTTTGGACAATGGGTACAATTTGCTTAGTATTATAAACCTGGGGCTTAACCAAAGGAATTTCTATTATAAAATATACAATATTATCTATAATTTTACTATTAACGTTAATAAACGGCTCTATATTGTTAACATTATCAGATATGATTACATGTTTTGATATTTTATTTAACGTATCCTTTAAAATATGAGACTTAATTATACTGTAATGATTCATGTGATGTTCCGCAAAAATAATTGCTGTTGCTAATCTTTCAGCTTATATCTTGCAAAGTTTGCGCTTGTAATAAAATATTGAAGGCTATTTTTTGTTGCGCCTCGCTATTATATGTCTGTACAAATTGGTTATCTAATATTTTCTGGATTTCTGTTATCTTTTTAATTTGTTTATTATATTCTTCTAATGTCTCATCAGTTACAGATATTTGTTTATTATAAGCTACCCTTACAGTCTCTAAATCTTTTTGAATACATGACAAATTATCTTGATCTAGATTTCCTGTAATAGACTTTATAATAGACCCTAATCCATTTATTAAACCTCTTTTTAATCTACTTTTTACATTTAAATAATTAAATATTTCGGTTAAATGATCCAATATTATATTGACTCTGTCATAAATAGATTTTACATCATCGATTATAAGTTGGGGTATTACTTTGTTATTAATAATATAGATTAAATGATTTTTACCATCTAATATAGGCTTAATATCTAACTTATGTATAATAGACCACCTTCCTGCGACAATACGAGTAGGTTTCATTTCGACCAAGATAACGTGCTCATCTGACCCTAATGGTCTGAGTTTGTACCCGAGGATGATGATGATTCTGGAACATAAAGTTCTTCAATGTGATAAACTCTTCCATTGCTTAATTTGTATGTATTATTTGGTTCACAACTAATAATTGTATAAGGACCTAAAAACCTTGGATTAGTTTTATGCCTTTCTGCTCTACTATTCTTTAAATATACTACACTTCCGACTTTGAACGACTTTGGTGGTCTTATATTTTTATTAATCATATCATTTCTTTTCTTTTTATTTTCTTTTAATAAATTATGTATGTCCTGATTTAACTGACTAACAAATTATTTTTGTTGAGAAGTATAATGTTGAATTGCTACTCTCAAATTATCAAAACTACGTAGTTTGGGTTTTCGTCCAAAATGAACTTCAAAGGGAGACATATTTATTGCACTGTGAGTAGTGTTGTTATAGGAATGAGTAATAAAATATATCTTTTGATCTTTATTTAATACTGAATCTCTTTGTAATCTATATAATTCTTGAATTGTGCTATGTAAGCTTTCTACATCAGAGTTTGATTTACGATGTTGACACGGTAGTCACTAATTATAAGTTTGTAACAACTCTTTAATTACTTCACTACAAAACGACTGTTCTCCATCATGAATTATTTTATTAGGTGATCCTATTATCGCAAATATTTCACCTAACACATCATAAACTTTACTTTTCTCCGCAGGTTTTATTATAGCGTTTTTAGAAAATTTATTACTCTAATATTATAAATGCGAAAGTTTGTATGTTTGTGTGTGTGTGTGTGTGTGTGTGTGTGTGTGTGTGTTTGTTGCTCCTTCACGCTCGAATGGCTGGACGGATTTAGATAAAATTTGGTATCAGGATAGCTTATATCCTGGATTAACACATAGGCTACTTTTTATCTCGAAATAGGAGAAAAAAATATTATTCTATAAAACTTGAAAAAAAAACGAAAAAATAATGAAAAAAAATATTTCAATTATCAGGAGAGCATAAATAAGCACTTAAGAAGTTGGAGATATAAAATTGACAAATAAAGTTATTAAAAGTGAGCATACTTAGCTCCCAATGAACATTAAATGGTGTGATTATACTAAAATAAGTATTTCTGAGTACCAGGAGACCAGAATCACTTAGGATGTTGGAGATGTAACAGTAAAAAATAAAGTTATTAAAAGTGAGTATACCTCCCCATGAACATTAAATGGTGTGATTATATTTAAAAAAAGTATTTCTAAGTACAAGGAGAGCAGAAACACATAAGAAGTTGGAGATATGACATTGACAAATAAAGTTATTTAAAGTGAGTTTACCTCCCCATGAATATTAAATGGTGTAATTATTATATTAAAAAAAGCATTTTTTATGTACCAGGAGAGTAGAAACACCTGAAGTTGGAGATATGACATTGCCAAATAAAGTTATTAAAAGTGAGAATACCTCCCCATGAACATTATATAAGTAGTGTGATTGTATTTAAAAAATGTATTTCTAAGTACTAGGAGAGCAGAAAAACTTAAAAAATTGGAGATACAAAATTGTCAATTATAGTTATTAAAAGTGTGTATACTTATCTCCCCAAGAACATGAAATGGTGTGATTATATTTAAAAAAAACTAAGAACCAGGAGAGCAGAAACATTTAAGAATTTGGAGATATAACATCTACATTTATATATATAACAGAAAGTCAGAAATTCGTGTTACTTACACTATTTATAACTCAAGAACTGCTGGACAGATTTTTATTATCTTTGATTTTTTGAATTTGTATCCGTCCCGAATAGATAATAAATATAGATGCAAAAAGGAGGGAATTTTTAAGATTACTTTTCTAAACTTGTGGGAGTGGCAAAGTTTGACCGCGGGCGAAGCTGCGGGGCGCAGCTAGTCAATAATAGTTAAGTACCATTCCTTTTCTAAAGACATAAAATCTATATGCCATATATCCATTGGTTCATGTGGCGTTCCTGTTTCTGAAGACAAAGTAACATGAGGATGTCTATTATATTTTTCTTTCTTACATGGTTCGCGTAAAAGGATGTATTTGTTTCTTCATGTTCTCCCAATAATATTTTTCTTTTAATTGTTTATATACACTCTCTATACCAGCGTGCCTATTATCTTGTAAATGGTAATCTTTTATTAATTGTAATTGTTCTTCTTTATTATTTATTTCGATAAGCGATACCTAACTGGTTTAAATTTAGTTTGATCAAAATATTTTGTATAGGTTTCTGTTACTTTGTTATATAAGTCATCATTTGGAATTATGAAAGAAATATTTTTCATGAGGCAAATACTCTAACATAAATCGCTTAATGATTTCTTCCTCTTTTCCAGGTGGAATAACACGCCTTAACCTTTTTGGTGGATAAGCATGCATTATTGGTATACCTTTGTCACTATTTTGCTGATTAGAGTGTATAGTTTCTTGGGATTCCGAATTTACGGATAAAGTCCTACTTTTGTCAGAATCAACCCGAAGAGTACCCCCGACCCGTAGAGTTGGAGTGAGTTGCGTTGACTTCCATTGAGTCCCCATCCGTGTGGTAAATTTCAATTCTACTCAAGGCGTCAGCTACATAATTATCTTTACCTCTAACGTGTTCTATAGAATAATCATAGTCATGTAACTTTAATTTCTATCTAGTTAACCTTTGATTTGGTTCCTTAAGCTTGGCTAACCATATCAATGCCTTATGGTCCGTTCTCAAAGTAAACTTCCTTCCATAGACATAAGGTCTAAATTGAGTAACTGCCCAAAGTATTCCTAATAATTCTTTTTCAGTCGTATTATACTTTTGTTCAGTACTAATTAAAGTTCTGGATGCTGTAACGATATTATCCGGTTTATAGTAAATTTCTCTGTGTTTCCGATGAAAGATGTGATGAATTGGTTTTTAGGCCAAACTCGCCAACCACCGAGATAATTGGTCCGGTGTCTAACGCCGGTAATTTTGAGAATAAATGGAATAAAAAATAAAACGGGGTGAGTCACACCAAGAGTGGGGTGAGTCGGGATTCTTACCCCATCCGGTCGCTTTAAACGTGAGGACGCTATATCTTTCTTCGGAATCACTCAAAACTTAAAATACTCGTTACTACTTTGAAATTAATAAAATTACCTGGATAAACTTAGACCGGAACGAGCTTCAAGAACTATTGGATCAAGACCGTTCGGTAATGTACTAGCTAGTGGGTACAATAGTGGAAGATAAAACATACAACTCAAATTCACCAATACAATCTTTATTATCCTTGGTTTAACTTTGCCTACTTACTTAAAATCTAAAGAACCTTGGCGTAGGTACGTTGGACGGCCATTCAAGCTAGCATATAATAGTGGAAGGCAAAACATGCAACTCAAATTCACCAATACAATATTTACTATTTTTGGTTTAACTTTGCCTGTCTACTTAAAGTCTAAAGAACTGTGCCATAGATACGTTGGACGGCCATTCAAGCTAGCATATAATAGTGGAAGACAAAACATGCAATTTAAATTCACCAATACAATATTTACTTTTTTTGGTTTAACTTTGCCTGTTTACTTAAAGTCTAAAGAATCCATGCCTGCAGATCCAACTCAGCAGCTAAGAAGTACTAAGATCTAAGATTACCCTGTTATAACTAGGGTCGATATAGAACCGACAAAATTAAGTATTTACCCTAACAAAACAAGTGGCGAGTTGCCGGCCGGCAGTGCAGTCTACTTATTTACCTTTTTCTATAAGATTGAGTCGTTATGTTAGTGAAGGTAAATCTCCATCCGACGTTTCAGCAATGTCCAATTCACGTGAGAGGTAGCCAGGCTAGACCCCTCAGGCGTTGCAGGTGTCCAGCAGGTCGGTGGGGAACCAAAGTTCCACACTCCGGTTAATGAAATATATGCATAAACATGCCAATACGATACCGCATTCCAAGAACGTGGCAGGAATCGTTGGATATAAAGTCGTCGTGGCGTATCGCGACACGTATCTTGTCGTCGTGGCGTATCCTAACACGGCGCCTTTCTAGTTAAATCCGGGGCGAAGAAGCCTCCGTCGTGTGGTATCTCATCCATCATCATCATCATCTCTTCATCCGGGGGAGAAAACCCGCTGTGGATGAATAAACACAACGTTTCTTTAGAATTCGAGACTTCGAAAACGCCACCGCTCTCAGTTCGCTAAAATGGTGTCTCGAAAAATGGATAAAGTGATTTCACAATCGCAATCATTAGTGCCGACAATGCAAATACCGAAAAATGCTCTCACCTTTTTTTACGTGTTTTATAATACGCAGGGAAAAGACTTCCTTCGAAGTCTTGCTACCGGGCTCTGCAGCACGAAAAAAAAACTTCACGCCTCTTGACTCCATTGCCTCGGTTTCTTTTCTAGCCGGATCTAGTTTGCTCCTAAGTTAGCAAAAACTATCCGAATAACATTTCGTTTCACCAAGAAACCGATCAGCGCTTACACATGGGCTTTGGAAATTATTATTCGGCTTTATTTTTATTTTTTAAGATTTCTCACCATCGAAACCAAATTTGTTTATTTACTGTTTTTTTACTATTTTTGACAGCTAAACAACTGTCAAGAGACGTCTAAGAATTGTTATATACTATAGCCCATAAAACGTTCCGTACTAGAAACGATGCATTCACTTCCAGACGAAAGGTACGGAACGCGGTCTCCATGCTTCGATACTGTTATACTATCATAAAACTATATACTGTCACTACTAAATTATGATATTGTATGGGTTTGCTTTGAAAAAAATCTACGTTCTTAAATTTGACATTCGTTGTATTTAATTGGTTTGTTTAATTTTATTTTCTATTTGCTGACATTACGGGACCGTGCCGAACAGAACGCGCCCTTTTGCTTTGATTGCTAATCGATGCAAAGATAAGTAGAACCTACGGTAGAGCCACTACTTGTCTCCGTGTTTATCAATTGTACTTTATTAATTATTTATTTATTATCTGATTCCCAGTTATTCCTTGTTCCTTTTGTATATATCTCAATCGATTGACCTAATGAGTGTTCTCTTCGATGTGTTCCGTAATGCATGGAGGTGTTATATTTATCGAATTGTTTATAACCTCTGGACATGAGTACTGTTTTCTGGAACTTTTCCTGGAACTCTGATTTACAGGATTATATCATGTAAGTAAACAACGTACGATAATCTATTCTATGTACCCGATCGTCTGTTTTCGTTGGTATTTACCAAATACGAACGATAGTATTGTTTCAATCAACTATGTGCGACTTCAATGTCGTCATCTGATATATCCTAACAATAAACAACAACAGAATGGCTTGTCTGTTTAGAAATTTGACCTGTAGTCACAGCTATGCTAAGCTTTTATTTAAAGAAAGGGTTTTATTGTTCATCTGTTTTCGAATTATTATTTTTTATTATGAAAGTAAGTACCTCACGCTACAATGCATAGGCTATCGGATGAATATCTTGACTTAAGACAGCTCCTAAAGCTATATCGGATGCATCTGTTGTAATCACAAAAGTTTTATCAAAGTCAGGGAACGCTAATATTGGCGCATTCGTCAATAAGTGCTTACAGGTTTGAATCGCTTCGATATATTTTTTATTATGTCTATTTATCGTAGCATCCTTTTTTGTAGCCTCAGTTAAAGGTTTAATAATTTTAGGCAAACTAGGAACAAACTTCCGATAGTATCCTATCAAACCAAGAAAGGTAAAAAAAAAGTTTTTGGCATGGGAAACTTTTGAATTGCTTCTATCTTTTTTTGATTTGGTTTTAATCGATCTTTATTCAAAACGTGCCCTAAGAATTCAATCTCCTCTGTCATGAATACACACTTATTTTTATTGAGCTTCAGGTTCGCTCACCGTAAAGCTTCAAACACCTGTTGTAAACGATTAATATGATCTTGCTTTGTCTTTGAATAGACAATGATATCATCAAGGTAAACGAGGCAAATGTTTCCTGATATCTCTTGTTTCATCACGTTATTCATCATGCGTTGGAATGTTGCCGGGGCATTCTTCAATCCAAACGGCATTCTGAGAAATTCATAATGTCCGTCAGAAGTACTGAATGCATTCTTTTCTATAGAGTCATTATCCATCATAATCTGATGATAGCCTGACGTTAAGTCTAACGTCGTAAAGTAAGTGTTTCCTTGTAACTTAGAAAATAATTCTTCTATATTAGGCAGTGGAAATTTATCGGACTTCGTTTTTTCGTTTAATTTTCTATAATCTATCACCATACGCCATTTTTGTACACCGGATTGGTCCATTTTTTTAGGTACTATGTGAACCGGTGAGGCCCAAGGGGATTCTGAAGGTTGTATAATTTTTTCTTGCAATAATTTACTGGTTTGTTTGTGAATTTCTTCTTGTTGTGTTTGTGGCAGTCGAAATGGTCGTTGATAAATAGTTTCCTCACTTATCGTGCAAATATGATGTTTTATTTTAGTAGTTGCACTGATCGTGACGTCTACAGTAAATAAATCGTCGTATGTATTACACAAATCTTTAATATTTAGGTTATCGTCGTCTGTCATATGAAATATCAGTAATTAATGATCTGGCATAGTTAACTTTCTTTCTTTCAAATCAATTTTCGCGCCTATTTGTTCGATCATGTCGGTCCCTAGTAAAACGTCATACTTGTCACTGAAATTATATACATAAAATTTCATCGGACCTTTGTCTGCACCAAAATATCGGCACCAAAAGGGAGTTTCTATAATGCCATTATGTGACGTAATGCCGTGTTCTAACGACAAACTTTTCGGGTTGCCAGAATTCCGAGAAACATTTTTTATGAACAGAATTTGTTATAAAAGATCGTTAAACATTTTTTATGAACAGAATTTGTTATAAAAGATCGTTGACTACCGTTATCTATTAAATTTTTTAATTTTGGTTCGTAAATTTGGTCATGGTACGGCAAAGAATTTCTCAAAGTGTTTTGCGCCGTATCGATGAGGTGATGGAACCGTACATTAGTACGGTTCCATCACCTCGGACGGACTAACTGTTTATTACTTTGATATTTGTCGTTTAGCTTGCTTTTTATAAAAAATATTTTTTGTTTTAATTCAAAAATTAATTCTTACACGGGGTACCCGCAGACGACATGACGCCGCCACTACTTTGCTTTCACTCAGCCCTGATACCACGTGCTTGTCAGACACATCTCTGTCAAAGGACAGCTCTGAGCGATTGCTGCGCAAGATGCACGAACAGGTACGCCGATGATTTGAAATTGACGCAATGGGAGTAGAGGGTATGCCACGGTTAAACAACGATGATGTACGTGCTCACAGCAAATAGTGGATCACATTAACAGCTTCTCTCGTATGGAATCGCATTATTGCAGGCGGTACGTGAACTGCAAATTATCAATTGCCAAAATGTACCAACTGTACGAGGAAAAACTGAAGTCTGAAGATAAAGAACCATGTTCTTGGTTTATCTATAAACAAATTTTCGGCACCCAGTTCAATCTATCTTTCTATTCACTTCAATCATTCATTTTTATTTTATTTGTGTTTGGTATGCACACGTTATGATGGTTCAGGTCGATCTCAAGACTTGAAAGAAAAATACGATGCGCATATTGTACGAAAGAATGAATGTCAAACCGCCAAAAAATGGACAAAGAGCGATCCATCAACGACCCCACCACCTATTTAGTAGTTACGGCCAGGGTCGGACTGGCCATATAGTCAAGGTGGCGTTTGCCAGCCGCGCCCTAACGTGCGCGGGCCCCACACGGGCCTGGTTTGAGGGGCTTGCCGCAAGCCAGGCGGTAGGCACAGTAGGAGGCCCGCGCAGGCTAGGGTCTGGTTTTTTTTTTCTTATACTCATGGTGAAATTTTCAAAATTTTCGCGCTCGCTACGCTCGCGCCTTTATTATGTTTCAAACTTCATACACGAATACGGCGACACGATTACGGATCTATTGGGCACTCAAAAGATCCTTTATTATTCTGAACTGTATTATGATAGTATAAGGAAGCAGTTTTTTTTTCTAAAATTTTCTCGCATTTTGCACTGGCCTTCAATAAAAGGTATAAAATTGTTTTCTTACTCTCATAATGTGCCAGAAATAGCTCAAAAATTTCGCGCTTATGTAGCTCGCGCTTTAATGTTTTTTCACTCACCGATGATTGATCATAAACGCTTATATTTTTTTTACATTATTGCCCTCTGTCTGTATTTTCTAAAATTTTTGCACTCGTTACGCTGGCCTTCAATAAAATATATTAAATTATTTCCTCCCTAACATTATGTACCAGAAAAAACTCAAGAAAAAAAACGCTTTGCTCGTGTTTTTTTGGTATTTGTAATGTTTTTCCACTCACCGATGAGCGATCATAAACGCTTATAATTTTTTCACAATTGTCTGTAATTTTGCCTGTATTTTCTACAATTTACGCGCTTGTTACGCTGGCCTTCAATAAAAGCTATTAAATTGTTTCCTCACTCACATAATTTACCTACCAGAAATAGCTCAAAAATTTCACCAACATAGAACCTGAAGAAGTTTGACCTGAAGCAGTTTGGACCTCTGTGAAAGTTGCATACTTTGTGCATGTAAATTTTCATCACACACTAGCTGTACCCGCGGCTACGCACGCGTCGTCTTTTCTTTGGGTTCAAAGTACCATAATGTAATATTCCAGGACCAATATACAAACATTTGATCAAAATTTCTTTAGGCGTCAATTATACTTTTATCAATGGCTCGGCTTCACCAGATAAAGATACCAATTACACCAGTTTTAAAATGAAACCCTAAGCTATCTAACAATGAAAACAGCTTTGCGATCGGTCCAATCGTTTTAACATGATGCGTGAACAAACAAATATACAGACAAACAGACAGAGCGACACGATTAAAAAATAAATATATTCGTGTGTTTTCCTTTTTTCTTTTCACCTATGAGCATTTTTTATTTACCTTCCTTTCACTGCCTTCTTCGTACCTATTCTTTATTAAAAGTATATATGACTGTGTCAATTTGCATAAAAAAATCCGTCTAGTAGTTTCAGCGTTATACGTGTTCTTTTTCATAACTTTCAACATAAGTATTGCGAAAACCCTTTAACTTTTCGGGATGAAAATTATCTAATGTTCTACCTCGTAGTACCTCGGTGAACTCAAATCATACCAAGTTTCATTTGAATTCCTTCAGTAGTTTCTGTGCGATGCGCGGTAAAGATACGGACAAACAAAAATAAAAAGTCAAACAGTTTTGGCTTCAGTACCGAATATAGAGAAGCATCCAAAATATATTATTTATTACTTAAATATGAACATAACTTTAAACCCATATCCCGCAGAAGCCCTTTAATTTTTCGGGATAAAACGTCCTCAATTTAAAAACCATCATATAAATTAAGACGGTGCCAAGTCGCATCAAAACCCGTCCATTAGTTTCAGCGTGGTACGTGTTCTTTTAAATAAGTTTCAACCCCTATCCTGCGATAACACATACATTTTTCGGGATGGAAAGTATCCTATGTCCTACCTCGTAGTATGAACTCAAATCATACCAAGTTTCATTTTAATTCATCCAGTAGTTCCGATGGCATGATGCGCGTCCAAGATTCAAACAGACAGACATACAGACAACAATGAAAAAACATACCGTTTAGGCTCCACTATCGAACATAGAATAAACTCCAAAAAAATATTTTCGCAATATATTTAATGTACAGAATTTTTACCCATATCCCGCAGGAACCCTTTACTTTTTCGGGACAAAAAGTATCCATAATTTTTACCCATCTTATCTAACATATCTGTGCTAAGTTGCATCAACATCCGTCCAATAGTTTCAGCGTACTACGTGTTCTTTTAAATAGTTTTCCACACCTATTCCGCAGGAACTCTTTGATTTTTTGGGATGAAAAGTATCCAATGTCCCTACCTCGAAGTATGAAGTAAAATCATACCAAATTTCATTTTAATTCAGTGAGTATTTTTGGCGTGATGTGCTGTTAAGGTACAGACAGACGGACAGACAAACAGTGAGACAAAAATTACAAAAATACAGTTTAGGTTTTAGTATTGAATATAGAACGGCCTCCAAAAAAACATTACACAATATCTTCAATTTACAGAATTTGGGACATTATCCCGCAGGGACTCTTTATTTTTTTGGGGCAAAAAAATATTCTCAATTTTTACCTATTATATAAACTATGACTGTGCCAAGTTGCAACAAAATCCGTCCAGTAGTTTCAGCGTGATACGTGTTCTTTTAAAAAACTTTCAACGCCTATCCTGCAGGAACTCTTTAATTTTTTGCGATGAAATGTATCCAGTGTCCTACCCCGAAGTATGAACTCAAATCATACCAAATTTCAGTTGATTTAAGTGAGTATTTTCGGGGTGATGCGCTGCCAAGGTACAGTCAGACAGACAGACAGACAGACAAAAATTACAATTAGTATTGAATACAGAACGGCCTCTAAAAAAAACTAAATATCTTAAATTTACAGAATTTGGGACATTATCCCACAGGAACTTTTTATTTTTTCGGGATATAAGTTATCCTCAATTTTTACCCATTATATAAACTATGACTGTGCCAAGTTGAAACAAAATCCGTCCAGTAGTTTCAGCGTGATAAGTGTTCTTTTAAATAATTTTCAACGTCTATCCTGCGGGAACCCTTTAATTTTTCGGGATTAAAAGTATCCTATGTCCTACCTCGTGGTATGAACTCAATCATTTCATTTAAATTCTTTCAGTAGTTTCGACGTGATGCCTAGCCAAGATACAGACAGACAGACAGACAGAAAGACAGACAGACAGACAAAAATGTATTTAAATACAGTTTTGGCTTCAGTATCGAATATAGAGTACCCTCCAAAAGGAAATTTCAAAATATCTTCAATGTACAGTTTTATTATAAGTACAGATAACATACACATCAGTACGTACACCACCTTATATGATGCATATTGTGTAATTCTCACAATTCCGTTCACGAAAGTGACTTGTGTGAGACGATTTTCAGCGCTGAAGCGCATTAGAACGAGACTTATGGCTCTCTACTGGGGCAAGAACTGTTGGATTCATATTAAACACATAATCTGATCTAATCAAGGATAACGAGACTAGTAGCTGTTATAATCAAGTTATTGACAGATTAGCTGACATTACACCTCTTTAAAAAAATGCATTGGCTAGCTTCAGATTTGTTATATTACTCGTATATACTTATACGAGTAATATAACTTAATAATTGGAACTATATTTACTCAATAATATATATTGTTGATCACACTAATATTATAAATGCGAAACTTTGTATGTTTGTGTGTGTGTGTGTGTGTTTGTGTTTGTTGCTCCTTCACGCTCGAAAGGCTGGACGGATTTAGATAAAATTTGGTACCATAGCTTATATCCTGGATTAACACATAGGCTACTTTTTATCCCGAAATATGAGAAAAAAATATTATCGTTTCCTTTAAGACATGAAAAAACGAAAAAAAAAATAACTAAAATATTTCTAAGTACCAGGAGAGTAGAAACACTTAAGAAGTTGGAGATACAAAATTGGCAAATAAAGTTATTAAAAGTGATTATACCTCTCCATGAACATAAATTAAATGGTGTGATTATATTTAAAAAAATATTTCTAAGTACCAGGAGAAAAGAAACACCTGAAGTTGGAGATACAAAATCCTACTAATGTTATAAACGCGAAAGATTGTAAGTATGGATGGATGTTTGTTACTCTTTCACGCAAAAACTACTGAACGGATTTGGATGATATTTGGTATGGAGGTAGCTTTTACCCTGGATTATCATATAGGCTACTTCTTACCCAGAAAAAATACAGGGGTCTTGAGGGACGCGGGTGAAACCGCGGGGCGCAGCTAGTCGTTAATAATTTGTATATTTCATTATTTTGCGATAGTATTCCATCTACCCCATCTACTATTATCCCATCCCGGGCCCCGGGTTTGTGGGGAGCCACCCGGACCCTTCCAGTCCAGTTCGACCCTGGTTACGGCTGATATGCAGTCTACTTTACAAATTCCGGTAAGCGGTGTCGGCGTACTCTATTACACGAGAAAACTAAAAGTGTAAAATTATACGATCTACACTGCAAAACCTCCAAACGATGCATACAGTATTTTATGGACTGAAATAAACTGCAAACAAGGCAATGTTGAAATAGCAACGGCTATGAATTGGTGGATTACACAAATTCCTAACACTGTCAAAGAAATCACTATGTATACTGATGCACATACATAGTGATTTCTACTATAGTGATACATGTGCCGGTCAAATTGCAACCAATTTATAGCACCATTCCTGGTTCATTTGGTTCAGCGGCCAGATTACGATTTGCAGGTTGTTGAGCAGAAATATCTAGAAAGTGGGCACACACACATGGAGGTGGACTCCATACAAACTGCCATTGAGAAAGAACAACGACATTCGTCAACCCATTCTATGATTGACTGGAAGTCCATTATGATGCGTCCAAGGTCTAAATAACAAAGGAACTCTGCACCCTCGTATAATGTTCATGAATATGCTTGGTGTGAGAGCTACAAATGAAGCATTTGTCAGAAACACAAGTAAGGATGAGGAAAAAACTAAAAAAACCTAGGAACTCTGCACCCCCGTATAATGAATTCATGAATTGGTCTACAATGATTGCTTGATGTAAGTACTACAAATAAAACTTTTTTTTTTGTAATGATGAGAACGAAACTAAAGTAATGTGGCTAAAAATAAAATGCCTACGATTCGAAAGAAAACGTCTGGGTATAATACAATTCCATTATTTTCATGAAAGACCTTTCTTGAACTGGATATCTTGAAGACAGAGGAATAACAGGTGCGTACTACAAGAAAAAATAACCTCCCAAAGAGTCGACAATAACACAGATGAACGTAACAGAAACAGAGAAGCCATTACATCAAAATGAAAACAGTTTATTATTCCGAAGGCTTACTCCAGTGCTCTTCCTATTTCGGAGGCCAAAAAGAAAGACCTGATAGGTCTTTGTACTAAAGGATAAAGACCCATCAGGTCTTTCTTTTTGGCCTCCGAAATAGGCCTCCTCATGACCTGCATCCGTGGTACTATTCCCTACCTAGTAGCAAAACTTCAGTCGATAAAATAGACGGACCAGATGTTACTCATGGAGAACGTTTCGATAAAACTATTCTTTTGTAATTTTTATACAATTTTGAAAAACTTTTTAATAAATATACTGCATGATTTTATTTTCTTTGTTATTGCCTACTTACATAATTTATGATATATATTTTAATTGAAACGGGTGAAATTCAAAGTTAAAATTTTAATATAACCGAAGACAGGACGCTGCCACTACTCTGCTGCTTTCACTCAACCCTGATACCGCCTGCTTGTCAGATACATCTCTGTCAGAGGATAGCTCTGAGCAATTTCTGCGCGAGATGCACGAATAGGTACCCCCATCATTTCAAATCGACGCAATGGGAGTAAAGGGTACGCCACAGCTAATAAGCGATGATATACATGCTGTTAAACAATTCGAGCGCAAAACCATAAGAATTGGCAAAGAGTGGTATGCTGGACTCCCATGGAAAGATGAGGAAAGTAGAATGCCAGATTCTTATCCTCCTGCTCTCTCAAGACTCAACGGGGTATCGAGAAAGATGAATGCCAACCTAGAGTACGCTGAGAGATACGAGGAGCGAGTGAACCACTTGCTAGAAAATGATTATGCTCACGAGTTGCCGCTATCTCAGCCGGCAATGGGGAAAATTTGTTTTTTGCTGCACTTTGCGGTAGATAACCAAACAAGAAAAAATTGCGCCTAGTTTTTGACAAAAGCAGCTAAAAAACGTAGAGTTTCATTAAATAGCTATCTGCTGAAAGGTCCGGATCTTCTTGCTTCTCTATTGTTAATTTTAGTTGACAGCTCAAGATATAAATTAAGTAGATTTTGACACATAAAAACAAGCAAAATGTCATTAACATTCCTTGATCACCATCATACTTACGCAAATTTTTAGTAATATTTAACTAAAGGAACTTAAATTAGCTACAATTTCATCTAAATCATAACATTTAAAGTGAGCAAAAACTAACTTGTATTTGCATAAATTTGTCCTAATTAAAAAGGTATACCTAAAATATGATTTCCTTAACCGAAAAAGACAGGTAATTCTGTCCAAAATTATTAAAAAGTGTTTAATAAAACGCCATTTTTTTTTTTTTTTTTTAATGTTTGAATTTACATTATTACGAGTACAGAAGTCACAATTTGTTAGTTAATTTTCGCTCTACGGGGACGGTGTGTTCCTTTGTGGCACTATATAGACCAAACGCGTGGACCGATTTCTCTTAATCTTGCTAGTGCTACTAATGACATGACAGTAATCAAAATTCAATATAGTGACAACCAAAAGCCACAAAGGAACATACATACATGTTGATGAACACAAAAACCTCCGCTCAGTCGGGTAAAACAGGTATAACCTGTTAACCGAGAGCACGCATAGGACGAGTTTAGTTTAGAAGGCGTAAAGTCACACATACCTTATAAAATTTATTCGCTCAAAAAGTTTCCCGTGACTTATATAATTCAATTCTACAAGTTGAAATTGTACCTGAATTGAATAAAGTTGTTTTATTTAATGAATGGCTTGTTAGTTACCCATTGAAGTTAATTATGAAGAGCTGAAAAGTGATCTAATCTGAATTTTGAAGAGACCTGAAAATTTAAACTTATTTTGAAAGTTATACAAATTAATGTATTCGCAGATAGATTCTCAGTTAAAATCAAAATAGAAAGAGCTTAAATATGATAAGCTTCAGTTATTAATTTGAATACTATTTATAGGTAAAATTAATGACTTAAAAAACGAGATTATGCGGACAATATACGGCACTGTATCGCTAGAGATGTCGGGCGAATTTGAGCGATGTCGACCAACGTTGTCCAACTACGCCCGAAATCTAATGACAAGTGTCGCGAGACATTGGTCCCTAGGAGACAAAATGTTGACTCCTGTTGCCTAGAGAATAAGAGGCTTATCAGTCTACTTGAGTCTTCGACAAAGCATCCACTTCCGTTGCCTGGTCGAAGATACAAGTCGTCATCATCATCAGCCTGTGTTAACCCCCATTCCTATAAAAATGAAACGAGCCGTTTTTCCGAACGTCTCGTTACTTTTTGACGTTTTTTGTATGGGTTTTATGTGAAAAGACTACGGACAGTAAGCCAAAACGGTTCGTTTTATGATATAGGAATCAGCCAGTCGACTGCTGGACATAGGCCTCTCCAAAAAACCACTCCACTGAGCCCGATCTTTGGCTCATTTTCCAACTGCTGCGAGCCATGTAACGTATATCGTCGCTCCACCTAATCGGAGGGCGCCCTATATTACGTTTGCAGAACATAAAAAAAAAAAAAAAAAAAACTTTAACTTTATTTACATAGCCATTACAAGATATTTAACATTTAACACATAAGTACATTGTTAATAGATATCAAAAAGGCTGTAGGATTACAAAAAACACAATGGATCTGTTATTCCCGAAACTAGACCCGGGGAAGCCTGTATCTTCGAGAATAGCAAGATTTCTCCAAGGGTTGAAAATGTTACACAGCATATACAAACTAACAATTGACATTTATAATAGATAGCATGGCTACAGAAAATAAAATAAACGAAAAAATTAAATAAAAGAGACATGTAGGTGTGTGGTGTCACAGAATAAATGATAGTACCACGGTAGTGTGTACATTTGTGGTCATTTGGCCGAGTGTGTGTGTGTTGTGCCTGCGGCCAAATTTGTCTTAGCTTGAGTCCTAATTCATAAGACATAATTATTTAGTTTGAGAAGTAGTTCTGTTTGTTCGTATGTTAGTGGAAATAGCCAGTTGTGAACTCTTTTTTTGCATGTTTTTTTTTGATAATCCGTATTTATCAATAGCTTTGTTGGCAATATTGTATAGTCGTGAGCTTAGTACGGGATAGTGACGACCAAAGAAAGTAGTTCTATGAGTTACAGCCGGACATGTCCTGTCTTTCCATCGCCGTTTTTTCATAATATTTGTGTCATATTTGATAGTTGCATGTTTCCGAAGTATAGTTCGGTAAACGTAAAGTTGTCTAGCAGTCAAAACTTTAGTATCGATATAAAGTTGAGAAGTAGGGTGTCTGAATGGTTTCTTAAGCATCACTTTGAGGACTGCTCGCTGATGATTTCTAGATGTAGGAACGATGTTTTGCATGCTCCGCCCCATATGGTGTTACAGTATAGCTGCAATATAGTTAATTAAGTTAGAAATGGCATCCTCAGTAGATCTGTTTTTCCTAAATCCAAATTGATTATTTTATAAAAGGCTTTGTGACTCTAGGTAGCTGATTAATCTGTTGTTGAGAATTCTTTCCAAAATTTTGGAGAGCGATGTAAGTATTGAAATAGGCCTGTAATTATTTACACTGCATCTATCCCCATTTTTGAAGATTGGATGGACGATGGCTTTCTTAAAGCTTTTAGGAAACATTCCTGAGGCAATGTAGAGGTTGCAGATATGAGTTATAGGTGGGACTAGAACTCCAAGGCAGGATTTAAGTATACGTGACGGAATGCCGTCCCAGCCAACTGCGCAATCCGCTCTAAGATTAAGAATAATTCGTTCAATTTCTGCCTCGTCAGTCTCAAGTAGTACAAATGAACTACAAAGGGAGCTAGGTACCAGAAAAGAGTTTCTGTTCTGTGTATATTGTAGACTGCTTTGAATGTTGGTGGCCAAATTTCGACCAATGTTAGCAAAAAAGTTATTCACCGAGTTTACAGATTGTTTAATAGTAGCACAAAGCTTAAAAAGTTCCATGGGTGGTGAAGTATTCTGTAGTATGTGTATTTGTTATTGTTTTAATCGTATTCCAAGTAGCTTTAGGATTGTTTTTAGCTTTCAGAAACTCATTACGCTCAAATTCTATCTTTAATTTTCTAAGCAGGCGATTACAAAAATTACGATACCTTTTGTAAGTGGTGCTAAGGATATAATTATCGGGGTATTTCTTTACCTTGATGTGTAGACGATCTCTATTTCTAATACAACGTAGTAACCCGGGGGTTATCCACGGTTTGATCGTACGCTGTTTCCTGGGTACATTAGATTCTCGAGTATGCTTGGTGATAATATTAAACAACTTGAAAATTAAAAGATCAGCGGCATTCGGATTTGTATATTGTAAAATTTCTTGAAAGTCTGTTATATTGATTTCGGAAATGATAGCAGAATCAAGTACTTTAGTGGAGGTCTTAGGAGAAGAACATTTGGTTTTATGATCGATGGCTAGAAGTACAGGTCGGTGGTCAGTGATAAAAGAATCTAACAACATAGTAGTAGCAGCGCGGTTTGTTTTGAGCATGCAATGGTCAAGGCAGTTTGTGCCTCTAGTGGGAAAAGTGTGCGCTGGGAGAAACCCACGGGATACCATAAAGTTAAGATATTCGTTGCAATTTCGGTCTTCATTATTTAAAATATTGATGTGCATATCACCCACAATAATTACATTACTGAAACTATTTAAACTCGTAAGTACCTCATTCATGCTATTAATAAAATTCGAAATATTATTCTGAGAGAGTGAACGATACATGGACACTATAACCATGTCATTGTCTACTTTGCAAACAAGACAGTTTGCATCAATAAATATGCGTTCATAAATTGTACTATGCACACCATCTTTAACATAAATTGCAAATTCCATCATTTTGTAATGTTACTTTTTTAGTTGAAAATAAAGCATAACCGGGTATACTGGGAGCGTTTGCTTTATCTTTGAGCCAACATTCTGTAAGAACAACGAATTGGCACTGTAATTGTAATGATTCAAGAAGTGTTCTAAATTCATCCAGGTTTTTATTTATACTTCTAATGTTTAAGTGAATCACTTTCATTGGCTTTTTGATAGATTTTATAAGTGCTTTACACTGTTCTGGAAAGCATTCATATGAAGATGAAATACTGAAAGTGTCAATGTCAGAAGTGATATTATCTATGTTATTGTTAGCCATTTTTAACATTAAAAATCATCCTAAATTGGTCGTGTAGTCTGACAGTGAAATATGTATGTCCCATGTAACAATATTCTGACTGAGAGTGCCTATCAATAATCATTTTAATAATCGTTAAAAATAATCGCAAGGTTAACAATATATTAAAAATGTATGTTTGTAGAACTGATGATACATTCCCAGTTTTTGACAAACGAATAAGTATATGGTATATGTGATTTTAGATATATGTGGCGTGTTTGTAGAATTATTCTGATATTGTTTATTTTGAAAGAGTTTCATTAAGGCTTTATCTAAAGTGGAAACGTAAGTTACAAAGTTTGGTAGTAAATAACTAAAATTAAAACTTGTTCCGCTGTCCTGACGAACAAACAAACAACGGCCAAATACTCCTATTTGGCCGTTGTTTGTCCAACAGAACTTATATCTATACTGTTTCGCAAACTCTCGAGCCAGATAGAAGAGTTGTCTAGAGAAGGCAGGCAAGTGCTCCGAAACAAAGACAGAGGAGCGTTTACCTGGCAGGCCCAGATTCTCAGTATTCAGCTTTTGGTCGGGTTTCCTCGGGCGGTTGAATGTTCGAACTGCTAACAACATGTCATTTTTCAAGGATACTTTGGTAAACTCTGCGACAATAGGTCGGACCGTCCCTGATTTTCCTGGCACACGATACACGTCCCGGAGCTCCCTAGGGTCTACATCCATTGATAGGGCTTGCCCTGTATTAATAATCACTGTAGTTAGGTCTTGAAGTGTTTCCTTTTCCTTAGTAGGAATATTCCTTATCTCAATGGACGCCGGTCGCGAGGAAAGCTCTAGATCATGTATCTTACTCTCAAGAAAGCTGCTATATTCTTGTTGTAGTTTTACGGTATTCTGGTAGTACTGTACCTGTTTATTTAGATCGTCCACTTTTGATGCTAAATATTCTATAATGTTTGAAGCTCCGACCTTTCCTGCTTAATGTCCTTAAATTGGCCAGCATTTTTTTATTATTCTTGTCCTGCTTCCAAAGAGAGAACATCTCTCTCATTTCATCTTGAAATGTTTGAAACTCATTTTTAGGAGAAGTATTGAGTTTTCTTTTTTTCTTATTTTTAGGATGTTTTGAGTCGTTTCTCTCAGAATTAGCCGTATCACACTCTGACATTGTCTCAATCGGGTCTGATTCCACTAGATCCTTGTTTGGTGACGAAGTGCGCTCAACTCGGGGCATCTTGGCGTGAAGTGCGATGTGATAGACTAGTAGGTAGGTTTACAAGAAACGCACGGCCCAAACGCAGCAGATAACGTTACCAAATCGATCACGCACAGGCTATATGCAGCGCCAAATAATGTCACAAGCGTTGTTACTCGGTAGCTCGCAAAGATAAGGCGGCCGCTTTGCTTCGCACAGTGAACGTAAGCAGCGATGGTTACCGTTTAGGCGCAAGCTTCGGTGAACCGCAGGCCTCGATGTAAGTACCGTGATAGCGGCGTACTTGCATCCATGTGATGTGTTTGTAAACAAGTCGGTACGTTGCACTTACTTGAATTATTTAACGTTACGCAGCAAAAACTTATGTCACTATAACACGTATGTATCCATGAGTTTGTCACCACTTCGCCAGTCCACACCATACGGCACGGGATGTAATTTATTTGTAGATAAGATTGCAGTTTATTTGTTACGGACTTTGACTGTTGTAGCACGTACGCTCGGCAGAGGCGCACGGAGGAATCATAATATAGGGCTTTTCTTTGCTCAGCTTGCTAATCCTAAGGGCTATGTCGCTAACCTTGGTTCTCTGTCGGATTACCTCGTTTCGGACACCATAGCCCGCTGAGCGACTTTAAATTAGTAGACTAGTCGTACCGTGAATGTCTACATCTCGTCTCTTTATTTTGTAACAGGTAGGACGCTCTTGTTGAAGACTTTTGTCTTCCTTTGCGGTATTGGCGACGAGAAAATCCGACGGAGCTTCCCAAATACCGCGCATTCCAGCTGTATTCTTCTGCTGGTCTCTCTCTCTCTCTCTCTCTCTCTCGAAGTTATTTTTACCTAGTTGCAAAGTTTGCCCCAAATAAAGATACTCCTGAACAACTTCGAGAGCACTTCTGCTAACAGCAACTTGAACATAATTGTAGTCCATACTCTGTGTAGTACACTGATTATTTTAATTTTTTCATTGATTTGTGCGACTTTAATCAATTATGATTATTTTTCAAATATAGCTAAATCTGTTTCCATCTATTTATACTTATCTATCTATACTTTTAATAAAACAATAAGAATTAAGAAAAAAATGGTCTAGGGTACTTAAAATGGTATCGTTAGTTTGTTAGTTTGTCTGTATGTTTGTTCGCACATCACGTAAAAACTACAGGACCGATTGCGATGTGATTTTCACTGTTGGGTATCTTAGGTTTTGACTTAAAAACTGGGGTACTTGGTATCTCAATCCGATGAATAGACACAAATATTTTTGACGGCTGAAGGAATTTTGATCATATTTTGGTATATTGGTGTTTTAGGTCCTGGAATAGCACATAGAGTAATTTTTACCTACAGAAATGACAACGCGTGCGAAGCCGCGGGGGTATCAGCCAGTCTATATCCATACTTATATCTATACTTATAATAAAGCAATAAAAACAAAAAGTCTGTAAAAATATTTTTTTTTTTTTTTAAATTGTCTTGTGTACTTAATATAAGCTACTGAACAAGAATATAACATTGTCAAAAATCGTGTCTGTCTGTTCGTCTGTTTGTTGGTATATTGGTATTTTAGGTCTTGGAATAGTATATGGAGTACTTTTAACCTAGAGAAATGATCACGCGTGCGAAGCCGCGGGCACAGCTAGTACAAAATTAAAATATCCCACGCTTATCGGAGACATTTCAAGCTCAAAATGTTGTCAGAATTTCTTGCTTTATACAGTTCAATCCTGATTTAAAATGTAGCCTAAATTCATTAATTTGATCTATAATATTTTTGATTTCAATAACTTACTTATTTTTTATGAATTTATGTTATTTAATTTTGTCCCTATATTTGCTATATACCTAACTCAGGGCTTCGTTACGACCTTTACAGGCAGAACCGAAAGCTATAAATGGACAAATATTGGAATAGCTATGGCAAAATACTGTTTTTCAATAAGGATACGATGTAAGGTTTGTCTAAATAAAATAAAGATACTCCTAGAGAGATGAGTTATTTTTTTAAATGTTTGCCCTTGCTTTGCTTAAGGTTTGTATAACTTTGCGCGAAAGATGACATACTGCATGGATAACAGCGTAAATATGTTACGTAAGCAAGAGGACTATTGTAGTAGTACATTATTTTTCAAAAAAACTTCATGAAAAGCTTGATAGTTTGGCACTCGCTACGCTCACTTGCGTATTTTATTAATATTGAGTTTTTCATTTATTATCAGATTATTTTTCATTTTGAATATACATTTCTATCATCATCAGCACGGCTGGCAGGAACTGGATGAAGAGAGCCGAAGATCGAGCTCCATGACGTTCACTAAGAGAGGCCTACGTCCACTGCTGGGCGTAGGCCTCCCTTAGTGAGTGGACGTAGGCCTCTCTTAGTGATTGTCACTGAGCTTGTCGTCACTCCACCTGGCCTGCGGGCGTCCTACGCTACGTTTGCCTAAACGCAGTCTCCACTCTAGAACTCATATACCACAATGGTTGTGGTTTCTCTGAGAGATTTGACCAGCTTATTGTCACTAATCAGATTGTTAATTCTTTGATTGATGTGTGGTAACTTTGGTTCTTTGTCGGATCACCTCATCGCGGATCCTTGTCCTTCAGAGAAACGCCGAGCATCGCTCTCTCTATAGCTCGCTCAGCTATTTTAAAATTATGGACAAATCTCACCGAACTCACGGTGAGATTTGTCCATAAGTTGTTGTTGTATAGTTTTCGTCCACGTTTCGATTCCGTAGGTCATGATGGTAGGACGCATGCATTGTAGTGTTTAGAAGACTTGACGAAGTTTACCGAACGCTGCCCGTCCCAGCTGAATCTTTCTATCGGCTTCCCTCTTGAAATTGTTTCTGCCTAATTGCACAATCTGCCCGAGGTACACATATTGCTGAACAATACAAGAGGTACACCGTTAATGCGAACAGGTGTCGGAGTAATGAGGTCGTTCAACATTACAATGTATATATTAATCCATACCAATATATAAAAGTGAAACGTTGTCTGTTTGTTTGTTTGTTTTTTGTTTGGGGAGCTTTCACGCGATAACGGCTGGAAAGATTTTGATGAAATTTGGAATGGAGATAGCTTGTACCCTACCGGAAAGCTGGAAAATATTTTTTACTAGATGTAAGGAACGGTTTCCATGGAAACGAAATAACAAGTATGTCAAAAACATCAAGAGCATTGGTGCTATACCTACTTTTGCATTGGTTTTTAAAATCTTAGAAGAACATAGGATGCTTTTTTTCGCGATAAACAGTAGTCGGCGCGGACGAAGTCGCGGGCGGGAAATCTAGTATTAATAATATTAATAATTTTAGTGTTAAAGTTTTCGTGAACCTGATACATAATTTAAAATATCACTACCGGCTATGACTCACGTGTATATAGTCAAAAACATCGACCTAGGTTTCGAGCGTATCCGACGCTCTTCTTCAGGAGTTCACGCCGCGAAATCCCGACGCGTCGGGATCATTTTTATACCTTTTTAGGTTATATAAAAAAACGTTTTTTTTTTGAAAATGAAACTACAATGCTTCTGTCCCACGCCTTACATTGCTATAAGATGCCTCCTTCCGCTGTTGCCACACCTTTGGTCTTAAGTTAATCTCATCCATGTCTTTTATTTTTGTACTTACGTACTTTGCTTGAAACAGCACATAATTTCCACGGTTATTTTGAGAGTAGAGAGATATTGTTAGTCATTTTGAAGTCACTATTTGAACACTAGATTTAGGAAAAATGTTTGGTTTTGGTTAGAATTAACATTGTTTTTTTCAGTGTTTAATGGTTTCATTTGAGTAATGCTATCATTTTATTCCAGGAAATGCAAGTTTTTACAGCGTACCCATTTTAAATCCCGATTGCTAATATCAATTTAAATAATATGTTTATGTTTTAGAAAAAAGTAGGCAAATAAAAAAAGGAATCATTTCGATAATTTATGCGTAATAAGTAGAAATACAGGCATGTAATTCTGAGTGTAACTGCCGTACTCACATTCGTCAATAAATAATTAAATCACCTGCTTAGTATGGAGTTTTATGCCTTATTAGCGCCTACTACCAATTTTATGCTTTACTACTTCTCCCGCCCGCGACTTCGTCCGCGCGGACTACTGTTTATCGCGAAAAACAGCATTCTATGTTCTTCTAGGATATTAAAAACCAATGCAAAAGTAGGTATAGAACCACTCTTGATATTTTTTGACATACTTGTTATTCCGTTTCCATGGCAACCGTTTCTTACAGCTAGTAATCAACATTTTCCAGTTTTCCAGTTTTCCCGTGAAAACTTTCAATTTTCAGGGATGAAAATTATTTTATGTTTTATTCCAGGGTATAAGCTATCTCCATTCCAAGTTTCATCAAAATCCCTCCAACCGTTATCGCGTGAAAGCTGGGGATATTTTTTGAACAAACAAACAAACCAACAAACAAATAAACAAACAAACAGACAACGTTTCACTGTTATATATTGGTATGTATTAGCGTAAATTTACGATTATAAATGCGGTAATCCGTCTGAAAGTTCATTATATGCTATGCTTCTTATTTATTTAATAAAAATCAGTATTTTAAGAAACTATTTATATTTTTATTGGAACCGAGAATCCCGGATTCTAATCTAACCCGGTTCCCTATTTCCGAAACCGTGTTGGACCCGGTTCTCAGAAATGGGCCGGGCCTGCATTCCCTACAATTCAGTAAGCGATATCACAACGCATGTTTTTTTCTTTGTGTTTTTTTTCAGTTTGTAATAACTTCGTTACGTTTCGTAAGATTTCTTAAGTCACAATATACAAATCTGTTCAGAATTTAGAGGAGTGGAATAAACTTATTCAGTCATATCTACTGGACATTTTCGAAGAAATTTTACTTATCATTCGATCTCATTTTGTTATGTCTTCGTTACTGTACGAGTACATATATTTTTGTTATGTCTTCGTTACTGTACGAGTACATATATTTTTGTTATGTCTTCGTTACTGTACGAGTACATATATTTTTGTTATGTCTTCGTTACTGTACGAGTACATATATTTTTGTTATGTCTTCGTTACTGTACGAGTACATATATTTTTGTTATGTCTTCGTTACTGTACGAGTACATATATTTTTGTTATGTCTTCGTTACTGTACGAGTACATATATTTTTGTTATGTCTTCGTTACTGTACGAGTACATATATTTTTGTTATGTCTTCGTTACTGTACGAGTACATATATTTTTGTTATGTCTTCGTTACTGTACGAGTACATATATTTTTAGTCGACTGATAGGCCAGTCATTGGAGGAAAATATGAAGCACTACCCTACAAATGGTGGTGCAGATGATTTTTTGATTTGTATTGCCTTGATTTGTATATTTATGAGGTCTTTACGAAAAAAACAAATTTTCGACCTCGAGGGGTGGGAGCGTTAGCCGCCATCTTGAAATGAATGGGCCAAAAATTGTATTTTTCTAAATAGTTATCTATATAGCAAATGTGTATATAAAAAGTAGAACGAAGACAATATTTGCAACATTTTTTGCTGCACCATCAGACCCTGGATAGCACATAAAACCAGAGATCTCATCATGACAAGCCAAATGAGCCAAAATTCGAAAGGGTCCTATCATTTTGTTTGTGAGTTCCTGTAACTACCTTCCAGCTCCAACATCAGACCCTGGATACTACATAACACCAGAGAACTCATCAAAACAAACCAAATGTGCCCAAACTCGCAGGGGTTTCATCATTTTATTGTTGAGATTCTGTGACTACCTTCCGGCTCCATCAGACCTGAAAACTACATAACACCAGAGAACTCATCAAAACAAACCAAACGAGCCCAAACTCAAAGGGGTTCCATCATTTTATTGTTGAGATCCTGTGACTACCTTCCGGCTCCATCAGACCTGAAAACTACATAACACCAGAGAACTCATCAAAACAAACCAAATGTGCCCAAACTCGCAGGGGTTTCATCATTTTATTGTTGAGATCCTGTGACTACCTTCCGGCTCCATCAGACCTGAAAACTACATAACACCAGAGAACTCATCAAAACAAACCAAACGAGCCCAAACTCAAAGGGGTTCCATCATTTTGTTGTTAAAGTCCTGTGACTACTTTCCGGTTCCATCATCAGACCCTGGATACCACATCACACCAGAGAACTTATCAAAACAAACCAAATGAGCTTAAACTCGAAGGGGTTCCATTATTTTGTTGTTGAGTTCCTGTAACTACCAAGAATTCATCCAGTAGTTCCGGCGGCGTGATGCGCGGCCAAGATACAGACAGACCGACATACAGACAAAAATGAAAAACATACAGTTTAGGCTTCATTATCGAATATTGAGTAACTTTCTAAAAAATATTTTTACAATATCTTTAATGTACAGAATTTGGACCCATATCCCGCAGGAGCATTTTTTTTTTGTTCGGGATAAAAAGTATCCATAATTTTCACCCGTCTTATTAACTACTAGCTGTGCCCGCGGCTTTGCCCGCATGGTCATTTCATTTAAAAGTAGCCCACACGTTTTATTCCAGGACCAAAAGCCAAACCACCACCAGACCAGTTGTAGGTTTGGTCCAGAGGACCAGGACCAAACCTACAAAGTACAATATTATACTACATTTCTTCAAAATTCATTCAGCCGTCAAATAGTTTTAAATCAGTCGCAAGGGCTTGAGAGCAGGGCCTGGATTCTGTATGACCACTCACGCCAATTCCACGCCACCTGCGTGGAATTTAGTTAAAAAAACTGATTTGAACTCTGAGACACACTGAGGCCAAAAACAACAGAGATCCTACAGCCTCCCTATAGGGAAAAGTTACAGTCTCATTATTATTATTTAATGTTACAACTGGAATAGAGCAAGAATTAGCATCAGACATATGAAATTTCTTGATTATTTGCTCTACATACTTTCTCTGAGTTATATAAATAGATTTATCACTTTTACTTATTTCTAATCAAATAGATAGTTCAAATCTAAAACTTTTATTTCAAAATTATTTTTTAATGCTTTTGGTCATTAAAGCATTAAAAAATAATTTTGATATAAATTTAATAATATTTAAAGTATTTTTGTTTGAAGTTAAAATAAGTCCATCGTCTACATACAGAATTAATAATACCTTCTGGCTATTAAGGTCACTCATAAAACACAATGATCAGACCCTGATTGGATTAATCCAAATGATTTTAGAAAACTAGTGAATTTAGTGTTCCAACAACGCGAGGCCTGTTTAAGGTCATAAAGGGATTTATTTAATTTGCACCCTTTACCATTTTCAGCTTCTACTCCCTTAGGTATCTCCATAAAAAATTCTTCCTCAAGCTCTCCGTACAAAAATGCGGTCTTGACATCTAACTACACAATTTCATAGTTGTATTTAGCAGCTAGACTTAATAAGATTCTGATCAAAAAAGCAAAAATTCAAATTCTGATTCTGATTTCTGAGTCAAATGATAAAAAAAAAAAATTTCATTGGAGCATATGTTTCTGTGTAGTCAATGTTTTTGACTTGGGTAAAGCCTCGTGCACACAGACGTGCTTTATATCTCCCAACTTCACCATCTTTGTTCGTTTTTATTTTAAATACCCATTTTGATGTAATAGGTTTCTTATTGCCGGTCTGATCCACAATAGTCCAAGTGTTATTTTCTGTATGAACCTCCAGCTCCTCTTTTATTGCTATTTTCCATTTATTAGAGTTTTGACTATTTATTGCTTCTTCGTAAGTAGACGGTACACAATATTCAGACAAATTTGTTTCATAGTTTCTATTTCTTCTTGGTCTTAAATTCATAGTTGATTGTGGTACTTCACTTATTTCTTCAGATGATTCATATGTTTCATCACAACTTTTTAAACTGTCATCGCTTAGTGTTTCCTCTGTCTATGACTCTGGAGGTATAGATGTGGTCACTGGTATTGAAGATTGTTTACTACAAGGTTCGTCAATTTCAATCACAGTAGGGTTCGTTGTGATAAGATTGTCAGTTTCATCAAAAAATCACTTCACACACAATCGTGACACTTTTATTTTCTTTGTATTTTGATCATACATCCTGTAGGTTTTAATTGTCATATCCAACTAAAATCATCTTATTACTTTTCTTCTCAAGTTTAGTTCTGCATGCATCAGGAACATGAACATAGCCACATGAGCCAAATAATATCTTGAGATGTTCAAGATTTGGCTTTTCACCAGACCAGATTTCAAGTGGTGATTTATTTGGAGTCTGACTAGATGTAGTCCTATTAAGTAGGTACACTGCACAGTTCACAGCCTCTCCCCACAAGCTCAGTGGGAATTCACGACCATAGAGCATTGTGCGTGCACTCTCGACAATAGTGCGTAGTTCCCTCTCTGCACGTCCATTCTGCTGAGGTGTATGTGGAGCAGTACACTCATGTGTTATTCCAAATCTGTTCATGAAGTCCCTGAATTCATTATTAACATACTCTCCGCCTCCATCGGTATGAAAAATGCGTACACTGTGGCCAAACTTGTTTTGTACAAGTGCGTTAAAGATCTTGAAATGATCTAAGACTTCACTCTTATGTCGCATTAAGCACACATACAGGAAACTGGATACAGCGTCTTTAAATAGGACAAAATACTTCATACGTTGTATAAAAGACTCACTCATTGGCCCGCACACATCGCTGTAGACCAGATCTCCAGGGCCCATATCTCCCCGGTAAGAGGTTTGGAATGGAAGCAGACTTTGCTTTCCATACATACAGGCCTCACATACAAATTTTTCATTGTCATAGTCTTTGCACTGTATTAGTCCACTTTTAACCATATTTTTAATTTCTTTCACATTTAAGTGTCCAAGTCTCAGATGCCACATTTTCAAACTGTTTTGAGGTGTTTGCACTGTATTACAACTTGCACTTGGAATTGTTTTAAAGTTCATCACATACAAGTTATTTGACTTTTGTGTTGCACTTAAAACCACATTATTATCTTTGTAAATTAGGGCAGAAGTATTTCTTTTAATTATCACATAATTTAAACGCATTATAGCACCCTCAGAAAACTGAACTCAGAAAATTTCTACGTTGTTCAGGCACATAGATAACTTTTTTAGAATGTTTACCTCTCACTGTCCATTTATACACTTTTTAATTAGCACTGTTCCTACTCAGACTTTTAGGTTTTGTTGATTTCGTAATTTCACGTCTGCAGTTTTCATCACTAAATAGTTCTAAACTCAAGAAAAAAACTTTTCTATATGACATGTGCACGGAGGCTCCACTGTCTAGAAGCCACACATCATCACTGGATTCTATTATATTTGCATTTTCTTCTATATTGAATGCCAACATGTTGCCTTGCGCGTTCTGATATGATTTCTTAGCATGGCAATTTTTAGCGAAGTGCCCTCGCTTGTTGCAGTTATAGCACACAAAGCGATGCTTTTTATTATCTGCATATTTATTATCATTATTGGAACTCTTTCCTGACTTCTCCTTGACTTGAGCAGTCGCTAGTGCTACTTCATTCTGTTCATCTGATGTCAAACTGGCTTCTTCATCCATCAGTTGAGCTGTGAGATTATGTATGTTTTGTTGAGCCGAATCGAGTGACAACCAAGCTTGACGTACTGAACGGTACTTTGATAGCAAAGTACTGATTATTTTGGTGATAATAGCCATCTTACTGATCTCTTCACCGCTGTCTTCAGCTGTTGAGCCAAGCTCTCGACTTTAGAAATATGTTGAGCCACACTGTCTGACAGATTCATTTTGTATTGATAGAATTTCTCATGAATCAACATCTTATTGAATTCTGACTTTTGCTCATATATTGATTCGAGTCTCTCCATGATTTTGAAAACGCAATCACAATTTTCAATGAGAGCAATCTGCCTGTAGTCCATAGCCGACGTAATTATAAACATGGCCATTCCGTCATTTTTCAACCAAGTTGCGCTGTCGGTCTCTGGTTTAGGTTTAGAAATGTCAATGCCTTTGGCCCCTATGGCACATTTCATCTGGAACTTCCATTGACGAAAATTGTTTCCATCAAAATGCTCCACGTTCATTTTCATGCCACCGATATCCATTTTGTTTGTTTGTTGCGGGACACTACACGCGGTCTTTGCTTTGAGGTTATAATGCCGGCCGGCGCGCCGACACAACGCAATACGACTTTCACCTAATTCACTGCTCTTTAAAATTTGATTAATACACTGGGCCCCATAACCTGTTAGAGTTAATCGGTCAGTGGCAGTTATATTAATAAAACAGCAAGAAATTCTATTGTAATGAAATATATTACATACGCACACGAATTGGTGTTTCTGTTGTACATTGAAAAGCAGATAGCGGAAGGAAGTGACACCTAGTGTCATACATAACCAAAGAGTTTTTTTTTATGCTTGGTTTAGGGCGAATTTTAAAATACATACTTCCAACATCCATTAGTTTCAGCGTTGTACGTGTTCTTTTAAATAAGTTTCAACCCCTATCCTGCGAGAACCCATTATTTTTTCGGGATTTAAAGTATCCTATGTCCTACCTCGTAGTATGAACTCAAATCATTCCAAGTTTCATTTAAATTCATTCTGTAGTTTTGGCATGATGCCTAGCCAAGATACAGACAGACATACAGACAGACAGACAAAAATGAAACAAATTACTAATAATATACTAATACAGTTTTGGCTTCAGTATCGAATAAAGAGCACCCATATTAAAGAGTACCTTTGGGTATGCTGATGACAGTACTGTAGTTGAGAGATACATTTCCAATGCTCAAGCCAGCTGTGACGCTGTCCAGTTTCAGAGAGAGGCTATAATAGACCGTTTAAATTTAGCCTTAGAAGCCGTGTCCGATTGGGGTGATTAAGTCCTGGTTAAGTTTAATGCTACTAAAACGCAAGCGTTTTTTTTTTTCTACTCAAAAGAGTCCTCTAAGCCGATCTCCGTCTTTCCAAAGTGTAACAATACCAATAGGCGACCATCTGGAGCTTTTGGGTGTCGAACTCACATCAAACCTGAATTTTGGGTCTTATATTGACTCCAAAGGCAAGTTATCTGCAAAAAAACTTGGTATTTTGTCTAAGGTTAAGCGGTACTTCACACCGGGCCAGCTTTTGAATCTTTATCAAGCACAGGTCCGATCTTGTATGGTACTGCAGACACCTCTGGGACGGTTCTGCCAAGTATCAGCTCAAGTCTTTGGATTCAAAATAACTGTTCTACAAATTTGTTTCATGATTTTCCTCGTAATTATACGAGGAATAAAAATAGAAATCTGAGCAGAATATCGGCTCTATGACTCATTAGAGTATTATAGCCGATATTCTGCTCAGAAGGCAGCTAAAATTACAAGTCCCAACTTCTTAGGGAAAATGGCTAATGTTTGAAGTACTGTACTACGAGTTTAAAAAAAAACAAATCAATTGAGAGACGTGCTATCAGGCTCATTGGGGATGACACTGGTAAAGAGTAAGCTTCAAAGTCTGGCGCATCGACGTGAGGTAGCAAGCCTGTCGGTATTCTATAAGATTGCACTATGGAGAGTGTGCACAAGAACTGCACAACCTGATTCCCCCATCACCGTACGACTAGACGATCAGCAAAGTGCCACCCTTTTATGGTTGAAATACCTCGCACAAGAACGTAGCGTTACGCTTCTTCATTTATTATAAAAACTTCTAAGGAGTGGAATGCCCTGCCCTTGTCAGTGTTTCCGGTAAAATATAACCCTGGTGTGTTCAAGTCAAGAGTGAATAGGTATCTACTAGGCAAGCGTGCTTCATCTTCGACCACATCATCGCTTTCCATCAGGTGAGATCGTGCAATGCGATGCGGACGCAATGCGCTCGCATCGCATTGCGTCCGTCCGCTATCGCGGCTGAAAAGCAAAAAACCCGACATAGCACGTTACTTGTTTAAAATTTTATTCAACAGACACTCACATAGTCGGATCTTAGTATTTTTATAATAATAGCAGCTGTAACTATTATTTATTATGTGGCTGGAGCTCAAATTACGCAAAGATGCACACTGCAACTGAAACCCGCGCAGGTACGACCGGCTCTTGCGCAATATTCGCGCTTGAATTAAAGTGAAAGTACTCCAGTTTGAAGCAGCAATATCAATAATTTTGGCAGTTCTTTCACAGCTCCGGCAGCCGTGATCGTCTAGTGGTTAGGACCCTACGTTGTGGCCGTAGTAACCCAGGTTCGAATCCTGGTCACGGCAGTGACGCACTGTCGCGGCGGAGCTTATTTTTTTATATATCTCAGGAATGAAGAAAATGAAGGATAAAATTCAACATTTACATCTACAATCGAGTGCACGACAACTAATAATCCAGGAGCTAAAGGGTCCCTGAAACGATCATTTTCGATTGTCAATGTTTACGTGATTGACACTCATTGATGCGAATAATGATCGTTTACTTTATGCAATTTATGTGATTCACATAACAGAACGGGATTTTGTGTTGTTACTCATATCTTTGTACTGGGATTTCCTGTGCTATGGAAAGTAAAGAGTAAAGACTATTATGGACAAAAACATTACAAAATCACTTCGGATTTATTAGCCTACGAACACATAAGACAAAATAAAATAGAAAATAAACACTTTACCGACTAATTTCAACAAAGAAAAAATAAAATAGAATTAACAAAACAGTCTGGTGCCAACACTCTAGTATTACAATGAAATCTTTAATTATATAATGAAATGTTCGTTTTTATCTGACCAAATGAGCATACATTTTTTTCCGTAATTGATCCAGCAAGAATTATTGCAAGAAACGCCTTATATGCGTTTGAAATCTTTTTTTTTTTTAAATACGTTACTTTTCTCATTAATAACTGAGACGTGCGCGAATGATAGGTACATCATCAATTGGAGCTTCAATTGTCCGTCATTTAAAACCTTCAATCACGTAAACATTGACAATCGCAAGTGATCGTTTCGGGGACCCTTAATAAGAGGTTGTTTCAATTGATTGTGAAAATAAGTACAAGCTCAAATTAAAAATTTATATAACAACCAATCCCCTCCTCCCCATTATATAGATATGAACCATCTCGATCAAATCATAAAATTATAAAAAACAAAAAGTGAAAATAAATCAATAATAATAATTTCACAAAACTGTTCACCTTTCTGCACTGGAAGATATATTCAAGCTTCTGAACTGGAACGGATTTGGTGTTAACATCAATGGCGAATACATCACTCACCTTCGATTTGCTGATGATATAGTCATCATGGCTGAAACCCTGGAAGACCTAAGCAGTGACCTCAATATTGTTTCCCAACAGGTGGGTCTTAAAATGAACATGGGCAAGACGAACATGTGACCTCAATATTGTTTCCCAACAGGTGGGTCTTAAAATGAACATGGGCAAGACGAACATCATGTCAAATGCCCATGTCGTACCCATGCCGGTTTATGTTGGGAACGATATTATCGAAGCTGTTGATCACTATGTCTACTTGGGTCAGACGATCCAACTGGGTAGATCCAACTTCGACAAAGAGGTCAACCGACGAATCCAACTCGGATGGGCAGCGTTCGGGAAATTACGCCATATCTTCTCGTCGCAGATACCGCAAAGCCTCAAGACGAAAGTTTATAATCAGTGCGTGTTGCCAGTGATGACATACGGCACTGAGACGTGGTCGCTAACTATTGATCTCATACAAAAGCTCAGAGTTGCGCAGCGTGCAATGGAGAGAGCTATGCTCGGTGTTTCACTACGTGATAGAATCAGAAATGAGGAAATCCGTAGAAGAACGAAGGTTACCGACAGCACTCAGAGTTTGCAAGTTGAAGTGGCAATGGGCGGGCCATATAGTTAGCAGAACCGACAACCGCTAGGGAATAAAGGTTCTCGAATGGTGACCACAAACAAGCAAGCGAAGTGTGGGGAGACCCCCACTCGATGGACCGACGACATTGCAGCCATCGCAGAAAGTCGGTGGATGGAGGTGGCACAAGATCGCTCGTCATGGTGCTCTTTGGAGGGGGGGCCTATGTTCAGCAGTGGATTTCTAAAGGCTAACATGATGATGAGTCCCATCGTGAGTGTTCACGTCTTGGCTCCGTATGTCAGCACTGGTAGGACGCACGCATTGACGACTTTCGTCTTCAGGCACTGTGGAATGGACGACGAGAAGACCTGATGAAGTTTCCTGAATGCTGCCCAGCCCAATTGAATCCTTCTGTTGGCTTCCCTCTGCAAAGTTTGCCCGAGATAGACATATTCATTAACAATTTCGACTATGTCATTGGCAAATCGTAAGTGTGCGATGTACTCGCTGTTTATATTTATGCCCTTTCCTTTCCAGTCCACAGTCTTAAACATATCTTCCAAGGCGTTGGTGAACAGTTTCGCTGATATAACGTCCCCCTGTCTCACTCCCCTGCGCAAATGCATATGCTTAGACTGCTGGTTCTGTACTTGAACACAGTCGCGGCGTCATAAAGACATCTCAGCACTTCGATATACCACCAGTCAACTTGGCGTCGCTGCAGTGACTAAAACATAATCCACAAAAACAAGACACAGGGGCTGATTATACTCTTCGGACTTCTGTATAATCTGCCTCACTGTACTAAATCCTCCACGAAACCCGGCCTGCTCTGTAGGTTGAAACTCGACAAGTCTTCTCGTGAGACGATTTGTGATGACCCTCAAAAACAACTTATAGACGTGGCTCAGGAGTAAAATGGGGCGGTAGTTTTTCAGAAGGGTTTTATCACCCTTTTTGAAAAATAGTACTACAATACTCCTGTTCCACGCTTTTGGAGTTCTACCAGTATTCAGAACAGAGTTGAACAACTTTGGAAACTCTCGAAGTACAGGTTTACAACCTGTTTTCAAGAGCTCTGAAGTGACTCCATCCTCCCCTGGGGCTTTTTCATTTTTAAGCTGTCCGAGTGCCATCCCAATCTCATCTTGGCTGACTTCTGGCAGGACTTCTGTGTGTAGTGGCGAGTAAGAGTGGCTCTAGCATTCTCCTTAAATGGGCGGGTTGGGAAGCATGCGATTCGTACAGTTGGGCATGGAAGTTTTCTATCTCAGCTAAGATCTCAGGCCTTGAAGTTACAGTTTGGCCACTTAAACTCTTGAGCTTTGTCAGATGCGAGCGCTTCAACTGTTGGCTGAGCACTTTTGACCCCCGATTTTAGATTCTGCGTGTGTTGGAGCATCGGAGATTTTTTTGGAAATGTAAATTTTCCACTAATAAAAACTATAATATCGATTAATCGGTGTAAGAAACGGTTGCCATGGAAACGAAATAATCTGTCAAATAAGCATCAAGAGCGTTAGTGTTATACTTTTGCATTGGTTTTAAATAGAAGGCCATAGGCATGCTTTTTTCGAGATAAACTACTGGCAGAAAATGGA
This sequence comes from Alsophila aescularia, assembly GCA_946251855.1. Lineage (NCBI taxonomy): Eukaryota > Metazoa > Arthropoda > Insecta > Lepidoptera > Geometridae > Alsophila > Alsophila aescularia. Next base: position 16,610,268 of record OX276383.1, on the reverse strand, counting down.
TGAGGAGAGCTGAAGACCGAGTTCAGTGGCGTGCATTAGGAGAGACCTAGGTCTAGCAGCGGACAAGTATAGGATGTTGCTTATAGTGATGTTGCCCTAAGTGTGATGCGACCGAGGAGCGTGATAACTCATTTTGTAGATTTTGTAAATTTGTATACCTATGTTTTGTATTTGTATGCTTTTGTATGTGTTCCTTTCTTAAGAGATAACAACAAAATAATTATAAGTTATTTAATTAAAAAATAAAATAGTTAGTTAAATAGTTAGTTAGTTAGTTGACGACCGGTTGGTCTCGTGGCTAGAGATCCTGGGTACGAAATCGTACGGTCGCGGGTTCGAATCCTGCAAGGTGCAATCATTTGTGTGATGAGCAGAAATGTTTGTTTCCGAGTCATGGATGTAATATTCTTATCTATGTATGTTTATCCGTTATCCAGTGCCCATAGCACAGGGTATCCTAGTTTGGGGCTAGATAATTGGTGTGGAAATGTCCCGAATATATTATTATTATTATTATTATTATTAAATAATAGTATGTACTTACTTTATTTTAATAAACAGACATCCCGATCATAATAACTTCTTCTTAGTGATAAGTGCCTAATTTTGCTTGACCTAAGCTTACCTAAGTTTGACCTAGTCTGACCCGACCAAATTAGTTAGTACCTTTATTGTAATACTTGGTAATATCAGGTTTCACTAAGGTATTAATTAATTACCTGATGTGATAATTTATGACAAGACAGTGCGTCATTACGATTAATAAATAATAAAATGTTTTATTGGCTTTTCTTAGATTAACATAAATTTGACTTATTTTAATAATAATGCACGAGGTTTATGACAAGTACCTATGTTATTTTGTTGGATCGTTGGTGCCTGAAGTAGTATATAACTGTATCACAGGCACCACCGCTCTCCGAAAGGATTAAAAGACTTTAGTACATAAGCATTTACAAGGAAAAAATGTTATCTTTCCAATGACTAAAGCGAAAAATCAAACAAAAACTAATACTAAAACTAAAAACTAAGAGCGCAATAAAGTATTGTAAGGGATTGTGTATGGGTGAGTGCAAGTCTGTGTGCGTCCGTGTGTGTGAGTGTATGTGTGAGTGTGTGTGTGTGTGTGTGTGTGTGTGTGTGTGTGTGTTTGTGCGTGTGTTGTTTGTGTGTGTGTTGTTTGTGTGTTTCTGTGTGTGTGTGTGTGTGTGTGTGTGTGTGTGTTTTTATCACTTTACTTACATAATAAATAAAAATGCATATACATACATACCTGGCAAAAGGACTATGGTTTTATTAAATTTTCTGTTTCTAGATATGTTAAGTTCAAAAGATATGATTGGATGATTTTCTTTACTTCAAATAGTGAAAGGGGATAAATAAAAGGCTCCACGCCTTTTATTTAGTTTATTGTACTGTGTAGCGTTGACAAAACGCTACTTAAATAAAAAAACAATAAACCTATAACTAGCAATGCAAAGCAGCAGTTCGACATGTAAAAGTAGGAATAATAAAGTTCAATTGATGAACACGGAGACAGGTGGTGACATCTACCGGAAATTTTACTTATCTTTGCATCGATTAGCTGTCAAAGCAAAAGGGCGCGTTCCGTTGTTCGGCACGGCCCCGCAATGTCAGCAAATAGAAATAAATTAAACAAAGCAATTAAATGCAACAAATGCTAAATTTAGGAACGTAGATTTTTTCCAAAGCAAACCCATACAATATCATAATTTAATAGTCACGGTATATAGTTTTATGAGGATATGACGGTGGCGGAGCAAAGAAACCGCGTTCCGTACCTTCCGTCTGAAACGGAACGTTTTTATAGAATATAGTTTATAACAATTCTTGACGTTTGGCAGTTGTTTAGCTGTCAAAAGGAGTTGAAGAAACGATAAATAAACAAATGTGATTTCTAGGGTGAGAAATTTGAAAATAAAAATAAAACCCGATTATTTGTCCAAAGCCAATGTGTAAGCGCCGATAGGCTTCCTGGTGAAACGAAATGTATCTCCGATAGATTTCGTAAAGAAAAAAAACTAGATCCGGCGAGACAGAAAGAAACCGGCAATGGAGACGAGTCCTTTCTTTTTCGTGCTGAAGATCCTAACAGGACTGACAGGATTTTTCCCTGCATATTTTAAGACCCGTAAAAAAGCGGGTTTCCCCCAACCCAAACGTATCCATTTCGCACCTTACATACTTTGAATATCACAGTTATGGCAATAAAGTCTTTCATATTGAGCCGGTCAGTTTTGATAGAATCATTAAGATAATTCAAACACTAAAATCAAATGCAGAAGGTTGTGACGCTATTAGCCTGGATATGCTAATTATGACGTTTCCTTACACACTGGACCTGATAAAGGTACTTATAAATAAGTTTATTAGCACTTCTACTTTTCCTGATATGTGGAAACTCGCTATTGTGCGTCCCCTTCCTAAGATCTCAAACCCAACTGAATTGAAAGATCTTAGACCAATTAGCATTTTGCCATGTTTGTCGAAAATTCTTGAAAAAGCTGTTTGCGCACAACTCTCACATTTTCTCGAGAAAAATGACATTTTGCCAAAGGAACAGTCAGGGTTCAGAAAGGGACGTGGCACTGCTACTGCATTACTCGACGTGACGGACAATATACTATGTGCCCAAGATGTAGGCATGTGCACAATCCTTGTTTTGTTAGATTTTTCTAGGGCTTTCGACTCTTTAAATATAGATCTCATGATGTCGAAACTGCAATATTATGGTTTCGATACTCCAGCTTTACAATGGTTCAATAGCTATCTTAGTAACCGTTATCAGTACGTGAAGCTTAACCGAAATGATGGCTCGACTGTGGCATCAGATAGAATTGCTGTAAGAAGAGGGGTACCTCAAGGATCTATTTTAGGACCAATTCTTTTTATTTTGTATTCGGCAGACTTACGAAACCATATAAAACACTGCAAGTTTCACTTTTATGCTGACGATACTCAGGTGTACATTTCATGCAAGCCCACTGAGATCGATAGTGCCATAGTCAAGCTAAATGAAGATCTCACTAGTATAGCCTGCTGGTCCAATAAAAATTGTCTGCTGCTCAATCCCTTAAAAACTAAATATATAATTTTCGGCAATAAACATCAACTTGCTCAAATAAACTCATCGCAGAATGTTATGCTCATGGATAAATCCATTGAGCGGGTATACGAAGCTCGCAATCTCGGCTTGCTCATGGATTGCAACTTGCGTTATGAACAACATGTAGCAAAGTCAATACAAAATTGTTTTTATAAATTAAAAGTTCTTTACCGTATGAGACCGTTTCTGAAAGAAGACTTACGTATCCAACTAGTGGAGTCTCTAGTGTTGTCCAAATTAAATTATATGGATGCGGTTTTTGGCCCCAGACTTCTAGCACGGACAGAAAAACTCATACAAAGAGTGCAAAACGCCTGTGCTCGTTTTTGCTTTAAAATTCCGTATAGAGCTCATGTGACCCCTTACCTCAACAAACATTCTATTCTTAAAATGAAGCATCGTCGCAAGTTACACCTGGCTTGTTTACTTTTTGGTGTCCTAAAATATAAACAACCTTCTTATCTATATGAGAAATTGTCCTGGATATCCAGCCACAGGTCCCATGAATCTCGACAGTGTGCATCTCGGCTCTCCTCGCAACGCCATAGTTCAGCCGCTTTCAGAGGCAGTTTTCGCTACGCTTCTACCAAATGCTGGAATAATATCCCGCCGCCAGTGAGGAACTTGCAAAATGTTCATTGTTTTAGAATTAAACTCAAATATTTTTTTACCACTCATCAGCAGCGAGAGGAAACTCTTAAATTTGATACGAGCGCAATATAAATAATCCATACCTTAAAATTGATTGTTATCCCTACTTTGTTTTTACTCCCTTTGTCGTCACAAGTTACCGTTGTGTAATCTTGTGGTACTGTAGTTATATGTTACTGGTGTATTATTGTCATATATGTTACTTTTTAACTTATAAGCTTTAATTTTTAGCTCCTTACTTGTTAGTTTTGTATAATGTAATTTTATTATTATTTTTAATATCAGTTTGTTTAATTTAGTTATTGTCTATCTTTTTATGCAGCTGTGCATGTGTGTATGACCGTGACATCACCTAACGGCTCCAAAGGAAGATCAGCGTTGGTTAACAACCAGCATTATGCTGAGTTGGGGCCGATTTGTGACTTACTCATACAAATTTTTATTTTCTTTTGTGTTGTTTGTCGCAAATAAAGTTTTTTCTATTCTTTCTATTCTATGTGGCCTAGCTGCGCATACGCGTTTACGCCTACGTGTATTAATGTCTAATCGGATGTCATATGTCATGGTATTATGCTTATACAAAACTGAATTTAGAATAAACAGCTGCCGAACGGTTAGAACTTTACTGTGGCGATATAGTAGTGTAGTGGGATGCCTAATAGGGAGTTTGCTCATAACTTTCAGGACTGCTCTTTGTGAGCGTTCTAGTTGCAATAGGGTTGTGGAACAAGCACTACCCCAGATCGTGGAACAATACGAGAGGATAGATTGAGCAAGAGAGTAGTAGACCAATTTTAAATCCGCACCGACTCTTAGTTTTTTGAAGACATAAATAAGTTTCCTTGTACATGATATAAGAGAATCTATTTGAATTTTCCAGTTTAACTTATTGTCTATCTGGACACCGAGGTATTTTAGATTATCAGTTCTAACTAGAGTAGGACAGACGCAAGGGAGAGAGAGCGTCTTGCGGCATTTATGAGCTATTATTGAGATGGAGCTATTAAGCTGGGAGGTAGAGTTTGCGGAGAATGGTATATATTTTGTTTTGTCCACATTAAGAGTGAGCAGGTTTGCAGATAACCATGCCATGACGGCACGAAGTGCTTCTTCCCCATGCTGCTTAGCTTCAGACCAGGTTTTTCCATGGACTATGAGGGCTGTGTCATCGGCGTAAGTAAAAATTTCACAGTGGGGTAATTTGAGGCTACATAGTTCGTTCACATAAAGAGAACTGGGCCTAGAATACTGCCTTGTGGCACGCCAAAGCTCAAGGCCTCATCATCACTGGTATGGTTTTCTATTTTGACACATTGTGTACGGTCTGTGAGATAATCGCGAAAAATTTCCAATGTCATGCCTCAAATTCCTAGTCTTTCCATCTTCAAGAGTAGCGTGGGTATAGAAACAGTGTCAAAAGCTTTAGAAAGATCTAGGAATATTCCAATGGGTTTGAATTTATTGTCCAGTTGTCGTATTATTTTATTAGTAAGGTCCATTACGGCATCTTCAGTAGAAACTACTTTTCGAAATCCATATTGTTTGTTTGAAAGTATATTATGTTTGTCTAGATATTTTGTAAGTCTGTGATTTAATAGTTTCTCTGGTATTTTTGATATTGAAGTTAACACAGCTATAGGTCTATAGTTCCCGACACTGTCTCTATCGCCACCCTTGAAGATGGGGTGGACCAGCGCTTTTTTAAAAGGCTTGGGGAAGATACCGGTCGTCAAGCACAAGTCCCAGCCTACCGCACAGTCTTGTCTAAAGCTCATAATAATGCGTTCTACTTCTGCGCAATCAGTTTCATAAATGGCCATGGAGTCTACTAAGGAATTCGGAGTTACATCATTTTTAGAATTATTTGAGCTTGTAGTCAAAATTTTGCTGGCCAAGTTCTTACCGACAATAACAAAAAATCTATTTACCTCATCAATAGATGACTTCTATCTACACCACAATTTAGGAGATTTAAAGCCGTTGCAGTTTTTTGCTGCATATTTGCCACTTTTTTAATAGCGTCCCAGGTAGTTTTTGGATTTCCTCTGGCCTTTTGGAACTCGTTTTTTTTCATACTCTCGTTTCAATCGTTTTAACAGGTTATTACAAAAATTTCTGTACCGTAAATAAGTCGTTTTGCTAATCATGTTTTTAGGATCCTTTTTAAACTTCTTGAACAGTCTGTCACGGTTTCGAATACACTTATTATGGCCCGGAGTTATCCAAGGCTTTATCGGTCTACGTCTACGAGGGATCTTACTTGTGTAGCTATTTAAACTTATTACTTTTGTGATCATCGTCAATAGCATTTGTGCTGCTAAATTGGCACCATTTAGACCGTATAAAAAAGAAAAGTTTGTAGCTTTAAGTTCTGAGATAACAGCAGGATAATCTATACGCGAGGTTATCTTCTCAGGTGCTATGACTTTATTATGCATGGCAGAACATAAAAGAACCGGAGCGTGGTCCGTTATTGTGCTGTCTAGTACAAGTGTGACGGGTTCTGTGTTAGTTTTGAGCATTACGTGATCAAGACAGCTGGACTCGCGAGTGGGAAATAAATGGGCTGGAAGCATAGCATGCGCAGCGATTATATTTAAATAATCATGCGCATACTGATCACTGCTACCAGGAAGAATATTTAAATTTATATCACCAGATCAGAATTTATATCTTAAAACCAGATAAAGAATTTAAGATTTCATGAAGACTATTCAAAAAGCTCTGAGCATTTAACGTAGAAGGTGACCTATAAACAGCAAGAATAGCTATAGTTTTTCAGTAGGTGAGTAACAAGCTACTTGCATCAGAGAGATTGGGTTCTGATTCATGACAATCTAAGTTATATTTAACGTAAATAATTACGCCGTCATTTTGATTTTTATACCCTGATCTATGACTAACGTACCCATCTAGTAAGGGATCACTTAACGATTTACTCAACCAGCACTCGGAGAAAATTACAACATTACATTCAAAGTTAAGTCTAGATAGGAGAACTTTTGGATTAGTGTATAGGATTAACAATTCCGATGACAAAACCAATAATATTATCATACTAGATGCGCCCTGCGGTTTTACCCACGTGGACAATGATGACGGATGATGATGATGATGATGAAGATTATGAAGAGTTTCCTGTGATATTCCAGGACTTAAATTATCTACTATATACGGAATTCCATTTAAATTTATTTAGCCGTTTTATTGCTGAGTAGTTGCAAACATATATATTCGTACATACACACAAACTTCAGCATTTATAATATGGATTACTTAGTTAAGTATACCTCTCGTACATCTGTATTAGATTAAAGTTTGCCTTAAACTTCACAAGAATGCAGCTGTACAGTTCTTGTAATTGCACGACATTATTGCTGATACAGACGTATGTGCTTCGACTGATATATACTCTTTGGATGTAATTGTACAAATATCTTGAATTACGCTTACTGGTCTGTAAGTAACCATACCGTAATGTACGTTAATGTCACAACAGTTCATGGTAGATAGACACCTTTTTTGAGATGCGACAGTTGTGGTGCCGAAGGTTATATTCTAAACAGCACATTACATTTGATTGACTCCATTAAGTTCATTATGTATCTTTATCATTCCTGAACGCTCTAGTTACTCTTCTTTCACTTTGACACCTATTGCTTCTTCTGACCAACCCAACAACTCATCAATGCTCCACCTGACAGTACTTTTGTAACAGGTACTGTTGACACCTGCTAGACTTTGCGGCTCTGGTGTTCTGCTCTGGAAGGGCTAGAACATTCATCCTTTTATCTTTTATGCAAATTAATATTTTGTTCTGATTGACAGATCAGAGAAAAAGCCTCGTTATTACAAACGAGTCTTGCGCAATATTCGCGTTACCAATTGAAGTGAAAGTACTCCAGTTTAAAGCAGCAATATCAATAATTTGGCAGTTCTTTCACAGCTCCGGCAGCCGTGATCGTCTAGTGGTTAGGACCCTACGTTGTGGCCGTAGTAACCCAGGTTCGAATCCTGGTCACGGCAGTGACGTACTGTCGCGGTGGAGCTTAGCTTTTTTTATTTTTTTATCTGAAGAATGTATAAAATCCACACCAATATATAACAACGTTTCAATTTGCATAAAAGTGAAACGTTGTCTGTTTGTTTATTTGTTTGTTTGGGGAGTTTTAACGCCAAAACGGCTGATCTGATTTTGATGAAACTTTTTAAATTGTACTGTACAATATAGAGACCAACATAGGATATTTTTTATCCCGAACAATGATAAGAGTCCACGGGAAAACTGGAAAATGAAGATTATTTGCTGTAAGGAACGGTCGCCAATGGAAACCAAATAATAACAAGTCTGTCAAAAAGCATCAAGAGCATAGGCGATATACTTTTGCATTTGTTTTTAATATCCTAGAAGGATAGGATGTTTTTTTCACGATAAGCTGTAGTCCGCGTGGACGAAGTCGCGGGCCATAGCTAGTGTGAGATAAAATTCAACACTTACAATTATTATTACAATCGAGATCACGAAGTTTAATAATCCGGAATAATAGTCCCTTATTATAGACCGTATATATAATAATAGACGTTCTGAATCTGAGAAAAACTACTAATATCAGACTGAAATATACGAGTACAAAAACACGCAAGAAATGTTAACGAAAATACCAATGAGTAACCATTATAGTCGTATAGTAGCAACGTCGTACATAAATATTATCCCAATTGACAAATTAAATTTTTAATTTTTTTTAATAAGGTATATAGTCACCTGTGTAGAGCCAGCATATCTTAGAGAAACCAGTAAGCGTAATTCAAGATCTTTGCGTGCATTGCAATGCCTCTAAAGAGTGTACAAATACTACGTAAGCCTTCATTCAAATGCCAACAATGTACAAAGTTTCAACTCGATTGGATGAACTATGCGAAATTTAATTTTACTATGCGTGTCTGACACACACTTGCCAATTTTTACTATTTCTGAGACTGCCACTGATTACGTTTGCATAATTTAAAGAAGAGAACTTATCTTATTTTTATTTATTTTTATTACTTTGAGTGACGATACTGGCAGGTCGCTCGCCTAATGCTGAGCGTCATGCCTGCCCATAAAAGATGCAGTGCCACCCAGAACTTTGGTTGCAAAATCTTCTGCGTCACTGCACTGCGCTCGTCACCCTGAGACATTGGTTGTTAAGTCTCATTGCCCAGTAATTTTGCTGGAAACGTTGCCCTTCAAACCCAAACATAGAAATGTTTACGCACTACAGCTAGCACTATTACCTCACAAATGTGTAGGGAGATGTAGGTAATGGGGGTCACTTAAGCGGGAATTGAAATAAAACAAAAACTATTAGTTAACTATTTATTGCTTAAGCCTTATTAGAAACTTTAGTTATTATACTATTAATCTGAGATCAGCTTTAATCACTTTAGCAAAGTAATAACTTTAGGAACAACAATTGTTTAAAAAACAGTTTTCATCACCACTGTACACATTGGTAGGCAATGGTGATCAGCATACTGGCAATGGTGGTCAACACAAACAGCACACATAATTGCAGGCTGAGTCACATCCAGTGCAATCTGAATGAGCCTAAAGCCCATAAGAAGTGCACCGTAACCACATTTCATAATCTCGCCCGAATTCGCCGCATACAAGACAATGATTGGCAGGGTATTTTGCATCACTGTCTTCATCGTCCTGGCACATGTCATTTGTGCATCGTTTGATTCCTTCAGAATTTACTTCTGTACTTTCTCATCTTCTTTACCCCCATCTGTGACTTGCTTTTCTTTCCTATGCCTCTTTCCTTTTACACCATCAGCCTTCTTTTTGTTTTCTTCGCGACCAGAGCATTTTTATAGGTATTGATGTTAAAATCGTTGCATGCTGCTCCTGTCTTCCTTGTTCTGTCTAGAGGGCAGTATTTTTTAGGTATCTGGATGAAATTCTGGATTGTAGGCCGGTTCTCAGAAGTAGTAGAAATTTAATTTTGACAATGGGGGTCAATGTCACCTGACTCCGATAGGTGTTTTTTCGTTTTTGCCGATGTAGGCAACATCGGTAAAAACGAAAAAACACCTACCCTGATGAAAAGTAAAAGTGATAGTGGTAAAAGGAGTTTGAAATCACGATCTAAATTGCTTTATTTATTACATATCACAAGCCTATGAAGAAAGACTCGGTAGTTTGACCGTTACCTTCGGATTTGTCCACACAAAAAGTTAGATCAGGAGGGCGTAAAAACTTCTTGCTTCTTTCACTCCCTAGTGCGTGGCCAAAGAGTAAAATGGGGTCAAACACGCGCGGGACACAGCTAGCTTATGACACCACCAGAACCGCCATCTCGCTTATGGTTTTCGAATTATTGGGGTGATCAACATTGCCAACTGACTCCCATTGTCTCCATCTCTACACTCTGTAAATAAAGAAAGGGAAACACGAGTTAATAATGTCTGCCAGCCATTAGAAAGCTTTAAGATGCTTTTCGATGTTAGTATATTTAAGTATCTATATTTCTACTCTAGTATATTCTGTGTTTTTCTACCTACATGTATGAATAGAAGTATTTAGTTAAAACATATCTAGCAGTTAAAATATCAAGGTATCAACCGCCACATATCAACCGTGTATTAATAGTATCTGAAGAAAATGACTCTGACATAAATACCGACAAATGGACATCGAGTCAAGAAACCCTAAAAAGTGTCCAGAAAAATATTTTTTTGAAATTAATTAGAAAATTGCACAATTATGTTTACGTCCTAGATTATCCTGATCCTAGCATGTCTAACAGAGACTAAATGTTCAGTGGTGATAGATAAATCGAGTCAAAACCAAAAGGGTGTAGGTCTAATGTCCAAAAATTAAGAGTACTTCATTTTTCGACATTAGACCAGACCAGACTTGCATGTTTTATAATCCAGAAAGTGATTTTGTGTCTCTCTGAAGGATGAATCCCAAACGAGGTGATCCGCCACTGAACCAAGTTAGCTGACATAGCCCACTAAATAGGCAAGCTGAAGTGGCAATAAATGGGCTGTCTCATCTCTCGCCGAACCGAGACAGCGTTTAGGAAAACATAGTGTGGACGCCGGTGGGCATCCCAGGGGAGTGTCGAATTGCGAGAGGCGGCTGGCAGCGACTGGATGAGAAGAACCGAAAATCGGGCTCAGTGGCGATCACTAGAAGAGGCCTACGTCCAGCAGTGATGAAGTGATTTATTATAAAGCTATTGAGGTAAGGTTCTTGATTGGCAACCAAAGACGGGAGAACCAGTGAAGTCATACTGAGCTGCTGGATGCAAGCGAGCAACCACTCGTTCTGGCGTACTACGGGGCATCCCTCTGTTTGCAGTGGGCGTCTTCTAGCTGCTGATGTTGATTCATAAAGTCACGATCGATGGTAGCCTAACGGTTCAATAATGCAACTTAGAATCCAACGAGACCGGGTTCGATACTAGGGCAATTACATGTTATGTGCGGTTTTCCATCGTTCCGCGCTTTGGAGAGCACGTTAAGCTGTCGTTCCCAGCTGTTATTAGCAGTCGTTGAGCCATGTCAGAGGCTCCCGGGTGGCCTTACAAACTGACACCAGAGGCCATACGACAAACAAACAAAAAAGTCATGCAATCAAACTGGCGTGTCACCACGATGTTTCAACCAAAACAATCCATCTTAGCCTCCATCCACCCAGCATTCTATGTAAATGGCATAAGTTGACTCGAATAAACGGAGGAGAAGATCACATTAAGATCTAATTTCATTGTTATTTTTATTTAACAAAATAAACAATTCAATAATAGGCAATTCACTGCAGTCTGAAATAACCACCCAATGATACCGTTCAGACATTTATTTAGGACAGAGACCTAAAATAGCTTGCTTAGCTATGAATTTAACATGCCAGATGGTCTGGCCTGATTGAAGCCTTACCAGTAGGATACCTATTTGAATACGTTAATTAATTTTAAGGACCTACCTCCTGACCTAACTGTAGAACCTTGATAAAATAAAATATGTCAAAACGGTCTATTCGCCGCTTTCTGATTTCGTCTATTATTTGTAGCCATCTATAGAAATTGTGGTTTTAAACCCCCTTTTTGAATTTCAGGACTTTTTACTAGCTCAACGCCCACTTTTCTCACCTTACAAAGATACTTGATCAAATTGTGTCCTCTTTTTGGAGTATTCTTGAATAAGGTAGAGATTTGCCCTATTCTATATTATCGGAAAGAAAAAATAAAAAATAAGGTTACATAACATTTTATTAAAGAAATAAAAACTAAATAAAACAATAACAAATTGGGCACTAAAATAGCATAACAAACACCTTGAAATGATACCACTCAAATAAAAGTTACCTACATTCTCAGTATAAAACGTTTAGTATCTGTAGCACCCCCAGTCGGAAAACATATTGTTTTATGAAATAGCATAACAAACAAATTGAAATAATATCACTCAAACAAAAGTAACCTACAAAAATTGACTGGGCGAGTCTTCCTTTTGTAGTTTTTGATGGGACCTCGATTCCTCATAGTAGTGTGGTAAAAAATCTTGGCATTTTAATTGGTCAGGATCTATCATGGAAGCCTCAGCTTGAAGCCGTAAATCGTAAAATGTTTGCTTCAGCTGGATCGCTTCGGCGACTCCGTTTTTTTTTACCCACGGTGCCGAAAATTGCACTAGCACAATCTCTCCTTCTTCCTGTTCTTGACTACGCTGATGCCTGCTATCTTGATCTTACTCAGGAGCAGTTCAATAAGCTTGAGCGACTTCAAAATGTCTGCATAAGGTTCATATTTGGCTTGCGTAAGTATGACCACGTTTCTTATTTTCGCACTAAGCTCAAGTAGCTCCCCATTTAACTTCGCCAATACTCATATTCTCTCACTTCTCTACAGTATTTTATTTAATCCTAATTCCCCGCGCTATCTTAAGGAACGTTTCGAATTTCTTCATTACTCTAATACACATTATCTGAGGTCATC